>JAOWLH010000001.1:7410000-8755000 GCA_027405865.1 Salix purpurea
TTCTCAGTTCAATCGGTTCGGTCGGTTTCCCAGTTTTCCTATTTTTTTCTTCATTTTTGCACAATGAAATAGCGATTTTAACCCTCCAAAACGACAAAAAAACTGGTTATGGGTGGAGGGGCTCCGCAGTAATTGCACAATTTCAGACCGCACCGGTCCGGTCCGGTCCGCCTACCTTTTCAATATTTTATACTTCAACTGACTTTTCTTTAAAAATATAACATTAATTTAATCTCAGTGTTCTAAAAATTTTTAATATAATAATATGAAGAAAAAATATGAAAAAAATAATCTTTGATAAATTTTAATAGTTGCATTTTTGTTATCTGTCAAATAAATTATTCGGTATATAGTAAAAACATGCCCAACAAACAATTAGTATGTTGCAAATAACAAATAATATATTTGTAGTCAATTTGATCAATTGTGGTTTTACTATCTACCAATTAAATTATTACCAAAGTATTTAAAACAAAATCATCAATCAAATTGTTTGCTGCATAAAACAAATCATTCATCTGTACTACAATTAAACAATTGTAATTTTACTATTTGCTAATGAAAGAATTCATAAAACAAATAAAACATATACAACAATCAATTAGTATGTTACACGGAGCATATGTCTCATTTTAACATAATTTTTTTTCATTTTGGTCCTTATACTTTTAATCTTGGATTTTATTTGGTCATTTCAAAAATGATATTTTCTATTTTTTTGTCTTTTTTAATTCTTCAATTAATAGTTTTAGCAGTAGCAACATTCAATCACTTTTTGACGGGAAAAAACCTATTTCTAACAGATTTTTTCAATTATAATTTTACTAATTAAATATTAACATAACAAATTATAACATACATAAAATCAATCAATTCTCTACGTGGATAAAAAAAAGACCAGCATATCGCGTGGCCAAATTCGCTCGTTTTATACTAAAGTACAAGTTATGGATTTATTTCCAAAAAATACCCTAGAAAAAAAAACAAATTTCTCTTAGCTATTTCATTTCGGGGTAGCAAGATGTGACAACGTCTCTTTCTCATTAAAATCTATGCATTTTGAGACATGAAGAAGGATAAAGGAGATTTCATAATTGGAGTTCTAAATAAAAGAATCTTTTAATTTTTATTTCTTTTATATTGAAA
Organism: Salix purpurea; assembly: GCA_027405865.1. NCBI lineage: Eukaryota > Viridiplantae > Streptophyta > Magnoliopsida > Malpighiales > Salicaceae > Salix > Salix purpurea. The sequence goes on from JAOWLH010000001.1 coordinate 7,411,147, forward strand.
TGAATAAAATTAACTTACATGTCTCCAGACTTCCAAGTGAAAAAAAATATAAGCAGGACCTTTATTTTTAATTATATATATATATATATATATGATCTGTGTTTATTAATTATTTATTATCGATGGTATATTTTTATTGATCAGGTAATCTGCAATTAACGACAGACTGGACACTTAAAACTGATTAATTATTCTCTGAACATTCGATGGATCAAAATCCTTGAATGCTTCAACGCCACCACAATTATAGAGATTCTCTCTTGTTTCCTTGTCATTTGTTCTCTCTATAATATTTTCTTTCTGAAGGCAAATCCCTTCCCTGCAAATTAATCAATTCCTACGTGCATTTCTTCTTCTTCCATGTCCTTGAACACCAAATCCTAGCTGATTCTCTCTGTAATCCCATTTCTTACAGCAAGGGCTTACCGAGAAGAATAGACACATGCATGATCAAGAGGGATTGATGAAGAAGGTGCCGATACTTAAAAGGGGCTGCAACAAATTATGGTATTTTACGGTCGTGTTTCTTTTGTGGTTCTTGTTGCTCTACTTCTTCTTTCACTCGGGTTCAAAACTTGATAAGAAGGATGATTTCTTGTTGAAACACCATTATGATGGTTTCGTTGATGCCGATGAATCGAGTTTTGGTGGGGTGAATCGGAATTCCAATGAAGAAACAGGGCATGTTGCAGCGGACTCTGTTATGGATATGGATACGAAAGCAACGGGTAATCCTGTCGACAATTTCTTTACCGGCGGTGATTGGGATAAGTATCTCCGTGAAGTATCGAATGCTGAGAAAGATTCAAAACCTGAAAATCAAATGCATCTCACGGAAAATGAAGCTAGATCCATCAACAAAGTGTTTGGCGAAGGAAACAGAGAAGAATCTGGCGTAGCAAGGAGTGCAGCTAGGGAGAACCAGGTCAAAAAACCGTTTGAACTTCCCAGAGAGGGTAGGAGGAGACGGGTCAAGAAACCGGGCAGGGAGAAACGGGTCAAGAAACCGGTTGATCATTCACTTCGTGCAGAAGAGAAGGTCATCGAGGAGGTCATCGAGCAGCCTGACAAGGAAGATCAGATAAGGAGGCAAACAAATTCGGATTCACATCCTGAATCATGCGCAGGCCGATACATTTATATTCATAACCTTCCAAGCCGATTCAATGGTGATTTGTTCAGGCATTGTCAATCACTCAACGAATGGTCCAATATGTGCCCCTACCTGTCGAACTTTGGCTTTGGTCCCCGGCTGAAGAATTCGGAGAGGACGCTCTCAAACACCGGCTGGTACGATACAAACCAGTTCATGCTAGAAATCATTTTCCACCATAAAATGAAGCGATACAGGTGCCTAACCAATGACTCTTCATTGGCTTCAGCAATCTTTGTCCCTTACTATTCTGGGCTCGACGTTGCTCGTTATCTGTGGAATGCTGACAAGAAGATGAAAGATTATTATTCTCGTCATCTTGTCAAGTGGCTGAGAGGAAGCCCCGAGTGGAAGAGATTGTGGGGCAGAGACCACTTCATGGTTGCTGGAAGGATCACCTGGGATTTCAGGCGATTAACAAACAACAACAATGACTGGGGCAACCAGCTTATGATTTTGCCTGAATCTAGAAACATGACAGTGCTGACTATCGAATCAAGTCCGTGGAACAATAATGACTTTGCAGTGCCCTATCCAACATACTTTCATCCTTCCGGTGACAACGAGGTATTTCAATGGCAAAACAGGATGAGAAGACTGAGAAGGCAGTTCTTGTTTTCTTTCGCAGGTGGCCCGAGACCCGACCTCCCAGATTCTATCCGCAGTGACATCATTGAACAGTGCCAGGCTGCGAGGGAAAGATGCCTGTTGCTGGAATGTATTACCGGTTCGAGCAACTGCTATGAACCGGTTAATTTGATGAAGATGTTTCAGAGCTCTACATTCTGCCTGCAGCCTCCAGGGGATTCCTATACCAGGCGATCAACTTTTGATTCAATCCTGGCTGGGTGCATTCCAGTTTTCTTCCATCCAGGCTCATCTTACGCCCAATATCTATGGCATTTCCCGAGGGATTACACTAAATACTCCGTTTTCATACCGGCAAACAAGATCAAAGACGAGAAAGTCAGCATCGAGAGGACGTTATCTCGGATTCCTATACAGAAAGTATGGGCGATGAGGGAAGAGGTTATAAAGCTGATTCCAGGTATGGTGTATGCTGATCCAAGTTATGGGCTGGAGACCCTTAAAGATGCATTTGATCTCACGATTGATGGGGTTCTTGAAAGAGTTGAGAAGATTAAGATGGACATTAAAGCTGGAAAGAATTTTTCTGAAGATATCGAAGAGTATACCTGGAAGAAAAATTTATTTGGGACCGAAGGGAAACATGAATGGGATCATTTCTTTGATAGGTCAAAGATGATAATGTATTAGGATCTTAAAATTTTAGAGAAAAGATAGAATGTACAATCTTTTTTATATAAATAAGTTTTTGAATTTTTATATTTTTATTCCTATATTGCAAGAACAAAAGAAAGAAAAAAAGATATGGCAGATGAGTTCTATATATTATGGTGCTGTGTCCATGCTTCTGATATGAGTTCAGTTTGATTGAGGTGAGTAGTTAGGGTTGTGGAGCTTATCTAGCCAGTAAGGGCTTTGCAGAGGCATTGCAATAGGAGGAGGCCATTGAATCAGTTTATTGTTTTGGGGCTAAAGCTGTCTTTTTATTTCTCAAAGCACAATGAAATTATTTATTTACCTTTAAAAGCAAAAGTCCTAAAACTAGTATCAAATGTATTTTTTTTATTTTATTTTTTTCATAATAAAATAACTTTATTATTTTTTAAATAAAAACTTCTAAAGCTTGTGTCCAATGACTTTTGGGTCTTATCGTTGGGTTTTTTTTTCTGTTATTATAAAGCTGATTATGTACAGTTTAATTTTTTAATAAATATAAATAATATTTGAATGGAGAGGTTACCGAGGAGTGAGGGAGGAAAACGATTTATTCTTGGTAGTGCTCTCTCTCTCTTTTAATTGAAAAATATATTAGCAATTCAAATTACAAAGTTGTCCTCTTAACTATTAATATTTCAACTTTGATCTCATTCTTTTGATTTCTAATTTTTTTTCTTGGTCTTTTTATGCAATTTTTATTTGAGTTTAATTTAATCCTTTGATCCAAACTTATGATGTATTATTTTTTAGCAATTTGATCCATATTCATTTTATTTTTATTTATTTTCAATTTCATCATTCAATCACAGACTATAATTGAATATTTTTTTTATAATTTGGTCCCACTTTTTTTTTGTTAAGCTGATGTTTCTTTTCAATTTCACCTTTCAATAAAAAATTATAGTTTATATAATTGAAAAAAAATATCACTTAATATAATAACAGTATTTGGTATATGAGAATCTGAGCAAAGAAACTTGTTGTGTAAAGGAAAAACACATAACTCCGAGTGCATCATATCTAAAATAAGTTGCATTGTTGTTTGATTGGTTTTTTATGTCAAGTCGTTAGTTTATTCTAAAGTTCAAAGCATATCTCTCTTGGTGAGAAAATATTTATCTTATTGGCTCAAAAAATTAATTGTTCCAAAGTTCTAAATTTAGCACTGTATCTGTTGTCCTTTTAATATTTAAAGATGTATTTTACAATATAGTTTATATCCTAAATATTAAAATCTGTACTAAATTCTAATAAATAATCTAAAACAACCTTTCATCTTTCTCTTTGATTTTTGTCTTAAAAAAAAACAAAAACAACATGGAATCATACAACCTAAAACATTAACCTTAATCCATTTACATTTTATATTACAACTCACATAACCTTTCATTAACAAAAATCATTTACTCCATCTTAGATTCAATCTTACCCAATAATAGATTTTGTTCTTCTTACCCAATAATTAAATGAGCTTCAAATGCTAACCAACCAATTTTCCCACCTTTTCTCCTGTCTCCTTTATTTTCGCATGGTCTCCCTCCGATTCCCTTTTATGTCACTTAATTTCCTCCTGATTTCTTGTGTTTATGTATTTAAAATTTAAACACTCATTCTCTCAAGCATTAGGTGAAAATCAAGAAAATATAAGGAACTCTTCTACCTTTTTTGTAGCAAAATTGTTTGTTATAAAAAATAATAAAGCTAAAATTTCCAGATTTTTCAATTTATTTATGAAAATATCCTTAATAATATATATGTTATTTTATGTTCGATTGTTGACATTCTAGTATGGTATTTTCAAACTTCGATTGTCCTAAAAATTTAATAGAAAATAGAAAAATATATCAGGAGATTCACCATAAAATTTCAATATGATCTTATTGTTTAAGTAAAAATTATGCTTGATAATGTAAAACTAGTCGACAAGTGATGTTACACCAAAATATTGAATTTTATATAGTGTTTTATTTACTTAAATCACTAAGATTTTTAAGTAATTCATTGAGATTTTTCATCTTATTCAATTATAAAAATCCACCTTTAGTTTTTCTTCTTTTCTAGTTATAAATAACATGATTATACAAGGAGCTTATATTGATATCACGTGTCATACATTAAATAAAGTTTTTGTGATTTATCACTCGTTAACATTTTGTGTACCAATTTTATTAAATATAATTTAACCCACGGTAAACACGTGTAGTCTTCGGACTTATTTGTTTTTGTGGTAGAATTTATATTTTATAAAAAATTGAATGTTTTTCTTGAAATTGTTTTTTAGTCTTTTTTTTAATCTGATAATATTAAAAAAAGAAGTAAAATATATATTATTTTTATATATTTCAACACAAAAAAGAAAAAGAAAAAACTTTCACGATGCGAAAACAATAATATCCAACATCATGTTTCAAACACAGACGCCACCTAAATAATCTGAATAATTTATTCAACCAAAAACCGGCAAGAGATAATGCCAACAGATAACAGCCGCAGAAGGGGGTATTCCCGTCATAAAAAATTCCCAACCATTTAAAAACCCGGCTCCTTCCTTTCCGTGGCCACAAACCATTTCAGCGGAGCAAAATAGCAATCAGAGAAGAGTAGCATGGCAGGCACGTGCACATACATCTCTCGTCACGTGACCGGACTGTCATCCTGCAGCAGAGCCAGCAAGTCCGGGAGAGAGGGAGCTTCATTTTGTTGGGCTCGCATCTCTGCGATGAGCAGCAACGGAGCGTCAAGTGCGCGTAAGGTTGCACTTGCACTGGAAGGACCGTCTTGCATATGCGTTGGCCCAATAGAGACGGCAAGCCAAGAAACTCTCGAGGCTCTATATAGTCAAGTGCGTAAGATTGCTTCCTTATTTTAATTTTGGGCCTAATTAGATCGTTTTCTCGTTACTTTGGTTTCATGCTTTTTATCCTATTGAAGTTTTTTGTGGAGAAGATGAGAAGAAGTGAGCTGACTGCGTGGTGTTGAATTGATGTTTGTTTTAGGCACGGGATGCATATTACAGTGGTGAACCTTTGATAATAGATGACATGTTTGATAGAGTTGAGGTAATAGAATTTGATTCTGTACATTTGTGGATCAAGCTTTTAGTTTCGACAACTCTCGAATTCCTTACCCCAGCAATTATTTGAAGCAGTTAAGATTGCGGTGGTATGGTTCCAAATGTGTTGTCAAGTACCCTCGCTGCAGTATTAGACGACAGTCAACATACTCTGATGCTGAGGTAATGAGCTATCGAATCGTTTCTTTATATGCGTAAAATTATCCCATTTGTGTAACGTTGACTAAAAGCAGGGATGCACTCTGCTGTTTTGCATGATGCCTACCATAAAGGGGGGCGATCATGGATAATTATGAAGTTTTTTCTCTCTCGATGTCGTTTATTCATTTTAGTTTGGTGAGATGCAGCTTGGCCTCTCTTTTTTTTTTCTCGACTTGAAGATTGATTGGCATGGCTGTAGGGCAGGCAGATATATCACAGGCGTCTGCACTAGCAAGTATTTGGACCCTGTTTCTTACAGTTGGCTGTTCAGCATGTGCTCTGCCTATAATCTACACAATTGTCTTGGCTTACCAAGATGCATTTGGCACGGTAATATCCCATGGAAGCCAGACGCCTATTATTGGGTTTCTTGCTACAGTTAATGGTATTCTCTTTATGGCAGTGAGTGCTTTGATTGGCTATCCAATTGCATCAGCTTCAGGTAACAGCTTTTAACTTACCCTATCTTCTGTAATTCAGTAATCAAGAAATTTTGTGAAATAATGAATTTTTAAGTTACTTTTTACATAGGACTCTTCACCTCTCTAGTTAAGGCATTTTCAATTTGTCAACTTCCATTCAAGACCCCCAGTTTATGGGATCCTTAAAAACAGCAGAATGATGTCAGATGAATCTTCAAAAAGATACTCAGATCTTAAAACTTCAACTATCATGGATAAATCTTGGAAGTTCAAATGTTTGAGTGGCCTATCTGAGCTGCGTGTACAATTATTTACTGTTTCATATCCATTCTAAAGGTTCATGGAACAAATTGTCAACTATATATAGCGCTAGGGTTTCTCAAGCTCTAAAATTTACAGCCAAAAACAGTAGGGAAAGAAACTAAAGTTCTAAAGTCTTAAGGTTACAACCCTTACCTATTGAGAAAATTGTAAAGAAAACTCTTGTATATTTTGAAAGGTCTTTACATCATAAATTCTCATTATTCTTCAATTCATGCCAAATCTAAATGAGAAAAAAACCAAATCAAATAAAGCTGACTCCTAACTAGAAGAATCAAATTAAAACTCTATAACTTAACTAGAAAAAAGAAACAAAATTCAAACTTCTACTATACGATCATAGTCGATCAATCACTGTCTGTTGATCATTGTCTAATATTGTCGAATCTGTTAGAAAACCTTGTTGGCACGCTTAGACTTCTTCTAGAGCTTTGTTTTGTCCACCTGGCCCATAATTAAAAAAATATCACCCTGTGCCAGGCTTCTCCATTTGAGGAGAACTCATCCTCGAAATCATGGTTAGAAACTGAACTCTCCCAAGCCATTTGGATAAATATTTGGAATAAATTAGCGACTCCAATCCCTTTCCAAACCTGCTTGTAACCTGTACAGACTGATTGCTCCTGAAATCAACCCTTAATATTTTTACTTGAGCTGATACCATGTCAAATAATCATCTCACCTAAAAGCTCAAGCTGTTAGGTGAGACTTCAGGATATGATTTATATTATTCTCTAACATTGTCAAAATCTAAATAGCAGAAGATAGATCTGTATTGGAAAAAATATGTCAATTCTTTTACTTCATTCAAAATATGGATTTTTACTTGAGAACCAATTTTCACAGTGAAGGTGCTGCAAGGTCTATGGAGGAATGACTTGGTGGCACTCAAGGGAGCATGCCCAAATTGTGGGGAGGAGGTTCGTGTTAAGTTTCCACTTCAATTTTCTTCCACAATTCGATAGAAATGTATTCAGCTGTTTCCAACTAAGAAAATCAGGATCAACTTCTTAAGCTCCTTCTCTCACTGATTTTAGTGTCTTTGCGCAGGTATTTGCCTTTGTGAAATCAGATCAATCTAACAACTCCCCTCATAGAGCAGATTGTCATGTATGTGAAAGTTTACTAGAATTCCGCACCAAGGTTGAGGTAAGTAATCTTCTGATGCCAAAATTATCATTCTGTCCCTGTTTAAGGAGCTAAATATCTAAACATCGATTGTACGACTACTTTATGATCTCATCTATAGAGTTTCTTGTAATAAGGAAGTACATACAAATCATGGTGCTGCGTTTTGCATTCTCCCGAAGGTTTAATTACTCAATTATGGTCCCATTCATAGTGGGGCTCTAGGACAGAGGATTGGGAATATACTTTCATTACGAACTTTTGCATCAGATTCTGAGCCTCCAACTATTGCATTTCCAAGACTTTTATTTTTACATCAAACAACTACCTTCATTCCGAAACTAGGCATACCATAGCCTGGCCATTTACTTCTAAAAAATCTATATTCTTGTTTAATGGCCACAAGGTTTTGCATATTGAAACTGTACAAGCTAGCCACCGTTGTGCACCTACTAAGATGTACTTGTTATCGTAATCTGATTTGATCAACTTGTTAAAAACAAATTCAAGAAACAATAGATGGCTATAGAAAACAATCATCCAACTCACGTGATTGGTATTGTTTTGCAGCAAACCATTTCAAGATTAGGTAGACAGTGGGTGTATGGGCGCATATACCTTGTATCTCGAAGACGTCAGAAATGGGAGTAAGAACTCATCCCGATACATGCCTTCAGGAGTGGTTTGTGTACAAAATAACGATTCTTTCCTCCTCTGTTTTATACATGCATTTTCTTGTTTTAGTGGCCAAATTGAAACAACTCTGAAATAATATGTTACAAGTCAATGAACTACTTCCCATTTGCTATTGTAGAAATGTCATGAACAGAAGTTTGAAGGAAAAGTAGAGCCTTGATTAACCAAACCCCCCACGGATGTTTATGTTTTGGTGTTTTCAGATGACTGCATGTCGAAATCATAATAAAAAACCATTCTCTCCTGGTTTCTGGGTAGCTTTTAAAATGCCATAGCCATCAAATGTGCACACAATATACATGAAAGAACCGCTCACGAAAGTAACTGCTGCAGTTTTTGAGCTAGTTGGAATGGGTTCTTCGTTATCTGGGTTTTTTTAGGCCACACATGTTATATTATTCTGTTTTTGCGGCGAGGCCGGAAGTGGTATTTGAAACGGAATGGGTTCGCAATAATGAACTACCACTTGTTTATAGCAAAACTTCAAAAGCCAATTATCCACTTGCACAATTCACCTGCAAGGGGAAAGAACATTTTTTTCAAAAAACAGAAGCAAAATGCCAGACATTGTTTGCCTTCCAGAACTGCTCCAGGGTGATCTGGCTCTTTTTTTAGCAAGCACAAGTGGTAATCGACTGTGATCTGTCAAAACTGAAATAATTGTTAAAAGCTCGACTGATTAAAACCTCATCGAGCCAGTAGTGTGCCAGAAAAATGAAAATAATAACAAGGATAGAAAATAGCAAGATGAAAGGGGAGGGTAATCCACAGACTCACATATACAAAAAAACCACTTACTACATGTATCTGAAAGTACTTTTCCTAGAGAAAATAAATAATATTTGGTCTCTTGAAACTGCATTCATTCATCATTCTCCAGTCTACCAGAATTTCTATCAAATTAATGTCCTTGCCACACCACAGTTTTTGATTTTCCGGTGTCCAAATCATCAATCGCTACATTTTCGAGGAAAAAAATATGAAGAAACTTGAAATAAATACCATGAATCAAAAGTTAGCTGCGTGAAATGATGGTGCACGATCAAAAAGTAGATAACAGACAATAATTGCAAGAAACTTTCTCATCGTTTGTTCCCGGGGCATAAGCAAAGGTGCCTTGTAGATGTGATTAACAGAGTAAGAACATTCAGATTGGTGTATCAGTCCAGTCAAAAGTGGGCCAAGCTGTACACTAGAATCCACGATAGCTGTATAACAGGAGAGAAAAAAGATGAAGCTGGGTGTGTTAGTATGGAAACCAACCAAGGTTTCATTTTGTTAAACGTTTTTTGCTTGAAGGCAGTCCTACTTTTAAGAAAGAAAAAAAAAAATGAGAAAAAAAGAAGCCAAACTACCAGAAATAGAGTGATAGAAGCAAAGAGCCCTTCTTGGAGGAGAGTTGAATGACCACCAAAATCTTCTTCGTCGATCTTTAATATCAATGCATAATAACCATATATAATCCCAGAGGAAATCAACAGAAAACTGTCAACCAAAATCAAGAAAAAAATTAGCTAGAGAAAAATATAAGATTGCAAAAATTAGAAACTCAGCACAAGAAACAAGAAATCTCTGCATGTTGAATGTTAGCTTAGTGTGTGTGTGTGTATGGATACAGCAGGACGATATCAGCTCCCACCGTCAATACTCGAAAATAATAAGAGGAGGCGTGTGCATTTTTATTCCGAAGGAAGTTCCTAATATGAATCGTGCCGGTATGGATTTAGGAGAAACTAACATGAAGTTAACAACGCTAGTCACAACACTGCATTACACTTGATAAACCTTTTTCCTCTTCAAGGAAATATAATCTTGTGAACAGCAAGAATTCTCATCACACTGGCTGGCTATAATCCCAGTCTCTTGCTATGCTGTCCGCCCTATAGTCAATTTCAATAGATAAAAAGACAAGCAGGGAAAGAACCTTTAACCTTCCTTTCTAATGAAAAAAATATAGTAATTAGAAGGGATTGATTGTTTGGAGAGAGTAGACGGCGAAAGGAACCATATCATTTGCCTCTGACTGCCAAATAATATCTACCTCAATATGGTCCTAGTGTATCTCAAAGATATTAAATTTATATAAGTATCAAAGGGCCCACCTCTTAGACGTGATGAGAAGGTTTTGTTTATCAAAAGAATGGAATTGATACAGATTTGAGATTTGATTCAGCTAATACTGGCACTTAAGAGAAATCATACACGTCATATCAAGGTGCCTTTTTAATAGTTCAGCAAAGTCCCTTCGCTTTCGAACTACTAATGTCTCTACACCACTGGCCAGTCTCATTTCAAGGACCGTCCATAAAAAAAAAAGCCCATGCAGCTAGGGTCTTAAAACACTGTTGGTCACTCTATTATTCTCTGCATCTTTGATTAGTCACACCAGTTGTGTAAAAGCTACTAAGTGAAATCCCAATCACACAATTAATATTAAAACATAACTCTAGCTTCTGGAAAGATTATCATGCCCTCGCACAAACTGCACTTTTCTATAGATTAATTCACAAAAAGTAACAAATTGTTTCAACAAAAATACCGAAGTATTAAACATAACAAGCTAAGATTTAAGCAGCCTAGATGTAACTTCAGAGTATAAAATCACGCAACATGGGTTTCAATGTCCTGCTATTCATGATTCTTAATTACAATGAAATTCCGATACAGGTGTTCTTCAGAGGAAAGGGTCCTGCACATGCAATATTTTTGTTTATTGCAGTAAATTTTGCATGTAGAGCTTCAAAGATGTTCAAACTAAGCCAGAGAACTCATCCAAACGCCCCAGATTAATCTGAAGCTAGAATAGCTAGTCTCATGTAAAGCACGACGAAACGATATTCAAAATAATATTGGTGACAATCATATTAGTACTTTGCCTTGAAGCATTCACATGGAACTTTTAGGGAAGGATAAGGAAAAGGACACCCACGTCCATTGAACTAGAAGGAAGTAGTGTAGTCGATATAAAAACATAGTAATTATCAGCAAAAAGAATCTACACTGAACTGCTGGTTTTTCTAGCTTCGATACCACTAATTCAAAAAGAAACAAATTTGAGTCTGGCACATATATATGCTTGAATCAGCCACTTCTATTTCCGGGAAATAAGATATGAAAAACACCACCACCAACAGCAACATATTCACTTAAGCTTGGTAATGATGAAATATTTATTATAAGAGCAAGAATTCACAAACTGAAAGATCAGAGGGGGGGGCAACTCACAGGCCGATCCAAATACCGCCGACCAAAGGGATAGTACCCCATAGCAATCCGCATACGAGGGCAACAACTTGCCTAATCCAATGTAACGCATCTCCCAATTGATCCTGTAGTGAGCAGCGTGTCACTACTACTCCTCTTAAGTAATAACCCAATTTTTATTTCTACTCAAGAATCAAATGAATTATTATTAACTACAATTGACAATACAAATTTTAAGCAACATTAAAATAAATTGTATGCAAGCTTGCATTAATTCATTCAAAGCTAGAAATTCTACAAACACAATACAAATAGAAAGAGTACCTTATCCCAAGAGGCCTCAGGATCCAGCAATTTGGCGAGCTTGAAAGGAGAAAAGTGCCCATTTTGATGCTGGTGTTGCTGTTGATTATTACTGTTGTTCAATTTACCAGCAGATTTCCCTTCTTTCATGGTTTTTTTGAGATCTACGAAGAAAAGATTGGTTGGGTTGTGGGTGGAGATGTCAGACTCAGCGAGAGAACATATGCCTTCCTAACTCACTGCACATGCTCTTTCAGTTTAATTATAATTTATTTTAGTTTTTAGTTTTCTTTTGGAGTTTTTTTCAACTTCGAAATCATCGTATATAATAGCAAATTTACGAGTCATAAACCCGCCCTCCGTCGTCGCAGGAATTAATTTATTTATTTTTATCTAGTTTTAAAACATATAATTTTTTATTTTGGTTTTTGGTTTTTGTTCTTTTATTTTTTAGTTTAGTTTCGATCCCTTGATTTTTTTGTCCTTTTGAGATAGTTTTAAATTTTTTGTTTGTATCTATACATCTTTGCTCTTAGTTTAGATTTTTAATTTTTATTATTATTTTTATTTATATTAAATACAACTTGTGTTAAAAAAAATAGTAAGTTTAGCTTTGATGGTGTAAAATGAGAGTGAAACTCTTTCTTATGCAAGTATAGTTAAACCTGAAGTATTTGAAACACTACCGTAGGTAACTCTTCTAAAAGAAAAAAATATATCAGCGGGAAAGCACTCTAGAAAAAAAAAAGTGGATCCGGGGATTGTCGTGGTACGTATAAGTTGGCTTAGACACCCTGGTTATCAAAACAAATTGGATCTGAGGATTAATCGTGGTGCTCTTAAGCTAGCTCTGACACCCTAATTATAAACAAAAAAAACAAAAATATATATAGGTGGAAAAGGAAAAAAAGTATAACAGGCAAAAAAAAATATTTTGGGGAAAAAATGAAAAAAATATAATAAGAAAAAAAGTGAAAAAAAAAAACATAATAAGGAAAAAAACAAAAAAAAAAAGGCAAAAAAGAAGAACCAAAAAACAGGGAAAAAAATTACAGTAGTGGGAAAACACTATTGCAATCAACAATTTTATGTGTAGGGAGATATAGTGCTTTCCTCACACCATTTACAATCCATATTGTTTAAAAAACAATTCGGTCCGAGAATTCGTTGTGGTGTACTTAAGCTGACCCGGAGACCCTAGTTATCAAAAAACAATTTGGTCCAGGGATAAGGAAAAAAATGTATAAGTGAACAAAAAAAAGTATAAGGAAAAATATTAAAAAATAATAACTTGGTTCGAGGATTAGTCGTAGTGTGTGCAAACTAGCGTAGACACCCTGGTTATCAAAACAAAATTTGATTCGAGGATTAGTCGTGGTATGCTTAAGGTGACCCAGAGATCCTGGTTATAAAAAAATATATAAGTAAAAAAAAACAAACTTAAGCTGGCTTAGAGACCATGGTTATAAAAAAAAATATAAGTGTGAAAGCATTGTTGCAATCCATAATGCTATTTGTGGGGAGCTACAGTGTTTCCCCCTCATGGTTTAGTATTGTTAATTTGTACGGTTCAAAAATATTTTTAATTGTTTTTAGAATTAATATCCTTTTGTATGTTTTAGATGGTTTCACGTGCGGATATTAAAATTAAATTTTAAAAATAAAAATACATATATTATTTTTATTTATTTTCTTTAACATTAGAAGTTTTTTAGTGTCTGTTTGGAAGTCCAGTTCAAGTTACTTTTGAAATTATTTTTTCATTCATAAATGTATCAAAATGATTTTTATTTTATTTTAAAAAATAATTTTTGATATTAGCACATGTAAATGATCTAAAAACATCAAAAATATTTAATTTAAAATAAAAAATAAAAATAGAAAAATTCAAATTTTTTTAAAAATATTTATGAAATAGAGTGTCAAACATAAATACAAGAAAGACATCATGGGTGCATTATTTTGTTTTAAAAAATCATGGTCCAACATAATCATCCATCTTTTAAGAAAGAAATAATTTCAATTAAAATGCACTGATATAGGTTGAAAAGCTTACACGTGTGTGTGTATTAACTAAAATATAAATGGCGTTGCTATTTTACTGTGCGTTTCTCCACTATTCACTTAGACACAATTTACTGTGAATTGCGACAGTGAAATGACTATTTTACCCCCGAGACTGGGGGTATTTTTTATTTTTCTAGGGGGCATGGATGGTATTTCCAGATTTATTGCACAGTAAAACTATGAAAATAGCTCCTAAAACGACAAAAGAAGGCACCCCAGACCGGGGGTATTTTAGCAATTTACAGGGGACATGGATGATATTTATAATTTCTTTACACAATAAAACTACTAGATTAGCCCTAGAAAACAACAAAAATAGGCCCCATGTCCGGGGCATTGCTGCATTTCCCATGGTGGTTTTTTCATAGTTATCGATGGGTCTAGGGGTGTATAGGTAATTGTCCATTATTTTATTATTTCTTTTGAAAAACACTTTTATACTGGTTATTTCATTGAAACCTACTAAATAGATAAATTTATAGCAATTTAAAATTCATATATTTTATAGAAAACTTGGACTTAATTAATAATAAAAACTTTGTGTTGAAAAAAATATGGTGTCGCCCGCAACGCGGCGCAGGGGCATTGGCTAGTATATATGTGGGGGGGTATACAAGTCACTTTTGCACTTTGCCGCAACCAGAACCATTTTTTTTAAAACATATAAAAAATATTAAGAGTGTGAGATTTTTTTATAATGCTATAAATTTGAACAAAATAATAAATTTAGTCTGGTGTGAAGCGTGAGTTTTTAATAAAATATATAAATTTTAAATCGATATGAATTTCATTTATTTAATAGGTTTTAATGAAAATTATAAGTATAAAATTATCATTACCATTAAAAAATAAAAAGATTTCAATACTTGAATCATTGAATTAACTTAATCAATTCATTTAATAATTTAAATTAAATTAAACATAGTAATAAAAAATAATTATGTAAATACCTATAATAATTAAACAACAAAAATAAGTCATTGATTTTATACCTATATATAAAAAAGAAAGCATTATTGAAAATCCATTATTACGTCACTATTATTATCATAACTATAACAACTCAAATTATCATTACTATTATTGTCAAAATAATAAAAATTAATAAATTATCCCTCAGAATAAAAAACACTTTAACAAAAAGAGCAACAATGAAACAATTTTAAAAACAAAATCACTAAAATTATCATTATTATTGCGCAAACAATGAAAGTCTTAAAATTATCTTGAATGCTTAAAAAACCAAAAACTTAAACAAAAGAGCAAACAAAAAACAAAAAAAAAAGACAACAAAAATAAATATTATTAACATAAAAACATAATTTGATTTGAAGAACAAAAAAAAAAAAAACAAAAGAGAAAAAAAAAAGAACTATCAATTTTAAAATAATCATCAACATAAATTAAATTTTAGAACTAAACTAAATAAAAATAAACCCCCAACAAAAAATGACAAAAATTAAAAACTAGAACTAAGAGTATAGATACATAAATACGGACAAAAAATATGGATTGTCCCAGAATGACCAAAAAAATAAAAGAAATCAAAACCAAACCAAAAATTAAAAGAATAAGGGCTGAAATGAAAAACAAAATATATGATTAATCTCAATTGGAGGACAAAACTGAAACAAATAAAAACCTTAAGACCAAAAAAAAATCAAAGGAATTTAAAAAATGCCAAAAATCAAAAGAATAAGGGTCGAAATAAAAAAATAGCATATATGATCAATTTCAATTAAAGGACAAAAGTGGAACAAATCAAAACCTCAAGATCAAAAACATTAAAGGAATTAAACAAACCAAAACTTTATACATTAAAAGAATAAGGGTTGCAATGAAAATAACATATATAATCAATTTTAATTAAATGACCAAATTAAAGTAAAGCAAAAATTTTATACAAGAGATTAGAACGGGAAAAAAATAATCAAAAAACGAAAGAATGAAATGAAACACTCATAAACAAAGAGGATTTGTATGCATTTTTTGTTGCAAGAGAGAGAAACGGGTTTAAAAAAGAGCAATTATCCACTAGCGAGGCTTTGACCACCATGAGACGACACATGCACCACCATGTGTAGGAGGACATGGCGGCGCATATGGAGAGATGACTGTTCGACATTTTTGAATGTCACATGACTTCGCACATGCTGCCTGCATGGCGCAGATGGAAAAAAATTGGCGTCGCGTCGGGAAACATGCCAACATTCGAAAAAAATGAATAAAAATATGCAATTATTTAAACACGATTCGGAGCCTGCGATAATAACAACAAACCTGCATATGAAAATACTATTATATCCATAGCGCCAACCCTCTGGTTCTATCTTTCCTAAGGGCATTTAAGTGTTTTATTGTTCACCAAATATGAAATAACAATAATACCCTCACTGACATCTCTTTTTTTTTTTTTTTGTCTCGTGCAAGGGTAAATTAGTTATTTCATTGTTTATGGTCAGATGAAAATATTTAAAATATATTTTCCCAACCTTTGTTTTTTTTTTGTCTGATGTCGGGGTAAAATCGTAGTTTTATTGTTCAAATAAAACCGGAAAGACACAAACAACCCCAAACAATTAGTTAATGACAACAAGTGCATTGGAAAAGTCATAAAATACCCTCGAGATCAAGTGTTGATTTTTATGTACTTAAGGACGCAACAATAATTACACTATTAAAATCCACAATAATCTGTGTCTAGGATTACAGTGAAACACCCACGCTTTTTATGTTTTGTTATAATATATAATTTTTATGTTTTGTTATAATATATATATATATATATATATATATATATATATATATAATTTCATTTGTTTTTATTTTTAATAACTTTAAGAGATGTTTATGATATTTATTTTATAGAATATGATTTATTTATTTTACTTAAACATTTTATCATTTTGTTTTTTATATGTTAAAAGTCTTTCTTTCTTTATAAGGCTACTAAGTTTTTTTCCTACTGTGGTTTTTATATAGTTTTTTCAAATAACTGTCATAATTTATGCCGCCCAACAAAAAAAAACACATGGTGATATGGGGACCATACGGATTACGGAGTGTTTCGAACCCCCCAAAAGTGTTTTTTTTTTTTTTTTTTTTTTAAATTGACTTGTTTGTTTTGTTTTAAACGAAAATATTTTTATTATTTTTAGATTATTTTAATATACTAAAATCAAAATTAATTTTTTAAAAATAAATAAAATATTATCTTAATATACTAAAATCAAAAATATTTTTTTAAAAATAAAAAATATTATTTTAATATATTTATAAATAAAAATTAATTTTAAAAAATAACCGCTATCATATTAACAAGCAGTGGTAGTTGGGTGTGGTCCTGCGTGAAATCCTCACGTCAGTTTGTTAATTTTAGACAGCAGCCAAGCCCATGTGAATAAAACGTAAGCGTCTGGCAACATTTATTTATGCGTGCAAATGCGATGGTCCTAACTATGTATGTATGTGTGTGCGTGTGTGACCACACACACACACACACACACACACACACACATACATAGTTAGTTAGGAAAATAATAACTGTTTCTCTTAATTCAATTTGATTAAGAACTAAAACAAGACAATAAACACAAAAGCAAAGAAGTCAAAGATACTGGGGATGGGAGTTATAGGGAGCACAGAACTCTGCTTAAATGTTTTAAGAAAAATTGTCCCCGGCCTCTATTTAATTATAAATCTAGAGCTCGTCTAATTGTTGAGTGTTGAATATACATATTTGACTTCAATTTATTGTGTTCGAGAGTTTTATTTAATATATAAAAATATCTAACAACAATAAAAAAAATTAATTTAAAATATAAATATATATTTTTCAAAAACAATTTAGAAACGCGTTGAAAAACATACTAGTAATCTAAAAGTTAATTTTCATAGATAACTTAAAACAACAAGATGAGTTAAAATGATTTTTAAGTTGAAAGTATATTTTAGGTAAAAATGACTACGAATAATTTTTTAAAGTAAAAAAATATAGTGTAAGTTATAATTTAAAATTTTCAGCTTTTGATTAAATTAAAATTCCTGACTCGATTTTGTAACTATTTTTATTTATTTAATTTAACAATCATTTCTAATTGAATATACTTATAGCTTTTCTTTGAACTAAAAATCATAAAAATAAAAAACAATTAATTTATAAAAAAATCATATCAAACTAATATTTTTCTTTTCTCGAACAAGAGAAAAAAACCTTGTTGTTTAATTCCCCCCCGAACATTCTTCCATCTAGAGTTCCATGTTGTTTAATAGTTAATTATTTAAAATCTAGAGAAAAGTGAAGAGATAGGAGGACTGCTATTCGCAGAGACCGTTTGGGGTGACATCCACATTTCCCAACAAGTACTTTATAGAGGTGAGCAATAATTTAAAAATAAAGCTGAAAGATCTTTGCCACCCACTTTCTAGGTTCCATAATCCAGTTAAAATTTTCTTTTTCATAATAAAATAAATTAAAATAGATGTATTTATTGAAATTGTAAAAATAAAAAGTTTTTTCTTTCTATCATAAAAAAGGGAAAAAAAACTTTGCTAGATAGTCAATGTTGAATGATACAAACAAGAGAGAAATTCCCAAAGAGTTTTTCACATCCAACACACAGTTTTCTTGGCCATAACCTAGACTCTACGAATCAACGTGTACGGGCTGTCGCTTTTACTTCAAGAAATATCAAGAGTTAGATGTTTGTGAGTTTGTTTGTTTTTTTTGGATATTTTTAAAAGTAATTTTTGTTTAAAAATATATAAAATAATATATTTTTTATTTAAAAAAAATTAATTTTGATATCATCACATGAAAATGATAAAAAAAATTAATTTAAAATAATTTTTTTTTTTCAACAACACTTTTAAAATGTAGTGTCAAACAAGGTATTTCATGTCACTGAATTTTAAAAGTGTATTTTAAAAAATTAAAATTTTTAATTTATTTTTAGATCATTTTGACTGATGTCAAAAATAAATTTTAAAAAATAAATTTTAAAATAAAAATAAATATAGAAAACACTTCAAAAAATTACTTTAAACACAAAACAATCCCTTATACTTAAACTTCAAACTCATCCAAACCATTTTACATTTGGCGTGATCGAGAGTATGATAGAAATTGTTTTTCAAATTGTTTTTTGTTTAGAAAGATATTAGAATGATTTTTTTTATTTTTAAAAATTAATTTTGATATTAATATATCAAAATAATCTAAAAAACTAATTTTTTTTATATATTTTTTAAAAATCAATTTTTCTTTAAAAATATTTTTGAAATGCTTGAATAATGTTTCTGGTCAAATAGCTGCATTGGAAATTGACGTACGGTACAATCAAAAAATGGAGGTAAGAAATCAAATCCGTCTTCTTCTTTGACTAGAAACACCGAACCTATGTATATTAAAATAATGTATATTTGTTATTTATTAAAAATGTTTTTTTCTAAATAAAAATTAATCACACGGTGAAACTATTAAAATGTTGCTGTATGTCTTTTCATAATGTTTTTTTTATTATTGTAATATAAGATGAGGAAAAATTTCAATTTTTTTAAAATATAAAAGATTAACAAACAATTAAAATCCAGGGTCAAAACATAGATTCAATACGCTTCTTTATCTTTAAACATTTTTTTTAATTATATAGCTGGTCTAAGGACAATCTATTATTTAGCTAAATAAAAAAAACAAACTAAAAAATATGCTAATGTGGCACACTCGGAGAAATGTAGGAGATTTGTGAGCCAATTAAGTAAAGCATGCAGCGTTTCTCGACATCCAAAAATATATTTTCATTGGTGTCCTTAAAAGTATTGCCATGTTTTGTTGTTGTTAATATGACACTTGTCTTGGTAATCTGAATCTTAATCTATCAAATATTATATTCTCCAATTTAATCATTATTTTTTGGATTTTTATTTGTTACCTTAATCTTTTTATATAAGTTTTATTAGTTTTCAATTTCATTTTTTAATTCAAATTGAAGAATTTATGTTTTTCCATTTGATCCTCATTGTTTTTATTTTTAATTTTTTTCTTAGTTATTTTTGTAAGAGTTACTATTTTTTTTTCAATTTTCTTTTCAATCAAAACATTGTTTTGATATTTTATGTCAAGAACTTTATTACTTTAATTGTTATTTTTTAATTTTTTAGTATAATTGATTTTTTTTCTTCTAATCTTACCCTTTCGTCGCTTGATTAATTGAGAGATGAACTAAATTGGATGTTTTGAGTCTAATAACTAAAAAGCTAAACAAAAAGCCGTATAATTCCTTTTATTTTTATAAAATTATTTCGCTATCATGATTTAAACTACAAGTTTGATAAAATATCTTGGATTAACTCGACACTTATTATTCTAAATACAGATCTTTTATAAACATTTTATTATTATTTAATTTCAACATCTTAATATTATTTTCTAAAAAACAATTAATCCTCCCCCGACAAAACACGCCCCCAATATAGTTCATCCCATATTGGCTATCATAAAACTAGATTATCCAAAATTCCACGGTTTGGCATGTAAGATGAAGGTACATGTCTGTAATTATCCTCTCACAACTCACCAGCCCTCCACACCAAATGTACGTAACTACCCCTTTAAACTAAATAATCGGCATGGGAACAGAAATTTAGTGGCGCGTAGCCATTCCTGCTCTTCCACGTGTCATGATATCCTCCCGTCTCTTGTCTTAAGCCACCATTAAACACCTTCAGCTGCGAATTAAACCCGGCCAAAGGCAAATCATCTCTCTTGGCAACCCGCCCTTCCCTCATGCACGTGTCGGTTTCCCATCAAAGAATTGCCACCTTTTTTTCCCGATAAAAGCTAGTGTCTTTTAGGACCAAAAAATGGACAGAAACACTTTTTTAAATCTTTCTTTTCATGGGGCCTACCACCCCTCCCGGTCCCACCGCAAACCTCACACCCCTCATCCCCGAACACAACGCCGTTACTTATCGTGGATCTCAACCTTCCACGCGACCCCTCCGTCAACGTTTTCTCCCACGGATATTCCCTCTCTCGCCGTCACATGTTGATAGTGCTCAGCCCACCACAGCAGTACATTTCAAAATACTTTTATTAATTTAACTTAACTCCGTCTCAGATAATACTGACCAAAAAGCGACCAATAGGGACCTCCTCTTTTGCCACGCGGGAAAATAAGGCTTTTCTTTTAGATTCTCTTATTATTATTATTATTATCTACGTGGCAAGGAGTTGAGGAAACAGACCACAGGTTCTTGTTTCTTCCGAAGAAAAAGAGCGTAACATGCTTATCGGGATAACTGCTTGAATACCACAAGGGCCACAGCAACTTACGAAACGTCCACGTTTCTGAAAAATGACCCATGTGCCCTTGTCGATCCTTTTTAAATTTAGATCTGCGATGGAGGTTCCCTGCCATCTGCTGGATAATGAAGTAAAAAAAAAGAGAGGTGTACGGATATGAAGACACGTGTGGGAAGTAACGGAGCAAGTTATTCAGAGGCTGACTGTAACTTACGTGTTATCTCTCTATTATGTCTGCAAACCAAAAACGTGCGGCGGTAATAAAACTTGTTTGAACAGAACGGAAGAGTTCTCTTGCGTATGCAGGAATTTATTGGTGATATAGTTTAATTTGTTTTTTTTTTTTAAATAATTTATTTTTTTATTATATGGTTATAATATGTTATATTATTTTTTAAAAATATTATATTATTATATGCTCGACTAAAAAATCATTTTTCAAAAACACATTTAATTTATAATCTAAACTTTCTATATGAAAAAACAAAAATAACTTTTCTTTATGTTTTTTAATAACTTCTCCGTGCTATGTGATCTATAGTTGTCACACCTATATTTAAATTATTTTGGGAATGAAATGAGTTTTTAGGTAATCAAGTTAATCCGTAAGTTAATAAAGGTATAATTTTGATGTTATTTTTTAAAAAAACCTTTCGAATTTGCACAAAGTTTGAGTTAATTAATTAAATTATATTGATTTACTTTTCTACTTATTTAAAAAACAGTTTATATCAACTCTCACGAGCAGAACTGAAATTAGGGAGTGAAATATTTTTAATTTGTACACCGAGGGAAAGAGATTATGAATGCGGGAGTTTCCACATTTTGCATGGCTATAATGTAGTTTAATCTACTTAAATATTTTTTTCATTGTTGTTAATGATGGATTAAAGAGTTGTTTGATATTGCATTTCAAAAATATTTTTAAAAATAAATAAATTTTTATTTTATTTTAAATTATTTGTTTTTGTGTGTTTTTAGATAATTTTTATGTATTGATGTCAAAAATAATTTTTTAAAAATAAAACAAAATACCATTTTAATATATTTTTGGACAAAAAATACTTTAAAAAATAGTCTCGACCGCACCCAAACAAGCACTAATAAAACAAGATTCTAATGTAAAACCCGTGTAAATTTCTTTTATTATCTTTTCAACTAAACCGGCAAAGGATTTGAGAAGCTCACAAAATTCCTAATTAACTCGAATAACAAAATTGTTATTATTCAACTTGACATGGTTACATCTATGATTGATGGATGAGTTAAATTTCATAGATGAAAGGAAGATGTTTTTAGAGCTAATGAGTTTGCTTTCATTTATATTATCATATAAGATTGAGGAATACTAATAAAGAAAATCCTTCCCAGTTGCTTATTAATTTTTCTTCCATGATGCACGATAACAAACGAAAATCCATAATTGAAGAGCTCATCAACCAGGATTTTATTCTATAAATTTGAGCAGAGCAGGCGTATTGGATTTCATTTGCTTTTATGTTATATGTGGGTAGATTCATCTGAAAATAAATTGTTTGGGTTTAGATATACTTGCCATATTTAGAGGTTAATTTTTGGTCAGTTTCCCTTAATAAACAATTAGTCGTATGATACAAATAATAAAAATGGGATTTTTACGTGGAGACAACTTCAGCATTTACTATATATGGAAACAAAATACAAATGGACGAGTCAATTCGTGGCACCACCAAAAAAAACCGAAAAAAAAAAACAAAAAAAAGATAGAGAAGCAACCCAATGTTTTTCTCCATCCCGTGGATGATAGTATGCCAAAGAAGGGTAAACCAATCACGAAGAACCGGTCTTGAGGTGAGTTGCCGTTACTGGGTATAGGAAGCCACTTGGAAGCACTAACCGATAGGCCCGGTGGCCAAGAGTCAATGCTATAAGAACTGGGGTTTAAGCAAAAAGCTGGGTGGTTTTAGAGGGTTTTGCCATCACACGCAGAGAGAGAGAGAGAGAGAGAGAATAGAATTCGGTAGCGTTCAGAAGAACAACGTTTTCTTGGTGAAAGGAAAATATGGGATAGAAAATTAGAGAAACAGAGAGAAAGAAAGTGCCGTGTAACGGACAAGACATTTGTGTTTTCTTCTATGATCTTTGCGTCTTCTTCTAAATTCTCTCTCAGAATTTCCTTCTTTGCGTAAAGGAAAACAATAATAAAGGGGTGAACTTTGAACCAGAAAAAGAAGGGAATTTTGGCTTTTTAATATAAGGTGAGTGACAATTTGATTTCTCCTGTGGGTTTTGTCTCTCCAATTGAGTAAAAGTTGGTGTTTTTAATGTGGATTTTGATGATTTGAAGAGAGTTTTTTTCATGACACTGTGCTTTGTTTGGTTTGGTTGATGTGAAATGGGATTTTAAAGGCAAAATCGATGCCTGAATGATTT
Organism: Salix purpurea; assembly: GCA_027405865.1. Taxonomy (NCBI): domain Eukaryota; kingdom Viridiplantae; phylum Streptophyta; class Magnoliopsida; order Malpighiales; family Salicaceae; genus Salix; species Salix purpurea. The sequence continues at coordinate 7,434,735 of JAOWLH010000001.1, forward strand.
CTTACATGAATCGAAGTTTTTAACTTTTTATCTCATTTTCCTTTTCATCTGAAACTTCAAGTGGGTTTCTTTTCTTGTCTCTAATTCGTGTCGCTCTCTCACCTTTTGTTCTTTCATAGATATTCTTTAAGGATTTGCGTTACAATCCACAATTCTGTTTTCAAAGGATTCGATCTGAGATTTCTGGAGTGATTTACTGTTTAAAAGTTACTTTTTGTTTCAAAAATACAAAATTTCTCCTTTAAACTCGAGGTGATGATAAAATTTAACTTTAACTAGTATTTTGGTTTCTTAGAAGGTTGATCCCTGTTGAGGGTTTTAGATCCTCTGAATTCAATTGGTCTGAACTGCCCTGAATTTCCTTTTTAAGTTAAGTGTCTGAATTTCAGTTTTCTGGATTTTGATACTTGGATCCTTTATATCAGGGTTTTGTTGTGGTTTTAGTTTTTTCTATGGTGGTTTAATTATACATTTTAAAGTAAAACTGAAAATTTTGATGTCCCAAATATGACATCAAGTCTCGTTTTTTTTTTTTTTTTGCCGTTTACATGAATAAATTCGGTTTTATTTTATCGATTTCCGAGAATTTCTCGTGCCTTTCCTTGTAACAATTTTCATCAAATATGTTCTATTTCCCGTGGTTTATCTGTATATTTCTGTGTTTCATTTGCTGTTTTTTGTTAGATCATGAGGACATGATTAGGTAATTTTTCCAAGTTCTGTGCTTGCGAGTGGCGGATTCTGTATGGGTTCAGATGGGTTGCGAGGGATATGGCCTACTGGCCTCAAAATCATGACCAGATGCCGAAATTCTGGTGCAAGTTTGCAATTCACAAATTCGTTGTGTTTATTCGTACCAGCAGAAACAATTCTGATTATTGAAACCAAGCAACAGAATTCAGTGTTTTTTTTTTTTTTTTTTATTATCTTGCATGCGGGATTTTAAGGATTGATCTTTGTTTGATGATAGCATATGGGTTTCCTTTTTCCTTTCTAAATTTTCTGCTAGAGAGAACTCCTTTTCTCCTGGTCTTTTTCTCTCCTCTACTTTTTTAAGTTTATGTTCTTGTGTTGAGCTTTGCGTCCATGAATTTTGGTTTTGTACCTAATTATAAGTCTTACATTCTATTCATTGAATTAGTCACCCTTTGATGGTTACGTTCATTTGTTCCCAGGGTTTTATTGTTGGGATTTGAAAGCTCGAGTAACTGAGAAAATTGGGACCATAAAGGTCGCTACCTTGCACGTGATGTGTCCTTCTTGGCATGATCTCTGAGTATGGTGTTGCAGAAGAGATTAGATTACGGATTCAATGGCTATCAGGTTCCTCCCGTTCCCCGAGCTACAAGATCGGCTAGGGTAATGTATTCTACTTTCTTGTGATGCCAGATGTTCTGATTATATTTTTTCTTTCCTTTTATTCTTCCTCAGTTGTCAATAATCATAGTCTTTGTTTGTCTTGTTTTTTTTTAGAGGAGGGGTTTCTTTAAGCAGAAACATGAAGAGAATCAGATATGCGCATTTGACTTATTAGCCATTGTAGCTGGAAAGTTATTGCTTGATAAAAAAATTGCTCCCAGTTCTAGTAATACATCAGCGGACAAAGATCAATGTGCAGTTATTAATAGTGCTGTAAAAAATAAATGGCAGGATGTAGAAAAATCTCTGAAAGTAGAAGCTTGCGATCAAGGAAGTTCTGACAATAACATCTATGTTTCTGATCTATCTCATGTTCATCGACAAGGTTGCAGCTCCAAAGAATCTCTGGTCACCCAGAATGACCTCAATTTAGGATTAGCTTCTGCACTAACAAAGCCTGATTGTGCAGAGAGGTCCAATGCTGAGAGGTTGGTGAGTGGCCAAACCAAGAATGAAATAGGAACTTTTGCCAGCAAAGCAGAGGGAGATTCTTCCGAGTACAGAGAATTTGGTGACTGTAAATCAGAGGCTGCAACTAAAAGAGCAGTGAAAGATGAGCCTCATAAGTCTGGGATGGTGCAAAGTAGCACTGTGGTCAATATGTGCAATTTAGAGGACCCTGTAGTCCTGGATGCAAAACCTCCTGCACTAGTCAGTTCAGATAGTAGAGCCAAGGTGCCTGCGTGTGGGAACCATATTTCCAATAGTTCATACCCCACAAATCAGGATGATTTACATGTAGTTAGTAGAGATGATGATGAAAACTCCTCTGGGTGTACTCACCCTATCACCACAAAAAAATTCTTTAGGCCAGCACCACGGATTGGAGATAGAAGAATAAGGAAATTTTTGGCTTCTAAATGTTGGAAAGTAGCTCCAAGGTTGAAGGATGCTACAGTTTCTAACTCTGGTAATTGGTTTTACATACCTGCTTATTTATGTTACTTGTTTGCATTATGATCCCAGATAAATTGTTGGTTGTTTTTAAATGGAAATTTCTGATTCATGTAGATGGGAATTTTAAGCCTGTTTTCCGCAAGAGGCAGAACTGTTACCGACATCAAAGGTCTGAAAGGATATATCCTTTCAAAAAGCGGAAGCACTTTGCCTATAGTTCACCATCAAATTCTGATGGAGGAATGAGTTGTGAGTTTGTTTCTGATTTATCTCTAAAGGGCAGCAATGGAGATGCTTCTGTCTCCCGTTCAAGAATGCATGGAGGTCTCTTTACTTGATGTTTTGTTTTAATATTTATATTAGATTCTGGGATTTATTGCCCTCTGTAAGCATTTGCTAAATAATCCTAATTCTAAAGCAGCCACTGGGGCATCATCTTCATTTGCAGGTCAACGCACTTCATTCCTACCTAGGGATTCTCATGGTACGAGAACCATCAATGAAGTGATTAGTTTTTTTTTTTTTTTAACAATGGAGTGATTGATATGTACTCATTTGACTTAATTGGTTTTATCCAAAGAGGTTTTTACATGAATGTGTCTTTTCTTTTCTTCAGTGAAGCTCAGGATCAAGTCCTTCAGTGTGCCAGAGTTTCTTATCGAGATTCCAGAAAGTTCAACTGTTGGTTCATTGAAGGTATCAATAACTGGTTATGATAATTTTGACATATGCATTTACCCTATTCTTCCAGGTTGAATATAGAGGCACTTGCTAATAAGAAATTGCATATGCGTGCCGAAGATTCATTATTTGTACAACCCAGGTGTGTTGTCAAGAGTTGCAACACTATTGACATGTATCTATTTCTATGTTCATGAATGCGTTCATCATTGCTCTATACTACCCAATCCTTTGATAGGTTATGCGATAGCAATTTGCCATGTGAATGGTAGATCTCTTTCATCAATACTTGGTCTCTAGTGTGTATTCTAATGATATGAGCTCTGTAGAGGACTGTCATGGAGGCCGTGACTGCTATACTTGGCAGTGGATTACATGTTGGTGTACTACTTCAAGGAAAAAAGGTTAGGGAGGACAATAAAACTTTAAGGCAGACTGGGATTTCTCACAATAACCAGCTGGATGCTTTGGGTTTTTGCTTGGAGCCTAATCCTTCACAAACTCCCCCATCTCTGTCCCCTGGAGATTCTCCCTTTCTTCTTCAATGTGACACCCCACAGCCTATACGCAGGTAACTGGAAGTGCTCTGCCTATTTAGAAATCAGCCTTTCAGGTTTTAAGAAGTAGCATTTCTTTCCTTTGGTAGACAAACAAAAAGAATGGAGACCAAGAAACCTTGGTCAATTCGCACCCATTTGTTCTTAGAATCTAGAATGCGAAGGGGACTTGCTGTCAGTGATGCCCTTAAGACCTAGGGAGTGGACTTGTTTAGTGCTCGCAAATGCTTCAATTGATGGCTTTGCCTGTGACTTGGCAGATTTGACATGAAGTGAGTTGAATTGTAAAAAAAGTCTGATGGAGTTAAAGGCATCATTTTTTTATTTTACATGGTAATTATGAGCATAATTTATGTTTCTAATAGTTCTGAAAACATTTTAGAAGATTCTGATGTGGTTGAATATGGACTCTTTAGCTTCACCCAAATCCAAAGAATCAAATCAGTTGCTAATCAGCTGATGTTTTAATGCTCTTTACCAGGTATCCTCCGACCACTGGTGAGGTACATCAGGACATTTGTGCTGATCCTGAGCCTCATGTGAACAATTTAGGGAATTATATTGAAAGTGACCATGATTCAGCACCCTCTCCTACTGACACTTCAATGGACAAAAGCACTAATTCGAAAGCACTGGTTGCAGTACCAGCAATGAATGTAGAGGCTCTAGCTGTGGTTCCGGCACATCAGAAATCCAAACGATCTGAGATTGCACAGCGCCGAATTCGTCGACCTTTCTCTGTTACTGAAGTTGAAGCATTGGTTCACGCAGTTGAGAAACTTGGGACGGGAAGGTATGTTTATTCTTTGATGCACACAGCTAAGGAACATGAATCTTTTTGAGATAGAGCATTGTCTGAATATTGCTTTAATGATGTTTCAATTGGCCAGGTGCAGTGCTTGATCAAAATGCTATTTCCAGTCTTGGCAACTTTACATGCATGCAGTTAGAAGATGATTTTCGCTCATGCATTCCGATTCTGTATAAATGAGATTTTTAAAGCTCTTGTTTACCTGCAGATGGCGTGATGTTAAACTGCAGGCCTTTGACAATGCAAAGCATCGGACATACGTCGATTTGAAGGTGGGTTTTTTTAATTTGCTGCCTTGATACAAATTGACTACTGTACAGTTGCCTTGGGCAAGTATTTACTCCTGCGTATTTGGATGTTCTGTTTCCTTATTCAATTGGACTTCCTATCAAATATGTGGTTTCTACTTTGTGACTATTATTCCCGGAGTGCAATGTTTCAAGTATGTTTCAAAGATCAAGGCTTTACGGCACGTAGCTAGTTTAATCTGTTCAACAAATAGTTGCTTGTATAACAGGTAAATGACTCGTTAGGCTTCTAACCCTTTTCAGGGCTGTGTCTCACAAGGAATCTTTTCAGTTCTTTTCCTGTAGCTGCGAATACAGAAACACCAAGTTTCCATTTTTTTGTTTCACAAGCTTTCACATTCTAGATGGCTCAACTGGATCTTCCTGGAAATGAAAAGGGCAATTTCAGAAGCTCCTTGTGCTGTTTTGCTAGACTTCTTAAGAAGTGCCAGCTTCCATTTTGTTTCTGACGAGTGTTTTTTCATCACGCAGGATAAGTGGAAAACACTGGTGCACACGGCGAGAATATCTCCTCAGCAGAGGAGGGGAGAGCCTGTCCCCCAGGAGCTCCTGGACAGGGTCCTGACTGCACACGCTTACTGGTCCCAGCAGCAGGCGAAGCAGCAGTTCAAACACCAGCAGGCAGAGACTTGCCTTCTCCTCTGAGATCTGGTGAATTCAGGGACGGACGGGTTTCTATTTATTTTTTTCGTTGCATGTATTCTGTGGCCAGTCTGTAAAAAGTTGATAACAAGGGAGAAGTTGAAGAAATGTATGTAATATTGCTGCGCTCGCCGCCATTCTTTTCCTGGGTGGTGAGGTCTGGCACTTGTAAATGATCGATTGAATAAGAGCTTCCTAACAGAAATCATTTGGTTACAGAAATGTCCTCCTTTTGATCCTTCTGGGTTGAAGAATGGAATGGTGCTGCCTCTCGTGATCTTCAGAAAATGTCCTCGATAGTGTTGTGTGAATTTACAATCTACAATGGCTGCAATATTCGACGACTATTTTTTGCTCAAAAAAATCTTATTATATTTAGTTAGTGTTATAAATATATTTTTATTATTAATGTAATATAAAGGTTTTTTGAGTTAAATTTATATTAAAAAAATTCATTATATTTTTTAGTTCGAATGAAATAAAAGTAATATTCTATACTTATATTATCAAAAAATATTAAATCGACTATGATAAATTATGGTTTTGACTTTTTATGAAAAATAGTTGTAATCTTATTGTATATTTTAGTTGGCGTGTATTTAATTTCTAATTTTGTTATTAAAAAATTTACTTCCAACCTTGTATTGGATTTTATATAAAAAAAATCCTTAATTATTTTTTTGTCATTATATTTACAATAAAAAAACCTTATTTTTACATATATTTACAATAAAATCAAAATAATATCAACAACAATAGAGAGAGACTTGATGTAAATCTATAAGATATTTTGGTGTGCAACATATATCTATAAGATATTTTGGTGTGCAACATATATATAATCAATGACCATGCATGTCATACTTTTAACACTTATCTTCGGGTCTATGTAAATTCTTATCTTTTTTTTTTGTTTGGGTTCATTGTGCCTCCATTTCTAGTGGTATGACGGATTTTCTTTTGAAGGATTATCTCTTGTTTTTTCCATTTATTTTGTTCATACCTATATTCTTGACTCTTTCTTGTCTTTTGGACAAGGGTTTCATTGATTTCAAATAATGGTTCAAAACTTGTGAGAAGAGATTAACGATTATTATTTTTATTTTATTTTTATCAAAACACTATTTTATTTAGTCACAAGAAGGTTGAAATTAATCTCGGGTACCTTTTGAAATTATATTTTCTATATTGTTGCTGCAAGACAAGATAATGTTTGAGACATGAAAAGTGAAGAATGATTTCTCTAATATTTGATCCCCTATGATATTTTTATGGCACAATTTCATCTATGATGTATTTATTAAAAGAAAATTATTATATCATTAACCAATTTAAAATCTTGCAACCGCAAATGCAACCAATCATAACAAGCCTAAAGAACAATGATAAACTTTTGGTGTTTATATATTTCTTTTATATTTCATCACAGAGTAAGATGATATTTTATTGTGAGATATTCATTTTCAATCCTTCATGGAGATGGCGGCAGGTGAAAATCATTGTTTTTGCGTGATCCTGCAAGGATGCATTAATTTTTTTTATGGTCACACCAAGATTCATACCTACCACATGAGTAAATTAATTAAATTAAAATATTTGGTTTAGTTTAGTTTAGTTTAGTTTAGTTTTTATTTATAAAAATAATTAAATTAAAATTTTGAATAGAAAAAAATAAAACTGAACCGAAACCAATTTAAATCGACTAGTTTGGATCGGTTTTATTATGTAAGAAACCAAAAATAGTACATTATTTTTTTAGTTTTTTAATTTAACTTATTCTTTCCCTTTTTCCATTTCACCAAAATATAATCAAACTAAAAAACTTGAACTGAAAGAATATAAAGTTTTTTTGTAGTTTATTTTTTTTTTAATTTGAAGGGTTCAATTTTGGTTTACCAGCTTTAACTTTAAAAAGAAAAACCGAATCCAACCAGAAATTTTTAAAATATTCTTATTGTTTTTTTAATGGTAGTTTTTCTCAATTAGTTTTATTATATTTACTTGATTTAATCACTTTTTTGAATTTTTTGCTCATCCCTGTTAAGTGTTAATAGGTGCTCCCAAGACCCAACTAGTCAACTACCATACCCAACACCTACCGGTGTACTTGTACTTCTCTATCAAATAATCTAATTTAATTATATTTACTAGAATAATTTTTTTTATTCACTTTAAAAAATTCATTAATATTTACTTAAATGAGTTTAATAATTTAATATTTTCTTTCTAATTTACTTGAAATCTGACCCAATTCCTATATCAATCTATCATCCGGGTCAAGTTTAACTGAGTCATTAGCTCAAATTAAGCTGGAAAAAAAAATCAAAATGAGAGTAAGAGAAACGAGGAGAGCTCCATCAGCAGATTTGTTAGCATGTTTTCCTTCTAGAACCCATCTACCATTAATGCCCAAACCAAACCCATTAGCAATCTTGCAAGGCCATCAAAACCCAGCAACCCCCACCAGAACCGCCGCCGCCACCACCACTGACAGCAGCGACCCCGCCACTTGAAGAAATTCAGCTCCGGGGGTGGTCGGAGCCGAGCTAGTCCTCTCTTATGGACCAAAATCAAGCGAATAGGCTTATTAGAGCCATCAGAACCAAAAGAAACATGTGCTAGGCATATCAAAGCTAGGCACAGGGCAAGTTACTGCAAGAACTGGCAATCACTCATTGAAGAGATTCACAGTAGCAACAAATGCGCCAAGAAAAGCAATCCAGCAGTGATTTTTGATGTTTTGGTTCCTTTCCAGTTAAAAATCAAATATCACTAGCAATGATGAAGAAGAACATGAAAAGCATCGGGAACATCAAGAAAACCATGTTGGTGGTTAGAGAGAACTGAAGAGCCATATTTTCTAAATGGCTCATGATGCTGCCATTGAAAGCACTGCTGGATTCTTCAAAGAAGACGCTAGACAGCAAGAGAAGTCTTTCAATGATGAGCATTTACAAACAAGAAAAATGATAGGTAGGTAGGTTGATGTTGATTTGCATTTTTGCTTAACACGAACACCCTTTTATTTAACTCAAACATCAAACATCAATAATCAATCTATTTAATTCCTCAATGATCCTTTTAATTTCATATCTCAGTGGAACTAACTCATGCAAATTACAAGGATTTATTAAAGGTATGAATCGAATCTATTATAAGGTCTGAAATTAAAAAGATTATCGAGGAATTAACTAGACCGATTATTGATGTTTGAGTTAAAAGGATCTTCGTGTACTATTTTGGACTATATCTAGAGCTACATGTGAAATTTTATTGCAATTCTAGTTGGACGGAAAACTAGACATTTCAAGCTTTTCATTTATACATGGTAGGTGATTAAATCATCCAAACAAGAGAAAATAAAGTGTTTGAAATTAGGTCTGAAATTTGCCAACAAACAATTCTTATCATGCAAGGATTTCTTATTTTTCTAATAAATATTTTATTTTAATGAATATGATTATTAAATTAAATTAAATTGAAATTTTCCTAGAATGTTTCAGGAGTTTTTTTATATAACATTAAAATTCCATAGAGATTATATTTCAGGATGACATAAGCTACCATGCAACATGTATTTTAGTTTCCTAGTAATTTAATTAAAATGTAAGTGCATGATTGCTTTCTTGACCATATATTAATTCCTAAAAAAAAAAAAAAAACATGCAGCCGGCCTTGCCTTACCTTTGCTTAGAATCAAACATTAAACATCACTACAGGCTTTCCTAAATAAATCGAAATCGAAATCGAAATGTGATTTTGTGCTTCACACGTCTTTTATTTTCTATATAATATAATATAAAGCCACGTTTTCAAAAGAGAAATATTCTCTATTTTATCTTAATTTGGACGGATCTCTTTCTTGTAAAACAAAAACATTGGAATAAAAAGAGGATACGTGTGAAATGAGCAACACACGTGTACTTGTGAAGCCCGAGAGATTTGTTGATGGTAAGGAATTTATGATTTATATAATAAATTTTGATTTAATTTAGAATAATTAAAGTTTTATTTATTTATTTATTTGAATATATATTTTCCGGAAGGTGCAGTTTAATTGCATAAAAAAAAGTGTTTGTGAAGGTATTATTTTAGTGTTGTTTTTATATTTATAAAATTATTTATAAAAAAAAAACATAACCACGTCACAATAACATACACGTCAGCTGAACCCAGACAAATACAACCAATAAGTTAACCAAAGTAATTGGTTTTCTCCTCTCACTGCCAAAACGAAAAAGCCAAATCCAAACCAAAAAAATCGAACCCCCTCAGCCACTCTCTACCCCTCTGCATCTGCACCAACAATGTCAATTTTCTGCTGAAGAAAAACCCCAAATTCAACAAAATTAAGAAAAAAAACAATGATGAGGAGAGGGGAAGCAGGGGACGACACTGTGGAGATAAAGGAGCATCCAAGGCAGGCGAACGCCCCGGTAGGCTCACCACCGCACCGGAGCCAGTTCCAGAACCAATCTGTTTTCAAGAATTGGAAGCCATGGATTGTCCCTTTATTTGTGGTGGTCAACATTGCTGTCTTTATTGCCGTCATGTATGTCAATGATTGCCACTCCAATTCTGGCTCCTGTGTCGTTCCTTCTTTGGGCAGATTCTCCTTTCAGCCTCTCAAAGAAAATCCCCTTCTTGGCCCCTCCTCTTCCACGTGAGTGCCCTTTAAATATTAATCAGGATGTTTGCTTTTTTTTTTTTTTAAAAAAAAAAAAAAAACCTTGAATGGATTTGTTTCTTTCTTTCTTTTTTGTGCAGTTTGGAGAAAATGGGAGCTTTAGATGTGAACAGAGTGGTGCATAAACACCAGAGCTGGCGCCTTATTTCTTGCATATGGTTACATGCTGGAGTCTTCCATCTGCTTGCCAACATGTTGAGTCTTCTCTTCATTGGAATTCGTCTTGAGCAAGAATTTGGGTTCTGTATGTATTTTACCTCTCTTGTTAATTTTGTTCGAATCACATGTCTGTTTCAGTCTACAAGTTTCACGAAGATCACAACTTTCGCCACGGGACATGTGTTTGTAAATGTGCTCAAGACAGCATTGAATTATGTTCCTTTTTGCATTTTGATGTGGAAAGAAATGAAATCGGATTCAAATACTTATAAAAACATCTTAATTTGATGATGTTGTCTGGTTTGAGCAGAAAGCTTTTGAAAGGGATTATGGTATAAAACCTGGAGTTGTATCCTTGGAATGTCACTGATAATTCTATGCATTTACAGTGCGAAAAATTCAAAATAAATTCTTTCAATATTTAATTGCCCGATGACTGCAATCACGTGCTAGGAATTTTCTGTAGCGGTTGAATTGGTTCTAATTGAAGATGTTCAATAAATGTGCGGAATGAATTTTATGGAGGATGATGATATAAAAAGAAATAATAAGCAGTGGGAAAGAATCTCTGAGCTCATAAATGGAATTGCTTCATTTTGTTACTTAGTTAAACTTTCATGATTCAAAATTATAATTTACCTTTTCGGTTGGCATTATTACAGTGCGAATTGGGCTGGTCTATGTCATATCTGGCTTTGGCGGGAGTTTGTTGTCAGCTTTGTTTATTCAGGCTGGTATCTCTGTTGGTGCCTCTGGTGCACTTTTTGGTTTGCTAGGAGGAATGCTTTCAGAGCTGATTACCAATTGGACCATATATGCAAATAAGGTACAGCTGACTGCCTTGAATAAAAAAGGGTTTCCTTGTAACATTTAAGTTTCAAGCTCGCTATATATGTAGTCTAGTTGTCTTATGCTTGCAGATTTTTGTGTGCAGTTCGCAGCGCTGTTGACTCTCCTTTGCATCATTGTAGTAAACCTAGCAGTTGGAATCCTCCCACACGTGGACAACTTTGCTCATATCGGAGGATTCCTTTCCGGCTTTTTTCTGGGTTTTGTGTTGTTAATTCGCCCCCAGTTTAAGTGGATTAACCAAAAAAGTTGTCCTCCAGGATACATTGCACCCCAAGCTCAATCTAAACACAAGACATATCAGTATGCACTGTGGGTTATATCTCTGATAGTACTCATCACTGGGTAAGTTACTTTTCATTGTTTGGATTTTGAAATGTGCATGTGAACTATTAGTGTTTGCATCTATATGATTAAAAGAGGTATTGTATTTTGGTGTACACGGTCTATTTAGCTGAGTGAGACTGATTTAGTTGACTGGGAAGTTATTTGTTGCCTTTAATCTCCTCAATTATTACCATGCTTGGTCCCCAATTAAGTTACCAAAAAAATGTGGAGAGAATGCATCACTAGCTGTGTTGCTCACCATATGTAATGGGTTCATTTCAGTTTTCTTTCAGATGTAAAGCAATGTTGTATTTAGAAGTTTTCTCATCGAGCATATTGCATTTATTTCAGATTTACTCTTGGGCTGGTAGCACTGTTTCGAGGAGTTAATGTGAATAATAAGTGTTCATGGTGTCATTATTTGAGCTGCGTCCCAACTTCATTATGGAGCTGCAAATCACAGCAAGTTTATTGTCAGGTAACTATACCCCTTCCCACTACACTTCTTCCTTTTCTCATATTCTCTTCATCAGTTTAGTCTTCTATATGGATATGTTTCCTGATGGTGACAAGTGACAGATTAAGCTCGTTGGATAAAACTGTAGCTAAAAAAGTTCAAAAAACTAGTTTAAACTCCTCCTACTGCTTGTGGCCATTTATAATATTGGAAACCAAACAGATATTGGTTTGAGAATTTGGGTATGGGCGCATGGCCTTTCAACAGAATAGCATGTAAGGCTCCTGCTTTGTGTTTTCATTAATGAGATTAAAAATTTCAAATTGACAAAAATCATCTCTAAAGTGTGTGTGTGTGTATGTGGTGCATTGTGCAAAGATAACTGCTGTATTGTGCCCTTCAATTCATGTTTATGTTGTTTTTCCAGTCGACGGAACTTGGAGGACAATTGGAGTTGACGTGCTTGAGCAACGGGAAAAGCAACATGTATGATCTGTCTAATAACGACTCTTCTAAAGTTCAGCTGCTGTGCGCTCAACTTTGCAGTTGATCTGCACATATACACGAGATGAACAGGTTGATCGAACCATGTAGTTCAACAAATTTGTTGATATACATATGATTCATTTATGCAAATCTGAAAATAAATCCATCTACCGTTGCCACCACAAACGGTACCAGTTTGATGGATTTTCAATACTTTGAGTAGCTCAAAAATTCTCTTTTTGATTCCTTGGATGACAAGAGCAGGCCATGAAATCAGGACCTCATTTCCTCCTTTACTTTGGAGAGCACCACCAAGTTAAACATCATCGGTGGGGACCCGAATCCTGAAATTCTGAGTTAGCATTCTCGCAGTTGATAGAATGATATCAACCGCAACCAAAAAACATCCTTTTTTGTTTGAGTTGAATGTCGCCAGTTACTACTGGTGGCGTGGTCGGTGCAGTGTCATGGGATGTGGTTCAGGTTGAGGTTGATTCATAGGTGAATTGAAAGAATTATCCTGTGCAAGTCCCCAACTCTATATCATCATAAGTACATGTCCTCAAACAAAACAAAAAAGATAGAAAAAATTCTAGTCTTGAACAAATTATTTGGCCCACCATCCCATCCCACCCGAAGAATCGCCGATCACATTATACATGCACACATATGATTGATTTTTCATATAATTTTAAAGAACAACGCTAGAAATAGACAGTAGTAATTGAACCACAATTCATGACTAGCTATTAGTTAATTATTGCACTAGATTTGTTGTTTATAAACATGGCAATGGAAGAAAGTAATTAATAAAAGCAATATCCATTAATCCCATATTTGAAAAGGTTAGTAAAAATAGCATAACCCTAATACATGCTTGTAGCTCAAGGTCAGCCACGTTTCAAGCTAGAAAAACATCATTGTCTTTAGCTTGAATCATATTTTTCACAACGTAAACAGACGGGATTTGGAATTGCCTATACTACTAGGGCTGGCTCTGCCAAAAACGATGAAGAATAGCTAGAATGAATCGGATGCCTGTAAGACACTCCTTGCTTTCTCTTCACTCTTCCTTCAACAGCATCAACTCCTACGTTTCTTTTCATTATTCTTTTGTTTTAGGCGCCAGCATCTCCATGAATGGAAGCCGAGTTTGAAATACTCGATGGCCATGGGAGCTCTTTTATTTTTCACCATATCATGTGATGAAATTCCACAGCTGGTGCAGTGGGTTGTGGAGGATTTCTTTTTTTAAAATAAAAAATAAAATAAAAAGTCAGGATAAGGAACACAGGGATAGCTCTGAGTTATTAAACCATTGAAGAAAAAGAATGTGTCGCAAAGAAAACAAGAACTTGAGAGAGCACATGTTGTGTCTATGGTTTTGTATTGTGATATGTTTGTTATTACCATACGGAGTAATCATGAAGAATAATCTTTTTTACTGCATAGACAATTTATAAACTTGTAAATCGAGGAGTTGTTCATGTACATGTAGTAATATCAACTGTGAGATGAGATAGGCTAATTTGGAGATTAAATTGAAGAGTAGATGAAAGATAAAGGACTGAATTGAAAAATATAAAGAAATTCAGTTTCGTACGTGGGAAAAGCCCACAATATTTTAGTGGTGCCTGTAGCTTCTAATTCCCTCCTCCAAAAATGATTTTTTTTTTTTTATATTGTTCGATTTGTTTTAGCATGCACGAGCTGTGGCCCTGTGCTCCGCCGAAGTATTTTTTTTGGTCTTGTTTTAATATATATATATATATATATATATATATATATATATATATATAATTTTTTATTTTGTATTTTGGCTCTTATTTATTTTTTGGTTTAGTTTTGATCTCTTTATATTTTCTATACTTCTAGGATAATTCTTAATTTTTTGTTCGTATTTATATATTTATACTTTTAATTTTTATTGTTATTTATTTTTGTATTAAATACAACTTGCGTTATAAACAAAGTAGCTTTAGCTTTGATTACGTGAAATGAGAGTGAAACTCTCTTTTATATATATATAGTGAATCCTCTGTTATTAGTAATTTGTTATCTTTTTGTTTTTTTATCTGTTTTGTCTACTTGAGTGATTTTTAGTTTAAAGTGAATTTTATTAAAAAAATATATTTTTTTAAGATTTATTCCTGATATTATTATATCAAAAGTATTTCAAAACACTGGAATTAAATTAATTTGAGATTTAAAAACAACATAGTTTATATTTTTATATATGTATATTTCAATGCGTTAATATTAAACAAATATCAAAATATATAATCAACCTCACATATTCTTAAGAAAACAAATCTTCAAAATACTCATTATCATTATTTTAAATGCATTATCCATAATAAAATAAATATATAAAAAGCTAAATAATCAAAAATTTTGTAGGTTGATTATTTCACTCAGATATATAACATCATAAAAAATATATATCACCATTAATATTTTTTACATGTTAAAAAATTTACTTCTAGCTGCGGTGAAGCACAAGACAAGTGACTCGCATATTTTTTCATTGTAGATCATTTGGCTTAATTTTTCCATCTATTTTGTCTACTTGTGACTTCATATATTTTTTATTTACATGATATTAGATCTCATATATCATACAAAAATCACAAAAGTCATTTTTTAACAAAATACTATAAAAACATCGACTAATTAATTATTTCGATTATTATTTTCGTTGTTATTATCATGTTTGTTAAATTATTACAATTATTCTAGTTGTTATTATTGTAAATAATCAATATTCTGATTATTATTGGTAATACTATTGTTGTCACCGTCATTATTGTTATAATTGTTGTTATTATTACCACAATAATCATCACGATAACCAACACCATTATTTTTATTAATATAATTTAAATTATAAGTAGTAGTAGTATCATTATTATAATTTTTTTGTCATTATTGATATTCTTCATATTATTTTATGAGCTACTGTTATTATCATCATCAAAGCCATAATTATTAACATCATAATCACTATAACCATTACAATAAAGTACAGTTACTATTATTATTATTATTATTATTATTATTATTATTATTATTATTATTATTATTATTATTATTGTGTAAATAATGAAAAAACTAGAATTACCTCAAAGAATAAAAAAAACCCTAAGAACTTTAACAAAATAGCAAAAAAAAAAAATTATTAGATTAAAAAAAATCATTTGACTTGAAGAAGAAATCAAAATAAAAAAACAATAAAAACAAAGAAAAAAATAAGAAATATCAATTTTCAAATGATCACCAACACAAATTAAAATTGAATGACTAATTTAAAAAAAAAAAACAACCTCCACAAAAGAGAAAATAATATAAATTAAAAAATAAAATTAAGAGCATATACATATAAACATGGAAAAAAAAAGACGATTTCAGAAATATAAAAAATAAAGGAATTAAAATCAAATAAAAAATTAAAAGTATAAGGGATGAAATGAAAACAAAATATATTATCAATTTCAATACAAGGATATTTTTTTTAAAAAAATCCAAACTTCTATACGTATCACCATGAGGAAGAGAACATGACAACGTATCAAGTGAGATGCCATATGAATATTTTTAACCACTGGAAGATGCCGCACGCGTCGTCTAAAGAGTGTATGAGGCAGAAAACCATTGGCGTGTCTGTCTGACACACCAATAGTATTCCGCAGAAGAATATTTAAAAAAATATACACTTACCTAAACACTCGTACAACAAACTCTTGGATTTTGTTTTATTTGAGGGTAATATATTTATTTAACTGTGCATGAAAAATATAAAATTCCAAAAACACCCACCATGCAACTCTTGGTTTTTTTTGTCTTATTTAAGGATAATATGATTATTTTACTGTACATATAAGTGTAAAAAATTAAAAATATCTCGGATAAGCAACTGTTTATTGTCTGCAATGAGGGAAAAAATAATAATTTTACTATTCCAATCTATAATAATATGTGTCTATAGCTACAATGAAACAAATTGAGTTGATATAGCTATTTAATTATAGCTATAAAGGCACTCCAGTAGCGTATCCTTTCTTCAAAAAAGTTTTTATTTTGACACAACACGACAAATATAATGCAATCTCGGATCATATAAATCATAAATAGAATTTTCTAACTAACTAACTACATATTGATAATTTCACACAAGAAATTAAATTACATTAAAATCTTGTAAAGGAACTTAAAATACTATAATTAACAAGTGATCTAAATAAAATAAGAGAGACAATATGAATAAAAAAATTTAATAATATAAAAAAAAATCTTAAAATAAAAATTTTCAACACAAGGGAATCAATTAATGGTTATATATATACAAGAACTTGGTGGCAACTTAGTTACCCTCGTCTCATCAATTTCCTAATCAATAAAGCTCTAGATTAAATGAAATTTAAATTCTAGAAGGAAACACACAATGTAACCTCTTAAGACTCAATATTTTCTCCATCTCTTCAGGAAATTCATATATCTAGTTCGATGCATATGTAGGTGATGTAAATTATAACATAATCATATCTATTTATAAAAAAATGTGCAACAAATATTAGAGAGTTTGCTTTTAATAAATGTGAGAAAAATATATACACAAAAAAATTCATGTTAAAGTTTGACACAGATCTTCTTTAATAAAAAGAGTTTCTTGAACAAAATAAATAATCTAATCTAATGATGTCAAATATAAGATAAGATTATAGTTAAATGTCCCTTTAAAAAAAACTGAGTTTCAATTTAATAATATTTTAAGTTTTAATGTAATTTATTATTTTAGAATTATAATTATATATTGAATGATAAAAAAATAAAAATATAGACAAGAATAGAAATTATATAATTTTTTTTAATATTTGTAGCTACTGTAAGAAGAAATAATATAATATAATATAATTTCTATAACTATTGAATGAAAACTAATTTCATAAGTCAAATTTAATAACTTGTAAATTCTATCTAATTTTGCACGAATTAAATATAATGTTACTGATTTTTAAGTGTTTAATCTAATTTTATATATTAAACACATATAAATTTATAAAATTATATAATTCTATAAGTAAACTTTCAATCTTCTTTCTCTCTTTTCGACTTGGTTTCTGAGCAGATCTCTTTTCCTTCTCTCTCTCTCTCTCACAACTCTCCATCCTTCTCTAATTTTTTTTTCTATGGTCTGTTGAGTCTCTGGCACAAAAGCTTGACCAGACAGCAAGTGTCTGATTCGGGCCAGGCCCAAACTTGCCTTTTTGTCTGGGCCCACTCTTTTGGTTCCTGTCATCATGCTAGATGTTTCTTTGAAAAAAAAAGCAAAAAAGAGTACGATGAGGAGGAGGCAAATAATAGTTCTTTTTTGGTTTTCAAATTTGCTATAGAGAATTGCTTGTGAGTATGTCTTTAACGAGCACTACATTTTTTTTTGGTGTTTGTCATTTTATTTTAAGAGTATTTTTGAAAATATTTTTTTTATTTTTTATTTTAAATTAAAAAAATTTAATATTTTTATATCATTTTCATATGCTAATATAAAAAATAATTCTTTTAAAATAAAATAAAATCATTTTAATTCATTTCTAAATGAAAAATAATTTCAAAAATAATCTCAATTACACCTTCAAAATATACATTTTGTCTTACGTTTTGTAATGGGGAATCCATGAAATAGTCGAGCAATCATGAACGAGGCCTCTAAAATGTTAAAAATAGTCTCTTTATTGGCTGAAAAGAACAAAAGCTTTCGTGGTTTGTCTCAAACAACTCCTCATTCCCTTTGGAAAATAAGATTTCTACCCGAGAACTTGAAGAAAAAACACACAGAGACTGCGATACACCTTGAAGAGTGAAGAAAAGGGGTGGTGGTGCTATAACTGTGAATGTCCGACGGCGGTGGGTGGTGGAGCCACGGAGGAATAAATTCTTATTCAAAAATCAAGTTTTCCCAAATGATGGCGGGTTGGACACATTGTCTCGTGCATGCATGTGGCTGGTGACTCCTCATTATAGCAACCAATTATTCTCTCTGTGCCTTAAATCCTTTCCTATTCCTCCCCATTTCTGATTTTCCTTGTGGAGCTCGGAAGATCTTGCTCTTTTAAACATCATGATGGGTAGTTAAGTCGGTTGTTGTGAGCTTGTGGTGCTCTTTCCTTTCCTTTTCTTTTTTGAAAAAAAAAATGAAGTGGTTGATAAAGTGGACTCAAAGTGAAGACTTGCATTCTCTGGTTTTGCGAAAGTTCAGTGGAGTCTAGAAGCCCGTTAATGGAGGTGACGACTACAATACTTTTCCCTTTGTTTTTTCAATTAAAATGTTTATCTTTGCATAACAAAAAGGCTGTTAAATGGTCTGGGAGTGATTGAAGTTATTTTTAAGAGTATTTTTTGTTTAGAAATGTATTAAAATGATTTTTTTATTTAAAAATATAATTTTTGATATCAGCATATCAAAATAATCTAAGAATACTAAAACAAATTTATTTCATGTAAAAATTTAAAAAATATTTTTTTTTCAAAAACACTTTTGAAACACAGTTACAACCACCCTGAAAAAACAAAATTACTTTTGGGGTCGTAACACAGGTGCTAGTGGTACTTGGGGGCAAATTAAGTGATTGTTTGAGAGTGTGGTTGAGATTGTTTTTTAAAGTGTTTTTCGTTCAGAAATACATCAAAATGATATTTTTTAATTTAAAAAAAATTATTTTTAACATCAACATATGTAAATAATCTAAAAACACTATTTTTTTAATTTAAAATAAAAAAAATCAATTTTTTTTCAGAAATATTTTTGAAAAGCACTTACAAACACCCATGATGCCATTTTCTGCCTGCTTCAGAAACATAAAAGCTTGACATAGAGATGGAGTAAAGCTGAAACTAATTTCTGCAAGCATGCCGGGTTTCATCAAACTAAAATGCATGATTTGTTTGGTCCCTACAATTCATCTAACAGTATGATGAAGACTTGAGCAAATTAGGTTTGGACAAGGAGGGTTTCTTCATCATAAAATGCATGCTATCGTTAGTACACTGATCATTATTGATTCAATCTGTAATTATTGTTTTGGATTCTAATTTTAGGAGGAATAAGCGGCATAATAATGCTTCACTTATACGTTGGAAAAATTGTTGAAATATGATTAATGAACCTATTTAGAAGCAAAAACTAGAACAAAAGTGCTTCATATATATAAAAACATTGGAAGATTTGTTAAAAATTAATTAATAAGCACAAGCACATTTGAGGTCGAATTAGAAGTGAAGTTTATTTTTTAAGGTTAATTTTTTATTGAAATTTAATATTTAATATAAATTCTTTAACATGGAACATTAATATATTTTAAATAAAATTTAAATATATTATGTTCCTATTTGATTTTTTATTTATATTGGTAATCAAAGGTTGATTATAATAAAAATTATTTCTTCAACCTTTTAACCTTCAAATCCACTGTAAAAAAACGTGAAGTAAGAGTTCAACATAATTTTTTTAGATTCTTACACATTTTCCTCATTTTTTTTAGTGTTTTCCTTATTTTTTATATTTTAGTGTTCATCTTATAGAACTATAGTTGAGTTAAATAATTTTTTGTTCAAAAACCTTTTTTATAAGAGCATATAAACTTAGGTGTTGTTGGAATCTTATAAGGCATATTACAAACATCATAATTGCACAAGTTATTAACAATAAAGCTTTAAGAACAAACAATTCATAATTGACAACAACAAAATTTCATTACTTTAAAGTGGTGCAACAAGTAGACACTTATCTTGATTTTAATTTAAAACATAGATTTTGATTATTTTTTTATTATCAATATGCATGCTAGAATTTTGAATCAATATCAATTACAGGGGTGTTTGGGAATGTGTTTTTGAAAAAAAAATGTTTTTTTTTAAATAGTGTTTTTAGATCATTTTGATGTGCTGATGTCAAAAATAATTTAAAAAAAAACAAAAAAAAAACATCATTTTAATGCATTTCTGAACGAAAAGCACTTTCACAAGCAACCTCAACTACACTCCCAAACATGTACTACAAATTTAAATATACACTTAATATGAATATATGTTATCACATGTATGATCTTGTTATGATAAACTAAACAATATAATCAATGCTAATTGTTGGTTTACGGATGTTACATTAATTTTTACTTTTTTTACTTTGATTATGTTATGTTTGACTATATTATTTCTCTATTGTATCGGTTATTCTTTAAAAAAATCTATAATTTTTTTTCTATTTTTTGATGACTTTCAACAAACTTAAAATTTGGGTTTTTTTTTAAAAAAATATTTAAAATAAATCTTTCTATTTGGTTAAAGAGATTATATAAATCAAGATATATGAGTGATGTAGGGGAAAAGGGTAAAAGATAGCGAATACATTCAAATGCTATTTAATTGGGCTAAATAGTCATACAACGAGAACAACTTTTTACAAAATTATCAAAATATCAAAGTTATTTTTTAAAGTAGTAAAAATCCTTTAAATACTAGCAAAAGCAAATTAAAAATAAATCATTGTCCTAAAAAATAACCAAATATTATTCATCGAAACTATCATTAATATTACATAAAAATTATCAAAAATACCCTAATTATATAAAAGCTACGATATGATAGATGGGCATGAATTGCATCTCTATTAGCAATCACAAGTGTTTAAATACAATTTTCAAGATTAAGAGTTCCTGCAACTTAGGATTTTTTATAAGATCAGGTCTAAGATTAAGGAATTATAAATTTGAATTTGAATGAGATTTGTACAAGTTATTGATTGCAGATGAGTCATTAATAGGACCCCTCAAGATGGAGGGCGTGTTAGAACTCCAATCTTTGATCCGAGATCAAGGAATTGAGCACACGATAGAGGTTCAGTATATGCATCGGCTAACTGGTTGGATGACGATACATTAGCGACACGAAGACTGCCTTTTTGGACTTGATCCCGAATGAAGTGGAAGTCAATTGCCACATGTTTTATCCGAGAGTGAAACACAAGGTTTGGACACAGTTAGGTAGTACCGACATTGTCACAGTATATAACTAGGTAGTGAGACAGTGAGATTCCAAGATCAGTGAGCAGATAGGTGAGCCAATTGATTTCAGCTACAGTGTTGACGACTGCTCTGTATTCAACTTCAGTGGACGACCATGCTACAATCTGTTATTTCTTAGAGCTCCATGACACTGGGTTATGAACAAAATAAACTATATATGCAATGGTTGATGTGAAGTCATCCTTGACACCTGCCCAGTCCGCATCAGAGTAATCTGATATAGATAAGGATGTACCACTATACAAATGATTGAAGAAGGCGTGTAGTTGGTGTGGAGACTGACGATACAATTGAAGTCTGTCATTGAAAGTGCCATACAGATAGCGAAGTATACGTTTAACAAACATCCAATGATCAGTGGTTGGGTGATGCATAAATTGTAATAATTTGTTGATAGCAAATGCAATATTAGGTCTAGTGAGATGCAAATATTGGAGACTGCACACAATTTTCTGATATTTAACAGGATCTGACAACGGTGTCCTAGATTTTAACACCAACATGGGGCTTGTTGGGAGAGGAGTGAGCATTGGTTTGAACTTAGTCATGTTTGTTTTAGCCAATAAGTCCAGAATATACCTGCGTTGAGAAAGCAAAATGCCATACTTATTGTGAACAACTTCCACACCGAAGTAAGATAATTTACCAAAATCTTTGAGGGAGAAATGGTGAGCAAGCTACTCAATAATGGAAGTAACCAGATTAGCATCGTCGTCTGTGATGATAAGATCACCTATATAAACTAGAGTAAATGATATGTCCAGGAAGCTTGATTATAAATAATAAGGAGTCAGCATTGGTATTTGTGAACCCTAGTTGAAGAAGAAAATTATGAAGTTCTTGATACCAGGCCCTTAGTGCCTCCTTTGGACCATAAATCGCTTTGTGTAGTTTACAAATATATGATGGACGATCTTGATCAACAAATCCAGGTGATTGTTGTATGAATACAATATTAATGAGATGTCCTTGAAGAAATGCATTGTTGACATCGAGTTGCCTTAGTGTCCAGTTCCGAGAGATAGCAAGACTGAGAACAACCTGTATGGTAGTGGTTTTAACCACTGGATTGAAGGTGTCGAGGAAGTCCACACCAGGTCATTGATGAAACCTTTTTGCTACCAATCGTGTCTTGAACCTGTTTACAGAGTCATCAGTGTTATGTTTAATTTGAAAAATCCATTTGCAACCCACTACATTTTAATTATTAGTTGGAGGTATAAGATTCCAAGTGCCATTGTATATCAGGGCATCATACTCAGCAGACATGACCTTGCACTAAGTCAGTGAGTGCTTTGGATACTAAGTTTGGTTCAATATCATGTGAGGATGTGTGAGTTGAGTGTGAAGGTTTATTTTTTGTATTGGTCGGTGGGTGTTGTTTTTTGCCCTTATTGTCATCGAATGCGAGCAATGACAGAACCCCTTGACAGGATGGCTCCTTGTGATGAAAAGATGAGAGAAGATGGGGGGGGGGGGGAGATACGGTTTGTGATAAAGTGGGAGGTGCTGATTGGTGGGTGGTTTAATGTGCATTATCAGGAGGAAGAAAGGTTAATGTATCAAGTGGAGTGGCAGAGACTAAAGTTGCACACATGAGCTGTTGAGAGGGGACCACATCAGTTGGGGGTGGAGTGACCGGCCGGGGATTGAAGGACACCACGTGGATTGGTGGTGGAATCCAAGTGTTGATGAGCTAGGTGACTGACGCGTGGGCTTGCTAGATAGGAAGGCATATGAAAATTGAGACTCAACAAATTTATCATGTCTAGAGACATTTATTTTAGAATTGGCTAGATCAAGACAGTGATATGTACTTTGAGTGAGAGAGTAACCAATAAAAATACAGAGTTTAGATCGAGGTTCCAGATTGTGTGATGTGTAGGGTCGTAACCATGGGTAGTATAAGCAGCCAAAAATATTTAATTTGGAGTAATTAGGTGTGGTGTGAAAAAAAAATTAAAATGGGGAGAGGAGTTTTAATATGGGTGTGGGCATTCGGTTTATGAGGTAGACTGTAGTTGCAAAAACACATGACCAATAAATAAGGGGAAGGAAGGCATAAGAGAACAAAGTAAGGCCAGTTTCTATGATGTGGAGATGCCGCCTCTCAGAGAAGTCATTGCGTTTTGGCTGCCAACCTTTTTTCCGTTTCAAATACATATTAATAATTAATAATATTTTTTTTTAAAAAAAGTTACCATGATAAACTTGCACTTGCAATTCATTTCCTCCTAATTTTTGTCTTATATAATAAGTTGTATAATGCATCTTTGTATTGTCAACATGGGTAACGAACATATAATTCATTTTTAAATTTGCATCATTCACATGACTAAAATAATCACCATAATTTAAGTTAATGAAATCCTTATAGTTTACAAAGATTGGTGTTATTGTTCCTTTCAAGATGTATACAGGTTTGTGGTCACCTTTGAAAGTTTTATTGAGGGTTTTTAGCCTAATTTCAAGTATGGTTGATGCACTTGCTTGAGTTGAGGGGGTGTTTGACACCATATTTAAAAAAAAATGATTTTTTTTATTTTTTATTTTAAATTAAATATTTTTTATGTTTTCATATCATTTTCATGTGCTGATGTCAAAAATAATTTTTTAAAAATAAAAAATATCATTTTAATATATTTTTAAATAAAAACACTTTAAAAAATAATTTTAACCACATTTTCAAACAGTCAAGTTAATTGATTTGAGTTGAACCTATGAATACTTATTTGGCTACCATCACTAAAATCGAGATGAGTCTAAGCTTTGATATCAACTAAAAAAGAAGAAAAAAATAGCTAATTTAGCCAAAGGTTGTTTTCTTGGGATGACCAGTAAGAGAGAGCAAGAGAAGAAACTCTTTATACACCACTAACAATGGTGTCCTCATCCATGATTATCAAAAACGTGATTTTAACACGACACGGAAAGGGGTTCGGAAACTTGGATAGTAAAATCGTACCTAAATTTTTCCGTATAAAAATAGTAAAATCACAGTTAAAATCGTGTAAGTAGAAAAATGGCAAAATCGTAAGTAAAATATTTCTGAATACAATACAACATAATTATGGCTATAAAACTTCATTAGTTAAGGTTCATATATAATTCATAATAATTTAAAAATACATTACAAAACAATTATGTTCATAGAATTTCATTAGGTAAAAACTAACAAATTTAAAATAAATATTTTGATGATATGCTATATAAATTAAAATCAGTCTCATGTCCGTCATTTTCCTAGTTATTTTTAATACATTTATCAAAAGTATTATTATTAAAAGGATTATCAGTACTAATACTGGTATCAACAGTCAACATCAATATTACTAGTACTAGCTCCAACTCCAACAAATTATTTCGACATCAGGATATGAAAATGATTTAAAAATATCAAAAAATTTTAATTTAAAGTAAAAAATAAAAAAATTTAAGTATAAATTTTAAAGTTAATATTACTGATTTTCAAGAGTAATTCCATGACACACACACACACACACACACACACACACACACACACACACACATATATATATATATATATATATATATATATATATATATATATATATATATATAATTTGTTCAGCAGAATGTTGGACAAATTCAATTTGTCCGATGTGGGACAATGCAATTTGTCCCACATCGGACAAATACCATTGTTCCTCAATTCTTCTCCAGTCTCCAGTCTCCACTCTTCAGCCGAGGCAGCAAAGTTTAAATGTTTCCTTCAATTATCCCACATCGGATAAGTTATGAGAAGGTAAATTTTTTTGTGTATAAATATAAGAGGTGAATCAGTGAATCATTTGGCTTTAAAATTATGAATTAGCCGGATTGTAAAATCGGACCGATTCGGTTCTATTTTACGATTTTGACCAATTTTGGTTGAGTTTGATCGAGTTTGATCAAAATTGATTTTTCTACCCTGAGTTGGCTCGTAAAATCGGACAATTTTACGACTCAACTCGCAATTTTGACAACCATGCTCATCGCTCTTGGTTGCGAAGCACATAAGTTTAGGCCTCTAGTTTTTTATCTCATCAAATGTCATGCATGTGGGTTAGCATTTGTAAGGCCAAACCCTGTTATTTATCTCATATTTTTTTTAAAAAAAAACAACTTAAAATGAACATACAAAAACTTTGTAAAATAAATAACTAAATCACCAAATCAAATTCCATTGTCTGAAAAAAAAAATTGACCAAGATTTCAACATCGTTTTCCCTCGTCTCAAACTGTGTGAATAAACAAGCAACATTAGTAATTTGAGAAGAAAAAAAAAGTACTAATCTTTATTAAATTTAATTAAAAATATTTTTGAAGTGCATCTTAAAATACCCGCGACCCCATGGGCCATGCCTTCTTGTTCTTGACCATACACAGCAGCTATAATTTATAAACAATATACCCCTTACCCTACTTATATTCGTGAAAAAACCGGAGTGAAAAATATGGACCTACCCTGATTATTGTATGCTATTTTTTCTTTTTCGAGGGTTTTTTCAATCGTTTTACTGTGCAAATATTTGAAAAAAAATTGAAAAAAACCCTGGTCCCTGTGTCATTATTTTGTCGTTTTGGAGGGTTATTTGTGTCGTTTCACCGTGCAACAAATCTGGAAATGCCATTTGTGTCCCATGAAAAATTTGAAAATGCATCTGATATCGAGGGCTAAAAATTTTCGGTCTTGAGAGTAAAATGATCATTACACTGTAGTAAACTGAGTCTAGGTGTACAATGAAAAAATCCACAATAAAGAGCAAGGGGTTTTATCTTTTAGGTAATAAACAATATAGATTTTCCGTGATAGATTTTCATGGCTTAGTTTTTGAAGAATCAATACATGTCGCCATTGCTGACACTCTTGTCTACCTCTGTGGTCAAACTGGCTCTGTAAAGGAAGAAGGAACCATGTCCCTCTCCATTTATTTATTCTAAAGGCCAACACATCGCTCCAGAAAATCAGCTAGCCAGGTTCGCTTTTGTTGCCCACCAGCTCTATAGCTGCGTGATCTGCTCCGGTGCTGCTCCATCAATGTGGGATTCTCTCAATCTTGCTCGTTGGATCCTCATCCTTTTGTACCCTTCAAATATTCCTGTATTTTTCTTTAAGCATAAAGAAATCAACATCTGTCCACACTAGACAAGATCTTCACCGTCCGATATGATCCAAATGTTTATTCATGTATTTATATTAGTAGCAAACTTTTTTCGAAGATCACATGGGAGTGGGGGCACGTCTATTTGTCATCCGTGCCAAATTTTCTACGCCCAAATGCTTCCGGTGATGTTATCTTTCTTCTCACACAAATGCAATTCATGTTAGAGAATAATATAAATTATATTTTATGATCTCATCTAATAGTTTAAGTTTTAGATAAAATAATTTATTCATATGATATCAGAGTCTTGTTGACCTAGCGGTCACGAGTTCGAATCTCACCACTCTATTCTATTTAATAAAAATCAAGCACAAGACAATATGAGTCCGTGCAAGTTTCAAGCTCAAATAACTTTTATTTGAGAGGGTGTTAGAGAATAATATAAATTATATTTTGAATCTCACCTAATAGCTTAAGTTTTTAGGTGAGATGATTTCTTGACAATTAAAAACTAATAAGAAAAACCGATCTATTAAAAAATTCATTTATATAGATTAAAATATTTTTTAAAATCTTAATATATAAATGGACAACGAAACACGGAGCAAACACAAAGCTATTCAGATAAAAGTAAATACAACTTGCAGGAGTGGAGGGTGGGAAAAAAAATATAATCTTGACCCCTTTAAAAATGTTCTTTCTATGTATGTAATTACGTTAATGGAGAGAGGACACGTAAGAATAAAGGAACTTGAGAAGCCACATTTGCAAGACAGTTCAGGGCAAAAGTAATCGTGCTCCACAATCACGCCTAAACGGGTCGCTTCGTTTATGACCACACTCCCGATTTCATGCATGTTTGATGAGATTTAAATGGTTTTTGAAAATGTTTTTTTACTTTAAAATACATTAAAATAATATTTTTTATATTTTAAACATTCTCATATAAAAATGATCCAAAAATATATAAAAAAATTTAAAATAAAAAATAAAAATATTTTTGAAATGGGATTTACAAACACGCCAGGCCTTTGGACGACATGTGACTCGGTAGAGCATAAATGTTTGAATGAGACAAGGATTGTGCCTACTGACCCATCTCATATCAATATTCTTCGACAACATTAATTTATAGACTGAAACTCAAACATTGAGGTACAAATTAACGTTGCATGCTTAATCACGTACAGGAGAAGTCGACATCATAGTTGGTATGTATTATCCATTTTTTTAATTATTATTCTAACTTAATTTAGACCACAATAACAAGCTCGTACGTCGTTGTCTCATTCCATAATCTATTTGTCGATTAAAACTCTTAATTATGTATTTGCCTTATTTTGTTGGAGTTAATTTTACTTAGTGAACTGATGAAGCCAATTGATTTTAGAAATCTAATTAGCTTAACTAACCCGAAAATATATACTGAGTTGTCAATATTTTAAGCATATGATAAAATAATATATATTCAACGGACGTAATCAAATATATATTAGATAATTTATCAGAAGATCTTCACCACTAAGGAAGGAATTTATTTAACTCCTTCAGGATTGTACCAGCAAGTTTTTAGTCATTGCATGGTCATACACATATTTTATTTAATTAAATAATATAATATTCAAATTAAACTAATTTTGTAGGATTTGACGAAATCATGTGCGGTTGAAGTTACATGTATAGGTTAGACTTTGGGTTACAATTAGTTATTCTCTTTTATTTTTCTAATAGCAATTTCTTTATGGAGATTAAAGGGGTGTTTGACATTGCATTTCAAAAATATTTTTGATTTTTTTTACTTTAAATTAAAAAATGATGTTTTTAGATCATTTTGATGTACTGATGTAAAAAATAATTTTTAAAAAATAAAAAATATTATTTTGATGCATTTCCAAATTTTTTTTTTTCAAAAACAACAACAACCACATTCTCAAATAGTCACAAGTGACTACTTAATATTAGTTTTTTTAAAAAATAAAAAAATTTATTTTATTTATTTAAATTCATTATATATATATATATATATATATAGATCACTTTAATATATTGTATCAAAAATAATTTATAAAAAATTAAAAAATATTATTTTAATATATTAATATCAAAAATAAATTTTAAAAACTAACATCAACCAAAAAAAACCTAAATTTAATTAAATCACTAGTGAAAATGGGGGCAAAAACCCTTATGGTTAGTTTAGGTGTTGACTACGGGTTGGGGGAGATTATGAATCAAGTAAAAATGATTGGAAGTCACATGGCTCATGGTTGCGAAACAAGCACGCTTTGGTCACAGGCAATCATGAACCCAGTGTCAGGCTGGTCCCTGTAGATCGAACCGTACGTGCCCCTCTTACGTGGACCAGCGCAAGTGGTCCATGTCCAAAACATTTTTTTTTTCTTAAAAAAAAATGGCACATGGGGGTGGTGGACTTATGGATCCGACAACCTTCATATGCAAGTGGGAGGCTCGATTACTACAATGGTCCCTGTACTCGGTTACTTTAATTTATTGAATCCTCCAACTTTGTTTTGTTTGCGACTGAACTTGAAGATAGTCTAAGTAAATTACTGTTGATATTTAATTAATAGATAATAAATAATTTAATCATTCTTGGCATGTAAAGTGATATATATATATATATATATATATATATATATATATATATATATATATATATATAACATGATATTAAATTTCTAACATGTTATTTTTAACAATGTAGATAGCTTAATGTTAAGTGAAATTAAAAAAATTACATATGAGCATTCTACTATTTTAATATTTTATAAGACTTCATTTCGTGATAGTAAAAACAATAGGGTTGAGGGACTACACTAAATTTTAATTAACATTCATGTGCCTCAATAGTCAGACATGTCAACTCTAGTTTTTTATTTTATTTTTAATGTCTGTTTGGGAGTATGGTTTAAGTTGTTTTTAAAAGTTCTTTTCATTCAGAAATATATTATTTTTTAAAAAATTATTTTTTATATCATCACATTAAAATGATATAAAAACACAATTTTTTTTAAAAAAATATTTTTAAAATACAGTGTCAAACAACTTTTTAATGCTATAAGTTTAATCTCTAACTAAGTTATTGCTAAATCCAGAGTTGAAGGACTAAAGTAACTCAAATCAAAATTGAAGAAAGAACTGAATCATAATTATAAATGACATGCTACATGGTAGATTTCCGGCTCCCTCTCATTTCTTTTTATAAAAAGACAAACTCGGTCAGCTAACACCCGACACAAGAAAATAATAAAATAAATAAAATTAAACTGCACTCTCATTCCTGACTTGTTTTATCTTAAAAGTCAACTTCAAGTCCACCTGATTTCCTCTTTCTTTCCGCCAAATTTCAAATCATCGGAGATAATCTCCGCAACCAATCATAATTAAAGGTAGTTCACGGGGCACGTAAAATTTGTTTAAAGTTAGTGAAATGACACCACTCAAGACAAAAGCATTCATCTAATTAATTGCATGATTAGTATTGCGGTAAAATATACTTTTAAAAGTGTTTTCTATTTAAAAATGTATTAAATATTTTTTTTTAATATTAATATAATATAATTATCATGAAATATTTTAAAAATGTTAATTTTATGCTAATTGCTAGCAGTAGTATTGATTCTTAAAAGTTTGTTTGACATGCGGATCATTATTCCTTAAATTTGGATTAAACTATCCTTGTTTGCCTTTCAATGTCTGTCTCTCACTAGACTAGCTGAGCTTTTTTTAGGGTCTCGTTAGGAGGTCCTATTTTGAGGTAAATGTTTTCTTAAAATAATATATATATATATATATATATATATATATAATTATTAATTTCAAAAGTGTTTTAGCCTGGATACATATCAGACCCCATAATCTCTTACAGGCCTCCACTGGAAATCACAACCGCTGCTCACGCCTCAACTTTACATTACTTTTATACCATGTATAAAATTATCTTGTTTAAAAGTTTAAATTCATAAGTGAATCTCTTTTAATATAATTTATATTATTTTTTCATATTTCCTCACACCCCTTAAATGAAAGCTTTTTGGGTTTAAAATTTACATACAAGTTCATATTAATTTGTGCTTAATTTTATAAAATAGAATAAGCGGGATGAAATTTAAACTCGTGGCTGCTAGGTAAACAAGATTTTGATACCAAATCAAAGAATTATATCACCTAAAAATTTAAGTTTATAAAATTTATATTATTCTCTAATACTAAATTTGTACCTCTTTAGATAATTATTGTATTTGATGGATAATAGAGAAAATATAAATAAATATTACTAAACATGGTTTAATTATAATTTGATATATATATATATATATATATATATATATAATATAATATATTAATTCAACATATTATACAGTAGCCATCAAAGACATTTATGTCTCATCGCCCACAAATAGAAGGACTGACATGTGTATTGTCATCAAATTTAAATAAATTAGAAAAAATATCCAACGAAAATCTAACATAGATGTCTATGTTAGTAGCTATTTTTTTTCCTAATTTTTATATTTTATACCGGTAAATAAATAGAAATCACTTGTACTTGTTTGCTTTTTTTTTTTTAAAAAAAAAAAGTTTAGTATTAAGAGCTTGTAAAATATAATCTTCAATCAATTTGGAGATGCTTCTAATTTCAAGGAAAACCCTACACTCATGCGTACAAGGTTTAACATAACTGGATAGTATTAGATACGTGCCATAACGACAGGGACAGGAGGAGTTTTTCTTCCTTTTTTTATTTTTTCACACATGGTTGAATGTGTTTTTGAAATTATTTTTTATTTAAAAATTTATTAAATAGTATTTTTTATTTTAAAAAATTTATTAATAGATTTTTTTTTATTTATAAAAAAAGGGAGTATAAAACACCCAAATAAGTAGAATAATGATGGGTTTGTTGGAAAATTCCAAGTGGTGCCCTTCTAGCCTACCTTGCATCCTCTTTAAGTAGTCAGGCTCCCATGCCCTGAGCCCTTCACATCTCCATTATCTCTCTCCCTCTCTCTCCTTCTGTCTAAAGTAGGAGGGTGTTTTTGTAGCAGTGAAGAGGGAACATGGCAATGATGAGTAGTTTGCTTTGCATTGCAACTGGTCTATTGATAATGATGCCATTGATGTGGAAGGGTGAAGCTAGAATTCCTGGTGTTTACAGTGGCGGTGCTTGGCAGACTGCTCATGCTACCTTCTATGGTGGTGCTGACGCCTCTGGCACCATGGGTATGTATCTGTATCTATCTCACTACCCACATTGATTGAACCTGATCGATCGAGCTAGCTCCTAATCTCAACTAATTAGCTTTTAACAGTTTGTTCTGGACTTAAAAATATCATAATGCACGATTTTAGCGACCAGTAGATGTTAGTTAATAGGAGTAATTAATCTGTATCTGTGTACAGGAGGAGCTTGTGGATATGGAAATCTATACAGCCAAGGGTACGGTGTGAGCACGGCAGCTCTAAGCACTGCACTGTTCAACAACGGCTTAAGTTGCGGTGCTTGCTTCGAAATGAAGTGTGCAGATGACCCAAAGTGGTGCCACTCAGGCAGCCCATCAATTTTCATCACCGCAACCAACTTCTGCCCGCCAAACTATGCACTTCCCAATGACAATGGAGGCTGGTGCAACCCTCCTCGCCCCCACTTCGACCTCGCCATGCCCATGTTCCTTAAGATCGCAGAGTACCACGCCGGTATCGTCCCTGTTGCCTACCGCCGGTCAGTGCCTTCTTAAACTCTCTGTTTTCGCCCTGTGATAGCAATAAAAAATATATATATTCAAGATGTTGTTTAAAGGAGATCCGTAGTATGGCGCAACAAAGTTGCCATCTTTGAAGTCTTGGTGTGATCCAAAACGGGTAGGGTTTTAAATGAACTTGCCAAACAGGATAGGCTCAGGGTGGTGCTATTAAACAAATCCTGGTGGGTTCCTCAGCAACTCCTGCTGTGTCTTTTTCATAAGTTTAGCCATGGGACAGTTTAGGGTCACTTTCGGCCGGATTGTTTTGACCCTCGTTGCCCGTCTTTAATGCTGAAAGTACCGTTCCACCCCTCGCCCATCACAATTTATGTTTCCATGCTAAAATCACGCCCCGGGATACATGCTTCGGCTTGACGTTTTCTTCCCCTCACTTTTTCATGATTTGTATATTTTTATTCTGGCAATTACGGAAATGTCCCGACGGTGCTGATACTGTGCAATGCAGGGTGCCTTGCCGGAAGAGAGGAGGCATGAGGTTCACGATAAACGGATTCCGCTACTTCAACCTGGTACTGATCAGCAACGTGGCGGGTGCGGGGGATATCGTGCAGGTGAGCGTGAAAGGTTCAAGGACTGGGTGGATGAGCATGAGCCGTAACTGGGGTCAAAACTGGCAGTCCAACGCTGTTCTGGTTGGCCAGTCACTCTCTTTCAGGGTCAGGGCCAGTGACCGGCGCTCTTCCACTTCATGGAACATTGTCCCTGCCCACTGGCAGTTTGGTCAGACTTTTTCCGGCAAGAACTTCAGGGTCTAATTCCTTTTTTTTTTTTTTTTTTGGGGGGGGGGGGGGGGGGGGTTGCTTCTTCTTTTTGACATGGGGCTGTTGACTTGTTGATGGGGATGTGAAAGTGAAAGGCGGGTTATAATTTGTAGGGACGTCAAGAAATGGAAAGTGAAAATTGGGGGACTTTTTTTTTTTTTACTTTCTGAATGGCGTGTTTCTCGAATTTTCAAGCTGTGGCAAGAGGGAAAGGAGATGAGGCTGAGGCGGCTGCGCAAACGATGGTTAGCCCGCCGGTACTAATACTATAATATATACACATCTAGTAAGTGATGTGTGATGGACGGTATACGTTTTGAGAAGTGTTCTGTAATAATTTATAGTCGTTGATCAATTCCAAGAATATTTTTGGTTTGTCTTTCCATGTTAACTGTTGTTGTAATCTTTTTTTTTTTTTTTACCCAAGTAAAAATTAAACGAATTTCATTTCAAATACAGGGAGGAATCCAATTTTATTGGGACTTTGCGACGAGGCAATTTACAAAAGAAATAAAGGATCTACACGAAGCAACCATCAACAAAATGTTTGTTTTATATGTCGTTTATTAGTACACAATGATATCCTTGAGTTACATAAAACATTAGCATCATCAGCATGTGTAATTAAAAAAAATAAAATAGAAAAGCTTACCATTTTGATTAAAAAAAATGAAACTCCATTTGAAACAAAGCATAGACATCCAAAGTTAAACAATTTTCTTTTAGAATAACACGTTTTAATTTCAAAACAAAACAATTGTTTTTTTTTTCTTTCAAAATCTTAGCCAAACATTCACTTTGAGTGTTTTATAGATAATAAATAGATGTAGAAGTATTACAACAAAAACTAAAGATCCGGGTAAGACATTGTTATTCCATGCCTATAAACATCATGGATTTCAATACAGGAATACAATATTTTGTATTTCTTTTTTAATTTGGTCTTATTATAAATATTTTGACGGGTTTAACCACCGAACCCTATATTTTCTTAAGTTTTTTTTTTTTTTAATTCTTTAATATTGAATTGATTGAAAAATAAATTCCATGATTTATTTTTATAAGATTGTCATGATTTCAAATAAACATCAATTATATTTTAGGGTTGTTACTTGATTTTGCAAGTATCTATTTTTATAATATAATTAAACAAAAATAACTTCCAAAAAAAACCAAAGCTATTAAATCCTGTATTGTCCATGACTGGAGTTGCGGGGTGATTGAGATGAATCCAATTTGATGTTGTCTGGATAATTTTTTAAAAAAATGCTGTCATCTAAGTTTTTTCTTCAAAGTTAGATCATGTTACTAAATGTCATCTAAGTTGTCTTTGAACTCTTGAACATGATTGATTTATGTTATGTTAGCACTTACACAATTTAATTACAAACTTAAGCTAAACATTACATTGAATTGGGTTAGAAGATTTTAAGATTGATCCATCTTAACGAGTTTAATAATATTATTGAAAAAAATTATGCTCTTTATATTATTTATAATTTTTTAAAACATAAATTAAATATACTACTAAACGACAATAAACAGCTCTTCCCCGTCAAAACCGAGTAGTTGGTTTTTGATGGGAGAGCGTCAACTATGAATCCAGCCGTTCATTTCAGCAGGACACTCGTGTTAAGAAAAACATCTGCAGAAAAACAAGAAATAAACATATTTGCATTGAACACAGGTCGGACAGATTAATGCCTCCCAAATTAAGAGAAAGTTCTCATAAATGTCTCTTAATCTTAACCCTTTGCTCCATCCAAGAATCAGCTGAGGGGCTAGTTCTGTCGAGGAAATTGGGTGTAAACCAGGGTACAAGGCTTGCAGATTCCATTCGAAGGACCTCGGGGAACAAGACAAGGAACGAAAGGGAGAATCTAAGAAAGCACTGGTTAACTTAACCAATCTAGGTCTGATCGTGGAAGGGACGAACTCGAATCCAATCCAGGTCTGAACTTCACCTTCATCAGGATCGAGTAACTTCTCTGCAGGAACATGATCAACTAGCCCTTTAGAGAAACCAGCAGCTAGAAACTTGAAAATGACGTCTTGTACCCATTGAGCAGGAGAGGACTAGATAACATTAATGGAGTTTTGCGTTCCATTTCTTTCGAGCAACTAGTTCTTGACCAGCAAATGCATGAAAAGTCACATCACAGGAAGGCTGAATAGGCGTTTGAATCAAGCAAACCAAGCTTGCTCTCCTGCATCTTTTGTCCATTTTACGACACAAAAGATATGTATCTTCGGGTTCCTACAACCTGAAACAGGTTAAACACACAACACATTGGATGGCTTGCCTTGCACAGATTTCCTTCCTTCTCTTTTCGCACAGTTCGGTTGTGGGGCTCGAATGATTCTTCGGTTGTGGCCCACCCTGGCCTTACTCCGAGAATGATATTTTGTCTTTGATTCCCCATCAGCGATGCTGTCAACCTATGTATAATCAGAAATTTGAAATCTGACATAATAGATTGGAAAAAAAAAAAAAACTATTAGGAAACGAAAGGTTTAAATTATCTAGTGATATTCCCATGGATGATTTCATGTTGACCTTGGTTTAAATTATCTAGTGATATTCCCATGTATGATTTCATGTTGACTTTTTAACTAGAGGACGACGACGCAAATTTTATGAGAGAATTTGACGTTTGAAGTTCCCTTGATAACACTAAAGCGAAGACAATTTTCTACTGCTCTTGCTGTGATAGGGTTCTCAAATTAAGTCAAATTTGCATCTTGTATACGATAGAAATGAATTATCATCAAGTTTTGTAAACACATGCAAACACTATGATTTTCGTCGCTTTCTTATTGTAAATAATATATATAGAACGCTAGCTTGTAACAACTAAAAGAGAAATAAATTAGAGTATCAAACAACTGTTAAAACAGTTTAAAAAATAAAAGAGTTGATAAAGAATTAGATGATTGTTTCCATTATTTTTTTAAAAAATAAAAGAGCTGTTAGGATTTTGTAACTATTAAAAAAGTAATTTCAAATGCTTAATAACTACAATTTTAGTTTAAAGGTTATTGTAATGTGCACAACGTCAATTACAGTGTTGTCTCTCGAGTTTGAAAGAATAGGCTCTTAGATGTTTCATAAAGTCATGATACGAGAGAATTGTCATCTAATATATTCGTCACTAGGAGATTTATGGTCAACAAGAGTCCGAGTAAATTGATTTGTTGTGAAATAAAAAAATCATCACCCTTATTGCACTTTACCTATGGTAACTTGCATTGTATTTTATTGTTATTCTAAGTTGTGTTTTTATTCATTTATCTCATATAAAATTCAAGGCAAATCTCCCTTCATGATGGAATATCAACGTTTTTGGGATAAATTCAAACCACTCTAAGGTCCAAATCATAGCATTGCATTTATTTCATACTTTGTATATTTAATACTTAAGGGCATACTCTACAATGTAATCTTACACCCCCAAATATTAAAGTTTGTAACAAAACACTTTCAAATATTAATTAAACAAAATAATTGTTGAATTTTTTTTGATATTTTGGCCAAAACAAAAATGATATCCATTTTGTGTTTTAAAACTTGATAAAATGCATTTTTTTAATATAAGAATATGCTTTAAAAACCTTCAGGACTTGGATGTATGCATAAAAACAAAATTGTTTTTTTATGTGTGTTTTTGAAATACGTATTTTTTTTTCTGGAAAGTTTAGAGAAATTGAAGTATTTTTATACCAGTTTGTATCTTGCAATGTAATTCTATGACCCGATATTGTTTTTTTTTTGGAATTTTTCAGTTTTGTCTTTTTTTTTTTTCAAAGACAAGGCTTGACCCAGACATGCATGTCGTTTGATTTTAGAGCACAAACCTAGTGGGTGTTTGGCTCTGTGGTTGAGGCTCACCGCAGAGCAAAAAATGTTTGGTAAATTTTGTCCCGTGATTTTATACCTGTGGGACCCACTACAATTACGGTGTAAACCTAAGTTTGCGAAACGCATCAAAATGATGCTTTTCGCCCAAACCTCACCTACAGTACTCACCAATCAACATATCTATCTCTCTCACCGATAGCCGATAGCCAGCAGATGTCTCTCACTGATAACCAACAGATCTGCAAAACCATCGACCCACACAGCCCCCACACGATCTCTCTCAAACCATTGAGAGTGAAAACTGATCCCCTTCTCTTTGTTCATTTGCGTCTCAACCAACTTCCACAACATATCTCACTTCTCTTTCATTCATTTGTGCCCCTCATCAACTTCTAATAAAAATCAATTCACGGTGCTCATTATCGTAAAGAAAAATTAGAGAAAATGAGGAATTGAAAATATTGTTTGACTTGAGTCGCTGTTTGTGGAAAAGAGAGGCAAGATGATGGTGGCGCGAAGCTAGTGATTCCACCACTTTGATGGCTGCGCAATAAGAAAGGCAATTAATTATAAATTAGTGGTTTTTTAAAACATGCCATTTTATTTAAATGAGACAACATCATTTTGATGTTTTAGGATTTTAATTAAGAATTAATCTAAAATTTAGTTTGTTCCTTTAACTTTTGATTTCTTTTAATCACATCTTTGATTGATTTAAATTTTTATTTCTATACAATTTTACCCTCGCCAAGCTTCAATATCAACCTTGAATTTCAACACCTTTTCTTGTTGGTTCTTGGTTTTGGACTTACACAAATCGATGTTTAATTGGCCATTAAACTTCCATGTGCTTCAATTTCATACTATCCTCGACTAAATAAGGTCCTCAAAGCTCGACGACTTTTTCAAAATGGTCATTGCCTCTTTTTTTTTTTTAATTTGATTCGTAATTGACCTTGAACAATGATTCTCTTCTGATTTTACCAATGATTTCAATCAATTGACTTGGTTAAAATTAAATTTTCCCCTCTAAAATTCTATTTTTCTCAGTTAAACCAAAATTAGCCTCCCAAACTTAACTTATCACTAATTAAATAATTGATAAAATTAACTTGACCCCTTAAAAGTATAATTAGGTCTTCTCAGTTAAACCCAAATTAACCTCTCAAACTTTACTTATCATTGATAAAATTAATTTAACCCATTAAAAGTATAATTAGGTCCTTGCAGTTCATTAAATAATTTAATTTGACCCAAATAAAATCTTAAACATAATTAATCTTTTAATTTGTCTTTTGATTAAATCAAATCAACCTATTAAAAATCTAATCATGCTTTTAGACTTAATCGCTAGTATCATATCACATTTTTCATTTTCTTTAAACTAAACAAGTAAATTGAGTGTGTTTAGATCGATCGCGCTATGCATAACACACTATTAATTAGTGTCCTATCTCACTATTTATTTTTTAATATCTTATGACACTATTCATGCTAAAGAAATACCTAAATATTACTTCATTTAACTTTGTGTCAAAGTTAAAAAGATGTAGTTTCACGAGTTGTGAAAATGAAAAGGTGATCTAATTAGCTAAATATCAAAAGTATGCAAATAATCTCTCAAATTCCCTCACAATTACTATAAGTTTGACATTCATACAAGAACGAGGATAATCCTTGATCACTAGGATCATGTCACTTCATTCATGTCTGGATGGTCAAATTTAAACTAAACAAATAGTTTGAGTTCTTTTGGGTTAAATTGCTTCAAGTAGTTACCAAAGTTAAATTAATTAACAATTGAGTTTTTATTTTACTGAGTCTACCCTTCAAATACAACCATAAACAAGTCTACCTTTTTAATATGTGACAAGATATGAACACTAGCTTTACCACATTACTCATGTCTATTCTTGTACTACTAGAACCTTTTATTAAGATAAAGTCTATCATCAATTTACTTGCATGCAGTTAGGACCCACATCAAAATAATATAAAATAAAATAAAATGAATTACTATATATGATTGACAAATCAAAAGTTTAGAATCTATTTTTTTCCTCCAAGATTAAACAAAATACCAAACAATCATTTTGTGCTTTTGAATTACTTTTCCAACCAACTAGAAGCTCGTTGTTCCACGCTTTCTAATTTTCATCTTAGTTGGTCCTAAAAATTGCTTACCACAACATTTCCCAAACTACAAATTGATAGTTGGGCTATTACATATATTTGTCAATGTGGCTATTTGACAGAATCTTTGAATTTGATACAGCATAACACATCTCTGAATTTGATACAATATAACACCTATAGAGCTACTTGATGAGAAAACATAAAGCATATGTAAGGATTATTATATGCTGCAACAAATTTCTTAACAAACTATTAGATAGGGTGAGTGTTGGGTTATAAAAGGATAAAATACAAAGAGAGAGTTTAATAAGCTTGAGGTATATCAACGTGATAGAAAAACGTTCTTCCATAATCAATCTAGAAACCTTTTGGTCTCTATTTATAAGTGTGATAATAATTGTTTATTTATTTATTTTTATTTGAAAATGAATCAAAAAATTATTTTAAAAATAATTTTTTTATATTAACACATCAAAACAATTCAAAAATATAAAAAATAATTTTGAGTCAACATATAAAATCAAATTTTAACCAATATTTATTTGGGTCGCAATACCAAATATATTGACATGTCTCGACAAAGTTATTTATACAAAATTATTGTCCGTCATAGTTGACTTGATTATGCATTAATGTACACTTGCCGTCAATAATGGTAATTATTTATCGGCAAAAATTATTTGCCGTATTTATTTATCTATGCAAGTCAAGAAACGCCGTCTGTGGGAATCGAACCCACGACCACATGGTTAAAAGCCATGCGCTCTACCAGCTGAGCTAAGACGGCTTGGTGTCATTATGCACAAACAATGCATAAAGTAACATGTACTTTGAAATGTTCATATACCGACGAGTGCATTTAAGAGACCCCCTTAAATATTATTTCAATATCAAATAACTTGAAAATACTTTAAAGTGTCAAGATTAGATTTTATAGCTAAGAAAAAGAAAAGTTGATGGGATCACTAAATCTTACGAAGTGTCCTAAGAAAACTCGTTTATAAAATAACTCGTTTTTTTTTAATTATCTCAGAGAAAATAAAAAATAAGATGTTTTATTTAAATATTTTATTTTTCAAATTAGGAAATGCTCATTTTCAATTATCCAACTTATTTATCATTCTCTAAAAAATATATTTTTATATTTTCAACTCCTCTTATTGATTTTTTTCATTTTCTCTATAGAAAACCCGTGTTTTTTTTTTCTTTTTTAGGTTAAAAAATCTATTATATATATATATATATATATTCTTAAACTCATATTGTATGTAGTTTTTATCAACACAAGTTTCTTTCATGTTGTTAGGATTTTGAGAGATGTACAAGTCACATCAATCGTTTATTTTGCACACATTTCCATTTTGTTTATTCTTCTGTTAATCCTAAAAAAGGTTTATAACAGTAGTATGAATCATATCACTTGTTCATATGTATAATAAAATATATTAACACTAATTAGTATGATATTATAAGAAAAAATCAATAAAAATAAAATAATCTTCCGTATATAAGTACAGAAATTGTAAAATCTTGAAGAAGAGCAAACTCACCAAATAAACACATCCTTGTTTTTACATTCTCCATAGAGAATAAAAACTGGAAATGAAAAAAAAGAAAAAAAAGTAGAGATATAAAATGAAATAAGAAATGAAAAAAAAGAGAAAAAAAAAAAGTAGAGATTCTGGAAACCCTTATGCTCTAAAATAGTCATAAAATAATTATAAAATAATCACATCATAAAACATGAGTGTTATGTTCATTAAGACAAAGGGGAAAAAAATCAGAAAGAAATAAAATAAGTTATTTAATTGTGCAGTGTATGTAGACTAGACACAACAACATGTTTGTAATTTCTGTATGATTAAATTAAGGTAAAATAAAAAGAGAATTACTTTGTGACTTTCGCTAAATTATAAGCTAACTATATCTGGGAATTTTGCACAGCAATAAATGAGAAATGATTAAACTAACATCGTGAATGAGAGATGTTGTCATACTAGTAATTAATTCTAACCCAAAAAAAAATACGAGGCAATCTAGCAGCCATTAAATACCAACTCAACACAAGCTTTCCTTGCCAATTCACTGTATGTTTGTCTATAAATAAGTATTTTGTAGATTTGTTTTTAATGTGAAGAAACTCATTTTCCGGAAAATATATTTTATGGATCCAGATGAATGAATAAAATCCCGGCTATCTTAGATTTTTATAATAGATATATATTCCTGACTCGAACTTAAAATTTATTGTACAGATCACAAGTCATTTGTCATCACGTTACGCTTCTCAGATATGTAAATCACTAAAGGTTCCTACACTCCCACATATTGTGAATAAAATATGAGGCTCAAAGGTTCAATTAAATGAATATCTCGTTATAAAAGATAAGAATGAAGACAATTCTTAAAAATGACAATTGGTGAGCAACAATTGGATATTAGCATATGGAGAGCACTAAAGTGAAATGGAATGGATGAAAATGTTATTCTTAATATACATTAGCATTCATCGAGAAATTATAATTATGGTAAAGAAATAATTACCAATAAAAACAGCGATAAAACTACATGAGTTCAAGTTTTTATATATTTGAATGAGAGAAACCATGTCGGTGGCCAATTACATCAACATAATATGAACCATATTTTCACAGTTTATTATATATGTTCGGTCAGCAAAAAGAGGAAAATACTTTAGATGTCTGAGATAATTTACATAGTAAAGCAGCGATAGTCTAGAAATGAGCTCACTAAGGTTTGGTAAATGTATTCATGAGGTCTCAAGGTGTGTAGTAGTGTAATGATAAAGAATTTGTGATTTACATATTAGATTTTAAATTCGAGTTAAGATATATATTTTTTATATAATGATAAAAAATTTATAATTTCGAGTTAAAAACATATATTTTTTTTAATAACCTTTAACATACATTTGCACTGAAGGAGGGCCTGGCCTTTTAGTAATTGCACAGAACTATTCATTTCCCGCTTCCTAGGTCTGCATCTCTCTTTCAAGGATATTCTACCTAATCCATGTTTATCATGGTCGTCTTAGAAAGAGAGAATAAATGAGATCAGTCAGATGCTCTCGTCCCAGCTTATAAGTATAAACCTCGCACACAAAGCATGCACTCATCTCGCAGTCTCGCTCTACGTTGCTAGCCCTCTCCCTCCCTCCCTCTCTCAGCTCGCAATGTCTGGTGTTTGGATATTTGACAAGAACGGAGTGACTCGCTTGGTAACAAATCCTACAAGAGAATCTTTCGAGCAGAAAGAGCCGCCCCATCCAGGCACAGCCACAGCTCCTGGGGCTAGACCAAGGGTCCTTGTCTATCTCCCAGCAAACCATGTGATCCGTTCCTACACCGAGCTTGAGCAGCGACTAACTGAACTCGGCTGGAGTCGATACGATAACTCCAGCCAGCCCAACCTTCTCCAATTTCACAAGTCTGACGACTCGGCGCATCTCATTTCTCTTCCTAAGAATTTCGACAGCTTCAAATCTCTCCATATGTACGATATTGTCGTGAAGAATCGATCTTTCTTTGAAGTTCGAGATCCTGCAGCGAGTTAAGGTATCAGTATTGATCATAGCAGTTTTTTCAAATACAACAGAAAAGTTTAATAACTACTGTTTTAGTGTAGTTGGTACGTAGTCATAACATGTAAACTAGGACTTCAATTCAAGTATAAATAGCTATTTAGTTTCCAGGTTCCTTTTTTTCCCCAAGCAAAATGTGTGTGTGTTGCTTAATTAGGGGATAAGAATTTGGGGAAAGAGCGCATGTTGTGTAGTTAATATGTAACTTGTTCTAGTTTGCGTTAATATGTTCTTGAAACTCTCTTCGTCTTCTTCTTCTTCGTCTTCTTCTTCTTCTTCTTCTTCTTCTTCTTCTTCTTCTTCGTGTGCGTGTGTGCGTGTCAAAGTTTTAATTTAATCATAATAGAAAATCAAGTTAATTTTTAAATTGTAATTTAAAGAACATTTATTAAATTAAAGCAAAATAAAATTTATAAGAATAAATGGCGTGATGAGGTGAGCACGTGATGTACTCTTTTATTTACGGGTCAAGCTGAGGACGTAGAGGTCTAGGAGGAAAAGCTGAAGTTTCATGCAGAGGGTGTTATAAATGTTGAATCAATGGAACAGATCCCGTGCTTGTACGCACCACCACACACACCGGCCCGCATCATTGCCGCTCTAAAGTCTACGCCCATAGCCATAGATCCAGGAGAGGATCGTCGATCACCTAACTCTGACCACCCACGAGCCCCTGAGATTTCCACTGTTCCATGTACGTATGATAACACTGTCAATTTTTGTGGCTGTGAGGACGACATTCTTCTTCGTAGTTCTGCACCTTGCATGCTCTCTCTCTCTCTCTCTCTCTCTCTCTCTCTCTCTCTCTCTCTCTTCTTACCATGCTCATCGACTCCTCATTTTCAATATCGTGACGGATTGATGGTATGACTACGGTTTTCAGGCTGGGTTTCGGTTAAGGTTCGGGGTTATGTTTTGGGTTCTGCTCTTGTGTTCGTGATTTGGATTAAGGTTTAGGTTTCTGGGTTTGAATTTAGGATTTGGTAAGGTTTTAGGGTTTAGTTAGGATTGGTGTAATTGAAGTCAAGGACTTGTTCAATTTCTTTTCTTTTTCTTTTTATTTTTATCTGGTTTTTCAACAAAAAAATTATGACATGTGTTAGTTTAAAATAAAAACTCAAGGTATAAATATTTGTTGTTATAAGGATGAGCTCTTCAAAGTTTGGCAATATGCATGCCTTTTCATTTATTTTTATCATTATGGTGGTTCCTAAAAGAGTTGTTACTATAGTTGATGCTGTGATATAACTCTAAAATTAATTTGAAACATTATTCGAGTCATTGAGTAATCATAGTAATATATTATATTAAAATATAATATAGATTTATATGAGATATTATATATTATAAAAAATAAAATAAAAAATTTACAATATTATGGAAAATAAAGCAAAACTCCACCTTCGTAACCAAACTCTTAATATATTACAAAAGAAACTAATAGACCTCATGGTTTCACTATACATGTAATATTTCACGTTCTTACCATTGACTTAAAGAGTATGTTTTTCTTCTTCTACCTTTATCCTTAAACTTTTATTATTATTATTATTATTACTATTATTATTACTGGGTCTTTTAGTGACCAAATTAAAGGTCAGCTGCTTCTTATTTGTTACGAGAACAAGAAATTGAAAGATGGGGACCAAAGTAATAAAAATGAAGAAACTGATGGCCATTTTGAAATTGACTCGAAACATTATCGTTAGTCCTCTTACTTCAAATCAAAACTGATCGTTAGTCCTCTTACTTCAAATCAAAACTGATCTATATTTTATTGTGAAACACCCCGACCTAATTTTCTAGTGACCCTTGGTTGTCGGAATTAAGGTGGAATAGACAACGTGTCACCTGCTTTATTTTTTGAAAGTAGAGCAAATAATATTTCATCCGCCTCTTCTTAAAAAAATTCAAAGCCTAGAGGCCCTACACAGTTGGGGTTAGGCTGACGACTCGTGTGTCCACGCTCTTGAGCTTTTCTTATCAAGGCCTAAGCATGCTGGACTGCCCATGTCTGTGTGTTTAGGTTTTTTTAGGTATTTTTACATTAAAAAAAAGAATTATTTTCCTCGATTTTAATATTCAATATTTGTTTTTGCAATGAGTTATCACGGTATTGAATAAACGTTACACCATTTTATTGATGTTCAAGTATTTATTTTTCTACACTAATAAGTAGCTCTCTTTCTCTGGAGGGTTCTTCACGCTCTCTTTCTCTGTTCATCCTATCTCATCATCATCGTTGTTTCCTTTTCTTTTTGAATGAAACACGAACATCAACA
The DNA here is from genome assembly GCA_027405865.1 of Salix purpurea. Taxonomy (NCBI): domain Eukaryota; kingdom Viridiplantae; phylum Streptophyta; class Magnoliopsida; order Malpighiales; family Salicaceae; genus Salix; species Salix purpurea. Next base: position 7,479,625 of record JAOWLH010000001.1, read on the forward strand.
ATGAAACAGACCAGCTCCAATCACAGGGGACCTTAAGAGTAGAAACTTGCTCGATTATATTTATGTCAGAACATGGAACATGGTCGGGGAGTTACCAGGCATTGGTCACTGGTTTCCTCCTGTGAATTACAGTTAAAAACCAGCAGTGAATCAAAATCCATTTTTTTATCAACGCATGTTAGCATTGATGCTTCAGTTTGTCACCAATATGCCTCTTTTTTTTCTCCTCTCCAAAAAAAAAATATAGGGTTTAATTTATAAATATTATATTTTTCAATTATGTCATAATTTGCTTTATTTCTATTCCATTTGTTTTTATTTTAACCATTCGATTAAAAATTGATGGTATTATGCTTTTTTTTTTAATTTGATCCTCATTGTTTTGATTTATAAATTTTTGGCACTTTTGAAAAAAAAAATATTAATGTTTTCTATTTCACCCTTCAATCATAAATTTATTATTATTTCTTATGTTAATCTTGATACTCATTCTTTTGAATCTTTTTGTCCTTTTGCTAAATTTGTTTTTCAATTTTACCCTTCAAGCAAATATAAAATATATTTGGTATTTGAATTTTAATCCTTATTTTTTTTATTGATTGAGAATTGAACTTCATAGTTTTTTTAAATAAAATATTTCGGGTCTAACGACTTGAGTCATAAGTTTGAAAAACTAACATGTTTTCTTAAGGCCTTATAATTTCTTTTATTTTTTTTATCAAGTTCTAATTTAATTATCTAGATCAAAAGTTTGAAAGAACATCTTAGGTTAGCTCAATCATGATCATTGGGGTTAAAATTTTGTTATGTTAACTTGGGTTAACTAGTACTGGTTTTTATTTTATTTTGTTTAACTAGTTCTGTTCTTACATATTTTAATCGATTGTGAATTGGGATGCGCTATTTATCCTTTTGAAAAAGAAAAAAAAAAACAAAAGAATTCCCCCACTTATTCTATTATTATTATTTAAAAAAATAATTGATTCATCTACAATCGTTTTTTTTAGTTAAATTAAAATCATATATTTAATATAGTGGGGTCTATAACCCGAATCATATATTTTTTTTCTCAAATACACTTACAATAGTTAAACTTTATTTTGAATCCCATTACAAGGCACGGACAACAGGTCTAGTTTTAAACCAAGAATATAACTTAGAAAATTTGTCAGATAAATAGCATATCAAGTCAATTTTTATTAAATTTAATTCAAAACTTTACTTGGATTAAACCTGTTTATTTTTATATTTATAATTATATTTTGATCTATTTATCTTGGTAAATATTAAACTAACTGTGTTTTTAGTGTTTTTCTATTGTTTTGATTTCAAAAATATAAAAATATTATTTTAATATGTTAAAAGAAATTTAAAATATCATGAAATATAATAATAATAATAATAATAATAATAATAGTAATAATAAATAACACATTAATTCTGAGATTGTTAAATTACTAGATTGACCCGCAGATGGATAGACATGAAAGAGAGATTACAGCGGCAGTGGACGAAAGAGAGAGAATATGTTAAGCTGGGATGGATCCGAATCACAACTCACAAACTGTGTGACTTGACAGAACAAGCGGCTGCAGAGAGAGCAGATCTCTGCGACGTCGTACAGATGATTCTGCCCTATCGATCTAATCTAACACTGACAGGCTAACATCACCATCCTACCTATACTCGCACTTGCTTTCTTGTCCTTTTATTCACCCGCCTCTAATTATAATATAATATAATCTTTCTTCTTCCTCTTTATTTATTTATTTATTTATGGAATCTGATAGAAAAATATTAACTTATTTTACACTTTAGGTTTTGTCAACCTTTATGGCTATTTGAAGTTTTGAACTTTAATATAATAGCTTGTTTTATCATTTATTAATTTATTTAACTATCACACAAGTGTATTTAGTTATTAGTAAAAAAAACTACCACACATTTATATTAATAGTATAAACTAATAAGCAGTTATATTTATAATATCGTAAGACTATCTTATTATTATATAAATTCAAAAGCACTGTACTTATAATATCCACTTTACAAAGTTTATACGATTGACTAGTAGGATGATTATTTAGTTCATATATTTTTTTTTATTATTTAGTTCTTATAATTTTTAGCGTCTGTTAATCTTGGCTCGAGTTCATAAAAAACTTGTTTTTAAAACTACTAACAAATCTTGATATATTAGTAACTCCTCGATCTTTGTGATATTGATACACAAAGACTTATAAAAATACATAATTATAATGATCAATTTTCTCTTCATATAGGATGATAGGTGGAAACCTGGGGTAATTTATTGAAAAACACATATGTGTATCATGATTAAAAAAAAATACTTTTGTTATATGAGAATACCTAGAGAGAATCTATACCTAGAATAAGATCTATAAGGTCAAAGAGGACTTGTTGAAATAATTAATATTTAAAAAATATATATATATGAATGAGAGGAACTCATAAAAAAATATAGAAGGTAAAATGGAACTCATTAGAGATACTCATACTTAGAAATATTCTTTAGAGACCAAGGGGAACCCATGTCATGGAGGGTTATCCCTGATGATGATAACATGAGGTATATAAGCCTTATAGAGAATATGTTCATCCAAGATTGTACAAGAAAATGGGAGGCCTGCAGCCTTTTAAGGAATGATGTGGGGCTTTGGGAGCCTCCCATTGAAGAAAGATCACATTAAATGATAAGAGACTTTCTTAGAGATGGTGTGGGGCTTAGAAACCAACTATTAAAGAAAAGTCTCGATGAAAAGTTAGAAGCTTGTGGCTTTCCTATTAATGATGTGTGGCTTAAAAGCCTTTTACGTGAAAGAAGGGGATATGAGATCATACCTAAAGATATCATAAGGCTTGAGAGCGTCACTAGAAAATCATGTCGGTCAAAGGTTACACTAAAGAGTAGGAGATTTGACTTGATATTGTATATTGGTATTGAAGTATAAGTCATTGGTATTGGTATATTAGTATATTGGTAATGGAGCTTTTCTTGATAAGTATATTGGTATTGAAGTGCGCCACTAACCTTCAATGAAACATGACTTTAAATTATTGTACGAAACACTCACAAACCCTTAAAAGATTGTGGGAATGATTTCACACATCGAGTCACCATCTTGGATGACCAACTCTAATTTGTTTTGTATAATTTACACATGTGGTCTTAAGTAAATAAGGTTGCCATAGTTATCCAAACTTATTTTATAAAAATTAACCCTGGGAATTTGAGTGTTCGATACTCATTTGTACAAGAGAGAACCACCTCACTTGATGAAGTTTATAGACATGCTCCTGGTTATACTCAAATATAAATCATATCTCGCCCTTTTGTCTATTAGACTCTATGAAGCGTGACGAGTTTGTTAGGATAATGGGATCGATAATTGATGTCCTTTTCAATGTAGCAAAAAAAAAGCACATCAAAAGTACCAAATTTATGCATAGGTATCAATGTGAATTAACTTTTAAAGGACTTAGGTAATGTTGAGGAAAACCACTCTCCTAAATATCATTCTACCTAGACTCCACATGGTAATATAATTATTTATGGGTGTTATAAGTGACAGATGACAATGACATTAAGATATTGTGTGTTATTGAGGGTGACAAAACTTGATTTTACCTTTGGGTTACCGACACAACCTCAATGAGAAGTTGTACTGATTAATGAGTTATTAAAAGTTTAGCTAGGAAATAGTACCATGATAACGAGTAAAACCTTTATATATACTAAATGAGATACATCTTGGTTATTTGATATGAAATGACCTAAAAATGAAAGAAAAAACAAGTTTTTCTTAAAAAAAAACATTTAGGTTTTTTAATTAATTTTCCACAAACATAACCAATTAATGATGTTCCAAAATCTAACATGTTTATGAAGTTTATATGGTTGGACAATAGGTTAATCATTTATTTTTTGTAAATTAATTCAATCTCCTTATCTAAGATGTGAGGTAGGTGATAACTTGATGCTGAAAACTAAATTGGGTGGTAGTTTGATGTGGTAAGTTAGGTACCCGCAAAAAAACTTGATTTTATAGTTTTAAGGACTCTCAAATGCTTATATATATATATATATATATATATATATATATATATATATATATATATATATATATATATATAGAGAGAGAGAGAGAGAGAGAGAGAGAGAGAGAGACTAAGCAAAAATATGTATGAAAAGAATATAGAGATTGTGAACCTTTTACCTAGATGACTCATGAGATATTTATAGCCAATAAATCCTTTTTTTATTTTTTATGGAAGGGATGAAGAGTCATTCCACCATTATAAATTATTATTTTTTATTTATGAATAGAATACCACTCAAATATATTAAGGAAATGAAGAGGTGACAATTCATTAAATATTTTTTTATAGATCTAAAGGAATAAAGAGATTAGGATCCAAAATTATAAGGTTAATAAAAATCTTAAGGGACCCAAAAGAAGTTTTTATAAATTAGATTTTTAGAAAGTTGAGTTTTGGCTGCACAATTGAACATGTTTAATGCCAAAATAGATCAAGACTTGGTAACTGGACCCATAGACTTTGAGCTCAAGTGTTGAGCTTAGTGTCCAAGTTGATCCCATAGGTAATTAGACCGAGATAGATTTTATGGTCCTTTTAAAAAAGGATTGCCAATAAATTATGCTCCATAATTAGTGAGGTTGGATTGGATTTTATTAAAAAATGTGCAAATCATGATTTTATTATATATAATTCTTGATAACAAATTATTTGTAAGAAGGTTTTCACTATCCTATTTCTAACACTCTAAAGATGATTGCTAAAATAAAAACAGCCCCATTCAATATTAATCGATAATGCATTTATAATAATGAATTAAAGGAGGTTGAAAATGGTTATGGAAGTCCACTTCATTACATAAGATATACAGAAACGACAATGTTTCATCAAGTAGTGTGCTATAATTGTTGATTATTATTATTATTATTATTATTATTATTATTATTATTATTATTATTATTATTATTATTATTATTATTATTATTATTATTATTATTATTTAAGAAGATTTCATGAATATTGACCCTAAGATTTCTAAAATTTGAACTTGATATTATTTTTAATGTACTAAGAATGAGTGAATGGCATAAGTACAATTCTTGAAAATAAATTTAGCATTTATTAGCATATAAATTTATTGGAAAATATTATATATATATATATATATATATATATATATATATATATTAATCTTGATTTTCCATTAATCAAATGAGTACTCTAAGGAAAGAAACATTTAAATTTCACAGTTATCAACGGTCATACTTAATTAAAATCTAAATTAACTAGTCAATTTCTTACTTGAGCTAATAAGTTTGACGTTAGAATTGGAGAAAAAGACCTATCTTGTTTCATACTCAAAATATCAAAGATTTATTGTCTATTTAACATATATCTTGACTTTAAGTCACAACTCAAAATTTATATTTATAAATAACTTGTGATAAATATAAGTTAAAAGTTTTAGGGTGTGAGTAGAAAATTAATACAAGGGTTTAATTATTAAAAAAACACTAACATCTAGTCTTTTTAAAACTCTTCTTTTTTTACATTATTTTTATCAAAATCCTTTTGCTCTTTTATTTTTTGTGCACCGATAATTATAGTTTGTGCTATCAAAAATAAAATATCTAATAAACATGAGAAAAAATATTGTAAACATATTATTTATATCATAGAGCATGCAATAAATTGTTTTATGACAAAATGATTGATCATTAATCCAATCTATATCCTTAAATCTATCTTTTTTATAAATAAGTATCATAAGTTCATTTTATATGTGTGTGTGTGTGTGTGTGTGTTGATTTTATATCAGTTTTATGTTTTCTATAAACAACATCAAAATACAAAGGAATAAAAATTCTAAAAAAATTTAAAGTGTTGTGACAAAAATAAATTTAATTAATTAAGAAATATATTTGATAAAAAAAATCCTTTTTAAAAAAAGTAAACATGGTATAAATCATAATTTATAAATTTGAAGTTCAAATATTTAATTTTTGATCAAAATTTATAACAAAATTTTTATTTAAGGAGAAACATTTTATTATAGAACATACTTGTAACATTTTTTAATTAAAAACTAGATGGATGGCTCGCACTATGCTAGTGGTTGGGTAGATTTCTTACAAACATAAAAAAATGTTCTTGCGATATCATTGTTCTAAAATTAACAAGAAAAATCTTGAAATTCACTAAGTGAAAGAGGTCCATGTGCATTTAGAGCAGTGATTTGAAAAGCAAATAGAAATAAAATATCAAGAAACAAGCATCTTATACTTACTCTCACTCAATGAATTTAGTTTAATTAAAAAAATAAATCTCTTTTAAAAAGCTAGATTCAACAAAGGTAAAAAAACCAAGTTAACTCTTGTTACTTTTAAACCACAGAAAAATCTCATAGAAAGAGAATAAAAAAATAGCATAACATTGGTGGATAAAACTTGAAAAAAATAAACTTAAAAAGAAGGAAAAAACCAAGCAAGTTTTATTGAGGGCTATAAACCTATAAAATTATAAACATGAACCCAACTAAGAAACCCAACACTCATCCAATAAAATACTAGAAAATGAAATCAATACATTTAATTTAATTTATTATTTAAAAAAAGCTAAATTTAACAAGGATTGGAAAAAGAAAAACTCGAGGCAATCCTTTCTATTTTAAAAAGAAAGATCAATCTCATATAAAACAAATAAAAAATGTTACAGGATAAAATTAAAAAAAAAAAGAATAAGCAAAATTTGATGAACATTATAAACCCGATTTAAACTCTCAAACCAACAATCCATTACATTATTGACCCAAGCTCAACCTACAAGTTCGACACTTGAAGAATTAAATATTGGATGATGAAATAAATTGATTTAATTTGATTTTAAAACAAAATTCCTTTAAAAAGCTCTATTCAATAAAAACCAAAAACAAACCTAAGACAACCCATATTATTTTTAAAACGGACATCATAGAAAATGAATAAAAGAAAATAACAAAATGTATGAGGATGAAACATGGAAGCCCTAGTCAACTTTATAATTTAAGGTTAATCTCTTAAACCTACAATCTGTTAAATTCCAGATTGGGTTCAACTAAGAATCTAAATATTAGTGAATTAAATGTTGTACGATGGTATAATAAAATGAAATCAATCTAAAAATATGAGAAGCTAAAAAATAGCAATAATATAAAAAAAAGAATTAGGCTTGATAGGAGGAAAAAACTTAATAAGAACAAAATTATAAAGAAAACAATTTCATAAACCGTCTCAAATAAAAAAAATAGTAATAAAAAAATAAGAACTGGATCTGATAGATAAAAAAAAAATCTATTGGAGATAAATATGAAGAAAATCTTTAATTTCATAAATTATTCTAAATAAAATTTGTAATAAAAAGACTAAGGACGAAATCTTAAGGATAAGAAAACCTTAGGGGCCTTCTTGATCTTTTGTTTAAGGTCAACATGAAAATCAAGTAGAGAATAAATAAAAAGAAAAACACAAATAAACAAAAGGCCACGAGAGCTAAACCGATAACTATTATGACACATGCGTTGCTTGTATATGAAAAGGATGTCAAGTTGTTTGAGTTGCTTCTCTAAACGCAAGTTTTTCCCTATTAGATGACGCTGCTAGTTTTTTTTTTAATTTGCTTATTTACTAAATTACATGTTGCCCCTAATATCTATCAAATAATTAAATATAAAAGACAAACGAACCCTTAAATTAAAGGCAAAGCTTTTAAATTTTAGGAGCAATAAAATAACTTAATTTTATTAAAATTAAGTCAAATACTAGAAAATACATTTACCAAAGTTTAATGTTTTTTGCTTTCAAGGGTAACAAAATATTATATTGTGCATATAAAAAACATACAAAAAAACTATTTAATCATGTTTATTTTTGTAATGACTAATAAATCTGATGAAAAAGGTATCTTAGCTATAAAACAAAGCGTAGTGATTCTGCAAACTAAGATCAAAATATTAATTTTACTGTAGAAATTTGGAGTGAAATATGAGTATGTGTATAGTAATCAATGAGCTCTTTTCACTTTTGTTATAATAATAAGAAATAATTTAAATCTATTTTCAAAATTCTTAGAAAAATAACTTTAATTGTCCATTTCAAAAGTAGGTTTTATCCAAAATGGACTAATTGATGATAGAAAGCATGTTTATTTTCACATTTTAAAAGTAATCTCGAAAAAAAAGGTTTTTTTTTTTATTTTAAAATTTCTTTGCTTCCAATTAAACTTTTATTTTTGTGTTTTCAAGTCATTTTAATGTATTAATTTACAATTTTCATTTTAAAAAATTAAAAAACATATTGTATTTAAATAAAAAAGTATTCTAAAAAAATAAAGGACACCGATAAATAACCCTTAATCCAAAATCAATGGAAGACTTTAGCACCCGTCCTTTTATTTATCTTGTTAAATTTTTATACTATTGATAATATAATATAATATAAAAAAACAGCATTGTCGTTAAAATTTAAAACCAAAAATAAAAATAAAACAGCGGTCAAACCCCTTAACTGATAAAGAGAAGAAGAAGACACCAAACCTCAAAAATGGTTGGCCATATAAGGAGAAGAGGAAGAAGACATCACAACGACTCAGCAACCTCTGATCTCTCTGTCTTCCTTCTGCGCTCTTTCTCGTGATCCACTCTGACTCTTTTTTTTCTACCAATGTAGATTGGCCCATCCCCATCTATCCCTCCTTCCATTCAAAAACCTTACCAAATTACTATTTTAGTCATTCCTCTCTCAGCATCTCCTTTTGACCCCTTCCATTTCCCTCATTTCCTTCAGAACTTTTGTTTTTTCTATTGGATTCAGAATAATGAAGTGTTTTCATTTCTCGAACGGGGAAAGAAGGGAAGATGAAGACGCCCCGGTTTCGAAGGTTTCCAGAGTATCCTGGGCCAGGTCATTGAGCGTGGCGTCCAGCAGTCTTGATACAAGGCGTTCCGAGCTTGACTCAGACAGCTATTGCTACTCCTCCAGGGACTTGTCTGGCTCGGTTGGGCTCTTCGAGCTACCGAGTCAGAGAAGAGCTAATGATTTGCGAGTCTTCGGGTTCTCCGAACTCAAATCTGCTACTAGGGGGTTTAGTAGGGGTTTGCTTATTGGGGAGGGAGGCTTTGGCTGCGTTTATAGAGGCGTCGTTAAAGTTCCATCTGATCATGACTCAAGTTCCAAGATGGATGTTGCTATAAAACAGTTGAATCGTCACGGTTTCCAGGCATGCCTTCGTTGTTATAATTGAGTAATTAACAGTGTTTAATTTAGAACTTCTTGTAGTTAAATAAGATTCGGGTTTCTTTTTGCTGAATGATTAATGAAATTTGTGTGTATTTTGGATAATTTTCTTCTAGTAGTACAGGGGCATAGGGAATGGATTAATGAAGTGAATTTCTTGGGTGTGGTTAAGCATCCTAATCTTGTTAAATTAGTGGGGTATTGTGCTGAAGATGATGAAAGAGGGATTCAAAGGCTTTTGGTGTATGAGCTTATGCATAATAAAAGCTTGGAAGACCATTTATTAGCGAGGGTATTACCCATAACTCTTCCGTGGTTGACAAGATTGAAAATTGCCCAAGATGCAGCTCGCGGGCTGGCTTACCTTCATGAAGAAATGGACTTTCAGGTATTATATATAAATTTTGCTCCTTTGGTTATAGAATTTTAAATTTTAAGCCTTTCAAAGCCTTTTTTTTCTTCTTTTTTTCTTCTCTGATTGCCATGCTCAAATTTACTGTCTATCCGTGAATTGAGTGCATATTTTTTCATCTGCTGGTGTTTTTAGGAAAATACAATAATGGGAACTCATGCTTTCTACAGATTTTCGTTATTTATGAAGTTTGGATGTGATACTTGCTAATTGACAATTGTAGAGATATCCCCTCGAGTTCTGTCAAATGTCTGCTGTGGTTCGTAATGTATTGCATTGTTTTCTCAGCCGTTTGTGTGCTTATGGTTTGCCAATCATTGGAACAGCTAATATTCCGAGATTTTAAAGCGTCAAATGTTTTACTAGACGACGACTTCAATGCAAAGCTTTCGGACTTCGGACTGGCTAGACAGGGACCTCCTGAAGGACTCGGTCATGTTTCAACATCAGTAAGTAGTTCCTCTCTCTTCCCTGTTCTCTCTCTCTCGTATTTAAGATGAATCAGTTCAACCAAGAAATATAAATAAATAAGAGATTTTCAGATGGGAAGACATTGATTTTATGTAGATTTTGTTGATGAAACTTGATGATACGAGAATAATATCATGAGCATCCCGGTATTTCAATCTATCTTCATCCCTGTTCCTGCTACATTACTGTTATTGTATTGCACCATTGTGCCTAGTTAATATCATACAAGTGGAAATTTTATAACGTTGTTGGTGGTTATATTTTCAAGCAGGTTTATAATTTGAGTTGATCTCTACAAAAGCAGCATTTTTTTAATTTTTTTTAACCAATCCTATAATTTTACTGTTAAGCAGAATTAGTTACTCTCTAATTATGCATTATAATCACGTTGTTAAAGGTTGTGGGCACAGTGGGTTATGCAGCTCCAGAGTATGTTCAGACTGGCAGGCTTACTGCTAAGAGTGATGTATGGAGCTTTGGGGTGGTTATGTATGAGCTTATAACAGGAAGGCGAGCAGTTGAGAGAAACCTCCCTCGGGGTGAGCAAAAGCTCTTGGGATGGGTTAAACCATTTGTATCTGATTCGAAGAAGTTCCACCTCATCGTAGACCCACGACTGGAAGGACAGTACTGCATCAAATCAGCTCAGAAACTGGCAGCCCTGGCAAACAAATGTCTAGCAAAGCAGCCCAAGTCCCGCCCTAAAATGAGCGAGGCGGTTGAGATATTGGGAAGCATAATCAGTGAGACTTCATCTCAAGATGAAGGGGCCACTGAACCTGCATCTGAAGCTGAAGAAGTTAAGGAGGAGGCCACTGAGGAGACGGGGGCTGAGCCTACCAAACCGCGAAACAGTTGCCGGAAAAAGGTTTTCGACATAAGAGAAATGGTCAGCCTGAGAAATAGATCCACTGGGAAATTAGATTGGAGAAACTGGACGCCACGATTGGTTAGAACTTCGGGATAAGATTACAGTTTCTACCGGTAAATAGAAATGCACACATCCCAGCACCGCCCTAGGAGAATGGCTGGATAACAAGGTGAATATTTCAGATGCAATCCAAACAATAGGAAGGGCAATGATCATCGTTTTATTTTCGTAAGATGGCTGTAAATATCAGCTTTGTCGTGCCTTCAATGCTGCTTGACATGCATGCGATATTGCAAGGCACCCAAGGGTTGGCTTAAAAGATGGATGGTGATATCTGATGCACTATGAGGTTTCTATTTTCCATCTCCTTGGCTTTCTAAATGTGACTGCACTCTGCAAAATTACTATCTTGCTGATTGGCCGGTTTAATTCCCGCCTGCACCTTCAAGCCCGCTTCTCCCCAGTCCACCACCATGTATAGATCTTTTTCTCTTCAAAATTGCAAATCATTGTTATTTGTCTCTTCATTGTCGCATCATGCATGGCATTGCCATTTTATCCCCACTTCCTATATCTGAGACTAATCAATCAAAAAAGAGGAGGCAACGTCAGCGATGAACCAAACAAGACACTATTGGAGTGGTAGAAACATGATGAAGTGGTGGTCAACTCATCCCCACTTTGGTCCCGATGATTCCAGACTTGTTCTCTCTGCTGAGGGTGCGCCATGTGATTTCACATGAACCTGATAAAATACTTTCTTAACCCATTAAATAATTTCAGTCATTGATGAGCACAATTGTTTTTACGCCCTGCTCGTTAGTTCTCAAAGCATGTGTTAGAATTAAAAAGATGGAAGACAAACCACGGTGGGGCTAAAGATTTACCCTCAATCAGGACTGCTGCATATTTTTACTTCAGAAGCTCGAAATTTGGCCTCACGGAAACCTCAAGAAAGTACTCGTCTCTCCCTGTGAAATTTCCAAGCCTAATCTCGAGATTTTTGGTTTTCGTAAAATTTTGTTTTTTGTTTTGTAGTGCAAGCAACTAATCTTGCAAGATTAGCCAGAAACCACCTCTCTCTAAGTATTTGCTAACCTGCCTTCCTGGGTTCTGGAAAAGAGTTCCCGTCTATGTTGTTCTAAACTACACATAACCTAAGGCTTCCTCGGTGGTGTTGCTATTTCACTGGTCGCCAGCCGCATTAAACTGTGCCACCGGCGTTTTGAACTGTGGTTGGCCGAGCAAAAAGCTGCCAGCTGCAGTTTGAAGCACGATTGACTACATAGATAAACACACTTTTATATTCTCTCCCCGTGACTTCATGAAATACACTACTTGAACGGTTGAACCCACTCCTCCCAACCACGTTAGATAACTCCCTGATCTGGTGAGCATGTCTAGTCTGATCCTCGGCATGGACGAAAGACATGCGACACAGTTTCCCCAGTGAGCTCATATAGCTGCCAACCATAGCTCAACTCTATTGAGCTCGAATCTTCTTCTTCTTCTTCTAATATAGTTAATGAGCCAATCATTGTTTTCAGGATGGGCAACGGCACAGCAGCACAAGCAAACCGGAAGGGGGACACGAAGCTACATTGATCTCACAGCATTTCGCATAATATCGGGCAAGATCTATCCATTCGTTGGTGCGCTTTGTTGGGGTGTCAAAAACATGGGTCCCGTGATCACATTAACGGCTTTAAACCTCAGTGCTGCTCGTGCACTATCTGATATGGCCATACTGGACTCATTGCTGCACAGCTCAAAAATCAAAAGCTTCATGGACTATAACCACAAAGCAACAGTATCCCCGTGTGCCCCCTTATTCCCCCCACTTTTCCTGGTGAAGTCCATGGTGTGGTTGACATCACTATCTTCAACTTTCCAATATCTCCTTTTCAGATTTTTATTTCAATTTTAAGCTGTACTTTGCACGGCAGGAGTGCATTGACCGTGTGATTTGGTTATATGGCCACCGAGCTCGATAATAGTGCTATTATATGCCCCGAACACTGTATTACAGAATTAAATAATACAATTGAGTTTTTTTTCGCAGAACTAAGGGAACAGAGGTGCATTCACAGCTTTTGTAATGGCACATAATCACAGCTAAGCTGAAGTGATCTAAACATAAACATATCTTAGATTCTGTTTATATATATATATAAAAAAAAAATAATAATAACCAAACGACCGACTGCAACAAACTGATGCATCTAAATGTATTATTGACAACAGATATATGGAAAGGGGGGCAAAAAGGAGTACTAACATTAAAAACATCAAGTACAACAATCCAGGCTGAGACAAGGAAACCTGAGTTAACTATATTATGGTCCCAAAGCTCTTGCCTCTCTGATTCTCAACTCCGAAGCTGTTTCCAAGTTGTTACAGTCTAAACGACAAACATCATCGAGAGCACTCCTGTTCCAGGCTGACCTGGACATTTGTCAGCAGGACTTTGAATACATTAGCCAAAACAAGAAACTGTACAATCATTGGATGAATATGTGTGAACTGGTGCCAAGGTCACCCCCATGTGAGTTGCAAAACTGCCAGCATTGCATTAAGAAATGAAAAGATGCAGCTGTAGTCAAGTTCCATGATTCTATTTCACGCATAAAGCGGGGAAGCAGAGGGCCGAGGATATGCAGCAGTACTCGCTCCACTAGTGGCATCATCAGCACTTCGTCTACGATTTCGGGGCTTGTTGCCCACATGGCCATTGGCAGTACCAGTTTCTTTGGAATCCTGGAGCTGCTCCAATGCTGTCACAACCTCATCCATAGTTGGTCGAAACTTGGTTTCTATGGATAGGCATCGCAGTGCAAGAGTAGAGGCCTTATAGGCAACATCCATTGAATACTGACCTTCAAGACGATTATCTAGGATGCGAAAGATCTTACGTTTGTTTGCTAGATAGGGTTTAGCCCACTCCACAAGATTGTGTTCTCCAGATGGGCGATTTTTATCAACTGCTCTCCTGCCAGATAACATTTCTAGCAAAACAACTCCGAAGCTATAGACATCACTCCTAGCAGTAAGATGCCCTGGTTAGGAAAGAAGAGAGGTAATCAGAAATGATTAAAAAACATTGGCCTAAATTGACAGAGAGGTCTTAGATAGGATAATTATAGTTAAGCTCTGGGAAAAATGCATCTGAATTTGATTAATACCTGTAGCTAGATATTCTGGAGCAGCATAACCATAGGTCCCCATAATCCTGGTAGATACATGACTCTTGTCACCAGTCGGCCCATCTTTGGCCAGCCCAAAATCAGAAAGTTTTGCATTGTATTTCTGAAATAAGAATGCAAAACAAATTTTTTGAAGCACTGAGAAAGTGAAGATCTTCTGAAATCATCAAATAAAACCATATCATGGAGTATGAAAATCTGCTTCACCCATCACAAATACCGAATCAAGCAGAATGTTAGAAGTCTTGAAGTCCCTATATATCACTTTCGTTTCAGCACTATGAAGAAATGCAAGCCCCTTTGCAGCACCAAGAGCAACCTTCATGCGGAGGTTCCAAGAAAGTGGTTGGAAATAAGAACCTCCTGGGACAGCAACAGTGTAAGGGTGTAAATTTCAAATTATTGGTAACATCCATTTTGGCTTAAAAAATTCACGAGATAAAACAAGAATAACTCACTTCTAAATAAATGATTTTCCAAACTGCCTCGAGGCATAAATTCATACACTAATAGTCGGTGTTCATCCTCTAGGCAATAACCAATCAGCTTCACAAGGTGAGGATTATAGAGCTGCCCCAGATAATTTACTTCTGCCTACAGTAAAAGCACAGGATAAGTGAGCCTCTAAACCTGAAACTAAAATAAACTTGGCTTAATTATGTACCCCAAGGAGAGAAGTCAGTAAAAAGAAGAAACTTGCTGAAATTTAAAGTTACCAGCATAACGGCTTTTATTGATACCTAACTCTACTGTCACAATTTTATTTGTTTCCTTAAGACAAAAAAGACTCCAGAATATATCTCCTCTTAAAGTGGAAGTGGAAGGAGAAAGAAGCTCACCAGCCACTCCTTGTGACCTTGCAAACCGTCTTGGTTAAGCCTTTTCACAGCAATAACAATTCCAGTTCCAGGCTTGGTAGCAGCAAATGTTTGCTCATCGATCCATCCCTTAAAAACTGAACCAAAACCACCCTCTCCTAGGACACTATCAGGACGGAAATTCCTGGTGGCCATCTTAAGATCAGAAAAACTGAAGCTCTTCAGATTCGAGGATTGCAAGATCTCACCCTCACTCCGAGGAGTGGGAGGCACTGAAATAGATGAGACCTTGCTACCCGTACTGTTCAGATCAGTCCCATCTGTGCTAACATTCTTTGAACTCAACCCTGCATCTCATGTAAACATATCAACTCTAGATAAATTGATTGCCACCACCATATCACTAAACAATTTCTAATACTGCTTTTAGTAAAACAACAAGTGAAATTACTTATGAAAGATAAAGCCTTGATTGAGCTGATCATTTGAAGTGAACCTGAAAGGCCTTTAAGATTCTATTTCCATTTATATTCATGTTATTTCTCAGGAACACAAACAGACCCCATTGACAAATTGGGAACATGAAACTTATCCAATTTCACAGATTTTAAGTTCTCAACAAAACCATACCAACCCAAAAATAGTAAAAACCAAGTTATCAAAAAAAAAAAAATCAGTTCAACTTCCAAGAGAACACACCACATTTGGATTCAAAATCAACACTTCATTTTAGCTCAAACCAACTGACCTTTCAGAAAATAATCAAATATATTCAGAACCTAATCAAAACCCACGATAACCTAATCTGGTAAAAAAAATCCCAAGAACATCCAGGGAAATCAAAGTAAAAAAATAAACAGCCATAACCACTGAAGCAAGATACATATATGCTCTGGGGTTCAATAGAAAAGCTGTAAGAACTTAGAGAGAGTACCTGTGTTGCATGGGCTCTCAGCTTTAATTTGGGCACTCAAGCAAATCCCCATCAAAACTAAATCAAAAAAACAAGCTAGCTACCCTTTTGAAACTTCTCTGCCTTCCTACAGATCAATCAATTCAAAGACCTGAGCTTTACAAACACTAAAAGGAACGATGTTTCAAAAGTAAAGCAAAAGATGTAGATCTAGGTGTGAAAACAAAACATAACAAAAAAGAAGCACTCTTCTTACAGCAAAAGTACCTTTCTTTTGCAAAAAAAAAAAATCAGAGAAAGAAAAGCACCACCAGCACCAATCCAAGAAAGCAACTTTTGTTTCTAAATAAAAATAAATAAATAAACGCCAACCCATAAACAAGAATATAAAGAACAAAACAGCCCACCTCACCTCTTGTTTTCTTAACTCGACAACTTGTTTTAGTGGAGAAAAGAGGAAGAGGGAAAGGGTGAGTTGACCAGGTCTGAGCTAAGCTCTGTAGTGTTTGATTGGTAGGAGGCAATAGGATCAGGATAGATGAATAGAGGTGGAGCAATAATGGCGGGCTGGACCCGCTTTTAAGCACAACGTTATGTTAAGTTTCTCTTGCCATCTTGTTCACGCTTCATAGGGAAAAATAACAGATTTGTTAAATATAAAAACTTTTACAAATAATGATTCTATACTTATAGCAAAATATTTAAATCGTTCATTTTTCTGACAAAAAAACTATTACAATCTTTATATATATACAATATATAAACCCTAATTATCTATAAAACTAAACTAGAAAAACAGAAATAGTATAAAAATACAGAATTAAAAAACATAAAATTAACTAAAAAAAAACTCCATTACAGAATACCTTTTTCCTATTTATTTATTTTTCTAACTCTGGGAGAGGGATGCAGTTGAGAGTAGTCAGAGAACACAAGCCTTTAAAGATAGGCTGCTTCCTACATGAGTCCATACACAGCCAAGCTCGTGTGCTTACTGTGGCTGGCTTGGCTTGGCTTGGCTCTGTACGCATGCAGCAGCTTGGGGATTCAGCGGCAGTCTCTCACTGTATCAGCAGCCCTTTTCACTGGTTACTTGCCTCGTTCGTTTCTTGGATTTTTATTTTATTTTATTGGTGATGGAATGGAATATCAGAGAAAAAATCAGCATTTAGTCAAGCAAATAATTTAAATTAATTTTCTGTTGAGTTCATCTTAATTCATCGAATTGTTTTATAGTCACATAAATTCAGTTAATGCAGCTCTCGTTTCTAGATAAACTCTTGCCTTGATGTACTCAAAATCATCAAAAGTAGTGTTGGGATATCATCTCGAGAAAGATGATGGATATGGAAATTGTGTGAGATAAAAAAATAATAATATGTTTCTTCTTCTTCTTCTTCTTCTTCTTCTTCTTATTATTATTATTTTGTTGGTGGTACAAAAACTAATTTCAACTTTATTTTTATAAACATGAAAATACTAAAAAAACAATATATATAGAACTAAATGAATCCATTCTTGGATTTAAATTAGAAAAAAATTAATTACAAATAAAAATTGAACTTGAATTAAAAAATATTTTGAATTTGTATCTATTTTCTATAACAGAATGAAGGATATAAAAATAAAACATCTCAGTAGAACTCTCATGGTCCAAATAAATAGATTTTTATTATTATTGTTATTAGAATTGAACTAACCGATATCTTTTTCCCCTCTAATTATCCAACTCTTCTCTTTCAAATATATATACTAAATGAATTTTTGAATTGAATTTTTTTTTTTGAAAACTAAAGGGACTTGAATGGAATTCAAAGAGAAATTGTTATGGCGTCCGTAGCAAACCTGAAAGCAACCTGAAGTGACAATCACTGACTCTTATTTGCAGTGTTTTAAAAATATTTAAAAAAAAATATTTTTTTATTTTAAATTAAAAGATTTGATATTTTAGATCATTTTTATGTGTTGATGTGAAAAATATTTAAAAAAACAAGATAATATTTTAATATATTTTTAAACAAAAAACACTTTTAAAAACAATCATAATCACACTCTCATATAAACACATTCTCTGTGACAGTTTTTACTTGCATGAGATTTTTTTTTAGTAGGAGATTTTCATGCATTGATATTAAATGTTTATTTGAAAGTGTAATTGCAGTTGTTTTTGAAAGTGTATTTTGTTTAGAAATGCATCAAAATTATATTTTTTTATTTTTAAAAAAAGTTATTTTTGATATCAACATATAAAAATGATTTAAAAACACCCAAAATATTAATTTAAAGTAAAAAAAATATTTTTTTCAAAAATACTTTGAAACACAGTGTTGACACCTCTTGGTCTGAATACAACAAAAATTTGATATTCTGATTTTTTTTATGTTTCAAAAATATAAATAGAAAATAAATTATCCTATAAAAATATATTCTCTCGTAATTATTATTATTATTATTATTATCGGAAAACTTGCAGGGTGAGTCTTTTAATAAATCTTGAACCAAATAAAATAAGCTGGCGAGTGGTGACGTACCAAACGAAGCACCTTGTAGGCGTAATCCAAAACTTCACTTTTGCAAATAAATATTGGTGACGTGTAAGCTGATGTATGGCTTGCGTGGCGTGAGGTAAGTACACGGTCAATGACAACCCAAACCATGGTCTGCGTTATAATAGCCTCCAAAAATAAAAATAAATAATAATAATAATAATGGGACCGTGGCCGTCCAACCATAGAAGCTTCCCATATAATAATTTAATAAAGCAGTGGACTAATTTTAAAACATGTTCCTAGAGTAATTAATACAAAGCTTAGTTGTCCCTAACCAATTTATTTGACTTTTCAGCTCAAAAGTCTTGCTAACAGGACCCATTTGGAAGGCTCGGCTCGGCTCGGCTCGGCTCGGCTCCCAAGCTGCCTTATCTATAATTAGTATCCTACCATGTCCATGTGTTCAGCCTTCTATCCCTCAATGGTGGACAATATGGTATTTGCATATTTATTTATTTTATAAATAAATGATGCATCATTTGCTCTGTGGTTGAAAATCCATGTCGGTTTTTTTAAATAAATAATAATTTTAAATCTATTTTTTATCTAAGAATATATAATAGCAACTTTAAAATCTAAATAAATTTATTTTATCCGCTCAACACATCTTTGACGAATTAAAAAAACACAAAATTAAAGTGTAAAAAATATCTCCCAGTCCTTATCTATTATTTCTTTTGGTAATATGAAAGTACAATGGCATTCCACCTCACCAATATGAGCAATTGATTGTTTTTTTTCTAGCCTAGAGGTTGGAATGTAAACAAAGTCAATTTTTAGACCAAGATGTAAGAGCTCTAAACTAAAGGGAGCATAAATGAATTTGAACAAATCTTAGAGCATAAAAGCATTATTCAACAAATTAGATTTTTTGAAAATAATTTTAAGATCATGTGTACTTTATTATCTTATTAAATAACAATCATTGTGCCTGGTCTTGTATATTATAACATACAAATAACTTGGTTTGATATTGTAAAACTGAAACAAGAACAAACTATAAAAAAGTAATGACCAAGAACAATTGAAACCAAGACATCTGAAAATATTTATTTATTTATTTGAATACATCTGAAAAGTATTCAGTTCATATCTAAGAATATCGGATTAAAGTTTATATACTTCATAATTATTTAGAGATTGGACTAAGACTTCAAAAGATGGAGCTTGCTTTCTCCTGGGATTTCAGTATGAGAGGCACCTGTCCAAACCCTTAGATCGAGCGACAGGTGATCGTAACAAAGAGAAACCATACAGTCCTCCATGTTACCTAATATATAATAGGCGTAGTGTTTTTCTTGTAGCACTGGTACTGTAGCATGTGAGTGTGTGCACTGTGGATTGTAATAGTATATTTTTGGGTCTGTTCGGTTCTCGGTTCGCTCGGTTCAGTTGAATTCCCGGTTTTCTCATTTTTTATTGTTTTTTGCACAGTGAAATAACGCTTTTAGCCCTCGAAAAAGACAAAAAAATCTGTTATGGGTGGAGGGGCTCCGCGGTAATTGCAAAAATTCGGACCGGTCCGGTCCACCTAACCTTTTCATTTTTTAATATTTAACTGGAAATGGCTAATTACCGGTATAGCCCCTAATACGAAAAAATAGTTGACTTACGCACAGGGCTACACCGGTAATTAGCCATTCTTTTTTTTTTCTTTTTACCGTCGGCGCGTGTGTCACACTCGGCCGACAGTATCCCATCTCACGCCCTCTTTGAGTGGCGCGTGGGCGGTGATGGAGTCGCCGGAGATGAGCTACCGACGTATCGATTGATGCGCCTCAGCCTGGGCTTCCTCCAGGTGTGGCGTGTTTTGGCGTCCGACGTCTGTGGACGCGGCGGTAGCCGGTTAAAGCCGCGGCAACCGTTTCTCTCTCTCCTGCACGTCAAAGTGCAGGGGAGTCCCCTAGTTTTCATGCCTTTTCATTTCGATTGAAATTTTGTACATGATTTTTGTTTATGGTCCTGATTTTTATTATATAAGTTTTGATTTAGTTCAATTGGGTCTTTCGATTGAAATTAATTGAATGTTTAAATTTCACTTCGATCCTCATTCTTTTAATTTCTGGATTGGGTTTAAATAACTCAATCAATTCGGTACAGTAGTTTCAGTTTTTGTAATTTTGCCCTTTGATTGAAATTGATAATAAATTTGATTTTCATTTCGGTCCTTATACTTTTAATTTTGGATTTTAATTCCTTAATATTTGATTTTCCTTTCGGTCCTTATACTTTTAATGTTTTTTTTAACCCCTTGATTCTTTTTATGATTTAAATTTTCTTGAAGTTTTTATGGTTTTTTTTGTTTTTCATTTATTTTATTTTTTTCATTATTAACACAACAACAACAACAACAACAACAACAACAACAACAACAATAATAATAATAATAATTTAATTGTTTTTCTTGCTTACTCTTTTGTTAAAGTTTTAGAGGGTTTTTTTCCTCGGGATAATTTAATAATTTTTATTATTTTGGCAGTGATAGCAACGATAATTTTTTTTTTTATTCTTTTGTTTGATCTTTTGTTTAAGTTCTTAGGATTTTTCTCTCTCCCATTTTCCCCCTTTCATTATTAACACAAAAATGAAATAAATAATAATAATAATAATAATAATAATAATTTAATTGTTTTTTTTTCTTACTCTTTTGTTAATATTTTTGAGGGTTTTTTTCCTCTCAGAACAATTTGATAGTTTTTATTGTGTTGACAGTGATAACAGTGATAATTTTTAGTTTTTATTGTATTTTTTTCTTTGATCTTTTTTTGTAGTTCTTACAATTTTTTTAATCTTTCATTCATTTATTTATTCTTTCATGATAATAATAATAATAATAATAATAATAATAATATTTTAATTGTTTTTCTTTCTTGCTATTTTGTTCATGCTTTTTTTTTTCCTCAGTATAATTTAATAATTTTTATTGTTTTTATAGTAATGACAATAATAATTTTAGATGTGAAGACTCCGACGTTATTATTGCTATAATATTTTAAATTAATATTGCTTCCCTTTTCCCTTTATTTTTTTTTATTATTATTTTTATTTGCTCTTTGTATTAAATGATTTTTATAATTTTACTATCTGCACAATAATGGTTTTAGTGATTAATTTTTTTTTCTTATAAAAATATTTTGCTCTTTTTTTTAATGTCAGTTCACGCTCTTTTGTGATCTTTTATGACGCAATGCCAACATTCTAAAAGATATAATCATGCTTGCGTAACAAACTCTACTTAAAATTTAATACATTTTATCTCCTAATATATAACTTTTATTTACTTATATCATATAAATTTATCATTGTGAATTTAATTATGTTAAATTATATACACAAGAATACCCGCGGCAACACGCGAGGCATTTAGCTAGTATATATATATACACCAGCGATTTATATTTTTTTCACCACAAATATATTTTTACTTAAAAGATGCAAATAATCATTGCCACTAAAATCAGTAGGCATGCTTTTGGCGTAGCATGACACTATAGTGCCGAATAAAACTGCATTTAATAACTCAAGAAAAAACTTATACCGTAACCAAAAAATCCAAGGAAAACAAGAATCAGAATCAAAACCACATTACGCGGAAAATCCTCAGGAGTACAGACCGAGACCTGATAACAGATTTGATTTATTATGTTTTGGAACCATAATGGCAAAGGTCTCTGTTCCAGATTGGTCAGACCACAGAAATGCTAGTTACACCATGCACATTGGAGAAAAAACAAGGACCAGTTCTACCACTTTATCTTCTTCACTGTTGTCTCTTTACTGTTGCAGATTTGATGATATCAATGAACTCCGGCTGGCGAAAAAGAAAAGATGGGCAAAGAGCCAAACATCAAAGTATTAAAATTGGAAAGCAAGAGAGAAAGTACGATGACGCTATAAGAAAGCAAGCAAGCAAGTCACCTTGAGAGAAGCTCCACCAACTAAAAATCCATCAACATCTGGTTGTCCTGCCAACTCTTTGCAGTTTGCTCCAGTTACAGAACCTACAAACATGTGCAAATGACGCACGAGTCAGTCCCAGTAAGAATTTAATGTCCCGAGTTTACCAATCTAAAATATAGAGTAAAAAAGATGATAAGAAGAATGAAAGCAGTAGGGTGCTTCAGTTTCCAGATCAAAGTTGTTCAGGTTTGTATTTTTTCAAAAACAAAACTTCACTAAATACTTGCTATATAAAACATGATAATGGCGAGGACCAGTTGCATTCAAATGTTAAGGTTCAGTTCAGACCTCCTTTATAGACCTTTGCCTTCGCCATTATTTAAAGATGTGTTGAGAGAGTGCACATAACAAACAGCAGAATGGACCAAGCATGCACAGGAACACAATTATGCATTTCAAGCAAAGAATGGACAAGAAGGTGGGCATAGCCCGATCATTTAGTCCTGGGAGAATGGAGGAAGGGGCAACTTTCTCTAGACTGCGAATGGAAACAGATTGTTTTGAATTATTATTAGATATTGGAACTTTTGACGAGTAAATTTATCTGGAGAGTTATTTGCTGTCTACAATAAGAGCCCTTACTGTCATTCTATTGTTAAATTAATAATAATATCAACATTACTTTATAAACAAGAGCTTGATAGTTTTCAATCGTGACTTACCATCCTGTCCTTTCTCTACTCAG
Organism: Salix purpurea; assembly: GCA_027405865.1. Classification (NCBI taxonomy): domain Eukaryota; kingdom Viridiplantae; phylum Streptophyta; class Magnoliopsida; order Malpighiales; family Salicaceae; genus Salix; species Salix purpurea. The sequence continues at coordinate 7,502,836 of JAOWLH010000001.1, forward strand.
CTCGCCTCTCCTTTTTATGCCCTTGAAAGCATTTTAAGGGTTGGTTTTGTTTTTAAACTTTACTCTTGAGTTTGAGCTTTGGACTTTGATAATTATTTTAAGCTTTAAGGCATTCTGGATTGTTTTGAGATTTTTTTTTTCTTTTTTGGGTTTTGAAATTGAAAATAACTTAATATACATTTAATCTTTTTAAATGAACTTAAAAATATAATATAACACGAAAATAATAGCAAATTTTTAAGGTCTATGTTTCAAAATTGATATATTAAAGACTACAATGGATATTTCAAATTAAGACCAATTCATTTTAACAGATAGTCATTAATCAAAGTTGAAACAAACAAGATTGGGTGTTGAAAATCCCAAACCAAAGCCTATTATTTCAAGCGTCAATGTGTATTCAATAAAAATCAAGGATGATTAGTTATACTTAAAGCTACCATATGATAAGTATTAATTTTTCCATTCATGATGTCTTGTGTGAATTTTACTGTAAAATTCTCAAGAATACAGTTTGAGCAATAGCTGTCTAGAAAAAGGACTTTGGCCAAACATCCACAACAATGCGCGGGAACTTTCTAGTTAGCATCCAATAACACGTCTAACAACAGAAAAAGTTCACATAAAGAGTGAAAAATAGACAAATTTACCTCCATAGATAATTCTAGTTGACGCAGCAACTTCAGCACCAACATTGTCATGGAGCCATTTCCTCAATTCAAGATGGACCTGGCATATCCAATGAATAATGTAAACAATATGAAAAATGATTCAGATGGATTATTTTAGCAATGAAATGGACAAAACAAATGGTATGGGTGTGTTGGTAAAATAATATATGGAACATAATATATATATATATATATATATATATATATATATATATATATATATATATATTGGGTGCATGTCACCTAGCCTAATTAGTTAAGCTGCTTGACATTGTTCCTAATGACTAGAAAAAATCGAGAGAGGGAAGGAGTTACAGACACATGCATGTCAAGAAGTATTTAAGCTGCTTATCATCATTCAATCAGAGTCCAACATATAGAATACTTAGATGACGATCACATAGCTGGGAGAGCATTACAAAAACATGTATAATCTATCAGCTATCACAGTGTTGATCACACAGAACAGTTGACATAAATAGCTTAATAACAGCTCTGGACAAATAGAATGCAGAAGCCCAAAAATTTAAGTCGATATAAATAATACCTTTTGTTGATTTAACATTCTCACACAAACTTCTTAAAAAATTGTTAATGACACTGTAGATAATACAAGAGTTCAAGTATAACATGTATAATCTTTCAGCTAGGAGAGCATTACAAAAACATGTATAATCTTTCAGCTATCACAATGTTGATCTCACAAAACAGTTGATATAAATAACAGTTTTGGCTGGTAGACTGCAGAAGCCAATAGTTTTAAGTTGATATAAATAATAGTTTTTGTTGATCTAACATTCTCACACATACACCTTCAAAAATTGTCAATCACACTGTAAAGAATACAAGAGCTCAAGTGTAACACATTTGCAAGTGTAAATATCACTAGACAACTGAACAAATTTGTTACTTACTTCCTGGGCCTGAACAGGTGTTGCAACCTTTCCTGTACCAATGGCCCAAACTGGCTCATAGGCCAAAACAACATTGTCCCAATATGAAATTTTAGCTGCAGGAGAATATGACACAATAAAAACAAAGAATGAATGAATATTTATTTAGATTGATGTGCGAATGGAAAGGTATTTTGGGAAAGAATTAGTTTCCCTTCGCAGAGAAGGACTTGGTTTTCTACTAATGCAAGGCATCTTTACAAACTAGCTATGCAATAACTTCTCTATAAGCATGGCCTACAAGTAAGCATTCTTGAATCGATACAGAACCAACATTGCCAGAATTTTAATTGACAGGCTGTTACCTCAACAATAGGTAATTACCTGCAATTGCTTTTGTTTGTGCAGCCACTACAGCCATTGTAGATCCTGACTCTCTCTGCTGAAGTGTCTCACCAATACATGCGATCACTTTCAAGCCTAAAGAAAGTGCATAACCAACTTTTTCTCCGACAAACTACAGAGACAGGCATATGAAATATGGTTTAGAAATACAGAAATATACAGTTGAAACACCAATAAAGAAAAAGCTTAATAGAAGAAATAGTTCTAAACAGCATCTTTTTAGTGTATAATATATGCACATCAATATCATATGGTTTACCTCATTTGACTCATTTAACAGAGATCTTCGTTCAGAATGGCCAAGAATCACCCAGGGAATGCCCACATTCAGGAGCATCTCAGCACTGTCCATGAAAGACATAGACTTCCCAATAGTCAGGCACCAAAAATGAAAGTAAAAAAGAACAAATATATTGTTAGTACTTAAAAAAGTAATAGTTCTCAGGAGCAGATATTCAAAAAAAAATATAAAACCTGTCCCTCTCTAGCTAAAGTTTGTCTTAAAATTTAACTAATTCATACAACATTGTTATACCATATCTTATAACCATCACACGGCAGCCAACTGGGATTCATCTTTCCCATCCAAACACAACAAACAATTAGTCACAGACATGACATTGATAACTACAAAGATGTATAAAAATACTGTCCAGATGATATTGTACATTAGCCCATAAGGCGATGGCAATTGGTAGTCACAGTCCCAATGAAATGGGGTAAAAAGGAGAATTGGAGATGGTCCTTATCTTTAGCATTTTTACATGAAATGTCTACTCTTAAGGCTAGAACCAGCACCTTTATGGTTTGACCCAAATAGAGATTAAACGAGCATTGACATACCTAATCTCTCCAGTAAAAGCACCACCTCTGCGAACCCAGCAATTTTGGGCAGCTACTTGGAAATCAGATCGCAGTAAACCTTTTACCACAGGAAGAAACACAAATGGAGGGCTCACAACAACCTCTGCAAATAAAAAAGAAAAAAAAAAAAACCTCTGCACCATCAGAAACTAGAGCAATATGAACAAAATTACAGTACAGCACACAGCTCCCAAAGAAAAACAGCAGCCTTATGATATAAATGGAATTTAGGAATGAAGTAAATAAAGGAACTCCATATTGTTTTAAATCCTAAATATGAAATGAAGTTAGGTAATGGCAGCTTAGACCAATACGTGGTCGCTGACATGCATGGCTTCAGTGTATAAAATCAAATCAAGCCCTTCTTTTTATTCCATGATATTCAAAATATCCGTTCACTTCTCTTTAAAAAAAAAAGAAGGAAAAATCATGAGAAGATTTATGGATTACCAATGCATCAAATTCAACGATCCCAAATCACAGCTTGGATTGCAAACAGTCACGTGGGGTTCAAACAAAATCACAAGTCCAAATTCAACCTGAATTGATTTATACTTTCCAAACAAAGTCAGATTTCACTAAATGCATGTAATTGATGAAGAGTTAAAAATATGACTTAAGAAAAAACTTGCCGACAACATCCTCTGATGGAACCTCAGCTTCATTTAACACGGTGACAATCTTCTTCACCTCCTCAGCGGTCCCATTCTGCAGCACCGACAGAAAAAGAAGGAAATTAATCTCAATTAAACCCAAAATCCATGTCGGAAATACAGTAAGTATTTATGGCGATCAGAAAATAAGATTAAAAAAAAAGCAACAAGTAAATAAAAGTGAGCATACACATTTCCAGTTGCCACCGACGAAGAATTTTCTGGCCATAGTGGAGTCGCTTGTGTTCGGCGATGAAAACGAGACAGGAAATCGAGTAAGAAAAAGAGAATAAGAGAGCCGTTTCCTTTAACACGTCCGTGTTTTTTAAAGAATACTTTAAAGTAGCAATTATTAAAAAAAAAGTATTTTGTGGAAGATAAAAGAATTAACTAAAATATAAACCTGTTTTATTGTGAATATTGCCGGTGTTCATTTAGATACAATTCAATATAGATTACTACGGTGGAATGATTATTTTGCCCTTAATATCGAAAATTTTTAGCCCCGGGATCATGGCTATTTTTAAATTTCAAGGAACATGGATGATATTATTAGATTTATTAAACAGTAAAATGACATAAATAGCCCTGAAAATGATAAAAGAAGACATCTCAGACTGGGGGTAGTTTAGAAATTTCCAGGGGACATGAATGGTTTTTTCGATTTCTTTGCACAGTAAAAATATGAAATTAACCCCCGAAAATGATAAAAAAAGGCGTCGGACCCGGGGGTATTGCTGTATTTTCAATGGTGGTTTTTTCTTAGTTATCGATAGGTCCAAGGCTGTATAAGGAATTGTGTATTGTTTTATTATTATTTCTCAGAGACACTAGAGGCGCGTAGTACGGACGCGTCTGCAGTGTTTCCTGCGCATGCGCCTCATTACGTCGATCAAAAACAGACTTCAGTCATTTCACATGGTGCGCTGACATGTTCTCTTCATTCTGGTGCAACGCGTATCTGATTACGATGGTCGGTGAAGCTCTGGTGGACAAGTTTAAGTTCTTTCTCCCCTTTCTCTCTCCTGCTGTCCAGAAATTAAGGTTTTCAAAAGTTTTATTTTGGTCCCTGGGCTATGGATTTCGCTTTTATTACTATTTTTTTCAATATAATTTTTTATTTGTTGCAATTGTGCCCTTCAATTGAAACTAATTATATATGTTGAGTTTCAATTTAGTCCTTATTCTTTTGATTTTCGGTTTGCTTTTGGTTATTTTAATTATTTCGGTATGCAGGTTTTAATTGCTTCTGACTGGGTCCTCCAATTAAAATTTGTCATATATTCTATCTTTCATTTCGGTCCTTATTATTTTAATTTTGTAAAATCATTACACAACAAAAAAAAAATTAAATGTCTTTATTTATTTTCGTCCCAAGGTTTATTTATTTCAATTTTTTCATTCAATTAAAATTAATTATATAGTTTGTTTTAATTTGTTATGATTGTGTCCTCCAATTGAAATTAGTCATGTATGCTACTTTTTTATTTTGATCCTTATTCTTTTAATTTTTTTAACAAGATTACACTGTAAGTTTTTTTTTTAAAATATATTTATTTGTTTCGGTCCCAATGTTTTTATTTGTTTCAATTTTGTCGTTCGATTGGAATTAATTAAATATATCTTTTATTTTTCATTTCAGTCCTTATTATTTGATTTTTTTATTTGCTATTAATTTCTTTGGTTTTTTCTGTCATTTTTGGATAATGTGTATTTTTTATTTGTATTTATAAATCTATTTTTTTAGTTTTTGCTTTAACTTTTGTTGTTTTATTTTTTATCAGGAATTTATTTTTATTTGGTTTAGTCCTGAAATTTTAATTTATGTTGATGATCATTTTCAAATTAATATTGCTCCTTTTTTCTCTTTGTTCTTTTTTTTGTGTTTTCTGTTATTTTTATCTATTCTTCGGATCAGTTGATTTTATGATTTTATTGTTTGTGCCATAATAAATTTTAGTGATTTTTTTTTTTGTATAAATGTTTTGCTTTTTTTATCTTAACAGTAATTCTACATAAATTTATTATTTTACCTAAATTTATATTATAGTAAAAAAAATCTCACATGATTATTATTTTTTGTGTTGAAAAAAATATATTGTCGCGTGTGATGAGACGCAGGGGCATTGGCTATATATATATATATATTTCTTATCATCTAGGAAACAGGAGCAGGAGCATGTTACCTCTTATCATCATCTCTACCCCAAACAATAACAAATGACAATTGGTGTAAGGGAAAGTCAAAAATACCCCTAAAATCAAGAGTTAATTTTATGTGTGAAAGACAAAATAATAATTGCACTATTAAATTCACAATAATATGTGTCCACTGCTATAATTTTTATCATGCACATTGTAATTATTTCTTTAATTACTCACTCCTCCTTGTGTTTTCATGAACTTGAGTTAGTTTACAAAATCTATCATAAACCTAATAACTCTATAAAAATAAATTAAAAAAATAATCCAATTAATCCTGATTAATATTTTAAATATGAGTTATAAAACTGAGATAATCACATAAAAAATAAAAAAAAATTATAAAACTCAATTCCCGATAAATCTAATATTAAAAAAATGAGATTAATAAAAATATAAAAAGAACACAAAAGCCACCCAAGTCAAATCAAGTTAACTAACAAAATTAGTGATCCAAGTCATGAAGTTAGGATAACATAATAGAAAATAAAGTGAAATAAATTATAAATCTTAATTCTCAATTAACCAATATTAAAAAAATATAATTAAAAAAACAAATTCAATTAAAAAAAACTTGAAGCAACCAGGTTAACTTATGACTAAAGTTATGAGACCATGATAATCCTATAAAAAACAAATAAAACAACATGTAACTTAATTCATGATTAATTAAATATTGAATGATTAAATTGAAAAATAAATATTTATTTGAAAAATATCTTGAGTGAATCCATATTAACCTACTAAACCTTTATCATAAGACCGAGATAACTACATAGAAAAAAAAAATTATAAACATTGTAAAGTCAAATTCCCAATCAACCCAATATTTTTTAAAGTAATTTATAAATTTATTTTTATAAAATTAAAAAAAAAAGAATCTTTTAACAATCCACAATATTGACGCCTTCTTTAACTGTGTTAGGGCATCTCCAACCCAATAAATTTATCAATAGTTAAAATAATATTTTTTCTTTGAGATGCTATTTTTGCGAGTTCTTGTAGAAAAATCAAAAATTTAAAAATCATATAATATTGTTTGAGACTAGAAGAAATAGTTGGCAAACAAGTAGAAGCAAAGAAAGGTGTGGAGGTTTAATTTAGAGGTCATGTCTGATGTGTCGTACATAATTTGTGACAATAATAATTGTTTTTTTAAATTGTTTTTGGTTTTAAAAATATGTTTTTTCATGAATAATTAAAATATTATTTTAATATATATTTTAGATAAAAATATTCTTAAAAAGCCATTATTATTACAATATCAAATATTATCTAAACCGCCACAAAATTATCTTAATTGATTTATCGAGTTTTTAAATTATAAAAGAATATTTAAGGTGTGTTTAGTATTGTGATTGTTGTTGTGGTTGAGGTTTAAAAAAAATAATTTCATGAAAAACACTTTAAGCTACGGTTCATAACTGAAATTGAAGTGTTTGGTTAAAACTATGGTTGAGTTTGAAGTTTAATAAAGAATAAAAAAAATAATTCCATTCAAATAAGAAATTTAAATTATAATATGAAAAATAAAATAAAATATCTAAACTAAAAAAATAGTTAGGAATATTTCTTTGAAAAAATAGAAAATATAAAAAGTTAGGATTTTTTTCTTTCGATCCATTTTTTTCTTAGACACCGGGACCCACACTCTCTAGTTGGAATCTTTGTTTTAAGCAAAATTTGATAGTCTTTGCAGGGAAATAGGTGGTTGCAAATCCTTTCAAAAAGCAGCTATTAGCTGCTTTTTTTCCACTGATGATTTGTTTGTTTTTTCCTGTGGGATCCATACAAATTTTTTGGATTTTAGCTTTTATCAAACACTAAAATAGAGATTTTTTTTTTTATACTCTGTTTGCACCACAAAAACAAACACTCACTTGGTATTGGGTTAGTTTTTATTTTTTACTCAATTATATATAAAACATTATTTGATTTGCTAAATAATATATTTTTTTACATGTAATCTTATATAAACTATATTATTATATTTTATTTATTTATTAAGATAATTTATTTATTTGTTTATATTTAAAAATTCATGAATTTTTTTCAACAAGATATACATTTTTAAAACTAATTTAAAAAAAAACAATAATTAAAAATTATATAATATTATCAGGTAGTATTTTAAATAATATAAAAAACAGAAGCTATTTTAGATTTTGGAGATAGTATTTTGCATTGGAGTTGCTATTACAGTGTAGCGGAGAGTACTGACTAGTGTCCACATGCAACTGCTAGCGGGCTGCTGCAAACGCGAGATTTTTTCAGGAGCCACCTCAAGGATACTCATACACTGAATCAAAAGAAAACAGAAGCCAATATACAAGAAATAACCTGTAAAAGAATACACATTCGAATTGTTTATACATAGAACTAGACCGGATCGATTTGATAAAGAAAACTATTTTAATTACTGTGACTAGAGCTAGACCGGATAAATTTCATAAACAGAAAGCTGTAATATAACTGGCCAGACTCAGGAACAAGGAAAATGAAGACGCCCAGACTCAAAAACTGTCCCTCGATAACACTGCAGGCTGCGTTCTACACGCTTTCAAGTTTCAACGCTTTCTGTTACCATGGCTGCTTGTCGCCAGAGATGCAAAAGCAAAATCCCATTGTTCCTTATCGTATAGAGGTACTCTTTTACCACCAATGAAGGGAGTCCACGTATCTTCATTTGCATTTACAAGAACCCATTCGGTCCTATCAGGAACATTAAAAGAATCAAAGTTCAAAGCAAAACTTGTTTTTGCGCCAGACTTGTTTTTATCGCCCTTTAAATTCCCTGCAGACTTCCAAAATTATACAAGTTAGTTCAGAGGAAAAACAAAATGTCTCAAGAGAAATGGAGGGGCCAATCCTTCAGACCAAACAGAGATTTCTTACTCACATTAGTATCAGCATCAGAGTTCTCTGTCAATTTCCCCCTCTTCTTTAAAGTCCCAGTTTCCAAATAATACTGGACCTCTTTCCTGGATCTGAACTTGCGACCTGAGGCAGGATCGATGTAATACTGCACAAGATACAGACCATTTAGTTGATGCTTGGAATTTTACTATCAAAACAAATAGTCCGTTTGTGAAAATAGTAATTTTGATACCACTCTATCTTTTACCAAAATACTTCTAACTTCTACTCTAGGAAATCAAAAACACAGATTAAAACCACAGCATAACTGCTATTTCAGAATTTACATGTCATAGGATGGAATCATAGCACTGAATCTAGCCACACGATAAGAGTAAGATCTGACATTGTAAGGACAATATCAAAATCTAGTCACTCTCAAAATGCTTCTTCATCTCAAGTAGCATAGCTCTGAATTCTTAACTCTGGCCCTGCATACTGAAGCTTCTTTCAACTTGAGAAATGAGTACAGGAACAGATTGCTTTTTTTTTTTTTTTTTTTCTTTCTATCATGTCATGTCTTTAAGTGTGTCATTCTCTTCTTTTTTTCCCATAATGGCAGATTGGGGAGCAATTCTAACTATAAACAATTCTTAGAAATTGGATAAATCTTGTGAAGGGATTTTTTGTGCTTTTTTTAGCATGCAGTGAGGAAGCTTTATCTATCAATATCTTACATTTAGTTGATGAAGAGCTACACGCTTGAAGATTATGAGTTTTGTGCAAGAAAAAAGGAAATGTGGGACGTGTATACTCTTTTAGCAGTATTTTGGGTTTTGCAAAGTGAGTGAATTCAGAGAAAAAACAAGATATATTCTCAATTCTAAAGAGTGTTTGGGTTAAACAGAGCACTTTTGGCAATTGGCAAACAGAATAAGACTTCTATGCTAATGAAGAGGAGTACTATAGTTTCATGGGTAATATTGTAAATAGATCATCTGTTGTATAGATAGTGCACTCGGCAGTTTCTTTTACTTCTACAAATAGGTGGGAACTGTCATCACCTATATTAGCACTCTTTTACTTCATTTTAGAGGGAGAGGGCAAAAACAACATGAAAATTCCTATATTATGTAAAGTCATTTATGTGCACTTTGTGCACAAGATATAATAAAAAAAATGTTTAAATACCTGGGAAAGATTTTATAGTTAAATTTACCTATAATATGTGTACAACATTAGAGTTATTTTCTATCAGTTTTCATAAACAATTAAAAATGACATGGAGAATAAAGTAAGTATAAAAATATAACTTGATGGAAACTATGAAAGAGAACTCTATAATCAATTGAAAAGGAAAAGGATCTTATGATAGATAATTAAAGCTGTTGAGAATGGAAAGAGAAATATATCAAGCTTCAAGGTTGTTTTTAGATAATCCCATTTCAAATTTTCAATCCACTTGGCAGTAAGCATGGCAAGGGAAAAAAAAAGACAAGTTTAGAATATTTAAATTATTTATTTATTTGCTCCACAATATCAACGTGTCATTGATTACATATTTTTAAAATATGATATTCCAAACATAACTTTTAATGTTGCAGGCAGAGAACAAATATTCGTGAATTTAAATATAAGCTAAAAGAAATCATAATAGTATGGCATAAATTCTTGCTATAAAGCTTATAACAATACATTTTATATTTTGACTCTAAAGTTTAATGGCAGAAGCAATTGGAATTGGGGGGAAAACACTATATCGTCTTCATTGCCCTTTCTATTGTTACAAACTGGATTTTCAGGACCTGAAAGATATGCTTCTCCATGATTTTTAGAATATCTTTGTTTGATTAGAATTTTTTATTTGTAAGGCAGTATCTTCAACCTCTACATACGTAGAAACTACAGAGCTTTTGAACTTGCGTAGAAACTACAGAGCTTTTGAACTTAACAAACTTCTGGCCATGAGCAAAATTAAATTAAAAATAAATACCGCCTTATTTTTTGGCCCTGTCTTAACCTCTATGCATCTGCCTTTGCCTTGGGGTTAATTGCCAATTACTTTCTAAAATCTCCAATGCCTTTAGAACGCAATATTTGTTTTTATATTCCATGTAATGATTTATTACAAAAACATATGAAAGAGCAAGTCTACACGTATATTCGTTCCTATTCGTCTCCATCACAACTTCCTTCCATGTTTATTTCTCATTCCCTCTTCTCACATCCTCTGTCTTCTCTTTAGTCTTTGTTTCCCCAACAATCCACGTGAATTGGTGGATCAATTGTCCTCCAGACCTCTACTATCCTGTTTCTCTATTTCCTCATCTTTGTTTATTGCTGAGATTTGGCACATCATGATTGAATAAGCAGTTGTGTTTAACCCATGAACTGTAGAGAAAGAACTTTGCATCCAATGTGGTATTTTTTTTACTTCTCTAAATGGTTGGGAACCCTTCACCCATATTAGCACATTCTTTTACTTTGTTTTATAGGAGAAAAATCCTGTGTATGCACGCCGGGCATGCATGTGTGAGATGGGCAACATCCCTGAGCCTAAACACAGTGAGTTACTAAAAGCATTTGATGAGCTGTGCTGTTCCACCCTTTTCCTTTACCCATGTCAAACACATATTGGTAGCTAAAACAGAGCTGGATACCACTTGAATACATGAATATAGTTGTTCAAAGTGGCTAACACTGAAATCCCATTTGAATTTGAACAAAGGCACTATAAAAAAAAGTTGCTTTTTAACCCTAGCAATCAACAACCCAGCCGCGCCACTCTCCCAGATCTAAACCAACAAAAACTCATAACTAGTCGCCCTCTCAATCTAAATCAATATCTCTGCCTCTCAATCTCTGTGTCTAAATTAAAGCTGCCCTTCCAAGCTCTTTGCTTCTCTCAATATCTCTGGTTCTAGCATGTTGGCTTCCGGGGAGAGGGGAGTATTTGAGCCTTTTGATTTAACCATGGTGTGCTATATCCGTGGCTTGCCATGCACATTGTATACTTAGCTGCAGGTGTTTTGTTGTTGGTTGGGTTGATAAAGTGCACATTCATCTACAAATCTACTATTTTGTGCCCCACTTTTTTCTACTCTGGGTCTGTAAAAAATGTCAATGATTGCAGAATTGTTCGTATGAAAATGATGGGGTTGTGTTGTGTATAACTAATGGTCCCGCACTTGTTGGTATTTACAATATTGATTTTCCATTTTACACTTGTTAGTTCTTGTTAGTAAACATATCATTGTTTCCTTTAATTTTCCTTTTTACACGATTGTAGATTGTTGAACCGCTTCGTCTATTGCAGAAGAAGCACCTGTCAATAGTCTAAACAACTATTTCGTTTTTTTTCCGGTTTTAAACCTTAAATAACCGAACTAAATCCAACCGAAAATGTTCAGGTTTAACCGATTTTGGTTTATTTATTAAAATAAAATCAGTTTGGTTGTTTTTATTGAGTAAAAACTGAAACGAAAATGCTCACCCCTAGTTCTCTTATTAGCTGCAAGCTACAATGAATGAATGCAAAGAAAATAAAAATCCCCAACTGCTTCAATGTTCGAAAATAAAGTTCCACAACAAAATTCTAGCTCTCACAACCTAAGAGTATTTTCATAAATTAGTGATAATGCTGTAATAAGCCTCGTTCAAATATATGTAAGATATCAGCTGAGCCTATCACTTTATTTTATTTTCATTTCCAAGATTAAGCAAGCATGAAGCATTAATGCATTTATCTCCCCAGAAAAGAGAAAATCTAATTTGATGAAAAAAAATGCTAATTAATTGAGAACGAACTGCAGCTAACCTTATCTACGGTGCCAGCTGTCGCACCAGAGCTCCTAACCCGATCTTCAACAACCCATCCCGGCGGCAACCAATTCGTATCAATGACCGTTTCTGATGATCTTCTCTTCGCTCGAACAGGCGTCACCAGTTGTTGATTGCCTTGGTTGTAAGGTCTGGCTAGGGTTTCACCGGCGGTGGTGTGGGTGTTGGGGCCGATAAATGATCCGTTTTGAAGGAGGGGATCATCTTTATTGGGTACATGCGAGTCCGCACCCGGAAATTGAGCCGGAGTTGCTGACATAGCTTGAAAGTTGTGACTCTGAAAGAACGTACTTTTTCATAGTACACCACTACTTCTCAGTTTGGTGAGAAAAAAGAATTAAATAATGGATCAAGCCCATTCAGTCTAAAGTCAATAATGGGCTGGAGCAAACAATCCAAAAGAAATCTGTATCCAAGGCCCGAAGCGAACCAGGACACACCACCATATTCAGCTCTCTAATTTTATTTTATTTAAAAAAAAAATAACTGGTCTTTGAAAACACTATTTTAGACAGAAGCATTTTACCTTTCTACTAAAAATTTTACTTTATTACTAATAAGCTAAATTAAGTCCCGGTTTCACTATAGCATATTTATGGTAGAAATAGATATAAATTATTGTGAATTGTAATACTAAAATTATTATTTTACCCTTTAGTGGACAATAATTTTAGCCTGTCTCATGGGTATTTTTTTTTTTTTTTTACATTTCTGTGCATAGTACAATAACCATAATATCCTTAAATAAGATAAAAAAAAATAAGAGTTGTCATAGAGGGTGTCACTGTAATTTCACATTTTCATTGCACACTAAAATAACTTTTTACCCTCAAATAAGACAAAACGCAAGAGTTGTCGGCAGAGGTGTTTCAGACATTTCATATTTTTTTTGAAAATGTGTAAATATGGATTTGCCCCCATATAAGACAAAATCCAAGAGTTAGATGTAGAAGTGTTTAGGTAATTTAACACTTTTTACTTTCTGTCGAATACTGTTAGCGCGTCTAGTAAACGCGCTGACGGTATTCGGCCTCACGCACAATTTGGGAGGTGCGTGTGGCTTCTTGCAGTGCTTAAAATGTTCGTTTGGCATCACACCGGATGCGTCACAATGTCTTCCACCTCATAGTGGTGCGTGTGGCGTCCCACGATGGCCAGATACGTTACGGTGATCGGTTGAACTTTGTTTTCCCCTTTTCTCTCCCATGCAGGACAAAGGAAGTCCCTTTTGTTTTTGGTGTTTTCATTTCAGTTCCCGAGCTTTGGATTGTTTGGTGTGGTCCTGATTTATGTTATAATAGTTTTGATTTGTTTTAATTTGGTCATTCGATTGAAATTGAGTATATATTGTGTTTTCAATTCGCTTTTTATTCTTTTAATTTCTGGATTTGTTTTAAATCCCTTAATATTTTCGGTACAATTTTGTCTTTCGATTGAAAATGATTATATATTTTTTTTCATTTTGGCCTTTATAATTTTAATTTTAAATCCTTTATATGTTTTTATATTTCTAAAATAGTCTCTATTTTTATCCATGTTTATATCTATCTATCTATCTATCTATGCTCTTAGTTTTGATTTTGATTTTTTATTATTTTCTTTTGTTGAGGTAGTATTTATTTGAAAAATTTACTTCTTAAATTTTAGTTTGTGATTAGTTGAAAATTGATATTTCTTATTTTTTTTCCTTTGTTCTTTCTTTTAGTTTTTTTTATTTGATCTTCTAGTCAAATAATTATTTTCAGCTAATAATTTTTATTTTTGTTTAATCATTTATTTTATTATTTCGTTTGCTCTTTTGTTAAAGTTTTAGTTTTTTATTCTTTGATGTAATATTTTTTTTTCCATTATTTACTCACTAATAATAATAATAATAATAATAGTTTTAGTTTTTTTTTCTTGCTTCCTCTTTTGTTAAAGTTTTGAGTTTTTTTATTCCTCGGGATAATTTAATAATTTTTATTGTTTTAGAAATAATAGTAATGATAATTTTAGGTGTATAATAATAATAATAATAATAATAATAATAATAATAATAATAATAATAATAATAATAATAATAATAATGACATTATTAACCATAATGATAATAACAATTGTAATTTATTGTAATGATTATAGTGCTTATGGTGTTAATAATTATGGTTTTGATGGTAATAATAACAATAAATCATAAAATAATATAGAGAATATCAATAATAATAATAATAATAATAATAATAATAATTTCAATTATATTAATAAAAATAATTTCAATTATATTAATAAAAATAATGATGCAGATTATCATGATAATTATTGTTGTAGTAATGACAATGATTATACAATAATGATGGTGACAAGGATTATACAATAATGATGGTGACAAATATAGTACAACCAATAATAATAAGTATATTGATTATTTACAATAATGGTTGTAATGACAACTATAATAATTATGACAATTTAAAAATTATGATACTAACAATGTGATAATAATTCATTAGTTGATGTTATTTTTGTTAAAAATGGACTTTTGTAATCTTTTTATATATGATATTTCAAATCTAATATCATATAAATAAATAAAATACGAAGCCACACATAAACAAAACAAATGAAAAAAAAAAACACAACAAATCATTATCAATAGAAGATTCACTATACATGCATAAGAAAGACTTTCACTCTCATTTCACGTCATCAAAGCTAAACTTACTTTGTTTTTTAATATAAAAATAAATAATAATAAAAATTAAAGTCAAAACTAAAAGTATATGTACATAAATAGAAACAAAAAATTAAGAATTATCCCAGAAGGACCAAGAAAATAAAGAGATTGAAACTAAACCATAAAATAAAATATTAAGAAACAATATACAAAAAAAACTTATATGTATTAAAACGAGGCAAAAAAGTTTTTCTCTTTGCGGCGAAGCGCAAGTAATGGCTTGTGTATTCTAAAATGTGCGAGTATGTTACTATAGAGCTGACATTGTATCTTCTTGTAATTTAATGCGGATGACACTGTGCATTGTTTCAAAATAAATGTATTTTACTTTATAAATTACTGAAAAACAAATCTAAGTTCGATATTTTAGTTTTGAGTTACTTTTGATTTCTAAGATAATTTCTACGTGTTTTGGATAAAAATAAGTTAAAAATAGTGTTTAAGATAAAAAATTCATAAGCCCTAATTTTTTAGTTCATATAGTGTTTGAAATCCGGGCAACTATAGACAACACATCATTTGTTTTTTTATAAAAAAAATGAGGCAGATAACATGTCATTTGCTCCAAGTGCAACAAAAAAAGACATCAGTAATGCGAGTCTTTCAGGACAATCCCTCACACCATAACCAAATTGAGTTAGACAGGTTGACTAGGTCAACCATGTTTGACCTTTTTTATAATTAAAGCTTCATTTTATGTTATTATTTTTTTATATATATTTAGACACCTTTTTCTTTTCTTTTTGGCTTAGAGAGTTTTTTTCAATGACAATTATTTTTGGATTATGCATTTAATTTTTTAGGAGGCTTATTTTAATCTATATTTGTTTTTATTCTTTTATAGACGAACTTCAACATATATTGTTTTTACATTCATATAATATGTCTAATAAGTGTAACTTTATAATTAATCAATTTGATGAATGTCTTTATTTTTATTATTGTTTGATTGAATAAAAGAACTATTTTGATTATGTCTAATAAGTGTAACTTTATAATTAACCAATTTCATTATAAAAGAACTATTTTGATTATGTCTATTTTGATTGAGAAGTAAAAAAAAATCATAGGGATTAAATTGAAAAAAAATAAAAATAATAGAAAAATAATTAGGGGCCAAAATAAAATTTAATTATGTTTAGGAATTAATTTAGGGTCCAATTGAAGAATTTAATTAAGTGCAAAAACTTTATTATATTTTAAATGGATCAAATTAATTTTTTTGAGGGGTTAATAGGTGGAAAATTAAGTTTGGAAGCCTAATTTTGTTAAATTGAGAAGATTGAAATTTTTGGA
Source organism: Salix purpurea (assembly GCA_027405865.1). NCBI lineage: Eukaryota > Viridiplantae > Streptophyta > Magnoliopsida > Malpighiales > Salicaceae > Salix > Salix purpurea. The sequence continues at coordinate 7,519,229 of JAOWLH010000001.1, forward strand.
GATAAAATTTATTTTTTTACCAAGTCAATTGGTTGAAATTGGGGGAAATTGCAATAAATTCAGAGTCATCATAATATAAAGGACCAAATTGAAATTTGGTAGAAAAAAGAGGGTGAGACGTCGTGTCATCTATCGATTTTCTTCCCCAAATATTTGCCGAAAAACCTTACTATGGTACCAACTTTGCAGGCATATTTAATGCATTTATCCTTCATCATATTTGACAAACATTGCGTGAAAATAATCTCCTAATTCTTGACTATACTAACGTATGGTCAATTTTGCTTGATTTGCACCACACACGTGTTGGTTCAGCCCCAAAAATAGCAACTCAGGAACCTTACTGTAGCTGTCAAAATCGGCAGTTCATGACACCTATTTTGAAACAACGGTTGTGATGGTTCTATTTTGAACCAATTGCTAAAACATTTCTCCAGTATAGACTAGATTACCCTTTTCCTCTAAGTATAAATAAAATAGAAATCAATGGCTTTGGTGGGGGGGGGGGGGATAATAAGCTAAATTTTTTTTAAAAAAACAACATTCTTTCCTATTTTTTCACCGAAACAATCTTGTTTTGATACCAACTTTGCAAGTGCATTTAATGTCTTTATCCTTCATCAAATTTGCACAAAAATGATCCTTTGATTCTTGACTATACAAGCATATAGTTAAGTTTTTCTTGATTCACACCACACACATGTTGGTTCAACCCTAAAAGTTACAAATCAGGCAACCCATTGTAGCTATCAAAATTGGAAGTTCATGACATCTACTTTGAGCCAACGATTGAGATGGTTCTGTTTTGAATCAATGACTTAAATTTTAATCCAGTATAGACTAGATTACCCTCTTGGTATAAATAGAGGCAAAATCCATGGCCGGGGGGGGGGGGGGGGGGGGAATCAATAACCAAAATTAAAGAAAAAACAACTTTCTTCCTGATTTTCCCGCCGAAAAACTCCTTATTGTCATAATTGGATTTTTGTCTGTCTAATTTTTAATATTTGTGCAATATTTTTATATTTTCAACATCATCCCAAAATTTTGATTTAAAAAAAAAACCCTGCTCTGCCGATAACTTAGCCCATAACCATGCCCTCCAATGGTGATTACCCATAACCATGCCCTGTATTACTTGCACTATTTCCTATACGGCAACTCCCCATATCCTGCAACACTTGCATATTCTATATATAACACACGAGAGCAACACAGAAAGGACAGGAAGAGAAAAGAAAAAAACAAAAAAGAACATAAAATAATAAAGGGGTGAAGGAAACAAAGAACATAACACAAGTAATCTATGAGCTCATCATTGGTAGTGCCACCAAGAATTTCTCCTTCTCCTCCAATGACAGCGGCATCTAACAGTTCCAGTTTTCCTTTCCTCCTCATCGATAGTACCTGCAGCAGCTCCTTCCTACGGTAACATAGGATCACCTATTCTTCTTCTTCTTCTCTAATGACAGCAACAACAACTGCACTTCTTCCTCTACTCCATCCACAACAACATCAATTTCATTTCCCCAACAATAGACACAATAACCGTTTCCTCTCCTCTGACGACAACAATGACAGAAGCAGTTGCAGCATCACTTTTTCTCTCCACTATAGTGACTTTCTCCTCTTCCTACAACAGTCATCAACCACCATTTCACCGTTAGCACCTCCTATGCCAATAAACAGACGTCCTCTCCATGAGATCAACGCCAGGAAACCTCCTCCTTCTCCTCTGGTCGTTACTATTCACTTTACAAGTGAACAATTGACAGTTGGGGTGGACGTTGTGTCCATCCCATCCGAGATTATTGTTGGGCCGACCCATTTAGTTGGGTCAGTCCTGATTTGAACATATTAAAAAATATAAATAAATTACATTTATTTTTTTTTTGTGCATACGACCGAAACCTAAATTTTTCTAAGCATATTTTCTTACAAAAAACAAAAACTTCCATCTTTACCAATGTCTTAAAATGAAAAATGGGTTATCGTAATCAGTTTATGATTATCCGTTGGAGTTTGGCCAAAATATCAAAAATCTTTTAACAACCATTTTGTTCATTTTATTTAGTTGTAGACTTTGATATATGAGGTGTAAAACTATATTGTAAAATATAGTCTTAAGTATTAAAAAGACAATAAATGCAGTGTTAAAATTCAAACCTTAGAATGGTTAGGTTTTCAACTGAATGAGGTAGAGACTCTCTTACGAAGAGAGATCTACTTCGAAACTTAGAAAAGACCAACAAATAAAAATATGACTTAGAAAACAATCAAACAACAATGCAAATTATCTTAGGTAGGGTGCACTATGGGTGATGTTTCTTTTCCTTACACAACAAGTCTCCTTACTCAGATTCTCGTAGACCATTAAGTTTCCTAGCGACCTTAATACTAGGTGGGGACTCCTAAAAATTATAATCATAATTTTATAGTTATAAAAAAAACTTTTTTCCACGCACCGCCTCCCATCTCTAGGGATGACAACGTGCAAAGCGAAAGAAAAAATTGTCGTCGCGACACTGAGAACCAAATTGTATAGGTTTGAGTAGAATTGAAGTGATTAAGAAAATTCGAGTTAGGGTTCTTGGTAAAAATTTAGGGTTAATATAAAATTAAGGGATATTGATCCATTTAGGATGGAATGGGTACAAACCCCTGGGAAATGGAGGAGCAAATTTGAAAAATAAAGAGTTTTATGGCAGCCAATAGAAAAAAGGAGGAAATTAAATTGTTTGTTTAAATGCTTTTTTATTATTCGGAAGTAATGTTTGAGATGAAAGTATTGCTTGTTTAAACTTAATTGAGATTTTAATGTGTTGGAATTGTAATTTCTTTGAGAAAGTTAGGGTCAAGGGTAAATGCATGGTTGTTTAGGGTGTTGCTAAACTAATATGTAGTGGTTATTTACTAGTTGGAATAATGGGGAGCCATGGATAATTCATCATGAGAGATGCGAATGTTAAATCTACTTGCTGAAATCGGAGCAACATAAAGAGTGGCTCAATTAGTGGAGGGAGCGATGGCTATTAGAGAATCAAATAAGTGTATGTTACACATCCCATTTAAAATTCTAAGTAAACTTGGAGCTTTTGAAAAAAAAAGAGTTTTTGTTTTGTTTTTTTTGAAATTGATTTTTTTGTGTTTTCATATTGTTTTGATATATATGCTAATATAAAAAATAAACTCTAAAAAGTAAGAATTATTATCTTGATGTATTTATAAGCAAAAAAAACAATCATTACTACAATACCAAATAAACTTGTAGTATTATGATCGTACAACTGCAAATCATGGAGGCATCGCCTTGCAAGCTAGAATGTTTAGCGAGTGTTTGGTATTGTGAAAGTATAAGCTCCCATAATATTATGATTTTTTCTCTGTTTGTATCACTTTTTTGTAGTGAAATTTCCAACCACTGTTACGAAAAAAAGTAGAGTGGAAGACGAGCAACTCAAGTTGGTGTGTGTGTGTGTGTGTGTGTGTGTATGTGTTGAGTTATATGAAAATCTGCTTCTAACAAAATCATGTATCGCTTTTAAAAGCAAATCAAGCTCATTAAGTTGGTTGAAGCTTCTGTCAATAGTTTATTACAAAATGTTTTTTATGCATGTTGTGTTGTGTTTTGTTTGTGATTGTTTAAAAAACACCTACATCATCATGAATTTCTTAATATGAAAAGGAAAAAATCATACAAGAAATAAAGCAGGGTCTGAAATAGAACTTGCAGAAAACAAAAGGAAGTTTTACAATCAAGGAATCATACTAACATGATTTTTCAAAATCAAAATTTGTAGCCCGATCGAACATAACTACGACAAAGTGGGCATTCATCAATGCTGGTTTTATGGTACACGTGATTGCACTCTGGTAGCACTCGACACACGTCTCCCTCAATGAATTGTTCTAAGCACACAACACAAATTTTACCTGGATTCTTGTCAGAAACAAAAGACTTCCTTAAAGCCTCCAACCTTTGTTGAAAGATTGCTTCATGAGCTGTCATGGAACAAGTCAAAAAAAAAAGATTTTCCATTCTTTTGTTTCTACTTTGTTTTCCCTCTTTCATGCAAATAATAAACTGTATCCTAGTCTCTAGGAATTAAGTGATCTGTTAGTATGTTAACAGATTGTAGCAGGATTTTATTCTATATTGTTGCATTTCTGTTTTGTTTCTTCAGTTTAAATATCTGTAAGGATTGCAACATAAAGTGCAATCGTATTCTTCAATTCTCAACTAATAAAATAGTAAAACTTCTACTGTTCACATCAAGATTTCTGGCAATTCTCAACAGTAACAAACTATTACTGTAAACATCAAAACTGTCAATTCTTTCTAGTCTCACTTTTCCTCTCTAAACACTGTTAATTGGTATTAGAGATGACTTCTTAAAGGACCTATGATGGATAATGAAATAAGTTTTTTCTCACATCTCTTCTCCAATCTTCAATGGAGAAAATTATCAACTTTGGGCAGTAAGGATGGAAACCTACTTGGAAGTTGTTGATCTTTGGGAGGTTGTCGAAGAGGATCATGAAATTCCACCACTACCAACTAATCCTACCATGACTCAGATCAAGAGTCACAAGGAGAGAAAAACCAAAAAAATTCAAAGCAAAGGCATGTCTATTTGTTGCTGTCTCAACAACAGTTTTCACAAGGATCATGTCCCTGAAATCTGCCAAAGATGTATGGGATTATCTGAAGGAGGAGTATGTAGGAGATGACATGATTCGTGGAATGCAAAGTCTCAACCTCATAAGGGAGTTTGAACTGCAGAGAATGAAAGAGTCTGAGACCATCAAGGAGTAAAAATTGCTTGGAATTGTCAACAAGGTGAGATTGTTGGGCACAAATTTTTCTGATTGTAGAATTGTAGAAAAAATCCTTGTTATTGTGCCTAAAAGATATGAGGCATCTATAACTACCTTGGAGAACACCAAGGATTTGTCCAAGATCAATTTGGTAGAATTGATACATGTTTTGCAGGCTCAAGAACAAAGGAGACTGATGAGGATGGATCATGTTACTAAGGGAGCATTACAAGCAAAGTATTTTGATTCTGACAAGAAGAATCATTTCAGGAAAAATCAGGCTTCAAGCAGTGGTAACCTATTGTCCATAAATTCCAGAACAAAGGAAAAATCAGGTCTCAAAAGAAATTTTCTACCCTGTCAACATTGCAACAAGACAGGACATGCACCATTTAAGTGCTGGAAAAGACCTGATGCAAAATGCAGCAAATATAATCAAATGGGACATGAAGTAATCATTTGCAGGACAACAATTCAAAGACAAGATGCTGATGCACAAGTGGCCAATCAAGATGATGAAGATCAAATGTTCGTAGCTTCATGTTTTTCAGTCCAAACCATCTTAGATAATTGGCTGATAGACAGTGGGTGTACGAATCATATGATCCCTGACAGAAGCCTATTTCGAACCTTGCAATCTAATGCGGTTGCAAAGGTTAGAATTGAGAATGGTGCTTGTATAGCTGCAAAAGGAAAGGGAACAATTGTCATCACCATAAATTCAGGTACAAACACCATTTCTGAAGTTTTATATGTATCTGAAATAGATCAAAATATATTAAGTGTGGGGCAATTGATTGAGAAAGGGATGAAGGTTGTCTTTGAAAATTATTTTTGCTGCTGGACAATTAATTTTGCAAGCTAAGATGAAAGGAAAGAGTTTTTCATTCCTACCATTTGAGGAGTATTCAGCTTTTCAAACAAAGTTGACTGATATGGAAGTGTGACATAAAAGACTAGGTCACTGCCATCACTAGAGGATGATAAGCATGAAGAAACACGACTCTGTAAGAGGAGTGCCTCAATTCACTGATTTTCCATCAAATTGCAGTGCATGTCAATTTGGTAAGCAAAGCAGGAAGCCATTCAAGAGATCAACTTGGAGATCTACAAAGAAACTCCAATTAATTCACACTAATCTTGCTGGTCCACTCAGCACACCTTCAATAAAAGGTAGCCGATACTATATTCTTTTTATTGATGACTTTACTAGGATGTGTTGGATTTTCTTCATGAAATACTCAGAAGTTGCTGGGATTTTTTTCAAATTCAAGAAGAATGTGGAAAACATAAGTAATTACAGAATTCAAACCATTAGGTCTGATAATGACAAGGAGTATACCTCATCAGAGTTCAATCTCTATTGTGAGGAAGATGGCATCGATCATCAACTCACTGCTCCTTACACACCAAAGCAAAATGATGTTAGTGAAAGAAAGAATCGATACATCATGGAGATGGTGAGATGTATGTTGCATGACAAGAACATACCAAAGAATTTTTGGGCAGAAACAGCCAACACAACAATTTTTCTTCAGAATAGACTGCCCACAAAATTGTTTGACGAGAAGACACCTTTTGAAGCTTGGTATAATTACAAACCTTCATTAAGATTTCTTAAAGTCTTTGGCAATCTGTGCTTTGTTCATATTCCACAGATCAAAAGAGACAAGCTTGATAAGAAGGCTGTACCAGGAATATTTGTTGGCTATAGTGCTACATCTAAAGCCTACAAAGTGTTTCATTCACAAACTCAAAAGATGGTTGTTACCAGGGATGTCCATTTTAATGAAGAAGAGCAGTGGGACTGAGGACAATCTCATATAAATGAGCAGCCTCACGAAGAAGAACAATGGGACTGGGGACACACACAAAGAATTGAGCAACCTGCAAATCCATTGTTGGATGTAAGATTTGATGATTCACTAACAAGAGGCACTCGATCACTTGAAGATATCTATCAAAGAAGCAATGTAGCCCTCTGCAAACCAGAAGGCTATGAAGAAGTTAAACAAAGTCCAGAATGGTAGAAAGCAATGCAGGAGGAGATATCAATGATTGAGAAGAATTGAACATGGGAACTTGTTGACAGACCACCTGAAAAAACATCATTGGCGTGAAATGGATATTCAGGACTAAACTGAATGCCGACAGCACCATTAACAAGCATAAAGCAAGGCTGGTGGTCAAGGAGTATGTGCAAATCTATGGTGTTAATTATTCAGATACTTTTGCACTTGTAGCATGAATGGACACCATTAAACTTTTACTTGTTGTTGCTGCTAAAAAAACTGGAATAATTTCCAGTTAGATGTCAAATTTGCCTTCCTCAATGGCATATTGCAAGAAGAAATTTACGTTGAGCAGCCTGCTGGTTTTGCAATTCAAGGGAAGGAAGACAAAGTGTATTTAATGAAAAAAGCTCTTTATGGGTTAAAGCAAACACCTAGAGCATGGTATGGTCGGATTGATGATTATTTGACAAGTGCTGGCTTTCAAAAGAGCTTGTCTGAAGCAACTCCTTATGTGAAAAGAATCAACAATGATATGATTATAATTTCACTCTATGTTGATGATCTCTTGGTGACAGGAAGCAACACAAAACATGTTGAACATTTCATGTAACAGCCCGGCCCAACCTGCCATATATTGTCCGCTTTGGGCCTTACCGCCCTCACGGTTTTGTTCCTGGTGACGCGAGCCCACTTGTGAGCCTGACGCCCCAAAACGCGTATGACAAGTATGGAACCAACACTCTTAATAAGGCCATCTACCACTCCCTCACCCGCCGATGTGGGATACTACAATCCACCCCCCTTAAGGAGCCCGACGACCCCGTCGGCACAACCGGACAGCCAGTGAGGTCGGCTCTGATACCAAATGTAACAGCCCTGCCCAACCTGCCATATATTGTCCGCTTTGGGCCTTACCGCCCTCACGGTTTTGTTCCTGGTGACGCGAGCCCACTTGTGAGCCTGACGCCCCAAAACGCGTATGACAAGTATGGAACCAACACTCTTAATAAGGCCATCTACCACTCCCTCACCCGCCGATGTGGGATACTACATTTCAAGCTGAATATCATGGAAGTTTTTGAGATGACTGATCTCGGTCTAATGAGCTTCTTCCTAGGAATGGAAATCTTACAGGGCAAGGATGAAATCTTCATTTGTCAAAAGAAGTATTCAATGGAAATTTTGAAGAAATTCCATATGGAAAGTTGCAAGCAAACAACTACCCCAATTAACCAAAAGGACAAATTCAGCAAAGAAGATGGCACTGCCAAGGTGGAAGAAGAGACATTCAGAAGTTTGATTGGGTGTTTGTTGTATTTAACAGCAACCAGACCCGATATACTTCATGCAACAAGTCTTCTATCTCGGTTTATGTATTGTCCATGTGAAGTTCACATGAGAGTAGCCAAAAGAATCCTAAGGTACGTCAAAGGGAACTGCAACTATGGAGTCAAATTTTTGAAGAGTCGAGAATTAAAACTACATGAATTTTCTGACATTGATTGGTGAGGATCCATTGATGACATGAAAAGCATCTCTGGATTTTGTTTCAACCTAGGGTCTGCTATATTTTCATGATCATCAAAAAAGCAGGACACTGTGGCTCAATCTACTGCAGAGGCAGAATTTATTAATGCCACTGCAATAGTGAACCAAGCACTCTAGCTCCAGAAATTGCTACATGATTTACACATGGAAGAAGAAGAAGAAGCAACTGAAATTTCAGTTGACAATCAAGCAGCTATAGCAATCTCACATGATCCGGTGTTTCATGGGAAAACAAAGCATTTTAACATCAAGCTTTATTTTTTGCGCGAGGTGCAAAAAAATGGTGATGTCAGGTTGATCTATTGCAAGTCTGAAGAACAATTAGCAGATCTGTTTACTAAACCACTTCCAGTAAATAGGTTTGAATTTTTAATACAAAAGATTGGAGTTTACAACTCCTAAAGCAAGGAGGAGTGTTGGAAGATTGCTTCATGAGCTGTCATGGAACAAGTCAAATAAGAAGATTTTCTATTCGTTTGTTTCGGCTCTGTTTTCCCTACTTTCATGCAAATAAAAAACGATTCCAGTACGGAGTCCGCTAGCTGCTATGATCTGGATCATTTTCTGAAATGGAGGGAGTGAGAGTACCGGAGGAGGAGGAGGCGGTAGTCTGATTAGTGATTGTGGTGAAATATGAAGTTGGAGCAGAGAAACCCTGAACAAAAAAGAGATCAGTTGCTCGCCCTATGACCTATCTACATTGCCTATTTTGGGATGTAATTCGAGCTGCTATATATATATATATGTGTATATATATATAGTTGTTTCGAGCTATATAAAGAAGGTCATCGGTTATATAATTATAGTTGAAAAAGTAAAGCAATTAAAACTTGAACTTGAACCTGAACCTGAACCCTTTTCAATGTCGATTTCTTCAATTCATGATTTTTTTTTACTACTGGTGAAATCAAAACTTTCTTTCGTAGTGATCCAGAACCTGATCATCCACGCCAAATCTCACTTCAAGAACTTATTCTGCATGTACACAAACTGTTGCTAGCTTATACGGTGGGATGGAAAATATGAAATGGAGAGAATTCGTGGCACTGAAACTGGGCATGTTATTTATACATTACTATTTGAATTATAGTCTTAACGAGGTCCGAGCAGTCATAATAGAATTCCACGCATGATCTTGCTGGGTTTTTTCTTTCTTATGAATTTCAAAAGTGAGGTATTTGTATAGTCATAAGAGGATTTTACACACAAGGATATTGATCATTTTTTTCTGGATTTAAAATGAAACATAAAATGGCGTTATTTTTAAAGTACAAAGAGAATGGTAAAGACCTACCAGATGACTCGAAAGAGGCAGTTGAGGCAAGTTCTTGCAGCCCATTTCACCCATTTGCTTCACTGGGCGCATGGCTTCCTTGTGGCCGAAGGTCGAGGGTGCTAAGAATCCAATTAGGTTTTGATTTTACTTTAATTATTATTATTATTATTATTATTTAATATGATATTGTTAGCAATTAATTTATAAATAATTACGTATTAATCTAATTTCATTTTTAATCAAATTTCTTATAAATATTCACTGAGTAAAAAATATCTTATTTTTCTGAGGTTTTTGTACAATTTTCTCAAATTAATCATTCCCTTGTATGTTTTTCATACGATTGCATAAAAATCGTGCATGTATAAGTCTTTCTCTTTTAGGGAAACTTGCTTTTCAAATCATGAAAAGCTTTTATTAAAAGTCATGCCATGAATAAAAAAAATATTTTTTTCTATATAAAAAAATAGCTGTTTTAACCTAAGAAGCTTATAGCAAAAATTCATAAAAAAAAAAAGACAATATTTTCTATGGAAATAATTTGACTTTGATAAATCTGCTACGTAAAATAAATAAAAACAGCTTATATGCATGCATAAATAAAATCCATAATAAAAGTTTTTAAAATTAGATAAATACTACTCATTCACCGGGAGAAACTCGGAACGTTGTTTACAGCATTGATGAATAAAATTTTCGGCAGCAACAAATAGAAAGCTGCAATAGGAGCAGCTCAGAGTACCTGTGGTGAAGAAAAACACAGGAAACAGCAGTTATCAGCCCACAATCATATCACAGCCCCATCAGAAAGCCTCCAATTGCAGAAAACATGGTAGAGACAGTATAGCAGCAGCTATTGAATGATCCGACCTTCAATAAAAATATTCGGAGTCATCACTTGCACCACCGTCCCTTAGCATTATTGACTTCTTGTTTTATCTCTCCACCACCGCTGGACTATTCCTTCATGCCATACTGTCGTCTATGAAATCTTCTGACAGTCACTAAAATCAATACAATAGAAAAGCCAAACCCAAGTTAACTATTCATAAAGAGAAAGCCAAGGCTGGGAGAAAGGAACATTTCACAGCATTTTTCATGGGTGATTCTGATCGAAGGTTGTTTGCGCTTGAGCCCTTTAAGAGACGCTATCTTTTCTTACAGATTATAATAAATACAAATAAAAATTGCAATAACTGAATTCCCACTAGGCATAACAATCAAGAAAAGAAGAAAAATTAAACCAATTGTTAACTGGAGTAATCGCATGGGGTATTTTTTTTCTTAGCATAAAGAACGTATTGGTGAAAGGCACTTTTAGAGATGCATAGTATGAGAGCAAATGAGGTCCTACAAGTTCGAACATATTTAATTTCTAGAAGCAAGTAGTTGTGAGTAGAACACAGTTGATGAGAAATACAGAAGGAACACCATTTTTTGTTATCAACAAGACCACACAATTTCTTTCATGTCATTCACCTTTTGTTTCCACGTAGAATTATTGATACATTAAACAACTATCATTTTTGTTAAGGATAATGATGAAATGTAAGAGAACAGCAATTACAACTTGAGCATACCAGCATCAGGTCGACACTGCTCAGCAAGTTTCATCAGGCTATATGTCCCAGCATCTGGCATGGCACCCCCTAAAATATCCTTCTCAAGAGATTTGGATTGTTGGCTTTCACATAAGCCTTTATTTAAGGTATTCAATACAAAAGCATCCGTTGTGTACCCTGCTTTCTTAAGTTCTTCAAACTCCTTGTCAGCATTAACTACATCACCCTTTTCTGCAAAAAAATCAATTATTAAAAGAGTATTCTCCAACCACGGTTGAATTCTTTACCCCTATTGCTTGTTGTCAAGTATTTACAAACTTGAGCATATCAAAGTCAGGGTCGAAACTGCTCAGCAAGTTTCACCAGGCTATATGTCTCAGCATCTGGCCTAGCACCCCCTAAAATCATCCTTCTCAAGAGATTAGGACTGTAAATCTTGGCTTTCACGTAAGCCTTTATTAAGATATTGAATACAAAAGTATGCCTTGCATACTTTGCTTTCACAAGTTCTTCAAACAACTTCTCAACATTAACTACATCACCCTTTTCTGCAAAAAGTTCAATTATTGATAGAGTAGTCTCCAGCCACGGGGTTGAATTCTTTACCCTATTGCTTGTTTTCAAGTCTTTCCCCATTTCTAGAGTCTTTAAGGCTTCCTCCACTAAGTTAGCCTTTAAACAACCCAATGCAAGATGTCGAAAAGTTATGGAATTTGCTTTGCACCCATTGATCTCCATTTCCCTAAAATTCCCAGTTGCTTTCTTGATAAGCCCATGTGTACAATACACGGATAACATGGAATTGAACTGCTCAGTTGATCTCAACCCATGTATTGACTTCATCTCTAACCAAAGCTCCTCAGCTCGGCTAAGCTGTCCAATTTTACCAAATGCTTCAATTGCAAGCATGTAACTTTTAGACCTAACATGAGGCAGTTCTTGTACAATGCCCCAAGTTCTTTCTAGTTCCTTCTCCTTTCCTAAATGTCCGTACAATATGATCAAAACATCAAGTGTTGACCAGTTGTCTCCACTGCATGACTTCTCCACAGCTTCAACATATGCTTCAGCCACAGTATACAACCTTGCCACTGCATGCGCAGTAGCTAATATGCAGAAAGATACCTCATTCGGCTCAATTTCAAATCTCTTCATTTCATTGTATACCTTCACTAACCCATCAATATTATGTTCATTTGCTTCAATCTTCATCAGAATATTATAGGTTGAGACATGGGGAACCACCTTATCAGCCCTCATTTGAGCAAGGATTTTCGGGATCATTTTCCTACTGCCAGGTGAGGAATGGAGGATTATAAGGCGGTTGAAAATCAAATATGAAATGGGATGACCATGTTCCCTCATTTTCTTCATGTAATCAAGTGAAAGTCTGATGACACCCTTTTCCAAGCATGAAATTACAAGGTTGTTATACAGCAACTCGTTCTGAAACTCAGACGGGACACACAAGAAGAGCTTTTCGCCATGTGATATCCCATGGTGTTTGGTTGTGAATTCCAACAAATACGAGTAATCTAGTTCCTTGAGCCTGTAGGGTCTCTCCCGTACTACCCATTCCATCACCTGATAAAATGTTGCAGTGTAACTTGTTAAAGCAGTTAGACAAGGACTAACATTGCTATTTAAGATATGTTCTCAAAGAACTATAAAGACAACTCTAATAACACACCTCAAGTGCGCGTTTGTTTAATCTGAGCTTCCTTAAGCGATTAATAGTGTGAAAAATATCACCTCGATGAATCGGAAAACCCTCGCCCATCCAGCTTTGAAAGGCATATCCAACTGATTCTCCTCCTGGAAGTTTCTCAACTCTCAAAGATAAGCACTTCGGTGCTTCTGGGTCTAAGCTTTTCTTGGGAAATTTATCAATTGTGTGGGTATTTAGAAAGTTGAAACAAGTATAAGGCGTTTGATAGACAGATAAAGAGGGGATAAAAAGTGTTTGATTAATTGTTTGAGAGAACCGGTGATGCCTCAAAAGAGCTAGGACCTGCATGCTTTTCTGTATTTCAGGACAAGTGGACTAGAAGAAGAGTATAAGGGTTTTTCCTTTTCTCCAATTGGATACTAGCGCCCGAAAAGGTTAACAGGGGCAGCATAAAATTAAACCCAAAAGTCAGCCAGCATCAAGATTTTGACAAGGATATATCCTACTTGAAAGTGGAAGCAGATAATATAAAATCGTCTTGCCAGATAATGCTGGGTGATTCTCTCTGATGAAGACAATAAGACTCAACTCAGTTACCATTGCCTCCAGAACAGCTGCTGCAACAGATAGTAGGAAACATGAATAACTGAAGCATTGACCTTTGTTCCAGCTGCTTACTCAACATACTTGAATCAGGAATTGCAAAGTTTTCTGCTTGACCTTGACCCTTCTGTGGTGTTATGCGATAGACCTACTTCAATGAAATAGTAACTGGAAAATTAGTAGGATCTCTATTTAGGTAACGAATTCTTTACAAAATTGACACGCATAAGTTTCTCAATTGTGTTTAGTTCTGTCTGTGAACCAGCTCACCGATAGCTAAAACTGAAACAGATACATACAAAGGGTGATTCTATATCAATATGTTACATATTTGTAACAAGTCACTGATCAATCCTGAAGGTTCACTCCTATCACATTAAACCTCACACTTAACACAGAAAAAATCCATAATGACTAGAAGAAGCCCTTGCCGGATGGCAACCCCGATAAATACTCTCTCCTCTGTAAGAGCACCACATGAGCTCATTTACACCACCCAGTCAGAGCCCGAATTCACATATCCCAGAATCCCACCAAATCAGTTAAGATTAGTCACAGTGCACAAAATAAAAGCAAGCACACGCAAAACATAGGGAAGCAAGCTGTTTTCCCTTCTTATGAATAATGAGATAACAGAGGCAGGGAATCCCAATAGGATCATTATTGAAAAATATATTCCAAGAACAAATACATAATTTGCACTACAATTTTTTACCGCTAGAAAAAACATCAAACATCTTATGTGCATAGACGCAAAGCACACACGAAGCAATTATAAGTGTAATCCAAGCATCCAATAGTCGATTATTAATAAGAGCAAACGCTAAACATGGAAAAGAGAAAACGAAGGAAATTAAAAGGATAGCCAAGAACACATATAAATGGACAGAAAAAGAAAGAAATTGTGGAGATAGGAGCGAACCTAAGACTTTGTCATTGGGTTTGTATTCGAATTATAATAAAGATGATGGGCTTCCATGGTTTTTGTGGCGCTGCTGGTTAAGTGCTTGTGCTACTGCTGGATATGTAGCGAAGAAGGCAGAAAGTGCAAACGGGTTTCAGCGGGGGAGGAGGAGCTTATTTAAATTTACGGTTAGTTTAATTCAAAATCTGAATTGATTTTAAAAAGAAAAATGAAATGATTTTGTCGTTTTATATTTCTGTTTTTTATTTCAAAAAATAAATAAATAACATGTTATTTCATATTAACTTCCATAACTAGGTCTTGAGCCAGGGGTGTTCAAGATTGAGGTTAAATTTTAATATTTTTTTCTAAATTATTTTTTTAATAATTTTATATTTTTCTAATATGTTGATGCTAAAATTTAATTTTAAAATTAAAAATTATTATTTTGATGTATTTTCTTGAAGAAAAAAAACCTTTAAAAATCAACAACTACAACACTCTTATGAAAGCAGTCATAGGGTCAGGTTGATCTACCATAATAAGGTTATGTTTTGCATTGCGCTCCAATTGTAATTTTGAATTTTTGTTTTCAGTTTTAAATTATGTTTTTTTTATTGTTTTGATATACTGATATAAAAAATAAATTTTAAAAAATATTAATTTGATGTATTTTCAAGTAAAAACAATTTTAACACATTATTAAACATGTCTTAAATCAAGTTTAAAAACACTAGTTTTTCTCCTTTTATTTTTCTTTTTTCATATCTTGAAATAGTATCATGGTTAAGTGAATAATTAGAATGATATTTCAAAAATTATTTAATTATATCGATATTTTTTCAACAAAGTTAAAGATTTTATGGCTATATTTTCAATTTGTTTTCACATGATTATATATAAGAATAATATGCACAGTCTTTATATATATATATAAATTGTATGAATATTCAATGAGATAAAGTATCTTTTATTCTCATTATTTTTTAAACAAAATATTCTTTTTTTTCTTACGGTCGCTTAAAAAAAAATGAGATATATATATATATTTTTTTTAGTTTAAAATTGTCTTGCCAGGTATATGAAAAACTACACTTGTAATAATTTTTTTTTTATCAAAATCCAAATAAGGAAATATATAATTTACAAAAAGAGTGTTTTTTTCTAAAAATATATATATATATATATATATATTTATCTTGTATAACATTTAAATTCTTTAAAAAAAATTATTTTTATTGCACTAAGTTTTTTTTTTGTAAGAAAAAAACACACTTTGTTTATAAAAAATAGTCATGCTTTTGTTAAATAAGTAAGAAAATATTTTTTTATTTAAGACATAATTTTTTTTATTTCAGGATTTAAATAATTATACCTTTTCAAATATTTATTTTAATAATTACAAAATTAAAAAATAAAAAAGTTTTGGGAATGACCGCGTCACCAAACTATTTACTTTTATACTATAGAATCATTATGGAAGTTCTCCGAACAGTAAAGCTTTTCTTTCTCTTTTTCCTTTTCAATTCAGCGTCATGTTTTTTACTTTTTTTTTTAATTTCCCTTCCTTTCTTATTTTAATTTCCTAATTTTAATTCATATTTTTTTTAATAATCTCTTGGGCTGGTTTTAGACTAACCAAGTTGATCCAATAATATCAAAATAACTCTTATACCTTAATATTGTTTTTTATCCTTAATATTGTTTTTTACTAGTTAGTTGTATATCTTTGGATTAGCTAAGTCACCTAAATTAATTCAAGATAAACTTCAAAATATTTAATTGTAAACTTAAATTAGGTAAGAAATCAGAATTGTTTTCTAAATTGATATATTTAATCGAGTTTAATAAAAATAAATGATCAAATATGGCTTGAATATGTTTTTTAGGTTTTAAAAAATATTTAAGTTGGCTGCCCCCTGCAAATTATAATACTAGAGAATGGGCTCGAGTTATCTCTGAAGAATTTGATGTAAAGAAATAAGGATGTTGCTCTCGGCAATTTGTTATTGAATCTTGAAGTTAACTGATTTGTACAGAACTAATTTATACAATGAAGAGAAGGGAATAGCTAACGGTAATAATACTGTTTGGTATTAATTACAGTAGAGTAGCACAATAATCAATTACTGTAATACTGTAATACAGCTATAATAAAGCTGCTGAATATCTTGCTGTAATATCTTCAACACTCCCCCTCAAGCTGGATCAAGGGGGTTGATGGATCCAAGCTTGCACAGAAGACGATCAAACTGGGAAGAAGGCACGGCTTTGGTAAACACATCGGCAAGTTGATCACCGGTCCGCACATAATGAGTGGTAATATTGTTTGATTGAACTTGCTGACGAATAAAGTGGCAGTCAACTTCTATGTGTTTGGTTCTTTCGTGAAACAGAGGGTTCTTGGCAATATGCATGGCAGCTTGATTGTCGCAAAACAGACTCATTGGAGTGACTGATAAACAACCCATATCTATTAGCAGGCTCCGAAGCCACACAAGTTCACAAGTCGCAGCCGCCATTGCACGATATTCGGCTTCGGCACTGGATCGAGCAACAACATGTTGTTTCTTGCTCTTCCAGGACACAAGATTACCTCCAACAAACATACAATATCCAGTAGTCGAGCGCCGATCAAGTTGATTTCTAGCCCAATCGGAGTTGGTATATCCCATGATGTTGGTATGGTTGTTTCTGGTCATGACAATTTCGCGACCAATAGTGCCTTTCAGGTATCGCAGAATTCGCTTTACCATGCTGAAATGATGGACAGTTGGAGCATGCATGAACTGGCTGACCAGACTGACTGCATAGGTAATATCTGGACGAGTAATCGTCAGATAAATAAGTTTACCCACAAGCTATTGATAGTACTTAGGCGATGTAAGGGTCGTACCTGCAAGAGATAATTTTAGTTTGCTATCAACAGGAGTATGAGAAGGTTTAGTTGAAAGCATACCTGCATCTTGAAGGACATCAAGAGTGTATTTACGTTGATTCAGAAAAAATCCCTTCTTGGATGAGGCCATTTCAATCCCAAGAAAATATTTTTAAGGCACCAAGATCTTTAATAGGAAATAATTGTTGAAGAGTTTTCTTCAATTTAGCAATGGAGTCAATATTATTTCCTGATATAATTAAATCATCAACATAAATTAAAACCATCAATTTATCATCATTTTGGAACCGGATATATAGAGAAGAATCAGCAAAACTCTTGCTAAAACCTAATGTAGCAAGAGCACCACTAAGCTTCGCATGCCAAGCACGGGGACTTTGCTTTAACCCATAAATAGATTTATAAAGTTTACATACCAAATTAGGAGTGGCACTCAAGGAATGGCCCGGAGGAAGCTTCATAAACACTTCTTCTTCCAGATCTCCGTGTAAGAAGGCATTTTTTACGTCCATTTGAGATAAAAACCATCCATTATTGACGGAAACGGATAAAAGAACTCTTACAGTGGTCATTTTTGCAACAGGAGCAAATGTCTCCTTGTAATCAACACCGCATTCTTGAGTATAACCTTGAGCCACCAGGCGAGCTTTGTGCCGATTAACAGATCCATCAGAGTTGAACTTGGTTTTGTATATCCATCGGCTACCGACGGCATGTTTACCTTTTGGAAGAGGAACTAGACTCCAAGTATTATTATCAGCTAGGGCGGTCAATTCCTACCAGTTGAGATTGAGCTTCAGCAAAATTTCTAGGTTCATGATCATTGGATATGGCTGACAAAAAAGCAGAGTGCGAGGGTGAGAGTTTTGAGTAATCCAAATAATTTGAGAGAGGGTACCTGACTGTATAAGCCACATAGTCTTGAAATTTGGAAGGGCACTGGTGCGGTCGAGAAGGATTGCGTCTTGGAGCTGGCGCCTCTTCAGATAAAATTGGAGACACAGATTCAGTTGGCATGATCGCGGATGAAAGCTCGTCAACCGGGATAATCTCATTTGGAGTATTTGGACTAGTCACGTCGAGGCTGTAGATTTCTGCTCTAGGAAGAGGTACTAGATCCTCCAAGGACTCCCCCTGATTGGGAGTAGTGAAATAAGGGCTGGTTTCGATAAATCGAACATCCCTGCTGACATAAAGCTTCTGACGCACGGAGTCATAACATTTGTACCCTTTTTGGTGTGAGAGTACCCTAGGAAAATACATTTGGAGGCTCGAGGGTCAAGTTTGTCACGTTGATTTGGATGCAGGTGAACAAAGCATTGGCACCCAAAGATCTTTAAGTGCGAGATATTAGGAGGTTTACCCTGCAAAATTTCAAGAGGACATTGAAAATCCAGTACTTGACTGGGTAAGCGGTTAATAATATAGGTAGCAGTAAGAATACCATAGGACCAGAATTTTTTTGGAACATTCATTTGAAGCACTATAGCTCTAGTTTTTTCTAATAAATCTCGATTTTTGTGTTCAGCAATTCCATTTTATTGAGGAGTATTAACACAACTAGTTTGATGAATTATGCCATTAGAAATTAAATAATTTTCCATATCATGGGATGTAAATTCAGATCCGTTGTCAGATCGGAATATTTTAATGTGTGTGGAAAATTGAGCAGAAACTAGTTTGTGAAAGTCTTTAAAACAATTAAAAACCTCATTTTTTGCTTTTAGCAAATAAACCCAGGTAACTCTTGAAAAATCATCAATAAAAGTGATAAAATATTTGAAACCATCAATTGACATTGAAAAGGGTCCCCATACATCTGAATGAATCAGTTCAAAAACTTGAGACACTTTGGACACAGATAATTTAAAAGGAAGTCTGCTTGATTTGGAAAAATGACACGTATCACAATCATGATTTCTCTTGGACAGATTAGGTTGTATTTTTGAGATGATGTAGTCGGAAGCATGAGCCAGACGAAAGTGCCACAATTGATGATCATTGACCGGAGAATAAATAGCTTGTAGTCCTTTCGGAACTTCGGAATCACAGAAAAAATAAAGACCATTCAAATAAAATCCTTCACCAATCTTCTGTTTGGTGTAATGGTCCTGAAAAAACACCTTAAACGGAGTAAATATAACATCACAATTAAGGGAAGTGGTTAACCGGTGAACAGATAATAACTGGAATGGAAATGACGGAACATATAAAATATCAGAATTAATAATTTTTGACACAATTTTAATTTTTCCCTTACCTTCCACTGATGCAGTAGATCCATTAGCAATAGAAACAAAGGATGATATCGGAAATGGGATAAAATCATGAATTTTATTTAATTTATTTGTCATGTGATCACTTGCACCCGAATCCACTACCCATATATTATGTAATTTACTTAATTCAAAAGCAGTCATAAGAGCTATGTACATACCTTGGAATTTTTCAGCATAGTCATGGGTCAACCCAGTTGACTCACGGGTCAACCCAGCTGCTGCCTCTCGGGTCAACCCGGCTGAGCCATTTTCCCGGGTCAACCCGAACTGGCTTAAAAACGCGCTGGCATCGCCCAGCTCACCATTTTCACCCGAACTCCCTTCTCCTCCATTTCTGCCACAATTTTGTTTTTCTTGGAGAAAGCTTGCAAACTCAGTTAGTAAACTCATTGGGCTAGAGAAATTCGAGTCATGCGCAGCCACATGAGCCCTAGGTCTTAGGAATTTCTTTGGGTTTTCTTTGGGAAATTGCTGCCGATTACCCAAATTTTTGGGTTTCAATTCGGGGTGAAGGATCCAACAACGATCCATTTGGTGTCCCACAGAGTGACAATAATTGCATTTTAGGCTCGATCGATTACCTTTGAAGGGTTGTTTGTCTGCGAATTTGGAGGTGCCCTGTTCATGGGTTTTCTGGGCAACGAACGCACGGGCTTCAACAATTTTGGATGGGTTTTCTCGGGTCATCACCTTCCTTCTGATTTCTTCTCTTTGGATTGTGGCATAGACACTCTTCAATGGGGGAAGCTCGTCGTTCATCAAAATATGGCTGCGAAGGTCTTCATAGTCCGATCCTAAGCTAGCCAGTAGCTGAAAGATTTGATCTTCTTCCTTGCGGCTGCGAAGAACAACTGGGTCCACTAAGTGTGGACGGTAAACATCCAATTCGTTCCACAGACCCTTGAATTTGCTCAACAAGTTGACGAAAGACTGCCCATTTTGGTGAAGACCAGCAATTTCTTGTTGGATTTGAAAAATTCGGGCTGAATTGTTTTGGCTGCCATACATGTCCTTCACTGCCTCCCACAATTCCTGTGAAGATTGATAATAGCTGAACATCTCAGCAAGGTGGCGTTCCATGGAGTTCAACAGCCAAGACATTACCATTTGGTCTTTGGCTAACCAACTGTCAAATTCTGGGGAGCTGCTATCGGGAGTAATTTCTTTCCCATTGATAAATCCCAACCGAGACCTGCCCCCAAGAGCAATGGTCACTGCTCTTGACCAAGGTAAGTAGTTGAATTCATTGAGTAACACTGTGGTTACCTTTTGTGAAGAATTGACATCACTGTCAATGTTTGATTGAGGAATAATTTTTTGAGAATTATTCCCAGATTCTTGACAGTCCATGTCTGTCAATTTGAGAATCGATAGAAGAAAAAATGGGTGTTAAGGAGCTGAATCACAGCTCTGATACCATGAAAAATTTGATGTAAAGAAATAAGGATGTTGCTCTCGGCAATTTGTTATTGAATCTTGAAGTTAACTGATTTGTACAGAACTAATTTATACAATGAAGAGAAGGGAATAGCTAACGGTAATAATACTGTTTGGTATTAATTACAGTAGAGTAGCACAATAACCAATTACTGTAATATTGTAATACAGCTACAGCTGTAATAAAGCTGCTGAATATCTTGCTGTAATATCTTCAACAATCTCCTCTCTTCTTCGCCGGGGACCTTCTTCTCTTTGCGGAGGGCGATGCTTATCGGGCAAGCAGTCCCTTGATCCGGGGGTTGGAAGGAGCTTAGTTCCTTTCTTCCTCTTCTGTTCCAGCAGCAGAGAAGCCTCGAGCACCGCCCCTCATTCAACCTCTAAGAAAACCAGTTTCTAGAATTGATGGAGTTGCCCGATCATATCTTTCTCTTGAGCAAGTCAAAACGGAAACAGCTCAGACAGCAAATTCAGCTCAGATTAGCCAATCGAATAAGAGGTGGAAAACTCTGTTGTTAAGACCCCATTGAAGAAGTCTCGGGCCAACAAGAGAAACTAGCTTGCCATTCATGCATCGCTTATATATATTCAGCCAGTTTATTCCCATTCCCTTGATAATTAATAAATATGCTACAGTATCGAATGAGTAATGGACATTGATCGACCGATTGGCTTAGCTCAGAGAGTGGGTGCTAATTATATATGGCGACGAAAAACAGCCAGATCAATACCCCACTTCCTGCCCCAATTTAAGAAAGAACAGTGCTGGAGTCGCGTCTGCGACGATATGTAGCAGAAGTTTGTGGGTGACCCACTGACCCTTTTTGACACCACCTTGTGCTCGTAGCTCTTCTAAATTAAGACGTAATGTGCAGCCGATGTGGCTGCGAAGCAGGAGAGAGTGGCTGAGATCTTGGATGCGTGGTTGATGTTTTTCTGCTTGAAGGGAGGAGAGAATTATTACATATAATAACGTTACTGTCCAAGATAGTCAACGATAGGAATTGCGTCATTAGCTTCAGATTGTTATCGCATTACGATTAGGAACGACAAGGTCAATCAACGGTGTAAAATGTCGACGAAAAGTCCATGAAATGAATCGATAGAGAAGAACAAAGTTACTAAAAATAAAAGCAGAACCAAGCATTAATTAGGAGCATTTAAGTCAACGCGCGCACGACAGATTCAAACTTCCAATTAATGATACAGAAGAGCTCCATGGAACCAGCAAAGCAGCAGGAAACACAAGACACGTACAGATTAGCAGCCATCGAATGAAATCCTATAGAAAGGATTTGAGGAAGCCATGGCTAGCTAACTGTACTTAATATGCAGCAAACAGTACTATATTAGACAAACATGGTGCGACCAGACTTCTTTTTATTTATTATAGTCCCATAAAACTGCTTGGCTGGAGCCATGCTGCAACGTTTTCTCATTTGCAGGAGCATGGATCACAGGAGCAGTTTGATCCACATTTGCAGTCATTCTCCGCACCGAAGTTCATCTTCGAGCTCTCATAGAACCTGCAGCAGCGGTAGCTACTAATTAGTACGGACTTAATCCCCTACAAATTCTAAAACTATAGAGTTCAACTGCAGTACTGTGACTGACTGGCACGTACATCCTAACCGGAGCGACACCGGCAATGCTCGCCGAGCTTGTGGTGGTCTCGGAGAAACTCAGGTCTGGGTACATGCTGCTGCATCTGCCATGTACGTGAAGAGGAATAGGATATTACAGAAACAAAAAAGCAGTGTCAGATTCATTTGAAATTTTAGAAGCACTGCAGAAAATAATATCCATTGTAAAGAAAGAAAGAAAGAAAGAATTACCCGTTGCAGCCACTGCCGCACTTGCAGCCAGAGCCGCAGCCACAGTTTCCTCCACAGCAAGACATTTTCTGTTGGAAAAGAAAGAGAGTGTAAAATTAAGGGATTTCTTTTACTTGGAAGAACTCACACAAGCCAAGCACCGGGGATGACTTATCAGGCCTGCCCTCAGCTGCCTTTTATAGTGTAGTTCAGGCAAGAGGTAGTTAATATCCACCGTACACGTGGTTATATCATAGGTTGATAGCGTCTGGTTGTTTGTAGCCTGTGCTTGACATCGAATTGTGAAACAATTTTCACATTAATTTCCGGTCATCAAAGTTATAAATCTCATATAATTTGCTTCACAATCTACGGAAATTATACTTAGGGGCTAAAATTTTCAAAAAAACTTTAAAAAAATATCTTTATTTTTTACTTTAAATTAGAATTTTTTGGTGTTTTTAGATCATTTTCATGTACTGATATAAAAAATATAAAAAATTATTTTAATGCATTTCTGGAAAAAAAAAATCTCTTTAAAAAACAATTCCAATCACCGTGAAAAAACATTTAATCCTCGTAAACAAATACTGTCAAAGATACCAATCAAGTACAAATAATAATAATAATAATAATAATAATAAGGAATTAAATATTTGTATCATTGGTCTAATTACAACTCAGAGTTATTGAGTTGAGAAATTCAATTAAAAAGATGCATCATATATGATAAAGAGATGCATTTTTAAAACAATTAAGAAAAATTCAATGAAATTACTTCTTTTTTTCAAGGGTTTAAAGGGTGTTTACTTTGCTCGAAACATTTTATAAATAAAAAATATTTTAGACATAATTTTTTTCCTACTCGGAGAATGTTCGAATGTAATGTTATGGAATGTTTGACATTGTTGTATTTTTTTATATATATTTGTAATTTTAAAAAATAGATTTTGAATATATATATTTGATTAAAATTAATAAACGATAGATTTTTATAAGTACAATAAATATGTTATTTTACTTTTTTACAAAATCAAGATTTAAATAAAATTATATATGGAAGAAAACATAAACTATTTAAGCTAATAAAATAATATTTTTTTCTTTATTATTAATTAGAAAATATAAGTTATCACGTAACAAAATTGTTTCTAAAAATACATTTATGAGTATGATAAATATTACTTTTCCAAGATATTTTTTTAATTTAAATGTATATTAAAATGATATATATTTTTTTAATATGAACACATTAAAATAATGAAAATATAAAAAAAAATTAAAAAAAAAAAACACAGAAACAACCAATACAATTAATAAAAATAAAAATAAAAATAAAAATAAAAATAAAAATAAAAAAGTGATTGAGATATTAACGAAAACTCCAACAAGAAAAGGTCTTAGCCGATTGAGTGAGGGGTCTAATCATGGTGAGAGGACCGCTCCTTCCCACATAATCTCAGTTATTATTTTATTCATCCACTATGGGAATCGAACCTCTGTAGGTCCAGATGAAAAAGATTCGTCAACTTAGCATACATCGCTTAATCAAATAATTGAGGATTATTCTATTAATTAATTAATTACTTAATCACAAAACCATCGATCACCTTCAAGAAGGCATGGTGCATGCTGCTTTGGAGAGAGATTTATTCGGCATCTTCCAACATTTGACATATTCTTTTTTATTATTATTATTATTAGTGTGTGTCTAGACTAATTTATATGTATCTAAATTAATCTCACGTGTTCTGAAATTAATAATTATATAAATTTTTATTAATAATTAAATTAACAACCATATAATTCAAAATTAAAATTAGAGGAAAAGCTTTTCCACCCATAGTCTCAAGCTTTCCCTTTTGATTTAGACAGTAGATGCCTTGATCGACTTCAATAAATATTCTTAATTATGCTTCATTCATTTTTTTCTTTAATTACCTTTTTATATAGTTCATCAGTGTCGTTCACCATCTCGGTGAAGCAAAAATTATTTCTTTATTGAATTCAACTTTTGTTACGGCTTGTCTGGATATTTCCTTGTTAAAAAAATATAAATTATATTATGAATTTTACTAAACACCTTTTAGATAAGATGGTTCTTTGACATGGTATCAGAGCTTTATTGACTCAGTGATCATGAGTTCATATTTCCCCACCCCTATTTTATTTTATGAAAAATCAAGTATAAGGTAGTGTGAGTTTGTACAAGTTTAAAGTCTAAAGAGTTTTTATTTGAAGAAATATGTTAGAAAATAATATAAATCATATTATAAAACATTATCTAACAGTTTAGGTGAATGGTTATATGGTATCCTTGCGGTGGCATCCCAATCTTCGGGTGCATTTGATATTGTTTTTGTTTTTGTTGTTGAAATTTTAAAAAAATAGTTTCATGAGAAGCAATTTTAGTTGCAGTTCAAAATATTTTTTAAAATGTTTGGTTAAAACTGTGGTTGAGTTTGAGGTTAATAAAAAATAGTTTTATGTGTTTGGTTACCAAGTTTTTCATATTGCTATCAACATATAAAATTATTTAAAAATATAAGTGTATGTGTATATATTATAAACAAAAACAAACACTCACTTCTTCTCTACAAGGACGTTCTTCTATTTCAACCATGGAGGGGTTGGTGGGCAATCATGGAATGCAAGAAACGAAAGGATAGTGGAGTTGTGATTTTACACAGATCAGCTAGCTACACTTCTGATCGGAATCAGAGATCTTCTGGTCCCGGAATCCACCATCAGATCACTTTTGCTGCAGAAAGACTGGATATGTCTGATCGCTGATGTTTTTTCTCTTATAGTTTTGCCGAGAGCATTGAAACAATAATATAGTTTTAACGTATTTTCCGTACGGACACATTTTTTTATTTATTTTTCTTCCCTCATTTCTTAATCTTATGAGATCACCTTATCTCCCCCTTCTGTCTCAAGAGATTAGATCTTGATAAGATTTTTGGTTGACTTTTTTTAGGCTAATTAATTTGCAAAGAAGGATATCATTAAACAGTAGTTATCTCAAATCCAAATAATAATTGTGGACAAATACAATGTTTTTTAAAATACTTTTAACATGTTTTAATAAAATTCATTTTTCACTCTTAAAAAGCAAATAGTTTTTATCCACCATTTTCGTGATACTTTTATTTGCTTTGTTTAAAAATAAAGCTGGAAAAGAAAGGTGAAAGAGAGTCGAGGATAGGTAGATGACGTGGGCGCTGAAGCGACATGACGGGCGGCATGATAGGATTGGACAAGAGAGGCAATGGCTGCCATTGTTAGTGTGCAGTGGGGCTCGAATGCCCTGTGTCTTTCCAGGTGGAGATTGCTTTTTCCTGCGAATTGTTCTCTTCAAACTCCAAATTCTGTCTCCCACTATCAAAGGTCTGGTTTGTTTTTCCCTTCTGCATTATATATTCTTTTAAAATATTAAAAAGAGTTCAAATTGAAAAGTAATTCTCATCACCATTGTAACAGCAAGAACCTAGGATATTGGAAACTCAAGAAAAACTGAAAATCAGACAAAAATCGAGGAACAATTGACATCAAACGCTCTCACCCAGAGGAAGAAACCTGGATGCAGACCAAGAAAATCTGTCATGGCGCGTTCTGCTGCCTTCTCTTTTAAAAGCTATGAACAAAACTGGTGGGGGACACCAGATCTGCACAAACATATCACACGATATATGCACAGAGACGATGAAAGATGGCTCTTTTATCTAGTGGGCAGAGTTTAATAGCTAATTGTTTTGAAATTTATTGTTTATACGTAACTTCTTGGAAACATGATGTTCAGTTCGATGATAAATCACTAAGTATTTTCTTCATCTCCATTCTCTCTCTCCATCAGCTCCTTTTCTTCTAGTTCTTATTTTACCCATCTCCCAACTTTTGTCCCAAATCATAAACTTTGCTGGACCAGGCACCAATAGTGAAACTTTTTTCCATGCTAATAAAAATATGGAAATATCTGTGGGCTGTCGCAGATAAAGAAAGTACATGTCATGTAGAAACCTTGGAAGCAGCTGGGAGGTAATTTTTGAATCAATGGATCTGCGTTACTTATGAAGAGAGTGTCGATTAGGCGGATGATCTTGACAGACACTTGATACAGATCCATGTTTCAACTGATAAACAATCAAAAGAGAACCAAAACTCATTCCAGAAGAACCAAAACTCATTCTAGCAGAACCTTCAATCACCAGCAATCTATATACAATGAGTTCCAGTCAAAAAAACAGCACTTTCGAAGAAACCCACGAATTCAGCTGCTACTGAGCACTTGCTGGGCAAATTTTTCTGTGGTAGGCTGTTATAAATTTTGATTCAGTATCTCCATCAAACTTATCAAGAACAATCAATATTTTCTAAACTCAGCCTCTGTGATTCTCCACCATCCTAAGACAAACTTTCAGCTCTGGCACCCCTCTTCCAAGACAGCACGCACTGGATACACTGAACCCTTCCTTGCAATTCTTCATGCACATCGTCAATTTTGATTCAACAAGTAGCGATGTAATTTATTTGCAAAACAGTTAAAAGTAAATCTCTAATGTCAACACTAACCTTAAGAAGTTGGTTTATTAACACTAATAATCTTTTTATCTCTAACCTAACAACTTCAAAGCTTATTCTTGACCCCCAGTTGCATAATTTGTTGAAAAGGAGATTTTTATTTTCTTCAGTCGGTAATTTTCACGAACAGTTTCTGCTCTATAGGTGGAATAGTTTCTACAACTTCGTGAGCCATATAGACGAATGGAAAAGAATACAGTACAAATGCAAGATGATGCCTTGGAGTTTGATTTGAGAGAGGGGATGTTAGCGCAGCCTGGAGAACGTGTCCTACAGTACACAACGGAGCAGCCGGAGAGGGAGGCGGAGGTGAAAATAATAATTTAGTAATGTATGAAATCTCAGATTTATTTTTCCAATATGGATTTATGAAAATAATTATTTTTACATAAAAATGATTGATATTTCAATTACAAAAATCATGCAGCTCCAAACATGGAAACTTTTCAGAGCTAATAATGGTAGCCCTTAATTCTTCTCTCGAGGCAATCAAAAAACCATGGAATTCATAGGCAAAAGAAACTATACTATTATGTACAGAGCCAGCCTTGAGGCAGAACGTCTTCTTGGCAAGGCTGATTCATCTGACCTCATCTGTCTACCGAATATATGAACATACAGCTTCATCTACAAGCTCATCGAAAATCAAATCTTCCAGGTCTAGTGCTACATCCTCGGCATCCAGTTGAAGATTCATCCAACCATCACCTTTTTCGCAGTCTCGAGCTACTATATCTTCTATTGATTGCTCCATTTCTGAGGCCGACCTCCTGTGCCAGCTAACTCTTTTCCAGACTTCATCAACAGCATTATTTCCTCTGGGCAGTGGACGGGCCCGTTGAGTGAAAGAGAAGAGCTTGGGGAAGTAGGCTAATGAGCTCTCATATATGGCGAGCAGTTCCTCATTGATCAAATCAAACAGAAGCTGGTGATCACAATTGTAGGCAACATCTTCTGAGGAAGATTCAAGTCCCTTGTGCAAGTAAGCTTCCAAAGCCTTAAACAATGTTGGACTCAAGGGCTGCTCTAATGAATACCATGTTCCAAGGAGCTCTGGCCCAGTGAAGCCGGACACCTCAAGCACATCTCTCACATAATTGAAATCAGCATCATCTTCTGGCCTGTTCAATTCAAAATGAAGGAACCGAGCCCCTACCACTGTGCTTGCATTTTCTGCATTCGCATGGCTGGCAAAGCTGCGAGTTTCTTCTGGGGTGTCTCCGGTTGACCTGTCTTGTAAAGTGACAGGAGAATCTGGTTCATCAACACACATGTGCCTAGGATCCAGCTCTGAACCTGATGCAATTTAGGGGAACCAGTTAACTGCCAATACAATCATTCTGCCAGAAGAATAGTATATATTCTCGGGGAGAGTTTTTTATGGACATTTTGTGGAAATCAAGTTCGATTATAGAAAGCTTTTATGATAAGTATGTCACATTCGTCTTTATTAGATGTTTTTTTTCAGAAAAGTAATTTCAATAAAAAGAGCGGTCAAATTAGCAGGTCTATAGAATGTTCTTTCACTAAATCTATGCAGTCAGTCCTGTTCACATATCTCGCAAAGCCAATATAATACATGGTATTGGTTCAACAAAATATCCCCAGAAAAAAAAAGGGCGAAATTTTAAGGCTTGTATAAAAGTATTTTGTAAGAGGAGATAGTATGCCATACCTTCTGACATTGGGAACTCTACTTGGCAAGTTATATCATCTCGAAAATGAGTCTCAAGAACTGAAATTGGACTTTGTTCTTCATGCTCTCTGATGGAGTTGATTGCTGAACCTGTTTTGTTTCTCTGAGAACTCTGATCTCCTCTTTCAGGACCCATTGTATCCTGTTTTGTTTCACTTGTAATAGCACTTCCTTCGTTGATACTTGCCATTAGAGCACCTGAACATTCATCATTGTCCATGCTGCCAGCTCTTCCTTCTATGTTGCTCTGAAGTTCAGTTTCTTCAACAGTATCTAGTCGTTTGAATTGTTTTCTAACTTCAGGAGTGCTTACGGACTTCAAATCATTGAGAATTTCAGTTTTAACATTTGCATCATAATCCATTCCAGTCGTAGTTGACATATTTGAACTAAGCTCAGCACTTGAGGGCTCGATTGGAATGAGATATGTAGATTCGATATCTGGCAGAGAGAGTCTCCTTCTGAAGGATTTCAGACCACTTGGTTGAGATTTATCTTCACTCGACAATTTTAAGCTTTTAGATTGATACTGGTTCCACTTGACCTCTTTACCGAAACTGTGCTCGAACAATCGAGCATAACCATCCAGTGACTCCTTTAGAGAGGATTCTCTTCTTATGCGAGGGGCTTGCGCTCTGCTGAGATCATCATCGAAACTATTCGTCTCTTGAAAACTTGTGGGATTTTCTACACCATCTTGATGAATTGTAATTTCCTTCATCTTCTTTGACGTCTCTTCCTCGTCGGTGGAAAACTTGTATCCAGAAGGAACTCTATAGAGACTTGCATTTGTTGATTCATGGTCACTCTCCCTTTTTCTCTCTGTGAGTACATACTTTATTTTTTTCTTAAGACCTTTAAAAGGACTCGTAAGTGAGAGATGCCACTTGTGTTTATGTAATCCCCGGGATGTCTCGAGAGTAGTAAACTGTGTTTCTTGATCAATAGAAGTGACTCCATGATTGCTAACCTTTAAATCTTCCAAAGACTTGGATGCAGTAGACCTTGGTGCTGGATTCGCGATGGGTGGATTCACTCCCTTTGGAAAGGCCCAAATATCCTTCTGCTTGTGCTCAATTGTACTAGGCCTAACAAATCTGATGTGTGAACAGTCAGCTGAAGGAAATGATCCTGACCTCCTTAATCTTACCCTTGCTTTTGAAGTCTTCTGGACATGGCTGTTCTGAACGTCTGGATCCTGCAGGATTTCCAACAGCTTTTCATTTGCCTTAAGGATCTCCATAAAATCCACCCTCTCCCTAAACTGAGGGCATGAAACTTCTCTGTTGAGAGGCTTAACATGTGAAGGGTTTAATGAGTCATCACAGTTCTCTAAGGAAAATGCATCCTCATCGGCATTCAGAGTGCCAGGCAGAGGGTACGTGCTGTTATTGTCTGCAATTAGTTCTTCGGGTGTCTTAGACACTGATGGAACCTGCAATCTGGAGGCAGCAGTATCAACACTTTTTTGAAGAATAATGAATGGATTTCTCCAATCACTATTTATTGTAGCAACGCGATTTTCTGGAGGTTCTAATTGGTGGACTGGATCAGTTTTCTGTGACCCAGTTCTTGAAAGTTTCTCCCTGGCAATTAAAGCTTTTATCTGGGCTTTTCTAGTAATTCTGTTGGTTGAGCTAGTCTCCGTAGTTTCCCGTTCAACCTGGCCAATTTATTACCAAGTTGCTGTCAGTTTCATAGTTTATATACAAAAGAAGCAATTTTCAGGATAAAAACAACATGCGTTTATCAATATCAACCCATACACATGCATTTTATCTGTACAATGGAATTACCAGTAAGGGAGATGCTTCAGAACTCGAATATTCCTGTACTTCATCAGTGTAATGATCAAAAGAGATTGTTTTTGGATTTTTCCAGCCTGCAGAATAAGGATATAAGGTTGCTCAGACCATAAATAAAAGGGGATGAAAAGCACATTACACATCTTGACAAGGATATAGATTTCTGATACTCCAGAAAGAGGAAAAAATGATGTCATTTTCTAGGTGAAGGAGCACATCTTTCCCAGGTTGAACCAGCTGCCAAAGCCATTCAACCCTCCAAACCTCGGTCGTCAGAAAAACTATATTGAATTGGTTCTGGATACTTTCCATTATGGAGTCATTTATTGGATCTAGTAGTGTCAGCTTGGTGGCGAGAATACTACTTATCAGGTGGAACCGGTGGATGTCAGACCAGCATGGCCAATTGAATAGGTTTTACTGATAAAACAGGATTGGGCCATTCAATATCAGGAAAACAACAGTTTACTATGTGTGTGCTGCAGATAAAAGCATCCTTATATCTGACCATAAACTAATCACATGAAGTTTTCTACGTAAAATGATTTCCAAAGCTCTTCGAATCTTCAAGATAAAACCATATCCACCTCCAAACAGGACAATTTCTTTTCATATACCATCGCATGTATCAATCAACTCTGTCGAACCTAATTTCGATAATAACATGGATCCAATACTTCACAAGTACCTATAAAAAATACTCCCTGTTTAATCTAGTCAAGATGGCAAAAATTAAGTGAAAACGTGGAGACAGGATGAGGGCACGAGGCAGATTAAGATGGCTTACACCTAACATGTTTTCCTCTGCCATGCTTTCTGCGCACAGGTGTTTTTTTAGGACCGTGCCAGTAATGGTAGTCAAGAATATGAAGTATTCCCCACATGCGACCTGGATGATAGTTCTCAAATCCAACACCCGACACTTGTCTCTCCAACTGTCTTCTCTTATATAAATAAATATATCTCAGACAAGATATAAACTGTTCATCCTCCTGCTGTCTGTATTTCCCACAAGTCACGATTGATTTCAGCCACAAAGACACCTTTGATATCCTGAAATGACATTAATACCCATGTAAATCACGCAGAGAGATGATCTCGAGTATATTCTAGAAAATATTTAGGACTCGAACTCCGAGTACACTAGTTGAGAAATTGCTGTTTAGGCTAAAAACCCATGTCTCAAAAGCCTCTCAAATCTTTATCTTTATCAGAATAAGCATCAGACGCCAGAGCTATTATACATACATACATGTATATATTTGCAAACAAGTTTCCCTCGCAAATTATTCCAGGCAGAAGATTTCAATTAACAAGAACCCATCTTTACAAAGCTAATTAATTAACAGTGAGCTTGAAAAAGAATCCAAGGCTGGAAAATCAACAAGGTTAGCTTAACTTAAAATCAACATGCATGCAGTCTCCCAACTTCAACAGGCATGTCCATAAATAAAAGGGGAGATTATTTGAATACCCCAATACAAGGTGTAGAACACAAAGGTGAGGGGGGAAGGAAAGAGAAGAGGTTCTGGTAAATAAAAATGAAGTCGACTGTATTCAGAAAATTGATGAAGTCAGTCTTTTATGCTCCAAAACACCATCTCAAACTGCTCTTGAATTTAACTCTGACATGCTAAACAACAAGAAGAAAGAAGAAACAGAAACAATCATGGGAGCATGAAAAGCCTAAAAAAACTAACCTGATGAAGGAGAAAAAGCTTAGAGACAAACTCTGGAGTCAGTTATGGAAGGCTTGGAAAATTTAGAGAGAAGTGACTAAGAATATCATGAAAGCGGCCACCATGGACTTGGCAAGATATTAATCCAACGTCCAAGAAGAAACAAGAAGTCGTTGGTCTTTTTGTACCAAAAAGGGTTCAATCAAAGGAAATAGTATTCAGGGAGAAGAGCAAAAAGCAGTTTTAGACGCAGTTTACCCGCCAGGACAGGTCTTTTGTCTCTTGTTTATCGAAGACTGGTCCAATTTCAGGTATAATTAAAAAATAAATAACCAGTCAAGTAAGCTTGGTGCCAAGGATTGAATGACCACAAATTTTGAGCACACTTAAGATCCTCTCTTTTTTTCCCCTTCCTTCCCGTGGATATAAATAAATACCTTATAACCATTTGGGCTGTTACTAATCCGGCTGTCGTGACGGTTGATGGCTTGTAATCTTTGCGATAATTCTCGAGTTTAAGTAGAGCATGTATTTTTTGTAAGAATTTAAAATAATCGGGGGTTTATTCATTCATTTAAAATCATAAAATATGTTTTCCAGTAGATGGTTCCCTCGCACAGTATCGCTTGTTTGTTTTACTCCAAAATAAATACATTTTTTATTTGAAAAATATTTTCTAATATTTTGGATGGATTGATGTTAAAAATAAAAAATAATTTATTACATTATTTCTTTTAGAAAAATATTTTAAAAATATAATACATAACATTACCAAACATGCAATTAGAACTATTTATTAACACAATACAACATGTTAAGAGCATGTATTTCATGTCTTTTGTAAGGTGCTTCGAGGAGTGCACCACACATCAAATGAGTTCTTAGACACCTCACGTGATAATTTTTGTTGGCTATATCAATTATAAGATATTTTTAACATATGTTTGATAATATTTTCTAATTTTTTAAAATTTTAATATTGTCACATTAAAACTATAGAAAACCATTAATTTTATATTTGTTTTAAGAAAATAAATAGCTATAAGGTAACTTGGAACCTCAAATGTTTCTCGAGACATTCAACACCTTAAACGGTAAAGAGGTGGTGGTAACCAAACCTTAGGCTTGGATAACCAAACCTTGGCATGCCAAAATAGATACTGTTAATTAAGATAAGGAACAGTAGAATAAAATAAGATAAAATAGAAATGGAGTCTGACTTGGACCCATTTATAGTGGCATTGGCAGTTGGTCTGCCTCTTATTTTTGAAGATTCGACTATAGTTTGAAGCTGGTAGTTACATTCCCATTTTTAAGTGGCTCCTTTATTTATTTTTCTAAGAAAATATATGATAAGTTTTCTTTTTTTTTTATTAACGTGGGTGTCCGGGACAACTTGCGTGTATCTTGATTAATCTCATAGACTTTAAAACTTACACAATATAAATCTCAAATAATCATATTATTAGCAACTACATAGTTTAAACTTGAAAATCACAAGGGAATAAATCTCTTGGTCTCAAAGTTTTTACCAAAGACCACATCTTGATGGTTAAGTTTGCTCTTTACTCTGGACAAAATGTATGTGTGTGTGTGTAATAGTTGATAAATAGATACTTTTTTTTATAAAGGTGCTTATAGTTAGGTTGAATTTGGAAGTATAATGGTATTTGATGTAATTTTTATATTATACAAGTTGTAAATAAAATTCATTAATTAACAAGTAAGCTAAAACAGCTCGGGTTTTCGTCCACTGTGCACTGTGACTCATGTGCACTGTGGACTGGACATTTTCAATTCGTGCGTCGCGGTTGTTCATCCACCTTTTTTTTTTTTTTTTTTCGCTTAGGAACAGTGTAATGGCGATTTTGGCCCTGATAATAGGACAAAATAGTGGTCGGCTGAGGGGTAAATAACGGCTGGAATCAGGGGTGCGGGCGTCATTGCACGCGTACGGACCGGTCCGGACCGGTCCGGCCCGCCGCACCCCGTTATATTTTTTTAATATTTTTGAAATGGCTAAAGACGGTTCTAGCCCCAGATAAGACAAAATCGATTATTTAAGGGCAGGGACATAACGGTAACTAACCATTATTATTTATATATTTTCCGAAATCTGTCAGGAGCGTGCGTTTCACGCGGACGGCGATTTCCACCCTGACGCCCCTTTCAAGTGGCGCGTGCCGTATGATACGGTGGCCGGAAATGAGCTACCGGCGCCTAATCCGGTACGCCTCCTGTTGGTCGTCCTCCCGGTGCGGCGCGTTTTGACACAAGATGTCCGTGTACGCGGCGGCGGCCGGTTGAAGACGGCGGCAACGTTTCTCTCTCTCCCCTGCACGTAACAGTGCAGGCGAGGACCCAGTGTTTTCAACCTTTGCAATTCGGTCCCTCAACTTTCAATTTCCTTTCCTGCACCTTTCACTTCTGTTACATTAGTTTTAATTTGCTGCAATTGGGTCCCTCCGGTTGAAATTAATTAAATGTGCACCTTTCACTTCGGTCCTGCAACTTTTGTTCTTCCGGATTAGGTCCAAATTCGTCATTAAATTCGGTACACAGGTTTGAATTTTTGCAATATTGTCCTTGGATTGAAATTGATAATAAATGTGATTTTCATTTCAGCCCTTCAACTTTTCATTTATAATTTAAATCCCTATTGAAATTTGTAATGCTTATCAAATAATTGTGACATTTTTCCTAATAATAATAATAATAATAATAATAATAATAATAATAATAATAATAATAATATAATAATAATAATAATAATAATAATAATAATAATAGTTGTTATTTTTTCTTGCTTACTCTGTTGTTAATGTTTTTGAGTGTTTTTTCTTCCGTGAAAATTTTATAATTTTAATTGTTCTTGCAATAATAGCAATAGTCATTTTATATATAATATTATTGGGGATAAAAGACAACTCAAGAACAAAAAATAGACAAATTTACGTAGGTTACCTACAATTAGAAAACCGATACAGGTCACATTTGTCTCGATTACACTATTCCTTTTAAATGGCAGACAAGTCATTATTATATATTTTAATATTTATTGCATGTTATCGCCTAAAAATATATAAAGAGAAAAAAAAATTGACCTCGGATTTTTTGCAAGAAAAAAATTAATATCAACATTCTTAAATACATTTAATATAATAATATAATAAAGAAATCTTATAAAGTAAAAAAAAATATTGGCTTTGAATTTTAATTTTATGCTCTTTTGTTGAAGTTTATTTCTTAAAAACAAATTTTCATATTTAAGATCTAATATTACCCGGGAAAAAATACAACTCAAAAAAATAAAAGGTAAACAAGTTTGCCTAGATTATCTACAATTAAAAAATATACAAGGCACTTTCCGTTTCGACTACACTGTTCCTTTTAGATAGCAAATAAGTGATTAAAGCACGTAAAAAAAATTATATTTCGTTTCTTAAAACAAATTACAACATTTTTATTTATGATATGTCAGATCTAATATTACTGGGGAAAAAAAGCAACTCAAATTTTTTTTTTACAAATTTACCTAGGTTATCTACAATTAAAAAATATAAAAATCACTTCCCATTTCGATCACACTATATAGTATGTGAGACTAAGTATATGTGTTTAATATTTATTTAATATTATCGCCTAAAAATATATAGAGAGAGAAAAAAAATGACATACAATTTCTTGCAAAAAAAAATTAATATCGGTATTCTTAAATATATTTAATATAATAATATGATGAATAAATCTGATAAAAAAAATTGGCTTTGAATTTAAATTTATATTTTAGACCCTTTTTTTTTCCCTTTAAGAAACGGTAACGTTTTTTTCACATGTATTTTTGATTTTTTAGTGTCAAAGTGAATTGTTCTTTTTTAACCGGGTTTTCGTTTTTTCTTTTAAACCATAGTATCAGTGACAACAAATTTCTTATAAATCATTCGACCTTCTTAACAAATTTTCTAACAAATTTTATCGAAAGTTTTTTAGCAATAGCAATATTCAATCGTATTTTGGTTGAAAAAAACCATTTTTAACAGATTTTATCAATTACAATTATATTAATTAAATAGTAAAATAACAAAATACAACATAATAACAAAATACAACATTTATAGAATCAATCAATTTTCTACATAGATAAAAAACCCCGGCGAAGCGGGCAACTCTACTCGTTTAATTCTATAAAATATTGGATATATCAGGTAAAACTATTTTTTTATAGATATCGCAAACATTCAATGGTATCCCCAAGTTATCCCTAGTATTAGATCTAAATTTATATTTATTGCAATATCTTTCTTTTATGTGAGTAAACTCCACCTCTCGGAAAATAAACTTTGTGGATCCAGATGAGAGAGTAAAACTCTGGTTGTCATGGGCTCTTACAAAGAGTGCATACTCTGACTCGAACTCGAAATCAATTATTCAGATCGCAAGCTTTCTATCATCACGTCACGCCTATATCAGTAAAGTCTTTGTCCTCTTCTCTATGACAAGTAGACAAAAAAAAAAAGGTTAAAAAAATATAAAAGAGATATAATATGAAGCTCATCATATTAAAATTGTTTCACTATTCGTTGAACAAGCTTGATTAGGTTTTGAATGAAGAGGAGAACACATAATTTATTCATAAATAAATAAAAAGTCAAAGAAACAGTGAGCTGCCTCGTTTTCTAGAATTTCATGTCATTGTAGCCGCTCAACAGTGTAGGGCAGCATGCCATCGCTTTGAATATTCTAAAAACTTGTTTGACACTGAAGATGTCGACACGTGGAGCTTTGAATTTGTTATTTCGAATTATATGCTGACTGCTTCTCACCTGCTTCCCAGCCCTTTACAGTTTACACGTTATAATATTTAATTAATTTAAATATTCATATTTCGACTAATCAAATTCTAAATGAAAATAACGAGAACACGGCATGATATTTGACCCTGTAGTCTTCGACATTTAATGCTACCGTGCCTCGTCCACTTGATGTGTGAAATTGTACACCACCACCATCGCTGTGGCCTCAAGAGAGAGCTTCAGCAATATTGATGTTGACCATTGACTATCTTCCATTAAAATCCAGCACTCTGAAAATATTCTCCAAATCAACTTTCATATTTGACCACAATTTAAGTTGTTATGATTTATATTATTTTTTATTATATTTTCTCAAATTAAAACTTTTTAGTCTTGAAACTTGCATGGACGCATATTACTTTGTACTTAATTTCTATTGTATAAAATAAAGATGGTGAGATTCGAATTCGTTACTGTTTAGTTAACAAAGTTATCTCATCTTCTTAAGTTATTATACAAGACCCTAAAATAAAATTTATATTTTTTTAATAGCATTAAAATGACCTAAAACGCTAAGAAAACTTTAATTGGATGGAAAGAATAGAAAATAGAATCTTAATTTTCTTCGAAAACAACTTTAAAACGTAGAAACAAAACTATAAAAATTCTGGCTATAAAAAATAAATGGAATGGGTCAACGAGGAACGATCAACAGCCCATCTCTTACAGGTAACTCGAAAGAATAGCAGTGGGTGGATAATCAAACTTGGACCGCCCGACGGGTAGGCTGAGATATGCTAGTTTCTTCTACAGGCCCAAATCTGGACAGGCCCATCATTTGTTTTTCTTTCGATCACCAACCTAGAAAATAACTTAAAACCAGTTATCGCATGGACATATCCACCACACGTGGATAAAAACACTATAATTATCCAGCAGATTAATTATTAAATCTTAAAAAAAACTCTAATTAATAATTATCGCCGAACATTCTAACAACCCAGTTCAATACATGAATGTCACAAGAGATGGATAAATTATTGTTCATTCATATTTATTGTAACGTGGATTATAATAGTAATTCACTAATTGATGCATTTTTTTCTTGATTTTATTTTTATTTTTAAAATTTTATTTTTATTTATTTTATCGTTTAATATTATGATAATTGAAAAATGAGTTTTGTAATTTATTTATTTTTCTTTTACTATTTTTTAGGGTTAAAGTGGTATACAAATTTATTAGGATAACATTTATAGGTTTGATGAGTCTTTTTTTAAAAAAAATTGAACATGATTTTGTTATCATCTATTTATTTCATATAATTAAAAATAAATAGTTTTAGAAAAAAAAACAATGTTATTAATCCTTATAAAGTTGATGGATATATTCACATATTTGATTGATTGACATGATTCACGTGTCTGATAAGTTTAACTTTTTTATTTATTTCATTGATAAATATTGAATTAATTAAGAATTTAATAACTTATAAGGTTATTACGGTCTTAAAAAGATATTTTGGTATTGGGTTAGTGTTTGATTTTGCAATTATATATTTTTGTTATCAGATAACTAAACAATAAATAGTTTTTCTAAAAAATATATAATACCAAACTTATAGGTTTGCTCAATTCCCTTACTATAGTTATCTTTAAAAGTCATTTGATTACTCATTAATCTTCTCAAACACCATCATAATCAAAGGCATTTTTGAGCCATTGCTTTTGGTTGTGTTGGACGCCATCATTTTTAAAACCATTTTACCTTTACATGCCACACGATTTTACCGATTGGAGACTTTTTTTATAAATAAGAAAATAGAAATGTTTTTTTGGAAGTCTAGTTGAGATTATTTTTTAAAATAATTTTTATTTAAATATATTAAAATGATGTATTTTTTTATTTTTTTTAAATATTTATGAAAATTATCTAAAAATATAAAAAAAATATTCTTTTTGAAAAATATTTTTGAATTTTAGTAAAAAAGATGACCTAATAGAAAGTAGGAGTTCAAAAAAGAGTTAAAATGTTTTTATCTCTTTCTATTCCCTCTCTTTTCTCTTCCTATTTGAACTTAGTTGGGGTTGTGTGGGATGTCACCAAGGACTACATTAGAGAGTTATTAGAAAATAAAAGACTAGAGTAAAAAAAAAAAAAAAAAAAGGTCGAACTGGATACATTTAATTTCGGGACTTAATTAAAGAGATATTTATAATTTAATTTCTTACAGTTTTATTTTAAATTATTTGATTTTATTTCAAGGTTAATTGTTTTTTACTTTTTAGGCAATGATGGAGTTGAGATAGACCAAAATAAAATAAAATAAAAAATTAAATATTAGTTGTGTGCTAGAGATTTTATTAAAATAATAATTTTATAGTTTTGTTTTTAGTTAATATTAATTTTTTTTCATATAATTCTCAATTAATTTGTGTGTGTGTGTATTTACGCGCATAATAGTTTTAACTTTTAATTTGCACTTATAATTCTATTAACTAAAACAAAAGCTTATATATATATATATATATATATATATATATATATATATATAGGAAAAGAAATTGATCTGTGTCAGACCACAGGTGAAGTAAATAATTTCATGATTTATTTTATTGTATAATGGCACTCTAGTAAATCAGGAGTTGCAACATTTGCAATAGTTGATTGTTGAGCTCCTTTAGTTTTACTTAACTTGATATAGTCAAGTAATAACGATATATTAAATAATATATTTAATTTAATTTTTTTGAGATAATTACACATTTGATCAGCCCAGGTAAATTATAGTCAACCTTCGAAACTATCGATCTATGACAAAAGATCATGAAACCACCCGTGGAATTCAAATCAAGACAAAAACACATAATTCTTACCAACCAAACATCAAAGATAAAAAAAAATTAAAACGGTATTCAATTAAAAAAATGATTCAAAATAAATGACTTAAGTAAACTAAATTAGTGGCCTATGCTACGTTGTTGGTCAAGCTAATTTTTTTATACTGTAAAAAAAATGCTAAAGTGATGGTAGTGTTTTTAAATAAGCAAAAACATATGAGACCTAAGTTATTCATGTTGCTAGACTTAATAAACCTTGTTAAACCACCAATACGATGAAAAAGACAACTTAATTAAAAAAATAATTTAAACAAATAATGATAAATTAAAAATTTAAGATAACTCTTGCCAATTTCAAAATTAGTGACAATCATATAGAAAACAAATAATAATAATAATGATAAATCCTAATCTCCAGCTAAATTAAAGGTTGAAGGATAAAAAAAACACGAGCTTAAAA
Organism: Salix purpurea; assembly: GCA_027405865.1. Classification (NCBI taxonomy): domain Eukaryota; kingdom Viridiplantae; phylum Streptophyta; class Magnoliopsida; order Malpighiales; family Salicaceae; genus Salix; species Salix purpurea. Next base: position 7,559,907 of record JAOWLH010000001.1, read on the forward strand.
AATAAAAATAAAAAAACAAGTTAATCTTCTAAATTCATAACCTATTAAATCCTAGATTAGGGCTTAATAAAATGTCTCAACCATTAACCAATTTAATATTAAAAATTATTTTTTTGAAAAGAAATATTCAATTAAAAGAACAAGGATAAAATATGATATGGAAAAATTGAGAGGGAGAGATTACATTAAATAAATAAATAAAAATTATCTCAAATAAATAAATAGCGATAAAAAAGAGCTAAATATGATAGATAAGAAAATTAAAGGAGGATATAATTGAAAACAAATTTCAATTTTATAAACTAATTAAAATAAAAAAATAGTATTTAAAAGAATATAAAAGAATTTTAAAAGAAAAAAATTTGAAAGGCTACTATAAAAAAATAAAAGATTATAATTTAAGGAGTAGAGAAAAGAAAAATCATACGAAGTTGTTAGTAAAATCTCAATATTTATAAATTTCAAGGTATTTTAAAATATTTATTAAAAACCCCATTTTCATTCTAAAATTCAATGATCTAGTATATACTGTTAGGATTGAGAGAGTTTGCAGAATTGAAAGAAGAATTAGTTTAGAGAAGGGAAGAGGGAGAAGAGAGAAAAGAGAGGGAAACTGAAATTTAGAATTACATTGTATTGAATTCTTGTTTTGCATACATTTGTTGTGTGTGCACTTCTCTATTTATACACATTACACTATTCTAGAATATTCTTCTATACTCTAACATCCCCCCTCAATCTCATGCTTTGATAAACCAAGCATGAGATTGCAACAATGAAAATGAAATACAAGAGTACTTAATTCTTTTGACAAACAGTATGTAAATGAGAGAAGAGAAGGAATTTCTTCGGTCTATTTCTTGACCGGAATATCAGTTTGTCTCTGTGAGACTTTGAATCTACTTCAGTTATTCTGAAGGATTTCATTTGGCTTCTTCAGCTTTTCTGAAGTTTTTCTTCAGCTTTTCTGAAGTTTTTGCCGATGAATTTCTTAATCTGTGTAAGAATTCATTTTCTTCTTCTTCTTCTTCTTCTTCATTGGATTAAGTTTTTTCTTAATCTTTTTTTTTTTTTTTTTTTTTTGCAAAACGGTGGAAGGTTAGGCATAAAACGGCACACCACAACATAAAGCACACAAAACACACACAAAACGGCACCAAAACACACACAAAACGGCACCAAAACACGCACAAAACGACACAGCACACAGACATAAAAGCTAGGTTTTCAACAAATCTTCTCGCAGCCACGCCGCAGCCTCATCTCTTCTCCAGGGCAGCAAGATCCTCACGAGCCTCTGAGAACTCTCCATCCTCCATACCATCACCAACATACCACAGCAACACGCTCCTTCAACTTCCACAATCTCACTCTTAGACACAGCCCCAGCGGCCTCTGTCTGTTTCTCTCCAAACAGACACACATTCCTCACTCACTCAAAGCATCAAAAAATTGAGAACGGAGAGCTCACGAGCTTTCTTGAACAATCCATTTCGCCTCTTGGAGAAAGTAACTAGGCGACTGCTCTTGTTTTCGATTCGTTGTAGCTCCACTTTCTTGCTACCCATTCTCTTCTCAGCAAGCCAGTGAGCAAGCTGTATCGATCGATCTGTGACCTTAATTTTTTTTTTTTTTTGAATCCCAGGGCTCTAACACAAAATATCAGCATCTCATAACTTGTGCATTTCCAAGATCAGGACGCTCTGTAACTTGAGCTGTGTGATTTATGTATCTAGACTTACCAACAAAATCTGAGAAATTGAGGGATGACAGGAGGCGGCATGAGCAGCGGCTTGTTGAAGAGAAGGACCGGAACCAGCTAATAGTAAAGAAATTGAAGTGTGTTTGTCCACAGATTTGGCAGCAGCTTCTACTGCACTTATTGATTGTGATTTGATTGTGCCTCCATCGTGTTCGGCTAGGATCAAGGTACTGATAGATCTGGAGATGGAGGTTACGGAGGAAAATCGAAGGAGAGGAGTGGTTTTGATTGATAGAACTCTCTGGTGATCATGCAAATACTTGACAGAGGCATGCTTCGCTACATAAGAGATAGAGATTGAAGGAAAAACAGAGCATCGGCTGGAGACTGGCAGAAATGAAGTTCTGGTCAAGAAATGACTTTGAAAAGGCAGGTATGAATCTCTTGTTGAAGCAAGCGGCAAAAATATTGATGCATCTAACCAGCTTCTCCTGCTGCTTAACGAGATCGTCTTCTCACAGTTTTGAATCATGAGAGATATTGTAAATGAGGAGCAGCACCGGCTTGGATGATTATCTTCATCTTCAGCTGCAGATTTTTTTTTTTTTTTTTTTTCCATTGAAGGATTACATTGCGGAAGCTTGAATCAATTCTTGCGTTAGCATAATAGCTCTGATACCATGTTAGGATTGAGAGAGTTTGCAGAATTGAAAGAAGAATTAGTTTAGAGAAGGGAAGAGGGAGAAGAGAGAAAAGAGAGGGAAACTGAAATTTAGAATTACATTGTATTGAATTCTTGTTTTGCATACATTTGTTGTGTGTGCACTTCTCTATTTATACACATTACACTATTCTAGAATATTCTTCTATACTCTAACATATACAACATTTTAATGAAAACAATTATTCAAAGAATCATTATTTTTCAGCTCCCCGGGAAAAATAAGTTAGCTTGGCCACTATATGAACTTATACGAGTGTTAGAGTTTGTTTGATATAGTAGTAATGATTATTTTCTAAAACTATTTTACTTTAAAAAACATGACATAATATTTTTTTAAGAAAATATATTTATGATATCAGCATATCAAAATGATTTAAAAATACTTGAAAAAATTAATTTAAAATAAAAATAAAATATATTTTTTAAAAAAACACTTTAAAAATAAAATAAAAAATTCTGTTGCCAATAGCTTTCATAAACAATGGCCAAGCTATTGAAATTAATCTGAACTAATTATTTCTCGACTAATTATTTGAAGGTTAAAACTAAAAAAAAAATCTAATCTAAAAAAATGTCAAGATAAAAAAAATAGCAATTAAAAAAAAAGAAGCATAAATCAAATAAAAGATAAAAAAGGAGATTGCGTGTATATATTTATAATTGTAAAAAAAAATATCGAATAAAATAAGAAGGATGAAAGTGTAAATTAATTTCAGGCTGATAAATCATTTCATATAAAACAAATAATAATTAAACTAATATGGACCAAATGTGAAGGATAAAATAATTGAAGGGTTGCTTTGAATTGTTAGAGGGTTATTGTGAGATACGAGAAAGAAAAAAAAGATCATTAGTGTCAAACTAAGAACTCATTTTTGGTGTTTGATATTCTGTTTTAAAAATATTTTTGAAAAAAAAAAAATTATTTTTTATTTTAAATTAATTTTTTTAAATATTTTTATAAAAAATATTAACCATACTTTAAAACATACAGTGATCCCTCATCATAGAGGGACTGCCGAGAACTTTCAAACATCGTTATGGAAAGTAGAATAACAAAATAATAATTTTACAATTTCTATTCACGATGATCTATGTTTTGGGCTCCAATGACTTTTTCCTTTTGATAACCTAGTCTCTATATTTCAACAAAAAATATCTTTATTGGTTTAATATATTATAAATTTAATTTTTTTGTTAAATTTAATTATTATTATTATTATTATTATTATTATTATTATTATTATTTTGGGTCACGAGCTGTGTTTATGATACAGGAGACAATATTTTTTATTTTATAAGTACCTAGTTTATAACAAGAAAAAGGACAATTTTTTGTTTCCATTTCAATACACATATGTAATTTTACACGCGGTAAAAGAAAAATAACACACATTTAAAAAATTATACTCACAGGTAAAAAAAATACAAGTTAAGAGCATCTCCAATAGCAAGAGCCATTTTAGAGAGCTAAATCTCTAAAATGACTCTTTGAATAGTATGCAAATAGTTTTTTTGGTGATGTGTGCTCCAATGGTAAAGAGTCATTTTGGAGAGCTATTTTTTTATATTATTTTAAATAAAGTTCAATTATTTTGTATATAGTTTTATTATACAAGTAATTATATAATTAATAGGAGTAAGTTATATAATTAAATAATTGCTTTTGAAAAACCCTCCAACTATAAAATTATTATTATTTTTAATTATATTTAAATTAAAAAAATGAATTTAAATAAGACCCGCAATATTTGAAATTTAAGCTGTTTATTTTATGTTTTTCAGGTAATTATATGTTTTTTATGGCTATTGTATTTGAAGTTAATTAATGTTACTTATTGTCTTTGAGTGTTAATAAAATTTAGAAAACAAAATGAACATATTAACAAATAACCAATAAATTCAAACATAATTAATTAAAATACATTCCATTACAAATAATTGAATCAAATTAATTACAAATTAATACCCCTATTTTTATGCTAAATATTATTATAATAATTAATAATAATAATAATAATAATAATAATAATAATAATAATAATAATAATAATAATAATAATAATAATTAGTATAAAAAACCACCCACCCCCGCTTGTTCCCCTTCATCACAAATTAAAAAACCCTACTCATCTTTCTCTTCTCCCTCCAACCGCCGTCGACCCCCCACCCACCCACCGTCCACTCCTCTCCAGTCTATGTCTAAGCTTCACTTCCATCATATCTCTAAAGTCTAAACGAATATATTGGATGTCTATATAGCAAGATAGCAACCATTGAACTAGGCAATCTAGCTGCCATCAAGAGCGAAGGAGAGTCAGTCTTGGAGAAAATAGTGAACAAACTGAGGTGATTAATTCTTTTGACTTGTTGCTTTTTTTTCTTGCTTTTGATCTGTTGTTTTTCTGCTGGATTTTTGTTTTTGGGTTGGAGAGGAGAGGAAGAATCTAGAAATGGAGAGCGAGGTAGTGGTGGAGATTGCAACGATAATATATGCAACGATCATATTTTTTTTTGCCTCCTCAAGATACACATGTAGGAATGACTCCCGAATGGTCCCCAAAGATGAAGAAGCTATTTTGGCTCTTCATTTTGCTCTTCCCGCTGTAGACGGAAATTTATCAAAAAAAATCAAATTTTTGAAATTTTACTTTTGACGCACGAGATAGCTCCTCCTGCTAGAGATGCCATAAGGGCAAGTCCAACGGAGGAGCCATCAGAGGAGGCAAAGCCAAAATTTGGCTCTTTTTGTTAAAATTGTCACTCCAACGGGGAGAGGCAAATGAAGAGGCAAAATGCCTCTTCCAATTTCGGGAGCCATTCCCACAGGTTTTGGCCGGGGAGCCAAAACCCAAAATATTACCGTTGGTATTTTTTTTGACCGTTGCATGAACACAGCAAACCATCATCTTTTCAATCTTTTCACGATCCAAGACAACCCGTCACAATTTGATCCAAAACCAAGAAACCCCAAATCAAACAATCTGTGTAAAAAAAAACTCAAAAAGTTTCAATCTTTTCACGTTTGATAAAAAAAAGCAAATTTTGAATAAAAAGAGAAACAGAGAGAATAAGAAAACATACCAATTAAGTCGGTAGAAAATCTGGGTATTAAAGAAGATGTCGTTTTGAAAGTGGAGATGAGGAGGAGGAGGTGAGGATCAGACAGCGGAGAGAGAAGGTGGGGAAGATAGATCCATTTTTGTGGGCAATAACATAAGAAACTGCCTTGCCTTCCAATTGTGACCGGGGAGATGGGCTGGAGGCTGAGAGGGGAGAGGGGCTGGACAGAGAGGGGAGGGGGGCGGCGCTGAGATGGAAATGGAAATTAGGGCAAGAGAAGGGAAGGGAACCGGGGGTATATATAGTATAGGGGTTTTATATATTATTATTATTAATTATAATAGTTATAATAGTTAGTAAAAAATAATAGTTAGCACAAAAAAAAGGCAAAATTCGTTAATTAATATTTTTTTTATCGGTTAAAATAATTATCATTAAAAAATAGTTAACACAGAAAAATAATTATGTGAAATTCGTTAATTGGGATTTTTTTCCGGTTAAAATAGTTAGCATAAAAAAATAGTTAACACAGAAAAATAATTATGCGAAATTTGTTCATTAGGATTTTTTTTATCGGTTAAAATGTTTTGTTTTTAACATTTACATATAAAATAAGTTGTTTAACATATTTATTATGTAACGTAGTTTCATTTATTGAATTTGTTTTTCCAGATTAATGATGCTCGACAAATGTATGCTTCAGTCGTTGGCAAACGATTTCAACTGGAACATTGTTGGGTTATTATTTAATTTCAAATATTCTGGATCTTTTAATTATAATTAATTTCATTTTTTTATTATTTTTTTTTTAAATAATTTTATTGTTAGCGAGTTTCTCAAAAATAATTATTTAATTATATAACTTACTCATATTAATTGTATAATGAATTGTATAATTACACTATATACAAAATAATTGAATTTTATTTAAAATAAGTTTAAAAAAATAACTCTTAAAAATGGCTCTTACCATTGGAGACCACATTACCTCAAGAGCCATTTATACACTATTCAAAGAGCCATTTCTATCATTTGCCTCTTAAAAATGCCTTCTACCATTGGACTTGCTCTAAGACGCTACGATCCATTATAGGTCACTTCTTATTGACAACATATTTGATCTTATCCCCTATCATTACGTAACATAAAAGTTATTACTATTATTGTTTTTTTTTTTAATAAACTTCACACATTTATTTATTTTTACTTTTAAATTATTTTTTATAAATATTTTTGAATTATTTGGATGCGTAAGAAATAAATTTTAAAAAATAATAATATATTATTTTAATATTCTAAAAATAAAAAAAAGTTTTTTTAAATAATATTTATATCACTATCAAATAAAAAATAAATATAATTGTAATGTAGCAGCAAGCAGTGGCCGAGTGCATCCACTCACCTCACCAAAATTTAATAAGCTATCTTCCAAAAACAAAAACAAAAACAAAAACAAAATAGCACTGTTTAAGGTAAAGTCAAAGGGAGCTTGCGGAGAACGTACCCGGAAAACCTCGAGTTGACAAAATTGACAACAGTCAGGGCATTATAAACGCCAGGTGTCACCATACCCTTTGCCTTTATCAACCTCTCCACCTGATCCAACGGTCACCATGGCACGTCTAGCAGGCGTGTTTAAGAGCTGTCCCTCTTTGACTTTTGATACTGCAGAATTTATTGCCCCTTTCAATTTTAACCCATCCACTTGCTAATACGACTCTTACCGCCCTCTACAGCGCGTGCGGCACCCACTCCATTCTACCTGTAGATACTTTTATGTTTTCTTTAGCTTATTTTATGCACGTAGATAAATGAGACTTGATCGCATGATAAGGTCGACTTTTAAATTATATTAAAACAATAGTGATATGGTTATTAATGTCAATAATTAAGAGATTTTACTTAGACCCGCAACTTTCGTCAACGCCTCCGCACACGCACGAAAAGAAGAAAACCAAAAGCGGACCCACTTTTGTTCTAACAGTTAAGGTATATTCCGACACCAGATTTTAAACATGCATTAAATATAGATAATAAGAGAATTAAAGTCTTAAAATCCGATCTGGAAGCATATTAATCTCTGTATAAAATTATATTAGAGACTATTTATTAAAATAATTTTACTTGAAAACATCATATCAAAACAATAATAATAATAATTAAATAGATTAATTTAAAGCTAAATAAATTTTAAAGCAGGGTCCAGCCATAATGCTAAACACTATCTAGAATAAAGCAAAGGTCAACCTAGTTGATTTTAAAATTTGTTTTTTTTTTTTAAATTAAAATAATAATATTTTGACTATTTTTTTCTTTTAAAAAGCTAATGAATTCTAAATGTGTTTATAACTGAATTAAATTAAATTAAATTAATTTTTATTTTATTTTTATCTCTTAATTCAAACCAATTTATAGAATCAACTTAGGTTTCAAGCTAACTTGGTCATAGTTTTATAAGACTGAATATAATTTTCTTTTTCACGTTCCACTTAATATTTAAACTCATTTACTTATTTTTATTTAAATACAAGTGTATCTTTAAACTAATTTAAGCTTTAATAAAATTAAATCTTTTACTAAAGACATTCTTGTTTTTGATATGATATATCAAAAGAAAATAATTTTTTTGGTAATACTAAATTTAAAATTAAACTAAAAAAACTATACTTTTATCTTAAGATTTTGACACTTTATGCAATATTTTTAATTTTTATGTTACATTAAGTTTTTTTTAATATTTTTAGATTATATAATGATATAAAAGATAATTTAAAAAAAAAAAATGTTATTTTAATATTTTTTCAAATATTTAAAAAAAAAAGTCGGGTAGGAGGTAAACACACCTTAGCTCCTAAGGTGAGACCCCATTTTCTGTTTCCTAAGCTGATAAAATAAAAACATTTCTAGGTTTCAACCAGCCTTTTTCTTACCCAAAAGTCAACGCATCCGTGTCTTTAACTCTCTCTCTCAGCTTAACCTCTGCTTCTCTTCTTCAGCTGCTCTCTTTCTTCTATCTTATGCTAATGAATTACTATAACTTACAGTGATTCAGTTTGTACCAAAAAAATTCTAATGGGAAACGGTTTTGGTAAACTGACGGTCTGTTTCACAGGAAATGGAGAGGCTCACCGGGGAAAGGATATATCGGTACAAATATCCGACCCATTAGACGAAGGTCTAGGTCACTCCTTTTGCTACGTGAGACCTGACCCAGCCCGATTATCCTCCTCCAAAGTACACTCAGAGGAAACAACCACCTTCCGTACCATATCCGGTGCCTCCGTCAGTGCCAACACGTCGACGCCACTCTCCACTGCCTTCATCGATCCTTATGCTTATAACACCTTCGATCGAGCTGCTGCTTTTGAGAGCTCAACTTCTTTTGCTTCGATTCCTCTGCAACCAATTCCCAGAAGTCTATATGGATCCATCAGTTCTGGTCCCTTGACAGCAAACTCGGCTCTGATACCTTGTTCAGTTCCGATGGAGAGAGGATTCTTGTCGGGCCCGATTGAGAGAGGATTCATGTCAGGTCCGTTGGATCGTGGGTTGTTCTCGGGTCCGCTGGAAAAGGACAGTTCTGATCAGTTTCAGAGAAGCTTTTCCCATGGTGGTTTTGCTTTTAGATCCAGATCAGGAAAAAGGTCGCTGATTCGAGTCTTACAAAGAGCAATATCTAAAACGATAACTCGTGGACAGAACTCGATTGTAGCTCCTATAAAAGGAGGGGTTGGTGTTGGTGTTATTAAAGAGCCTGAGTGGATACTGAGTTCAGAGAAGCAGAATGAGTTGACAGTGAGTAGTCTTAATTTGAGCAGTGATGGTAGTTTAGAGGATGACGATTCCTTAGAGAGTCAAAATCTTCAATGGGCTCAGGGGAAAGCAGGGGAGGATAGGGTCCATGTTGTCGTGTCAGAGGAGCATGGTTGGGTTTTTGTTGGGATTTATGATGGGTTCAATGGCCCTGATGCGCCTGATTATCTTTTATCCAATCTCTATTCTGCTGTGCACAAAGAGCTTAAAGGTTTGTTGTGGGATGATAAGTATGATTCTGATAAAATATCCGCCCCTGCATCTTCCCCTGTTCAATCAGATACCAGTAGTTCTGTTGAACGTGCCAATTCAAGAATGGAAAATGTGTTACATAACAGCGAAACTAATGGGAATTGCGGAAATGATGAATGCTATCGGAATCTGGACCAAGATAATCATCCGAGTGCGAGTGGTGATGCTGGTTTTGATATGAATTTGAAGAGAAAAAAGAGTAGGAGTTCCAAAGGGAAGTATAGAGGAGCTGCAAAAAAATGGGAGGAGAATCAGAGGAGATGGAAATGCGAATGGGACAGGGAAAGAATGGAGCTTGACAAGAGATTAAAGGAGCAATTGAATCGGTCTGGATCAGATAGTAGCCCAATAAACCATGATGATGTGCTGAAAGCTTTGTCTCAGGCTTTGAAGAAAACAGAGGAGGCATATTTGGATAATGCAGACAAAATGCTAGTGGAGAATCCAGAGCTGGCTTTAATGGGTTCTTGTGTTCTTGTGATGTTAATGAAGGGAGAAGATGTTTATGTGATGAATGTGGGTGACAGTCGAGCAGTATTAGCACAAAAGGCAGAGCCTGATTATTGGCTTGGGAAGATTAGACAGGACCTGGAAAGAATTAATGAGGAAACATTGCATGATCTTGAAGGTTCTGATGGAGAAAGATCAAATTCAATGCCTGGTTTGACGGCCTCACAGCTGAGTGTTGACCATAGCACCAGTGTGGAAGAGGTATAATTAGCTTTCAGTTTGTGGTAACGAAATCTTGTTCTGACCGGTTTAACTTCTTCACTCCCTTTTGTTTTCCTTGCTCTGGTGTGAACTATGTCTGAATGCTGTGTTTTCTGCATTTCAGGAAGTGCAAAGAATAAAAATTGAACATCCAGATGATGCCTGTGCTTTGTTGAATGACCGTGTGAAAGGCTCATTGAAGGTTACTCGGGCATTTGGTGCTGGTTTTCTCAAGCAGGTGTGGTCGCGATTTAAGCATTCTAACTTCTTTTTTCTTTTTCTGGGTTAAGAAGCTCAATATCTTGCTATTCTTTGGTGCCTAAGCTGTCAAAAGGCTATATCACTAATAATGTTCCTCCTAATTTCATCTTTGAACTGCAAATTATACCATTAATAATGCATTTGAGAGAAAAAGGTGCACCTGCCTGTACTCAATTTAAGAAAATAGCAGGGGGACCAGGGAGGGGGAGCGTCCAGAGCATGTGATTGCTTAGAACTATAACGTGTTAGATTGTCCATCCGAGAGGACAGAATATTTTGGGGATGCAGCTTTTGTGTGCCTTTTACTTTCGAAACGCTGCGCCACTTCTCACTTTTGATTTCCCTTCTGCAGCCTAGATGGAACAACGCACTTCTGGAGATGTTCAGAATTGACTTCATTGGCAATTCCCCGTACATAACTTGTTTACCATCGCTCTACCACCATAGACTCGGCCCCAAAGACAGGTTTCTGATTTTATCATCCGACGGGCTTTATCAATACTTAACAAATGAAGAAGCTGTTTATGAGGTTGAGCTTTTCATCACATTGCAACCGGAAGGAGATCCAGCTCAACATCTGGTCGAGGAAGTTCTGTTCCGTGCAGCCAAGAAAGCTGGTATTGTTATAGTATTAGTAAGAAAGTTGAGCTGTCTGTCTGCAGCAATTTTTTTCTGGGAAACTTAAAGTGAATTGCTTATGGTTAATTGCAGGTATGGACTTCCACGAGCTGCTCCAAATACCGCAGGGGGATCGACGGCGGTACCATGACGATGTTTCCATCATTGTTATTTCTTTAGAGGGAAGGATATGGAGATCGTGTGTATAATGAAGTAGAGGAAGATACAGATAGAAGGTATAGAGACATCTGCGAAAAAACCAGGCATTTTCTGTTTGCCTTTTTTCATTTCTTTTCTTCTTTTTCCCGGTCACCTTTGTAACACACATGACAATCAAGCTCAGGGCATTCCATCCTGAGAACTTAGCTGTGCGATCAACTTGGGTGGTGGGGAGTGTAAAGGTATAAAAGCTGGTTCTCTTCTTGATTATAAGCTGTCATAGAAAATTGTAATTTTCTAAGAATAAATGGCATTCCTTTTTGGAAAGGGTTTTGTTCCATTCCTTCTTCTTTTTCACCTGTACATGGGATTGGTTTGGCAACAACAGCTACCTTAGCATCTGCTTCTTTTACAGAAATCAACACTTTCTTGAACATAATATTTTTGTACGAGAATCTGTGATCAGTGGCCTTGCTGTTATCAAAGCTGAGAAGCACTTTGGACGGCCATGAACTACCTTGTTGCTTAAAGATTGATACAGATATGGCTAAGACTTTGCCTGCAGGGTTAGAGTCCTTCAATATGGTCATAAAGATCTTACTAATAAGTGTATATAATTTGGTATTTTCCAAATTGCAGTCGGTCAACGTAGCTTTCAGTCAATTCTATGGAATTCTCCGGTCATTATCTCATGATCTTTAACTCAATATGCGGTGGTTAGTTGTGTGAGGGAGGGAGTGCTAGTCACAAGCAAATCCCTTGCTGACCCACTATAAAGTCAAGGAAACCCATTGCTCTTCTTCTTCTTCTTCTTCTTCTTCTTCTTTCTCAGCATTAACAATCAATCACCATTAAAAACCCTCAAATTCTTTGATCATCCACAGTTTCTGAACATGTCTCCTGCTTATGCCACGCAGCAGAACAGTAGCCCTGAGATGAGGTTTCAGACACGGGCGGTGGTGGCTTGTTTGGCTGCCCAGGTCATAAATCTCTTTGAAATTGGAGGGTAAATGCACTGCAGTTAGGAGATGGTGAGGTTGCTGTCAAACCTAATCGGTCATAAAAACCTGTCGTTATGTCATTTATTTCAAGCCACCATTTTTTTCCAGCAATGATGCGCGGCTCTTTTGGCCTATCCCTTTCATTTTCTTGTAAATTTTGTTTTTGTGATGTCAGGGTTGGAGTGTTTAATGTATTCATCCATGTCACTGACGCATGTCGATTCATGCAACAAACAAATTAATGACAACATCAACTAGCTGGTAATAGATAGGACATCAACTAGCTGGTAATAGATAGGTCAAACTTTTTTCAGTATTAAAAAAAAGTCAATCAATGATAATTTAAAATAACCTCGGTTAAACTAACTAAAACATGGGTTGAAATATAAAAACACTAATAAAAAAACCTATTCAAGGTCTAATAATCTAATACAAAAGATAAAAAAACAAACTTTAAGAGATTCAAAGCTGAAAAACAACCCTAAGTCAGCTCGCAATAACTTAACAAACCAACAACTCATGATATGAGATCGGTATAATAAGAGATTTCAAAAAAAATAACCTAGTTAAAAAAACCAAAGTTTAGTAAAACAAAATACTAAAAAAACCCTAAGCCAATCCAGGCTAACCTTATCAACCCACTCTTGAAATAGCCAAACAATAAGAAAAGTGAAAAAATGATAAAGTTTAAGGGCAAACAATTTAATGCAAAGTGATAAAATTACAAAAAAAAAAAAATCAATGAAAAAAATATGAGTAAACCTGGGTTAACCCGACTAATCCACCACACGCAACATAATATCAAGATAAAAAAAATAGACCTCCAAAATAAGGGCTAACAAAAAGGTCCAAGTATTTTAAAATATAAAAATTTGTTGACAAAAATACAAGTTGATCTGGGTGAACTTGATCAACTCACTCTTGCAAAAACTAAACAGAAAGAAAATAGAATAAAATGAAAAGCTCAATATAAAACACTTTAATACAAAATGATAAAATTAAAAAAAAATAAAGTCATAAAATATATATATATTTTTTTAAAAGAAAAACCGAGTCAACTTGATTGACTTGACACTTGTTACATGAGATAAAAAAACCTAACAAAAAAAATACCAAAGTTAAATAAAAAACATTGAGTAAAAAAATACAAGTTATCCCGAGTTAACTTGATTATCTCACCCTTGAGATAACCCAATATAAAAAAATACAAGTTATCCCGAGTTAACTTGATTATCTCACCCTTGAGATAACCCAATATAAAAAAATTAAACAATGACGTAACTCCAAAGAAAATAATTTAATGCCAAAGTTTGAGGCTGTTTAAGAAAATCAATTTTATAGACAAAAAATAAGGGAAAAAACACGAGGCAACAACAGTTAATTTGACTAACAGATGAGATCATGATAATTCAAAAACAAATTGCACAAAACAGTGGAATTAAGGGCTAAATGTCGTCTGAATTTGAAAAAAAAATCAATTTCCAATAAAAAAATTATTCTGTGAAAAGACAACAATAAAAAATAATAAAATAAAATAAAATATTTAACTATAAAACAATTTAAGAATTCAAAAAATACATCATCAGTAATGAAAAAGATACAGAAGCAATTCACAAGTAGATTCCACCCTGCGTGAATGAATACTACGGATAGCAAGTTGATAGTCTGTAACACCATCTCCGACATGTTTTTGATGGTAACTCCGTCTACATATAAATATCCAACATAATGATATTTAATTGTTATTAAAATATGGATAAAATGACTTGATGAATCAACAATAACTTATTCAAAAAACATTTATTACTTGGGCCATGCCCGAGCTGCATGCACCCCGCCTATTTGGGCCAGGCCGGATCAGCGTGCTGCCTTCCACGCTGTTTGGGCCTAGCTCTAACGCCTTGTCCTTTCGGCTCGAAAGGCCTGCTCCAAGCCTCAGCCCCTGTGGGTTGTCTAATGCCTACTGGACATGCATTTACTAGCTATTTGATTGCTGATCTATTGCCGGCTAAATATATATTTTCTTCAACATAAACAATTATGTTTATATCTATTTATAATGTGATTTTTAAATAAAATATTTTTAAATGTAGATCTAAAAGCTCATGCATTCATATATATATATAATCAATTAAATTGAGAACCATGTGTTACTCAACATGAAAACATCATAAAAAATAAAATTAGAAAAATTAAAAGCATGTATAAGTTAAAATATTTACTCTCTCAAGATGAGATTTTTTCACAAAGTATTTTTTTTATTAAAATTATTTGTTATTCAATCAAATGATATTCAAAATAGACGCTAATATTAAATTGATATAATATACTAAAGAGAAAAGACTATTATTTAAGGTTGCATAAATTATAAATGTTATCTAAAAATAAATATTGTTTTTATTTTTAAAAATTAATTTTATTTGTACAAAATAGATGAAAAAGATATTAACTAATTAGAATAATCTTTTCAAAACATTATACACACACAACACCATCAAAATATTTATCCAAAAAAAGTTAAACAAGCAACAAAAAAATCACAGAGGCTGGATGTTAATATATATATATATATATAAAGAAAAAAAAAAGAGTCCAACTTCTTAGGTCATAAAAAAAAGAGAGTCCAACCTCTTAGGCCTATGACCTAGTGCATTTAAGCTATTGTAATGAAGAGCACATGCGCGTAGGTGGACCTTTAAACTTATATTTTTTTTAATAATAACTTTTTAAAGATACGCAAGACATTTGAAAAAGAAAATCAAGACAATGTTTTATGCCGAACCCCACCCACCCCAATTTTAAAGATATTTTAACCCCAAAACACCCCATTAAGACCCATAAACCAACTTATCAACTCAAAATACCCCCCCTAAAAAAAACATGCAATCAAATTGAGGTAGTTTTAGATTCCCTAACTTAGATTTGTATTTTAAGCAATATTAAAACTCAAAACAACCACCATCAAATCCCTTTCATCTCATAAAACTCATTGACACCAAGAAAAATATTATGGTCAGAAATGACATGAACAATGCATTTCTCTCTCATCACCAGAAATTGAGAGTCTCTCTCTTTCATCTCTTTAAATTGGATTAAAAAATAATACATATAACTTTATATTAAAATTATTTTTTCTAGAAAAATTTAATGGATCTATATTATGTTATTTTTAAGGATTAAGAACTTAAATGTATTTTTCATGAAATCCTAACATGCCACTTATGTCTTACCTTTTTTTTTTTTTTTTTCCGGTCAATCCTTTTCCAATTCCTAAATAAAAAGCAATTGCTAGAAAAGTTAAAGGTAAGGTGACAACCCAACCAAACATATATGGATTGAGCTAAATATTGAGCCCATATAACATAAGTCTAGTTTGTTTTTATGCCCATCATTTTTGGGTTTATTAACATGTTGAGCCTAAATACATATAAGTATGGTGAAGTGCTAGACTCAATATCCTTTAGTTTACATACATGCTTATCCCAAGTACATATGAGGCTGACCCAATATGCTTGGGTTTCAATTATACATTGAATCCAAGTGCATATAAGTTTAACGAGCTAAGAGACCCAACATCATTGGATTCAACTACTTGCTGGGTTCAAATTTTATATAGATCTGACAATCTGTTAGATCTGTTGTTCTTGAGATCAATTATGTGCTAACCTTAAACAGACATGAGTCTAGCAAGCTATCAAATACAATGTCATTGGGCTCATTCATGTGCTGGGCCCAAATACATATGGATATAAAAAGTTTCCTGACTCGATATCTTTTGGTTCAACTAAATACTGAACCTAAATACATTTGAGTTTAATGAGTTTCCAGACCTAATATCTTTGAGTTTAATTATACACTAAGCCCAATATATATGAGTATGATAAGTTGTGAGACCCATCATCCTTGGGTTTAGAATAATCCCAAATCTATATGGGTATGAAACTGATGATCGATATACACCTTATGATGGGTCACAATATGCTGTTTATTTATTCTTATAACTTTTAACATGAAAGGTTAAAAGTTAAAAATCATCTCTCTATATCCCTAGGTGTATAAAAGTCTTTTAAGAGTTTACCATAATTATATCAATATTAAAATTATGTATGGGATATTTATCCCTCATTAATAAAGTATAAGAAATATTTATTCCCTATTAATTATATAAAGAGAAAATAACACTTTAACCCTTCTGAACCATCGAAATAAAAATATTCATAATTTCTAGTCACTAAGTATCTGTACTTTAATTTTCAGAGCATTTTTTATATAAAAACAAAAGTAAACTCTCTTATTCTTAAGATTTAAAACTAATTCTTTTATTTATTACAACTCCTTATTAAAAGTCATTGACCACATTAAAAGACAACTGTAAGCCTTCTATCATCAACCATTAACTTCATGAACTCGGAAGAATAAAATATTTATGTAAATATAGGATTAATTATTGTCCAAACATATATTTTAGAGCATCATGAGATCACTAAGCTAGATTTAAGTGTTTTTTTTTTTTTTTAAAAGAGAGAAGATGATGGCAAATCAAATTGCTGATGCTGGGAGGTGAAGGTTCCAAAGAGGTTGAGAGGTGACATGATTACTTATATTTATCTATTTTCTAAAATTTAATGTTTGATTATGATTTGATTTGCTTTGGTTTGAAAGTATTGTAAAACATGTAAAACTTTTAATAAACAATGGCTTGCTTTTGAATAGATATAAGGTCGAGAACGTTAGCATGCCCTTTCCCTTTAGTTTTAATCGTCCAATTGTTTTTAGTAATGATATTACTTTCAAATTTAAACATTTGACCGATAGTTGTATTACTAGAATAATCAATTAATTAATTTCGTAAAATTACAGGGACTGATAATTTATTCAAAATAAACCTCCAGCCTCCTCCAAACGGTCAAAATCACCCCGCTCCTTCCAAGAATCCAAGTACATAATATCTGCAATCTCCATAGAAAATGGAGGAGGACAAGGACATTTTGTTAGAGACACAAAATTGAAATTCAAACTGGGAACCCACTGTCCGTAATGTTTACTGTGGAGACGATGACTTGACATCCATTTTTATATAAAAAATCTAGATATCTTTTTCACTATTTTTGTTTTACTTTGAAACAATCGCTCTTAACAATGTTAGACACTAAATTCCGTCCCTTTCATTAAATATTTTTTTGAATTTGTCCACTGTGTCCATTTTCTAAACATCTTGATGAACTTCATTTGTTTTTTTTAGGATTTATTAGTTAGGGTGGCCCTGATGTAAAAATAACTTGTAGAATTTTCCTTTTCTTATCTGATTCTGAATCCTGAATCATGTCTGTCTTAAGCAAAAGCAATGGCAACTACAGTACAGGGACACCTTCGTTCCATGAACTTAAGAAGCAAGCTTCTTTCTTCTTCAAGGGAAAGATCAAGAGTGCTAGATTAGCTCTCACTGATGTCACACCAGCAGAACTGTAAGACTCTTGTTATCTGGATACGCCTTTAAGCACCAATAGTGATTTATTTCAACTAGGGTTTGACGTGATATTGGATGTATTATTATGTCCTTTTGATATGGGTTATATGTGTTTTCTTGATGGTGCTTGAATAATATTTGGAAGGTTGACTGAAGAAGCTACGAATGGGAACTCATGGGCTCCAGACAACCCTACCCTTGGATCCATTTCAAGGGCTGCTTTTGAAGTTGATGATTATTGGAGAATTGTGGGGATCTTACACAAGAGGTTTTCATTTCTGGTTTCATGGTTTTTTCCTCTTCAAAACCGTTTTTCTTTTTCATGAACTGCATGATCTTGATGCATACTAGTTTGTTTGAATCTTTCGGCCAAATCAGATTATTGAGATTTGAGAGAAAGAACTGGAGGCCCTCTTACAATTCCCTTATTGTGCTTGAACACTTGTTGACTCATGGACCGGGGAGTGTGGCAGGGGAGTTTCAGACTGACAAAGATGTTATTAGGGAGATGGAAAGCTTTCAGTGCATAGATGAGAAAGGGTATGGGATTCTATTTCTACTTGTATTCATGTATATTTCTGTTATTCTGATCCTCTTTGGATGAATACAGATGCGTTATAAGCATTTTTGGCTTTGTCGTCACAAAAAAATGAAAAAATATGTGCAGATTCAACTGGGGTCTCGCTGTTAGAAAGAAATCAGAGAGAATCTTGAACCTGCTTGAAGAAGGACCTCTTCTCAAAGAAGAGAGAGAGCGAGCTAGAAGGGTGACTAGAGGGATTCAGGGATTTGGTAGCTTCTGCCATAGTTCTTCATCAGCGCGAGGCATTCTACAGGAATCTTCTAATGGAACATTTGCAAGAGTTAATTCTCAGAATGATTTCTGGGGAAATCAATTCTCGTCCACGAAAGAAGAAAACTCGATCCAAACATTTCAAAAGAGCGGAAATGACGCGGATTATGGGGTGAATCTGGATTCTTGTGATAGTGTCAACAATTGCCAGTTGCTCGAGAAATCTGGAACAAATCTCAAAGAAAACTTGGCTCCTACAAAGGAAATGGTCCATTTATGGAACGACACATGGGACGCTAATCCACTTTTGGCTGGCAGGAGAGATGAACCAAGGATCATAGAGGAAGATCACCCCTTTAGTGATGCTGAGAACCAGACTACTGCTTCCCTCCTTTCAGCTAGAGATGGGATAATGCAAGGATGTTAGGTTTTCAATCTAGTAAACAAGACGCCTCTGCAAATTTCTTTGTAAAATTTGATATTTTTATCCCTACCATACTTGTTCCGGGTTTGACAGTTTTATACCCCACAACAGAATCAGGCGAGCATCGAGTTTCTGCTATGTGAATGTATAATGAGATAAGATGTGTTTGCTTGGCACTTTTTGAAACGCTTATCAACAGTTTATGAATACTTGGACAATAAAGACTGTCCTCTGTTACCAGCCTGCGAATTCCAAACTCGCACATCTCGCTGCTGAGTTCAGAATTTAGGAGGATGTTCTGTGATTGAAGATCTTCCATGTCGAAATGTTGCTTTTCTGGAAAAGGCTGTCTTGGAGGCTCCCGCTGGGCAAGTACTCGTGTACAGGAGGCCAGGCTTCTGGACAGGCACCGAGCAAAGTCACCAGATGAGGATGCTGCAGTTTGCTCAGAACTTGGACCTCCTTCGATAAAACTACTGGTTATTTCAGACATATTAAGCCAAAAGCAATGCAATTTTAGCCTTTTAGATTCTGAATCAGATGGTTTTTTATGTGTGTTCATCAAAGTGTCTCACGGATTGCAGCATCATTCTGAACCAGTCTGCTAAATATGCCCGTTGTTTTCTGATCTTCTCAAACACCATAATAATATTCTGAAGAATATATCTGACTGGATTTCTCCAAGTAATTGCCAAGTAAGCAGGGACGCATGAATGTAAACAATTTAAAGGATTATTAGTGATATTTTCAAGTCATGACTTCTAGAAGACCCTGTGAAGAGCTATACGTAAACACCTTAATATTCATGTCTCGTATCAAGAGTTTTAGAGGTTAATCATGATTGAATTCCTAATTTATTTTGAATCATGATTGAATTCCTAATTTATTTTGATTTAAATTTTATATTGTTGTCGATAGTTCATGTTCCTTATCGAAAGTTTCACAAATTAAACATGGTTGATTTTAATTGTTCTAATATATTAGTGTTTAATATTCTTTTAAGAAAACAATCGTCCAATGTATCATGATATCAATATTTAAAAAAAATCTTCATTCATTGTACATCAAAACTTTATTTCCTACCATTTTTATATTTTTTTAAGGTTATGAAAAAAAAAAATCAACTTCATTATACAACACAAGTAACAAAAAAAAACAAGATTAAAGAAAAAGTTAATCCGTATGGGATAAATACTATAGCAGTAGACATAAAATATTGTGGATTATAATAATATAATTACTATTTTATCCCCCAGTGCGTTAAAAATAACTCTTGGTCTCGGGGGTATTTTTTACTTTTCTATGAGACCAATTGCCATTTACTAGTTGTTTGGGGGTATTTGTGTTTTTTCTGGGTATTTTTTAGCAGTAAAACTACAGTTTTACCCCTGCCAGCAGTCAACAAACAATTGACAACCCGAACCAGGGTATTTTTAATTTTTTACACTGTTGTAAGAGTAAATTAACAATAAAACCTTTAAATAAGACAAAAAAAAACCCCAAGAGTAGCCAGTGGGGGTAATTCTGGTATTTGAAATATTTCTAAATAGTGAAACTATATTTATACACTCTGACAAGATAAAATCCAGGCACTGACTACAAGGGTGTTTAGATAATTATAGGTTTTTTATTTATTTTTTTCTGCAGAAAACTGCAGACGCGTCTACCAGACGTGCTGATGGTTTCCTTCTTTATGTGCACTTCAAGTGGTGTGTGCGATGTCTTTTAAAAATATTCATCCAGTGTCTCTTCCATATGGTGGTGCGAGTGTCATCTCATGGTGACAGGACAAGTGATAATGGTCGGTTAATATTCCGTGTCCTATTTTCTCTCTCTTATAACTTCAAAATGCAGGTGGGTCCTCTTTATTTATGGTAGTTTCATTTCAACCCTTGATCTTTTTATTCCTTTTTTCATCCTGATTTCTATTGTAAAAGTTATAGTTTGTTTCAATTTCATCATTCAATTGAAATAAATCAAAAGTGTTATGTTTCATTTTGACCCTTATTCTTTTCATTTTTTTTCATTCCTATTATTTTTTCAATATTGAGGTTTTAATTGTTTCAATTTTGTCCTCAAATAAAATTGACCATATATTGTGTTATTCATTTTGTCCCTTATTCTTTTATTTTTTTTTAATTCTTTCAATTATTTAGTTTTTTTATATATTAATTTTATTTTGGATAAGATGTTGAAAATAATGATAGCGATTATTCTTATAGTATTTTTTCATGAAAAATATGTTAGGCTAAATATATATTTTGATATTTTTTTAATATTAACACAATAAAATAATATAAAAAACAAAAAAAAAACTATTTATAAACTCTATTTAAAACTCAACAAACACCACAACTAATTAAAAAATTATTTTTATATAATACAATGCTGATACAAGGAGCATCGATAAAAAAAACAGGGCTATTTTTTTTTTGTTTTTTTTATCTCACATTAATCTAATTTTAGTATTCTTAAACCATACGAAAACAAAATGGGTAAAAAAAAAATACAAGGATAACAGATCACTGACAACATAAGAGCATCTCCAGCGGGGAGTGCCATTTTGGAGAGGCAAATCTCCAAAATGGCACTTTGAATAGTGTAAAAATGATTTTTTGTTGATGTGTGCTCAAGTGGTAAATGCCATTTTGGAGAGCCATTTATTTTTATATTATTTTAAATATAGTGTAATTATTTTGTATGTAGTTTAATTATGCAATTAATTATACAATTAATAAGAGTAAGTTATATAATTAAATAATTGCTTTTAAAAAATCCTCCAACAATATAATTATTAGTTTTATATATAATTTTTTACTCTCTTGTTAAAGTATTTTTAAATAAAAATAAAAAATAAATATTTTGATATAATCACATTATTTTCTAATATATATATATATATATATATATATAAGAGGTGGCCCCAAGGTGGGGCCACCTTTTTAGCTTGCTCTCTTGAGTTGCTACAAATAGCAGCTCAGGGAGGGGATGCCATTTTTACCTCTGCAAATGACATCCCCGTTGCAGTGTAAACAATGTAGATAAAATAGCTAAACAATCATTTTTTTATTTTTGCATGCGGGGATAGCATCCCATTGGAGATGCTCTAACATTCACTATACATGTATAAGAAAGAGTTTGATCTCCTTTCACGCCGTCAGAGCTAACTTACTGTGTGTTTTGATGCAGATTGCATTAAATGCAAAGATAAATAACAATAAAAAATAAAAACTAAAACTAAGAATATAAATACATAAATAGAAACAAAAAAAAAATAGAAACTCTCCTAGAAGGATCAAAAAAATTAAAAGAATCGAAACGAAACAAAAATTAAAAGAATAAGGGTTAGAATGCAAAGCAAAAAATAAATTATATAATTTTTTTTGTTTGATGCTAATGTTAAGTTATACAATTTTAAATAAATAAGATAAAAAAAATTAAAGAAAATGTTAAGCCACATAATGTTTCTAGATTATTAATCCGAGATATTGGATTTGAAACATTATATATAGAGAAATTAAAAAAAATAACTCTTAATAAATACAACGAATAATAAAGTACTTGAATTATTATTCTTATTAGCAACATTAATTTTTTTTATTTATCTGAAGAACATATGAAAATGATTAAATGACAAAATCAAAATTAATATTATTATCATTAGGAATATAATTATTCTAATCGTTTGGATTATAATAAAATTTCTTATTATCAATATTCTAAATGTTGTTTTATGAGTTATTGTTACCATGAGTTAGTTTATCATTTTCTTTTTTCTTTCGGTTTTATTTTTATTTAGTTTAATTTTGAAATATGAATTTATTTTGATGATAATTTTAAAATTAATGTTTCTTTTTTTAACTTTTTTATTTTTCTTTGGTATTTTCTGTTATTTTTATTTGTTCTTTAGATCATATAAGTTGTTTTTTTTTTTTGTTTTAATTTTTAATTTTTAATTTTTTTTTGTTTGCTCTTTTATTTTTTTTGTTTGTTCTTTAGATCAATATTCTAAAGTTGTTTTACTTCAAATTATTTTTTGAACAGCAGAGTTAGACGAGGAAGAGTGCCACCCTATCATACAGTCAAGTGACATGAAAATCATTTCCCAGGCAACATTAAATTATCAGTCACCTTCATGAACAGAGATATAATCTGGGAGACAACGCATCCTTGTTCTGCTACAAATGATCGGATAATAATCTATGAGTTTCTTTGTCTGTTCATTCTCCTCCCTTCGAAATGCCGACACTACTTCAGCATTTGCTTGACTTGCCGGTAGTTTCCCCCCTACAATAAAAATCCCAGCAACAACAAAATTAACAGTAAATTAAAGAATAAAGAAAACCCCATCTTGGATCCGAGAAACTTTCTAAGAATAATCCAACAAACAACAAGAATCGAAGAAAAAATAAGATAGAAATTGAACTCGACAAACATTTCAAGATCGGAGTACAGTATACAGACCAAAACAAAAAGCAAGAGAGAAAATTTAAAGAGAGCAGGTGTGAGAAGAGAAGGGCGGTGAACGTGAAGCAAACAAATTTTTCTGGTTCCAAAGCTCAAAGCTTTCTCTAAATAATTCCCCACAGCCCGCACACTCTTTCGTTGCTACCTTCTTCAACAATGTCCAGCAACCGAGAGCTCAAAATCCTGTTAGGCCCGACCATGAATCCCAAAGAATGGGGGTTGTGATGGGGCGGGGTGTAGCAGCTCCATTTTGTTGGAGAAGCTAGAGAAAGAGAATCTGGTATTTCTTCGTGTGAGTCGCAGGATGTCGTAAGAGAGAGCAAATCAAAAGTGTCTGTCGGTTGCCAAGAAATGAGGGTGCTACAGAACATTGGACAAGAGTGGAGATACGAAGAAAAGGAAGATGCAAGCAGGAGGAATGAGCCGATAGCAGGATTTTGGTCGGAGATTTGCTGTAGAAAAAAGAGGGTACGAGTAGAATACTTTTGTGACATGAGAGTACAATGTTTGTAAGTAATATTTGTAACTCTAGTTGGTTTTGTGTGTGATAGTTTTTGCTTAAAATATATTAAAATAATATATATTTTTTATTTTTTAAAAATTATTTTGATATGATAATAATCTAATAATACAAAAGTATTTAATTTAAAATAAAATAAAATAAAAAATTCATTTAAAAAAAACTCATTTAAAATACAATACCAAACAAAACCTAATTCATCATTTTTTCAACTAATGTTATGGAATTAAATCATATCCGATTATTATAATTCTTTCTAATAAATAATGAATTTTTATTTTGCAATATTATTTTCTAAAAGTTAAAGCTGGATATTAAAATGATTAATTACAAAGGAACTAATTTATAGTTAACTCCAAGGATATAAAATATACCTTATAAGTTTTCTATAAACATGTATTTTTATACCTTATATTATAATGAATATCTATTTTTTCGAAACGAATCTAACTTAAACTAAAACATTTATAATTATTTTAATTGTTTCAATGTATAATATCATGTCCTTTTTTGAATGAAACCAACAAAATTTAAGGAAATAATCCTTTTTTTTAATATTTATTAATTAAAATAAATAAATAAAATTTATTATTTCTCTAAAAAAACTGAATAAACAAATAGTTCAATAAACAATAAAATTAAAAAGGAAGCAGAGCAGCTCGATCCAGGTTAGTGAGGGTGGGCTGGCAGGCCAGGTCTATGCTCCGGGGCTGGGCTACAAGCGCCTAAAATGCTTTAAGAAATAAATCACATTGTATTTTTTTTTAAATGACGTGGTTTTGTCATCCCCTACTCTCTTTTAATGTTAATTTCTGCACTATTGATAACATGTTTGTATTGTATTTTAAAAATATATTTTTTAAAATTAAAATTTTTTATTTTTATTTTAAATTAATTTTTTTATGTTTTTATATTCTTTCATGTGTTGATATCAAAATTTATTTTTTAAAAATAAAAAAAAATTATTAATATATTTATGAATATAAAATACTTTTAAAAGCAAGATTCACCAAACTCTCATACAGGCAATAAGTAAGCATAAGTCGTGTAAGGTTACTACTACTTGGTATTATTCACATTTGGTTTTAAGTAATCTAGACTAGGATTGTCAATATCGTTCCGTTCCGCCCGAAATAGCCGGAACGTTCCGTGCTATTTAAAAAATCGAGACAAAACGGTGTTATTTTCATCTCGATTTTAATTCCGGTATGTTCCAGAAATACCGGTTAAATTCCAGTCAGAACGTCTCGGTACCGTTCCGGGTGTGCCGTTTTAGCTTTAAAATCCTCCGTATTTTGATTAACTTGTGATTGTGTTTATAATTTTAAGATTATGTTTGTTTGACTTTGTGTTTATATTGTATAATTTAAAGTTGATTTATCTTGAATTTTAATTATGCTTGTTAAATTAATATTTTAATTTTTTTCATATATATATATATATATATATGAACAGTACAATCCTGAAACAGCATGCCGAAATACTCCAAAACCAAAATGTTCCGTATCAATAGAAAAAGCAGAACGGCTACAGGAACAGTATTGACAACTTGATGTAGACCCCAAATATATATAAGAAAGATAAATTAATGAACAAACAATTTAATGTTTGTATGATTAAGAAGAAATCAATAAGAGAGAGAATTATTGTCAATGAATTATCTCATCTAAAAACTTATACTATTAACTAAGATTTCAAGATATAAATTATATTATTTTCTAATATATATTTTCAAGTGAAAGTCATTTGAATTTGATACTTATACAAGTACACACTATTTTATGCTTATTTTTTTTTTATCAAATAGAATAAGAATGTTGAAATTTAAATTCGTGACCACATGATCAATAAGATTTTGAAACTATGTCATTGATCTAAAAATTTAAACTATTATTTGAGATTTTAAGATATAATTTATATTGTTATTTACCCATAATGATTTAAAACATGCATCGAAATCAAGACCTAGATGGGATTTGATTGTACACTTGGCTAATAATATTTTGCTGGTCATTGATAATTGCTTTTAAGTCTTTTATATTTGTACTTGCATAAAATTTACCAATTTGATTGATTTCATTTGCATAAAATAAAATCTTTCACAAATTTCTCGAGTTTATATATATATATATATGTCGTCGTCATCGACGTCATGTGGACAAAATAGTATGATTATAAGTGTTTTTTTTTTTCATGATCAAGCTGACAAGTCCTCCTATAGATTTCCTATCGAAAGAAAAAGAACATAGTTTTTCCTCTCGGCATCTTGTAGTCAAACAAAGGCCGGCATGCCATGATCATTTGACGCTGGGTTTTCATTCTTGGTGGAAATTAAAATAGAATGACAATGGCCTGCCGGCTCCTATTTTTTCAAGAACTATAAACATTTTCTAATCAGTTGCATCTAATAATTCTCAGCAATATTCTCCTCGAAAGAGAATTTCCAGTGGGGTCAGTCGGGGGCCTTGGTTTATTATATCAAATTAATTAACTATCATTTTTTTTTATTAATATGAATGTCTAAATCAGCTTGTGTGTACCTCGACCAATCTTACGGGCTCTAAAGTTAACGATCATGTAAACTTTCTGTGATTATCATATTAGCAACGACATGACTCAAATTTGAGGTAAAAAAGAGAGTAAACCTCTTAATTTCAAACTTTTACTCCGGAGTCATCTGCTCTTTGGTTCATCAAGAGGTGTGTAGTGACCTGATAAAATTTAAAATTATTTAACTTAAAAAACTTTCAGATACATAACTGCTAAGCTATATGATATATATATATTGGCAATTAAATTATCACATAGTGATTGAACAATCAATATAGCTAGAAATGTATATCACAAAAACCTAAGAGTGATAAATAAACAATCGGTGCATTTGAACCAGAAACCCTAGTCGTTTAAGAGAGCAAAAAGAAAGGTGGGGGGGGACAAGATATCCGGAAA
The DNA here is from genome assembly GCA_027405865.1 of Salix purpurea. Lineage (NCBI taxonomy): Eukaryota > Viridiplantae > Streptophyta > Magnoliopsida > Malpighiales > Salicaceae > Salix > Salix purpurea. Next base: position 7,586,831 of record JAOWLH010000001.1, read on the forward strand.
GTAGGAAGACGAAGGATAGGAAAATGGGGAGAGATGATTGCTGGAGATGGGACATGATGATCGGAGATGGGAAGCAGAATCATTAAGCATGAGGCTGAGATGCAATTATGTGCCATGAGAGTGTGTGTGTGTGTGTGCGCGCGCGAGTTCACTTTTCATTTGAAGAATCATACCCCACGTCATCATCACCGTTTCCACTCCTAATCACAGCACGCAGCATCATGTAGCGTCTAAGCATGCAGTAAACAATTTTCTGTAATAATATTTAATGAAACCAAGGCAGCTGGGCTGCCGGGAGGTTTTGCTGTATTTTCTTTCTCTCTCCTTTATCCCAGCAATTTGACTTCTTGTCTTGAGGGGTGAAATTATAAAACACAGAAGAACTGGGGGCAGAAAGAGAAGACGAAAGGCAGACATGAGGGGGCCCGCCTCAAATTAAGCAGACCTTTTATCATGTCTATGATGTGATGAAATCCAAGCAATCTAATCGGGGCCCCCACTTTCCGCTGGAGAGAGACAATTCAGGTGATCATATACCGTCAATTTATCATTTGAAGGGATGTAAATGATACACCGTGAGGCATGATTTCAGATTTCATTCTTTACCAAGAAAATAAAAATCGTAGTTTTTGATCCTTCACGAAGTTTACATCCAGAATCAGGACCGGGAGGGGTTAATCAAGTTAATAATTAAAATAAAATATATATGTTGTTTTAAAAGATTAATAAGGTTTGATTGAATTATAAGCTTAAATTATATCCCATCAAGTTAAACTTATTCTTACAATTAGCTCGAATAAAGACTGTTTATTTTATATTTTAATTTATTTTTCTGTGCTTTCAAATTATTTTAATTCACTTGTGTAAAAATATTATTTTAAATTTAAAAACAATTCTATAGCAAATCAGCTGCTCTAAAATACTAAAAAATAATTACGTAATATCTAAAAATAATTACGTAATCTCGTAATCTATAGCAGCAGGAAGGAATCCAAAGTCTATGAGCATGAGGAGGGCAGGGCCTGCAGGCACAACATTGGTGGGGCCACAGCATGAAATTAATTACACTCTATTCGGGACCCACGTGAATAGTGCCGTTCTAATACCGCCGAGGCAGCTTTCTGGGGCAACAACAGTGGACTGGATATAGGCTCCTCATTTTAGATATTTGAATTTAATTTTAAATGTGGTTGTTTATTTCGAAGATTTGATATTTTTAAATATTAATATATCAAGATTATTCCAAAAAAACACTTTAAATACAATTAAATGTCATCGTAAGAAATGAATCTTTATTTTGGTATTCCCTAAGAAGATTAGCCTTCTTACTTCTCTCTAGATAGGGTGCCCAAAAATAAAATCACATGATGATGGGACCTGGGTAATTTTGTAGAGGTGTAACTGTATTGTTTGATATTCTGTTTTAATTTTTTTTATAAAAAAATTAGAATTAATGTTTTTCATATTAAATCAATTGTTTCTAGATTATTTTGATGTATTGATGTCAAAAATAATTTTTTTAAAATAAAAAATATCATTTGATATATTTTGAATAAAATAACACTTTAAAAATAACTTCAATCACGCCTCCAAACAGATACAACGTGTCATTTAACTCATAATAAAATTGTTGCTCATACAAATTTGGTAGATAAATTCGATGTAAATATAAATAAATAATTTAATCTCACTCGCTTATTTGTTCCAAAGAAATCCCCTCACATATATAATCTTATTTGTGTATTTTATTAATCGGAGAATAAAAAAGATAATAAAATACAATATTATGCGTATTTTGACGCCAAAACAATTGCTAATTCAGTTTAAAATCAGGATTATATTTCTAAATAAATAGATTATCGATACGTAGTTGAAAAAAGTATTTTAGATTGATGGTGAGAATGGAAAATCACAGTTAATTAATAATAATGAGAAATATATAATTAAGGTGGCCTTGGGGCATCAAGAGTTTTATCATGTTATACCTTTCCGTGACATGACATTAATGTTGTCAAATAATTTGGGTTTCGTCGCAGGTGACTTTGCTGCTTCGCCAAATGATCAGACCCAACATGCTCAACGCGGATCCCATCAAACATCGGACGGACAACTTGTCGTTTGGCGCCCAGCTTGAGAGACAGCAGCATTAACACCCACGAAATTGCTTGGCTAGTGGGAGAGGAAGAAATTAAAAAGCATTTTCAAGCCCGTTCGGGTGTGTTTGGTATTACTTTTATTTTTATGGTTCAGGTTTTTTAAAAATAATTTAATAAAAAACACTTTAGCCGCGGTTCAAAATAAGTTTTGAAGTGTTTTGTTAAAACTGTTTTTGAGTTTTAGATTAATGAAAAAGAGTTTCATGTGCTTGGTTACCAAACTTTTCATATTGCTTTTAACTTGTGAAATTATTTTAAAGGGCATATATATATAATTTTTTTAAATATTGTAGATTTAATAATTATAATAATATAATATAATTAATAATTTAAGTAAATTGGAAACTTTTTTTTATTATCTCACCAAATTACTTGCAATGTCATCACGAACAATATCTATACAAAAAGGTCATAATATAAGAGGTTATAACAATATAATATATTTTAGAACATTGAAATAAATCAATATGAAAGTCGTAACTGAAAAAATTGTGCTCAACAAATTACTTCATACGCTACAATCCGAAGGAAGTAAAATATAAAAACCAAACAGACAAACAAATTCAGAGCATTGCAGTTAAATGTTTTTTTGGCAAGCGATGTTTCGCTGAAGCCAACTGTATATTCTTTCAATACTGGTGATGCTACCCGCAGTTCTCTATTTCTTCGCAGACTTAAGAACACAGTAGCTAGGTTAAAAAATTCATCGTCATCTGTCGAACCAGGTATTGATTGGAACTCAACCATAACTTCACGAATACTACAACCCGGCAAATTCCTATTCGCAGAAGTGGTATCACTCCTATTAGACATGCTGTCGAGAAGTTGTCGCTGCATTGATACTAGTTGAGCATCAATTCTAGATGACTTTTTCTTTCTAGCTCTCGGCTTCGGGTGCTCTCTTTCTTTTCTTTTGCCACTGCTTTTTGTGTTGCTACTACTACACATATGCACCCCCTCAACATCTCGAGAAATATGATTTTCAAAATCCTCATTGACATTCTCCTCTGAATCCCCGCTTCCTTCTTCCAAATCAACATCTTCTAAACCGACATTACTTGTGCCCAAATCGAATTGATTAGCACCAACTGCACCCGACGATGGTGCCCATCCATATTATCCAGTAGCGACGACTCCAAAGAACATTATATCAAATTTTGACTTCAAAGAAGGCTCAATACCAAACTGTCTGAATTTTTTTGCCCTTCTTATTTCCTGCATGTAACAAATAGTTTTCTTGTAATTATCTTAACAAAACATAAAGAAAGACATGGAATAGTTACTCTAACGAAAATTCACCTGAATTTTTGAACTGCACCACTCATCACTAGCCGCAATCGTCGTTAATTCGTAACTCCAACCCACACCAGTTTCAGCAATCAATTTGGTCCATATCCATGTATCCCATTTGTTTTTCAACTACGTTTTGGAGAACGCGTGACTCGTTTGTTGTTTAAATGCTGTCAAAATAAATTGCCATCCGCATATATCGAAATGAGTATACGGTCTCATTTCCATGTCAATTGCCTTAATGCATATATCACAAAATATATGCAACATTTCTGTAGTCCAAGTAGCTTTATCCATAGATTCATGATTATCCATGATATCTTATAAAACTTTGAAAAAAAAAAACAAATCAACATTAAAACAAACACTTAAATACTATAAAGGAACAAACTTGGTCATGCAATGTTTAACTAAATGTCAATAAAAAACATGTATTGTACAATATAGCATGAATCCAGATGTTTAGCATGTACAGAAACATAACTAGCAACAATACATTCAAATCATAGCAAAGAACAAAATTGCAACTAATGGGAGATCATTGGAGGAGAATGAGGACAAAAACAATGATTCTTCTTTTCTCTGCCTATGGCAGGCATAGTCAAGCCACAAAACAAAGTGTGCAACCATGATTGAGTGCACAAATTAACATCCCAATAGGGTAGCAAAAACTGAGAAGCAAATCACTCCACTAGAGACCGTTACCATAATTCAGAGATTTTAATACAATTACATGGTTTATTTTAATACCGAGCAGTGTAACCAACGTTATATTTTGGATTTTAAGACACTTATCATGGAAACCATGATAAAATTGCAATAGGAACAACAATTACCATCCCCATGCTAGCATCACACATCCTAGCAAATTCACGCATTGAATACCATAAGCCTTAACTCTAAACTATCCTTTTCCATGCGATAACAACCATAAAAACTATCATTTTACACAAATCATACTTTAAAACCAACACAACAGAATTATCGTGAACCAGTTTCGCGAACCAATTATTGTGAACCAGTTATCGCGAACCAGTTTTCGCTGCCGATGTGGCAGCCTGCAGCGAACCAGTTTTGCTGCCGATTTCTGCAATAAGCCTATACAGAAATGACTTAAATGCTAGTAACAAATTCATGGGGTAATGGTGTAAGAGGTGAAACACTTGAATGTGAACATATGAACTCTTGAAATGAGTGTGGTGACGAATGTGAATTGAAAATACAAATATACTGATTTATGACCATTGATGTGGCAGGTGGTGCGGTCGGGATTGGACCATCGTCAAAACAGGAACAGCCCACAGGTGGAGCAGGTAGGTGACTTACACATCTCCTTTTCATACGATACGTAAGAAATTGTTTTAATATGAATATTATCCGAATGCGTTAGAGTTTATACTAGATTGTCGAATGCTTAAATATAAACAAATGATTGATTAGCTTCAGCTAATGACATCCGAAAGGATAGCGGGGACAAATGACTGATTAGCTTCAGCTAATGGCATCCGAAAGGATAGCCGGGACAAAATGATTGATTAGCTTTGGTTAATGGCATCCGAGACAAATGACTGATTAGCTTTGGCTAATGGCATCCGAAAAAATGGCCAGAACAAATGACTGATTGGCTTCGGGTAATGACATCCGAAAGGATGGCCGAGATAAATGAATGCTTAGCTTCGGCTAATGGCGTCCAGAAAGAAGGACCATGGGGGAGGAACGGTTAACCTCAGCAATGGATGCCTTATGAGAATAGCCGGGGTAAAGATTATGTGTGCTTGAAAAAGAAAATGGTGCTCCTATAAACATTACAAGTGAATTGCTTTAAGTATATGCAGAAATTATAATTGTTAACGTTTCATTTAACTGACAGGTCATTTGGTCACTATTATTAATATTATCATTAAGCAATTGCATTCCCTTAAATGTTTTGTACTGCTGCAGGGACGTCACATCCACGAGAGGTCTAGGGAACCAGATACACGGGAACCTATTTTCGCAAAGGACCATGTAGATGCATTCTAAATTACGATGTATGTTGGATGAATCAATGTATTGAATGCATAACTGTTATCAGACCCTTTTGTGTAAATCTATAAATCCTACTAGTAGGATAGGAATGCAAACTCATGTCCATGTATATATATTTTTAATATGAATCTCTAATTATAAAACCGTAAGTTTTATTTTTAAATGGAATGTTCATTGTATGGATGATATTTTACTGATGTGAGGTGATCTGGTTCGTTAAGTATCGGTACTATGAATGTTGAAAAAAAAAATCCGGGTTGTTACAACCTAACTGCAACAAATCAAAATCTTGGGATCGAAAAACAGTAAAGAGATTTTAAAAAATAAAATACAGTGCAACCAACATAAATTAAATTTTCATAATGGAATTGAATAAAAATAAAACCCCAACAAAAAAATAAAATGAAAAAAACTAAAAACATAAATATGGATGAAAAATAAACATTGTCCAAATAAAAAATATGTAATTAAAAAAACAAAAGGAATTAATACCAAATAAAAAATTAAAAGAATAAGTGCCAAAATGAAAAAAAAAATATAATTAATTCCAATTGAAGGATAAAAATGAAAAAAAATCAAAACTTTGGGATTGAAAATAACAAAGGGATTTAAAAAAACAATACAGTGCAATTGTTGAAAAACTTAGAAGAATAAGGACATAAATAAAAAGTAGCATATATAACCAATTTCAATTGGAGGATAAAATTAATACAAATTAAAACTTGCATACCAAAATTATAAAAGAAACATAAAACAAACCAAAAATAAAATAAGGAATGAAATGAAATATATCATATATAATCAATTTTAATTGAAGGATATAATTGAAAATAATTGAAATTTCCATTGAAAAAATCTGTAAGAAAAACGAAATCAAAAGAACAAAGACTAAAATGAAACACCCACAAATATGAAGGACCGAACCATACTTCTGGCAACAGGAGAGAAACGGGTGGGGGGGGAAAGAAAACCTTCCACCTGCGATTACACGACCCAATTAACCTAACACGCACCGCGTCGAGAGTTAGAGGATATGGAGGTGCACCATGTGACACGATGGAAGCCCAATTTTCATCATCTGATGATGGCACACGAGTCGCCCGAAAGACGCGTGAGGGCGGAGAACTACTGGGGCGTCCGTATGAGGCGCCTGCATTCTAGAAAAAGAAATAATAAAAAATTGGTTAATTACCTATATATCCCTAGACCCAACAATATCTACGAAAAAACCAGAGGTGAAAAATCTTGAAATACCCCGATTCCAAGCGTTATTTTTTGTCGTTTTCATGTTTAAATAATTCAGAAATATTATCCATGTCACTTGGAAATTTCGGAAATACCTCCGCTCCCAGGGGTTAAAAATTTTCAATACTAGAATAAAATAGTAATTTTATTATAGCAATCCACTGTGTATAGATAAACAATACAAAATTGCAGAATAAAACTTCCACAGGATTTATATTTTAGTTAATACATACACATTCAACCAACACCAATCTGAAAGAAAAAAAAAAATCGATGGAGAGACGAGAAATTGATTGCACAGTCAAAAAAATATGGCGAGAAATGAGAGTAAGGTAGCGAGAAGAGTTAAATGAAATGGTGGTTACCACGAGATGTGTTTTTTCTGTAGTAAAGCACGTGCATTGGTGCCTCAAAGTTTGTAGAAAAAGCGATCGCTTTGCTTAAGCCACAGAGTTTATAGTAGTTAGTTAATGGCTGACCCGGTAAAGTCTGCGAAAGACACCATTGTAAAGCTTAGCTCCCTCCTTTTTTAAGCGTGAAAGCGATTTTTTTATTTTTGGATAGAGACGAGTGAGTTCATGTTAATGTCTGGCTCTATATAGGCTGCATTGGATCCTTCGCCCAACTGTGTTTCTAAGTTCCCTACATTCTCTCCCCCCCCCCTCCTCAAGAACATTTCCATAGCTGATACTCAAACAAGCTCAGAGACATTAACTAAAGGTGGCCATTTTATATGTATGATTGTTTTTGTTCCATTCTTTTCCCTGCTAGTTAGATCGCTGTATTTCTTCTTGATCCTAGCTTGCTAGGTTTCTCAAAGTCTAGCTCTAGATTTCAACTGTTTTGTCCTTTGTTTGCTTTAATTAATCAAGAGGGATCTTTTGTCATGTTCTCCGAATTGAAATCATTGTCCTTAATGGAATTGTCCACCTCTGAGATGTTTTTCTCTGAGAAAGATCTGAATCCCAGCATGGAATTCAATTTCCTTGTGAGATCTGCATTAGAACTTGGAGATGACTGTGAAATTGAACCCCAAGAACTTCATAAGGAAAAAGAAGTTGAAGATGAAGAAGAAGAGAAAGAAGACGACTGCGAGGTATCGGTGCCTACTTTGAAGATAAAACTGCCGTCTGTAGAAGCAATCCAAGTTGAAGATGATAAAGATGACGATGATGATGGGTTCAAGACTCCAACTTCTTTGGATCGCAAAATCCCTGTCATTTTTCAATGTCCGCCTGCACCCAGAAAACCTAAATCACTCCCATCAACCAAACGAAAATCGGCTCAACGGAGAGTCTTACTTGATCTGTCCAATGAGATCGAATCATTGTTTCCTCCAGCTCCTGCTGGGGATCTTGGTGGCAAGCTTAAGAAAGTTAGACATGGCAATGACACCGAATAAATAACAGGTCAAGCTATATATAATTATGTACTTTCGTGGAGTTAAGTTTATAGTTACATTTTTCTTAATCTTAATTATCCTTTTCTTTTTGTTTATTATTTGCCAAAATTTTCTTGACTAGAAAAACGAATTCAGGAACCTAATCTCATCAACGCTATATCTCAGATTCATATCATTTCTTTCTTTACAAGGCAGGTTCATGCTTCTTCTTTTTCAACCCCTCTTTCTTACAGGCATGGATTCTGAATCTGTGACTCGTTATGTGCAAAAGATTAATGCCAAATGATCGATTGAAGCACACAGCTTCTTATTGACTTCATTACTCGATCGTAGGATTATAGCTAGTGCTAATTTACTGGACACCTCGAGTTATTTTATTTCTTTGAGCAAACCCCACCAAGTAGTTTTATGCTGTTTCTTGAATATTGATTTCATATCTGCTAAGAAGAAGAAGAAGAAGAAGAAGAAGAAGAAGAAGAAGAAATTTATTATATCCAGGAATTTGTTCAATGAAAAAAAAAAGAAACTCTAAATTTCTCGGGAACATAGATATAATTTCATTGACATCTTTTTAAGCGATAGGTTAATGCGTTGACTTTCCCGAGGTAAACAAATATGCTCCACATTGGATGCCATCAGGGTGGAGCAAACCCCAGGGAGATATATATTCCCTCGTGTGACAGAGAACATCAGAGTTTCAGAGCAGAAATTGACTGAATACTGTCCTCGCCGTCTGGCCTGCCTTAAGTCCTACTGGATTTTCATTGTTTGAGATGACATAGACATAGATCATCGGAGCTGTAAGATTATGGGGGTGTCTGAACTGAGTTTCATAAATGTTTTAGATTTTTTTTTTTTTAAAAAGTAGAAAATTAGTTTTATTTTTTACTCTAGATTAAATAATTTTGGTTTTAGATAATTTTCATGTATTGATATCAAAAATAATATTAAAAAAATAAAAATATCATTTTGATATATTTCTGAACGAAAAACACTTTAAAAAATAATATCAACCAAACTCTCAAACAATCATTAAGAGCCAAAGGCTTGTTCTAATTATATGTATTCGGGCCTAACATTAGTTCCCCTAAATTAAATAATAATGTGAATTCATTTATATATTTATAATACTTTAAATCCTCTTTCTAAGAATATGATTCATGTAGTACTATAGCTCACGAATTTTATCCTTACATTTGAGTGGAGGGGTTTGAGTGTATTGTCTTTTTATACATGAAAGAGGGATAATGTTCATTAAACATGTGTTGATGAGAGATAAAAATCCTCTAGTAAGATAAAAATATAATGTCATAGAAGATTTTTATATACATAAAGGTATAAAGGTAAAGGAAGAATAAAATCCAAATTATATTAAGACAATAAAAAATATTAAAGACCTACATGCGATCATAAAAAATGAAGCTTAGAAGTTAGGCTAGTGCAGTTAAACTAGAGAAGAGTCTAAAGAAAAAGCTCTCATGCGATACCTGAGTCAAAAGATGACAAAAGCTATGCCCGAACACACTAGGATCTTCATAAATTCTAAGCCCATAGGGTCTGGGCTCCTCTTTAATATTGAGCCCATATTGTAGGCTCATATCTTTTCTTAGATAGAGCCCATGACATAGGCTTTTTTCTTTAGACAAGCTTATTATACTCTAAGCTGCACCTGGAGGCTAGGCTTTTTTCCCCAATGTTTGTAGACTTTGTAAATCACTCTAAAGACTCTCGGTGTTTGGTAATGTTTTTGTAAAATATTTTTATAAAAAAATTATTTTTTTATTTTAAATTAAAAATTTAGGTATTTTTAGATAATTTTATGTTGATATTAAAAATTATTTCGACCATCCCTCTCTCAAAATTGTTCAGCATCTCTTTCACCCCGCAAGTTGATTATCCCAAATCCTCCGAGAAGTCTACAAGCACCTGCATATCACCATGCCATATTAATAAATCCCACAAACTACCTTTCTTCTGCACATCACTTTCAAGCCATTCTTCACTTGAATATTGTCAGGATTGGTTTGACCCTTCTTTACCATACAAATATGCCACTGTCCCAGTAGGCTCACGCTATTAAAACTACAGTCTATCTAATAAATATATTTTCTACACCTGTTCTCGATATTTTTTTTTTATAACGGAAATGTCTGGGTCAGCTTGCGTGCACAAATAATTTTTAGACCCACTAAACACCCTGCAAGCCTAGTGAACAAGTAAAGCACCGCGGGGTTGATAGACATACACAGAGAGGCTCGAACCCGGAACAGAGGAAGGGTACTTCGCCTGTTCTTGACATGCTAAGTCCTTTTGAGAAACTTTTTCATCCAATTCCCAATCATATCAAGCTCTGCAATTTCAGTTGTCTTTGCTTTCCTTGGCTAACTCACCAGATGACCACTCATTCCGTGAGCAATATATATCGCCCTAAACAATTTTATCCTGTCTCTAAACATTATGTTTCCCTTTTATTTGAACCTATATGTGTTTCTCAAGCTATCAGGGATCCAAATTAAAGACAGGAAACGTCTGATGAGTTCACTGCACTGGTTTCATTTGGCCCTCGAACCCTTGTTCGTCCTCATCCCTCTCGGAACTTTGTGGGTTTTGTTTTTACTAGTGGCCAAAGGCTTTCATCAATGCCTTTGCCTTGATTATAATGAAACATTGTGTCTGATAGTTGAGCCCGCTCACTAGCATTGCAGCACAATTGGCCTCTATTTCAGATTGATGTTAACAACTCCTTTTTACAAGGGACACTTGATGAAGATGTTTCTATGAAACAGCCTGCAGGATTTGTCGACTCCTCTCACCTATTCGCCCTGTACAAACTTCGTAGATCGCTTTACAGACTCAATCAGGCACCATGAGCCTGACAAGCTGCGAGCTATTTCGACGAAGTCTGCTGCACTTGGGGATCCGCAACTCTACATCAGATTGTTCATCAATCATTCTCGTACGTGGCATCACGTTCTATATTTTAGTCTATGTTGATGACTTGAGACTTGTAGGGAATAACAATGATCATCTACATGGTTTTATTCAGCAACTTGGTGTTGAATATTCCTTGAAAGAACTACAACCTCTCAACTATTTTCTTAGAGTCAAAGTCATCCCTACCACTGATCTTATTAACACAAAAACGATATGTCCAGGATCTTCTTGATCATTAATGCATATCTCGAGTTCCACTCACTAGCAGGCCACTAAACAACTTTTACGCTACTTGAAGCACAGCATTCACCGTGGTATCTTGCGTTGTAGCTCATCCCCCATGCATCTTCGTCCCTTTTTAGACGTTGACCTGGTAGGTAACCATGATGATCAGACGTCAACTGTTGCTTATCTTGTTTTCCATGGTTCAGACTCAATCTCATGGTCAATCACTTGTGCTTAAACACGGTGTCTCATTTTCAGAACCACCCTAGCTCGCTACTTTTTTATAAAGTGGGTGCCACTTTTCTCAGTCTAAGCCCCGTGTCATGCATTCGTGCATGAAACATATTGTAATTAAAAAGACCTAAAGTAGTTGGTCTGGATATTTGCTTTGCTACTTCGAAACTATATTAGCTCTTTTTTTTTAGTTTATGCACAGTGTAATAATGACTTTGTCCCTCAAAAAAGATAAAAAAAAAACAGCACCTAGCTTGAGAGGTTCCACGGTAATTACACATTTTTGGTTCAGTTCGTTTGGCCGTTTATTTGTTTTTCAATATTTTATTGAACAGTGCAATAACCGTTTTGTCCCTCGAAAAGAACAAAAATCATGGCTGGAAGGGAGGGGCGAGCCGGTAATCAACCAATTTTTTATTCTTTTTTTCGTCGGTTTACTGTTTATATATATAAAAATGACCTATTTATTATTATTCTAAAATATTTTTGATATAATAATATAAGCAATAAATTTTAAAATCAGTTTTCTACATAGAAAAAACTCATTTTTAATAGATTTTATTAAAAGAGTTTTGGCAGTAGCAACATTCAATCATTTAAAAGACTCCAAAAAAAACTTGTTTCTAACAAATTTTATCAATTATAATTTTATTGATTAAATATTAAAATAACAAAATACAACACATATAAAATTAATTAGTTTTTTACATAGATAAAAAAATTCAACGCATCACGCAGGCAAAGTTGATCGTTGATATCTATTTTGGAAGGGGTTATGTCACTCGTGGAGGCTTGAAAATTTGTCCCTGCTTAAGACCAACTTGTTGACCTGTTAACTAAGTCAGTACTATATCACTCACGCTTCCAACTATCCTATATTCCAAGATTGAGTCTTGTATATATTCCTCTTATAGTTTTTTCTCTTTATAATATATATTAACGACACTGAATACAATACAACCAAGCTTTTCAATTCTCTTTAATGACATGTGTACATGCTTTTTTTTTTTTATAAGAATGATTCTTAAGTTAAAAAAAAAAAAACAAAATGATAATATATGGTATCTCTATGCATAACTTTTCAGCAAAATCAATAATACACATAAAAAAGAAGAAGTTTGAAATAAAATTACATAAAACAATAAGCATCTTTGTTATGTATAACCCCAGGGGGTTGGCCTGGCGGTGGAGGCCTGGGGCTCGTGGGTGTGCTCCCCATGAGGTCTCAGGTTCGAATCCGCTCAGGTGCAAACAATTCCTTGGAGCCATCGGATTTGGGCGAAGCCCTTGACTTAACCGTGGTGTACTTGTGGGAAACATGCTTGCCGAGGTCTTGTGCACCCCCGGGATTAGTCAGGCCCAGCGGTCTGGATACCCGTTTAGCTTCGGCTTATCCAAAAAAAAAATCTTTGTTATGTATAATTGAGGGAGAGAATTGTTAATTTAACTAAAACTAAAATAGACTCCATAAAAAATAAGTTTCTTTTAGGTTAAAAGCAGGGCTACCCTATTTTGTTAAAAATAAAAAAAAAAACGATGTCTTTTTAAAAGTTATTTTGCTTTGATTTTTTTATAAAAAAACATCTATTAAGCAAATATCATTTTTTTGATAAAACAAATAGCTAAAAATAATTCTGTTTCAAAAGTACATCAATATCAAATAATCACCTATTATTTTTCTAATAGGATATCAAATGGAAGCAACTAGTACATAAATTCTCACTTTTTAGTTAAATGATAGCATCAAATGCTTTATGTTAATCAATCACATTTTCTTGGTTTCTTAATTATTTTTCTTATATGTGTTGTTTTATATCTTATATGCTAAATCATATCTTGACATGTTCTGTATAGTTTGGCGTACTTAGATGGAAGAAAAGACCTTTATTAGAGCTCACGAGTCATTTTCCCAACGCTCCGCCGCAAGGATAATTTTTTTTTACCTTATTTTAATATGTGTTAAATCACATATTTTGACATGTTTTGCTTTAGTTTTTTTGTTTTGTATTTTGGTCCTTATTTTTCATTTTTTTTTGTTTATTTTGATTCCTTTAATTTTTTGATCTTTGCAGGATAATTTTGATTTTTTGTTCATATTTATGTATCTGTACTCTTAGTTTTGATTTTTAATTTCTATTGTTATTTATCTTTGTATTAAATGCAACTTGCATTAAAAATAGAGTAAGTTTACCTTTGATGGTGTGAAATGAGAGTTAAACTCTCTTATGCACGTATAGTGAATGATTTGTTATTCGTGATATGTTATCTATGTGTTTTTTTCATCTGTTTCGTTTATGTGTGACTTGATATATTCTTAGTTTAAAGTTATTTTTATTTAAAAAGAAATTAGAATATTTTTTATTTTTTAAAATTTATTCTTGACTTTTATTATATTACATGTATTTCAGAACATTGAGATTATATTATTTAGGGGGTGTTATTGGTGCTCGTTGAGAGCTGGTTGGAGCTACTATGGGAGGAAGGGGAGAGAGAGGGAGTTGTTGCAAAGGAAAGAGAGAGAGGGTCATATGTGTGTGGTTGGTTGTTGTTGTCGGTGTTGGTGTCCCTCCGGTGCCGAGGGAGATGGAAGGGTGGCTGTCATGTGCAAGTTTTTAGTCACGACAACCTCTGTCATTTTCTCCACTGTGTTCGTCATACCGTCGTCCCTGTCGTGTGCAACCTCTGTGTGTGTTTTTTTTCTCCGTTCTACTCTGTTTTTTTGTTCTCTCCCTTATGTATTTTGTTCTGTCTTCCCCCAATTTTTTCAATCTACTCCCCCTGTTAATGATGCTCCAGCTACGCGCAGTTACGGGTTACCTCCTACAATGGCAAGCTACAACTGTGTGTAGTGATGAGTTTCTTCCTATAAAGGCATGCTATAGTTGTGTGCTGATGGGTTGCCTCCTATAGTGGTTGCCTCCTCATCAGCGTGTCTGCAGCGACATGGTGCCTCCTGCAGTGACATGCTTGTAGCGGCAGAAGTACATCACATTTTGAGACTTGGTATAATGGCATTTTGGTCCGTCAATTTGTAATTGCTCTAATTGCACTCTCAATTAGTTTTAAAATTTTAAATTTGTGCAATTGTATCCACGGAAAAACTTCAATATCAACCTTAACTTTGTGCGCCTTTTTTATTCTGGTCCTTGGTTTTGTATTTTTGCGATTTGACCCTCAATTGACCATTAAACTCTCAATTTCTTCAAGTTTGCACCTGACTTCAACACAATAATTAGCTTGGAAAAAATTCAATTCGATCTTTGAAAATTCTAATTTTCTCAATTAAGCACGAATTAAGATCAAGAACCTAGTTTTTCATCAACTAAGCCCTTAATAAATTTAATATGTCCAATTTAAAGTAAAATTAAGTCCTTGCACTTAATTAAATCCTTAAATTGGACCTTAAATTAATTCTCAAACATAATTACACTTTAAATTGGTCGATGATTAAATCAAATCAGCCCATAAAAATATAATTATGTCTTTCAACTTAATTTTTACATAGATTTATCTAATAAGAAATTATTTTGGCCTTAGATCTGTATTTTCTTTTATTTTTAGGGACAAAAGAGATATGA
The DNA here is from genome assembly GCA_027405865.1 of Salix purpurea. Taxonomy (NCBI): domain Eukaryota; kingdom Viridiplantae; phylum Streptophyta; class Magnoliopsida; order Malpighiales; family Salicaceae; genus Salix; species Salix purpurea. The sequence goes on from JAOWLH010000001.1 coordinate 7,601,923, forward strand.
TCGAACTCTCGAAACCATCCAAAATTTTCACATTGATTTTTCTACCAACACCATCCTCTTTTTATTTTATTTTTGTTATTTTTAGGTAAGTTTTAGGGAATAACCCAGAATTGGGTTATGACAATTGAAAAACACAAGATTCATGTTTTTTTTATTCAAAAATCTATTTTTAATCTATTTTTTACATAAACTACCTAGAAAACATTGTAGTAACCTTATTAAACCAATTCATGGCCTCTAAAAACAAAAACAAAAACAAAAACAAAAAAACCTTAAAACTCGAAATCAAACTACAATAAAATATATATAAAAAATATTTCATGCTAAGTTTTTTTAAGTCTAAGTTTTTTGTAAGGCACTTTCTAGATAAAAAACTAATTCAAACTTTTCTCATCATATGAAACTATTTGACATAAAAATTAATTGTTTTAATAGCTAGAGTTGTGGCTTATGACAGCTCTCTCTCTCTCTCTCTATGGTAGAATACAGCGAGTCCCCCCTTTCTTCTCACAAAAAAAACTAAAAAAATGAGAATAAAATAAAATATGAAATTAAAATTATTTTTAAAAAAATTAAAGGGATCGGTTATGTACAAGCTAGAAAAAATAGGACTAAATTGAGCTTTTAATAAATTCTAAAGTTGCCATCTACTTCATATTTTTCCACTTAAGTCATGTGTTTTTAAATTAAACCCTCTCTTCCAAAAAAAAAAAAAACAAATATGCAATTACATGCTGATTTAAGCTAAAAAAAACTAAATTATACAAAATAAAAACTCAAATATCAAATGAATTTTTTTAAAGAAATCATTACTAAGCGGATCTAAGAGATTGTGAACAATAATAACACTACAATAAAAGCAAAGCCCATTTAGTTTCTCTTAGTTATGATGCATAACTATATTTTACATTTCATAAATAATCAATCACACCAGGTCTATCTAATTGGATATCAACGCACTGATTTCACATAAACAAATATTTATTTTTATTATTATTTGTTCTTAGAAAACCAAAAGTAACACAGTTGTCACCACGTTATACATATTTTCATCCACCAAATCCTAAGGTGCCCCCCACCCTATTCTCTCGCAGTGATCTTCATTGGATCCTCCCTAGATAAGAGGTCTCATTATGGCCATGAAATCTCAGTGGATGACTCTATTTTCCATCTCCTTTCTCCAGATTCCCGAAATGTCTTCTCAGTTCGTACGCCCCCATCCCATTTTTTACAGGAATGAAGGCAACGCGAAACAAGGATTGTGAGGTTTCCCTAGATACACCAATATGTTGTCGTTATAAAAATATGAAAAAAAGACTAGATTATAAGAACATGTATGAACACATGGATTTACTATGTTTATAATCAATTATTTCACCTAAAACACTTGAAACAAGGTTGTCAAAATCACGAGTTGACTCTTAAAATCTTGTGATTTTATGAGTCAACATGTATTTACGTGTTAGATCGGATTTAAACTCGAAAACTAGTACTTGACTCGTGCAAAGTCGGTCTGATTTTAAGAGTTTACTAAATTTGTAATATGAACCAAGTTAATTTTGAATTTGGTCTTAAAATATTTATTGATGATTTTGTGAGATCAAATATATCCTTCAAACTATATATTAGATTTAGTTAAAATTTTATAGAAAAATATTAGATACATGAAAATTCATTTTAATAAATTGTTAGATTAAACAAAGTCCATAAATATATTATTTCAAATAGTCAAATTTGTTAGATAAATCTTGTCAAATTTATCAAAATAGACATCCATGTATATTGTCTTGGATATGTCTAGAGTAATTTACGGGTTCTTCTATACTTACTATTATTTAGTAATTTGTCTATATTGAAAAAAATTATTTTGAGATATTTTATTTTTTTCATGTTATTGATTTCGTGATTTATATTATTTATCTTTTTTATTTGTTCAGGTCAGTAATTAATTATAATATTATTGACTCTATCTATTAGATTTTAATATAATTTAATTTATTGACTAAATTATCAATACATAGTTAAAAAAATATATTTATAATTTTACAATCCGGTACTATATTGTTCGTGTAATATTAAAAAAGCTGACAGCTGCTTGGAACAAAGTTAATTGAAAACTTCGACATTCGTTCATGCCATGGTTAATAAGTATGTAGGGTTAGTTAGGTGGTTTTCAAGAACACAGTTTCTGATCCTGCAATGTACATCGGCCCAATGTTGGGTTCACTTTAATCTTCTTTTCTTTTTTTACAATATGATTTTGTTTCCTCTTTCTAGTCAACGAAATTTCATTAAAGCAAAGAAAAGATGGCATACAAATGATAAGTCATTTTTCCTTTTGACCCTCCTCTCTTGATTTTTTACTCTCCCACTCGTAACCATGGCAGTGTTATGAAATTTGGATCGGCTTAACAGGGTCATGACTTATCACTGGTTTTCAAAAATATTAATATTTAATTTTTATTGATATTTTTAGATTATTTTCATGTATTGATATAAAAAATAATTAAAAAAATTCAACCATCCTCTTAAACGGATAACATTTACCTGATCAAGGATTCTAATTGGGTTTCAAATAAATAAAACTTCAGTAATTTGTCGAGTCAATCGAAAATCTAGATATAAACTTAAAATAAAGTAAAATCAATCCTTTAATTTTATATATTTTTTATAGTTTATATCTATATAAACTATTTGACTTTTCGACTACACTTAATTATTTATTTTTCTTATATAATCGACATCATTGTTTCTTAATATATCGATGTGAAATAATTATATATAACTTCTTCCATATTTATATATATTTATTTATTTCTTAATTGTTTTATGTAAAATAATTATATATAACTTTTTATTTATATAAATTTTTAAATTAAATTTTTTAGAGTTTTAAATCATCTTTATATATACACTTATGTAAAAAATAACTTTTAAAAAATAAAATAAATATCATTTTAATATATTTATAAATAAAAAATAATTTTAAAAATAATCCTAATCAACTCAACTCATGGTTCATGCACTCCTGTACAAGTGAAGTACATCTATTTTGGAATTTACTTTCTAAGCTTCTCAGAATCTATCACACTCGTTAGTTGTCTTATCTAATCTTGTAGGGTGGAAAACACAGAGGAAATGACCTCCTCACTGTGACTTTCTTTTACTTCAATTACCATATTTATACAACGATCACAATTACTCTTGGCAGATATGGCTCAGCAGGTATAGCTTTTTCTTCTTTTTCACTTCTTCTTTGATGATCCCTCGTGATTTGTCTCTTAGATTTCTATGTTTCCCCGAGTTTCCGATTCGAGGGTGTGTGTTCTTTTCCTATCATTGACCTGATTAAAGGGTCTACCTTTTCATTTTCAACCTGTTCTCGTTTCTGATTAAAGTACAATGATCTTCTTTATTTTCTTGCGTGTTGAGGTTGAACTGTTTCCAATAATGCCAATAACTGATGTGATTGCAGCAAGAAGGTTGGCCTCTGGGTTTACACCCGCTGAATGTAAGAGTTGGGATAGCTAGAAATGGTGATTTCTCTGGATCAATATCGCTCAACACTTTACTCACTGGTTCTCCAACTTCCTCGACAGATTCCTCATCAGATTTGGACACCGAGGTCAGTGAAATGACAAGGCTTCACTGTGAAATCTTACTTTAGTACGTCTTTTTTCTATCACAATGTACCTGTTTTCCCCCCCTTTTCTCTCCAGTTTGCTTTGTTCACATACCTTAATCTGCTTGGTATTTATGGGATTTGACAAGGAAATTCTGGTTTCCTGATTTTCCTTCCCCATTTTGAAATATTGCAAGTGAACTTAATGAGCAATGACATTAATTTGAGTGAGGACTGAGTTTTCTTTGAATGAGTAATGATGCAGCATTGAAAAACTCTTTTCTCCATACCATAAAGTATGGTAGTGGTTATGGTTGGTGACCTAGTTTATCAAATCTTGTTTGTTAATTCGCTCTCCTTTCTTGTTTTAGAGTGCAATGACCAACAATTAGGTGCCTTTCATAATCAGTAGTCAGTTCAATGCACCAGCACTTCATAATTGTCATATCAGGCATCCCTTTTGATATATATTACAGAGGAGGGCACGAATTAACCTCTGCCGATTGAATTCTGCTGTTCTATTTGTGCTGACATATTTTTTACATGTAGCCATCAATTTCAGGATTAAAGCTTGAATTTTGTGTTAATAGGAGCAATAATAGAATAAGAGACTCTTAAGATAGAATTCAATCACCTTGTTCATGTCCATCTGAGCCAAAACCCAGCTTCCTAGCTTTCCAGTCCTTGACGGACCCATTCCGTAGAAGCTGCTACCTGGTTTGCAGTTTTTCAATCTTCTGACTTGGCCGAGTAATTAGATTAGGTAAACTGAATGTCTTATCAATCTAGAGTTAATATGGCTCATCTATATTATGATTGATTTCAGTCTACAGGATCTTTCTTCCATGACAAGAGCATTTCACTGGGGAGCCTCATAGGTGTTTCCAACCTACTAGAGCTCTCTAGAAAATCAACAAGGACAAGGAAAGTTGAAGTGGTAGAAGAAAAGAAGAGCATCAAATCCAAAACATGGATTTTCTCTTTATGTTCAAGAGACACTACTGATGCCAAAGTTGTGAATGACACTCCATCTCTCGGCCATTTTCTTGCTGTGGAGAGAAGAGCATCCAGTGAATATAGAAGGAATCACAGCCCGATTATTTATGGACCTCGTGACGAGCTTGAACTTGCTCAGCCTGTTGCGGAACCCAACTCACTATTTGTTAATGGCCATGTTGCTCCTCCCAGACCAGGCCAAAGCTGCAGCGCCGAAGCTGAAAGAAGAGGAAATGAAGAACAAGAGCACTGCGGTGAATATGCAGGGCCAGTTCTATTTTCATGCATGTGTGGACAGCCTTCTCTTTGAACCACCTTCTCCTGCTGTCACTTTTGATGATTGAGTTTCATGTCCCGCGTAAAAAACTAAAAATGAACCTGTAATTTTCATTGGTTTCAGGCGTAAGGGAATCTATTTCATGTCTATGCACTTCATCTCCCTCCATGGGGTGGTCTCTTGCTTGGTTTTGAACAGCAAATCCAGAGATTTCGCGAGATTATCAATCTCTTCGTGACCATGATAGTGTTGCCAACGTTAATGCAAACTAAGACCTCGTCAAGGTGTGTTCTTCTTTTTTTTATATCAAGACCAAACAATTAGCGGATGAATGCAGAGGCCTTGGCTGCCATCTTGTAATACCTTTTGCAAGAGCATGATAACTGGAGGGAGGTTCCATTACGAGAAAAACAGAGAGAAAGATGGCGGTGCAGGACTAATCAGATCCAACCCAATTTGCGGGACTACAAGGCAGGATTGGATTTGAGAGTGTCAATGAGATTACTGTGCACGGGTAGAAAAAACTAAGATAATTGATTCACACTAAATTGCAAGTCGAATTAATCAAGTATAACTATTATTATTATTATTTTCATTGAATATTCATGAGTATTATTATAAAAAACTTTGCACATTAGGTTCATATATAATTATTTATAAGTTAATTATTAATATTACCATAAAAAACCACAATCTTGTGTGAAAAATATAACATGATTAAATGAATTTTAAAATATCATTGTAAATATTTTTATTAAAGAAAGTTTTATTTATTTAAAAAAAAGAGGTTGAAAGGCTACAAAAAAAAGAAAAAAAAATGGAAGTGGACAACAATTCTTTTGTTAGGTCAAACGATGTGTCATCTATTATCACAATTCTTAACGGGTCTGTTTGGTATTGCGGTTGCTGTTGTGGTTGAGGTTGAAAAAAAACAGTTTCAAAAAAAGTATTTTTTCTGCGGTTCAAAATAAGCAGTGAGTGTTTGGTTAAAACTGTGGTTGAGTCCGAGGTTGAAAGAAAACAGTTTTGTATGTTTGGTTACCAAGTTTTGCATGTAGCTTTTTACATATACACACACATTTAGAACTCTCTCTGTATATATATTTTATATTAATAATCATATTTTTATAATGGAAGGAATAGATCAAGTAAAATTGACACTTTTTTTTATTTGTTCAACAAACTATTTGCAATGCTATCACGAACAATATTCATACGTAAAGGCCTTTGCAATCCCTGACTATTATCTCGCGCTACAATATTTGGTAAAACGTCATCTGGTACATAATTGGGATTACAATCATATTGAACAAAATCAACGTCATGTTGCGATCTCCTCCGAATAAAGTTATAAAGTGTCATCGACGCAACAACAATTTGAACTTGCGTTTTGTATTGATAAGGTGGCGTTTTGTATTGATAAGGTGGCATGCTCTGTAAAATTATTTTTCTCATTTTTTACATCAACCAAATCCATCTCCCTTTTTTAAACTCTTTATTTATAGTTTCTTGTACCTTACGAATAATAATAAAATTGTTAATTTTTTATTTACAAATATTGGGGTTAATATTAACTTATTCCCTGAATTTTATTAGGACAAATTAATCATTTATTATAGAATATAAAATAATTATTTATTATTTATAGTTTCTAGATTAAAACTTGCATGACTGGAGACCATCATTTCCACCAAAAAACGTTTACATTGCATCAGGGATAAGCAATTTATATGTAAAATTGTCAAGTTTTTTTGTTTTGATTTTTTCACCAGCTTACTGTGTAGCTACAAATGACTTTCATCTACAATCTTGCAGGTCCGGCTCCTATTTCCTATCAACAAACAGAGGCATATCATACACAATTCATTGATGTACGGGCAAACCCATGCAACACAGATTATGTTAGAAATTGCACATTAATTCCTCTAATTCATCACAAACCCATAACATCACATTGTACACAAACATGTCAGAGCACACATCGAACCTCCTAACATGACAAACGCATCAATGACAGAAAAAATCAAGTCATTGACAGCAAGAAGAGATTACTTTGGTTGGGTGGGAGCAGCTCGATCGGGTCTGCAATTTTGGGAGCAGATGGGTCTTCACAAGAAAGTAAGAAGTTAACAGATGTGGAGCAGAGGGGAGAAGAGGTGAGCTGGGAGATGGGTTTGCAAGGGAGAAGAGAGGACGCTGAGGGATATATCGAGATTGCAAGGGAGGGTATGGAATTTGGAAAGAGAGGTTTCGGGCATCTGATAAAAGTAGAAGAAGTTGAAAAATAGAGAAGTGGAAAGAGATGGTTTCTCAATGGAAAAAATAAAAGAAGAAGAGTCGGTGGAATAACTTTAGTTGAAAAAAAAGCAACTTCGACCTGCTTCACGATTTCCCTGGTTTGGAACGCAAAATTGGTGGGCCATAGGCATTGTGGACATGGTTTAATATCCATATTTTACATTACCAAACAATCAGCACCTGGCTTTTTTTTCAAACGTGGGTTGTACCACAAAACCAAAAGGGCACTAGATAATGGTATAATCAAGTTCTGGGTTTTTTTTGGCACTCAAACCTAAATCTTAATATATTTTTATCTAGAAATACTAAAAAAAATTCTATGATTTTTAACCACATTTCCAGCCTTAAAATACCTTTTAATTAGTCTGAAAATCAAAACAAAACAAGCTTTTAGGATTCTATATACTTTTTCTCTTATGATTAAAGGTCCACGTCACACTCATTGTATTTTCATATTCAAGACAAACTCTTTGATACCAATATCATTTTTTGTTGTTGTTGTTGTAATGTGGTTGGCCCACTTTCTCTCTTTTATTTCAATATTTATCGACTAAAATATAAAAAAAAAATCATGATCCAATTGTAAATGTTGAAAACTACAAGCACTAAAGTTTAAAGAAATTTCCTTCGATATTCAATTAATAGCAAAGGTGTCAATACCGTTTCGATTGATGCTTTGTTTTTTCAATTGGAACATAATGTTTTGGTTTCGGAGCATTTCGGCGCGCCATTTTGAGGTTGTACTGTTTATATCTGTGTGTGTGTGTGTGTATATATATATATATATATAATTAAATATATTAATTCAAAAAAATAATAATTCAAATCCAAAAATAAAATTATTTAGAATTGTGCAATTTAATCTAAAAAAAGACAGAATAAAATGATTTTTTTGAACTAAATTATGAACATGTATAATATTACGAGAATGTCATCATCAATCTCGCAAAAAGATAGAATAAAATGATTTTTCTGAACTAAATTATGAACATATATAATATTACGAGAATGTCATCATCAATCTCGTAAGGTCATTATATTCTCTGATTGCTTTGAAATTTTAACATAATATATATAAATATGCTAAGAGACTCCTCGTAAAATTTTATCTTAATTTAACGGTCGGATTAAGAGATATGATTGATATTGTAAAATTATTTATTATTTAAAAAAACACTACTTGGCTGAAACATGATGGGCGGAATGAAATCAGAATGTTTCGGCCGGTATTTGGCTGAAAAATCCGAAACGGGCTGGAATTTTAACTAAGGTAAAAACGATGTCATTTTGTCTTCTTTTTTTTAACTAATACGAAACAATTCAGTCGTTTCGGCCGAAACAAAATGAATCATACACCTATGATTAATAGTGTGATGAACAATAAATTGTATGTGTACACAAAGTATGTGAACAATGAAATGTTGTTTTGTTTAAATTATCTTATGTGAACTATAAATTGTTGTTTTGTTTTAGATTATCTTACTCATTAATTATGTTATGTTTAAAAGATAAAATAATCCGGGAAAAAAATCTCATTTTACTTCGAATCTCGACCCATTATGAATTTCTCAGCCAAACTCCAACTAAGATGTTCCAATTTTAGTTTGTTCATTCCATATCATGAACAATGTGTTTTTTTTTTAAATATATATGTTTAATTAAATCCGTTATCACTTAATTTGTTAGATATTGAACTTCATAATTTATTATGGTTTGTTTTTGTATGGGCATCCCCATCTCATGATTCACTCTACGAGTTTTGTGGGTTAACCCAATTGACTTAATTTTTTTTTTTATTATTTTAGTTTTATCATTCAACATCTTCAGCTTTTGGTTGATTATGATTAGGCTTTATCATTTGTTTCGGTCTGTGTTCTATAAAATTATCACAATTTCATGACTCAAGTTATAGGTTTTGCGAGTTAGCCTAGATAGACTTGATTGTTTTATTGTGTTCTTTTTTAGATTGATTTTTTTCTCAATTTCATCATTCAATAATGAGTTTATTAAGGATTGAGCTTCATAATCTATTTTGATTTGCTTTATTTAGGGTAATCATGGTCTCATAACATGGATTATGAATTTAAAAGGTTAATTAGGGTTGATCCAATATATTATTTTTTAAATATCTTTTAAAAAATGATGCTCTCTTGAATTTCTTGAGTAAAACTATATTTCTATCAGTTATTCAGGTTATCTTTGAAGTCGTTTAGTCAATCAGATTATATTGGATCAACTCTCATGTGGTTTTAAAAAAATCTACTAGAAAATCATTAGCTACGCCTAGATATATTTTTTTTACATTAAAAAAATTTATCTGGCCCGCAGTGTAGCATGAGTCGACGATTCAGTAGTTACTAAATAAGAATATTTAATTTTTAAAACTATATTTTGATACTTAATATTATTTTTGAAGTTTGAATTGCATAATTTTAAGTTAATTTACTTTTGAATTTTAATTGATATATATATATATATATATATATATATATATATATATATATATATATATATATATATGTGATTGAATGGTACAAACCTCTCTAAAATCAAGATATATTGTTTTAATAAAAAAAAGTAACTCCGATCACAATTTAATTGACAATCTTTAGTTCATAGTAATATAGAATATTTCATTAAAAAATTGGCTAATTTATTCTAAGTTTATGTTTATGCTACATCTAATATTTTTCCAATACTAAACAATATTTTTGTTTAAAATATTCAATGACAAATTAAACAAAAACATTAAGAAAAAAATACATATACAGGTCATGATCTTATAATATATTATAGGTAAAATACATTTGCCAAGAAATTGTTAATTTCCCTTTGGATATTTAGAAAAAGAGAGCCACTTGGACTACAATTAAGAAAATATTATAATCATCTAGTAGGTGGTCTAGTGGTACAAGTTTGGAAATAAGAGGTTTGCACCTCTGGTCTCAGATTTGAGTGTAGTTGCTAATATGATGATCATTAAAGATTTACATGATTGTTAACTTTAAAATCCGTGGATTGATCAAGATATGCACAAGGTAATCCAGATACCCACATTAATAAAAAAAACCATTATATAAAAAAGATTAAATCACCATTCAGCATGTTTACTAGCACCTAAAAATATCCAACGTATTCTCTCTATCTTGCTATCACCCACCCTCGTATAGAAAATTGGCTTGATCATCCACGTATCCTTCTAGAAAAACAGTCGTGCCACCAAGTTTTTTTTTTTTTTTTTGTAGGTCCTAAACCAGCTACCATAGCTGAAGATACGATAACCAGAGCTCATCTTGTATACAAATGGCCTTCCATAATCATAGCAAGATTTATGCAGCAACAATATACAGCAATACCACATGGAATAATAAAAAAAGGTTGCAAGATTAGAAGATTCGTTTGGTTTCTAAAAAATACGGTGTGGTGACAAAAGGTTTATTATTTGTACAATAAATTTAGAATTCTAGTCAATACGTGCACTCCTCTCTTTAAAGAAATTTACTAGCGTGGAAATCTGGGGGTGCTATAATATTCTATTGTTGAACCAAAAGAATTTAATCAAGATCCTGCCAAAAGCATGGTCATAAAGCATCGTTTTTTTAAATTTTTTGTACATGGCTTGAATGCCTGCAGCCTGCGAGAGGGAAAGAACAGCTCTTCTGTGTTCTAATCCTTGATAAATGGAAATTAAATGGTCTAATTCTTGATGGCTGCCTGCCGAGACTGCGAGTTCCACCAGTAATCGGCTGCTATCTCTCTTTTATTGTGCGTAAACAACACGTTCTCAGAACCCAATAACATTCTTTGATGGGAAATTTCGGTCTACAATTTACTCTATTCTTCTTCTATTAGTCAAACTAATCCCACTTTCTTAGCTATTAGGTCATAAAATAACACTTGTTAGCGAGAAGACAGGGACGAATGAGGGATCTTTTTGACTGATTGATAGCAAATTCTTTGATGAAACAATGACACCCCGTTGGTGGGAATAGCGAGAAGACAAAACAGCATTTGCCGGGTAAAAGAAGCTTGTTATTTGTTACTTTCTCCATTCCGCTGATTTATAATTATTTTTTTTAAGATTTATCGTCGTCATCGGCTGCTAGCTAAGGTTAGGGAAAATCACTTTCAAATCTAGCTACTTTTTTTTTTTTAATTTTTGGGTTACAAAACTAGCTATATCAATACCTCCTCCCAAGCTTGGAAAATACGCAACGAAGGAAAGTCGATGTTGCCTTTACGGTTGGAGGAAAGTCTAGAATGTCATGCTATATCGGTTATATTATAATTAAAAGAATATCATTAAGTGAATAGTTTAGGGTTTGACCAAAGTATTAGAAACCCTTCACCAATTATTTTATCCACGTTACATTTAAAAATTATGATTTAATTGAAGACCTTAATATTTATCTTGGTGTAAAACTACATTCTAGAATACCCTATAAGGTATTATATACAAAAAAAAAAAAAAATGAATGTGATGTTAAATTTAGATTTTAAAACATTTAGATTTTGATTGACTGAGGGAGTGAGTTTCTCATGAAAAGATATTTATCTTGAATTTTAAAAAATATCAACGAATATAAATTTGAACTAGAAAAATAATTATATAACAATACAGTTTATCTTAGATAGGGTGCACTGGTGGTTCATATATGTAAATAAATTCATTGATTGGTACGGGAGGCTCGAAAAGTAGTAACAGTTATTTGTGAAGATATCAATGAGATGGAATATATTATGACCAATATCATGCTCAATCTCAGCTATGATGAACTTCAAGAGGTTAGAGAGGTTGAGTGTCTTAAAGTGACATTAGTGAAAGATGAGGTTGTTTATCATGGTAGTGTTAGGAATGTTAGTCCATTCATAAATGTCTTAGGTCCATTCACAAGCTAAGATGATATTGGTCTTCCTCATATTTACGTAGACGTTACAAACTCATAAGATGATATTGGTCTTCCTCATATTTACATAGACGTTACAAACTCATCCTCGAGTTAGACGAGTTGGGGTGATATTCTAGGTCTTTCCATAAGCTAGAGCGATTATTTAATACAATTATATGTTATTATATGTTATGAGAATTATGAATATATGCATAGTTTGTTTAATTTTCTTAAAATATTATGTTATATTAATCATCGTTCTAATTTTATTATTTATGATTAAAAATGTGATATGTTGCTTATGTGAATTGTATTTTAATATTATAAAACTAGAAATTTGAATGTGAATTGCGGGTTTTTAAGGTAGGGAATTAATGGTATAGAAGATTGTCTTGGGATGTGTCTCTTAGTCGAGTCACGAATAACATTAGCAACTCAAAAGTGATAGATGATGAAATGATTCTCTTGTCGTAAATATTATATGAGACTTGATCAAGTGTGTTATATTTCCATATATTTCTTTCATTATGTCGGTTTATAAAAAAATAAAAAAAAACATTGTGAAAACTAATCGATAACATGTTTGCGTAGGGAAGCGAGAGAAAAGAAGACACTTAAGCTAGCCATTCCCATCCACCAATCTATCATATGGTCATCACTTTGGAATAAAATGTTTCTACAAAAGAAATCAAAGCAGCATTAGGTACTCCGTAGTTTGTACATGTCTGAAGAGTCATCACATATACCAATGAAAAACAATAGCAAAGACAGCCAATACTGAGTCATTTAGATCTTGTTTGACTTCTTAACATCTTTTTAAAAATAAAAATAATTATTTTTAATATTATTGTATCAAAATAATCTAAAATATATATATATATTTTAACAGTAGAAACAAAACAATTCAGATTTGTCTCGATACTCATGTCAGATCTATGTTCATCGCGTCCCTCCCCTTTTGCCCTACCACCCTGACACGCTTGATTTTTTTTTGTATTTATCATTATATCATTGGAGTTTTCTCCTTCAAAAAGTCTTGGACCAATGGGGGCACATCACAGATTCACATAACCAGACAAACATGCATTGCTTTATCACGACGACTACCATCAGTCCTCGTTTACAGAGCCACATGATAGAGGCTGTACTTGACTCTCTTTTCTTTAGAACATGTAAAGGAGCAGCGATTCAGGAAAGTGGAGGATTTATTTTCCAGGAAGAAAAAAAAATATTTCTTTTATCAATTCAGATATTGAACGGACCGACCCTCAAAATAATAATGAATGCTCCTTCAACCTTCAATCTCAAGTAAACAAAGATTACCACAATATGACCACCAGCAGTCATATAACCAAACTTAACAATCCAAACCTGAGACTCACGTCTTTACTTCATTTTTACACTACATTGCCAATGGGGCCATATCTCTCTCTCTCTCTATCTCTCAATATATATATATATAATATACCCGATTGGGTCCAGCACCGACGCTGATTCCTTGATAATTTTACCCTTGTTTGGGATTACAAGGAATCCTTGATTGCTAAATGGAATCTTCGATTGCCAGATGCTACCAAGTATCGTCAAGACTTGTTCATCCACTCATTTTCTGCAGCAATCCTTCCTGAGCCGCGGCCACCCATTTTTCCAAATGTTGCTGATAACCCCTTGAAACTGCTGCTTCCCTCGCTGAAGTTCCGTGACTTCCTTGATTTTCTCAGCTTCGGGGAACCAATCTCCCCAAAATCCTGATCAGCATCATTGCAGTTCTTTATTTTAGCAACCACTAGACGGGCAATGTTGCTTCGACAGAATGGACAAACTGGAGGGTTGAGGCATGCGGTTGTAGGGTTGGGTTTGTTATGGCAGCAGAGAGCTAGCGTGCATTGTGCACACATCTGATGGCCACAGTCTTGGACTTCAATTGTACAAACCTGCTCGAAGCATATGCAGCACACCTCTGTATCGCTTGCCTGCATTATATATGTTACCAAATAGACACGTCAGTCACAATCCATCTGCTACCCTGGTTCCAAGTAGTTTGGCCAACGTGGAGCTTAATAAAGAAGTTGCAGGGAATTTTAATTTTAATTTTTTGATAAAAAAAATAAGGAATTTGGCAGCTAAAACAGGAAACAATTTAACAGCCAAGAATTCTGGAGAAAGTCTTAAGCTCAGCAAGACACCACTTTTTGACATGTTTTGCTTTCATCTAATAATACTTAAGAATGTAAAGCTCCAATCTCAGACGAAGAATCAACTATAAGAACCATATACATACCTGTGCTCAAGCATAAATAGTATATCACAATCTATGGCAGAATAACAAATAAGCGGTCACGTATATTATTCAGTTTAAGCACATCACCGATTAACAAGTGTGAAAGATTCATCAAGAGGTTGAATCAATGTTATTTGTGTCTTAAGTAGTTCAGAAAATAAAACATGATTTCACATGAAAACTTGAGACTTTTGAGGTTTAAGCCTTTAAAACTAGTTTTAGTTTTGAAACAATGGCCAAAATCATCCATTTTCTGTGTAAAACTTTCCAGCTCCAGTATCTGGTTGTTTAAATTTGTTTCCTGTTGATTGAAGGGAATAAAATTAAACACGATCCCAGAAGTACAGATAAGCATGAAAATTACCTCAGATATATTGGAATCTGTCCCATCAACAGAATGTGATGGAGATGGAAGTGAGTGCCCAGTTCCCTTCAAGATGTTCTTTTCCCTCTCCCTGTTGGCCTCCATCAACGCACACTCTAGTAGAGTTTTTGTCTCTTGACTCAGCTCACTGATAAACTTCAATGGTGATGGCCATACAAGAGGCTCTGCTGATGTGGGATTAAGAAGGGCTGCACATGATCCATTTCTGTACTTCAAAGCAACTACATAGGGTATTCTCCTGCATTTGGATGACCATATAAAAATAAGAAAACGTTCAAGCTATAAAAAAGACGAGATCAAGAGAATGATGACTATCCCAGTTCTTAATTAAAAATAAAGCAACAGCTCTTATAGCATTAAGGTCCCTGATTCCATGTTAATCATTGGAAAACATTTTATAGAATACATCAAAGAACAAGACAACCACATGCTTTGTTAGCCAATATTATTACATTATGAATGTGTTATAGCTTCTAAACTAACGAAGGATGGAATCAAGTAATACCCAGATGCATCTCTTTGAAGACGATCTGCCCCCCACGCCAGCAATTTACGGGTACAATCAAGAGATCCCCCTCTGGCTGCCAAATGAAGAGGAGTACTCCCCGGGGAACTGCAAGCAGCAATACATCAACAAAAATTAAAACAACAAATCTTATCAAAAGTAAGAGACAAGTGAGGAAATCAATATAATTATTACCCATATCCTTCTGTTGAAGCACAAACAAGAGCACCATTGTCTAACAAGATATGTACACATCCAGGCCGTCTTTGACGAGCTGCTAAATGCAATGGTGTTGCTCCTCTACCATCTCTGATATTGACAAACCGTGCAAATCCCCTAGATTTCAATTTCCACAGAAGTTATTATCATAAAAACTAAAAGGCAAAATCATCAAAAGAGAGGAAAAGAAAAAAGAACAATAAAAAAACATATAAATCTTTAGAATGAAACATGTTGTTACCAAGAAACAGCAACAGGGCTTGATTGAGCAGCAGAAAGAATAACTTGAAGGCAATCCGAATGGCCATAGTAAGCAGCATAGTGCAAGCAAGTTCTTCCATTAAGTGAATCAAACTTCAAAATCTGATAAAAATCAAACAGATAACCTTATCAGTAGATGCTAATTCACAATTTCAAATAAGAATAAATTAATCTCTAAAATAAAAAGCAGACGGAAATTTTGAACTTTAACATACATTTGCCCCTGCTTCGATGAGCTTTATCAAACATGAGATTTTGCCATGCATTGCAGCCAACATAAGCGGGGTCTATCACCATTCACAATCAACAAATCAAATCACTATAAAGTAAAAGGTGCTAGCTATATCACAAGATCAAGGAAGAAAAGAGAATTCCCATTCACACAAGATTACCAAAATATTACCTGCTTGTGACGATTCACCATATCAGGATCCACAGATCGCTCCAAAAGCATTGTTAAAATCTACAAAAGACGTCACAAAATCCATTCTTATCAGCATTCAGCAAGACGCGGAGACTTTCGCCAAAAGGAAAAGTCAAAAGTTCAGACAGCAAAATAAAAAATAACCCAGAAGAGTAATAACCAGTATCAAAAAACCAAAATCAATGGTAAAAAGAGAAGCATGAAAGGGACCTCGATCTGGCCATTGGCAGCAGCGATATGTAACGGATACTGGGAATCATAAGTAGTTTGATGAAGGAGAGATGGGTCTCTCTCAAGCATAGCATTTACTGTGTCTAATTCACCAAGCTGCACAGAAGTGAAGAACCCATGTTCTTGACTCGCCGCGCAACTCAGTCCCTGGCCCATGATGATATATCTCTCTGAATGACCGACTCCCTCCTCTATTTAAAAAAAGGCGCGCACTTCACCCTCCGTTCACCGGAGAGAAGCTGCACCGCTACCTAACCGCCACCTTCCCTGACGAGAGGCAGCTCTCTTCTCACGAACTCGGGTTTGCTGAAAAGTAGTTATTGGGCACAAAACAAAACTTGGTCTCTTTAAGCAAGTCTAGAGAGAGGAAGGGGGTTGTAGCTGTACGAATAGTATTGCATTATTATTATATTTTTTATAGAGAGAGAAAGTCTTTGCATTGGAGTTTGGAGTTGCCCTGTAGCTGACCGTGTCAGGGAGGAGAGGGCGCGTAAGTGAAAGTGTGGGCAGCAGTTAGGTCTTTGTCCGGGCAGTTTGATTGATAGATTCCGTAAGCAGTAAATTTTGGCTAGCTGGGCCTTCTCTCCTTTGAAAGAGTCCTTTTCTTGTCTTAACATCCTTAGTCTTGGACTCATCCCAGCCATTCAATCCCGCGGTGGTTTCCTTTTGTCCGTAGGATTGTTAGCAGGAAATGGACTTCTCATGTTGATTAATAAATTAAACTGAGATTGAGATTCGTTTTTAGTTGGCTACTTACTGATTTGAATTAAATAGTTGGCTGTCTTTGTGGTAATTTTTGTTTTTTTTGTAAGTATATTTTATTTTAAAAAATATATTTTTATCATGTAAGAAAAAAAGTTGTAAGATTTTGAATAATTATTTTGTAAATCGTAGAGAAAGTGCTCGTGGAAATTAAGCCATGCATGTGAAGCTTGAAAGCATGCAGCGCACACACACACACACAATTAGTTTGCACGAGAGCCAATCAGATCCCGGACAAGAGCATTTCTCTTTAGATTACTTCACTGAGACCTTGAATTGAATCTGCAAACATTTGGAACCTGCTTTTTGATGAAATACTTAAAGCTGCGGTTTCCAAGCCAAAGCAAAGTATAATACAATGAACACAGAATTTGGAACATTGGCCTGCCATTTATACGCAATCGCCATGGAAGCATCGCACTTCCTCTTCTGATTATGGAAGCTTTGTTTGATTATCACCGAATTATCACCGAATCAATCGATATATAATGAGTTGTTAAACATTAGGAAAACCCTAGAGAGAATCTTTCCACAGTATTATATATATATATACACTACAAGAAATTAAGCATGTTTAGGAGTGTGGTTGAGGTTGTTTTTAAAAGTATTTTTCGTTCATAAATTCATTAAAATGATGTTATTTTATTTGTTAAAATTATTTTTGACATCAGCACATGAAAATGATCTAAGAATATCAATTTTTAATTTAAAATAAAAAAATAATTGTTTTAAGAGTATTTTTAAAACATAATGTCAAACACCCTTATAACGTACAAAAGTCAAATGCAAATAAAAAACTATGCACAAATCTTTATTGAAGAAGAGATGAAATGGGACATCAAAATAGAAGTGAACTACAAGCAAAAAGTTTCGTAGCAAATGGGTTTCCCTACAAGCATTAAAAGAACTTACCAAAAAATAAATAAAGATGTGCCAATATTCAATAATAAAAAGAGGAAAAAAACAATCAGAAAATGAAATGGCTTTATTACGAATTCGGTCAACCATTTTTTCTGTCTATAGATGATAATTACTTGCATAACCATACATGTAAAGAGAGTGAAGAAGACAATATCATACTCTTTGGAAAGCTTCATCTCGATTTACATGTAATTGTTATACGAGTTCAAGTTAATTCTTTTGGATTAGGATTGGGCTCGCTTAATCATTTTCTTTTGGATTTACGTGTCTAATCACGTATGAATTTAGGTGTCGGGGGCACGAATTTATTTATTTTTAGTAGGGTTAAGATTAGGGGGGGAAATCCAATGGTTAATTGTTGATGGATTGGGATTTTATATATATATATATATATATAGGGTCAGAGAACAAGAACTACAAAATGTTTTTTTCATAGTTTCTTCGAGCATCAAATGTTTTTCTTCAATTTGATAATATGAAATACATCTTAGGATTAACTTACGTATTAATCAAAACTAAATATCTTCGATAAGAAAAGGGGGGGGAAGAGACAGAACAATAAACTTGAATAATGACATTAAGACGAGGGTAGTTGTAGCCTGTACGTTATGAGCAAGTTTTTGCTTCAACTTTGAAGATTCTAATATGGATTCCATCAAGAGCCCACATAGATGACAATTTATTGGTAGATTACAGATATTTATGCTTTAGCTTTCACGGGAACATAAAGTGATGAAACTACCAGTCCAATTTAATTAATACAATATTGATTATCCGTAGAAAAAATGGTTTGTACGCCATTCTATGGACCCGTAGATGTCAATGATACCTGGAATCGGATGAGTGTGCATCCATGAATTTATTACTCTCTAAGAGACCACTTGCCTCGTTTGTCCTGTTAATTGCAGAAAGCATATTGTTTAGCGTCATGCTTCACCTCATTAAGAAACACGACAACAAGCTTGGCATATATGTATGGGTCCATTTTGAGCGATCAATCTTTCGTGAAGGGTTTGGCTGCAGGTTGGAAACTATAGTTTCAGTGCGCAAAAGTTGCTTGATAATACCATTATGATACATAAAGGAGTTTTGTTTGTATAGAACGTTTGCTATTATGAAAATATTTAGACATTAATAAGTGAAATTTAATTAACCGGATTAGAGACAGTAAGATATTAAGCCAAATGAAAACATTAACGCACACCGCTTGTTGTATTTCTTCCAAGTATTTTGGTGAGCTTTGGGAGCTGACTGTTAAGTCCAGCAATGGATGGTATGGTTCAGCAACCAGAGAAGAAGAAGTTGTTCGAGAGCGAGAGAGAGAGAGAGAGTCATCTTCTGCCAAAACCTGTTACAACCCTATAAAAGCTATTCCTTCTGTAATAGACTCCTGAGCTTAAGGAAATAAAGGAATAGCAACACGCGTACTTCTGATTACAGATGCAGGATTGAAAGAAATTGAAAAAAAACAGTGTGGAAAAAAGTGAAACGGTGCTTACATAACAATTGCCTAATTCTATAATGCTTGTGTTATGGCAGTTCACCCTTGGTTTTTGTTTTTGCACTTTACGTATATTTCAGTTAATTTTATAAATCATGAAATTAATGATTAGTTAAAATCTTTAATAACCTTGAGTGATGTCAAGTTCAAACTGATAATCTCTAGAGAACAAACTCAAGACCTGACCAACAAGTCACACCCCTCAAGGTTCACCCTTAGTTTATGATCTAACTGTTTTGAATTTTGAACTTTCGTGGCTCTTATGAATGTTAAACTAGTTATAGTCTCTCTAGTGATGAATTCGTGAAAAAGACTACTTAGAAATATCATGACCTTAACTGTACACGTAAAACAAGTTTCTCGTGAAATAAGAGACATTAGATAAAAGTTCACGCGGATGAAATATATATTTTTTATTTGTAAAGAAGAAATATGTGTTCTCTGGTAAATGTAGTTTTCTTGAATGAATTGTTTTATGGATCTACCCCCCTGGAATCAAAGAGTACATAACTTCATTTATTTCTTTTATCGAAGATAAAGAAAGGAGAAAGGAAAGAGAGAGTGTTTAACCGTGTTTGGAGACTCGGGATTCGTTCCACATGAGCTTTTGAATAGTAAACAAGATTATATCGAGCTCAATGATAAGACAGAAAGTGAGGAGAGGAGAGGAGAGGAGAGAGATAGGAGGTGATGGAGCCTGGCCTGAATGACAACAAATAGAATGATCGAGCCCGGGACTCGTTTGGGAATGAGTTTTATATGATACATATTACTCTTGAATAGTAAATGAGACTGCATTGAGCAAAGGGATAAGAGAGAAAAGAAAGAGAGAGGGTTAGTTGAGTTATGGTCCAACCAAATGTGCTCGACTCTATCGAGCCCAGGCTTGACCAAGCTGCTTCTTTTTTTTCTTTTTTGTTGTTGTTTTGTCAAATGGCTCCACCTGCGGAATTAGAAGAAGAAGAGACCGTCTATAACTATAGATGTAGATTATAATATTTATTGCTATGTGATGATTGGAGCAGCGAAGTACAGGAATGTTTTTCTTTTTTCCCAAAGCATACAATTTCTCACTGGTTCAAGCATGCTGCCATGCTTTCTCTAGACATTGGGATCCTTTCAGGGGCCACATTGGCGATGTTCCTGCATCAACACAGGAAACATCAGCTTTTGTCAATGCAAGAACCGATTGGAAAGAGACTCCAGAAGGTCACATTTTCAAAGCTGGCTTTCCAGGGTTAAGGAACGAGGAGGTGAAAGTGGAGGTGAAAGAAGGTAGAATCCTGCAAATCAGTGGAGAGAGGAGCAGACAGGAGGAAAGGAATGATACGTGGCATCGACATCAAATTGAGAGGAGAAGCGGCATGTTTTACGTAGGTTCAGGTTGCCTGAGAAAGTAAAGATGGATCAAGTGAAAGCCAGAATGGAGATTGTGACCATTCCTAAGGAGAAAAGGTAGCCGAGGGTCAAGGCCATTCAGATTTCTGGCTTCTAGAATTCAAGGAAAATATCCTAATGAGATCATAGAGCGTATGATAAAAAGAAATTTGAAGCTTTTATAACATTATGTACTAGCAATATAGGGTTTGTCAAGACATCGTTGTGTTGCGCATTGATTCTCTCGAGGAACATATGCATGGAGGTCCTACTCAATATGTGCATTAGTTGAAGGATATCAACTCAGTATGTAAGCAAACTAAACTCCCACTAGAGGCCCATTCATTACCTGAACAATGGCAGTAGTGGCATGAAGAGTTCAAAACCTCAGGATATCAGCCAAGAGCAATTAGAGGAAGTGGGCAACTCCACACGATGAAAAACATGCATCGATACTATCAGCCTTTTACTGATAAAAACTCCTTCACATTTTGAAGATAGCCATTATCATATGGATTTTTGAACATGACCCTAGTAAAGCTTTCCCCTGGGTCAGGAAGATAAAATTCAAATTACACATGAGGCTATGGATATTAATCGCCAATAACAATATGGAGAAATATATATACCTGGCTGGGATTGGATGACAAGTTGAAACTCTGGGTATTTCTTCCAGTTTATCTGAAGAAGGATGCATTAATCATAAATATTTATATTGCAAAATGAACAGCGTTCTTTAGAAAGCATTTCCATACATCAATCAGCAAATTGCAAAGTTTCAACAGAACATGTTCAACAAACAATTCACTCTCAGGTTATTTTTTCTATTTCAAACTATATGCTACTCGGAGAGGTGGGCAATTCAATTGAGTAATTGAGTATAGAGCTGAATACTCAATCCCTATTCTTTCCTTCACACACAGATATACAACTCTGACAGTTTGCTGTCCTTCTATTGTTGCACTTTTAAATCAGGAACTTTCTCATTTATAGCATCACAAATGAACTTACCCATTCATCAGTCCTGATGTTGAAGCATATACAATACAGATGCCATGTGAAGAACACCACCTACATTAACAAAACAAAAAATATTATTTATAAATGTGAAGCAGCTCTTTTCATTTTTTGTTACTACAGCTTTAGGAAAATAACAGAAGGAAAAATTAGATGAAACATAGAGGAAACCTGCCATATCACTTGGAGAAGAGAGAATAACATTGTGCTAACAACCAAGCTGCCAGCTAGATCAGTCTACCATTGATCACATACATAAATGCATAAACAGTAGAGGACTAATGGCTTGCTTGAAAGAAATTTAGAATCATTGGACAATAAAACAGTAAGACTAACATCTGGTGCATGTTGACTTACCTCAAACCAAGTTCCATCTAGAATCTGGGATCCTCTGGAAACTGAATAAGGGATACAGGAATAAACAAATTAAATGAGTTTACACCCTAAACTCAGCATGCTCATCTATCTGAATTATTGATCCATGATCTATCCTTAGGGACGGTCAAAAAACTGTAATCATCATAATTTGAAACATAAAAATGTAAAGGAAAATACAAGTACAATTCCATACAAGATCAAGGAATCATGAGCTTACACTGGGATGAGCAAACTATGTAAGAAGCCTCGGTAGTAAGAAATCCAACTAGAAGAATCATGAAGAGGACATAATTATTCTGTCCTGCACAGTATAGTGACATTTAATGATTAAAAAAGTTCCACATGTAAAAACTAACAGATCTTTGACAAGAGAGACACAGCATGCTTATCAATTCAACAAACTGATGGATAAGTTACATTGGAAATTGTGTGGATCAGATAAGAATTACCTATACAGTTACCAAAAGCAGGACAATGGTGATCGAATCCTTTTATATATGCTTTGCAACTCTTACAATATCTCACCCTCTTGAGTAGAGCAGAACTCTGTGATAGAAAAGGCACCATCCCATTACAAAGCAACAGTAAAGCATGAATTGAGCAGGAAACATGTAGATTGAAAGTGGTGACTAAATATCAAAGTTTGAAATAAGTTAAGAGTTAGGGAAAGAAGAAGGACCAGATAAGAGCTAGGGGTCAAAAAAACCAATGAACGATAACAGTCCAAAGAATATACTGGCATGTAAATGTGAAGGAATAAATTTTAAAAGTTCAAACAAAGAAAAGCCCTTCAGCTTAATCTAGTTGAGTAATGCGTAAGTGGATGTTAATGGAGAAACTGCGAGCTCCAAATTTATATAAAGCAACACTAGTACGGATCCAAAAGAAGCAGTAAATTGTTGATGATCAAGATACATTATATTAAAAGCATTGTGTCTAGCTTTCTGCTACTTGGACCTTCCAAGCCATTACATTTCCTTGAAAGCATGTTTCTGTCTGCATTTAGAGGCAAATATAAATGAATGAATAAAAAAAAAACACAACGCTATCACATCTCCTTTTGAGTTATTGAGATTTAAAAATAAAAATAAACAGGATAAGAGTAGCTAAGACGGACATGGTAACAGAAATCCTAATGAAGTCAAGATTATAAAATAAAATGAAATTGCAAGTAGCCTATATAATATACCCCTTGTTCTCCAAAGTATGTAAGAAAAAAAATGATCTCCATGCAGGTGAAGTTCCTTTCATTTGTAGTTCAGTTAAAGCTTATAACCTCATAATGAGCTTCAACTCCGAAAACTTCAGTTTCAATGAGCTTGTTTGCATCTGAAGATCCATGAGTTACCAAACCCGGATCACTTGATAGGATACTGTGATTAAGACACAGCTTGATGATCAGATGACCAGAAAAAACTTCAGATAGAAAATTTCTTCCCCTGTCCCGGACAAATATAAGAGGTGAAACTATGCAAAGGATAGAGAGAGAAAAACAACCTACATACACCAAGAAAAAGCAGGGTAACCTCTATGTTGAACACAATATTGATGAAATATGGAATGGCTGTGAAACAAGGAAAACAATGAAGTCATAAATTTGCAAGAATCAGCTAACAATTTTAAGAGTTAGTTTCAGTAAATATATAATTGGATTTATTCCCAGACAATCACCACTATTAGTTCATATAAATCAATTATCCCATTTGTAGCACTTCATATGGCAGGCCTAGTCATAAGCATGCACCTGAACCCCACGTCCCTGCCTTTTCCCAAAAAAAATTGCAATTTTTCCCCAAATACACCAGATAGTCACTTGGTCAAACTTTAGAATCCAAATCTTTATAGAGTTAAGATAAGTGAGAACATTTATGTAGGCTTAGAAAGCCTCCGTCGATGAAGTGAAGTTAACAAAAGAAATTCTGGAGCTTTTGGCTTAAATTGGGATTTTCTAGTACAATCCTAACTCCAGCCATGATGCAAGTGGAACATTCAGCCATCCTTCACTGTGAAACCTAGCGAGTTGTCTTTTTTTACCCCAAACGTTGAATACATTCCTGTTAAAGTTATATTACATTTTCTATCCTAAAAAATCTAGAGATGTTTCCTTTAAAAACCCTAAACTTGCTGCTCACATTACCAAAGTTGCTGCTGTGAACCGCCCCTGAACTTGATGGTTCTGATATTAAACATCTTCCATCTTTAGCTCATATAAACCCCAGTCCCTTACACATTCCAACACCATTCAGCTTTTAAAAAAAAAACATCATCCTTCAGCTCTCTACATAAATTTTTGACATAAAATAAATTTCTCCTAGTTGCCTAAACCCAAAAACCAAATAACGAGACTCAACTGATTTAAAAACAATTGTGCCTGTGCAGATATCAGTTCTTTCACTATAAAGATAGAGGGGATATAGCATACAACTACGACAAAAATCTTGCTTCAACAATTCAAAATCAAAAACCCCAGAAATTATGAACAAGTAATGAAACAAAGAAAAGGTAGAAACAAAATCACCTTGTCTAACAATAAAGATATAGACAGCCCAAATAAAGATTAGATTAAAGAGAACGAGAGTTGGAGCGGATGTGTACACGCCAACAATCCGCCTACACCATCTCCCTAGCCCCAAAACAAACACTAGCACCACGACTGTCAAAAACCAAACAAGATTTCAAATTTTCAAGTAAAATAAAATAAAAAAATCCATGCAACGGTAAATACGTGAAGAGAGAGACCTGAGAGTGTCAGTTGAATGAGTAGAGAGGAAGCAGGGAAGAAGTGGGGGACTAAAGTCAGAGAAAATTGAGTAAGCAAAACCAAAATGCACGAAACTGTGCATCGCCCAATTCGTTTGAAGCAACTTGCTAACACCTTCTTTCTTTGATCCTGAATTTGATGCATTTCTGCTTCGCTTGATTTATTTTACCTTTTCTTTTTCCTCCCCTAACTCTTTGATTCTTTTTGCTGCTGGTTTCATGTAAGCTTGTGGCTGCCCATATGAACAGAGGGCCCATGGACTCTATGCCCCCGTCTGTCATCACCAGCCACCAGGAGTTAAGCTGTTTTCTTAAAGCGTGTTTTGCTTCAAAATATATTATAATATTTTTATTTTTTAAAACAACTCAAAATAATATATAAAAAATAAAATATACAAACTATTTATTTTAATTTTTTAAAGAGCACGCATGAGTATCTCGGAATGGTAGCCGTGGGCGTGTAAAGTTCTTCACCAAATCTGATCCAATTGATCGGATAATGATTGTGACTGTTTCAGATCTGAAATGGACAGCATGGAAAACTTACTTCGTGTGATGAAATTGATACAAAGCTTAATACTGTTTTTTTATTTAAAAAAATATATTTTAATATTGTAAATGTATTTTAGAATATTGTGTTTTTTTTTAATTAGTAAAGAAAGATATGTTGTTTACACAAAAACAAATTTACCTTAAATTAAAAAAAATGTATTTTTAGATAATTTTCATGGGCTGATATTAAAAATAATTTTTTTTAAATAAAAAAAATATTATTTTGATATATTTTCAAATGAAAAACACATTCAAAAACAATTTCAACCACACTTTCAAATAGATATAAAATGTTATTTATATCGCAGGTAGGATTTTCAATAAATTTTTAATGTGAAAAAAGAAATAGTGTTTTGATATGCTTTCATGAGTTATATTATTTTAATTGAAACAAAAATCATAAATAAAACAAGATATATGAAATGATAAGTCCAAAAAAACATATTCAAGTAAAAACTAATCTTTATACTAAAGATTAAAAAAAAAACCGTATATTTGAATGTTTTACACCAAGTATCATTTTATTTTAAATATTTTCATTCATTTTATCTTGACAACTAAATATTGTTGTTAATAACAAATGATTTCTGTTTTTATGAGATCTTCATATAAATACAATTGATTCCTATAAAGCATAAGAGGAAATAAATTATTATAAATCAAATTAATCTCTTCAAAATATCATAAAACTTTAAAAATATATATAAAAAATCAATAGTTAAATAGAAATAATTAATTAAGAGAGATAAAAATATATCGAGAAAAAACAAAAAAGAAAAAAAAAAAGTTAAGAATTGGTGAGTCATGTTGGATCATTAATCAAACGTTGGGTTTATATGAGAATAATTATGTGTTTATGGATTGTCAAATAAAGTGAATCCTAATTAAAAATGATCTAATAAATTTTTTCAGACAATTGAGTTTTTGTTGTATCTAATAGGATGTGGACCTTTATGTGTAGAGATTAAATGGTTATTTCTATTTTATTGATGGGTTAAAATAGGAATACCAAAAGTAGAAATATCAAAGGGTGGGAATGTCAAAAGACATGAATATCAAAGGGTAACTTGTTACCTATATATATGGATCATATGGTCATGGTCCCCAGATTACACGTCCTGGTTTATTTTCATTCTGACATCTCATCATCAGAGAGAAAATAAGGTTACAGTAATGGCTCTCAAAAGAAGAACATATTAATTTGGAAAATCATCTGTACGACTCAAAAGAGTGACTTTCGAATATGGATTCAGGTACACTTCCGCTTAATTGTTTATGCATTCTTGATAATTCGACATCAATAATTTCTATATGTTATGAAATTATAGTCCTAACAAGTGGTATCAGAGCCACTTTATGTTGAATTATTAAGAAACTAAAATAAACACTCATTAAAGATTTACTAGCAGTCGGTTGTAGGTTGTCAGTGTTATGGTTAAGAAAATAAAGTGGCAGCCCGTAGGTTGGCAGTATGTTTGTGTGTGTGTCTATATATATATATAATCAGTTTTGGTTGGCAAAGCCAGCGCTGGTGAGGAAATTTAACTAGCGCTGGTGAGGAAATTCAACTGGCACCCCGTAGGCTGCTAATGTAAGAAAAAAATCAACGCTAGTAAGCCAGTGCTAGTGAAGGAATTCACCTGCAGCCCTTAGGCTGCCAGTGACCAGTGTTAGCAATGGCCAAAAAGAAAAGAAAAAAAAAAGAAAACTGGAATGATTGCACTAACATAATTAAGGGCCACCTATTACAAATCTTTTATAACAATTATTAGCGGTTGCAACAATAATTCATTTTCCAGGGGTTGTAACCATTGGGGTTACCTCTTCACAGTCTTAATGGGTTTGTGGCAACTTTCTTTGGAGATATAGGTTTCGACCCACAACAAATAAACAAGAGTTATGGGCTTTAGGCCCATATAAAATATTTTTGTATTGTGAGCTTCGGCTCATAGCAAGTTTTAGCTCACATCTAGATTATTTGATCCAGAGCTGTTGGTTTAGGATCTGAGTTGGCCCGACCCAGTCTAGCTGCGCAGGTCAATAGTCAAAGTCAACAATTTACCTTGACCGTTGACTTTATTAAAAAAATGGTGCAGATTTATTTTTCAAATATTGGTATGTTTATATATATTTTGCAATGAATTAATTAAACTAATATGTCACCAAAGTGACCTCTCTTGTGGACATTAATTTTATTTTGAAATATAAATGGTTATGTGGATGCAATTTATGTTAATATTGACTGGCCCAAGGAAATGTCAATATTTAAAGGAAAAGCATGTGCACATGTGGTAATTAACATGTGGTGATTATTTAGTTTTACATGTGAGTAATTAATCATCCCAAAGAACGATTTATTTTTGACATGTATTAAGATATCACTTACAAATTAATTTTTTATCCAAAGATAAACAATTAATGGAGTGCTTAATAGCGTAAGATGAGATTTACCTTTATTTGAATTATTTTTCTCTTAAGATAAGTCTTATACATGAGCTTGTTTTCATTGTTGTTGCTCTTTTTGAGCTACTAATCCTGTTAATATTACTATTAGTATCAACTTTATTCCTATGTTTAATGGCTCTAACTTCAAGTCTTGGAAAGACAATCTTTTGATTGTTCTTAGAGTTATGTATTTCAACCTTGCATGAAGGACTGATTCTCCCCCATCTTTTACGGATGAATGTACCTCTAATGAAAAGAGAGATATGGAAAGGTGTAAGAAATCAAATCGTATATGTATGATGATCATGAAGAGAGCAATTCCAGAAGCATTCAGGGGCACAATGTCTGAACAAATCACTATGGCTAAAACATTCCTTGCCAATATTGAAAAGATATTTGTCAAGAACGAAAAGGATGAAATAAGAATGCTATTGACAAGTCTTATTTCAATGAAGTATAAGGGCAAAGGTAATATAAGAGATTACATCTTAAAGATGTCTCATCTTGCTTCTAATTTAAAAGCACTTCATCTTGAACTCTCTGAGGACTTGCTAGTGCAATTGGTTTTAATATCTCTTCCAGCACAATTTAACCAGTTTAAGGTGAGCTACAACTGTCAGAAAGAGACTTGGTCTCTGAATGAGCTCATCTCACACTGTGTTCAGGAAGAGGAAAGGCTTAAGCAAGATAAGACGAATAATGCTCACTTAGACTCTATCTTTAAAAACAAGGGAAGAAAAAGAAAGAACAAAATGGAAGTTGCGGGTATAGTACCTCAAAAGAAACAATTAACGAAATCACATGATTCAGTAGATACTAGTTGTTTCTTTTATGGTGTTGAAGGGCATAAAAATAACCACCAACTATCATGCTTGATGTGCTAAGAAATGTCTACTTCTTGCTTCAGTTTGTTCTAAAGTTAATTTAACTTTGGTACCTAGACACACATGATGGTCAGATTTTGATGCAATAACTCACATTAGTGTCTCTATGCAGGGTTGTCTGAGTTGTTGAAAGTCAAATAATATTGAAAGATACATATATGTAGGCGATGACAAGGTGATTCAAGTTGAAGCAATTGGAAAATTTAGATTATTGTTAAAGACTGAACTTTATTTGGATCTTGATGAAACTTTTATTATACCGTCTTTTAGACAGAATTTGATTTTTATTTCTGCTTTAGACAAATTTGGTTACTCTTGTGTCATTCGAGAATGGAAAATGTAGTTTGTTTTATAATTCAAATTAGCTGGTTTTGGTTCTTTATCTGGTTACAATAATTTCTATTTGATTAATAACATTGTTTCATTTAATGAATCCCTACAATTAAGTACACGAGGTACCAAGAGAAAATTAACTAGCAAGAATTCAGGTGTATCATGACATAAAAGATTAGGTCATATCTCTAAAAGGAGAACAAAGAGACTTATGTCAAATGAAATTCTTGATCCCTTAGATTTCATATCCCTTAGTCATTTTACCTTACCAGAATCACTATGGAGAGAAGCACTTAAGATTGCAATATATATCCTTAATCGAGTTCCCACTAAAACCATTACCAAAACCTCTTATGAACTTTGAACATGTAAGAAACCTAGTCTAAAACATTTGTATGTTTGGGGATGTCCAGCTGAGACAAGACCTTATAGGCCTAATGAAAAGAAATTGGACTCTAGGACGGTAAGTTGTTATTTTATTGGATACTCGGAAAGATCCAGGAGATATAAATTTTATGATCCCACAACTAAGTCAATTTTCGAGATGAGAAATGCCCAATTCTTTGAGCATGTCAAGTTTGCGGGAGGTGATAAAGATAAAGACTTTGTCCTTGAAGAGGACTACATTGATATTAGGCATTGTTAGCATTTGTCAAGATTCCAAATATGACCTTGTTCAAGACACAATAAATCAAGACAATGTCGAAAAACCTCATATTCAAGAAATTATTTCAGAAGAACAACCTCAAACACCTCAAGAATCTATGTTATTAAGAAAATCTAATAGGGAGAAGAGAAGTGCAATATCAGATGATTACATTGTATTTCTCCAAGAACATGAGGTAAATATTGGAGTGATGGAAGATAATCTTA
Organism: Salix purpurea; assembly: GCA_027405865.1. NCBI lineage: Eukaryota > Viridiplantae > Streptophyta > Magnoliopsida > Malpighiales > Salicaceae > Salix > Salix purpurea. Next base: position 7,632,114 of record JAOWLH010000001.1, read on the forward strand.
TCAACTTCCATCAAGACATTGGAAGTTCTAACTCTCAAAAATGGATTTATGCAATGAATGAGGAGATTAAGTCCATGAAAGAAAATAATATGTGGGATCTTGTCCCATTACCTGAAGGTGTGAAATCCATTGGTTGCAAATGAATATTTAAGACCAAAAGAGATTTGAAAGGTAATGTGGAAAAGTACAATGCATGTCTTGTTGCAAATAGCTTTACATATAAAAAAGGCATCAACTATAAAGAGACTTCTCTTTGATATTTTTGAAAGACTCTTTTAGAATTATAATGGTATTGGTGACACATTTCAATCTTAAGTTACATCAAATGGATGTAAAGACAATATTTCTCAATAATAACATTAATGAGACAATCTATATGTTGCAACCAGAAAACTTTGTGTCTAGAGACCCAAAGAATATGGTTTGCAAACTTAAGAATTCCATCTATAGACTCTAACAAGTATCTCAAAAATGGTATTTTAAGTTTCATCAAGTGAACATCTCGTTCGGTTTTAAGATGAATGTGGTCTATGATTGTATATACAATAAGTTTTGTGGGAGCAAATATTTTTTTATAGTTTTATATTTCGATGACATCTTGCTTGCCAACAACAATATAGACTTATTGCACGAAATCAAGAAATTTCTAGCTAAGAATTTTGAGATGAAAGATCTTGGTGAGACCTCTTTTGTTTTAGGCATTCAAATACACCGAGATCGCTCTTGAGGTATTCTTGGATTGTCACAAAAGAGCTATATGGAAAAGGTTTTGAAGAGATATGACATGTAAGATTATAGACTGGGAGATATCCTTGTGGCTAAGGGATACAAATTTAGTCTCAATCAGTGTTTTGAGAATGATTTTAAGGAAAAAAAATACAAAATATTTCCTATACTTCACTAGTAGGAAGTCTAATGTATGCTCAAGTTTATACGTGTTCGGATATTGCATACATCACTGGGATATGGGTAGATATTTAAGCAATTCAGGAATAGATAATTGGAAAACAGTTAAACGGGTCTTGCGGTACTTATAAAGAACAAAAAACTACATGCTGGCTAAGTTAGAGATCATTAGGTATAGTGACTTTGATTTTACTGGATGCCAAGATAGTATAAAATCTACATCGAGCTATCTTTACATGCTAGCTGGAGGTGTTGTCTCTTGGAAGAGTGTTAAACAATCACTTATAGCCTCTTCCACCATTGTAGCAGAGTTCATAACATGTTATGAGGCATCCAATCATGGAGTATGGCTGCGAAATAGCTCGTCCAAGTCGAAACACATAGACATTGAGTTCCTAGTTGTTAAAAGAAAGAGTTCAGAGTGAACAATTGTCTATAGAGCATATTAGTACAAACTTCATGGTTGTGGATTCACTTACTAAGGGATTGTCACCCAAAAAATGTCATAACCATACTGCTCATATAGGTGTTTTGGCAATTGATAATATTCAGTTTTAAAGGGAGTTTGTAATTTTAGATGCTTTTATAATATAGATATATTTTTAGTTTATGGACATTTATGATGTTATTTTCTACTTGGTTTAATTTACACTCTAATTTTAGTATGGTTTGATCTCACTAAAGTTTAAGGGTGGACGAGTTGGAAATAGGCATGTTAAGATCATATTGCATGAAATTTCCATGCCACACATCCACATCATGATCCATATCATTTATTTATATTGGCATACGTGACCTTTGATAGGCTGAGTTATGATATATGTAAGAAAGACTGCTTTAATCCTATGTTGGTATGATTACTGGATCAAATTGATTATAAATACATTTGCTAATGACAACAAAGATTGAGCTCATTTTGATTATTTTTGCAAAACATAATTATAAGGTTATACATATAGACCAAGTGGGAAATTGTTGGATCATTAATCCAACGACAAGTTTATATAAGAATAATTATGTATTTCTGGACTGTCAAATAAAATGAAGTTTAATTAAAAATGATCTGCTAGGTTTTTTTAGGCAATTGGTTTTTTGGTGTATCTAATAGGGTATGAACCTTTAATGTCTAGAGATTAAAGAATTATTTCTATTTTAGTTGTTATTTCTATTTTAGTGATGGGCTAAAATAAAAATACCAAAAGATAGGAATAACAAAGGGTGAGAATGCCAAAAGACATAAATACCAAAGGGTAACTTGTTACCTATATATATGGTCATAGTCCCTAGATTACATGTCTTGCTTCATTCTCATCATGTCATCCTATCACCAGAGAGAAAATAAGGTTATAGTAGAGATAATCAAAGGGCTCTCAAAAGAAGAACATGTTAATCTAGAAGGTCATCCATACGACTCAAGAGAGCGACTTTCGATATGGATTTAGGTACGCTTCCGCTTAATTATTTATGCATTCTTGATAATTCAAAATGAATAATTTCTATATATTATGAAATTTCAGTCCTAACAAGTCAAGCCCATACCTACTTTTATTTTCATAACATGTCATTATTTCATGTATTTTTTTAAGAAGGCATATGTCAAGTCTACAAACAACCTTTTATTGGATGGTTTTTCTTCCATTCACATTTAGTGATTGAAACATCAAGATTCATGTTTTTGGATCTTATAGCTTAATTTTAGCTCATTTTACCATAAAAAATCCTCAAAAAAGACTATATAAACTTTAAAAACTACTTATTAATCTTAAAACATTAAAAAATCATTCTAGAAAACTAAAATCAACCAAATTAAGATAAGTCAAACTAAACTTGATCAAATTTTCTCATCATATCTAAAGAGAAAATCATTTTCATTGAATTCCTCTAGAGAGAGAGAAACTAATTAATACAAAGATTCTATTTTTAGGCGGATATAATGTGGTCAATCAAAATATTCTAATTGGGTTTTTTTAATGGTTCGGTTTTTCTCAATTATTTTTTTGGTTTTTTTGGTTTAATCTATTTTTTCTCACCCTTACTTTTCACTACAATTTAAACACTTATCTTGTAGAATTGGTCACGTAAAGGTTAAATAAAAAAATTAAAGATAAAATTAAAAAATGAAATAAGAAAAAAACTTCACTTTTCAAATAAAGAAGCAAATGAAATAAAACTCACTCTTCTAGTTGTATTGATAATTATATATATATATATATATATATATATATATATATGGTCATTTGAAATTCAAATGAAATAAAACACTTAGCACTAGCATGGTAGGTTCACTCGATAACCAAAAGACTTGTCTTTATGATCTGGTTAACCAAGTTAAAAATTATTGTTTTTTTTTATAAAAAAAATATTTCATTTAGATAATTTTTTTCTTAAAAAAAATGATTGACTCATTACATTGTACTTCAAAAAAAATGTCCCCAATCATAACTAATTGATATTTTGTTTTTAAATATATTAAATTAAATCTATTGTGCATGTTTTTTTAAAATAAAGACATCGTTATTAGTTTTAGAATAACAAATGAATCATATAAAAATAAAAATCTACCTTGAAGATCCGTTCAATAGATGTTTTTTAGGAATAAAAATAAAAATTCACTAATATAATCAACAATGATTCATGTCTATTGTATATATTTTTATATAAATTTATTTTTTGAAAATAAATAGAAAAAAAGTGAAAAACAATTCTGAACATCAACCATAACATGATTTTTGAAAAACGACAATGGTTGTTTGAATGGAAAAGATCAAAGTGTAAAAATAAAGGGCGTTGATGATTTTTTCCTGTTCAGAGGAGCAGCGAAGCATGCTTTCATTTTCAAATCACCACACACACACACACACACACACACTTACATACATACATACATACATAATAAAATTGCTGCTTATATCTCGACTTAGCTGTCCTTGACGCGGTCACATGGCTGTCCATGACGGCGGGTCACATGCGCCGGCTGAAATTGTGCTGCTGGTCCTAAAGGAACGCGACGGCGCATATTATATGACTAGTTAATTGCCCGCGCGTTGCCGCGGGTATTTTTTATATATAATTTAACATAATTAAATCTACAACGATTAATTTATATGATATAAGTAAATAAAAATTATAGATTAAAAGATAAAATGTTTAAAATTTTGAGCTGAGTTTAAACATAGATTACATCTTTTAGAATATAGGCATTGCGTTATAAACGATCACAAAAGAGCGCGCACTAACATTAGAAATAAGAGCAAAATATTTGAATAAGAAAAAAAAAACTTACTGAAATGATTATTGTGCAGATAATAAAATTATTAAAATTAATTAATAGAAAGAGCAAATAAAAAAAACAATAGGGAAAAAAGAAGCAATATTCATTTAAAATATTATAAAAATAGCAACATCAGAGTCTTAATATCTAAAATTATTATTTCCCCTAGAATAAAAACAACAAAAATTATTAAATTATACCGAGGGAAAAAAATAAAAATCATCAACAAAACAACAAGCAAGAAAAACCAATTAAAAATTATTATTATTATTATTTTTATTATGAAAGAATAAATAATCACTATTATTATAATAATAGAATACATAAGCACTATTCTTATAATATTAATAATAATCACTATTATTATTATTCTTATTATAATTATTATTATTATGTTGATAATGAAAGAAACAAAAATAAATGAAAGATTAAAAATATTCTAGAAACTTTAACAAAAGATACAAACAAAATTACCATGGCTATTACTGGCAAAAAAAAAAAAAACTTATCAAATTATCGGGAGGGAAAAAAAAAACAAAAGAGTAAGAATGAAAAATAATTAAATTCTTACTATTATTATTATTATTATTATTATTATTATTATTATTATTATTATTATTATTATTATTATTATTATTATTATTGTGTTAAATACACTTATATATACATGGACAAAAGTAGGGATAAAAAAAAAAGTGTAAGGGCTGAAATGAAAATCAAATATCAAGGGCTGAAATTAAAAAATTAAAAGTCAAAGGGCTGAAATGCAACTTACATTTATTGTCAATTGAAATAAGAGGATGAATTTGCAAAAATCGGAACTTTTGTACCTAATTGATTGAGTTATATACAGCCAACCTGGAAATTGAAAGTAGAAGGACCGAAGTGAAACTTTGCCATTCCGGAGAGAGAGAAACGTGGCCGGCGGCTTCAACCGGCCTCCGCCGCGTCCACGGACATCTGGTGGTTACACGCACCACCGCGGGAGGAAGACCACGCGGCGGCGCATCGTTCTGTCATCCGGTATACCATTTCCGTCCACCGAAGAAGGCCGCACGCGCCGCCTAAACAGGGCGTGAGGCGGGAAACCGCCTGGCGCGTGCGCCTCACGCCCTGACAGACGCCGATTATAAAATTCGGAAAATAGGGCCAATTACCGTTCCACCCCTGCACCCAATTCAGTGTTTTTGTCTTATTAGGGGCTAAAACCGTATTTAGCCATTTCAGAAAATAATAAAAAATTAAAAAGTTACGGCGGACCGGACCGGGCCGGTCCGGCCGCGCGCAATTACGCCGGTGCCCCTCAGCACAATGCCGTATTTTGTCTTATTACCGGGGACTAAATCGTCAATACACTGTTCATAACTGATTATTTAAAAAAAAAAAGAAAATTAAATGGAAAAACCGAAATTAGCCCCAGTTAAACCCCTCCTCTCGCTGCGCGCCCGAGGGCCAGTTTCGGGCGTGCACTGGCACAATGAATAGTGTTATGTGAGAGGGTGAACAGGGTAAAAACCCACACGGTTTATATGTTTTGTAATGTATATATACGTGTGTGTGGTTGTCAGTGCTCTTTAATTCCTTCTCTTGATTCCAGATATTCATTTGTTTTATATTATTCGACATTAGTTGGGTCACAATGTTTACAAGTGTTTCGCAAGTTATTTTATTATAATAATTAAAGAGTATTTCTTTTTTATTAAAATTCATCAATCTCCTATCTCATTTGAATGATCATACTTCTCTTAAATGATTTTGAATATTTATAAAATTATTTAACAGCAACATATCTATAGTAAACCATGTACACATTCACACACACATATGCTCTGAAATATGTATTGATGATAATTATTTACTTGGCTAAGTATTAAGTGTGTGTTTTTATGTGAGTATACCTCATTTGGAAAATATAATTTGTGAAGTCAGGCGAGCGAGTACAACTTCGGTTATCTTATGTTCTTATAAGGAGTGCACACCATGACTCGAACTCGAGATCTATTGTGCAGATCGCAAACCCTCTATCATCATATCTCATCCATTGAGGACAAGTGGTTGTATAAAACTCACTTGAGATCTACTGTGTAGATTGCAAACCTTTTGCCCCAGAAAGTGTGTTATTTATGCAACATAAAATGATGAATGGATTTATAAGAAAATAAATAGCACATATATAAAACATTTTTTATATATATTTTTATTGTATAAAATGATTCATATTCTAGGTTCAAACCTCTTTTTCAAAGTGAGAAAAAAAAAAAGAATTTCTTGCAATTATATAATATCATAATGATTTATGGTTGTGATTTCCTCAGAAAAATCAATATAAATGTAGAACTCATTAGAATTTATTGTTGTAATTTCTTTTTTTAATCAAATTATCAATCAGGTCTTCATATTTTGTTCTTGACATTTCTCGTGATCTTAAGCAAATTGCTTAATCAATGGTCCTAAATGGTTAGCAGTGTCGAGCACACTATATTTTGTTTATAGAAATCTCGAGACTTGCTTGCAATTTATGAAATGTGAATCTTATTTTATAAATTTATTAGTTAATGAATCACCAATCATAAGCTGTCACGTTATCAATAATAAAAAAATATTCTAGCATTATTATTTACTATGTTATAGATGCACATTAAATTTCTAATAAACCAATCATTCTATTGTAAGTTATTCAGATTATATGAGTTTGGATTCATTCTTTTCTTTTTCTTTTCTTATATATATTTTTTTAAATAATTTTCTAAGTTTATGTTTTAATTAATAACTATTATTTGTGACTTTTGGCTTATTTAATATTTTTAAATGGTTATTATTTTTTCTGAAGTTAGTATGATTCATATATATATTTTTATATATTTTATAAAAAATAAACTCATTTCTTAAAATAAAAATGTTTATTTTCTTATAATATTTTTAATATGCGCAATCTTGCATAATATTTATTATTATTATTTTATTCAATAAATTTAATGTATGTTGATTTCTATAACAAATTGATTTTAATAAATAAATTCATTGAACAAAATCAAGTAAATGATTTGTGTTATAATGTTAAATATAATGATTTGTGTTATAATATATATATATATATATATATATATATATATCTTAATATAATGACTTGTGTTATAATGACGGCTCAATATACATGTGTCCTGTACTTATCTCATGTAATTGCCAAAGATAATATTGTTTTTTGCTTTTCTAAGGCTACTTTTATTTTTATAGTAATTTATTAAAAAATCATAATTAACTTTTCTTCTTCTTCAAGCTAACAAAATTTGATCAGCCGACCGCATCGCGCAGTTCACAAAAATCTAGCATGAAGCTTTATGGATTACATAAGATTCCAGTCACCACCACCACCACCACCACCACCACCTTCTTGCAATAATAATATCTGGAGTTTCCCCCACCCCACACTCTCACCTTGCATTTCCAATTTTGAAGAATCGCATTAAATTAAACTATTGTGAAAAAAACTTTTCTTATGTCACCTATCGTAACGCCGCCGTATAAAACAACAGTCACTGTCACCTCTCTTACCTTGTATAGTTGTATGTGTTTCTCTTTACGCTTGTTTAACCGAATTAACCTTCCCTCGTTTTTATTTTTTCTTTTCTTTTTTATGGTAAAAATGGAAAAATAAAATAAATACGCCGCCGGCCCTGTATAGCACAAGCTGACTCGCCAAGCCAGCAAACCCCCACTCACCACATTTGAGTCATTTGACAGATTTGACCGTATCCATATCCTTTAAATAAACCCAACCCAACCCAACCCAATCCCGGCTTAGCTCACACAAGCCGCGCCAAAAGAGAAAGAAAGAGAGAGGCTCTCTCTCCCCTGTAGATTGACTGACGACTATGGGTATTGGTCTCTACTAATATTTCAGTAATCCGGTTGAGCAGGGCAGAGGAGTATCGTCTGGTAGCAAGGTGTGTGCAGTGAGAGATCTGGTTCATTTTGTTATCTGGGTTATAGTAATGGAGGAGGAGAACGGAGGTGTGGTAGTGCAAAGTCTGATAGAGACGGTGAACGAGATAGCTTCGATCTCAGATTACAGATGCGCGGTCAAGAAGCAGTATTGCAATCTAGCTAGGAGGTTGAAGTTATTGACACCAATGTTGGAAGAGATTAGAGACAGCAAAGACTCCATCATCCCTCAACAAACTCTCAAAGCTCTTTTTTTCCTCAAGCAAGCTTTGGATTCCGCTAAAGATTTGCTTAAATTTGGTAGTGAAGGAAGCAAGATTTACATGGTCTGTATTCCCCCTTCTCTTCTCTGTTTTTTTTCTCGTAATTATTCCTTATCATTTTCTATATATATATATATATATTATATATATATATATATAGGATAGAAAAATCTATCGATACTGATGCGGATTTTGCATATGATCGCGCGGAATGAAGAAAAAGGATCCGTATAGCCGGCGACTCCACACAGTCAGTCTGTTTTTTTTTAATAAAAAATTGTTATGGATTTTTGGGAATTAGATGTCTGTTGTTTTTGTTAAAATTGATGTTTGTTTATCTTAGATTCCATCGATATGCATTTATTCGAGTCCGAGTCATTGACTTTGTCTCTTCTTATGCTCTGTTAAACCGGCTTTGTCCCTATTGATTCTGTACCTGGTGAGGAAGTTGCAAGGATGAATTCATGGGCTGCAACAACAACGAAGAAACATTAATCTGTTGTGTAGCAAGACAGTTTTTGTAGAGACCCTATTGATGTGACCTTGATTTCTTTTTGTGGAGCTGTTTCATGGGGTTTTGGATTTTGATCATGAGTACAACTAAGATGAATCTTCTGATACCGCATAAACTACAGAGTACAGAATTGATTTTCTTTTTTTGGCAAATTATTGTGTTGGACCCTTGTTCTCAAGGTCTCTGAACTCAGTTTATGTTATGCTACAAAATCTCGCTAATCATTCGCCGCTGGGACTTTGATACGGGGGTCATAGACAATTTGTCACGCAGGAAAAATAAATTAATAGAAAAGGGGAGCTAGAAAATTGTCAACCATGAAAGAAAACTCTGCGGCATTTCCAAATAGGAATGTTTTATGCTAGTCTCTGTTTCTTTTCCCTTGACAACTGCTTTGTATCAAAATATTCAGCAGAAACGTGTCTAAAAATTTTAAGCTGATGTGGTTCATTAATAGAATGGTTTTAAGCACTGCTATTTTTGGTTTATCTTTACATATATGTCCACTTCTTCAATGCTTGTGTACCTGTACACTTCCTCTTTCCTAACCTATAATGTACATTCTATATCGATTGTGTTTTTTGCATGGTTTTATATCTTTTAGCTAAATGTTACCATGCCTCGGTGTGATTAGACAAAAGTTCTTTTGTTATTCTAATTGCAAAAGAGTAGAGGCAAAATGCTATTTAGTTTGTGTTTTTCATGGTCCCATCAAGATACCTAGTTTCTTGTCCCCCCCCCTTCTAAAATCACTGTTTATTTTTCTTTCAGGTCCTAGAGAGGGAACAAATTATGAATAAATACCATGAGGTGACAGCTAAATTGGAGCAAGCTCTAAGTGGAATTTCCTATGAAATCCTTGACATATCTGATGAAGTTAAGGAACAGGTAGAGCATTTTTATTGTTTGTTTTTAATTGGGGACGTAGATAACTGAGAACCCAACAAATTAATATTCTGTCCCATGCTATTTGCGATTTTATGGCATTTGCATTGCATAATGTTGAGGTGATTTATTGGGTATCATAACCGTCAAAGGAGCTTAGTTAGATACCGCTGTTTTTCTTCTTGACCATTTTTAAATTTGTATGTTTTAAAAGATCCTAAGATGATCCAATCACACTTCAAAACCACACCTGCTTTCTTTCTAGGATGTGTGGTTTAACAAGAATATGAGTGGTTCCAACAGCTCTTTGCATTAACTTATCCATGTTATTGTATTTGTTTTATTGTACATCTCTTTTTATTTTATTTTATTTTTTATTTTTTTAAAATAAAAAAAACACTGATTTCAGGTTGAGCTTGTCCTTGCTCAATTTAGAAGAGCCAAAGGAAGGGTCGATGCTACTGATGTTGAGCTGTATGAAGACCTCTTGTCCCTTTACAACAACACTGATGATTCAGCAAAAGATCTAGCTATCCTAAGAAGGTTGTCTGAGAAGTTACAGTTGATGGGAGTAGCTGACCTTACACAAGAGTCTTTAGCTTTGCATGAGATGGTTACTGCCGCTGGAGGAGATCCCGGAGAGAACATTGAGAAGATGTCAATGCTTCTGAAGAAAATTAAAGATTTTGTGCAAACAGAAAACCCAAACTTGGATGCTCCAGCAAAAGAAAAGAATGTTCTCCCAAGTGGCAGCGGACAAGCTTTTGCTGATGGAAGTCACAAGACACCAGCTATACCAGATGATTTCCGCTGCCCAATATCCCTGGAATTGATGAAGGATCCTGTCATTGTTTCGACAGGGCAGGTACATGGATCCTGAATCCTCTACCCTATATTATTTGAAACAATAGGTGAAACTTAGTTTTTCTGTTTTTCATTTATTTGGCCTGCAATTTGATGATACAAAGTTTCACACATTACATCCATCTTCCATTTTTCAATCCTGACTGTAGAATGTTTACAGAAACTGCCATATGCTTGGATAAAACTTGTGAGCGCATTGGAATATTTAGGTCACTTTTCATCAAGGAATTAGGATCTCATCCTTTTGATGAGACCTATATCTGAGATATGGACCCTGAAAGCTATACCTGTCCTCCATAATTACTTTTATGTTGCTTAACAAGGATGGAAACTTGCAAAACAAATCTAAAGGCTTACTGCTCAAAAGATAGGATGGTAACAAACATCTTGGTAATTGATTGCTGATTGGTCACTTACTATATTTCTTGCCTGGTTCTTGCCCTGTATAAACTCAAGGGGTTGTTTATATATATCTTTCTACGTCTGTTCTATTTTAACATATCTCCTTTGCATCTGTTATAGACCTATGAACGTTCCTGCATTGAGAAATGGCTGGAATCAGGGCATGAGACATGTCCAAAGACACTACAGAAACTCACCAGTGCTGCTCTGACACCCAACTATGTTCTACGCAGCCTCATAGCCCAGTGGTGTGAAGCCAATGGCATTGAGCCACCAAAAAGACCCACCAGTTATGGGTCAAATAAAACTGCATCTACTTACTCACCTGCTGAGCTTACAAAGACTGAAATTCTCCTTCACAAGCTTGCATCTGGCAGCCTCGAAGACCAGCGGTCTGCTGCTGGTGAGATCCGTCTTCTTGCCAAGCGCAATGCTGATAATCGTGTGGCTATTGCTGAAGCTGGTGCAATCCCTCTCCTTGTAGACCTCCTCTCAACTCCTGACTCTCGCACCCAAGAGCATGCAATTACAGCGCTTCTTAACCTCTCCATATGTGAAGATAACAAAGGAAGCATTGTATTAGCTGGGGCAGTTCCTGGTATAGTGCATGTGCTCAAGAAGGGCAGTATGGAAGCTCGAGAGAATGCTGCAGCCACCCTTTTCAGTCTTTCAGTTGTGGATGAAAATAAGGTTACAATTGGTTCCTTGGGGGCCATCCCACCACTGGTGACTCTTCTAAGTGAAGGAACACAAAGGGGGAAGAAGGATGCGGCTACTGCACTTTTCAACTTGTGCATTTATCAGGGGAACAAGGGAAAGGCAGTGAGGGCGGGAGCTGTGCCCACATTGATGTGTCTTTTGACAGAAACAGGAGGTGGGATGGTTGATGAGGCACTGGCTATACTAGCAATACTGGCTAGCCACCCTGAAGGGAAGGCAATCATTGGGGCTGCTGAGGCTGTCCCAGTTTTGGTGGAATTTATCAGGAATGGGTCACCCAGGAACAGAGAGAACGCAGCAGCAGTGCTGGTGCATCTTTCTTCTGGAGATCAAAAACATTTGGTAGAGGCGGAAGAGCATGGAGTGATGGGGCCGCTGGTGGATTTGGCACAAAATGGCACAGACAGGGGAAAGAGGAAGGCTCAACAGTTGATGGAGCGTATAAGCAGATTCTTTGAGCAACAAAAGCACACTCAGGCGCAAGCCGAGGCTCACATCCAGCAGCCTCAGCCATCCGCCATGGCTAATTCTGGTGACAGCTGACATTTTTGTTTACTGTTTTGTTGATTTGGTTTTTGTTCTGTTTCATGATTCCAAGAGGCAGCTTTGCATTGGAAGAGGAATGTGGAAGATCACCTGCCTCTTAAGCTATTTATTTGTTTGTGTGGGATGAGGACTGCTCTTTCAGGAGATTACTAAAGATGCAAGGGGAAATGGAGAATGAAGAGAACTCCAAAACAAATTCAACTGTGAATGTGAAACTGTACCATGTAACATACAACCATCCTCTGTTTTTATTGAACAGATGTTTTCTGAACTCACATCAAGTCATATATAAGATTAAGATACACGGTTCACGTACAGAAACGATTGATATGGAAATAAAAGAATGAAAGGATATCGTCTATCTAGCGGTTTCTTGTGTTTATAGAATAGCAGTCTTGAGAGCTTTTATTTATTGCTTTTTTTTTTGTCAATAAGAAAGGAGTAAGAGAGAGATTTACAATGGTCATTATCTCTCTATATCATAGTTGTGTAAAAAGGTTTTTGAGGGTTATTTATGCGTCCATTAATATTAATGTCGTTGAGAGGGATAATCTTATCGACATTAATATTGTATTGATTTCGGACTATTTTCTATAAAAATATAATATTCCTATCAATATTAATGTTAAAGAAACTTATAATTAATGTTGATTGTAAAGGTCTTTCCCTACTTAGATCTAAAAAAAAGATATGACTTGTTGAGTAATAAAAAAGAAAACTCAAGGTTATAATTACACTTTGAGCAACCTAAGAACAAACGTTTTTGTTCTCAAAATCTAATGGTTATTTACTGCAACTCGTAATAAAGTTACTAACTTAATAATTTGAATGTTCCTAAAAAGATATTGTTATGCAGAAAACCAGTCTTTGTCACCAACCCTTGGAATCATAAGTTATGTGATAGGTCCCTGTCACATCACAATAAAAATACACAATAACTTGATTTTTTTGGGATGAAAGACAACCACAAGTTTAAATAAAATTCTTCACGTACCCTATTATTCCAAATGAACTCCTAAACTTCAGCTAGTCAAGACCATGACTTGGGTATTATTCTAGAGGTGGCTAACCATCTATGACCAAGCAACAAGACAAATTCAAAACAATAAATTAGAAAAAAAAAACACTGCAATCTTGCAATCTTAAGCTAAAAACTTGGGATTTTTTCTCAAGATCATGGAGGATCTTCTCAGTGTATCAATACTCCCCCCACAAGTGGAACCTTGTCCTCAAGGTTCAATGCAGGAAATTGATGTTTGAGTAGTTGCGTATCCTCCAGGGTAGCATTTTCTGCGGGCAAATTCTTCCACTGCACCAAACTTTCCTCAATAAATTTGGCACCATGCTTAATCCACTCGTATTGACCACCTGCTCAGGTTCAACTTGGATTTGTCCTTCGTCTGAAATTGGTGACAGGTTAACAACCGCAAATAGAGAAGTACCCACATACTTCTTTAAGAGAGAAACATGAAACACCAGGTAAATTTTAGCTTCAGGTGGTAAACTTTGAACGTAGAAACGATATGTTACCTTGCCCAATCTCTGCTCAACTAGAAATGGGTCGTAGAAACGACTAACAAGTTTTTAATACGAGCGTTTGGACATAGAATGTTGGTAGTAGGTGTAGTTTAAGTAGCACCAAATCTCCTACTTGAAACTCCACTTCTCGTCTCATCTGATCAGCCACATGTTTCATTCTAGTGGCGACAAGCTCCGAATTCATTTCCAAGTCACTGCACCTCATCTTGTAAACCTCTCACTCCCTACTCTAACATTTCAATTCGCTCTTTGTTGGTTGTCATTATTGCTTTGATACCAGTGATACGTCCCTGTTAGATCACAATGAAAACACACAGTAACTTAACTTTCTTTGGATGAAAGACAACCACAAGTTTGAATAAAATTCTTCATGTACCCTGCTATTCCAAATGAACTCCTTAAATAGAGTTTCTTTACATCAACTAAATAGCTAAATTGACTCCTAGACTTCAATTAGTCAAGACCATGACTTAGCTATTATTCTGGAGTTGGCTAACCACCTATGACCAAGAAACTAGACTAATTCAAAACAATAAATTAGAAAAGAACACTTCAATCTTAAGCTAAAAACTTGGGGCTTTTACTCAAGATCTTGGAGGATCTTCTCGATGTATCATTATGGAATAAAATATTGGCAAGAATATGTGATTCATCGTCCAAACAGGATGAAATTTTTTTTCTTAGAATTTTGAATTTTGGAGCATCATCAATTTATAATTTGTTCAACAATTCCTTAAGCATGAAAAAAATTAATCCTAAGAATATGACCAACAAGTCGTAATGATATAGGTCTTATGACCTTGGAAGAAACTTCTTTGTTACCTTTAAAGCTTCATTGCGGATAAGCATATATTTTTCGTGCCTTTCTATATAAATGTTTTATATTGGGAATGGACAACATAAAATGAGAAAGAAAGACATTTATTGCAAGACCTTATTTATTGTAATCCTTTTCCAATAGATAAATTATGCCATCAAAATATCTTATTAGACAAGAATCCTATTAATTTTGCTCAAATCCCACCATGTTTTCTAGTATTTTAATTAATGATTGTTATTTGATGATAACTGCAAATATTCATGATGCATATAATTATGATATATTATTTTCATATATAGTTACTTGTTGCATTCTATTAGAGATATTTATTTGTGTTCAAGAAAGATTGATGAGTTGGATGACTTCTATATAAGTTGATGTTATTATAAGTTCATGAGGATCATGAAAAACAAAGAAAGAGTTCCAAAATAGCATTCTTTGAAATTGATATAGATGCAAAAAAATATGTAAGAATGGATATTTGAAGGTTAGAAAAGAAGATGATTTCTATTAGGTAACGTGTGAAGTTTAATACATCAAAGCTTATCACTTTCACCATTATTGGCAATGCCATTAGCAACTGAAAGTTGAATATGTTCATTCCTTTTTCATGTCTGACGTGTTATGTTTCCTAAATATTATACATGCAACTGAAACAATAAAACAAAATTAATTGGGAGTCCCTAGGATCTTGTTAGGCATATTTAGAGTTGTTAAGAAATTATCTAATCTTCTTAGACTTTGAATAATTCTTTAAAGCTTGGATCGTCTCAAATCACAAGTTATTCAATTATCCAACCTCCAATAATAATCCACTTGAACCTCCAATGAGAAATATTTTAATTCTCTATTTAAGAAAGAAATATTCATATGCCTAGAATGTTAACTCTATATTCTATAACTTGTGTTATGTTTATGTCTAACAAGAAACCATAAAACAATAAAAGGCATAACTTTTTACTTATAGAAAAATTTGAAAAACCCTATAAATTGGCAAAATATCAATTTCCTTCTAATATAATATCCATACATTAATTCAAGATAATTTCAATCAAGTCCTCACTTGATTTTTCTAGGACTAGAAATATAATCCATGTATTAATTATACTTTAGTATTTAATTTCTAAAATATATTTTAATCAAGTAATAATTAATTAAATTATCTTGGTTTAATTTCTGATTAATTGTTTTTAATATGTGTGACCCATTAGATTTCTAATATGTTGGCCCAAATATATATATAAATACAAATTATAATTATAATTATAATTAAATAAATTAAATTTATTATCAATTCAATAATTGATTAATTTATAACTAAAGATCAAGTGCATCATCTATCAATGTATAATGATCCTCTAAATATTAGAAAAGTCATTAATGATTTGATTCAACCTTTTAGTGACCTATTTCTTAGTATGATCAATAATATTTTAATTTAACATTAAAACATGTAGTATACCTTCCATGTTAATTCATATTTGTTCTCTATATAATAGCCATTGATCATTTGAGTAAGATTTAGATTTTTTTTCAAATCTCATTCGGTGTACAAGGACTTCTCAAACAATATTATTTGATAACATATATAACATTTTTTTTCTAATTCACCTATGATGATGAATCATCTCTTAATCACTAAAGTATCTTTATATGATTCATGTTATATCTGATGTTTATCTCTTTGTTATCTCGATTAAAATAACATATAACATGATCAAAGTATAATATTTTATATATAATATAACTTAATGATTTTAAGTCTAATGATTACTTTCTTAATCATCACATGAGCCTTTCTATAAACAAAAATAATCTTTCTATACGAAGTTCTCGTGTAGATCAGTTCAGTATACATATCTTTGATAAATACCTACATATTAGATCTAGGTATCCCTTATACCTAAGCTTATGAGAGCAACTGCTTTATTTCATAAAATAAAAAATATAATATGTATTAGTATCTACAACTTTAATAAATATACAATATTTAAGAGGGCATCTACCTTGAATGTTTTAGGAATAGTGATTTGATGCATTATAAATTCTATAATTATAACTTTATAATTTTTTTTGTAAGATATTTTTGTCCAATAAACTTTATCTTTACTCTAGATTTTTAAATAAAATATTAGATTTATTAATACAATATTATATAAATATTAAAGACAAATTAAGTATTTATTAATAATAAATATATATTTGAACATGAATATAAGAATACCACACCTAACCAATCAATTGACTACTGGACATATTAAACCAATAGAATTCACCCCATCACAATGATAGGTGGCTAAAAATTATATATGCATAGCAAATAATAAGTTCAGGGATATCAATGGAGATATGGAGTTTTGATAGTTACATCTTAAGTTTTAGTTAATACTAGTTAAATTATCCACACTATGTTGCAGGTCGAGCAAACAATTTTTATAACTATTGGGATTGAAATAATTAATAGATTTTGCTAGTTTAAAAATAAAATATAACATCTATACATGCAAAGTTTGATATAAGGAAATACATCAACACACCATATTATAACAACAACAACAACAACGAAGGCTTAACATCTAAAAATATCATTACTATTATTGCTAAAACAATAAAAATTATTAAATTACTCCGAGGAAAAAAACTCCTAAACATTAACAAAAAAGGAAGCAAGAAAAAAAACTAAAATTATTATTGTTGTTGTTGTTGTTGTTATTGCATGAATAATGGGAAAAAATAAATTCAATGAAAGAGTAAAAAAGCTCAAAAACTTTAATAAAAGAGCAAACAAAAAATAATAAAAATATTAGCTAAAACAATCATTTGACGTGAAAATAATAATAAAAAAACTAATAAAAAAAGCAAAAGAAAGAACAAAGGAAAACAAATAAGAAATATCAATTTTAAAATGATCATAAATACAAAGTAAAATTTAATAACAGTTTCTTTAAAAAAAGGTTATCTCAACAAAAGAGAAAATAATAAAAATTAAAAGAAAAAATTAAGATCACACATATATAAACATGGACAAAAATAAGGACTATTTAAGAAAAATAAAGGAATTAAAATAAAAAAATAAAAGTATAAGGGCCGATATGAAAACCAAAATATTTATCAATTTCAATCAAATGACCAAAATGAAAAAATCAAATCTCATGTACCGAAAACATTAAGGGATTGAAAACCAAACCCAAAATTACAAAAATGAGGACTGAAATGAAAATGTAATATATAATAGAAATAAGGATAATACAGAACAATTAAAAGTGCAGGGACTGAAATGAAACAACCATAAAACCGAGGGGCTGACGTGTGGTTTAGGGTGAGGGAGAGAGAAATGTGGGGGGGGGGGGGGGGGGGTCAACCGCCCACCGTATCGTCTCCAGCCACCGTGTAAGGTCACGCGCCACATCATGAGAAAGAGGACACAACAGCGTAACCACGGAGACGCTGAATGGACATTTTTGGCCACCAGAAGACGCCACACGCGCCGCTCAAAGAGGGCATGAGGCGGAATACTGTCCACCACGTGTGTCACACGCGCCCACAATAATAGGAGAAAAATAAAATATATATATATATGGTCAATTACTGTAACACCTCTACAACAAACTCTTCAATTTTGTCTTATTGGGGGCATAAAAGTATTTAGCTATTTTCAAAAAATGTGAAATTCTCGTGGCACCCCTCCCGACAACTGCTTGTTTTTTTCTTTTTTGAGGGATAAAATGGTTATTTTATTATGCAAAGAAATATAAAAAATCAATAAACCGGTTACCCGACTGAACTGAACCAAAATGTGCAATTACCGTAGCACCCCTCTCGGTAGGACCTGTTTTTTATCCTTTTCGAGGGATAAAATAATTATTTTACTATGCAAAAATATATAAAATCATCAAACTGGTGACCAAACCAACCTAAACCGACCTGCACCGAACCAAAAATTTAGCAACACTATTATAATTCATAGTGATTTGTCTCACAAGTTACAGTAACTGATTCATGACCGCTTTTAGTATATAGTATAATATCTGACAATGCGTGTAATAATTATTTTATGAGTTAAAACATTAAAGTTTTTTTCTAATATTTTTAAATTAATTTCAAATCCATACATTAAAACTATTATAAGAATATTTAAAAATAATCATATTTCAGCCTAAACCATGACAACAAAGAATTATAAATCATGGATGCCAAATCACCATTCATTGGATTTTTTTTGGAATTTAGTACAATATTGTTTTTAGGGAAAATAACAAGTCCTATGTGTCATTTAGAGGTATATTGAAACTTCAATAATTACATCAATATTATTTAGAAGATCTCAATGAAAAAATCAATAACACAAAAAAAATCATCAACAATGATCAGAATAGGACATACGAGCCATCAAAATACAAGTCATCTACCATCTACCATCTACGGATTGCTCATGTGGTGCACTCTAGTTACTGTTAGTGAACTTCTTTGGAATTGTCGAAATGAACTTCTTTGGAATTGTTGAATTTTTCCAATCAAGATGTTGTCAACAAAACCAATAGAATTGTTATTGGAATTCCAATATATCTCTAATGTCTTTTTTTTCTCTCTCTCTCTCCTATTTTTATATTGTGATTTATATGAGCCATCTAACAATCTAATAGAGTCATGGGTCATAGATATCATATATGACTCTTTAATTATGTTATATTATTTTGTTTTCTTAATATTTTTTAATGACAAGTTATATATATATATATATAAAACTCCCATTTTCTAACAATTTTAGAGAATGTCATTGCGCCTCCTTTTAAATTCGTCAGAATTCGTCAATCATTTAGAAGCGCATGAAATTTAGCGGTCACTAAAGTTGAAGGGCTTTAACTAAAGTTGTCAGTGGAAGATATTTGTTGATCTTATTAAAGGCAATAAATTAGAGCCAACTTCATGCGGTTTCATTTACTACATAAATACCAGCTTATTGACAATGGATTCCGTGGCTAGTGCTTCATTACGATAATATATTTTTTTTTTATTTTTTTGTTAAAGAATAAAAATATATATATATTAATATTAACATATTAAAATAATCTAAAAAATCTAATTTAAAATAAAAAAAAAACTTGACTTTTTTTTTTTTTATGTTAGTAGGATTTTAACATGATTTGTTTTAAATTCACATGCAACATTACTAGCGATGTAACAAAGATGCAACTGAATTATATTGCTCGTCAATTTTATAAAATATAATTTGATTTTATCAATTTAAAAAATTTAAAACAAAAGAATCCAACATTAATACAACCAAACAAATGCAATCTTTTTTTCACTTTAGTGTGAAAAAATTATAATTTGTTCTTATAGTTATTTTATCTCTTTTTTTTCCTGAGTTTCATGTTATTTTAGTCTCAAACTATTCACACACACACACACACACACACACAAAGGACCCTTTACTTTTTTAAAAAAAGTAATATAGACAATTCACCAAGAGTATTTCATTTATACAAAGGACCCTTTAATTTTAAAAAAAGTAATATAGATAATTCACCAAGAGTATTTTATATTTAAAAATATATTTTTCAACTTATTTTTGACTCAAAACATCTAAAACATACCTTAAAGACCTTAGCAAACATATTTACGACATATAATAACCCAAAAATTGATAAAAAAAAAAAAACCCAAAGTTAAAAACTTTTCTGCCTTTAAATTCACCTTCTCATGCAAGATGAACCCCAAGAACACTCAAATGAAACTTTTCTCATTGAATAGAACCATTAGACATCAAAATTAAACTTTTTCATTGTCAAAATCAATGCCAACATCAATTTTTTTCACTTCTTAACCAGAATTCAATAGCTCTCTCTCTCTTCTCTCTAACCAAGCAACTAAAAAATAAAAAATCAAGTAATTTTTTGGATAATCAAAAGTGAGATTCCCATAACCGAAGTGCTATAATTTCATCATTTGGAAGTAGAAAGAACATAGCAAGGAAAAGAAGTTTGATGAAAAAAAATCATTAATGAAGTCCACAATAATTTTGTAAATGTATACAAGCCTATTTGATATTGTGGTAGCAGTTGGTTTTCAATTTTTTTTTTCTTTAGAAACACATAAAATAATTTGTATTTTATTTTTGGCATTATCATATCAAAACCATGTGAAAACATCAAAAAAATTAATTTGAAACAAAGAATTGTTTTATTTTAAAAAAAGTTTTTAAAATGTAAGAACATACAGGTTCTACATGATGAATTATGTGCATTAAAACCTCTATTTCTTTTAGTTTTTTCTTTAATAAATCAGTATTTTCGTATATAAAGACTATTTTTTTCGTATAAACAATCAAATATTCAGTTTCTTTTATCTCATCTAGTTTTCTACTAAATCATTAGATTCTGAACTGTCAGAGTTTAAGGAAACAAAGACCTAACTTAATTCAATTAGCTGATAGTGATGATGTTAACTCAAATATTCCATTTTTCAAGAGATATTATTCCAAGTTTGGATTTATATATGGTCTTGCGATATATTTTACCATGAAAGGCATCTCTTGAAGAGAAAGATGATACATGAAACTTGTAAGCTGTTTATATCTTTGACTCCTAATCCATATGTTATATTAATGTGTCATTGTAGCTTCTTAATTTAGTTAAGGGGCATGAAAATCGATGGATAATATATAATTGATATTTCAACAGATAATATCAACGATGATGTTGGCTTAAATTCTCTAAATGCTTGGTTTCTTAAGAGGATTTCACGATCTTCTCGTCGGATATGATAATTATATGTGATAGTTAGAGTCTTCTACTCAGCATATCGTTGTCTTTGTCAATTACTCTCATTGTCACCGACAGTCCATCAATTCTCACAATGGGTCTTATGAGAAGGACACATATAAGCCTAATGGGCCCTCTCAATCCCCAACCCAATTCACTACTTATCCAAACCCATTCATGGACAATCACAAGTTTCTAAAAAAATTGGCCAAGTCAGAAACGGTATCAACTAAAATGTTAATTATGTGATCAAATAGGTCACAAAGCCAAATCTTGCTCGCAACTTTGTACATCTTAATTCACGGCCAACTGTGTTACTACAACCAGTTCAAAAGATCAAAAATATCATCTTGACTTTGTTCTCTCATAATATTACTGGTGACTTAGCCAATTTATCTATTCATTCTGAATATGATGATACCCATGAAGTTGTTATTGGTGATGGGCCAGGTTTGTCGGTCTCTCATATTGGTTCTTTGACTTTAAAATCACTCACACTAACACTTGTTCTTCATGATACTCTTTGTGTTCCTAATATCTACAAAAACTTAATTTCCGTTCATCATTTCACATCTCAAAATAATATTTTTCTTGAACTTCGTCCCTTTTATTTTCTTGTGAAGGATCGGACTTCGAGGGTGATCCTACTAAGAGGTGCATGTGAAGGCAATGTCTATCATTTTCCAAATTCACTGATGGGCTCCTCCTCCTCCAAATTTGTTTCAAATGTGCATGAACGGACCTCGGTAGATGGATTGCACAAACATCTTGTACATCTGTCCTTCAAAGTTGTTCACGGCTTTGTTAATCATTTTTCCCTCTTTGTTGACAAAACACAAAAAAAAAATAGTTCATTGTGTTCATCTTGTTCTATTAAAAAGGAAATCAACTTCCTTTTTGGCCCATAAGTCTTCAAAGTCATGCTCCCCTTAATATTGTTTATATTGATATATAAGGAACTACTTATTGTGTTGGTCTAAATGGTTCTCACTACTATTTAATTCCTATAGAACATTACACCAAATATCTATGGTTTTACCCTATCAATGTAAAATCTTGCATTAAAATTATTTTCCCTCAATTCAAAAAACTTGTTGAGAAACACTTTCAAACCAGCATCAAAAGTATTGACTCTGATAATGGTGGTGAATTTATCAGTCTAAAACCATTTCTTTCCCTACATGGGATTAGCCACTACACGAGTGCTCCTCACACACCCCAACATAATGGTGTATCTTAGCGTTGTTATCGTCATTTAGTTGAAACTAGTTTCATCTTGATTCACGATGCAAATCTTCATCTCTCATATTGACCTCATGTTTTTCATACTACCATGTATTTAATAAACCATCAACCTACTCCTCTTCTTCGCAACAAATCACCATTTAAAACCCTTTTTTGCCAAAAGCCGAACTACCTCATATTAAAAACTTTTGGGTGTATTTTTTACCCATTAACTCGTCCCTACACCACACACAAACTATAACCAAAATCCACCTTGTGTGTCTTCATTTGGGTATTCCCTCACCTAAAATGCCTACCGCTATTTAGAGCCCAACACAAACAAAATCTACAACTCTCAGCATGTGCCCTTTGATAAGACAAAAACCCTACTCTCCCTTGAGTTCTCTTCCTCTCGGCTTGCATCCTCACCTTTGACTGATCTCCAGCCACCATTTGCTACAACATCTCCCCCTGCTACACTAGTGTCTTCGAAACATGCTCTCACCACCGATCCATCTCCTCCAAGTACACTCTCTTTTAATCCCTTATCGATCTCTTCTAGTTCTTTAAATACTAAAAATCCAGTTGTTCCCTCTACATCTTCCAAAACTTATGCATATACTCATTCATTTTCTCCTGATCTACAATCAGATTCGGTAGAACCATCATTGTCCTACCTTTCTTCCCCTATGTCTCCCTGGTGTCTAGATGACCCACTGAATTGCTAACACACCCCATGATAACCCGATTTATGAATCAAATATTCAAACTCAAACATCTTAATATTGTTCCTAAGCATCCCCTACCTTAAAGTCTAAAAAACATGTGTGACCCAAACCTTATCTATGTCGTAATGGCGTGCTACCATGTCTAATCAGCTCACTGCTCTCATACAACATGGCACTTGGGACCTAATTCCACCCCCAACAGGATGTAATCCCATGAGTTGTAAGTGGGTTTTTCGTGTTAAGCAAAAAACCAATGGCTCCATTGATCGCTTTAAAGCTTGGCTTGTTTCCAAAGGATTTCATCAAAAACTTGGGATTGATTACACAGAAACCTTCAGTCCAGTTGTAAAACTAGCCACCAATCAGATTGTTCTAATTATTGTTGTCATGCAAAGTTAGCCTTTAAGGCAAATGGATGTTAACAATGCATTTTAACATGGTCAACTCACTGAATCTATTTATATGAGTCAACCTCCCAAGTTTAAGGGTCACTTTAAACCTTACCATGTGTGCAAGTTACGTAAAGCTATCTATGACCTTAAACAGGCCCCTCGGGCTTGGTATTGCACTATTAAGGCTGCTCTTATTGATCTTGGCTTTCTTATATCTAGAGTTGACCCCTTTCTGTTTATTTATCGAAGTGGCTCAATTGTCTGTTATTTATTGGTCTATGTGGAAGGTCTTGTGATTACTTGGAATGATTCATTCTTTATGCAATCCATTGTCAAACAACTTGGTACAAAAATTTTATTGAAAAATATAGGCAATCTTCATTATTTTTTAGGTATGGAAGTTCTCCCCACTCGTGCAAGTTTATTCTTATCTCAGCATAAATATGTTTGTGACTTACTGTCCATGACTAACATGGTGGATGCTACGGATGTTGTCACTCCCTTAACTACTAGTACATCTCTCAAACTAGTTAATGGTTCTGTTGCTTTTAAAAGTACTGAATTTTGTCATGTAATTAGAAGTCTTCAATATCTTTCACTTACTCGCCTTGACATCTCTTTTGATGTTAACAAGTTATCTCAATTTATGCACAAACCCATATATTCACATTGGACAGCAGTCAAACGATTACTTTATTACCTCAAGTAGACTATTTCACAGTATTCATCTTAAAAAGAATACCTTTTGGCACCTCATAACATACTCTGACGCTAATTGGGCTGAGAATATTGATGATCGTACCTCTACTTCAGCTTATATCAGCTTCATTGGTCACAATCCCCTCTCCTGGAGCTCTAAGAAACAACACGCTATTGCATGATCCTCTACCGAGGCTAAATACATATCACTAGCCAATGCAACCTTGAAAGAAATAATGTGGTTACTTGGTCTTCTCAATGAACTTGGTTTTCCCTTCAAAATTGTTCCTTCATTAATGTGTGACAACCTTGGCGCCACTCACTCACCTCAGCTACAATCCAATCCATCACTCTCGCATGAAGCACATTCAGATTGATCTTTATTTTGTACGTGACTTAGTTCAAAAGGGCACTCTCACTGTCCAGCATGTTCATACTTAGGATCAACTTACAGACTTGTTGACAAAACCTTTGTCTAGGCAGCGCACTAAAGTTCTCAAATCCAAGATTGACCTTACAGACGGTAACCTTATCTTGCACGGGTGTATTGAGCAAACCTACATAAATTCTGCCTAAACCGTTACAAATCCTTTAACAACATCAATTATGCTCAGTCAACAGCTCACCTTCCAAGTTTAACATTCTATTGTTATAAAATTGTATTGTCTTCATTCATTGTAAAAATCTTCTCCTTAAATTACAGCAAGCATACATGCGTATTAGTTGTTGATTCTTTGAATATATATATACTGCATAATTCAACAATAAAAAAGTGATGGAATTTCATTGAAATAGAGTGTATCAAATTCTTATATGATTTCCCTATGGTATCACACTCGAGCTTTGTGGTTGCTAATATGATGGTCACTGGAGGTTTACATGGTCATTGTCCATAAAATTACTCGAGGTATGCACAATCTAGCCCAAATATCTATATTAATAAAAAAAAAGGTCTTATCATAATAGTGTTACAAATATCAAGGATTCCATGCGCTTTAAACCATAAATATTATCAACAAAATATAATGCACACCTAGCGTGAGAAAATTTCAAAAGAAAGAGAAGGTTGTGACAGCGCTTAGCACACTTCAAACTATGATTAACATTAGGTTATAAGTATCATAATTTTTTTATATAAAAAAAAAAGACTCAAATTTATATGCCTAAAGGTGCCTCGATCGAATCTCAGGGAAAAAAAAAGTAGCGAGAACTTAGCCATTACTGTTTCCATACAAACAATCTAGAAAGAGAAAATTAAGTCAAAGGAACAGTGCACTATCAAGAAGAAGAAAAGAGTCAAGGGAATCGTACCGTCTACTTGAATTTATTGGCGGTTTAGCATGCGACTGGCCCATCCACCAGGAGCTTGCCGTCAAAGAATTTCCATGCAGTAAACAAAAACACATGAGGTCAACATAATAGTATATGAAAGGCAAAATCATATATTATCATGTAATTTCTATATATATTTCATGTTCATTAACCGAGTATATATTTTTATATATATCGAATAATTTCAGACAAGTTATAGCAAACTTTATAAGAATAAAAGGATAAAATAAATCATTACAGTTGCTACTATTATATTTATCATGTAAAAGTTTGTTATATTTAATTATTGGGATCGGTAACTAAGGACCCAATCGTTCAACTCATGAAAAAAGCTAATCAAATTCTAGACCGGTCCAGGTTAGTGATTAGGGTTTGTTTATGCATTAACCTGGTCCGTAAAAACCATGCATTATGTCGATCAAAACTAGTAAATAACCGAGATTGGTCCTATCGGAATCGGGTCGACCTGCCTCTAAAACAAGAAAAAAGAAGTGGTCCTTCCCAAGAGTTGATGTTTCCAATAAACCATGCACTTAGGTTATGGAACACACACACACACAGGATCACCACTGACGCCTGCAGCCACAGGATAACTTTAGACAAAGTGTTTTAGCAAATATATATATATATATACTAGCTAGCTGTGACCTGGCCGTCGGGCCGGCTGATAACTTGCAAGCCAGACTACTAGCTAGCCCGACCAGCGGTCGATCAGGTGATCGGAGTTGAAAGATTCTGATATATATAATAACACTGGTCTGATATTATCATTGACGAGTTAAGCCTGATAGATAGTTGGAGAGAGAAAAGAAAGGGAAATTAAGACGTGGAGGCAAAACTAACATCTAGAGAGAAAGCATTTCACGTCAATCTATGTGGTCTTAATAAGCACGAACTCAACATTAAACGTGGGTCTCCAGTCGCTCTTCTTTCTTGTATTTTAACATTCAGCGCGCACCACCTTGCCATCACATCAGCAACAGCAACCACTCCTCTTTTTCTCTTATTTGCTTTATCGACTTTTGTATCAGCTGGCGGAGCATTTCTATCCTCCTAGTTTTGGTATCAAAATTTAACTGTTTTCACTTTCCTACGTTCCATGTCCAACTGAGTACATGATGGGGGGGGGGGGGGGGGGGGGAGCTAGGGTTGTGCGCGCTTTCTGGCTTGTGTCTGTGCAGCTGGTTCGATTGTTTCGCTTTATTCGTTCTTGCAAGGCAGCAGTCTTGGTCCTTGCAAAAGCTAGAAAACCATCCTCGATTCCGTTCTTTTTATATGAGACCACGGAAACCCAGTTGGATTATAATACTATACACCATGTAGTATGCAATCATCAGCGTGGAAGAGTTTTGCACTTACAATGATAACCTTCTTTTTATATTGCATTCGGTTTGGTCTGGAGAGAGGGGGGGAGGCGCAAACCAATCTAAATAAAAGGTGCAAAAGTGTTACCACTTCTTTTGACCGAGTAGCTAGGTTTGAACTTTCATTATTGTTCTGACGAAATTCTAGGACACTTCTTTTCGCACAGATTGATTTGGTTGGGAATGGAATCGCATGGTTTTGAGTGGGATTCTTGGCATTTTCTCAGATCGTGTATGTTGTTTTTCACTTCATCCCAGCCAAAAAGAAGCAGTCACAGATAAGCAGGAAGTACGTCCTTCGCACATAATTATGAAATTATTAAACTGTTACGCGATGATCAATATTCTCTCTTTCATTCTTTCTATGCACAACATCTCTTAGATGGCATGGAGTTCTAATGTAGTAAAAAACAGCTTTTTAGGGAAGAGAGGTACAAATCTCCTAAATATAATAAATGCAAAGAGCATTTTTTAGGGAAGTGAAGACTGAAAATTAGAGGAACGATCTCCACAGATATATCACCTAGAAAATATGAGACCATAAGCAGCTTTCTTGGAAACCAAGTTTTAATACATATATAAATAGCTATGGATATGAAAAGCATGCGAAAAATGTCGAGTTTCTGTCACCAATGAAGTGGTAAGGATTTCTACAGAGCACTGAACAGCTCATTTGATCAAGGACAATATAGCGAATTAAACCTTTTGGAAATTATATTTTAAGCTTTCATAAACCAGAAATTAACTCATTTATAGGAATATGGAATGCATGCAAAATGGGGGATCAGTGACTGTCATTAAGACTCTGTCTGTTTGTATGCGGTGTGATATGTTATTTTTTATTATTATTTTATCTATTTTGTTGATCGACACATATTATATATATTTTTGTTCTTTAAAAAATCCTGAAATAAACAAAATACAACTATAGCCTTACTTGAACTTACTGTCAAACTATAACCACGAAATCAACTGGAGTTAATGTCAAACACACATGGAGTAGTATAGATTTATAGAGAGATTAATAGTTCAATTGATTGGAGAAGTCAACCATTTCGAAATAATATTTGAAGCTTCTATAAACGAGAAACATGTCATGTATAATTAACTAACTCATATACAAACGTTTAAATTTTGGTTTGATGTTATTTTCTTGACATATCCAATACCAAAACCTGATCAATGGCTAAACATTAAGGAGTAAAAATCCTATTTCTCTAATTAATTTAAAGTGCAAGCTCATTGTAATTCTATGAAGACTTCTTCCTTAGAATTTATAGACTCTTGCGTGCCTTGGTAGCTCATATAAACATCTACTTTCGGTCGGACCTGGGGGGTTTTTTTGTACTCAGGGATCATTTCTTGATCATCCGAAGATGTCTTCTTCTTGATTATGCAGCTACTACCAAGTTTACCATTCTCTTTGTGTCCAATGTAACTTGACTTCCTTTTAATTTATTTATTTTTTAAATCCCCCCGAACACATAGAAGAAGAAGAAGAAGAAGAATTTTACGTGATGCAGGTTGATCTACCATACTTGACTTGAGATGGTTCTCTAATATAGAAATTAAAGACTTGCGCTTATCAGAAACTACTTACATTATACAGACGTATATACTGATCAGATGCATCCGATCGAAAACTCTACCGTACCCTCAATGTCCTTACTGTACTCGTTGAACTAGCTAGCTGTTGTTCCGCCATTGCGTAACTAGTTTCCGAGATTTCATACTCACCACGTAGTGAAAGATGATAGTATACACAATACAAAGCTAGCTCGCTAGCTTAATGAGTTCGATCAAGATAAAGAAGACCAGTTAACCAGAGAAGTAGAAAACAAGGTCAAGTTTGAATATCCATCTAACCATTAACCCACAGCAAATCATCAGTTGTCGACTAAGTTTTATTCCGTTTTCTTATTTTATTTGAAGATTAACCCTCATTACGCAATTTACATAAATCATTCAATTTTCACTTCAATGAACCAGCGAATAGCGATGATGCTCATTAATGCATGGAGAAAATTATATGGAAAGCTGTGATAATAACTTGAAAACAATCCATACATACAATACAGACCAAAACCATTATCCAAACACACGAAAAAAATAAAATTTAAAACAAATTGTTCTACCAATATTACCCGGTTCTCAACCGGGTTGGAGCTTGCCAGTCAAGGTAGTACTTCAGTAGAAGATGCATGCAACTTAGTGTCAATTACTAGCTAATGCCTTAGTGATAAGCTTCATGGTGCTGATGATGGTTTCCTTGAATCAAGAGAGCAAATATGATCTATCATAAGAAATGGCTGGTGGAAGAAGAGTTGAGACCGGATAAATCTGTCCAGGTATTTCCACCCCAGTAGTACTGACTATTTTCTGGGATACCCAGATAAGGCTTCGATAAATTTAACCCTGGGTTTCCTTCTGACTTCACTGGAGCTAACTGAGAAACCCTAGAGCTTGAAGCCATAGATCGAAGCTGGTTGCTTTCCCCAGGAATGCCTGTCGGTGTTTCAGCACCTTCACTTTGAAACGGGTATAAACCTGTGGGTGGTGGCTCAAAGAAAGGAAATTGTTGCACTCCTCCAGCTGATAAAAAGGAACTGCTACCCATTCCTGAACTGCTTCCTATTTGAAATCCCATGTCAGCCTGTCCAACAGCATGACCACTTGCTGATCCCATTTGTCCCTGAATTCCACCAAAGTTTAATCCAATGTTTGCCACACCAAACTGAGTCAGATTGTGTAAGGAGGTCATGAAGGGATATTGAGTCTGCTGCTGAGGAAAATGACCAATAATCTGCGATGGAAGTGCACTCGTGGAAGTGCTGGAAGTTGAACCCATTTGCCTTTCACTGGAAACTGGAGACTTGGAGCTACTTTGGCTTTTGGTTTTCTTGTTTCTACGGCATCCACCTCCCACAGGAACACTTCTAAGAGCACCCCCTCTAGTCCAGTAGCGCCGACAGGTTTTGCAAAAGTGGCGGGGCTGAGAGAGGCTATAGTTATTGAAGTAACAAAATTTGGTGTTTGTAGACTCGCACCTTGGGCACTTTAGAGCTGCTTCTGGCTGAGGGATCTTGGCCAACCGAGCTCGATCAGACATCGAACCAGGTCTAATCGAGCCAGCAGTGCCACTACCACCAACATGAGGTAGCGGCGGTAGAGGTGGAAGCTGGGGGCTTTCATCGCTTGCTCCTAGTTGCTGGCCTGGCTGCTGCTGCTGCTGCAAGATTGAAAATTTTAGGCGTTGCTAAAAATATTAATGAAAAAAAATACATCTGGTATATTCAATAAAAGATCACAAAGGAATAGGAATAATTTTCTTTTTGACATGGTTCCTTTTCTTTTGAGGTATGGGTGGGGAGGTGCTAAAGAAGCTAGCTATGTGGATGGAAATTGAAGAAAACCTTACCTGCTGCCAGCTGTGAGGATCTAAATAGACTGGAACTGAAGAGAACACCATGGTTTTTGATCGTCTTCTTTAATAAAGTTAGAGACGGGTCTTTAAGAAAGAAAATGAGTTGAAGAATCACACTAAGAGAATACAAGAGCAAAGAAAGGAAAAGAGAAGACAAATAAAGGCAAGGCTGGAAGGAAAGATAGAGGAGGCTCTTTTGCTTATCATTTTTTTTTTTTTTTTGCTTTATTCCCTCATTCCATCTCTTTTTGTTTTTGTTTTTGTTTTTTGTTTTTTTTATATATATATACTTTTAGGGTTTGAGCTAATGGAGGAAGTTTCTTTGACAATAAGCTTTCTTTAAATTTGTGATGCTACTGTCTTTGTGATTGTAGCTAGTGTTCAAAAAGAGGGCTGTGACTCATGCATGGAAATAAAGGATAAACACTGCTTTTTCCACAGAATCCATGTTCTTTTTTTATGCAGTTAATTTTTAAAATCATTTTCAAATTGTTTTCATATAATGGTGTTAATAATAATAAAAGAAAAAAGCATCTTATACTGCATTATCAAACACACATTAATGTAAAATTTCAATGCAAAAACTTGTGTTGTGGCTTATTTAACTATCAGCCTATTTATTTCAAAAGAAGTAAAAGCTATGTTTTTATCAAGTATATTCGTTTTAAATTCTATGAATATAGTTGTATGTGGATCATGATCTCTTTTTAAAATGGTCCATCATGCATGTTTCGAATTTTTATTTTTTTAGATGCGAGGAAATCTCATTATCTAGAACATGTATTTCATGGGCTCAGGTGAGCAAATAAAACTCTGATTGTTCTAGATCTTACAAGTGATACACGTCCTGATTAGAGCTCGAGACCTACTATGCAGATCACAAACCCTCTACAATCACGCCACGCCCCTTAGGGACATCATGTTTCAAATGTTAACATTAAATTAAGATTTTATAATTTAAATTAGGCAAGAGAGAAAAATAATTAGAGGTTAAATTCTTATCATTTTAACATAACTAAAAACATATTGCTCTTCTAAACTTGATCATTTAAATTTTCTTAAAAAATATGAGTGAACATAATAACAGAAAGGAACAAGTTGAGAATAATTAGAAGGCTTAACCTAATAGTTAGCCAACCCTTTCTATATATATGAGTAGGGCAATATACAATAATAATGGTGGAGATTACCTCATAAGAATATGACTACAATATTTTCTATATAGTTACATTCTATAATACGCCCTCTCAAGTTGAGGGTAGAGGATCAACCAGAAGCTTGAATCTAAAAGCAGTAAACGAAGAAGCAAGAAGTGGCTTAGTGAAGACATCAGCAAGTTGATCCTGAGAGGAAATAAAACAAATATGAATCTCTTTCTTTGCAACTCTATCTCGGACAAAATGATAATCAATCTCAATATATTATTGTTTGAGCATGAAATACAAGGTTTGCGGACAAATACGTGGCACCAAGGTTGTCACACCAGATAATAGGAGCAGAAGCAGTCGGAATCTGAAGATCCGTTAATAAGTATTGAAGCCAGATAACTTCAGCTGTGCTATCAGCTAAAGCTTTGTACTCAGCTTCCGTCGAAGAACGAGCAACAGTGCGTTGCTTACTCGATTTCCATGAAATCGGTGTCTGGCCAAAGAACACAAGGTAACCACTCGTAGATTTTCTATCCTCAATACTACCTGCCTAATCTGCATCTGTAAAACCGTGTAAAACAAGAGAAGAGCCGCGTGTAATATGTAAGTCATGCGATGTTGTACCATGAAGATAACGCAAGATGCGTTTCACGGCAGCCCAATGAGATTTTGTAGTAGCATGCATAAACTGACATACCCAATTAACAGCAAAGCAAATATTTGGGTGTGTGAAAGTGAGATATTATAGAGCACTAATAAGTTTCCAAAAATGAGTAGCATCAAAAAACAATGTATCAGACATAATGGTGGCTTTGGATGTCAAAATAGGAGTATCAATTGGTTTACAGGATAACATACCAGTTCGTGTGAGAATGTCAAGTGTATACTTATGTTGGAAAAGTATAAGTCCCAGACCAGTAGACCAAACTTCAATACCCAAAAAATAATGAACATCACCCAAATCCTGAAGTTTAAATTCTGAGCTCAGTAGCTGAATGAGGCGTTGTAGTAGAATAGCATTATTACCTGTAAGCATAATATCATCAACATAAACCAAAAGATAACAAATGTCTCTACCAATCGAGAAGATAAACAATGAGGTATCCATTTTAGAAGCACAAAAACCAATGGATAATAGGAAATCATTCAGACAAGTGTACCAAGCTCGTGGAACCTGTTTCAACCTATATAGAGATTTATGCAATCGACACACATGACCTGGGAGAGCAGAATCAACAAAACCTGAAGTTTGTTTCATGTAAACCTCTTCATCAAGGACTCCATTTAGAAAGGCATTATGGATGTCAAGTTGATGAATTTTCCAACCACTCGAGACTGCAATGGAGAACACTAAGAGGACCGTTGCCTATTTGATAACAAGACTATAAGTTTCAGAGTAATCAATACCTTCTTGCTGAGTGAAGCCCCTAGCAACCAGGCGCGTCTTATACCTCTCAATGCTAACATCAGATCTGTGTTTAATTTTGTAGACCCATCGGCTACCAACAACATTCATGGATGGATGAAACGGCACTAAAGTCCATGTTTCGTTTGCGCGTAGGGCCTGAATTTCCTCACGCATAGCATTATACCACGCCTCATATCTGTTAGCATTATGAAAAATAAGTGGCTCATGCGAGGGAGGAGAAACTTCCCGATTGAAGGGGTAGCAGATGTGGCTGCCGTGATGGTGGACAACGTTGTCTTGGGCTGTCTTGGATGAAGAACCATTGGGTGTTTAGGAGCAACAGGACATGGGGCAGCAGTACCTGTACCTGGAATGTGCTGGAGAGAACAAGATGAGAGGTCAACACAAAGTTGCAAACCATGAGGTGAAGTCGGGGAGGTGCAGGGCTGCACTGTAGACGGTGGTGAAGCTGTGGCAAGTCTGGAGATTTGAGTTGCAGACCGTGGCTGTGCCGCTACTGAATCCTTCAATTCAAAACCTAATCCTGCACAATAATCATTGGAAAGACAAGCACGTGGTGACAGTATGACTATATGGGGTGGTGAGGCAGGGGCAGTTGAAACAACGGGCAAGGGGGCAGGCTGGGGAGGTGCGGCAAAGGGCAAAGGTGGGGCGTGGTTTCTATCAATTTAGGAATGAATAGGCTGAAAACATGAAGGGGGATGCAAGGATGAAACATAGGTAGGTGGAGTGGGAGGTATTGAGGGTGTTGTTACCTGTTCAAACTTCGTAAAAGGAAAGACACTTTCATGAAAACAAACATGACGAGAGACATAGACACGATCAGACTCTAAATCAAGACACCGATAACCAAGATGAGACGAGCTATAGCCTAAAAACACACAAGGAGAAGACTGACAATCTAATTTATGAGCATGAAATTGACGTAAAAATGGAAAACAAAGACACCAAAATATACGTAGGAAGTTATAATCAAGGATGCGATGAAACAGACACGCAAAAGGAGATTTATTTTTGAAGAACATAAGTAGGCATGCGATTAATAAGATATACTGATGATTCCATAGCATAGTTTCAAAAACACAATGGGGCATTATACTGGCCTAAAAGGGTTAGGTCAGTTTCGACAATATGTCTATGACGACGTTCAACTGTGCCATTTTGTTCACGAGTATGAGGACAAATTAATCGATGATTAATAGCAATGGTTTGAAAAAATTTATTTAATTTTTGAGATTCACCACCCCAATCAATTTGAACAAATTTAATTTTAAGAGAAAAATGACGCTCAACAAGTGTCTGAAAACGTTGAAACATGGAAAAAACATCAAATTTCACAACAAGCGGATAATACCAGATATATTTAGTGTGCGCATCAACAAAGATAACAAAATAACGAAAACCATCAGAAGAAAACATAGCAGCAGAGCCCCAAACATCACTAAAAATTAATTGAAGCGGGGTAGAAGTTTAATGACCCGTTGGTCGTAATGACAAATGGGACGACTTGCCTAAAGGACATGCTTGATATTGAGTAAAAGATCGTCTAAAGGTACAAATAATTTTATTTTTGCAAACTAACAAATTCAGAATGCGAGGAGTTGGATGACCTAAACGACGATGTCACAGGTCAACAGTCGTGGAAATGCAAGGAAACCAAAAGGCTTGAGGAACTAACGTAGCTGAAGACTCAGAGAGAACATAAAGACCATCATGACTCCGACCGGAAAGAACTTCCTTGGTGACGAGGTCCTTCACATAAAACATAGAATCGTGAAATTCAAAATAAACATGATTATCATGACAAAATTTCTGAACAGATAACAACGGTTTGGTAATATGAGGCACACGAAGAACATTAGTTAATGTAAATATATGTTTTAGGGAATATAAAGTAGTATGTCCAATATGGGATATGTCAAGGGCCTTACCATCACCAACATGCAAGAAATCATTACCAAGATAAGGAGCACAATCAATTAGAGTTGCAAGATTAGGCGTCACATGTTGATTTATGTCGGTGTCTGGAAACTAAGTTGTTGCAGTAGAATCATTCGCAACAGCAAGGTGAGCAGAGGGTTGTTGTGTGCTACTGCAAAACTGGAAACATTAAAGAATTGAATGTCCGAGATTGGAACACAATTGGTAGCGTACATGTCCAAACCACTGCCCCTGATTCGACCTGAAATCTGCAGTAGAGTTGCACCTGTTTTGCCACTGATTCTGCCTCCAATCTACAGCAGAGTGGCCTCTGTTTTGAGCCTGAAATTGGTTGATGTTAGGACACCAATTACCCCTATAACACCTCCTATTTCAACTGTGATTAGTCATGGCATGATGAGCAGAAATCGGAGGTTTTGGCAGCAATGGTGGCTGCTGCGGCAGAGAAGAAGAAGACAGCAGAGGCAAAAAGGATGAACCGACGGCCACGGAGTGAAAAGAATTCTTGTGCAGAAACTCATGGGTAAAAGGATGGATGTGAAGATCAGCATACGATAGTGGTTCGGCCTTGGTTATGAGGCTAGTTACCAAGTCTTTGAACTCATCGCGAAGGCCACGAAACACATAGAGATTGAAATCTTCAAAAGACATTGGGTGACCAACAGCATCCAATTCATCAAATAACGATTTGGCTTGCTGCATGTACATACTAACTAATGCATCACCTTGTCGAAGGTCTTGAAAGGAGCCATGTAGTTGCATGATCCGTGAATTAGATGGAGAGGCAAGTGCCTTCTCAAGAGTGCGCCAAACACAATGTGAAGTAGAACAATCTACTACAAGATGCAACACATCCACGGAGAGAGAGGAGAGTGGAGCACTCAAAATAAGCTAATCTTGTCGCTTCCAACGAAGAAAAGAAGGGCTGATGGCAGAGGAAAAAACAGTCGAAGCCTCAATCATATGAGCTGGAGGACACGGTAAGGAGCCGTCAATAAAGTGAAAAACACCTTGACCAAGGGATATGGCTTCATCTGTATTCTCCAATAGAGATAGTTTGTGTTTGTAAGTTACAACAAAACAATTTGGTGGGTGTTTGATAGAGGAGTCATTGCTGAAGTGTGTGTTCCCATGAGAGGCAAAGGAACGGCAGAATCATGAGAAAAAGAATCAGACACATGCTCTACACGTGGAAGTTGTTCTCGGCCAGCAACATGAGGATAGTTGGTCGGTGATGTTGCAGCACTGGTGGAAGGAGAGATGTCAACAGCGGCTGCAGGAGAGTCCATGGGGGGGGGATTAAGCCGGCTGTAAAGGGAGAAAAGAGTTTTAACGGTTGAAAGCTCTGATACCAAGTTGAGAATAATTAGGAGGCTTAACCTAATAGTTAGCCAACCTTTCTATATATATGAGTAGAGCAATATACAATAGTAATGGTGGAGATTTCCACATAAGAATATGACTACAATAGAACATTAGAAGATCTCAATCTAGTATTATTATTATAATGTTATTCATGTAATTAAATGGAATTACTATACCTGATACATGTTTTTTATATTATTTTTTTAGCACTGACTTTAATAAAAAGTAGTATTTATACATACTGTAGGACTAGAATATTTGTGTAATTAGATTATAGGGTCAATTAATTTCCTTATCAACAATTGTACACAAAGTGGATTCCCGATCGAATCAATAGACATGCTAAGTAATGCTTCACCTTCATGTTGACAACCAACAATAGAAAAGTAAACAGTAACGATTAGTCTAATTTGCACAGCTTGTAATAACAGGACCAGATTCCTTAATCTAGAAGAAAATTATGCATGCTGATCATGATATGTCTCCTTCCCTTTTGGCCGAGTGTGTATATATTTATATATATAACCAGCTAGTTTCTTTACCTAGGACGTCCCACACGTACAACTATCATAATTTCAAAACATCTTAATCTGGGAAAAGGGTGAGAGTGTATGAGTAAAATACAAATTGAAATAGAATTCATATAATATATAGTTTAAAGATAAAAGCTAAAGACAGCCGTGAGGGGAGATTTTTCGAAGCTAAAAAGTTGATGAAGATATTACATAAGGTAGAATATGCTGCGTATCAGTAGACTCTTGGGTAGGAAAATAAAAAAGAATTATCATTGATTTCGTTTTTTGAAGCTTTGTTTCAGTGATGACGAAAGCTTGCTTCATGAGTAAATTCTTTTCGGGATAGAATCATCGGTGGAAATTCTCGGTCAGCGATTTCCTTATTGGCAGAGATCCGGTGACAGAAGTGGTTTATCTGGCCGTGAAACCACATCTTGCATTAAGTTTATTATTGGCGATCTTCATGGACATTGGTGTTCGAGACAATTTTTTTGAAAATTTCGATGTTGAAAATATGTTTGCGGTTAAAAATGGTAGGCAGTATGGCTGCTTTTGGAGTTCTTCATTGTTTGAGTGTGATGGTATGTTCTGAATCTCTAATATTGTTTTCAAATTCTTGTTTGTTTATGGGGTTAGAAAATATTTTTGTATTAAATATTTGCTTTAATTTTTCATTATTTTAAAAAAGAATTAATGCCCTAATTTTTTTTAAAAACAATTTAATGTAATTTCAAATAAAAATTGCCCCCTCTTTTTTATTTAATAAGTTCTCAAGATGGTCTAATTTCGAATGAAATTGATTTTACAGTCTAAAGAGATTGTGTCTTATCAAACGAAGGACATCAAGATTATTTATTAATGGCATCTTTCATGGAAACCAGAATTTTGAAAAAATATTTTTTTATTAGAATAATATTATATTTATTTATTTGTTTTAAAATAGATTGACCTTCAACCGATGAAGGATTATGTTTTAATATTATAATTAAGGTGATGAGTGGTGGTTTGGGTGAAGTATATTGTAATTTGACTTGGTTTTAGGATGATCATTTAAAACATCACTTATTTAACACATCTAATTAGTATCATTGACTTTTTTTATTTACTATCATAATTTAAAAATAAATAAAATCTATTAAATGCATTATTTTTTTTATTAATGTAGATGTCCGGGACCGCTTGCGCGCACTTCGATAATTACATGGACCCTAAAGTTAACAATCATGTAAGTTTTCAATGATAATCTTATTAGCAACCAGAGAACTCGAACATAAGACCAAGCAAATATTTTAATCTAAATTCTTATCACTAAATTATCTACTAGATGGTTACAAGTGCTAAGTAAATAACAGTTTAGCCATTAACATTTGAAAAATCTTAGTAAAAGCTCTTAAATTCGTTATAGTCAAAAAGCATGTCGAGAAGGATAAATTATTTTTTAAATTTAAATTTTTTTTTTTTTTCAAATATTTTGACATTATTAATATTAAAAATATTTAAAAAAAAATAAAAACTTTATTATTTTAATAATTTAAAAAAAAAAAAAACTTTAAAAATCAATGTCAATTATAATCTCAAATACATCTGTACAGAAAGAAGAATCAAATCTTTATCATCTGATTCTCATGGTCGGGAATTAAAGGCGCCACGTCAGCAAATGGTAGGTGTTACCTACAAGACCCACTTTACTAATCCAAGTCCTACGGAATATATACGGGCCTGCAAATCTGGACCATAGCGGTGGAAAAGAACTCTCTCTCTCCCTCTCTCTTTTCTTTCTGTATTAACAATTATTATTGCTGTTGTTACATTGTTAAGAGAATATTAAAAGAGATGATACCTTTTGATTTTTGTTGTGTAATATCTTACAAAACAATTAGTTTGCTTGTTATTAAGTGTTATAATTTATTTTAATTTTATTATTTGATCATATATTTAATGAATTATTCTGATTTTTTAATATTTTAATATTTTGATTAATCAAACCAATTAGGTCATATAAAATAAACTCATGTAAAATTATATATTTTTTGCTTATGCTTGGTTTAATTAAATTTTTTAAATAACTTTATTAATTAAAATATAAACAGTAAGATTTGAATTCATGATTATTTAAACTATTAAAATTGTGTGTGTGTGTGTGTGTATTATCGATGCGTGCGTGTGGCAAGAGATTGGAAATTAGATAAATTAGGTCAAAATGATACTACCATGGCGAGAGAACGCTGACAGGCATGTGAATATGAACTGCAATATTATTGAACGTGAAACTCGTAAGATTTTCCAATTTAAACATTAATATATTGATTTGCATGCATCGTGAACCCAACAGCTTATTTTAACTGAAATATCGTCGACGATTAGATTTCTTAAGTAGTGAAACGACATCATTGAGCGCTGTTTAGGAGTGTGATTGAGTTTGTTTTTTAAAGTGTTTTTCGTTCAAAAATATATTAAAATAATATTTTTTTTATTTTAAAAAAATCATTTTTGATATTAGCACATCAAAATGATCTAAATAAACCAAAACATATAATTTACAATAAAAAAATCAAATTTCTTCAAAAACATTTTTGAAACTCATTCTCAAACAATTTTTGGTGGTGCTGGAACCCAATTCCTTATTTTCAAGTGCAAAGAAACCTCCTGATATCTGGAAATTTCTAGTCGTGAAGGAAGCGGACTTGCTGCAGCCTCCACACATCCGCTTGTCTCCTCCCCGCCCAGCCCCCCTCTCCGGCCTCTCGTTGACAGGCCACTCGGGCACTCTATTTTACAACATATTAATGCATCCTGAGACCCGTTATTGTCGTCAAAAGAAGAGTACTCCAAAAATATTATACACTTTCAGTTGGTCCCAAGACAATAAAACAAAAGAAAACATTCCCCATTTATTTGTGCTGTTTATATGAAATAATGGAACGAACTTTGATGCAAGCACGAAACCTTGTTATTATTTATGCAATAATAATAATAATAATAATCATTTGAGATGTTTTTTTTTCAAATGATTTTGTTAAGACTAATAGTATTTATGTTTCTTTTGTTATGTTTTTTTTTTTTTTGTATACTCTTTTGTTATAATTTTTATTATATTGTATTCTTTGAGGTAATTTTTTTTTCATTATATATATGCAATAATAATAATAATTTGAGATCTGTTTTTTCTTACTTACTATTTTGTTAAAAAAAATGAGTTTTTTTTATTCCTCGTGGTAAGTTAATAATTTTTATTATTTTAACTGTACTAATAATAATAATTTAAGGTATTATAATTTTGATGATAATAGTGACATTATAAATTATCATAATAATAGTGATTATAATTTATTGTAATAGTTATAATTCTTATCATGTAACTAATTTTGACTTTGATGGTAATAATAACAATAACTCATAAAATAATATAAAAATATCAATAATGAAAAAAAATTATAATAATGATGATAATACTAATTATAATTGAAATAATATTAATAAATCATAATGATTATTGTCGTAACAATGACAACAATTGTAACAATATTGTCAGTAATAATCAAAATATTAATTATTTACAATAATGATTATAATAGCAACTATAATAATTATGACAATTTAAGAATAATGATGATTAAAATGTAATAATAATTGAAATTATTCATTAGTCGATTTTGTTTTTGCTCATAATTGACTTTCACAGCTTTTTTATATATGATATTTCAGATTTAATATCATGTAAGCAAAAAATATACGAAGTCATACATAGACAAAACAAATGGAAAAATTGGGCCAAATTATGTACAATAAAAATATATATGAGTTACTTGTCATGCGCTTTGATGCACATAGACAATCTACCAGTTAAATAATTATCTAAATATTTAGAACAATAATAACATTCAATCACTTCAATGCACAAAACAAAAAACCCATTTGAAATGGATTTTATCGATAATAATTTAACCAATTAAATTTTTACTTAATTAATGAAAACAAGCACAACAATCAATCAATTTGTCGTATCAAAAAATCAAGACAACTAGTAAACATCTAATATATAACTATCATTTGTAATTCATAAGAAAATAATATGTATATATTGTATTATATAAAAAATATATTATATATTTTAAGTTAGGTTTAAATCGGGTATGATAATATTTTAAAAAATAATGATTATCTAAAAAATATTTATACGTTATTAATTTATTTATCGCACATGCAACTGACATACAGTAGAGGCTAGAGAAAAAAGACAGCTAGCTACCTTAACCTTTATGCCTTGCAAGGCATGGACGAGACAGAAGCAACTATATGATTTGCGGGCGCCATGCGTCCCCATATCCTCGTCAACTAGGCAAGAATCACGTCCAGGCTCATCCAAAACAGTAGAATAACAATGGGTAGATTACATCTTCTTTTTCTTTTTTGAGTTTGATGTATCCTTCCTTTTTTTAAATTACATTATTTTCTATATTTTTTAAGAATAAAAAACCAAAATTTCTTTATATAAAATATTAACTAAAATATAATTGTTGTCACTATTTTACTATAGCATTTCTCACTGTATATACAGACAGATTATTGTGGATTGCGACAGTAAAATTATCTTGTTATCCTAGGGATAGAAAATTTAATCCTCCAGAACGGGGTTATTTTTGATATTTTCAAGGGAAATAAATGGTATTTCTGATTTTTTTGCATAATAAAACTATTATTTTACCCTTTGGTGCTGCCAAAAAGACACGAAACAGTGGAGAATTTTTTGTTTTTTCACATATTTATGCATAGTAAAAAAACAAACATAACCCCTTAAAAAGACAAAAAAAAAAAAAGCACGGAGTCGAGGTTAGTGTGGTACTTTCACCCCTATTTTTTCATGATTATCATTAGGGTCAAGGGTGTATAGTTAATTTACCATTTGTTTATTTTTTTTTCTTAAACACTGCAACCGACAGTGTTTCATGCGCACTAGCCATTTAGGCTACGCGTGAATGGAAATTGCCCTTTCATCATGTCACCTGGTGCACTGCCATGTCATCTGCTTCCCGGTGAGACACGTGTTGATGAAAGGTGGTCGTTGATCGTCAGTGCGGTTTTTCTTTTTTCTTCCTTTTCTTTCTCATGCCGTAAAAAATTATATATAAGTCTTTCATGTTTGTGATTGTTTTATTTTAGTCCTTGATCTTTGTTTTTTTCATTTTTATTCGTGATTTGTTCAATTGAAATTTAGATTTTGTTCAATTTTGTCCTTTAATTGAAATTGATTATATATATTAGGTTTCAATCCAATCTTTATTCTTTTGATTTTTTATTTGTTTTTAATTCCTTTAATTTTTTTGGTATGCAGGTTTTAATTAGTTTTAATTTTGTCCTCTAATTGTTGGTCACATATGCTACTTTTTTATTTCGGTTTTTATTTTTTTAATTTTTCAACAAAATTACACTACAATTTTTTTTTTGAAAAATATCTTTATTTGTTTAAGTCCCAAGGTTTTTATTTATTTCAATTTTGTCGTTAGATTTTAATTAATTATGTATTTTATTTTTCATTTTGGCTCTTATTTTTTGAATTTTTTATGTGGTATTAATTCATTTTGTTTTTTTCGGTCCTTATTGGACCATGTTTATTTTTTACCCGTATTTATGCACTTGTGCATTTATTTTTTGTTTTTAATTTTTTTAATTTTATTTTTATTGGGGGTTTATTTTTACTCGGTTTAAATTTGAAATTTTAATTTATTTTAGTGATCATTTTAAAATTAATATTTCTTCTTTTTCCCTTGTTCTTTTTTTTTTGTGTGTGTTTTATGTTATTTTTATCTGTTTTTCAAGTTAGATAATTTTATGATTTCATTGTTTGTGCAATAATAATAATAATAATAATAATAATAATAATAATAATAATAATAATAATAATTTTAGTGATTATTGTTGTTTTGTTTTTGTAAATATATTTTGCTTTTTTATTTTTATTTTCTGGGGCAATTTAATGATTTTAATTGTTTGGGAAATAATATTGATAATAATTTTAACTGTTAAAATTATGATAATAATGATAATATAGGTATGGATTTTCAATGATTTTTCTTTTCTTTTTGTGGATAGAAAATTAACTACTTATTTTTTATTTGATTATTGCAGGTGTTTTCACAATTTATATATTTTTTTATTTAATTTAAATTGAATTATAAAATAAACTAATCCTAATACAATGAATTCAATGATTCAGATATCTGAATCTTTTTGCTTTTTTAATGATGATGATAATTTTATGCTTGTGATTTTGTTAAAAATTACTAAGTAGATAAATTTATATTTATTTAAAATTCAAATATTTAATAAGAAACTTGGACTTCACAAGAATTCTGCATAGATATATTATTTTCTCCAAATTTATATTATAATAAAAACATCTCACACAATTAATATTTTTTGCATTGAAAACATATGGTTCCGACCGCGACAAGGCACGAGTTAGTGGCTAGTATCATATAAACAATGACGAGTCATTCTAATAAAAAAAACTTAAGAGAATAAAGATAATTCAAAAGATGTTTTTGAAACTTTATTTCTTGCTTGAATGAATGTTCAATGTGTTGGATTTTTTAAAATATATATAATCTCAGCAAAAATAATGATTTAAGATTTTTTTAGGAGTTTCAAGAATCTTAGATAATCTATAGTCAATGCTCTAGAATCGTTTAAGATTTAAGAAAAAACTTAAAGATCATTTTTTTATAGTTTTGATCAATTATTTAAGGTTTATTTACCTCAAACCATAAACTTATATTTGTTCATTCTCAAACAATAGTTTACACAAAATGTCAAATAAGAAATCTTCTAAAACCTTTTCTAAGAAAGAGAGTTTGATATGACTTAATGCAGTGCTAGCCTTCTGTTTTGAAGTTTCAATGATCACATTGAATCTTCCATTACCATATTAATAAAAACAAAAATAGGATACAAAATATTATATTTATAAGAAACACTTGGTAGTCATATAAAGAGGAAAATATCA
This sequence comes from Salix purpurea, assembly GCA_027405865.1. Taxonomy (NCBI): domain Eukaryota; kingdom Viridiplantae; phylum Streptophyta; class Magnoliopsida; order Malpighiales; family Salicaceae; genus Salix; species Salix purpurea. Next base: position 7,676,114 of record JAOWLH010000001.1, read on the forward strand.
CTTCCCTCCTAAAAAAACAATATATCACATATATTATCTTATGCTAGTTTTATAAGTTTATGTAAGCAAGTCACTATTTAAATTTTATTATAGTCTTTATATTTTAAGAAATTTAATTTATTATCAATTCAATAATTAATTGAATTATATTTAAAGACTAAGTGCATCTTCTATCAATGTATTGTGATCACTTAATATTATATTAGACAATTTAACTAATTATCAATTCAATAATTAATTTATTTATATTTAAATATTAAGCACTTCTTCTATTAATGTATCATGATTCTTTAAATATTGAAAAAATTATATGTGACTTGATGAAGCTTTTTATTGATAAGTTTTTCAGTATAACAATAGTTATTTTTTTGTCAAGAATATTCTGATTTAGACATTGAATTATCAAGTGTGTCTATATTTGACATGTCATTTGTTTTAATACCACAATCATTGTTATTTTAAATAAAATCGTATTATACATTACACAAGGATTTTATAGTTAATATTGTTCAAGAATACATAAAATATTTATTTTAATTCACTCAGGATAATAAATCTTTTTTTGATCACTAAAACATTTTCATATATGCCTATTTTGTTACATTTGATAAAGGTAATGTATAGTTAATATCAAAACATATCTCTCTCTACATAAAATAATTGATAATTTAGTGATCTCAAATCTAATAATCTCTTACATAATTGTCACATTAGCCTTTCAATAAATATAAGTAATTTTTTTTTATAAAATTCTCATGTTAGTTAGTTTAATGTACATGTCATTTGACAAACATCTGCAAAATAGTTCTGAATTGCCTTATATTTTTTTCATGTTTATGTTTTTTAATAGATTTTTTTTCAATCGCACCTTCAATATTATGTTGATCAAGAATTATGATTCATAATTTATTTAATTTACATTTTCATGGGATTATCTTGATTTTATGACTCAGTTTGTGGGTTTATGAGGTTAACTTGTGTGTGACTCAATTTATTTTTTATTTTATTCATTATTCAATAATAAGTTGGTTGAGAATCAAGTTTTATAATTTATTTAAATTTATCTCATGAACCGAGTTGTGGATTTGACAATGCAGCTTAAATCGATCCAATATATTATCATCTAAATATTATTTAAAAAAAAAATATTGTTTTGATATTTTTTATTCAAACTATATTTTTATTTGTTATTCAAGTTGCTTTAAAACATAATAAATTGATAAGGTTATATTGAGTCATTCCTTACACAATCCATTTTCTACCAAAAAATAATTTTAGTAACATGTTGATATATATTTTTTAAAATAATCTAACCTATAATATAACATTAATCAATAATCTAATCTATCAATAAAACTTTAGTACTTGCTAAAAAAAAGTTCTACCAATGAAATTGTTACATATCAATGAAATAAATACAAAAAGTCTCTCTCTCTCTCTCTCCCCTCTAACAGTAAACTGAAAAACCATACAAGAAAAGGCAAAAAAAACAAAAGAGAAAAGAGAAAAGAGAAGAAAAAGAAAAGAAAAGAAAGGAATCCAAGAAAACAATAATAAAAAAAGAGTAAGAAAGAATAAAAAGCAAGGAGGAAAAACTTAAAAAAAAAAGAAGAAAAAAAACAGGAAGGAAGAAAAACTTAAAAAAAAAAGAAAAAAGAGAGGATATACCTAGAAATTCTTCACTAGAAAGATCAGGAAGCTCTTGTAAGGCCTCGTTTGTTTTTGGTGCTCCCTCAAACCATTTTTTACGCTGCAGATGCACTTCATTACCAAACGGTACCGAACTTTGAAAAAACACTCTTTTTTGCACAAGCCAAACACACCCTAGGTTTGGCACATTTAGCAAATATTTTCTACACTCACAGGAGCTGCCGCACTGTGCCCTCTTCGCCGAAGCTCTTTCTCTCTCCATCACATTCCGACCACCAGGCGCCACCAGCAGATCCGATAAAGCGGCTGCTGCGGCTTATATCCGGCAAAAATCACGGCATCGCGCCTCCAGCAACCACATTCACTCGCCGTCGCACATCTCCATTGATTGTTTGAAGCAGAGTACAGAATAATGGGTCGAAAGATTGGTGGATTATTTTTTAACCCAAAGAAACGTAGAATTGCAGCGAAACCTTGCATGCAGGAGATGATATCATTTCTGAGTTGCTTGTCACAAAACCAGATGAATGATGAAAAATGTCTTCATAGCAAGGAACTTTTGAAAACCTGTTTGGATGATGAGGTAGGTGACGATGCAATTTGTATATTATTATTCTATAATAGGCTTAGAGTTAATTTTTTTTGAAGAATGTATTGTATGCTTTCATCGAGAAATCATCTTCTTATTGATAGTTTGGTTACTATTTTCAAAAGATTGAATTCATCATCTCTCTGGATTTTGACCTCCACTGTGCAGACTGCGAAAAGCAAAAAGAAAGGGGGAAGCATGAATTACCACTTACAGAGGCTTAACAAGAAAATGAAGTAAGTTTTTAGATTGACATTTCACACTTGAGATTCTTCCCTTGAGACGATTAGCATTTGAAGAAAATCGTTTCGGTATTAAGCAAAACAATCGTTTCATGTATTGTGCTTTGTGGCCGGGAGTTTTTTAATAAATTTTCTATCAATAGGGAAACAGAGAATCAAGATGACATTTACTGTGCAATGTAAAACTTTTGTTTTTTGCTTGCCCATAGAAATCAGAGTTTGAAATGTTTTCTGATACTTCTATTTGAACCCTTGATGATGATATTGTTATGGTAACGAGAATCTTTGTCAGTCGTTACAGATGATCACCATGCATAATTAGGATTTACTGTGAATGCAGCAATAACATAGAAATTGGCGATCAAAATATTAGCTTTCACACTTGGTATGCCGAAATCTTAAATGATGGATCGCCTTCATACTTGTTAACCTGGATTTACCTTATTTTGTCACTTCCATATTCTTCCCATTGTTTTCTTAAGGCTATTGCAGCATCACTTCAATTGAATTTTAGATGTTGTAGCTGTTACCTGTTCATCTTTCAGAATGTACTAACTTCCCTTTGTATTCTCTTACACACGAATTTCCATTTTTTATATTTTCTCTGAGAACCTAAGCTACTTGCTACGTTAATATTCACAGGATTAGAACTCCTGATTTTAGAGAGATTAATTAGTATAACTGAGAATTTTGTAGATGCTAAGTTTTGGTTAATATTCACAAAATTAGAACTCCGGATTTTAGAGGGATTAATTAGTATGATTGAGAAATTTGTAGATGCTAAGTTTTGGGTGGTCTGTATCCAAACCAGCGACTATATTATTTAATGTATTGTGCTTGCTTTGGAAGATAAAAAGCAGATAAAAAGCTGGAAAGTCGAATCACAATAGTCAGCTGTAATCCCTGGAAAGTTGGTTAAAACACACCATCAGGTTTCATTTGGAGCTTTAGAATATATTTATAGCTTCCCTTAGTTCTTACATGATACACACAAGTTACTTGCAATCTGTAACCAGGATTGTGTTCCCATCAGCTGCGAGAAATTAAGCCAATTGTTTTTTGCTGTTTGCTGATATGATTCTCATAGTATTGTTGGATACAGCTCACTGCTGTTTATCCAAATTTTTACTTTGAGAATGCTTTTGTTGAGATGGTAGTGGTTTAGCTAGAGGCAGGTAATATCAGGACACCAGTTAATATTGATGCTACAGAGTCATCATACGGAACCTCATCTTTAGTCTTTTGGCACCCCTATCATTCTGCCGATTGAATTCAATAAACTTCTCGTCTTTGAATTGCACACTATTCTAATTTACCATATCATTTTAACCCTAAATGTTTCATTGGAGTTAGGCTCATGTGCAATTCACCTGCCAGAGGTTATTATAGTTTGAATGGAAAATTTTGACGGGTATTTTTTTGGTTTACAATTAGAGATTGGGCGATTTATTGAGACTCCTTCCATTTTTACAGGATAGATTGATGTCAAGGGAATCAATTATGTATTAATTAGGAAAGTAATTATGAGTTATAGATAGTAGTGTTTTAGTAGAACACTTATGCTTTCATACTTAGCCCTAATTTGTAGCTAGGTTTATTGTCTATTTAAGAGACAAGACACTCAAGAAGAAAGGGATTCAGTTCCTATTCAATACAATTTTGAAATGGTATCAGAGCCAAAATCCTAAACACAAAGGAAACCCTAATTTTTTTTGTTTAAGGGGCTGCAGCAGCCAGCCCCCTTGGCAGCTGCAGCCCCCTCCTCGTGTTGTCCATGGCTCTCGGTATCTTTGACTGTATTTTTCCTAAATACATCTGTTTCAACGCTTATAGTGTATTCTTTGGTTGTGGCTGGGTCGGAGAACAACCCCTCGGCATCGTCTTGGTTTCTGGGCTGTATTTTTTAGAAACAAGGCTCTCGCGTGGTTGTAGCGCGTGGTTGTAGCGTCGGTTCTCTTCTGTTCTGGCGTGATTCTTGGTTGTGGCTGGGTCGGAGAACATCCCCTCGGCATCGTCTTGGTTTCTGGGCTGTATTTTTTAGAAATAAGGCTCTCGCGTGGTTGTAGCGTCGGTTCTCTTATGTTCTGGCGTGATTCTTGGTTGTGGCTGGGTCTGTTGACACACGAAGATTTTTTTTAATCCTTGTGTGGTAGGACAATTTTTTTTGGTGTGTTGGCACTGTCGGTGGTCATCGACTTCGTGGGTTTTCTGTTTCGGTGGTTGTCGTGGTGGATGAGTGGGGTTTACTACTCTATTTCTGGTTTGCAGTGACACCTTCGGCTCTCTCCTTTGTTTTTTGGGCTTGCTTCCTTTGGGCTATCTTAGCCGGACTGATATTACTATTTAGTTGACAAATTGATGCTTCTTGATCGAGTAGCATCAATTTGAGGGGGGATATCAAGGGAATCAATTATGTATTAATTAGGAAAGTAATTATGAGTTATAGATAGTAGTGTTTTAGTAGAACACTTATGCTTTCATACTTAACCCTAATTTGTAGCTAGGTTTATTGTCTATTTAAGAGACAAGACACTCAAGAAGAAAGGGATCAGTTCCTATTCAATACAATTTTGACAATAGAGCCATTAATAAAAGATCAATATTTTATGATGTAGAATGAAGCCACTTTGATTATACCATCAAATCCAACAAACAGGCCTATAAAAGAGAGAGATTAAGAGCCCGTGTGGATATCCATTTTTTGTAGATGTATCTCGAGGAAAGAATTTCGAATCCAAAACCATGTGAATCGACCAGCTCCTGGCTACTATGTTTTTAGAGTTTAGGGTTTAGGTATTATATAAAATATAAACACAATCAGGAAAGAATAATAATTGTTCATGACGAAACATAGGAAAGAAAGTTGAAATTGATTGTGAATTAGCTTAATTAATTGAATTGGAAATCTTGATCGACTGTAGAGTAAAAGGTGCAGTCAGCCAGTTGATTTAGGAGTCATTCCTAATCATTATTGATCAAGGAAAAGCTATCAATCACATGAGTTAGAATTTGCACGGATAATTAGAAGGATTAATATTATTAAGAGCAGGAGTCCTTAACAAAAAAAAACTGATCAGAGCAACTTATCATCCTAGTATTCAAGTGGAGGCTAGCAAAGCTGAAGAATGATAAGGTTAGTTTGTATTTGGATTTAATAGTAACAAAAACTAATCCTTGTGGGGGATAGTACTGTAACTAAAATCACTGTTTATCATCTCACAAATCACCATGTGTCGAAACAATATGTTTTTTTTTAAGGTTTTTAATTTTACTCTTATAATTTAGCTTTTTTTTAGCTCAAGTTAACCTTAAATTGCTTTATATTTCTTTTTGAAGAGGATTCAATTGAATGTCATAGAATTATAGTAAAAAATACGGGTAAAAAAAGTGGCAGCTCTCAAATTTATTTGAAAAGTACATTAGAATCCCATATTATTTTGGGTAAGTGCATTAGAATCTCCTATTATTTTTGGTTATCCAGTCACTCATCAATGTCTCTAATTTAAAAAATAAATAAATTTGGTTTAAAATTTTATTCTTATCATTTTAAGTTTTTTTCGGTGGGAGAACAGAGAAGATTGTCGAATTACGTCTAGGGAGAGCAAATAATTGCTGTTTATTTTTATGAAGAAAAATTTATATTTAAAAAAAAATAAACTATTTTAAAAGTCTTTTTTTAAATAATTATTTATTTTATTAATTTTTATGTTATTTTATTTTGCTTATTTAGTTTGTTTAAATAGTTGTTATTTATTAATTATATTGAGACGGATAACATGCTGTCCGTCTTGTTACCTCACAAAAAAAAGCTCTCATGCGGGTCCTTTTATTAATTGGTCGGGCGCTTGACTTACTCTTGTTTTTTTTTTTTTTTTTTTTTTGTTATATATATATATATATATATATAATATTAAACAATTAAGGCGATATATCAAAATCTAACCTAATTATCAAATATCTTTCACTTTTTTAAATATATAATAGTCTATAGAAATTTCTTTTTTGTGTGTGAAAAAAAGTCGGTGTCATTTGCAAGGCCACCAAACTAAAGGATGTGGAATATTATTATTCATTCACTCTTATTGCATCGAGGGTTATAATAGTAATTTATATTGTTTTAATTTTTTGTAATTGAATTTTTGTTATGACTTTTTTTTCAAAATTGTTTTTGTTGTCTGTCATTTCTATCCGTAACCAAATATTACACCTCCTATAGAATTAGAGTTCATGTTGAACAACTATAGTAAACAATGAACAAACTCTACACATGTAATTTCACACCGTTAATGTCTCTATAACAATTTTAGAATATTTTTACTTTTAAATAGAAAAGTACAAGGAGATGCAATTTCACAACTTTAATGAATTGTCTGTTTTAGAGAATTTTCACACTATTAAAATAGAAAGTACATCTCTATTGTCCTTGTCACTGATTAACAACCAAATATTACTTGGAATAGAGTTACGTATATATATAAACAATTCCTTTAATTTATTTAGTTTATCTTTCATTCTTGAACTAGTATTGTTGCTTGTATATTTACTTGCTTTATTTACAATTTTTCTCTTAATAATTCCCAGCAACTCTTTTTTATTTATATGGCACTCGTTGCATTGCTTGCCCCAGATAACTTTTTTTTCCGGGTTCAAGTTCTTGGTTTCCTCCCCGCTCTTGCCTAAACTGTTACCTGTCTTTGTTAGTGATTAAGTTCTCATGTTGCAGTTTCTCTTTATTAAAAGGTAGAAATGATAAATAGGTAGCATAATGGATTACACGAGTAATTACACGTGTTAGATGAGCACAAAAAGTCTGCCCTTCCCCGTCCAAGTGTTACTCCGGCCACAGTCTCCCACCTATCAGTGTCAAAACCACCACTGGCGGCAGCCCGGCCTCGTGATTTCGATTGATCACCATCAAATCCAAAACACGCAGCAGCAAATCACAGCTTCTGAACCTCTCCAAGACGCCTCATTAAAAAATTTGGACGCTGCGAATTTATAATATACAGATACTTTCATTCATTACACGCTAGGCTAGGCTAGGCCCGCTAGTTTTGTCGGGATGGGTGAAAACACTTCCCTTATCTCGAAATTAATGGAGGAGGGAGAGAGAATGGTTAAGGTGCAGGACCAGTGATGAAATTTCCCTCTTCGATGAATTTTGTACTTTTATTATAAAATTTGATTTTTTTTTTTTCAAACACAATGGAAATGACACGTGTATCTCTCCAAGTGATGCGATACTACCGGTGGTTACATCAAAACTTCTCAATAAGACTTTTATACCATAAATTACGTGACTTTTCACCATCTTTCTCAGATGAGAGATATGAAGCTACAAAAGTAGTTGTCTTGCAGGACCTGCGATACTAGGCAAAGTTTTGTTTGTGTTTTTTTTTAGTTGTTTTTGCTATCACATGTCTGCTTTCTCTCAAATTATTGAAACTGACACTACCAAAAAACAATCACCATATCCTTCCGAATGGTCATCCTAATCCCAAGTCACTCTGTTCAAAATTCATGAGAAACGTTATCTGCAATTGCTTTCGAATTGTAATGCAAAAATCAGGACTTTGTTGTTGTTGTTGTTGTTGTTGTTAAGTATACAATTTCCTATCTTTCTTGGTGTCACGTAGGATTTTCAATTTTTATTATGTATAACTAGTCTTGATAATTTGACCATTTGGGGTTTTGATTGCTTGTGAAAATATGATTTATGGTCTGAAAATAACTTTTGTAATTAATGCTTGCCTATTATTTAAGTGGGTTTCCCCCCCCCCAAACATCATCCCATGTATACGATTCGTGTACACACACACGAATGGAGAATGTAAGTAAGGAAATGGGCAGGAAAAAAAATAAATTTAATTTTTAATATAACCATTGGCCTCATGTTCTCCCAACCCTAAACTCTTTTGATCTCATTATCCATAAAGAACCATGATTTCCTTATTCCATCATGAAAAAAATTAACAACGATATGGGTTTTTTTTCATCATGAAGGAATTTGATCGATTAGACTTTTCTTATCCATCGATGGCAATCCACTAAGGGTGGTGTGTTTAGTATTATGATTGCTTTTGTGGTTGAGGTTTTTTTAAAAATATTTCATGAAAAACACTTTTAGTTGCGGTTCATAATTAAAATTAAAGTGTTTGGTTAAAACCGTGGTTGAGTTTTAGGTTAATAAAAAACAGTTTCATGTGTTTGATTACCGAGTTTTTCATATTACTGTCAACTTATGAAATTACTTTAAAGGACATATATATATATATATATATATATATATATATATATATATATATATATATATATTGTAGATTTAATAATCATAATATTATAATGTAATTAATAATTCAAGTAAATTGGGCATTTCCTTTTCTTCTCCCAACAAACTATTTGCAATGCCATCACGAACAAGATTTATACGTGAAGGTCTCTGCAATCTCTGACTATTTTTGCGAGCTATAATATATGGTTAAAAATCATCTGAGATATAGGGCCTGTTTGGGAGAGCGGTAGCGGTTGCGGTTGTGGTTGAAAATGGAGTTTTGAAAATGGAGTTTTAAAAATGGAGTTTTGAAAATGGAGTTTTTAAAAATGGAAAGTGTTTGGTTAAAACTGTGGTTGAGTTGAAGGTTGAAGAAAAAGGAGTTTTGGTGTTTGGTTTCCAAACTTTACAAACTGCTTTTCAAAAGTATAATTACTTAAAAGGGCATGGAAATATACACACACATACATCCATACATCCATCTATATATATATATATATATATATATATATATATATATATATATATATATATATATATATATATATATATATATATAACTTCTACAAAAAAATTTAAAAATAAATAACAATTTATATTAATGTGAAAAATTCAAATAAAATGGAAACATAATTTCATTCTCCCATCAAACTATTTGCAATGCTCTCGCGCACAATATCCATACGAGAATTTCTGCCCGAACTCTGACTAGTTTCACATGCTACAACATCTGGTAATAACTCATCTGGGATATAATCGGGATTACGATCATATTCACCAAAAACATCATCATGTTGCGATCTCCTTCTAATATAGTTATTGAGTGCCATCGATGCAACAATAATCTGAACCTGTGTTTTGTAAGGATAAGGTGGCATGCACTGCAAAATTTTCCACCTTTGCTTCCATACTCCAAATGTCCGTTCTATCACATTACGTAGTGATGAATGTGCACGATTAAATACTTCGCGTCGTCCACTTGGTTCACCCCGACGTCGAAATTCTTCTAAATGATACCTCTCCCCTCTATATGGACCTAAATATCCATACTCATTCGGATAACCGGCATCAACCAAATAGTATTTTCCTGAAAATAGAAACAAAATGCAACTTTTAAATTAATTCAATAACAAAAGATGAATAGTAATTTTTTTAAATTATCATATCTGTATGAGAAAAAAAAATTGACAACCTTCAGGCGGTTTAGGAAATTGGATACTGGTACTGTGTATAGCCTCGAGAAAAATACGTGTATCGTGTGCACTACCTTCCCATCTTGCCCATACAAATGTGAATTGCATGTCAAAACTACAGGCCGCCATGATGTTTTGTGTTGGGACACCTTTCCTACCAAAAAAAGGAATTTGAAGTTCCGGTGAAATTGTTGCACGAACATGTGTCCCATCAATTGCACCAATACAGTTCTACAAGTATGAAAAGAAATGTATTACGATATAAATATTGTAACAAAATACACAATATTGGTGCAAACTATCTTAAATGTAAACTTTAAAAATTACCTTGAAATGTGGCATAAATCTTCGATTCATCGCAATTTGTATCGGTGTGTTGGTAAAGTCTGGATCAGTTGGTTTGATGATATCTATAGCAAACAGACATAATGCTTTGAGGACTTCTTTCATACATCTACTTACAGTTTCACCAGAACGCTGAAATCTTTCTTGCACATGTCGATTTGATGCCCCAACTGCAAGGGTAAATATGAACATTCCTACCTTCTCCAGTACGCACATCCTCCGTGAAGGGTTTAAACCATAACGCGTTTCCAATTCATAACATAGGCTCAACAAAGTGTCTCTGTCCATCCTAAACATGTTAACACAGCGTTGCCAATGACCTCTTAAAATGTCATTCAACCAACGCATCCCTGTATTATATGAAACCATACATGGTTCTTTATGAATATAAGCAATATAATAATGGGTTAATGCGCCAGCCGTGCATAAAATTATGTTATCATCATCATATTTTCTTTCTATAAAAGTTACGTCATCTTCGTCGTCTTCGTCATCGATAGCGTCTTCGCTACTGTCATCATTGTCATCATCATCGGCATCGGTCCCAGCGGTTCCATCATCAACGTACGCGTTGTTGTTCCCTTCGTCGGCATCGTAGTTAATGTGCTCAATAACACGATCCATAACATTGTCATACTCACCTTCAAAATCCCCGTTCAATAGAGCATTAAAATGTGCATCATCCATATCTACAAAATAAGTCCAAACCTGTTGACATAATCAATATGGTGAATAATTGAATATTTTTAAAATATTTGGAAAACATGCGATCAACATATTACTTATGACGTTAGAATCCAATACAAACACAAATATGATAATCAATTATTCAAACAAAGTGCTAGAATTGCAGTTAATTATTAGGTGAATGTGCGATGGAATTTATAAGCCAGCGGTATTTTTGATGTATGTCATTGAGGCTAGCCCACATTTCTCTATTTCTTCGCACTTGTAGAAATTGCATGGCGCGGAACAGAAAAGTATCGTCATCTGTCGAACCAGGTATTGATTGGAGCTCAGCCATAACTTGCGGAATACTACAGCCTGGCAAGTCTTTATTCGCAGAAGTTGAATCACTCCTACTAGATATGCTGTCGAGAAGCTGTTGCTGAATTGAAACTAGCTGAGCACCAATTCCAGGTGACTTTTTCTTTCTAGATCTTCGCTCCGGAACATCTCTTTGTTTTCGTTTACCACTGCTCCTGGTGTTACTACTAGATGATATATGCTGCCCCCCAACGCCTCGAGAATTTTGATAATTTTCAGCATTTATATCCTCATGCTCTTCTGAGTCCCCGCTTCCTTCCTCCAAATCAGCACCTTGTAGACCGACGTTTATTGCATCCAAATCCTCGTCACTGCCAGGTAATGTGCCCGACGATGGTGCCCATGCATGTTGTCCGGTAGCGGTGACTCCAGAGAACATTCTATCAAATTTGAACTTCAATGAAGGCTCAATTCCAGCAGTTCTAAATTTTCTAACTTCTTTATTTTCCTACATAACAAAATTAATGCTCTTGTCATTGTCTTCACAGAACATAATAACATTATAGAAAAGTAAGGAAAAACAAATACTGACCTGAATTCGTGCTCGCCACCACTCATCACTAGCAGCAATCGTTTTCAATTCATTACTCCAGCCCACACCAGTTTCACCAATCAACTTATTCCACAAACGCCAGTTTTTTTTACAAGAATCCCATTTATTTTTAAATTGATCTCTTTCGTACACTACACCCGTTTCCTCTGCAAATGATTTTGCAACGTACATCCAGCCGGGTTTATCAAAATGCGAACTCGGTCGCATACCCATATCAATTGCCCTAATGCATATATCACAAAATGTATGCAATTGTTCTGGACTCCAACTAGCTTTCGCAGAATCAGCCATGATATGTTTTTAAACTTTGCAAAAACACAACAAATAAACATTACAAACCGGCATTACATAAAAGGAAAAGGAAAAGGAAAAATAGTACTTGCTCTAGAAAAGGCATTTAAAACAGATGATTTAGTCCATATGTAGCAGTCCAAAAATAACACAAAAACAGAACCAAAATGCAATGAAGGCTGCAATACGCTGGTTCAATTGACAATGTTTAATGAAGAATTCTCAAGGCATTAAAACTTCATAAAACTAACAATATCAGAGGCATAAGAAAACACATTTAAACGTTTTCATACTAGTCCAGAGTTCACTTCGCAAACAAAAATACCAGAACCATGTACTATTGAAGACGCTCAAATACTCACTTAACAAAAAATCACTTTAGGAGGCCAATAATCATTTTGTATACAGTGAGTACAAGGGGTTAAAATCTGCTGAAGGTCTTTAGGTTCAGCACAAACCTATATCAGAAATTTTAATAAAATAATAATTCTTAGCTTCTTGGCCTGGATTGGAGATGGGAAAATGATATTGCTTAGGCCCTAGGTTCGGGCTTTGATGTGTACAAATGTATCTTCAGTCACGAAAAGCTTATAAAGAAAAATCAGATCCAGAAAGCAGTGGCAGTATAATACTATGATCCCACAAGGTTCTGTTTTTGTGTTATGTTTTGGACTTGCTCTGTAAAATCACAGCAACTCATAGATGATTTAGTCCCAAAAGAGAGTAGAATGCGCAACTGGAAACATACATGTTGATCCCACTGAACCAGGACAGGTATGGTGAAAATGGAACCGAGTTTTATGATGGTTCAATGCTTATTAAATTATCATTATTTGCATAGAAAAAAAAAAAAGGAAATGAAGAGAAAAGGCCTCAGAAACAGCCAAGCAATTGTAACTAAGCCAAAAACTTGAGAGCATTCAACTTGTATGCTACCTTCTCTGCAATAAAACTCCTTCCTTTCAATAGTCCACGGCCTATAATGTTTCTTTCAACTATAAAACTCACAACCACTTCCATAATCAATTCATTTCCACACCTAAAATATCAAACTTTGCACACTTGCACCCCCCTAAACTAAAACCTCAACTAAACCTAAAAATCTAACAAGGGGTCCCTCTGGAAGAACTCCATGTACCAATGACCCGAGAATTGTTTTTCTAACACTACATTTATGTTTGCCATATAATGTATTTTCTAACAGAAGTAACTAGATACCTGTTCTATCCCTGGCCTAAAAAATAAGGAACATGCAAAACTATGGAACGAGAAGAGTAAAGAAGTACTGTCATCCAGAAATAAATATTGATTCACAGCAAAAATTCACAAAACTTCCCACAAATTTACACAGAAAATAATTCTCACCAGTTTCACCCACTTCACCGAAAATTAACAACAATAAATCTCATCAATTTCACCCATTTCGCAACAGATTAACCGAGAAAAATCACACCAATTCCAATAATTTCACATAAATCTTCACAGAACAAACTCACCAAATTCATCAAAACATTCTCGGCAATTTCTCAACTATTTACAGTGCAATTTCAACAATTAAACATAAATATTAATTCATCAATTAAACAGAAAAAATAATTCAAAATTCCTGTTAAACAGAAATTTTCAAGTTAATTCTATAAATTTTCAACAATTAAAATACATATTAATTCAACAATTAAACATAAAAACACCAACTACAGAAGGGGAGAAGTGAGGCAAATACCTGGAATTGTGCAGAGAAGTAGCTGAGGTTGTCTGTGGGATCAAGGTTTTTTTAGAGAGAGTGCTGTGCAGAGAAGAAGGGGTCTACGAGAGCTGGATTTAAAGGGGCTGTGGGATAAGGTTTTGTGCAGAAGAAGATAAGATTTTCGGGATTTTTGGAGAGAGGGATGTGCAGTGAACATGGCCCGTGAAGAGGCTTTTGGCAGATAGAGATTCGTCTTTTTGAGGTTGAATTTCAGAGAAGATGCCCCTGAATTGCAGAGAGATTCGTCTACACACACATTTTGGCAGAGATTCCTTGGCGAGTTAACCCATGAGCTGTGATGGGTGTTTTGACTGGTGATGTGCAGAAAAAGGGAGAAGATGACGAGGAGAACACTGTGCAGAGTGAAGAGAGTGCATCGAGTTTTCAAAGGAAGAAGAAGAAAAGGAAAGGCCAGAGAAAAATACACGAAGATGGGTGCAGGCGTGTATGGTTTTTTTGAGAAGATGGGAAGACAGGAAGATCGGTTTTTTTGAGAAGATGGTGCAAGATAAGGGATGGTGCGAAGATGAGACGAGAGAGACCTGCCTGATGTTTTTTTCCTCAAAACCGAGTCCCAACCGGCGTTTGAAAAGCACCTCCCAGGTGCTTTTCAAAAAACGCCGTTTGGGATTTAAAATAACGTGGGTCCCACCTATTTTAAATGGCATTTCGTTTTTACCAAACACACTAACGGTCCAAAACTCCATCCCAAAGGCCAAACGCCAGACGCAACTCCCTCCCAAACAGGTGCATAATTGGGATTACGATCATATTCAACAAAAACAACATCATCTTGCAATCTCCTTCTAATATAGTTATGTAATGTCATCGATGCAACAACAATCTCAACTTGTGTTTTGTATGGATAAGCTGACATGTTCTAAAATTCTTTACCTTTGCTTCCATACTTCAAAAATACGTTCTATCACGTTACTCCAATTATCATATTTTTTATTCTTTACAAATTATTCAACATTACATATCATTTTTTTTTGTTTTTATCAATTATTATTTTTTGATAAATAATAATAATAATAATAATAATAATAATAATAATAATAATAATAATATAAAGATGTCTCTCAACCTCAAAATCTAACCTTGTATATTTAAAATGGACATCCCGAAAAAACTACAAGTTTCTCCACCGTGCGTATTATTACACTGGCAAAAAAATTGCCACTAAAAAGCGGCTAATATTTGTTTTTTTCAAAAAGATGGTTTAATAGTTTTTCTTTGTAGGACCCACATGAAATTTCAGTTTTTTAACCTTAACCAAACACCAAAATATCAATTTTTTTGCCATTCCAGATCAGACCACACTATCAAATACCTACTTAATATAAACGAGAACTCAAATTTATGCTGTCTAAGTTGAGCTCAAATTTATTATAACTAAGAAATATAAGGATAACACCACGGAATAGGTTTTTTTTGAAAGTGTAGTTGATATTATATTTGAAAGTTTTTTTTGTTAAAAAATATATTAAAATTATTTTTTTTAAAAAAATATGAAAATAATATAAAAACATAAAACAAATTTAAATTTATAATAATAAAAAAAATATTTTTTTTCAAAAACACTTTTAAAATACAATAAAAAAACACTGCTTTTAGTCTAAATCCCTTCTCCATGGCTTGTTTTCCTCCTTCAATGGCGCATGCAGCGGCGGCTTCGGCCTAGCTACTCACAAACTTCAAATTTGCCTGGCACCCATCTCACTCAGGTTTCATTTTTCTCTTTCTTTTTGAAACGAACAATTTATTGATTATTTTGAGAAGCGATACCGAAAATTACGTGACCACCTCTTCTCCTACGTGCAAACGTGAGTATTTCTCAGACAACAACCCTTCAGAACATCTGATAGGCCAACAATAATCAATGGTGTTGAAGTGGGCTATCTGGATGACACGAGTTACAAACCTCATATCCAAATTTGTACAATGATATTGTTCCAAGAAAAATGAAAATAATACAGCAACTTGCAAAGAAATAGAGGACAAAAATTAATAAAGAAGAGGAACCATAAGTAATTTGTTGTTCTTGATAAAATGGACCCTCTGAATTGACTTCCTTCGAAAGGTCCCCCAGAGGGTTTGGTCTCACATGGAATGGAAGCGTGTTACAATCTATACCGTCATTTGCACAAGTAAATCTCAACATGCCGTCTTCCAATTTAAATTCTATACGCGAGAGCTCCCCTGCCTCTTACGCCAATAGGGTTTATAAAATGATTTCAAAATCTTTTGTCAAATTTAAATTCTTTACGCCAGAGCTCCCTATCTTCTTAAGCCAATGGGGTCTGTAAAATGATTGCAGATTTTCAAAATCTTCTGTCAAGTTGAAATCATTAAACACTTCTTTCTGGAGGCAACTTTCGGTCGAATCGCGTGATAACAATGACATTTCTTGTCGTTTAGGTAGAAGCTCATGAACCACTGTTATCTACTTTGTCACTTTTTCTTGAAGACTTGTCTGAGGGCAAATTCAAATGACTTCTCTTCGAGACTTTGAGAGTGTTTTGTTTTTTGGATATATTTTTAAACAAGAAATATTTTCAAATTTAAATTTATATTGGGCAAATTCAAATTTCATTTTTTTTTAATGTTTTTAGATATATTTTTAAACAAGAAATATTTTCAAAAACAATATCCATATCCATATAGTAAGCAAGCTAATGTTTCCTTCATTAAGTTTTGTAGTTGATCACCCGGCATTTATAATCATATTTCTTTGCCACCTTCTTGAAACCAAGAACTAGAAATTAAGAGGGAATCTCAGAAGGGAGAGGGAGAGAGATGGGGTGAGGTCCCGAATGTTTTTCTCAGCAAAAAAAAATATAATGGGATGTCTCAAGTTTCAAAACCTAGAAAGAGTGAATAGAAATTCCAGAATGGAGGAGGACTACCTCTGATTATAAAACTCAAAGCTCGGTAGACATTCTAGAGAAAAATGCAGGCCTGAAATGAGGAATTTCATGAGCCGAAAAGTTTTCTACCCACCCTCCACCTGTAGTACTTTTAAAATCTTAACCTCCAGCACAACGTCTAGCAGAAATAATTAGCTGGACACCACCGTGTGTTTTGCCGCGTAGGAGTGCTCATTTTTACATTCCTTCTTTCATGCTTAATCATACTCCCATTGATCTTCAGTGCACATTAATCTTTTTGACACCAAATCCAAGTCATTGTTAACATTTTAGTATCCATTTTTCTTTTCAGTGGAGAACTTAGTGGAGAACAAGCCCTTATCTCAGCTCTTATTTCTGGCCTAAATAACATTTCCCATAAATTCAACTAATTTTAACAATTTACCAACTAAATGATAAGCCATGTGCCGAGAGTGAAAGTGAGCATGAAAAAAGAAGCAAGAGTAATGATTAGAGCACCATCTTGATCGAAGAAGAATTACAGTGCCCCTTTGATGATGAGAATTAGTGGCCCAATCTACCACACGAATGATTACTAGTTTAATGAGTAAGCTTAGAGGACTGGAGACATGGATCATGACAGAAAACAGATTACTGCCCCACAAGACACCCCACTTAACCTAACCAGCATCTGAACAGAACAGAAGCAAGCAGAAGTTGTCAGTCTGCCCCGGAACACTCAAGGTTCCATGTCTAAGCAGTATATTGCAGACTGGCAATGGCTATCCATGGACGATCCAAATGAAACACGAACACAGAATTTTGAAATATTAGAGCACATATACTCACTTTGAAAAGTAAACTGGTACCAGGTTTAGAGTAGAGAAAGTAGAATGCCTATGGTAAGACTATAGCCTGGCTTCTTGGCAAGTAAAAAAGAATAACTAGGCCTCATTTCATATCAATTTAAAAGAAAATTAAATTAATGCACAACGGGCTTCTTGTCTACGGGTCTGAATGCTGTAGGGGAAGAAGCCAATGGGAGTACCTGAGAAGAGCTTGAATGATGCTGTGGTAGATGATGTCGAATTTCACTCTCTCTGTTCTTGCCAACAACAAAGCCTAAAAAAGAACCTTCTGTCTCTTCTGCTATCATGGTTGAATTACACACCTTAATCTCTGGTGAATCTTGAACAGAAACACAGTTTTTAGATGCCCTTTTCTCGGCTTCGTCCATTAACCTTCTAAACAGTTTCGCCTCCGCATCCCTCAGGAACTTGAATTTTGGAGGCGGGGAAGAGCTCAGCCGGCTAAGCTCTGCTTCCACCGATGATTCAAAGAGTGGATTGAATCCATGGTGAAGATAAGAACCCGGAGCATTGGAAGGAGGAGATTTCAAACGTGGAGAAGCCAGAGGAGAAAAGAATGGGGTGTCAATAGTCACCATAAGATCACTCATGCTTCTTGTCCTCGACCCTTTTCTGCTCCTATCGCCTCTAGACTTCCCATCATCAGACTCCAAATCCTCCTTTGTTTCCTCTTTTATAGTGAAGAGAAATCTCGGTGGACCACCAAGGTTGTGCAGCCTCATGATCTCAGACTCCACACTTTCTTCACCAAATGCCATTATAAGCAAATCTTTGCTTGTGCCTAATTCTTGGTCTGGTTCTTGGCGAGGGGCTTCTGGATCTCTAACAGCATCTCGAGTAACGTTACTTCTGAGAGAGGCGGGTTTTTTCCAGCAGATAAGATGAAGGAAGCCCTTGGCATAGTTGCTGCTATAATCATCATCTTCTTCAACTTCTCTGTTGCTGATTCTCTTCTTCCACCATAGCAAGTAGTATAGCTCCGCAACAAGTGCTAAAAGAAGGCAGCCGATGACTAGGCCTAAACCAATACCTAACTCACTGAAAGATGTCATGCTGGAATGCAAATTCACATCGCCAAAACTACTAATCTTTGGTTGAATTCCCCTCAACTTTTCCTCATCTGATATTCAACGTAAAATATCAGAGTATTAAACAAATATAAACCCTTCTGTATTCTATCAGCAGAACTTCTATGAGGAATTCACAGAGAACCAAAAACCCATCATAGCCAAAACAAAATAGAGGAAAAACGCAGTTCTACTTATGTTGGAAAAACACCAAAAAAATTACTAGAAACAAAAGGGAGACTCCTGGAAACAACCCAATTAATGAAGTAAAACCCTCCTGGGGTGAAATGTAAGTCTCAAATCAAAAGTTCAGGCCTGGGAGTTCTCAACATGAACTAAAACAAGAATTATAGGTATCTGCTATAAAATACACGCTACAGAGGAGTGCAGAGAGAGCATTTTTCTTACAGGTTCAACAACCAATTGCAAACTCAAAACCCAAGACATGAGAAAGCATTAATATGATTGATGGCATAGGCAAATCTTGTAAAATGTGTGTGGAATTTAGCTGGAGAGGCAATTCACATGGGCATGCCATAAGATATGCATTAAATATCAAGCAGCCAGGAAAGGAAAATAGAAAGAGGAAAGTTACCAAAAAGGCTAGAGTGAATTATTCTTTCGCTCCTATCTTTTGAGACTTACTGCAGCTCAGTCCTTTTTGTTTTATCAAGAAAACCTAAAATGTACCCTTTTAAATCCCAAATAACATTTAGTTTATAAGAGGAAAACCAATACAGTGGGGGTTTAGAGAAAAATGAAAACCAATACAGTGGGGGTTTAGAGAAAAATGAAAACGTTCTAACAAGACAACGATCGACGAGAACCAGGGGGTCAAGTTATAGATTGTCAAAAATGAAGGACCAGGTTGTAATACTTTAAAGAATAAAAGACTAAAGAATAATTGTCTCAAAAGGCTAAGATTCTTGGTCCGCATAAGAACAAAGGGCAGGGATTGCATCATCAACGGAAGCCACGTGTTCTAGCTGCATTGGAAAAACCCTGCCATGGAAAACACTCGGCCACCCATGTCCTTTTTAGCTGGGTGTCACTTCATTAAGGTTTTTACACAAATCTGATTGGCCATATGCGAATGGGAGTAATACCTCTACAGAAATAATGTTTTTTTTTTTTTTTTTTTTTTTCTTACGCATTTGTTGATGGTTGAAGAACATGAATACTTATAATTGAAGTGAAAATAATTCTATAAGCGAAAAAAGCAAAAGAGAGATTTCAATAGTTTTTAAGAAGAATTGACAGTAATTTTTTTAATACAAGGAAGAAATGAAAATATTAAATGAGGATATCATGAATATATAAACCATAAATCTCCCAAACTCAATTCAATATACTAGAAAATGAACCATACACAAATAATAATCACTATAAAAAGTGTTGAATATAAATGGAAATTCTGATGGAAACAATATTGTTGACAAATTACAGTGATATTTATTAATGAAAAATATTTGTTGTTAATTTCCTTGATAATCAATAATATAAATTATATGCTAACATTACAGATGAAATTACAGATAAAATATATCTTTCATAAACACCCATAAATAAATTAGTCAATAATATTTAAGTTATAACTTGTCATCCCCTTCCTTTATTTCTTATTCTAGTTTATTTTTATTGTACAGAAAATAACATTCAATACTCCTTACCTTTTATTTTTTCACATATCAAGCTTTTATCATCACAAATCCAATAACCTCAACACTTAGTCTTTTATTTTGTTATAAATCAAACTCTTATCATCACAAATCTAGCCACCTCAACAGGTCAGTCAATATCCATGTTTTGGTTTACTTTTTTTTCTTCCAAGATTCATAAAATCAAGTAAGCATAAAACAACTATTTTTTTATTGTAAAAGATTTTTAAATTGTTATTTTTTGGTATTTTTATGCAGTGTATGCAATTTATTCACGTGTTTACTTGTTTTATAGCTTTTTTCTATAAAAAGTTTTTGTATGGATGTATGATTTGTACCTTTTCTATAGAAAGTTTCTGTATGAGTGTATGATTTGTATATGTTAAAGAAAATATGAGATTTTGAAAAATTATATTTGTTTGTCACTCAGAATTGAGTTTGATATTCTTTCTTCACAACTTTCTCCTCCTTTACTTCTTTTACTTACCTCTATTCTACATAAAACAACACTTAACACCCTTTTCTCTTTATTTTATCACAAGCCAAGCTCTCATCCTCGCAATACCCAATTTGTCAATATTCAAGTTCTGGTTTAATTTTTTTTTGTTGAATATTCACAAAATCAAGTAATCAAAACTACCTATTTTTATTGTAAAAGATTTTTAAAATGTTTTTTTGTAGTTTGCTATGTTTTTACATGTTTTATAGCTTTTTAATGTAAAAATTTATAGTAAGAGTGTATGCTTTATACATGTTAGGGTCTGTTAAAGATTTTAAAAAAAATCCTATTTGTTTATCATTTGATGAAATCGAGTTGGATTTTGTAACTTAGGTGTTTTATAATAAAATAAATAATAACTTATATAATGAGTACATTTCACATTTAATCAATTGTATTGCTAAGCTAATAGTTTTAGAAAATCTGGAGAAATTTGATTTTTTGAAGATAATTAAGAATGATTTAAGGGCACTATCGATATAGATTAAATAAGTTTGAATTAACCAATGTTAACTAATTAATTCAATGCCAATAATATGTTTAGTTCATATTATTAATTAATATATGTTGGTATCAATATTCTATATAGTTTCATATAAGTAATTGATGTTTCAAGTTTCACCAAAAGGTTGGGCAAAATCGATTATTATAATAAGATTATTAGTTTTATTAATTACACACTATCTAACCCCAAAATTATTATTGAATATGGTGTTATACGTCTATGTAAAAAGTATAATAATAAGAACTTTCTCAATCTAAATGTGCTTATGATGCATATTTTATAAAAGGGTTCATGGTAAAATCTTGTGTTAGTTTGCACATTGAGAACTATACGTTCCTCACAAAACCATGGTAACAAAGGATGGTCGAGTCAACTTCTAGTTCTTGGAATGCGCGTGAAGTTATAGATGATAATAATAATTCTTATAGGAGTATAGTTATGGATGCAATGATAATAAATCAGGGCGAATTTTATTTAATCATGAGAAAAATTAAAGTATCATTATATTTAATAATTAATTTGAGTTCAATTAAATAATTTCATTAGGTGCGAGGACTTAATTATACTTTAAATAGGTTGAATTGATTTTATCAAGAACTTAAGTGGCTAAACATTAAGTTTGGGAGCACAATTTAGGTTTAATTGGGCAAAATTAAAGTATAATTATATTTTAGAATTAATTTGGGTGCAATTAAATGATTTAATTAAGTGCACGAACTTGATTATACTTTAAATATGTCAAATTAACTTTATCATGGGCTTAATTGGTGAAACATTAAATTTGAGAGCACAACATAGGCTTAATTGAGAAGAGTAAAATTTTAGAAGATCAAATTTATTTTTTTAAAAGGTAATTGGTGCATTTCAGAGGTAAAATCACAAGAAAGTCCAATCTTAAGGTCATATAATGGTTAAATTGAAGAAATTTGCAGCAAAGACTAGTATGTGAAAGACATGAAACTATGAGGGCACAATTAAGTCTTGGGTGAAATTGAAGAAACTTAAAAGTTTAATAGTCAATCTAGGTTCAAATTGCATAAATATAAAACCAAAGACAAAATAAATAAAAAACACAAATCCAGGGTTGACATTAAAGTTTGGCGAGTGTAAAATTGTATAAAATTAAAAGTTTGGAGCAATTGAGGAGTAATTAAAATTAACTACAAATCATATGACCAAATTAATCCAAACCCCAAAATTAAAACCCTAAAAGGCTAAAACAACACACTTTCATTTAAATGAATGAAGCATTTTTTCCCTAAACAACGCCATTTTGACAAAAAAGAAGAAGACAATGTATCACGTGACAATGTTCATCTTTTCATGGTGTTTAATGCTTTATGCCTCCACCAAATATAATAAAAACTTGCTCAAAATGGATTACACTTGACCATTCCTTAACATGGTCCTTTTTAAGCATATTTTTCATAAAAAACAAATTTTGCATATTTCTCATGTTTTGAAACGAAAATTGGATTTTGTAACCAGTTAATGATTATCTGTTGGAATTTGACCAAGTTTAAAATTTAATATATATTTTGTTTTAGCTATATTCGAGTGTACTTTACAATGTAAGTTTACACCTCGTTTAAATTTTTTTTTTACTATCTACGGGTGTACTTTACAATGTAATTTAATACCGCAATAGCTAAAACAAAATAATTGTTAAATTATTTTGATATTTTGGTCAAATACCAACGGATAATCATAAACTAGTTACAATATTAAATTTTCATTCAAAATATGATAAAGATGTAACATATATTCTTTTATGAAAAATATGCTTGAAAAATCTTATAATTTAGTTGTATACATGAAAACAACACATTTGTTTTGTTTTTTTTTAATATATTTTTTTTAAAATTAAATAAAAAAGATCAAGTTAGGCTTGACCCAACTAAATGGGTTAGCCCAGCCAAGATGGGTCAAGGGCCCAACTCTGTTGGACTTGGGCCCGACCCAACCAGCTAGGTTGGGCTAAGAGTAGGCCGTCCTAAAAGCCAAAATAAAAAGAGAAAAAGAAGAAAAGTAAACACGTGAACAATAAAATGGATGATGATCGATGGTGATGAGAGGCTCACCTGCTACTTCCACCAGGTAGAGGAGGTCGAGGTGGTTCTTCCTGTGGTGGTGGTGTCGAAAATGGTAGCATGTGGTGATGGGTAGGAGCAACGAAAGAGGGTGGTTTGTTGATGTCGCTGGTGCCTCTACAACTGCTGCGTCGCTAGAAGAGAAGAAGGTTGAGTTTGCCAGAGAGCTTCTGGTGGGGGGGAGAACCCTCTGATGCCAAGGTGAAGCAAGGTGGTTGGAGAAAAGTTGTTGTTGGAGGAGCGAGAGAACTGATTGCTGCAACTGGTTTTAGAGAGAAAGAGAGTTGATGTTGCAAGGGGGAGAGAGGGAGAGAGAGAGAGAGAGAGACTGGTGTTGGTGTCCTATCAAAGATGGGGAAGGAGAGTCGAGGGACATGGAGGGTGGCTATCGTGTGCAAGTTTTGTCTCTGCAATTTTCACAGTGTGTTCGTTGTCCCCATTGTAGCAACCTCTCTGTGTGTATTTATTTAGTGTTTCCACAGTGCGTTAATGATCATCTCCCCTGTTTATGTATTCTCCTTGCACTTGTGATTGTAAAATTTCCTCTATTATGTCTCCCCAGTTTTTTCAGTACGCCCCCCCAGTTTCACAATCGTTCCTCCCCTAATCATTGTGTTTCCTTTGTTATTTATAGGTGAAGGAGGTGATGTGCACTTGATTGCAGGGCATGGGGTTGATCTTTAGGAATTGGGTATTGTGGTGGTAGGTTGCAGGACATGGCACAACATGACTGCCAATGATGCCTTGACAAGTAAGATTTTTTTTTACAATAATATAAAATAGATAAAAAAAAATGGACTGTTAAAAAAAGAGTTTTTTGATGGAAAAACCGAGAAGAACAATGTTTTTCTCTTCAATTTTGGCTTCCGATTTCACCTAAAAATGTTGTCTCTGAAAATTCTGATCTTCTCAATTTAAACTAGATTAGGCTTCCAATCTTAATTTCTCATCAATTAAGCTCTTAGTAACATTAATTTGAACCATTTAAAGTATAATTAATTCCTTGCGCTTAATTAAATCCTTCAACTGAGCTCCTAATTAATCCCTAAACATAATTACACTTTAAATTGGACGATGATTAAATCAAATTGGCCCATAAAAATATAATTATGTCTTTCGACTTAATTTTTACGCAAATATATCTAATAATAAATTACTTTGGCCTTGAAGCTGCATTTTCCCTTATTTTTCGGCAAAAGAGATACGTTCGAGCTCTCGAAAATGTCCGAAATTTTCAACTTGATTTTTTTTGCCGACACTAGTCCCTTTTATTTTATTTTATTTTATTTTATTTTATTTTATTTTATTTTGGATAGATTTGAGGGATAACACAAAATTGGCTTATGACACTCTTCATAAAAATATATGTTAGAATGAATAGAAGATCACGATGAAGCATGTAGGTTAATTCTAGTAAACTTGAGCAAAGATCCAACAATTTTAATGGTATCCTTTAATTTTCTAATTTTCTTTTTTTTTTGAATTGAAAAATTATTGGTTGAATAATAATTGTTTTAGAAAATTACATAAAAAAGTGGTACACAAATTGCTTTAACATGTTTTCGTAATTAAAAATATTTTAAGTGAAAACAAAACGTTTATGTATGCAGGTAATCAAATAAATTAAGAATTAGGTGTGATAATTAATTTAAAAAAACATAAATCATGACTATAAAATTAAAATTGAGTGACATGTAGATCAAAATATTTAAACTTGCAAGCCGAGATAATTACTCAATTGTGTAAATTTGTTAATGAAAATAATTCTTTTATCCAAGAAAACAATAATAAAAATAGAAAATCATATTAAATTTATTATATAATATAAAAACAATATTGTGCAAGATTGTACATATTAGAATATTATCTGAAATAACTTTTAAAAAATTAATTTCATCTATAAAAAAGATAAAAAATTATACATGAATCAGAAAAACTCTTTAAAATTTAAATCATAATAAAAAAATAATCATCATTTAAAAAATGTTCTCTAAAAGAAATGAAAGAGAAAAATATATTACTCTAAATATATATAAAAAAATTGAGAAAAATAAAATAATAATTACTTTAAAAATAAAATTAGAAAAATAATAATTTAGAAAAATATTTATTTTTTAAATCCGATGTTTTTGCTATGAGGCAAACAATATTGTGGTGGATGGAAAATCAGAGTTTATGTTTATTTCTAAAACTTTTTTTTTTCAACTTATTTTTGACAGAAAACACCTTAACAATTATGAAAAAAAAAACATATCAATGACCTCAAAAAAAAAAATCCATCCCCAAAACCCAAAAAAACCTAAAACCATAAATCAAACTGAGCTTAAATCTATTTTTTTCATGAGATTTGAATGTAAAAAATACATAATATGAACTCCCCTTACTAAACAATACCATTTGACACTACTGAAATCCAATTACTTCTTCTTTTTTTTCCCTTAATGAGGACTAAAAATATATAAAAACAAGCCCTTATACTAAAATTGAATTTGGAAGAAAACAAATTGAAGCACCTAAATCATATAACTCATGTTATTTTATAAAGTTAAAGGAAAAAAGTGTATCTTTTTCAAAACTCCTAACATACCACCCATGTTTGTCTCCTCTTTTTTTTTTCTTTTTTTTTTTTTTCATTTTGATCCGTATTATTCCACTTCCACCTTTTACTAAGAAATAAGAAGCAATTAACCTGAAATTAGAACCAAATCACCTATAATGAAACTTTGAGGACTAAAATTAATTGTCAAAAAATGAACAAGGTCATCTATAATGATTTGTGTGTTCTTGAATATTGATGGCTTCTACAATAACAAGCCCACATGATTAATTTTTAGGTAACTAGCATATTGGTTTGTGTTATGCCAGGATTCCATCAATTTTAAAAAAATATGTCAATAACACATATGAATATTTAGCAATATCATTAAACTTGGGCAAGTGAGTCAGTTGATTTTATGGGTTTAAAGACATTACGATGATAGATAAAAACCTAACATAAGTTTTTTAAAAAATTGACATGACATTTTTGTACAAAAAACAATATTAACACAATAAAATATTGTATTGACCTTGATCACCCTAGAACCCAAGTTATGGACTCTACTAAGTTTAATAAAAAGTTTTAAATATTTTTTATAGTTATAAGATTAAACAATAGATGCTCTCAATATTGAACATAGATCTTAGAATAATTGTTAATTTAAGACAACGAGAACCATATATAAAGTAGACAAACAAATCATAAAGTTAATTTAATATGAAGAATTTAATAAAAGAAATCAATTAAAAAAATAAAGGACCACAAATTAAATAAGATTTAATAGAAAAACTTGCAAAACTAGTGAAGTAAGTAACCTTGACCAACACACCAAACCAGTGAGTCGAGTCATGGACTCCACTTTCATCATTTACTTTTTTCTTACAAATGATCATGAAATATAACACCAACACAATAATACAATTTTCTTCGAGGTTGAAATAACCTCATAAGAAGTTGAATAAAAGAAATTGACAATACTAGAAATTAACATCAACAAATGATTGTGAAAACTTAACCCAAAATTAATTAATAAAATAAAATAAATTTAATTAATAAAAAAAGAACATTTAAATATATCAAACCCATAAACAAGTTTATAAAATTTATAAAGTTCATTAACATGTTTTGTTTCTCTAAAAATAGTTTTAAAGTATGTGTGTGTGTGTAAAGAAGACCACAAAATCGAGTTCTAGTAAAAAGAACAGAAAAACCATGTATCCCGCCAAACCGGCAAACCAGGCATACCCCATGTTACTTCGCTAAACCTACAAATCAGTTTATGGACTCCATAAAGTTTAATAACTTGGTTTTTTTCATAATCATTTTTTTAACTAAATAAAAATATTAATGATCATAAATCGATAATAAACTCGATGTCAAGATTTGTTTTTACTTCATGGTAACCCTATAGAAAAGCAAAATGAAAAGAAAATAACTATGAAGTCCAATTATAAATTAATTTAATGTTGAAACATGAAATTAAAATAACAAACAATGCAAACAATATCTCATATAATCAAATATCAATCCAATGATGGGATATTTTTCCAAAATTATTACAATGATATAAAATGCAAGTTAAAATAAATTATCATTTTTAAATCCCGAAAAATACATAAGGACTAAATTAAAAAATATATATATTTAACCATATAAAAAATAGAGACTAAAGCACACAAAAATGCAAGATATTGTGGATTATTATAATAATCTATAATGTTTATAAGTATGTAGGGACAATAATTCCTTACAACCTTTAGCTTTTGCAGTAATAATCGAGTTATTGGCCTGAAACTTGTATTATCTAAAGTTAGAAATTATGATCTTATTACTTACATGTCCTTGTTTATTGAGGGCACCAAATTGGATATTAAGTACATTGATCCTTATCCTTGATCGATTACAAAATAGAGCAAACCCGAGTAACTTGGATCAAATGTTTTTCTTGATCTCATCTACATTCTTGAGCACTATAACTTGTTTCTTAACTTTGTCCTCAAATGACATAAACTCAATCCAATCTTAAATCACAATACCTCCAACTTGACCCTATCTTGATCCTCTAATGCGTTAAACATTAATGTATCTTTGACCTTTAAGCTCGCTAAACTTGAAATCATTGTGCCCTAAAACTCATGTATTATATGCTGAACCCTAACTGGACTTTTAGATGCCCTAATTGGTCTCAACCCTATCCTATGGTACCTCATACTCGACAATATTTTTTGATGGCTTCACCCTCACAAGTCTAAAACTCAATCTTAATTCAACCCTCAAGTGTCTAAGACACAATCCTAAGTTGAACTTGACTTGACTTGTAGGCACTATGAACTTAATCCTAACTTGATTTCTAGGCTTCTTTAAGCATTTTGAACCTGACCCTCAAGTCCTTAAACTTAGTCCTAGCTAGACCATCTAACACATAAACTTGACCATGCTTCTATTAAGGAACCATCTCACCTAAAAGCTTAAGCTTGTAAGTGAGACTCCATAATATGATTTATGTTATTCTCTAACACACACCCTCAAGTGAAAGTCCTTTGGGCTTGAAACTTGCACAGACCCACGTCACCTTGTGCTTAGTTTTTATCAAATAGAATGGGGGTGGTGAGATTCGAACTCGTGATCGCTAGGTCAACAAGGCTCTAATACCATGTTAATGAACTATCTCACCTGAAAGCTTAAGCTTTGAGGTGAGATGGTTCCTTAACAGCCTCAACCTTTATGTACCCTTAACTTGGCTTCGACCAAAAACATTTAGACACCTCGAGTATGACCTAGCTTGATTTTCAAGCATTATAGATTCTCTCATGGCCTAATCTTTATGCTCATTAGACATTATTCTACTTGAGTCCCTAGGGTTCATAAACCCAAACCTTCAATGTTTTAGGTCAATTTCTAGACACTATAGACTAGAACCTTTGATCTTGGTCGTAGCCTATCCTTGTGCATCACAAGGTTGTCAAAATCGTGATTTTGACACGACATGGAAGGGGCTTCGAAAACTCAGATCGTAAAATCGTAAAATCATACCTGAATTTTTTCGTACAAAAATCATAAAATCACAGCTAAAATCATGTAGGTAGAAAAATCATAAAATCGTAAGTAAAATATTTTTGAATACAATATAACATAATCATGGCCATAAAACCTCATTAGGTAAGGTTTTTTTGTTGAATAATATATATATAGTTTTTAAAATAGCTCCTTGAATAGTGTATATATGGTTTTTTTGTTGATGTGTTCTCCAATGGTAAAATCGATTCTGGGGAACCATTTTTTATCTTATTTTAAATAAGGTTTAATTATTTTATATATATTTTAATTATGCAATTAATTATATAATTAATAGGAGTAAGTTATATAATTAAATAATTTCTTTTGAAAAACCCTCCAACAATAAAATTATTTTTTTAAAATTATATTTAAATTAAAAAATAAATTTAAATGTAATTAAAAGACACACAATATTTGAGATTTGAAATTTAAGCTACTTATTGTATGTTTTTCAAGTAATTGTATGTTTTTTTTTATGGTAGTTGTAATTGAAGTTAATTAATTTTATTTATTGTCTTAAATTAATAGTATTTTTTTTTAAATTATGTTTTTATGCTAAGTATTTTTTTATGCTAATTAATTATAATAATAATAATAATAATAATAATAATTATTATTATTATTATTATTATTATTATTATTATTATTATTATTATTATTACTCCTCTAAGAAACCTACTTTATTATTATTATTATTATTATTATTATTATTATTATTATTATTATTATTATTATTATTATTATTATAACACCCCCCCCAGAAACCTATTATTATTATTATTATTATTATTATTATTATTATTATAAAAGCCCCCCCAACCCTAATTCCCTTAACAAATTTTTTCCTTGTGCCGCCGCTGCTCATATCCCTTTCTTGTGCTCATCTCCCTCCCTTTCTTGTGCTCATCTCCCTCCTTTTCTTGTGCCTTTGATTGTGCTGCTGAACTGAGAAGATTTTGATTTTGAGCTTTGAATGTAATTGACAGAATGAAAAATTGAAAATGAAAGTTGATGTCCGAACACCATAAACTCGTAAAATCGGACTGGTCCGGTCCAATTTTACGAGTCAGACTGATTTTAAACGGGTTTGACCGAGTTTGACCAGATTCGAGTTTTCTTTTCGAGTTAACCCGTTTTCATGAGTTGACTCGTAAAATCGAACGATTTTACGAGTCAACTCGCGTTTTTAATTACCATGGTGCATTATATACACAACCTCTTTCCAAAATTTAAGCACACTAATATCAGAATAATAGCTCGACCATGAGGCCAGGTTGTCACTGATCATCCCAAGTCTAACTTGGACATAAACCTCATTTGTTTAATGATATTCTGAATAATAGCTCATGACTTTCAAATTCAATTATAGGCTCGGAGTGTAAAACAAATCAGTTTCAAAATATGTGACAATATTTTTGTCTTAAAAATTCATTGCTAGTTTTTATTTGATGGAAGATAAAAAAAAAAAAGTTTTATAATTAATTTTTAAATTGGAAACAAAAATATAATAAACAACCCGTAAACTTTTCTTTCTTGAACGGAGTACGATGAGGCCATCCCATTATCAAACTTCACTGGTATAAGACTCAAGATTCCCATCTCAGTGCTGTTATATTATACATGAACTTTGAAGGTGTGCTCATGGAATGTATAGTTTAACAGGGCAAGAACTTGATTTTCATATTCACTTTAAGGATTGATTTTCAAAGCTTTGGTTGCGATCTCGGTCCAGCAAGGCGTGACTAGCCAGATAGTTTGTACTATAGCAAAATGGAGTTAAAGCTGGCATGTCTTGCAAGTGTCAACTGGATTCTTTATCCACACCGTCTTGCATTGACCCCGTGATTCACTAGAAAGGAAAAAAAAAAAACACACTTCAACCACGACTCGTAAGAAGAAAAAAAAAGTTTGCATGAAAATCCATGAAGCCAAGAACCATCACAATCATAAACATCAATATATTCCTCCTGATCACAACAATGGCAATGTTCTACTGGCCACTTGACCACACTATTCCTATAGCTCTAGTACAATGCCACGACAAAAAGAAAGTGGCTTATACTTCTTCACATATATAGATATAGACGTTTCAACTTCACACACTATTCCAGCAAATCGACCAGGCTCTTACTTCAATTCCCAAAGCCTAGGCCTTACCTAGCTACAACCTTACAACCCTACCGGCTGTCGTTTTGCTCTCAATGACATTAATATCCATCCTTTCCTTCAATGGCGTCCACCTATCTAGCTAGCGTTCCCAGTCAGTATCTGTCATTCCCGAGATGTGTAACCACTGGGGCAACAAATCCACGACCGAAAAAGGATTGGACAGAGAGAAAAAGGATTGCCTGCGGGCATTATTGTCTTTCCCGAGTTATCCTGATTTTTGAACGAAGAAGACGAACGAAACCGAAGCCTCTCTCAGTCTCAGCCGCTACCTGCCATGTTTTCAGAGTTTTTTAGCACCAAAAACGATACGCATGTCAAACACCGCTTCTTCTTTTCATCAAAAAAACAAAACAAAATACTCTTCTTCCTTTTATTTTTTTCTCGTCTTTTTGTTTGACTCGGGCCTCTATCCTTTAGTAATCTCTATATAAACAGAGTACAGAACCCATGCAAAACTTAACCCTATATTTTCTCTATCTCTCTTCCTCTCCCTCGTTGACTCTATCTCTATTTGTCTTTTAAAGCTCTTTTAGAAACCCTATATTTTCTCCCTTTTCGGATAAAGAAATTATAAAAACTTTTAGTAAATCTTTACAAGGAAAGATATGGACAGTGATGATATGGACGTGGCTGGTTCTGTTGGAGCTCCAGGGAGTTCAAGATGGAACCCAACAAAGGAGCAGATTAGCATGCTTGAGAGCTTCTACAGCCAGGGTATACGGACCCCAAGCACTGAAATGATAGAGCAAATAACGAGCAGGCTTAAAGCTTATGGTCACATAGAAGGGAAGAATGTATTCTACTGGTTTCAAAATCACAAGGCAAGACAAAGGCAGAAGCAGAAACAAGAGAGCATGGCTTATATCAATAACTATCTTCACAAAGTTCATCAACCTGTGTTCGCACCTCCTTGCGCAAATGGTTTGTTTCTTAATCTCATCCATCTCAGTATCATACTAGCTATTATGGCTGTCCTATACAATGCTTTTTATTGATCCTTAGAACTTAGGGATAAGTTTTATTGAATATTTTACGAATAAAATATGGATACCTTTTCTTTTTCTTTTTAATTTGAGGTATTCTCCTTGTTTGTGCTCTCTTGCTCACAATAATTAATTTATTCTATTTTTAGTTTCATCATTCCTAGCTGTCTCTCTTCATGCAGATAAACTCGGTATCAGTGTAAACAAAAGCAAAATAAAGAAAGTATTCTCTTGAGAGTACGTGTTTGTTATCCATGAGGAGATTCAGAAATAAAATACAGATTTCCTTCTCTAACTTTTCAGATAGATTTGTTCTCTTGTTCACTGCATCTTTTATGATTGCATAAAGCTTTATTAATAACTTTTCAGATAGATTGCGATTTGCTGCCGCTGTTTTTTTTCTTCCTCTTTTTAATAAGTTCCACATGAATAAGGTTACTCTTCTTCAAAGCACACTCTCCCGGTTCCTTCTTCTTCCCTCTCCCCTATCTCTTTCATGAATGCAGAATGCATGCGTTATAAATTTCGCTGTCATTTTATTTTCATTGAAGCTTTCCCTTTCCAGTTGTCTGCAGCCCATACTACCCACAACAGAGCGAAGTAATGAGGTTTCGTCAACAACATCCGAGAATGCTACTCCCTGCTAATTTCAAGATGAGGCCGAGGTCTGAAGCAAGAACCTATGCTTTTAATGGATATGAACCGGCGGTACCCTATGAGTACCACAATCGTCTCACTATGAACAAGGGTGACCGGACCCTGGTAACCATCAACCACAAGCGCTGCAGTGATCAAGAAACTTTGCCTCTCTTTCCTTTGCATCCAACAGGATCTTTCGATGGAGCACCTGCTGAGAACTCCATCGACACTCCTGGTTCCTCTGAGATTTCTACTGTCATTGAAGAACATTCTGGTGATTGCAAACCTTTCTTTGATTTCTTCCATGGAAAAGATTCTTAATTCAGAGGGCCATCATTGAATGCGAACTAACGTTGAAGTCAAATAATATTGTCTTTGAAATGAGATTTGTTATTGGGTAAGCCGGGTTGACGATCGCTCCAAACTTCATGCATGCGGGAGTGATCATAGATTTGGCTAATGAGTGCTCGAGAGCGCATTCAATAATATGGCTGTTAGTATTTAATTTTCTATAGGGATTCACAAATTATAATTCTTGTTTTTTTTATTATAATAATTACTTTCCCGTTCTTAAGTTAATTTTTTCATACAAAGTCTGACACTGATTAACGAAAACATTTATTGAATACGCTTATATTCTCTCAAAACACGTGATAGATTTTCAAAACAAATTAGAGCTCTTCAATATATCAATGAATTGTAGCTGATTAATGTTAGTATTTTTTGTTCTTTTTATTAATTTCTGAATTCCAATTTGTCAACAAACTCGGGTTTACCGAAATCACAAACACTAATCAAAGTCTTGCGATTACCAATACATTACTTAGCATCGCCGCCTATGACATTTATCATCCTAGTATCCGTTTTGGGAATATGATTAACATTATTTTAAAAAATATATATTTTTTAAAAGTATCAAAATAGTAATTTTTAATTTTTTTTTAAATTATTTTGATACCAGCACATGAAATAATTTAAAAATAATATTTTTTTTAATTTAAATTAAAATAAAAATAATTTTATTTTTTAAAATATTTTGAAATGAATCGGCAAACAAGGTCTAAATCCAAACTCATATCGTGAAGGTGTGGCAAAATGTTTCCTGAAAGGTTTATGGAGAGAGAATTCAGTCCTCATGAATATTATTAGGTTATTGAATTATAATATGGTCATAATCAGGTTTACAAAAATGTAAACTGAAAAATACAAGTTAATTTTCAAATCAACTAGTAAAGCTAAATGACGTGGAGTATACACTCAGCACAAAAATAATGTTTTCTTATCTTATTTCTATAAAGGAGGGTTGAATTGAAAGAAAGCAAATTGAAGTGAAGAAATTAGGTAACATAGGTGGTGAATTGAATTGTTTTGTCACATATTCATTTGAATCCCTTCTTATTTTTAGGTATTTGAAGATCGGTCTCTTTAATTTTACAAAATTGAATTTTGATATTGTACTTTATTTTTCATTTTTGTTTTTGTTAGAGGAGAGACAAGAGGTCATTGAATTCTGACCTAGAGAAAAAAAAAAGTTTGTTGGTGAGGAATCCATTTACCAAAATGCTTGTTTTTTTTATATATTAAATAGTTTCATATGATGAGAGAAGTTTGAATTAGGTGCTGTTTTTTTACCTTAATAATATCTTGAAAAACATATTCGAGCTAGAAAAAAAAAAGGGTTTCAGGTTAATTCTCGGTTGTGGACCTTCTTTTTTTGCACTTTGGATGTTATGGGTTAAAAAGGACTATCATTATTATAACCACCACCACCACTATCACTATCACCATTGTCATCATCATTATCATCATTATAACCACAATCATAATAATAATTATTATTATAAGCTATTATTCTTACCACTATTAGTGGTATTATTAGTAATATCATTATTATTACTATTGCTATTAGTATTATTAAAATAATAAATTGTTTTTGTTGTTAGTACTACTACTACTACTATTGTTATAATTATTGTTATTATTATTATTATCACCACCACCACTATTATTATTATACCATACACCATCACCACTATTATTATTGTGTCTTCTTCTTGGTAAAGAAATTTTTTACCGTTCAACTATATTTCTGTTTTGATATTGACATGCACAACCTAAATTCAATTTGTGAATAACTACAACAAATATTTCTTCCAAGACCATTGCTAGTATACTTTTATTGCCTTTATATCTAATATCTTCTTAATATGTTTAATTAATAAACTACATCTAATACATTTAATTTATATAATATTTCTATATATATAATTTTTTAATCCATTTAATTTGAATATAAATCAAGTTTATAATCATTTATAATTTATTAAAAATTTAATTATAATTTCTTATAATTTATCATTCTAAATTAGAATTTAGAATGATTAAATATTATTATTACAATTATTGAAATAAAATTACTTATATTTTATTGAAATTAAAATTGAAAAGAAAAATTCATTTAGCAAAAAGTAAACAAAAAAAAAAAAAACTCAAAAGAATGATGATCAAAATTAATATACAGAATAAATATTATCTTTAATTGAAAGGTGAAATGAAAAAGAAAAACAAATCTAGCAAAAAGACCCCAAAAAATAAAAGAAGAATCAAATTGGTAGAATAATATACCATTAATTTGGATAGAGGGATGAAATTGAAAAAAAAAAACTTTTGTAGAATTGTCAAGAACAAAAATCAAAAGAATTGGAACCAAATTAAAAAATATAATATTTATCATGTCTTGATTAAATGATGACATAAAAAATAATACATGTAAAAAGGGTAGAAAAAAATAGAAATAAAAAAAAAATTACCAAACTTAAAATACCAAGAATAAATAAGATCATGATGTTATTTTAGAGATGAAGAGAGAGAAAATAAAAGGGAAAAGAAAGATATATCAACGACAAACCAACCACCCCACACTAACACATTAAAAGAAAAATGACATGGTGACACTTTCAAAGATACGCCACAAAGGAATATATGGATGATGGGGGCACCAATGTTTTCATTATTATTATTCTCTTTATTTATGAAAAGCTCTAATTACCCTTAAATTAAAAACAAATTTGTAAAAAGACAAAAACAACCACTTTAAGAACATTTATTATATTTTGACGTCTAATATTATTTTGATCATTTCCCTATACATTTGTTTTTGTTTTTGTTTTCTATATCTAGTCAAATATCAAAGTTCCCTTCATCTGACATGATAATTGTAAGAAAAAAAAATTTAAGTACCAGATTATCTCCTAAAATTAGGTTTAAAATTTATACTTTTAATGGCATTATGGTTGTTTCACAATGATTTTGAAATTATAAAAGACTTAAACCGATTAATTTGATAATAACTAATATGCCTTGTGAAAATATTTTAATGCCTAAAGATGCTAGTTAAAAAGTGTTTTAATGTTAACAATAAAACTTACACTATATTGTTCTAATGAATAATGTTTATGAGTCTAGAGATATAATGTTTTCTCAAGGTCTTTTAGCTTTTCTTAATTAAGTTTCAATAATTAGAAAAATTATCATATATTGTTCTAATTTATCATGTTTATGATTCTAAAGCTTCATGTTTTTCCTAGGACCTCTTAACGTTTTTAATAAAGTTATAATGACTACCTAAAATTTACTTCTTTTTTTTACAAAACCACCCCTTAAGTTAAAATGAATATTACAAAAACAACTTTTTGTATCCAACATGCCTTTGTTTTTTATGGTGTACATATAACTTTCAGAACTTATCAAAGATTATTTCTTTATGGTGTACTTTTTTATACCTTTGTTTTTTGATTTATTATGATCAATAGGTCAAGGTTTTGATCTAATAACTATTGTTCTTAGGTTCAAACAATCATCGTGTCAATTTATTTTTAACTTGATTTTAGCTCTCTTGGATCGTGTTGAATATTAGTTGTGTGCTGTAAGATTCTCACCCTTCATATTTGCATCGATACAGTATCAACATCATTGTAAAACACACAAAAAAACATTGATTTAGTATTTTAGGTAAAAAGCAATTTATAAAGAACTTTAAAATTCAAGTTGAACCATATTGTCAAACAAAGAAAAATATTTAACTTTTTGTCACATAATTAAATTTTATCAAATTTAATATAACACTTTAGCTATGACTAATTCAAAAGGTATAATTAAATTTTGCTAGCACAACACAACTACAACAAATGAATATATAGATGGTGCTACTAGATCAGCGACTTGTGTAATGTTATAGGGCTATAAAAAAAACTAGTGTATAAAAGGTATGCTTAATCAATGATAATATTTTGATAGAAACAAGAAAAACTCAATACGCAAATCATTAACTCGATTGGATCCAATAAGATAAAGTATTTTAATAATTTGATTTAAACTATAGGTAACAATAACAAACAAACTGTTAAAAAATATTTGGCAACAATTTACTAAAACAAATGAGTCACCAATATCATACATGTAAGGAGAAGAAAAAAAGATTTATGGAGACACACTATCACTTCATTGTAGACATCGTCCATTGCTAAAAGAGTGTTTTTAGACGGTTCAAACCCTATTATAAAAGTCTAGAAGACAACATTAGAATAAGTCACATAGATCACTAGAGAAACATCACAGGAAACCAAACCAAATAAAATAAACTAAGCATCCTTCTATATTCAATCATTCAATTTTGTTTAATTTAAGAATATGTTAAATTCAATAAGAAACAACAAATAAAAGAATTTGAGATAACCCAAATAAATATTTTTAAAAAAGATATTATAGGAAACATGAAAAAAAATCTAAGCTTAGTATCCAATTAAATAAATATTGAAGGATGAAATATAATGCATATAAAAAATGATAAAAAAAGAAGTCAAAGCAAACTGGGCAAACTTCACGTAGCTAGGTTAGTTTCTACAGTTGACAACCAATGAAATCCTAGATATGGGTTTAACCAAGAAGCTCAAATTCAAACCAATTAAATGTTGATGAATTAAATTAGGTTAAGAAATATCAATCTAGAAAATTCTGCAAAGCGAAAAATATAAAAATTAAAATAATAAGGTTGAAATCTAATAGGATTTTTTTTATAAAGGGTGGAATTAGAAAAAACACAATTCTAAAAGTTATATCAAATTATAAAAATAACAATTAAAAGAATGAGGATTAAATGTAACAGAGCAAAGTTGAATGAGAATAAAATCAAATCAAAAATATAATTTAATGAATTATTTCAAATGAAAAATAATAACCAAATGAACATGGGCTAAATAAAAAACAAGAAGTTTAGGGGTTAATTTGAAAAATTAAGAAGCAAGGTATAAAAGCCAAGGAGAGAGAGGAAATAAAGAAGAAAAAAAGATATAGTCATTGGCGCTAAAAAGATATAGTCATTGAGATGAAGCAAGCATCACCCCCAAAACAACTTTATTTACCATTAGAATAAGTTGTACATATCATTCAAAGATAACAAAGTGATTGACGCATGCTCAATATTTTATTTTTAAATATCATATCATCTCTAACCCAACACAATAACAATAACAAAAAAAAAAAAAAAAACTCATTAGTACAATGATTAAAATACTCTATAGCCTTATATTTAAGAATATAAACTTTAAAGGCATGGAAGTCTTTTTTTGTGTGTTTATAAAAATAAAAAGATAAAAATCTCCTATTGTCAAATTATTTTTTCCTTAGTCAAAAAGGTAATATAACTGTTTTATTTACGCATTCAAACAAAAATATAAAAATACTCCTTGACTAACATTTTTTTTTTAAATAACATTAATGTAATTTTACTGTAAGAAAAGTAAAATGTTCATTTTAGTCCGTTCTGAATCTCAGAATGCCAAAATAGTACATTTCAAAGATAATTCCTATTTGTATACTCTGTTTTTACAAGTGCAAAATGGCGAATTCACTAGTCAGACCACAGTGTAATGCATCTACAACAACAAAAAATTAACCACCCCTTATTTTTTTTTAATATGCATAGAAAGAGAGACTTCCTTCAAAATGACCGTTAAACCCTCCACCAATTAACGCGGAACCTTTTCATTTGCTAATAATCAACCGCCTGAATATTCTCGGTTCCGAAGAAATATAAATAAAAAGAATACCAATTTCACCTCTCTCCCCACTGCCAAACTCCACCCCTCCTTCGACTCTCATGAGAACTTGACCTCCCTGCGACCACTCTCCTCTCCCCTTCCATGGCAAGAACTCTCCTTTCATCTCCGCCTTTCATCGCCACATCTCTTCCCTCTCTCTGTCGCCACACTCTCACTACCAACCGTCGTTTCATTTCCACAAGAATCAAGTCAAGCTTACACGACAGCATTCCACCAATTCATCATCACTTAGACTCTTCAATTGATTTCACTTCAATTATTAGCAGAGCTGAAGGATTTCTCTACACGCTCGCTGATGCCGCCGTTGCAGTAGATTCCGCTGCTTCTACTACCTCAACTGATCCTTCTGCTGCTCAAAAGAGTGGCGGTTGGTTCGGTTTCATCTCTGATGGTATGGAATTCGTTCTCAAGGTGCTGAAGGACGGACTATCGGCTGTACATGTTCCGTATGCATACGGTTTTGCCATTATTTTGCTTACTGTTCTTGTTAAAGTTGCTACTTTGCCTTTGACCAAGAAACAGGTGATTTTCTTTTCTTAATCTTCAATTTTTAGTAGAAAAAATATATAATAATTAAATCCGTTATTGTTAAATTTAAATAAAGTTTTATGTTATTGTAATCAATTGTTTAGGTGGAATCTACATTGGCTATGCAAAACCTGCAACCTAAGATAAAAGCTATTCAACAAAGGTATGCAGGAAATCAGGTGAGGCAGCGTTGAGTATAACTTATTGAATTTCCAGGTTTATTTTAAGCACATGAGTTTCGTGTTCTAAGGAATGTTTGATTTTTTTTATTTAATTTAATTTGTAGGAAAGAATACAGCTTGAGACATCACGTCTATATAGGCAGGCTGGAGTTAATCCATTGGCAGGTACTGCTTTAAAACAGTGCATCTGTTTTGGTATTCAATCAATTGAAAATGGTTTCCTATATATATATATATATTTGTGTCTTAAAGTTGCTATAGTATGTTCTTTTGGATTTTAATTAATTCGCTCATGAAAGTTGGTCGCTGACTAAAAATGTTGGCATTTGACTAATGCTTGTATCGGTTCTGTCAGTTTACTTGGTCTCTGTGTAGTATATGGCTTGTGGTGCTGATCCTGAAGAACTTCTCATTTTAGGTTGTTTTCCAACTCTGGCTACAATACCAGTATGGATAGGCCTATACCAAGCTCTTTCAAACGTTGCAAATGAGGTATTTAATAGGTTGACATCTTGTTATCTTTTGTACAACGATGATGTATGTTACGCTGATAACTGTAAAAACTTTCCTTGAAGGGACTGTTGACAGAAGGTTTCTTTTGGATCCCCTCTTTGGGTGGGCCAACTACAATTGCAGCTCGACAAAGCGGATCAGGCATTTCTTGGCTTTTTCCATTTGTGGTAATAGAAATGTTTCTTTCCTCATAACCTTGATGCTAACAATTACGATGTGACTTTACCCCTTTTGAAAGATGCTCATGTCTGCAAAAGTGGAGAGCGAGATTGATGATTACATTTCATTTGTGGTTTGATATGCACACAGTTTGTTTTCCAAGTCTACTTGATTAGCTCAGTGGATTTTAGGTCTCGTGAGTTAGTATCTTTACTTAATTTTAGAGTAGTTGTCTATGGTGTAGCTGAGATATTGGAGATCATTTGTATGACACCATAAACCAGCATACAGTTTATTTCAGATGATTTTGGTGGGGACATGAGGTTGTAATGACATGGCTGCTGGAGTGATAGTTTATATCTCTTTCCTAGGGTTATGGTGCACTGTATTGCTCCATTAGCTCTTAGATTGCCACTTTGTTGAGGTGATTTCACTGTTAGCCGCAGAAAGAGGAAGACGTGAGGCTCTTAGGTCCCTATCTTAGGATTTGATTCTTTCTATAGTGGGGCAGTATGCGAGACATCTTTTATACATTTCTTAATTTCCTTTCAAGAGATATATTTTTTTCTTATATTCATCAAGGTACATGTTCAGCAATCGACAGCTCTGTTTTCTACCAAAATTCTCAATCTTGGTGAATCTAGTGCTAATTGTAGAGTGGTAAATGGTTAAATCCAGTGCAGGTTTAGTAAGATGCTAACTTTTTATCTGTTAAAAGGACCCGAAGGAAATTGTAAAACACAATTTGAATAAATGAATATTCTGTTTAGATTTTTGCAACTTAATACATGTGTACAATTCACACACACACACACACACATGTATATGTGCACATATACAAATATATTTATATAATTGAATTCTCATTAGTTGGATGGAATCAAATCAATTTGAGTTTGTCCATTTGTAATTGATTAATTAGTATTGGGTCTATAAACCAGTTTTGGATTTAAGATAATGGGAAGGAATTCAAGGTTGACCCAACCAGCTCACTTCCCTATTAGAGTTGCTTGGAACAACAACAACAAAGCCTTAGTCTCAAACTAGCTGAGATCTTTATTCCTCTATTACCACTTACATCCATGTTAACTTAGGTTTCCCTCTTCCCCTTTTTTCCACTTTCTTTTAACAACTTGCTACTTCTCCAAACCAGGTCTCTTTTGGCCTACGTTCGACATGGACAAATCAACCATCATTTCCCCTTTGTCATCGATTGGCATTTTCAAGAGCAAATCTAAGCATGAAATATAGGTCATGCAGGTACCATGGGTGCCTTTTGCTGTGTTTGATTGAACCTTAAGAAATGACGATGATTGGCTAATCCCTTTTTGTGCCTCTATTAGTGGTTGGTGTCATGTTGTTCATCAAGAAAAGAAATTGTTTTCTCCAGATTTTTGCAAAAGCTTTCATTTGCCAATGGAGCTTCTTCAATATATGTTGAAAAAACATTCATATCGATCCTTGCTTAAATTGGATCTTTCTGTTGCCATGTCTTGATTGAAGATGCACTATACTTTATTTTCTGATAACTATTTTAATGTCTTCTTTCCTTGGAGCTATTATAGGGATCCACCTCCGTTAAACTAGAATTTTTATCTCTCTATGTTCTTGCACTGATAAACTTGATTTTTACTATTTTCTTCAAAAGTATCATTTCTCAAATGCTCTAGCCATGAATTTTGAAAGAAATGATTTAGTGGTTTGAAAGCTATTTTTACCTTTTCAGTTTTGCCTGTTTGCTTACTTCATGTCCTCTGGAGTCATCCAATTGGTATGCTATGGATAAATTAATGCATGCCATGGGTAGTCTTGATGTGAAGAGATGACTAATTTACACTCCAACATGCAAATTAGATGTAACTGCATTAGCTGTTTACTATTTTACTATTAGTGAAGTGATGTGCAGTCATATTTCTTCCCCGAGACTTTGTAGTGGATTCGGATAATCTAATTCCATCATGCAGGATGGTCATCCACCATTAGGCTGGACTGACACTGCAGCATACCTGGTTTTGCCTGTCCTCCTTGTTCTCTCTCAGTATGTATCAATGGAGATCATGAAGCCTCCCCAGGTAGAGAAATGAATCTCTTCATTGGCCTTTTCTGCTTGTCACCATTATTCATCCAAATGATTCTTTAACCCCGAATTATTCTGGTTCGACAGACAGATGATCCAACTCAAAAGAACACACTTCTTGTTTTCAAGTTTCTACCTCTTATGATTGGTTACTTCTCTTTATCTGTTCCATCGGGATTATCTATATACTGGTTCGTTTCTCATCATCAATGTCACTCAACTGAATTTATCCATGTTTTGCATCCATGTGTTTAGTTTCATTGATTGACTTTGAGGAAGCAAGAAGACTGTCAATTTATGCTTTTGTGCCATCAATAAAAATCTCTGACATCATAATGTCATTGTGGAATATCATCAGCATGAATTGCACATCTGTTGTTTTTATGTTATGTATTCTTGCCCGTGCTGTCATATTTGTACCATCCCTCACATGGAAAAAATTATGAGCAATATTCATTGTTGGTCATAGTGGCATTCCAACTGGTGCATTGACATAAGTTTCTTTTTAGGCTAAATAAGCTAGCATTTATCATAACTTAGTCATTGCCCATAGTTCAAATTCATACCAATGTAAACTAGTCTGTACATTTGTGTGTGGTTTCAGATGTTTCTCTTGCTAGTAATTCCTCCAACTTGTGGAATGCCTCCACATTTTCTTAAAGTGAGATTTGCAGCTGTCCTTTAGATTTAAACACAGGCATCAGATTTTTATTTTTTAATATATATTTCATCCTTGTCAAGCTAAGTAGTTTCTTAGTGTGTGTGCGTGCGCACACGTGCATCAGTATTATCAAAAAGTATATTTGTGATTTATAGGTTCACGAACAACGTCCTCAGCACAGCCCAACAGGTATGGTTACGCAAATTAGGTGGTGCAAAGCCTGTAGTTAACGAGAATGCAAGTGGAATCATCACTGCAGGGCGTGCAAAAAGATCAGCTGCACAACCAGGGCAGCCTGGTGGCAGGTCAGTGTTCTTCTTTGCGTTACTGTTTCTTAATTAAGCATGTCCAAAAGGGTCTCACAAACAAATATGGATATTGACAGGTTCAGGCAGTTAAAGGAAGAAGAGAAGGGCAGAAAATTGAGCAAGGCATTGCAATCAGAAGATGTTCAAGCTCAGGATTCTGCATCTGATGAGGATTTAGATGAAGAGACTAAAGACAAGGTAAATCCTAAAATTTGGTCCTTAATTGTTTTCAGTGATGCAAAGAAAAATTGTAATGATAAATGAGAAAATTGTAATGAGAAAATTGTAATGATAAATGAGACAACTCATATTACAGTTAGAATTGCTCATCTCAGCAACTAATCTCAGCTCTTCAACAGGGCGAGGAGGTTCTGGAAGAAGCTTATGCTTCTAGTGCAAGCAAAGAGGTCCCGGATATTTCTCGGCCAAAGAGAAGCAAGCGGTCAAAGAGAAAGCGGGCTGTATAAAAAACTTCACACTGATGATTTTAGTATCTGGCGAGTCCTGTATATCTCAGGTGTGTTGTAGTTGATATATAGTGCCATCTTCATGCCAATGATGTAAATTCTGCCAATTTTGAACTCTTATTCCGCCTGATTTATTAAGCATTTTCATGTTCTCATGCCAGCACCCTAACAGAATCATCAATGGACACGGCAAGCAGGTTTTATCATAGGGGTAAAAGCATTCTACTCGATAGAAATTAATCACAAGACAGTAGAGTGGGTCTATAAGGTAAAGGCAAAACAACAACACCATGAGAAAGTTTATGTTGACATCTCATTTTTATCATCTTGAATTATAAATATTAATACTTGACTTGCGGTATACAGATTAACTATTTCTGAAAAAAAATAAAAAAATTATATATACAAGTTTTTTCAACATGATTTTGTAGTTTAAAAAATTCAAGTCAAAATTATTTTTTTATATATATACATGTAATTAAATAAATTGAGAACTATGTGTAGTAATAAATAAAAAGAAAACAATAAAAAATAATAGAAATAGAAATAGAAAAATTAGAAGATGGATATAGATTAAGATATTTCATTTTGCAAGTTGAGACATTAACTTGATCGAATAGAATAAAAAGGAAAAAAAAAAGCTACGTAAGACTGCAAATATTAGAAATATTAACCAATTTTTTTTATTCTAGAAAAAAAAAGTTTATCTATAAAAAGACAATATTATAGATGAATCTGAAAAACTCTTTAAAATTTAAAAGTATAACAAAATAATAATAATAATTATCATTAAAAAGATGCTTTATAAACAAAATAAAAGGATAAAGTGTATTAATATAAATATATAAAAAATTAGAGAAACAAAACATGTAAGAAATAATTAATTTTTAATAATAATTAGAAAAAAGGATTAGACACTACTGGTTTGTGAGGATAGACCTG
Source organism: Salix purpurea (assembly GCA_027405865.1). Lineage (NCBI taxonomy): Eukaryota > Viridiplantae > Streptophyta > Magnoliopsida > Malpighiales > Salicaceae > Salix > Salix purpurea. The sequence continues at coordinate 7,720,943 of JAOWLH010000001.1, forward strand.
CGCAACTAGGCTTTTTTTTTTTTCAATGCATCTAGGGTGTGCCCTAAATTTTTTTTTTTAAGAAAAAACAAGTGATGTGTCGTTTGATTTCCCAGGATTCTAGCCAATGTGGTGGCAAGAAAATCATGGTTTGTATTTTTTTTTATCTAAAAATTTGTTTTCAACCTATTTTTTACCCAAACCATCTTAGGAACAATTATAAACCTCTTCATGGCCTAAAAAAACAAAAAACCATCCCATAAACTAAAATTAACCCAAAACAAAAAATCAAATCAATCTTTTATTTGTTTTTTCAAGGATTTTCATGGCAAAAAAAAAAAACACAAAAATCATATAAATTGCATTATTTTAATAACGTGAACAACCCTCATTAAATAGAACTCTTTGACACAAACATTAATTGTTTTGGTGGCCTAAATCAGTGTCAATGATTTATCTCTAAACTATTGGATTCGAGCAACCTATCTCTCTCATCTCTTAATCAGGATCTAAATAATAACAAAAATAAATTTTTGTATTAAAATTGAATTTGAAAAAAAATGATGCACCAAAATTGTATATGTTGCATTATTTTTTAAGTTGGAGGACTAAAAAGTATATTTCCTTAAACTTCTAGCATATCATTCATGTTTGAAGTCTTTTTTTAATTTTGGTTCTTATTCTTCCAATTTCATCCTTGCCTATAAAATCCAAATCAGTTAACCTTTAATTAGGATCAAATTGCTTACAATAAAACTTTGAGCACCAAAATAATTTCTTAAAAGATAAACAAGGTCATTCATAATATTTTATGAGGAAATAAACAATATTTATTGTACATTTTTAATCCAACACATTTTAATTTTTAAGTAATACTACGATGACTTTGATAATTAATTATTTTATTTTATTGAATATTAAACAAGTATTTTTGGCATGACTATAAGCTTAAATGGATGATTATATAAATAAAAGTTTAGAGAATAAAGTGTATTTAAAGTTTTCCTAAACGAAAAAAAAAAAAACTTTCAATATAATTACCTCTCCAATGTTGTTTGGCATTTGAATGCACTGTTCCGTCAATTATAATTTCTTAGTCTTAGTAGATTCCTCCAAACAAAAAAATCATAATTTCTTAAAGCCATTTTATGGTAGTAGCATTAATTGATTTATTTATTTCATAAAAATAAATTTACTTTATTGTTTTTTTTATCTAAAAAGAAACTTGACTTTTATTAAACAAATGATTTTCATTCTTACAAATATTTAATATTGTCTAACACATGGCAGCTTAGCTAGTCCTCGTGAATAACAAAGAATTGAGGCATCAAAATTGTACTTGCCTCTATTTGTGTGAATGGAGATGAGCATGGAATAATTTTTGTTTCCATATCTTATTCAATAACTTAAATTATTTTTCAAATAAAATTTTTTTAATCTTTAAACTTGTACAAACTTATAATATATTATATTAATAATTAATTATAATTATAAACAGGATGAGAATAGTGAGATTCAAATTAATAATTATTTGATAAAAAAAATTAATATCATGTTTAAAAATCATCTTAACTTAAAAGTTTAAGCTATCAAATATAATTCTAAAATATGATATTATTCTCTAAAAATCATATAACAATAAAAATATAATGAGAAGCAAATGTCATGAATAGAATCAACTATATAATAAACAAATTACACGAAATATAAGATTGGGTAAAAAAAACATTGCATGACAATACCTTTCACCATTGTTTCTATTCTTGGTAAAGTTCATTTAAGTGTTTATAAAAACAAAATAATGGAAAAAAATAGTTTATTTATCCTAATTTTATAAAATATACAATAGTTTTGAAAAAAAAAGAAATAATATTAAGAATGTTATCACCTTGTAACCTTTTATAATTATCCTCCGATGAGGTTTAAGGACTTTATTCACCATACATTGACAGATGGCTCATGGATTTTTAGTCCAAATGAGATCACCTTGTAACAAAATATTTCATTTTTCATGATGAATGGTGTATTATCATCATTATCTAGGTGTATAAGGATCTAATGATACCTAAAGTTTGGATTTAGAGAGATATACAATTCAAACCTACAATAAAATCCATTAATATATCAACCTTAGAAAAAAGAAACAATCTTTATTGAAATATGTAATGTCTATACATATTTGTTATCTATCTATGGTTTTTTTTTTTTACCATTACCATCTTTGCTAGTCAATCTAGGTACATCACTTCACGAATAAAATTAGTGGCATGCAATCATCCTACTTTTTATGTGATTGTTTTTTTTATCCCTCAAAATCTTTTTTCTTCCAACAAGTATAAGGAATGACTTAATTAATATTTAGTCGATGTGTACTTGATGGTTGATCCTGGGCATATATATATATTTATTCAAAGAAAAAAGTTGTATTTTACGTGATAAAAAGTCTTTGTTACATCTTGCTCTGGAGTCAATTGTAGAGTAAAGCCCATTTTAGTGGCCACCCTTATATCCCTAAAAGGTATATCTTTAAACTATTTAATGACTTGTGTCTTTACTTGCACTTGTTCTTTCTTAAGACCTGCTGGTCTATTGTCAATGTTTTTTACCTTTAAGATATAAAAGACATGTTGTCTTTAAGATGTTTGGTTACTACATATTTTTTGCATGGAAATCAAAACTGATAATGGAAACGACACATCAATTTATATCATAAATATTTATCTCTTGTTAAAATTGGTTCGTTAACGGATCCGCCGTATAACTTACCCTAACCATCAAACAACCACAATGTCTACATATTTTTTGCATGGAAATCAAAACTGATAATGGAAACGACACATCAATTTATATCATAAATATTTATCTCTTGTTAAAATTGGTTCGTTAACGGATCCGCCGTATAACTTACCCTAACCATCAAACAACCACAATGTCCGCACTAGTAATTTGATTCAATGGCAGCATTAAAATCTAGATAAATTGATCAATTAAGAAATATAATTGCCCACAATATATGTTTAGTTCGATTGAATGTTCTCCCTAAGATTAATAACATAGATCCGCTACAATTATTAACTTATTTGCTTTATAAGTTCATATACCACAACTCCGGTTTTGATATCAAACTTAGCAATTGATTGTCTACAATAATAACTTCGAGTCCGCTCTTAGCAATTAAATAAACAATCATAGGAAAATAAGCATAGGAGAACAAACATATTCATCATATACACCGAAAAATTGAGGTAAAAATAGATCTCACAGTTCTTGAAATCTGAAGGTTTCCATGTCCTTGCAACCAAGCAAAAGAGTCTAGCCTTGCATATTTATTGAACAACTAAATAAAAAGATGGAAGAAAACGTGATTTAGGGTTTGGTGGAGGAAGATTTGTGTTTTCTTTGGTGCTGGCCGCCACTTCCTTGCTCCTCTCCTCCTTTATATATGCTTAGAAACCCCAGTGTCTATTTTACAAAATAGTCCTTCCTTAAGTTGGCAGAATTTAGTTGTCCCTTGTAAAATTCATATCTCCTTCATATCACATCTTTTTGAGCTGAAATTTGGAGATTTTATAGGTCTTTGAGTCCTGAATCCACGAAAATTGAGTTTGCATCAATCGGACTTCTGTTGCTCGATATATTGAAGTTGGAATGGACAAAGGTCGATATCGGCAGATTGCAAGATTTGACTTTGAAGGCTGCGATTTCCATGATCTTCCTTATTTTATCTCTTTTTCCTTATCTTTCCATAAATTTATGGATGTTAGCTTTTGAATGTCACTGGAATCATTTCATTTCGATCTCTAGAGCTTCCACTCTGCACAAAACACCGACTGAAGGTCAAATCTGTCAATCAGCTCCAATTTTACCTCCTTTTTGCATCTTTCATCCAAAAATACCTTCAAAACATAAAACAAAGAATATCAAGGCATTTTATACACAAAACATATGAAAAAAACTAGGTAAATATGGATGAAACTATCAAATAATATGGTCGCATCAATGACCATGAAGGTTTATTGAAGAGTCATACATTTAGAGGAAGCCCTCATAGTGATAGGGGTCTGCAATGTGACCTTCATTGTTGTCATAACCCCTTTTATGGGTCATTCCTTAAAAAATAAAAAATAACAAAAAATAAAATAAAAGGTTGACATTGAGAAAAAAAAATTGAAAATGCAAGGCACGTTTTAGAGACTGATCATACCTCTGTTGTGCCAAAAAATGAGGGAATACAGATTCAAGGCTAAAATAATTTATTATTGGATAAATTTGCATAAAAATTAAGCCGAAATGCATAATTATATTTTTATAGGCCAAATCGATTTAATCATGGGCCAATTTAAAGTATAATTGTGTTTAGGAATTAATTTAGGGTCCAATTGAAGGATTTAGTAAAATACAAGGAGTTAATAATTTAAATTGGTCAAATTAATTTTATTAAGGGATTAATTGATGAAAAATCAAGTTCATGAGCCTAATTCGGGTTTAATCGAGAACATTGAAACTTTCGGAGACCAATGTCAGTTTTTAACAAGTCAATGGGATGAAATTTGAGGTGAAATTGAAGAAAATTGAGAGTTTAATGGTCAATTGAGGGTCAAATTGTATAAATCTGAAACCAATAACCAAAGTAAAAAAGAGCGTATGTTAAGGCTGCTATTAAAATTTTACCAGGGATAAAATTACATAAATTTAAAAGCTTAAAGCGAATTAGGAGCGCATTTCGAACAATTATAATTTGAAAGACCAATTTGTACTTCTACCATCTTGCAAAATTTTCAGGCAACCAATACAATTTCTTTGTGCAGTGGTATGTAACAGTGCCCGCCTGCCACCATCTTTATCATTGTAGAATAGAAAGAGGTAACTTGAAAACACACGCAACATTAGTTGAAGTGTCGTTGTATTCCTATAAATACTTGCGATCAGCAAACAAAAAGAGAGGAACACAAGGGGAAAGAAACAAAAAAAAAACATAGATCAAAGGTAAAAGTAAGGAACCAAACACAAACACTAAGGAATAAAAAGGGGTAGAAGAAGGAATGGATACCGAAGACTGCACAAAAAAAAAAGCCATGAGAACCTGCCGAAGCCACTAACTCAGTCTTCTTTGTCCTTATCGCCGGCAGTAGTGCCTTCTTTAACACCAGCAGCCTCAAATGTTTCCTTCTCCACAGGTAGCCTCCACTTTCTCCTTCCCCCTCGTTAGTCACAATCCTGACTTTTCCTCTCTAGCTACTAGCCACGATTTTAGACCAACAACAACCTCGTCGTCTCCTCTCCCTCAGCAGTAGTTTACCATCTCTGCATACAACCCATTATGCTCCTTTAGCCACCACCACCGCTCCTTTGGCACTGATGACAACCCCTCTGTGTCCTCCAGTAGCAGCAACAACAATCTCCTAACCTCCAACGATAAACCCAGCAGCAACTCACCTTCCTTCTCCATTGCATCAACTTTATAGTGCCTTCTACGACCACCACAGGCCACCATTTTCAACGCCATCACCACTGACAAAACCATCCCGACCTCCTCTACATGACGGCAGCGACATGTAAACCCCTACTTTTCCTTTGTTTGTTACTGTTCACTATGCAAGTGAACAGTAGAAGGGCTAGACATTCTGTCCAACCTGACTCGAGAAAGATGTTGGGCCGAAATGGCCTAACATGGCTGGGGCATCCCATTTCGTTGGACCCGACTCATTTTTAACAAGAAAAAAATTACATTTTTTAGAAAAAAACAAAAAAAAAGTGTTGTTTTCGTGCATACGACAAAATTCTAAAACTTTTCTAAGCATATTTTTTCATAAAAAAATCGCATCTTTTCTCATGTTTGAAATGAAAAATAGGATATCGTAACCAGTTTATGATTATCCGTTAGAGTTCGGTCAAAATATCAAAAATCTTTCAACAATCATTTTGCTCTTTTTTTTGTAAAATTTAATTATTGGCGTGTAAAGTTACATTGAAAAGTATACCCATAGGTATTAAAAAGATAAAAAATGCAATGCTAAAATTTGGATTTTAGAACTGTTAAGTTTTCGACCTAGTGTGGTAGAGACATCCTTACGAAGAGAGAACTACTTTGCGCCTTAGAAAAGACCGACGAATAAAAAATCTAATTTAGAAAAACAATCAAACAACAATGTAACTTATCTTAGGTAGGGTGCACTAGGGGTGATGCATCTTTTCCTTACACAACAAGTTTCCTTACTTAAACTCTTGTAGACCATTAGGTTTTCTAGTGACTTTAATATTAGGTGGCGACTCTAAAAAATTATAGTTGTAATTTTATGATTATAAAAAAAAAACTATTTCCCGTGTGTCGTCTCTCCTCTCCAGGGATGGTCGTGCGCGAGGCGAGGTGAAAAATCATCGTCACAACAATTGGCATATATATACTTGCAGTCCCAACAAGAAGAGTCTTCATGGGGATTAGTTTTAAAGGATTTATTCTCATTATGCCATCACTTTACCTGAGAGAATATTGATCACACTATCATCATTCATTAATACCTTTACGGACATGATGATTAACTAAAATTGTTGAGATGACAAGAGCATCCTCATGTGGAAAACTTACCCTCTCCTTAGATTTTATTGTAAATATAAAGGGTTCATGCCATACATTAGGGAGGCAAGTAGTAACGATTTTCTTTTTGGTTTATTTCCCACTCCTATTGTTGCCTCCTACTAAGGTTCCACCAAATATGACATTGATATTTAAAAATACCTAGTTAGGTTGGTTAGACGCTTACATGACTTGTTCATATGAGTATGTCTCTTTATAAAATGTTGAATATAGATCTTAGCCATTATTCAATCTCCTTCTTTAAAGTATAATATGATTCGATATCATGTCATTTGTCCTAGTGAAACATGTAATATTTATTAGAAGTGTATGTGTAAGGAGCAAGGAAGTCAATCTCATTCCGTTTCAGCTAAAACGATTGAAATGTTTCGTACGAGTTAAAAAAACGAGACATAACGATATCGTTTTTACCTTGAGTTAAATTTCAGTCTGTTCCGGATTTTTCAGCCAAATTCTAGTCGAAACGCGCCAAAATCATTTTGCCTATGCTGTTTTGGCCAAATAGTGTTTTTTAAATAATAAATAATTTTACAATATCAATAATATCTCTTAATTTGACTGTTAGATTGAGATGAAATTTTACGAGGAGTCTCTTGACATATTTATATATATATTATATTAAAATTTCAGAGCAATTAGAGAATATAATGACCTTACGAGATTGATGATGACATTCTCATAATATTATACATGTTCATAATTTTGTTTAGAAAAATCATTTTATAGTATCTTATTTAGATTAAATTGCACAATTATAAATAATTTTATTTTTGGATTTGAGCTAAATTTGTTTTTGAATATATATATATATATATATATATATATATATATACACACACACATAAAAGTACAACCCGAAACGACATGCTGAAACACTCTGAAATCAAAACATTCTGTTTCAATTGAAAAAATGAAGTAAAGCCGAAACGAAATTGACAACTTTGGTAAGGAGTGACTTTCATTAGTTAGGGATATTGTATAAAATCATAACCTTTAATGACGATATAAACTTTCATGATAGTCTTGTTTAGAGGTATTGAAATCTCTTACGATATGATTGATGATAATTGGATGACCTTTTCATGTTGTTTATGGAACACAAATTCTATTTCGAAGAATGATTCTGTCTAAAGGTTCTTCAAGTCAATTATTCTTATAAAAATAAGAAGGTTCGTGTCGTAACACACTTTTCTTTTTCAACAATATATGATTTCCCATAACTTTCTTAATCTTAAACAAGTTTTTATTAAGTAAGACATACTATCATACATGTATTTTTTTTCGTGAAGGGGATGATGAGTAATTTCACTATAACTATATTTGTTTACACACAAAAATTAATAAGCATTAATAGGGATTGATATCTCTTACACAAAGATTAATGAGTATTCATAGAGAGAATAAAAATGATTTAACACATTTTTAGGTTAAAAAGTACGCTATGATAAATCGCTAGAGGGTTGGGCTCAAGTGATGCACTTGAGTCCATAAAAGTGCCCAACACGGCAACGCCTGAGCTCAACCTGCAATTCAAGCCTACAAGAAGGTGTTACTTAGATGTTCAACACCCTGACTTAGCCTGCAATTCAAGCCTACAAGAAGGTGTTAATTAGATGTTCAACACCCTGACTTAGGTTGGTTCTTGAGCCTACCAAAGATGGCGAACACGCCCAACACTTAAGCTCAGTTTTTGACCCAAACCCAAACCTTTTTCTAGGTTTAGGTGTTATACTTGAGCCTATAAAAAGTATAAATAAGCCAAATTTTTTTTGGCTAATGACCATTATAGATTTGGTGCTAAAAAAGGGGGGAAATGTATCCATTGGAAAGTTATTATGCAATTCAATTGTTTTTGAAAGCTATAAGACTTGTTCAATAGGACAATATTTAGAAGGCGAGCATTTTAAAAAAATTAAGATTTATTTATGTTTTCAAATCATTTTGATATGTTAATATCAATTTTTTAAAATAAAGATTATTTTAATATATTTTTAAATAAAAAATACTTAAAAAACAAATTATATTATCAAATTAAATAGACTCATAGTACCGGAAGTTGTTGTCGGATATTAGAGAGCAATTTGATAGGGACTAGGAGGTCATTCATCACCACAATAAAAAGCAACTAATTTATATTTATATGACCTGACTAAGATTGGTACTCATCGAATGGTTGAGTTCAAGATTTGGGATTACAGCGATGTCCCATCTTCTTTTAATCAACTCTACGGGGCTTATCACAGGGGAGGCTAGTTCTTTATTTTTCCTTCCACTGCAAAAAAAACAATAACTTGGGTTTTCTTTTCTCTGCAATGCTCTCTTCTGCAAACAAATTCTTATATAGTTGCAATTTAAATATAGATAAGGTAAAATGATTTCAAAAGATGACAAGCTTAAAGAAAAAGCACATCTAAAAAAGAAACAGATAAAGGTAGGAGAAAAAGAGAAAGCGAAAGGATTGCGATTGTGAATTGAAAGTGACTGCCGGCCATGGGAGATGCCAAGACAACTTCGATTAGGGTTTTTTTACTACCAGAGAGAAGGTACGTTCAGGCCGGCAGGGACTAGGGACACGGTGCTATCCTCTTTCGCCAACGTGTTCGTCGCCACCCACTGTTACCTCGATCTAATATAGTTATTAGTTTTAGAACTTGTAAGATTAATTTACTGATCGGAATAACGACAGTATTAATAAAATAAAGAAAAGGAATTGCCCACCCAACTCCCAAGGGGGTTTGTAGGATTCTGCATGTTCAATAAATATACACGTATTGCTTTTTCTCCTCACTTTGCCCTAATGTTTTGCCTTTTTGTTTTATGCTTTAACGTGTTTGTGTTTATCGAATTACCCTCACAGTATGGATTGTGCTAGAAAAGGTGATAGATATCTAGGGTTTTGCACGGTCCACGACAAAGTATGAAAAAAGTGTGGGTGATGTTGTGTATAACTAGGTTATTGTTTCGGATTGTGTTTTAAAACTAATTTTTTTAAATTTTTATTTTTATTTTAAATTAATTTATTTGGTGCTTTCAGATAATTTAATGTGTTAATATAACAAATAATTCTAAAAATTTAAAAAATATCATTATGATACTTTTTTAGATGAAAAACACTTTAAAAACAACCTCAAATACATTATCAAATAGATCCTAAGCCAAACGGAACTTCAATCTTAAATTTTATCACTTCAAATAAATAAGCCTTTTTATTTTATGTGGTGTTTAATCGTAAATTTAAAAGTATTTAATTATATTTTATGTGGTGTTTAATAGTAAATTTAAAAGTATTTAATTAATTAATATACATTATGTTTTATATAAGAATGGTTAAAAATTAATTTTCGATATTTTAGTTAAAAAAAGTATTATAATTTACAATTTTTTAAAACCATAAAAATTAAAGCAAAGCTAATACATCCACTAGGATACCATTCATTTATTAATGAGGTGCCGCGTGGGGCTATGAGAAAACGAGGCCAATCTTAATCAGCTTTCTTTAGAAAAATGGATGCCATAGTTAAAGTTTCACCACAATCCATGCACTTTATAATGCGTCTTAATTAATTATTTAGTTGCTTTGTTTTATTATATTTTTTTATTATTATCATGGTGTCTAGATAGTTTGCGCATCTCAATTAATTTCACAAATTTTAAAATTAATGACCATATAAACTTCCAGTAATCATCATATTATTAATTATAAATCTCAAACCTAAAAGTATAAGGAGAAGCAAACCTCTTGATTCCAAATTTATATCACTGGGTCACCTATTAAATTGTTATTGTATTATAATTTTAACTTGTGTTATGGGTGTGTTTAAGCAATAATCAAAAAGTATCTTTTGAAAAAATCAAATTTATTTTTACTCTAAATAAATTCTTTTTAGTACTGTTAGATATTTTGAAATAATAATGTTAAAAATAAATTTTAAAAAATCTATATTGCGAATTAAGGTACAGGAAACAAAATTTCTCACGCTAAAATCAACACGCGGCCATTAACCAGTAGCAGATCTTTTATTTCACATTCAAACTTGACATTAGTTCCTTTCGATTTTTCACATTTTTTCATAAATGACCAAAATGCCACCACCTTCAAGGTGACTTCATAGGTAGTAGATGCACAAGCTACAGAGTAATAATGGCCTTAATTTTCAAATGACCCCAAAGCCAGAAGAATCCCCCTCCAGTTTGCCTTTGGCAGATTTCGGCTCCTGCATAATTTCTATGACGATTCAATCCTTCAAACCAGTAGTATTCTAAAAATTAATTGTAGCTGGCAGGGGGAAAGCATTCTGACGGCTCAAGCCCTCAGAATTCAAAAGGGCTATGAACGTGCAGCCTCATCAGAAAATACACAAAAGCACTCCAAAAAGCATATTCTCACCTCCCTCCCTCCCCATTCAACTTTTAAGGAGAGGGGTCTGTATGGAATTACGACATCACCCACAGAGGAAAAGAGAAAAGCTCGAAATCCTGCATTCTTATCTCGAACCCTCGATGATTATAAGTAGGACACTTCTGTCACACTTTTCTCTTAAACCAAAAGGAAAATGGCTACTACTGGCCCGATCTTCGCGTGTGCTCTCGTTATACTGTGCACCCTTTTCCATGCAGCCCGCCCAGAGCTCATCTTAACCGTAGTCAACAACTGCCCCTTCACTGTCTACCCAGCAATACAGCCCAACGCGGGGCACCCCGTCCTCGAAAACGGAGGCTTCCCTCTCCAAACTCTCACCCACCGCTCCTTCCGTGCACCAGACCAGCTCTGGTCAGGCCGGATCTGGGGCCGCACTGGCTGCACCCACTCCAACGGCAAATTCCAATGCGCCACAGGTGATTGCAACAGCAGAATAGAGTGCAACGGCCTCGGAGGAGCTCCCCCGGCCACTTTGGCACAGATCACCCTCCACCACGGCCAAAACGACTTCTCCTCTTATGGAGTGTCCCTTGTAGACGGTTTTAACCTCCCCATGACTGTAACCCCACACGAAGGCAAAGGGGTGTGCCCTGTGGTAGGTTGCAGGGCCGATCTGCTGGCCACGTGCCCAGATGAGCTAAAGTTCAGGTCACCAGCCGGTGATGTTGCGGGATGTAAGAGTGGGTGTGAGGCATTTCGAACGGATGAGCTGTGCTGCAGGAACCATTACAATAGTCCACAGACGTGTAGGGCTTCGAGCTTCTCCGAGTTCTTCAAGCATGCGTGTCCTGCCACGTTTACCTATGCTCATGATAGCCCATCGCTCATGCACGAGTGTTCTTCGCCACGTGAACTTAAAGTTATCTTTTGTCACTAAAACAGTCTAGCACGTAGCAAAGCCGAAGGATGAATTTCATATCTATGTTGTGGTCTTCTGTATGATCTGTCCTAATGCTCTCTCTGGCCCTGCCTGGATGAATATTAGGAAAGATCGATAATGTCATAATCTTGTCGTCCTCGTGCTGTGTGGACGAGGATGTAATGTTTGGGGTTCTGTTTAATCAAATCTTAATACTAGATACTTTCGTCTTGCTAGCTAGTTTCCAGGTTATTATTATTTTTTCTTAATTATTCTCAAATAAAAAATAGGTTTCAGACGATTACAGATTTTGCAAACTGATTCTTAGAATTGCAAACTCTGTAGTTGATTGGATAGCCAGCCCCAACCAACCAGGTTATCTTAATCCGGGTCGCTAGTTGAGGACTGCTAAACCTGAAAACAGATTGCGAGTACTCCCCTGGATATTTTATTGTGTGAGATGAGGATCACATGCACTCGTAGTTTTTTTTCCAACAGATCACTGGATCATGGGGCTGACATGGGTCGGATTGATACAAAAATATTAAAATCCCCTAATCGAGCGAAATAAAATAATTTACTATTTTCGAGGCATGAAAGAACCCGACTGGTAGAGCAACACAAAATATGAGGACTATATGTTTTTGCATTTTTATATATCATACACCTATCCATCCGAGTGAAAAAGCTTACTGTATTGTACGCCCACCCAGTGGCTACGTACTATCTCCTGTTTATTTTGTAGAAGAGAGGCTGTACGTGCACCTGCAGTTGCATCAAAATGATTTTGAATACAATAATCACAATTAGTATCTGTAAATAGAGATGTTTTTTTATTTATTTTGATTGATAAAAAGTGTTGAGAACTTCAATTTGATTTATTACTATTTTTTATAGTTGATCCCTTTTATTTTAGAGTTTTTTATCTTTAATTTTATTTTCTTACATTTCTATTTATGAGTGATGACAAACGAGAGAAAAAATCATGAAAATGGATAAAATGTTCAACTAGTCACATTTCAACCACAAAAAATATCATTTTTAATGTAAATATATGGATATTCATAAAACTGGTTAGATCCATAATTATATTCAATTTAATTTTTAATGATTTACAAATTACAAACTTAACTTATTATTATTTTTTTACCCAAGTGTGAGTTCAATAGCATAGCAAATGTTTTTGTGAATGGATATTTATGGGTTAAGCTTGTGTTTGTTGATTTTCATGAATCCATATTTAGAAGCTAGCCTACAACATGGATTGCAGGTGTCATGACACTTTCAATGCATATGATTTTTTATATCTTACACCACCATTAAGTTAGACATATATTTTTTTGTTATATTAATAAAGTTTAAAATGAAATTCCTAAATAAAATAAAATAAAATAAAAATATATGTTTAATCTATAAACAATCAATATATAAAGATAAGAGTATAATGTATATTGGTTGGGTCAGGTTGAATGAGTTTTAGAAATTCTAACTTGCCACTAACCCATGATATCAATTTATATGGTTTTCTTATAGTTTGTAATATCTATATTATCATGACATATCTGCGATGTGTTGTTCATTTCAATAGACAAATAATTTGTTGTTCATCTTTTTCAAATAAAACCAAGTGCGTGAACTTGGGATTTTTAATTTTGGACTAGGCACATGGATATGTTCTTCCATGCTTGAGGTGCACCTAATTTGTTTTAATGGCCTTAATTTTATTTTATCTTTTAAATATCATAACAACGTTATTTTTTAAATGAAATCATTAAATAATTATCTATAATTTTCAAATAAGATTAGAGATTTTTATAGTAATATTAACAAGTATTTTATAGGATTTGGCTTTGATTTTATATTTATCAAGATTAATCAAGTTCAATTTAAATTAATAAATTTTTTATTCCCCATTTGAATAGTATTTGATTTAATAGATCTCTTACCATTAAACTTTACTTTATAATATTTTTTATAATTTTGTTTGGTTTGATTTTTTTATTTTATTTCTAAACTAAAAGTATTCAAAAAAACCATTCAATTTGTTTAAATTTACATTGTTTTTTACATATATATATATTCAAATATTTTTGTTATTGTACACGATAACTGACATTAATTGTTTTTATGCTTTCCTATTCCATCTCGTTCAATCTCCGCAACTTATACCTATCACTTGCTTGGATGCTTTTTGAGGATGTAAACAACAAGCTCTAGCTGACAAACTTGCACCTGATAATTTGGGAAGCTAAAATAGTCATAGGTATACCATATCAAGAGAAAATTGGGTCAATATTACAAACACCATTATGTTAAGAAGACAGAGAGCAAAATAAAAATAAATAATGGAATCGAAGTCAAAAGTTAAAAATATTGGTTTTCAGACAATATTTATATTTAGTTATTATCTCATAACAAAAAATAAGGAGACAACCAGGGATATATATGACATGTTTCACGGGGACAATATTGTGGTCGCACACGTGTTGTGCTCTCAGGAGAGCTGTGAGGGGAGCACAATCTGGGTCCGACGCTTTGTCTTACTCTTTCAGTTGTTTGATTTCAGGGTAAACTACACGCTCACCCTTTAGATTCATCAAGTTTTCACTTCTAGTTTCATAGTTTAAGTTTTATCAATATCACCCCTGTAGCTCTTAAGAAGTTTCAGCTTTACCTTTCTCTCCCTACCGAATGCTAACAAAAAGCTAACTTCTGTATTACTTATTTTTTCTTTATTACCACTCAAATTTAAAAAGCCCACTATTTAATTTAATGGTTGGGTAACATTGGAAACTAAAAGGGTGATATTGAAATGCTCCAAACTATAGGAGTAGAATCTGAACATTGATGAATTTATAGGTTTGAGATGGAAACTTTACCATTTACAAGTAGAAACCTTGGTATAACCAAAACATTATACTAGAAAGCTATCTTTCTTGTTTCCCTTTCCTAGTAGCAAAAGATGGAACCAAAAAGCCGTGCCTTTCCTTCTCTTCTCCCCTTTGACTCATCTTTACGTCGTTTGATCAGATCCATATGAAGATTTTCCGGTATTTTTTTTCTTTCCTTTTGTTTTATCAGGTAGGATTTAATATATTATAGATGCTGAGACTGACTTGAGGAATAGTTTGATTTGATGTCAATAATTAGCAAGTATTGCCAAATAAAATGTGCTGATCGCGTTCATGCTATTTTCAGATTGAATTTTGCACAAAACCCATTTGATAAAATGCCTCCAGTTTAAACAAGGGCAATAAATTGGGTGAACCCGCTTCCATGGGATGGGAGACCAACTGGAACGGCAGACTGCTGTTTATAAGAGAAATATAGTTACCTCTAGTCCTAAAGCATTTCCTCTGGGTGCTTACAACCATATAGTTTCTTCAGTTCATGGTACTGGCGTGGTTGGTCAGGTAGCAATATTTCTGCTCAAAGTTGCTGCGTTAGAGACGGTGCGAAGGGTTTCGAGGTCTAAATGTCCCCATGTATGGAATGGTCTTCAGGCTTTGCAACTTCTTTGCTATCCACCTTTTAAGTGGATTCAAAGATGGGCTCCCTTCAAGGGTTTGGTTAAAGGCGTACAGGTTGTTTCTTAGTACTTGCTTATTCTCTGTCATCGCAATCAAATACAATTGCTAATGTTTTGTCAATTGTTTCACGCATACACTAGTTATTTACATCCTTCGCAATAAGGTAGACATGTTTGCATTTATACTGAGGATTTTTATATTAATTTTTTGTTTTAAGTAATTTGTGTAGTTCAAAGTATGGAAGTGAACAAATATTTACAGAATGCACTAGCTTTGTTAATGGCGTGTTTGTCTTTTATATGTATGTGTTTCTTTTAATGAATTACTTATAAATAAATATAACATGAAAAGAAGCACTTGTATATAAGTAATGTTATGGAGATAGAGAGGGTTGAGAGAGTAGAATCAGGCAGTGCTCTGGGAGTTGAAGTTTTCTGCAGGTGAAAATGCCAAGGGATCCATGGAAAAGATGAAGAATTTAGTGAGCAGGTGTAATTGTAGATTGATAACTGGTTAGGATTGGGAGGTGGTTTCATGGATGATGTGACGGTGAGAGTATTGAGCCTTAGTGAGAGAATTCAGAGAGAGTTCCATGTGTTTAGAATGAGCCAAGGGTCTATTCATTTCCAAATGATCTTGCGGTTATATTGAAGGCAGAACTATCACAAATAACAAAATGACACAGATAGGAGGGAAGGAAAATGAGGTCTGGAGCATGTCAAAACCCCTCATAGATCAAAAATACCATGAGTGTAGGGAGACTCTCAAAATACTTAATTTTATTCATTCATGTCTCTACTTGTCAATAGACTATTACAAAAAAAAAAAAAAACTAGAAAACCCTCATAATACTGAATAAGAAAAATAAACTAGGAAAAATATACCCTTCAAATAGGAAAAAAAATCTAGAAAAGCATCATACCAAAGAATAGGAAAATATCAATTTTCCTAAAAAAGGTCCCGCACCACAAAGCTTCGAATTTGATCAGTAAAATGGAGACAGATGGTGCTGACTGTCTGATCTTGGCAGATTAATGTTGACAAGTAGCATTAGTTTAGGGTAAAAAAACCCCTGAAGGGGCATTAGTTTAGGAAAAACAAACAAATAATAGGAGGAGGATGTGTAACAAATGACATGTGGTTGAGATTTGAGAATCCCTATGTAAGGTCAAGGAAGTTGTGAGGCTAAATAGTTAATCCAAGCCCTACAAACCAGACCAATTCTCTCTAATAAGACATCCTATCAATGGAGGACTAATATGGCTTTATGATCCTGCCACATATGTTTGAATATTTGTCATTTATGATATGGACCAGATATTAAAGATGAAAGTAACTAAGCTTTGATATGTATATGGATTTCAACTTTTCATCTAATAAGGAGGCCTATTGATTTTTCAACAAAATAGATTGATGCTTTATTTGAGGTGCAGAAAAATTGTTTTGCTTCGATTTTTATGCCATTACCATACAAATGAGGCATCCTTGTTGATCTAGAAGCCATTGAGGGCTTGGCAAGGGGCTCGTCTTTAGAAGAAAAAATGCAATAATGACTGACATCATCCACACCGCACTACTGCCACTCAAAAAGAGAGTTTTGGTGTAGCTCACTTGTTGTCTGCGTCAGCCCAGTCATCTGTGTCTTCATAAATAAGAAGCAATTATTAAGAACTAATTTTTAAACCAATTCTATCATTGCCTGGTTATCAAATATTTGCTACTATCATCTTTGATAGTTGGTCTCATCATCAGCGAGAAGTATAATGAACTGGAATTACGTGCTACATATAATTTGGGATAGTCATACCCTTCAGGAGTTTTGCATTAGAGGGTTGCTGTCAAGATTTAATGTGCACCTTTGTGCTTACAAGTCCAATACTTTCAGCATCATGCCTAGAAATGACTCTTAATTGAAAATTTGTTTAATTCATGATAATATTTAACTCTAGGGGCTCTTTCTTCCACCAGCTATCTCTGCATTTTCTTGTTACGGTTGGTTGAGGTCATAATGAATAATTTTCTATTATCTTCTTGTGAGCATACATGCTGTTTATATTTAAATATGATTTCTTGGAGATAATTTTAGTTGCTTCCTTCCTTGCTTATAGATGTTTTCAAGGCCATTATTAGTCCTTTCGGTTGCAACAGCTATTGCTGATCAATCCAACCACAGCGGTGAAAACTCAAATGGCACCAATGATTCTCATGCTGATTCAGAAACATGTTCTGAGTCGCTCTCTGCACATTCTTCTTTTGAAGCTAGGTAAATAGATGATAAAAAATTTCAATGATTTAAATATTATAATTGTGAAGATCATAAGATTTTTTATTTTTTGTATTTTTTATAAAGACTTTTAGTTCTTTTTATACTTTGTTAATGGAAGACATTAATTAATTTTCTCCACTTTTATGTGAAACTCTTACATTTAAACATCTTCTCACTTGGTGAACTGATATCTTAAAATCAAACCTTTGGATTCTTACAAAAATAGTTTAAATTAACAATCTAATCAATGGCAAAGCTTGTATTGCATCATGTTGTTGTTCGGTTTATTATTAAGTGAGAGGTAATTGTAAGTTTGTGACTTACTGTTGAAGGTTAAAATCAAATGCTGGGTATTTTATGATCGTAACTTGAATGTCAATTTTCAGTTTTGGGTTTATGGGGTGTCACATCTAAAGAAACAAACTATGAATTGTGCCTTGCTGGAATCGGTAATTGCAGATAAAAGTTGGCTACATTGTGACTGGATACTACTTCCTTAACTTTGACTAAGGGCTTGGGTTGAGCTGTCAATTAACCTCGTCTAATTAGACACATAAATAATAAATTTATCGTACTTTTCCAATTTCTATATGTTTCCTTCACCACATCTGTATGTGGCATTTTCACCCTTCAACTTGTCCATGAAGGAATTGTTTGACTTCAGAATTATCTTTGAGCCTGCAACCTCGATTCTGGAATCTTAGTTCTCAAAAAAATGAGTTTACAGTCTGAAACAATATAATACAGTTTCAAGTTTGGGTAAAGGATATCTGTACAAAAACTTAATGGAAGAGGCTGGGTTTTTGAGCTGGATTTGGCAATTGATAGTTTGGGCTCTATTTTTTATGGGCTCAGCAAGTCCATGAGGAATCTGTTTTAGTGCTTTCGTGACAAGGGTATTTGTTTTCGATGTCTTTGGTATGCTTGCTAGCTGGATATCTACCTGACTCTGTTGTTGATGTTTTTTCTCTGTCAGTCATTGTTCAATGAGGTTTTAGCTTATGGTCTTATTGTCTCTCATGAATATGGTCTGCTGGGTGTGTAGTTTTTATTTCCTTTATACTTTTTTGGTTATGATATTTTACTAAAGAAATTTGTTTGGGACCTGGAACTACTTCTGGAGTTTTCTTACAAATTTATGGCTTTCATCTGTTCTACAGGATTTCTGGTGGGGTCTCTCAAAGTCTAGCATCTGAAAATTGGTTGATTCAACTGCTTACAGAACTAGAAAATCAAGGAATCACATTACCAGAAAGGTGGTCTTTGACGTCTAATGCATCAATAATGTGAATAGATGAGCAGTGAGGTTTTCATGTTATGGATTCTAGTATTGTGATCCTGCTAATTACTTTACAGAAAATTAGTAACATTGCAGATCATTCTACATGCTTCTTTATCAAATGAAATGTGACCAGGCTCTGTTCTGAAGACCTCAACATGCCTATTCATTACATACTTTTGTTCTGGAACCTGTTTTTTAGCTCATCATAAACTTGTCTTACAAAATTGACGAGCTCTAAGTAAGTTCGGGTCTCTATTTGCTTCCTGGCATTCAGCTTCAAGTTTCTCTCTTCTGTATTAGGTCTCAAAAAAGTCTCATTTACATCACCAATGAGCTGTCCATTTTGCTTCTTTTCTCTCTCTCAAAAACGCAACTTATTTCATAATCCTAAATACTTTGAATGTCTTGGCTTTTCTTGTCGCAGCAGATCATGACATGAATGTTTATGCAGAATTGACGAGGATGAGCTCTGTAGATTTTATACTGCTGCAAACGGGGACTTCTCATGCCTTTTATTGTCGATTAAGAAGACAATCCGTTGGAGGGAGACTTATAGAATTCTTTCACAACAAGAGCTTGAAATGTGGTCAAATATGGTCTTCTGGCATGGCCTTGATGTGCAGAACCGACCTTGCCTCATTGTGCGGCTTGGTCTAGCTTGCATCAACTTGTCATCTCATGATAGACCTCGATTTGCTCAAGCAATCAGTAAGTTCCTTTTCTTCAACAATGTTATTTTTGCTTATTGCCATATAGGCTGTTGGATGCTGGCATTTGGATAATAAGATTTTCCTCACCGTGGATAACAAAGTAAACTGCTGTTCCATTTAAGCTGTACCTTACTTTTAAATTCTGCATCAGATGCAAATCAATTTTGTTTCTCACCATCCAATTTTTGTAAGCTGTTTGTTAGCTAAAAATGCCCAAACCCTACTCCCAGACAGGTCTTTATGGATGCACATGGATGAACCCATGAACATATGTCAAGTTTTGTGTAATCTTGACTATTGATGCTTTTGTATATTGTCTATATTGAAAGCATTACCCTGCAAATTCAAAAATAGTAGCTGGTTACTTGCAATGCTAAAAAAATGTAATTTTTCTGATGATGTAAGGATGGGTTTTGATATAAGCTGGTAATCTTTTGGTATGTGTGCTCTATTTGTTTGTCTATTTTGACATTTTCTATGTGTAATGTCAATACCAATGGAATGGTTATGCTCCAGTATCCCAGGTAGAGTTTGGAGTCCTGCATTTAGTTGATGAAGATAGTCCACAGATTACAGTTCTTGTGGATTGTGATGGCATATCACCGTCGAAAATTCCCATGCAAATGATGAGATCCTGCGCTTTACTTCTGCAAGATAACTTCCCCAACAGTCTTGGCCTTTTGCTTGCTATACGGCTTCCTGCTGCAGTTCAAGTTATTGCGCAAACCTTTATTCAAGTAAGCATAATCTCCCATTAGAATCTGAATGGCTGGTCATCCAGCAATACACTTTCCTTTTTTGTTGTTTTGGATTGTAGAAAGGAAGGGGTTATCTCTTTTTTGAAGTCCTGGCCATGATTTCAAGTAAAATCGACGCGTGTATTCTCTCTTTTGTCCCTGCTTCTGTTCAGGTTCTAAAACCTGTCACGAGGAAGAAGCTGAGAATTGAAGGGAACATGAACAACAGGGTTCTCTCCAGGTACCTTAAGACACTTCCATCATACTTTGGAGGCAACTGCACGTGTGAGATATGCTCAGACATTCACATTAGGCAGCAGCCTGGATCTACAAATGAGATCGACATGGCCAGGTCTTATTTTAGTGATGATGAGGATCTTCCTTCACCACGACTGGCTAGCCAGGCTGATGTTCACGTGAATGATAACTGGAACCACTTGTTGAGAACTCTTGTAATTGGCATTCTTATGTTGTGGGTTGTAGTAGCCCTCATTGCGGGAATATGTGATCCTGAAAGCCGTCCCTTCTAGTCTCCTCAATGCAGAGTAAAGCTGACCTTCTGTTTTTGTAATTTTCAGGTTAGTGTTTATTGTACACGCCATAAAAAATGTCGAGATATTGTTATTCAGAAATTGTTGTTACCGCTAGTTGGATCCATCTTTGTTCTTGTAATCGTAGTTTGAATATAAATTATTCTTGTATTCCTAGCTTTGTATTTTTTTTTTTATTTGGCAGGCTGTAATCTTCTAAGCAAGCAATTCTCGTACTTGGTTAGTCTGCCTCATTTTCAGTGTGAAGGATGGATGAATGTGTCAGGACATGCAACCAGAAGCAGTTTGGGATGCTTTTGTTTTCGTAGTGCCTGTTTTGGTTGGGAGAGCTTGAAGTTATTTTTTAAAGTGTTTTTCGTTCAAAAATATATTAAAATAATTTTTTTTATAATTTTTAAAAATTATTTTTGACATCAGTATATGAAAATGATCATAATATATTTTTTTTTAATTTAAGTAAAAAATAAAAATAAAAAAATTTCATTTTTTTTTCAAAAGCGTTTTTGAAACATAGTACTAAGGGTATGTTTTTGCTTTTTTGGTTGAGGTTTGAAAAAGTCAGTTTTAAGAAAAGCATTTTTGCTGCGTTTCAAAATAAGTTGTGAAGTGTTTGGTTAAAACTGTTATTGAGTTTGAGATTGAAAAAAAGAAGTTTTAAGTGTTTGGTTATCAAGCTTTTCATATTGCTTTTAACTTGTGAAATTACTTTAAAGGGCATAGACATACACATATATTTATTTATTTATATTTATGTATGTATTTATATTGTATTAATAATCAAAATTTCATAATATAAGGAATAATTCAAGTAAAATGAGTACTTTTTTTTATTCTCTCATCAAACTATTTGTAATGTCATCACGAATAATATCAATATGTGAAGGCATCTGTAATCCCTGACTATTTTCGCATGCTACAATATCTGGTAAAAAATCATCTAGGATATAATTGGGATTACAATCATATTATAAAAAAAATATAAGAAAAAAAAGGAAAAAAAAAGGAAAAAAAAAGGTTCAGGGATTAGTCGTAATACGCGTAAACTAGTCTGGACACCCCGATTATAAAAAAAATGTAGAAGTGGGAGAAAAAAACAAAAAAAAAATATAAGTGAGAAATCATTGTAGCTAGCCATAATGTTTTGCGAGGAGATGAAAGCTGACCCAGACACCCCAGTTATAAAAAATGAAGGTGGGTCCGAGGATTAATCGTGGTTCATGTAAACTTGTCCGGACACCTTGGTGATAAAAAAATGGGTCCAGGGTTTAGTCTTAGTGCGTTTAAGCTGGCCTGGACACCCCGGTTATAAAAAAACAAAAAAATGTATAATTGAAAAACACTATAGCGGGAAAAAAAAAGAAAAAAAAGTGTAACCCAGGAAAAAAATGAAAAAAGCATAATCAGAAAAAAAAATGAAAAGAAAATATTGTAGCGGGAATGCACTGTAGCAATCCACAGTGAAATGTGTGGGGAGCTACAATTCTTTCCCCACACCATCAATATGTATAATTACCCAATGACCCGCGCCACGTCGTAGGCGGCGCCATATTTTTTTCAACACAAAAAAATTAATTACACTAGATATTTTTATTATAATATAAATTTAGGTAAAATAATAAATCTGTGTAGAATTCATGTTTAGATTAAAAAAGCAAAATATTTTTATAAAAAAATAATCACTAAAATTATCATTATTTATGGTGCAAATAATAAAATTATGAAATCATCTGATCTTAAAGAGATAAAAATAAAAGAAAACACAAAAAATGAACAAAGGGAAAAAGGGAGCAATGTTAATTTGAAATATTAAAATTTCAGGACTGAATCAAATAAAAAAAATCCCTAATAAAAAATAAAATGAGAAAAAATTAAAAACAAAAACTAAAAGCATAGATGTATAAATACGGATAAAAAATATACGTTGTCCAAGAATGACAGAAAAAACCAAAGAAATTAATGGCAAATAAAAAATTCAAACAATAAGGACCGAAATAAAAAATAAAATATATAATTAATTCCAATCAAATGACAAAATTGAAACAAATAAAACATTGGGACCAAAACAAAAAAAAAATATTTTTTTAACAAATTACAGTGTAATTTTGTTAAAAAAATTAAAAGAATAAGGATATAAATGAAAAGTAGCATACATGACTAATTTCAATTGGAGGACACAATCAAAACAAATTAAAACAAACTATATAATTAATTTCAATTGAATGAAAAAATTGAAATAAATAAATCCTTGGGACCGATAAATAAAGACATTTAAAACAAAATTATTGTGTAATATTTTTACAAAATTAAAAGAATAAGAACCGAAATGAAATATAGAATATATGACAAATTTCAATTTGAGGACCCAATCAAAAGCAATCAAAACCTACATACCAAAATAATTAAAATAACCAAAAGCAAATCGAAAATCAAAAGAATAAGGACTAAAGTGAAATCCAACATATATAATCAGTTTCAGTTGAAGAGCACAATTGCAACAAATCAAAAACTATATTGAAAGAAACAGTAATAAAAGGGAAAACCAAAGACCAGGGACCAAAATATTTTTTTTCTCAAACCTTAAGAACCGAAGCGTAGTTGAAGGCGGCAAGAGAGAGAAAAGGTAGAAAAAACTTAAAACCGTCCACCGGAGCTTCATCGGACACCATATGAAGACACGCGCCGCACCGGGAGGAAGATGACATGTCGGCGCACCATGTGACACGACAAAAGGAGTTTTTTCACCTTCGTAATGAGGCGCACGCGCCTCCTAAAAGGAGCGTGTGTCGGACACACCGTATACGTATCTGTACGACGCGCTTGCAGTATCTCTGAGAAATAATATTAAAATAATGCACAATTACCTATACACCCCTCTACCCATCAATAACTACAAAAAAACCACCGTGAAAATTGTAGAGCTACACCCGGATCTGACTTCTATTTTTTGTTGTTTTCGGGGGTTAATTTCATAGTTTTACTATGCACAAATTCAGAAATATCATCTAATGTCCTCTAGAAATTGCCAAATTACCCCAGTCTGGTTTGCCTTCTTTTGTCATTTTCTGAGGCTACTTTTATAGTTTTACTATGCAACAAATCCGGTAATGCCATCCATGTCCCCTCGAAATTTCAAAAATACCTCCAGTCCCGGAGGTTAAAAATTTTCGGCTATGAGATAAAATGATAATTTTACTGTCACAATGAATAGTAACCTGAGTCTGTGTGAATAATAGAAAATACTATAGGAAAAGAGGGACGCGTTTTATTTTATAGTTAATGTGGTTATTAAATATTTTTTAGTTTATATATCAACCTATCAAAATTATTTAAAAAATACTTTTAAATTTTAATTATATATATATATATATATATATATATATATATATATATATATATATATATATTCAAGTAAAATACATCCAAAAACATAAATTGCCACGCTACCAAACACAAATCCCCCTTCAGTCAAGGGAATGGTTCAAGTGATAATGATGGTGCGTCCATCAAGGACAAGAAGCCTATTCTGATCCAGAAAGTACCCACATCCCATCCATTGAAAACGCGGCTTCGAATCGCAACGTTGTTTCACCGCTAAGGAGTTACAGTGGTAAGAGCTTGTATTAAAATGATATCTGTTTATTTATAAAATAAAAAAAAATATTTTTAATATTAGTATATTAAAATAATTTAAAAATATTATTATTTTTATTTAAACTAAAAACTAAAAATATTTTTTTTTATTATTTTCTTAAGTAAAAATAAACACCCTTTAAGTGATTTGTTTTTCTTGTAATTTCGAGTTTGAGTTTTATGATTGCTAATTTGATGGTAATTGAAGGACTATATAATTGTTAATTTTAAAACACGTAAGATTAATTAAAATACATTGACACGGATATATATATTAATAAAAAAATAGAAAAATAACCTCCAGCTCATATAGCTCGAATCCCCTGGGATAACAATCGCTATGAGGTCTGCAATATAAAGTTTTAGTCTGCAAGTGTGCCAATTAAGAAATAAGCTAAATCATATCAGTATTTTACAGGAATAAATCACTATAACAATAGATACAAATTATATAAATTGTAATAGTGAAATTATTATTTTACCTCTATATTCACCGGTTTTAGCCTTAAATTCAGGGGTATTTTCATTTTTTATATATATATATATATATATTTCTTTACATAATAAAAATAATCATAATATCATCAAATAAGATAAAACCAAAAGTTGCTAGTGAAGTGTTACTGAAATTTCATATTTTCTGTGCATACTAAAATAATCATACTATTTTCAAATAAAACATAAAACAAGAGATGAAGCGGAGTATTTCTAGATTTTCATATTCTGCTCTCCGATATCCTGAATGAGTGAATCCATTCATTTGATGCAACTCTCTTAGCAAGACTCAGCATATTCAGCGTGCCAATCATATTTGTTATTACTGTATGCAAGATTTCCAGGTTAAAATTGCGAGAAATTACTATTATACCTGTTGGTTATTGGGATTGATCCGGTTCGCCCATGAGGGATGAACCCGGTCTATATATCTAGAGGTGCGATTTGGCAATGGTTCACCCATGAGGGATGAACCAAGTTTATTTATCTAGGGGTGTTACTTATTGGTGACCGCTAAGTAACTTCTCCCCACTAGTATAAATAGGGACCTCCCTCTACATAATAAACACAAGTTATTTCACACAAGTGAAGATAGTTATCTCTCTCAATACTCTACATTCAACTTGCTACGATTTGTTAAGACGTTCATGCCGTGAAACACAACTTTGGTTCTAGTAATCAAAGTGGTCTTGAAGCAAAGATCTAGGAACAAGGAAACGGAATATCACAAGTAAGTTTTCCGTATTGAATCTACATTGGTATCAGAGTCTTAGATCATAAATTTTTATAATTAAATGATCATGCAATAAATGCATGCATATACATGAATATTATTAGAATAGTATGAGTTATGTATTTAATTCTATAAATTATTCAATACCCTTGATAACACACTCTTTATTTAAACCTATAATAATGAATATTGATCCTGTGATCAATTGCTAATTTTCTCCTTGATGGAAGGAGAAAATTAACTAATAAATTGACAAAAGAAGTCCCTGATCTACTTATAAATAATAGCATGTGTACCCTCTAACTACATGTATAGCAAAACTGTCCCATGATTCCCTGCATATTCCAATGTATAATTGTGTTTATAGCATCTAGATTGTCGACGCGCATGGGAGACAGAACCATGGCTCGTGCAGTTACCTCATGAGGCTGAAAATAGCACCAAGCTAGGGACATCAGGGATCAAGGCTCACCAAGAAATTCATTTTCCCAGAAACATTAAAACAGCGAGACACAGGCAGGCAATGCGATTAGGCAACACGGATTCAAAATAGACCCTAAATCAACACAGAACATTCCAAACTTCCTGATATTCAAATGACTCGAATCTAACTGTTTGTTAATTGGATGGTTATTCACCACTGCTTGATCACGACACTGGGGTTATTGGATAGTTATTGGACACAAAATTAGGGAGGATGTAAGCAAGCACTAATCGATGGACCATGGTTTCACCAAAATGACAAGAATTACAAATTCCAGAGAGAGGATGGCGGATACCCTCTGGCAAAAAAAGAGAAGGGATATGGTGGACGACGATTAGGGTGGATAATCTAATTATCATGTTGAGGCATGAGAGGCTCGAGATGCGCGATTAGTAAACTAAAGGATCCGATACAGCTAGGAAGAACACAGAAACAAGTGATCTGAGTTACTGTCCTGATCCTGGTAAACTAAAGGAAAGGCAATAGAAAAGACATTGATAATGAAAAAACTCCTCAAAAACCAGCATGAATGTTTAATTCAAAAGCTCAATGGCTTCGATGATATAAAGTTTGGAAGATTCTTTTGTCTAACTTATATTTAAACATTATTTTCCTTATGTCCCAGTTATTTTTTCGAAGTACAGTTGAGTGGAGTGCCGCTATCCATTGCGGTAGTAGCAGTAATGCACTTGTAAGCTGTAACACTGAGGTGGAAAGTTTGGCTTATAAGAACAGCCACTGCAGGCAAAAACATAAAAGTAGGACAACTTCAAGAGGACTGCAGATCCTGGGACCAATTTTCTTGTACCAGAAGGCAATATTAAAGCCATAGAAAGATACAGTAAAAATAAAATACTCTATATAGGTATTTGACATCTTATTACATGCACTAAAAAAACTTGAGCTAATTGCAATATACAATGAATAAGTTTTTCCTCGCTTTATTGATTTGATTTCTGATGTATATATACAGAGTTGATTGTTCCAGTTTTGGAAACAAATGAATGCAGAGAATATGAACGTTGCAACAAATATTAACGTTACAATACATAGCCTTGAATGCCAGAATATTTTGACATGATTTTAGGCTCATTGTGCTCTTTCTTGACTGGAAGAATCTCTTGGAATATCCTTGTCATCTTCTTGCCTTTTACGCCCCCGCAAGATTGGGCTTCCATCGGAGAGACCAATCTTGTTACGCAAGAACTCGGTACGTTGTCTGGACAGAGGCTTGGTTAGAAGATCAGCCAACTGGTCATGGGTGTGAACATGCATCACCTGAAGTATTCCCTTTTGCACCAAGTCACGCACAAAGTGAAGGTCGATTTGAATGTGTTTCATGCGCGAGTGATGAACCGGATTGAGGCTTAGGTGTGTAGCCCCGAGATTGTCACACAGCAGCTGTGGAATTGTTGGGACCGTGAAGGCTAGTTCCTTGAGAAGGGTGGACAGCCACATAGTTTCAGACGCAGCGTTGGCTAAGGCTCGATACTCAGCTTCCGTGGAGGAGCGCGCAACTGCTCGTTGTTTCTTGGAGCTCCATGATATGGGGTTAGACCCAAGGAAGCTGATATAAGCTGAGGTGGATGTGCGATCATCAACATTTCCAGCCCAGTCAGCATCAGAGTATGTCCGCAGAATGGGGGAGCTAGACCTGCACACATGAAGGCCATGAAAAATAGTTTGTTTAAGATAACGAAGTAACCTTTTGGTAGCAGTCCAGTGATTTGTAGTTGGCTTATGCATGAACTGAGCCAATTTGTTGACAGCGAAGGAGATGTCGGGACGCGTCAGTGATAGGTATTGAAGGCTGCCAATAATGCGTCGAAAAACAGTACTGTCCACTGCAGCAGTACCATCCACCAACTGAAGAGATTGAGAGGTGGACAGTGGGGTGGAAATGTCCTTAGCCTCACTCATGCTTGCAGAGGCTAAAAGGTCCCGGATATATTTGTGCTGAGAGAGAAGGATGCCAGTTCGAGTGGGAATTACTTCAATGCCAAGAAAGAAATGGAGAGGACCCATATCTTTGAGAGAAAACTGATCACCCAATTTCTTGATGACAGCAGCCACTAATTTCGGATCATTACCTGTCAACACAAGGTCATCCACATAGACTAAACAATAACACAAGTTAGAACCATGATTATAAATAAATAATGAGGAATCGGCCACTGAGTTGTGGAAGCCAAGTTGAAGAATAGCAGTCTTAAGGGCTGTATACCAGGCTCGGGGAGCCTGTTTTAGGCCATAGATGGCCTTTCTTAATCTGCAAATATGATGGGGTTTTGACAGATCTTTGAACCCTGGGGGCTGGGTCATAAACACAGTTTCGGTTAATTTCCCATTGAGGAAGGCATTATTAACATCTAATTGCCTTAAGTCCCACCCACTCATAACAGCAATTGACAACACAGTTCTAATGGTGGCTGGCTTAATTACAGGGCTAAAGGTTTCTACATAATCAATGCCAGGTCGTTGATTGTAGCCTTTAGCCACTAACCTAGCCTTAAACCTGTCTATGGATCCATCCGGATGACGTTTCACCCGAAAGACCCACTTGCAACCCACGGGTTGACAGTGAGCTGGGGGAGGGACGAGGTCCCAAGTCCCGTGTTTCATTAAGGCAATGTATTCGCCACCATTGTCGGAATACAAAGTTTTGATTGTTTTTTGAAAACGATTTTCAACAAATTTTTTGAAATGTGGAAATATTTGAGAGACACTTGATTTTGTGGGCATGGAATAAAACCAGATATATTTTGTATAATGATCAACAAAAATTAGATAATATCTGGATCCATCAAGTCCAGTGTAACTAGCAGGTCCCCACACATCAGTGTAAATAAGATCAAGTGGAGCATGGCTTTGGAGACTATTAGTGCTAAAAGGTTGACGGTGAGCTTTATTAATAGAACAAGAATGACATAGAGAAGACACAGTTTTATTTGATAAAACAGGAAGGGAAAATTTTTTAATAAGATGATGAACAATTGTTGAGGAGGGGTGCCCAAGACGTTTATGCCATCCGTCAATAGACGTGCGTTCAAGCACATTAGCAACTTTCGGCGATATCACCATGGATCCCGGAAAGGTATAGATGCCATCGTTACATGCTCCTTTTAGTAATGGCGCCCCCGTGATCTGATCCTTCACAAGAAAATGAAACGGGTGAAGTTCAACAAAAACATGATTTTGTTTAGTAAAATGATGGACAGAAATTAAATTTTTGCGAAGATTGGGAACACAAAGAGTGTCATGCAATTTAAAAATACGATTAGGAGAATGCAAAGCCAATGAGCCAATATGTGAAACTTGCAAACCTGAACCATCACCCAGGACAACTTTGTCTGTTCCATCATATTCAGAATGAATAGATAAGTTTGACAAATCTCCTGTGATGTTGTGTGAGGCAGCTGAATCTAACAGCCAATTTTTGTCCATTCCTGCAGATGTATTAGCACAATTTACGGAAGCATTGGATGAATTAAACTGGGAGCATAATTTTGCAGTGTGCCCCCAATGATCACAAAGTTGGCACTTGGGCTGGGAACGCCTGTTAAAATTGTTGGATCGGCCCGATTGATTGTGAAATCTTCTATTTTCACGTTGGGCTCCATAAGTGGGCCTGTGTGACCCATGAGACCCTCTGTTGTTGTCGTTTTGTCCACGGTTACCGTCGTTTCTTTTAAACGACCACGCTTGATGGTCTCCCTGTGTATATGACCGTGATTTGGAGAAGTTAGCAGAGGCAACTAGCTGCTGCGTGGTGGCTTCCAAGCGTCTGAGATACGCTTCATGTCCAACCAGAAGGTCGTGGAGCTCCTCGAAGGCTAGTGATTTTTCACGGGCACGGATTGGAGCTGCAATTTCTCTAAATTCTGACCCTAACCCGTTGAGCACATAGAGGGTCAGATCATCATCCGAAATTGGATGGTCAATAACGGCAATTTCATCTGCCAAGGCTTTCACAGTGTGGAGATATTCTGTGATTGATCTAGTTCCACGCTGGATTAAGGTGAGTTCTTCTTTCAACTGCATAGCCCTAGTTCGGGATCGGCTAGCATACAAAGTCTTGAGCTTTGTCCAGGCGTCATGAGACGTTTTTGCTGTAGCAATCAATGGTGTGATTGACGGGGATGTAGATGCCAAGATGGCACTGAGGATAAGTTTATCCTGTCGAATCCAGTGAGTTTTACATAACTCATCAGCAGCTGTGCCCGCAGAGGGAGGACACCGTAGGATTCCTTCAACATAATCAATTAAGTCATACCCAATGAGAAGTGCTTCAAATTGAGCACGCCACTGGGGAAAGGTGGAGGATGTCAACTTTTCATTGATTTGGGCAGTGATGTTGAATGCAATTAGTTGCTTGTTTGGTGCGGAAGAGGGTTGGGTGTTGATGTTGAGATGTGGGTTTTGTTCTGAGGAGGATTGGGTGTTGATGATGGGGTTTGGGTTTTGATCTGAGGAAGAAGACATTGCAATGATTTGGATTGATGACTCGTTAGAGATTGTAGGCTCTGATACCATAAAAAAACTTGAGCTAATTGCAATATACAATGAATAAGTTTTTCCTCGCTTTATTGATTTGATTTCTGATGTATATATACAGAGTTGATTGTTCCAGTTTTGGAAACAAATGAATGCAGAGAATATGAACGTTGCAACAAATATTAACGTTACAATACATAGCCTTGAATGCCAGAATATTTTGACATGATTTTAGGCTCATTGTGCTCTTTCTTGACTGGAAGAATCTCTTGGAATATCCTTGTCATCTTCTTGCCTTTTATGCACAGCAGTTTACCTGCATTGCATTTTAAGGAATTGTGACTCTCAACCCAGATGGGCATAAAAAGAACAGTGAAAATCACCTGATAAAACATGAAATTGCGCAATGGAGGTGGCTCCGTTGGGTGCCATTTGATCAGATCTCACTCAAACACCTACACGCCAATCCAATCCAAGCATTGAATATACACACAGATCAATAATATTTACAGAACAGATCACACATGGAACAGGCCTGAGGTCAGATGAGAGGAAAATAACCCAGAAGCCCCACTATTTTACTCTTCTTCTCCCAGGTTGCCTTGTGATTTACAAGTCCTGAGAAACCAGAGACTGATATTTATAATAATACTACAATAATAAAATAATTAGAGCCTTCAAATTCACGTCGCCTTCCTCCCCCCAGAAAAAGAAAAAAAAAAACATTCAAAGCCTTGAAATTTACGAAAAGTTAAAATCTTTTTTTTTTCTTTCTTACATACCTCTGTCCTGCTATGCAACATTTGTTTTTGTTCGCAGGAATTAAATAGTACTAGGTTAACAACTTATTCAATTTATCAGTTGATGCTCGAACAAAAAAGAAATTAAAGATTTAATTTTTCAAGGTATTATACCCTAAAATAAATATGTGCCTTTTGCATTAAAATTGTAAATTGGTACAATATTGTTCAGTTGTATATAGAGCACGGATTTTACATGAAATTTCGTACAAATTTATGTGTTTTGAAGGGTTTTCCCATTGAAGAATGCCAATGATTCTCTTCTCAATCTCACTGGTCTCTTTTATCAAATTGCTCATGCAAAAACCTAGAGCACTCAAGCATAAGACCACCTGGCTCTTCAGTTCTCTTTCCCCTTCATCAGCTGCGTGAAACCTGTCTACCATTTCCTTTGAATGCTGGAGATAAGAACTGATGATGCTATCTATCCTGTCTTCATCTAAACCGGAAACTTTAAAAATGTTCCTGTTCGAAGATTTTCCCCTTTCTAGATCATGAGGGATGTTTTTGTTTTCAAGTTCCTTTTCAAGAGATTTTAAGGATAACAACTTTGTGACATCCTCAAAACATTTAACCAAGGAACCAGCCATTTCCTTGAAAAGTTCGAGGTCACCATCTAGCTTATTTACGGACTCCTTCCACGAACCTCCAAATTTTTGTGATTCATGTTCAAGGAGTCCCACTGCATCAGCACTAAAAAGCAAGAGATCCACCAACTTTGAAAAAGACCCCAAGAGCTCAAAATAGCAAGCACTATGAAAAGGCAAAAACCAGAAGTTGGGCTCCGCCTCAGCTTCTGCAATGAACTTCCCTAGCTCACTAACATCCAATTTTAATCTCCTCTGGTTCTCTAGCAAGTTGGTTTTGCTGTTGGCTGCTAGGCTTATTGAGCTAATGCAAGCAGACAATGTTTCGAAACATTTAAAGAGTTGTACTTTGGCTAGAGAGGAAGCTCTTGTGGGTTGCAAGAGAAGGTCTACCATGATTGAGCAAGATAACCCAATAAAGGTTTCCACAATTCTTGCTATAGCGAATTCGCTGGGTGGGCCAAATTTTTTCCTGCCCAGTACTAGCACTGCTCCAATCACTGCAGAAATTCCACCTGCCTGGCCATACATCTTGCTATGCCTCAGAAAATTGGTAACAACGAACCAAGGAAGGAGAGAGATGAACCTTAATGACAAGTATCTTTCAAACACAAAGCAGCCAAATACTCCATAAACAGTCCCTAATACTGTCCCCTGTGCTTTAACATTAGAAACTTTGAATGTTGCCTCCCTCGCAGCAGCTAAGCTAATCGCTACTGTGAGGCCTGACCAATAGCCGTCTTTCTTGCTATATATCAAACCAAATAGGACAGCGAGCCCCAAGGAGAGAGAGCACTTGAATGCTGGCATGAGCCTTTTTCTGCTTACACTTGTAGACCAGTTGCTCATCCACGTGCTCTTGAAGAACCCAGTTTGCTTACATGGAGTGCTTGATCCTTTTTGTTGCGTGGGGGTAATCGGTTTCGCAAGTGATTTGCAGTGGAGGAGTTTCATGCAAAATAAGAAGAAAAAAGAAGGCAAATCTTGGTGCCTTGTTGAGATTGTTTGTAGTGTTTGGTGGGACTCGACTAAATTACCAGCATTTGATTCCGGAGCATTTAAAGAATCTCTAAGCAAACAATTCTTGATTTGTTTTTGGGTGAGGCTAACATTCTCCTCTAGTTGAACTGGACCATATCTGGTCTCTCCATCGAGAATCCTGACAGGTATTGAGGCGGTACAGCTAGTTAAAGCCATTTCCATCCCTCTTAATGGTATCTCGAGCTCTTGCAATCTCTCTCCCGGATTCGAGTAAAAGTTTCTCAAAAATCTCAATGGAAGTCTCTCCCATTTCACGCTTTCCTGTACACAACCCACAAAAGAAATGGTGCATGCATGCAAGTTAATATAAGCAACTCAACAATACTGTAATTGAAAGCTAGCCTGCCACTACTGGCCGTAGACACCAAACAGAATCGATAGTGCTGTGTAATGGTACAAAGTTGCTTACTTGGTAGCGTTTAATACTCTGAAGAAGTTTGGCTCCAGCAACACTCAATGGCTTGGCTTGAGAGATATATGCCAACCCCAAAGCGTTGTCTTCTGCACAGAAAGCTTTTACGTAGAGGTTCAGCCTCTCAGAAACATTTTCAGCTAGCCTTTCACAATTCAGTCTCAGCTGCAATGTAATTTTTACAGGGTTAATAATATTTATCTTCCCCTCCTCACATTTTTTTTTATAAAAAATAAGATTATAATGCATGTTTATGCAAGAAGAGAGTTAAAAATATTTATCAGTTACCTCCCAACAAGCCAGTCTTGGATACGGTAACAGCAAGGCAAGAACACAAGCTAGGACTCCAATAGCAGTACTGGCGGCTACACGCAAAGGATGCATAATAGCCTCGGTATGCACACCATTGATATAAGCTATAACGTACACGATAACAATCTGGCCCAATGCAATTCGCCTCGCAACTAAATGAGTTCCCCGAGGAAAAACCACCAGAAATGCACCCAGAGCCACTGCTACAGATATGGTGCCACGACTAAGCCGAGCTGGACCAATCAGCCAAAGGCTCAGCAGAGCCGGTCCCAGGCTCTTGACCGTGGCATAGAGTGCTAGCCAGCAACCATGAAGAGCGTCACCTAAGGTTGCATCAGTGACTATGAGTATTACAGTCACATACGAGAATGCAGGGAAGGCTATATGATGTCGGATAGAAGCTGGACCATAGAGGGTGGTGCAGCCCACTATGGCACATGCCAGGGCAGTCCTGAATGCCGAGGCTAGGCATCGGAACCACACAGCTCGAGCTCGGCCTGTTGTGGTTGACATAATCACAAGGATTGGATTGCGAAGAGAGAAATAGCAAGTGTTTACGCTTCTCAAATAATATTGCTAAGCGCTATGCTTGAAGGTGTGGGATGCGGATTGATAAGAGCAGAGATTATATAATACACTAGTCCTCCTGTGGCTGACATGAAGAAGAGGAATGGAGGAGCAAGAATTACAAGGCACGAGGGTCCCTCCCAATTAGTGTGGTTGACGGTGATGTAAGATACTTGGGTGTGCTACTGGCATCAGCAATGAATCGAAGTCAGACATGTTAAAGCTGAAGTGGCCAACTAGCCATGACTCATCTTCAGCTTAATTAATTAATATTGCATAACAGCCGATTAATTTGTAAATATAAAAATTCCTACGTACACCGGCCACCAACCCACGACCACGATTGATAATTTGAAAGAAATAATGGACTCTGGA
This sequence comes from Salix purpurea, assembly GCA_027405865.1. NCBI lineage: Eukaryota > Viridiplantae > Streptophyta > Magnoliopsida > Malpighiales > Salicaceae > Salix > Salix purpurea. Next base: position 7,755,802 of record JAOWLH010000001.1, read on the forward strand.
AAACATACATAGGTGATAGGATTCAAGATATTGATAGATTGTATAGCTATAATTAAGGCAGTAGAATATATCTCATAGCTAAAGTTTAGGCTATAAATTAGGCAATTGATATGTATAACGTATTTTATATTTGCATGACATTGTATTATAAATACAATCAAATCCAACCCTTAAAGGTTGAGATATTCTTCTGCAACACTTTCTTCTTCTTCCTTATTCCTCTGCAATAGTTTCTCTACTCTTTCATGGTATCAGAGCAAGACTGCGTATTCTCAAAATAAAAATCTCCCTCTTACACAATGACCACTCCTGCATCATCATCTTCCTCTGTCTCGGTCACCTCTTCTAATCTCCCTATTTCTCTTGCTGCATTAACAAACAACTTTTCAACCCATCTCAATGCCGATAACTATTTGTTGTGGCGAGATCAAATCACTCCCCTCCTTATCTGCAATGATCTCTATGGCCATATTGATGGCACTGATCCGCCTCCTCCAAAAACCATTATTAATGAGGGCACTGTTTCTCCAAATCCAGATTATGCCCGTTGGTTCAAAATAGACCAACTTGTTGTGGGAGGAATCAAGAATACGCTTTCTTCAACCGCTTGCGCGGAGGTCCTGGGTAAACATGTTGCCAAAGATGTTTGGGACACACTTGAAACACTCTTTCATCAGCTGACTCTCTCTCGTGCTGATATATTACATGACACTCTTCTTGATACTTATAAGAATGACATGTCTATTGAAGCTTACCTTGCCAAAATCAAAGGTATAGCAGATCAACTTGCTGCCATCTGTCAACCTGTTCCAGACAGTGAACTGGTAAAAAGAACCCTGCGTGGTCTTCCTCATACACTTGAATATCAACCTTTTGCTCAAGGTATTGCCAACAGACATACTCCAATTTCCTTTATAGAGCTTCGTGCGTGACTCCTTGTTCATGAACAAGAGCTTGAACGTATTCGTGGGCGTGCTGCTCCACCATTGGCTTCACCTTCACATCATGCTTTTGTCACACAACAGCATCATCAGCCATCTCGCAATACTTATCATGGAAATTATCGCCGCCCAAATCGACCAAGACAAGGTACTTTAACCCACAATTTTGGGGGCTCGTCTACTGCAAGCATACTTGGTCAGTATCCCAATCACACCTCTCACTCTTTTGCTGATCACTCTAATAAGTCCTTCAATAACAATGTGCCACATGGTAGAGATCGTTTCCATACTGGAAACAATTATGGAAACAATTTTGGGAATCGTCCTCAATTTGGCAGATCACGTTACCGTGGTCATTGTCAAATATGCAAACAGGAAGGGCATTCGGCTTCCACTTGCAATTATCGTTACAGCCGATCTGATTCACAAAATTCTGATAATTTATCTGCCCAGTTTGCTGGTGTTCACCTTTCTGACTTGACAGCACCAACCGAAAGATCTCTTGATTGTGTCTCTCCTCACTGGCTTGGTGATACCGGCGCCATGAATCACATGGCATCAAACACAGATTTGGTACAGCAGCCGAATCCCTTTAATGGCACTTCAGGTGTGTATGTTGGTAATGGTGAATCTCTCTCTATTTCACATATTGGTAATTCTTCCATCAATCTGGGCTCCAAATTGTTGTCTTTAAATGATATCTTAGTGGTACCGCAATTAAAGGAAAATCTTATCTCTATTGCTAAGCTCACCAAAGATAATTACTGCGTGTTTGCTTGCTTTCCATGGGGCTATATTATAAAGAACTTGGCAACCGGGGTGATACTTTTGAAGGGTCCAGTTAAAGACAATCTTTATCCAATACCAGCTCATGCACTGTCTACAACATTTCGGAGATTAGCATGCTATAGTACCATTGCTCGCACTGCTAAGACTGCTCCGTGTTCAACATGGCACCGTCGTCTAGGACACCCGGGTTCAAAGATTTTGCAGCAGTTGGTTACCGATAAATTAATTTGTACTTCAGATAAATTTTCCTCTATGATGTTTTGTGATGCTTGTCAAGCCGGTAAAAGCAAACATTTACCATTTCATTTATCCAACAAAATTTCGACTCATGTTTTGGAATTGGTGCATTGTGACATTTGGGGTCCCTCTCCTGTTATGACTACATCTGGTTATCGCTATTATATTATTTTTGTTGATGATTACAGCAGATACTGTTGGCTTTACCCTTTGAAACAGCGCTCCGATAGTCTTGCCTGTTTCACCAATTTCAAAAATATGGGTGAGAATCAATTTAATCAGCGTTTAAAACTATTCCAATGTGATGGTGCTAAGGAATTGGTTGAAGGACAATTTCGTTCTTTTTTGGATGCTAATGGTATTTCTCTACGAGTATCTTGTCCTCATACTTCTCAACAAAACGGTATAGCCGAAAGAAAACATCGCCATATTCGGGAAATTGGTTTGTCTCTCTTGCATCAGGCATTTCTACCAAAAACTCTCTGGCTTGAAGCTTTTTCTACTGCTATATTCCTAATTAATAGATTGCCAACTCCAGTTCTTTCTGGAAGATCACCTTATGAGGCTTTATTTGGTACTCGTCCAGACTATACATTGCTAAGGACTTTTGGTTGCTCCTGCTACCCTTTTCTTGGTGATTACGGTCAAGACAATTTGGCTCCTAAATCACGTCGTTGTATTTTCATTGGATATAGCACTATACATCGAGGCTATCGCTGTCTAGACTCCACCAATGGGCGTGTATTCATCTCTCGGCATGTTGTATTTAATGAAGCTGAATTTCCTTACGGGTTGAAGACTATCATCCCGCCTATTGCTTCACAATCTGCTGAAATTCAATCCCCTGCTGCAACCAAGGCACCGCTGGCTATAGCCTTTGAACCTCTGCTTAGTCTTTCATCATCAATGAGTGAACCTTCTACTGCATCCACGCAACAAATGGATCGGTCATCTGCTGATACCTCAACTACCGTAGCTGCTGCTCTTTCTCCTGCTACCTCATCTAGTGCTTGTGCTCCACTTAATCAGTCATCAATCCCATCTCCTGCTTGTACTCCCATTCCTCCTCCAGCTCCAGTTGTTTCAAATAATCATCCCATGATCACTCGGGCCAAGGATGGAATTCGCAAACCTCGTGCTCTTTGTGTAAGTAATTATCCATTACCTCATAAATATATAGCATTGCTTGCCTCTTCCATTTCCCGTGAACCTGCATCTTTCAAAGCTGCCAGCCTTGATCCCAACTGGGTTGCTGCAATGAAGGATGAGTATCGTGCACTCATTGATAATCAGACATGGTCCTTAGTTCCCCGTACATCCTTTATGAATGTTGTTGGTTGTCGTTGGGTTTATAAACTCAAAGAACGGGCTGATGCTTCCATTGAACGTCACAAGGCACGCCTTGTTGCAAAGGGGTTCAACCAAGAACAAGGCATTGATTTCACAAATACATTCAGCCCAGTTGCCAAAGCTACAACGGTCCGCATTCTTCTCTCCATTGGTCTTTCTTGTCAGTGGAGTATTCGGCAGCTCGACGTCAAAAACGCCTTCCTTCATGGTGCTCTAGCTGAAGAGGTTTATATGTCACAACCACCTGGATTCATAAACTCTTCATGTCCTAATCATGTTTGCAGACTACATCGTTCCATCTATGGCTTGCGTCAAGCACCACGAGTGTGGTTTCAAAGCTTCAGCCAAGCATTACTTTCCCTTGGCTTTCAATCAAGCAAGGCTGATAACTCCCTCTTCACATTACACTCAGCTGTTGGTTCAGTTTTACTACTTGTTTATGTTGACGATATTATTATTACATGCTCCACTGATTCTCTCATCAATCACATTGTCGATCAACTCTCTCGGCGCTTCCATATGAAAGATCTTGGTGATCTCCATTACTTCCTTGGCCTTGAGGTTTGTCGCACTACCAGTCACCTTCGACTCACACAAACTAAGTATCTACTGTCTATACTTAGTTCTGCCAATATGCTTGACTGTAAACCTCAGCCCACTCCTGTCACCTCTGGTCGCAAACTCTCCATGACTGATGGCCTATTGTTACCTGATCCACATGAATATCGTCGACTTGTGGGAGCTCTTCAATATCTGACATTCACAAGGCCAGATATCTCTTATTCTGTGCAACAAGTCTGCCAATTCATGCACTCTCCACGTGATGCTCATCTGCAGGCTGTCAAACTCATTTTGCGTTACCTCAAAGGAACGCTTGGCTTTGGCATCAACCTCTTTGCTGCTTCAACTCCTAATTTATCTTGTTTTGTTGATGCTGATTGGGCAGGATGCCCTGATACTCGTCGCTCCACTATGGGTCATTGTGTTTTTCTTGGCCAAAATCTCATCTCCTGGAGTGCGAAGAAACAGATTACAATTGCGCTCTCTAGTACCGAATCCGAATACAAAGCACTCTCTCATGCTTCTGCAGATCTCTTATGGATTTCTTATCTCCTTCGTGACATTGGCTTTCCTGCACCTCTACCTTGTCATCTCTTCTCGGATAATATGGGTGCTACTTAGTTGGCTCACAATCCTGTCTTCCATGCTCGAACCAAACATGTTGAGTTATCTTATCACTTTATACGTGAACTTGTCTCCAAAGGCTTCCTTCAGGTCTCCTTTGTTCGCTCCAGCAACCAACTTGCTGACATTTTTACCAAAGGATTACCGACGACTCAATTTTGCTATTTTCGTGACAAGTTGATGTGGCGTCCTCCCCCATCACCTTGCGGGGGGATGATAGGATTCAAGATATTGACAGATTGTATAGCTATAATTAAGGCAGTAGAATATATCTCATAGCTAAAGTTTAGGCTATAAATTAGGCAATTGATATGTATAACGTATTTTATATTTGCATGACACTGTATTATAAATACAATCAAATCCAACCCTTAAAGGTTAAGATATTCTTCTGCAACACTTTCTTCTTCTTCCTTATTCCTCTGCAATAGTTTCTCTACTCTTTCAATAGGATTTACAATGGGTTTAAGCCTGTAAGAAAAATCAAAACACTTGTTTTAGAGAGAAGCACGCAATTTTTATTATACTCGAGTTCTCTCTAAGTGTTGCTTTAAATAGTATTATATTCGATAAAAAAAAAATTCTAACCAAACTATTGTTCAAGCTCTTAACAGCTAAACAATTTCAAATCACAGGATCATATCTTCCTCAATTTTGGGATATGATCATGTTAATTACAGGATCATATCCTTTTGTTGTTGCATTCACGGATTGACCATATCCTTTTGTTATTGCATATATTCTTCTGTTACTACATTCACTGATGTTCATGATCTTCATCTTTTTGTTGCTGTATTTACTTCCTGATTTATTTCAGTAACCATAACTTGATTCTCTACATGCCCCCTCAATCTAGAGGGGTAGGTCACGGACATTCAAATTGAGTTGATCCTGTCGAAATTTGATTGGTCATCACGATTAAGGTTAATTATAGCCATAACTGATCATGATTTCTGTGAGTGGAATTATAGCCACCACGATTGTTAATACGCCTTCTGTCATGAAAGTCATCACGCCTTGGAAAGGTGTATTGTTGCTGTGCAATATTTGCAGAAGGTTGCTGGATGGGGGAGTTGGTTGATGTCAAGAAAGGCGAGCTTCAAAGGTCAATAAGAGGGAGTAAATTTTCTCAAGGATGATGTATCGGTGCATGCTGATATCGAGACCACAAACCTATCTAATTCATGGCTGAGACCTACAAGAATATAAGTTATGCTATCATCATGGATTAGAGGTTGTCCAACAACAACTAATTCGTCAATGAGCCTTTTGATGAAATGGAAATATTATGTGGCTGACCTGCTGCTTTTCATTGCAGTTGCAAGTTGTGAGCGAATTTGCTGAATGCGTGCATGAGATCATGAGGGGGAGGTATCATCTAATGCATTCCATACAGCCATAAATATTGTATAATTAACAACTTGAGCAAAGATTGATTTAGATAATGAAGTCATAAGGGTGCTTAGAATGAGATTGTCTTGATGAACCGATTGAGAGTAGGTTGGGTTTAGTCATTCAGAAACAACAACAGTTTAAGGATGAGAGAAAGAGATGATTTTAGGTGGTTTGGGAATGTTATCATTAATGTATCCAAAGAGATCTTGTCCTTTGAAATATGGTACCGGTAAAATATTCTGACTCATTGTCTATTGATGTTACCTAAGATTGTATGAGTCAAAAAGAGCATGGGTTGAGCGTTTTAATGAGCCTGTTGATGGTGGGTATGACAGTTCACTAACCAAACCCATAGATATCTAGGTTTAGCACTTAGATGAGTTTAAATATAATGAGTATGATAACTCGTTGAACTCATATATACCTCAATTTAGCACTTAGTTGAGTCTAAAAATATTATGTTATCACTCTATCTTTAGTTATTCTATAAAATAGATGGTCCATGTAAAAATAAAATACGTTGAGCTCGAGGATGTTAGATTATCCTATCTATGATTATTCTTTAAAAAAGATGATCTGTGTAAAAACAAAATACATTGATCCATCAAATACCTCTAAAATTATGCATCACTTAAAAATTTAAAATAATATAATAATAAATTAAACACACACACACACACACATATAAGTTTCAAATATAAAATAAATGTTAGAAACTGCAATTTTAACCAATAATATATTTTATCAAATTGACGTTCAAAATAAATATTTTTCATTGATCGATAATAATTGGGTTAAATTACAAGATACTTACTATATGAATATCAAACTTGAATATTCTGGAAACGAGGAGCATCAGATAATGATAAAGACAAGGCATATTATTCTAAATGAAGAATTAGCTACAGAAGCATCCACGGAAACAGCAGGAAAGTGGGCTTTCTTGGTACAGACCGAATTTTTAAACTAAACTAGTCTCCTTAACCTGCCCACTTGAACATAGTGTGTGTTTTGTCGTGTCTAAATAATGGCGCAAGAATGCTTGGTTAACGAGAAATCAGGGTACGAGTTTCCTATAATAGCTTTTCTGTTCGGGAGTTTGATTGATATTAATTTTTAAAGTATTTTTTATTTAAAATAGATGAAAATAATACTTTTTTTTTATTTTTTTTAAATTATTTTTAATATCAATATATAAAAATGATTTAAGAATATCAAAATAATTAAATTTAAAATAAAAAATAAAATAAAAAATCAAAATTTTCAAAAGCAATATCAAACAATGTCAAATAGTCAAAGACAAGGAGATTGGCTAAATCAGACATGCCATCTCATTGGAACATGATAAGGAGCTAGCAATTAACTTTATTACAGTCTCACGAAACATAAAGTTTAATAGAGATCACATCAAATACATCATACTTTAAGTGAGGTTTGTATCGATGTCCACTTAGCCTGGTTTCGGCTGGCCACCTTATTCTAGTGATCAGTGCTCTTGCTCTTTGAGTAGAAGGAAGGGCCAAGATGCCCTCATCAGATATGAGTGCTTCCAGTTCGTTAAAGCAGATCGAGTTGTGGCTGCATGCATGCCATCCCTCTCTCACATTTCTTCGTTATACGTTGACACCATGTTAGTACTAGTCGCGCATTATGCTAGTGGATTTTCACGTTTTGTACTTGATTATGTTGATGAAATATAGTTTTAATAGATTAATGGCAGCGGTAGATGGAGAAAATGATAAGGAAATTCGAGATAAAGGTGGAAGTTTCTTTTTTATTTGATGATATGAGCACAGAAATGAGAATCCAAAAATTGTAACAAGTCAAGTGAGTGATAACATATCGAATCCTTTTTTTGTCACCTCGTCGCATGCCCCAACTGTTCCGAACCAGAAAGGCCACTTTTACTTGTCCTCCCCTCGCGCACATAAGGAAATCCAAATAAAGATTATAAATAAATAAAATGAAAACGTTCTAAAAGGAGGGGGAAGAAAAAGAAAAAGAAAAAGAAAAGGTGATGAACAAGTTCTTAGTGCATGGTACGGTAGCAGCCCAGCCACGTGATTATCTTTGACGGATCACGAAGGTGGAAGGCTTATATATATATATTAAGGGTATGACCTGAAGTCTTCCACCTTCGTTGCATATTCAGGAAAAATTGAAGATTATATATATATATATATATAATCAGCCAAATTAACAATGCGATTAAAAAATCATGTCAGCACTATAAAGCATTCGTTGCTTCATATTCTATCCAGCCTTTTCTCGATACAGATAAAATATTATAATGTTTAAAAAATATTATGCACTCAACCAGTCCTTTTTTAAACCTAGGTTTATGCTATTAATTTATAAAAATACTTATATAATTATTGTAGTTGCTCACTCAACTGCTTAGAATATTTAATTTTGAATGGTTTAATTATATTATATTTCAGTATGATTAAAAAACAAAGAGAGAAAAAAATACGGATTCCCATCCTACAGGATAAACAAATTTAATTTTCTATAAAGATATGCAACAAGTAAATATTTTATAGGGGGTGGGAATTGGATTTAGATTTTCTTATGAAATTAAAACATCAATGGTGATCATGTTCATTAAAATTAAACCGCACGATCCAATTAGCTAGGTTTTCAATGACATGATTTATGCTCGTAGAATTCAAGCCATTAAATTTAAATAAAGAGTGTAGAATTTCAAATCGACCTGGTATGTTTCCAAATATTGATCTCAAGTAAACATTATCACAGCTTGATTATTATTTTAATTGAATTTTGCTTTTTAGATAATTATAAGTTTTTTATTTAAAAAAGCAAGCTTCTAATAAAAAATATATTTTTTCGTCAATTTAAACATCTGAACTCTAGCAATTATTCTATTTTAGTTATGTAACTAAAAGCTACGTCGCTTGTAAAAAAAATCATGTTTTCATTGAGAGAGAGAGAGAAATACAGTGATAAGAAACAATAATAATTGATTAAAGAAATACATTCTCTTCCTCTAAAGTGTAAATCACTCTAATTCTTACAAATATTTATTTTGATTACCATCTCTCTCTAGCTATATTGCCCGCGCGGTGCCGCTGACATTCTTATGTATATAATTTAACATAAATAAATCCACAATGATAAATTTATATGATATAACTACATAAAAGTTATAAATTAGGAGACAAAATGTATAAATTTTTAAGTATAGTTTGTTGCGCAAACATAGAATACATCTTTTAGAATGTAGGTATTATGCCATAAAAGATCAAAAAAGAGCGCGAACCAATATTAAAAAAAAGAGGAAAATATTTTTATAAGAAAAAAATAAAAAAGTAATAACTAAAATCATAGTCATTATTGTGTAGTTAGTAAAATTATAAAAATTATTTAATACAAAGAGCAAATAAAAATAATAATAATGAAAAAAAATAATGGGGAAAAGGAAGCAATATTAATTTAAAATATTATAACAAAAGCAACATCAGAGTCGTAACATCTAAAATTATTATTGTTGTTACTATCAAAACAATAAAAATTATCAAATTATACTTAGGGAAAAAAATAAAAAGCATGAACAAAATAACAAGCAAGAAAAACAATAAAAATAATAAAAATTATTATTATTGTTATTGTTATTGTTATTGTTATTGTTATGAAAAAAATAAAATAAATGAAAGACTAAAAAAACCATGAAAACTAAAAATTATCATTGTTATCATTGTCAACATAATAAAAATTATCAAATTATTCTGAGGAAAAAAAACCCTCAAAAACATTAACAAAAGAGTAAGTAAGAAAAACAATTAAATTATTATTATTAGCATTATTATTATTAAAGAACAAATAAATAGATGAAGGACCACAAAAATCCTAAAAACTGTAATAGAAGAAAAAAACAAATAAAAATTAAAATTATCATTGTTATTACCGTCAAGGCAATAAAAATTATCAAATTATCCAGAGGAAAAAAACCAAAAAAACATTAACAAAAAAGTAAGCAAGAAAAAAAAATTTATTATTATTATTATTATTATTATTATTATTATTATTATTATTATTATTATTATTATTATTATTATCATTGTTGTTGTTGTTGTTGTTGTTGTTATTGTTGTTGTGCTAATAATGAAATGAAAGATTTAAAAAACCCAAAAAACTTTAACAAAAGATCAAATTAAAAAATAAAATAAAGGGAATAAAATCTAAAATTAAAAGTAAAAGGGCCAAAATGAAAATCAATTATATAATCAATTTTAATCAAAGGACAAAATTGAAAAAATCACAACTTCCGTACCGAATATATTAAGGTTTTTTTACTCAATCTGAAAATTAAAAGAAGGAGGATCGAAGTGAAACATTAACATTTCATTAATTTCAATCGAATGACTCAATTAAAAAGTCAGGGACCGAAATGAAAGTCCAAACTGGGGGCCTCTTCTGTACCAAACAGAAAATTAAAAGTCCAAGGACCGAAGTGAAAAGTCAACAAACCTGGTGGCCTCAACTGTACATTTGTACGCAAGAGAGAGAGAAACGGAACAAACGGCTTTAACCGCCCACCGACGCGTACACGGACATCGAATGATGCAACGCGCCGCGCCGGGAGGAAGACCACGCGGAGGCGCATCCACTAAGACGACGGTAGCAACAACCTACACGCGCCACTTGAATAGGGCGTGAGTCGGAATACTTTCGGTCGCTTGGACAACACGCGCCGACAGTATTCCGAGAAAAATAATAATAAAATGGGTCAATTACCGTTCCACTCTTGCGTACAAGTCAGTGATTTTGTCTTATTAGAGGCTATTTCCGTATTTAGCCGTTTAAAAAAAAAGAGTTGTGGCGGACCGGGCGAACCGGACCGGTCCGTACGCGTGCAATTATACCCTTAACCCTGAGCACATAACCCTATTTTGTCCGGCTTGAGGGTCAAAAATGTTAATACACTGTTCATGACTGATTAAAATGAAAAAAAGGACAAAAACAGGAAAAACCAAAAATGACCCCATTTTACCCGCACAATTTGCCGAGAATGCAAAGGCTAAAATCGGTTGCACTCTGCCGCAATCCACATTGATTTAAGAGAGAATCCACAGTGTTTTGTACAGTAAAAACCCCACGGCTTTTAGTTATTACGTAATATATATATATATATATATATATATATATATATATATATAGAGAGAGAGAGAGAGAGAGAGAGAGAGAGAGAGAGAGAGAGAGAGAGCAATAGGAACAGTAAACAAATAAATAAGATTGACAAAGGACTTCATAGAGAATACTAAGAGATGTTTAGTGTCCGTTTGACATTGTGATGTCATCTGCGTTTAGAAATAAGCTAATTGAATAAGCAGGATTTTGGTGTTTGGTAAAGTTTAATTAGTAGAATTTTGACATGGGCCCACAATGCAATCGGCGTTTTAGAAAAAGCTACAAATATATTCTTATTCGGCAATTCAATGTTGGGTGCTTGCTTTTCTATATATATATATATATATATATATATATATATATATATATATATATATAATCTAAAAATATAAATAATTTTTACATAATATATGTTTATTAATATAAAATATATATTTTTAATATTAAAATATTCTAAAAAATAATTAAAATATAAATAATTAATTTTACAGAGCATGCCAGCTTATCCATACAAAACGCAAGTTGAGATTGTTGTTGCATCGATGAAACTACATAATTATATTAGAAGGAGATCGCAAGATGATATTTTTTATAATCGGGGTCTTCGGGCCAGCTTAAGCACAACACGACTAAATTTTGGGCCGAATTTGTTTTTTAAAAAATATGGATTCCTACAATGCTTTCCCGCCTATACTTTTTTTTCTTCTTTTTTCACTTTTACATTGTTTTTTATAACCAGGGTCTCTGGTCAGATTAAGCACACCACAACTAATCCTTGGATCGATTTTTTTTTGATAATCGGGTTGTCCAGACCAACTTGCGCTCCCCATGACTAACCCGAACCCATTTATTTTATTTATTTTCTTATACTTTTTTTTGTTCACTTATACTTTTTTTTTGTTATAACTGGGATATTCGGGCCAACTTAAGCGCACCACGACTAATCCTTGGACCAAGTTTATTTTATATAGCTGGGGTGTCTAGGTCAACTTGCGTGCACCATGACTAATCCCTTGACCCTTTTTTTTTATAACCGGGGTGTCTGCGTCAGCAGACAGGCATCACAAGTTGTATAAGTACGTATATACCCCTATAAAACAAAATCCAATAGTTGGCTATAGGGGTATATTGGTATGTTTCTTCCACTTATATAATTTTTATAATCGGGGTCTGTGAGCCAGCTTAAGCGCTCCATGACTAATCCCCGGACCAAATGTTTTTTTTTTTAAATTAGGGTATCAAGCCAGTATGCGCCCCAAACCCTTTTTTTATATAACCAGGGTGTTCAGGTCAATTGATGCAGTATCGGTGATGATAATTTTAACTATTATAGTCATGATAATAATATTATTGTCCTAATGAATTTTTTATTATGTTTTTTTTATATAGGTAGAAAATAAACAACTTATTTTTGGTGTTTAGTTATTGTAGGTGTTTAAACAATTTATATTTATTATTGTGATTAAATTAAATTATAAAATGAGTTAATCATAATACAACGAGTTCAATGATTTAGATATCAAAATATTTTTGGATTTTTAATAGTAATGATAGCTTTATATTAACGATTTCGTTGAAACTTATAAATAAAGAAATTCATATCAACTTAAAATTCATATATTTTATTGGAAACTCACGTTTCACATAATATTTGCACATATTATTATTGTGCCCAAATTTATAGCATCCTTGTGCCCAAAATAGATATTTGTAATATATATATATTACAAATATCTATTTTTATTATTACATTATTAAATAAAAAAAAGTTGAAAAATAAATTTATTAAACTTGGTTGAGTCCATGACCCGAATTGTAATTTTAGAAGGTCAAATTGCAAAACTCGAGTTAATTGAACATGTTATTTTCTCAATATTTTTTTTTAAATTCTTCTTAATTTATTGTAGAAATCAAATGTAGTTTTTATGGTAAAAATATTTTTCTTACTAAACCCTAAATCCAACCAAAAGAAAAGCAAAAGCATCGTAATAACACCGAAGCCTCGTAGTCGTAGGTGATAAAAGTAAACATCGAATTTTTTGTTACTGCAAAGAAGCTGTGTTTGACGGGTAGAAAGGAACACCATGTAATCCAAAAAGCTTTCTTTTTCACTTGACAATAACAATACATAAATCGTTGTTCACTTCACACTGCTTAAATATTATTATATTTTCCCATTAGAATTATATAGAAATACTAAAAATAATAAATAAAAATATTTTTTTAAAATACAAAATAAGTTTTCTAATGTTGTTTGAGGATCAAGGGCCCATCCATCCAAGTCGGCAAGTGGGCAGTCTCTGTAGAACAGTCCCAACAAACACGCTACTGAAAAGACCCAAAACGACAACGATGAGACGGTTTGAAAGTCTGTTTCAGTTTGTATTTTTAAAGTATTTTTTGTTTTAATAAAATAATATTTTTATATTTGATATAATATCAGAATATTTAATTGAAAATAAAAAAAAAATGAAATACATTAACAAGATCATCCTAAATAAAACAACAACATCATCCCAAATAAAACACAGCCAGAGTCAGAAAATGAAAAGGCGCGCCACACAGTACCTGAGAGAACGAGTTTATCCTCTACATTGCGACGGCCGTTTGAAGAATACTTTTGAAAAAACTAAAATCTTATTTTAAATTATTTTTTAGATATTTTGACACGTGTATATTAAAATAATTTATAAAAAATAATAAAATATTTTAAAAGTCAACTTTAATTACACGCTTCAAAGTAATATCCTGGCTACTGCTAATGACACATGAAGAGGCACCAATAATTTTTGTCAATCCCAAAATAATATAAAAATATTTTTTGCTCGATACTAAAATATTATAAAACTTGGTTTCAACTTCAATAATGTTTTGGAATGTGGTTAGTTTTTTTTTTTTTAAATATCTTAAAATAATATTTTTTATAAATTACTTTTAACATAAACATATAAAAATATTTAAAATTATAAATTTTTTAAATTTATAATAAAAATTTAAAATATTTTTTTAAAATACTTTTAAAATATAATGTCAAATAATTTATATTTAAAAATAATATCAATTATTTTTTAAAATAATTCTTTACTTGAAAATATATATATTAATAATATTTTTAATATTAACATATCAAAATAATATCCAAAATCAAATACCTCCAAACTCTAATTATCTTTTCAATATTATATTATCATTGCTGGAACTTACGTGTCCGTCCCGCTAAGACCAAAACGATGACCACGGCCAATGTTTATATTTCTCTTTTTTTCTGTAAAAAATAAAAAGAAGAAGAAGAAGCTGCTCACATTATTGAATTAAATTAAAGAAGCTTCTTCTTTAATTTTAAATCATTAGAATTTGTTCGTTCGTTCGCTTGGATCGGAATTTATTCATCAGAATTGGGAGGGAGGGCTGGTCGGCGTTTTTTGGATCAAATCAAATGCAATGGTTGGAGATTGTTGTTGATAATATAGTGTAATTATACAAAGAAAATGGCAAAGACAAGTTCAGCAACGCCTGGAACTGGTAGCTCAGCTTATCTGAACGCTCTCACTCTTGAAATCGAGAAAAAACTGCAAAGGGTTCGTTCGTTTTCTCTTCCTTTCAATTTCCTTTCCTTTTTCTATGGATTTTTTTGTTCACTGAGAAGATTAAGGGAACTGAATGTATTCTGATTTTAAGTTATCCAAAATCAAGAGTCGATTTTTTTTTTTTTTTGCGAAAATTTACGTGATGTTTTTAATGACAAGGGCAGGCACTAGCTTCTCCAACTCAGAGACGTAACTTGTTACAAGAGTTGTTTGCTGACATTGCTTTGGAAGTTGATGATCGCGCTCGAGGTCTGTTGTAATTGCATGATGGTTTCAATGTGTTAATGGGCTATTGATGTTTCTCATTGCTGGCTCTATATTATGCACATTTTGATTTTTTCAGGATTTTTTCTTGCATTGATTGACATTGAACACAGGTATAATTTTCAGCAGGGAAGAAGATGCAATTTCTCCTGTAGATGCTGATGGCCAATTGTGCTTTTTCAACTTGCTCGCTGATTATTATGTTTGGGTACCTGAGAGTGGGAAACAAATCCTTCATCTGATACTCCAACTCTGGAGCCAGTCATTTGCATCACATATTTTCTCTCTTTTGTTCCATAAATGGGTATGCAGCTTGGCTCTGTCCCAGAAAAAAAAAAAACTCTCTTTTCTATGCATGAAGAATCACATATGTTGCTGATGTTTAATACAGTAATACAGTGCATTGGTCTTTTGAGAACTCGATTTAAACCCATATTTTCCATGCCTGATTGCTTGCTGAATGTCAGCAAGGGATCATTATCAAGATTGCTTCTTTGCCGCTGCATTCGTTTCAGAAGTAGATCGTCAAATTGACCTGCTATTTTCCATTCCTTTTGTAATTCAACTAATTTGAACTCTCCACTGACAAACAGTATAGGCTCTGGTAGGTTGTAAGATTGACTGTTCCAAACTGGTAAAAAATATAATATAGAGTTGTTTGCAATGGCAAAGGTGGAAATGAGAATGGTTGAACCTGCTTTTTTAGCTGTATAGGAAAAAGGAAAAAAAAATGCTAGTTTCTCATCTATGCTAAAAAAATTTACATTTCCAAAAGTTGTGTTCTTAAGGTGCATGACTGCTATTATTAACCAGAATTCACATAAATTATGGATTTAAGAGATACCAATGCGGTTTTGTAACCCATACCTATTTTCACATTTGACCTGTCTTAAATCTCCGGCAGCGATTCCTAACATGTGCAAACTATGGTTTTGTGGCTTCTAAGGTTATATTAGGCCTTGTTTTCATCACTATTTGTGTTGTGGTTCAAAGTAGTTGTTAAATTCAAGTTTGGGATTTAAATGAAATATTGGGAAGCTGTTTCTATTAAGAAAAAAAATTGATTGGTTTGAAATATGAGCCATAACGTAATTGTGTTTATTTCCTGATTCTGAGCTTTCTGCATTCAGTTTCCTGAATCTATGTGAATACTGGTTCTGGTTTATGTGCGTCAATATGATTCAGATGCAGGTGTAGTTATAGGTTATTAAATGGGTTGCTTTGCATGAATATAATTTGAAAGTTTTTTTTTTTTTTTTTTTTTATGATAACCATCCAAATTTATTTGAAACATGAAATTCTATTGGGAAAGTATAAATTCTATATTCCATTAGTTGTGGCCACATAATGTCGTGTTGCACTTGTATGATTTCTGCAGCTTTTTGAAGCTCAGCTGAATAATACTGAAGAACTTCTACGTTTCTCATCTGCTCTTGTTCAAGGTGCTACAAATGTTTTCTGGTATGAATATCAGTGAGCTCAGATTGGTAGTCATTTAGTGGCTATTAGGAATCAGTTGATTTTGAAGTTTGATTGTGCTGCTAAATACTAATGAATGTTGGAAAGTTTGTGCATCATGCTGGTCAATACATAAAAGTATTAAAGAAATTGAGTTTTGTTCTTCGTTGTGCTTTTTTTTCTTAATATGAACTGGGAATTGTTAATTGTGAAGGACACCCTCAAGATTCAAAATTCTATTTGCTCCATATGTTCTTTCCTTTTTGTTTACTTTCCAGATGGATTTGGGTTGATCTATTAAATCTATTCAATGCAAGGAAACAGTATTTTGACTAGTGGATCATAACTAATTAAAATTCAAACTGCTTAGAGCCTGTGGCTTGTATCATTCCGTGAATGAGATATTTTTCTTGAGAAAGAAACGAGGATAAGGTTTTCCATTATTTATTGGGGAAAAATAAAAAAGGAGGAAATTTGTTATTCATTTAGTTTCTGGTGTTTCTATCAACCTCCGTAGCTGTTTCATTGTGCTATGATTCATTCATGATATCCTGCTGTTGTTATAACCTTTGCTCCATGGGAGAGTTAATCAATCTCAAAGTGTCTTATCGATGCATTAACAGAGAGCATCCTTGCTTCTTCCTGTTTTTTCCTCTCCAACCAAATTTCTGGGTCCCTTGCATCTGAAATTTGGTGCTGCCACTGAGGCAAACCGAAGCATGGAAGTACTTTAATATCATTAGTTTCTATTGAAGTATGCTATTGAGTGCTGTCAATAAAAGTTGAACGTCAAGTTGATTACTGTATAAACATGCCATTCATTAGAATCATAAAGTAGTATTTAACATTTTATTTTCCCTTTCCATTTTTTATGTTTCGAAGATATCTAACTGTTCTATTCTCCCATTCCAACCATGCAACAATGACTTGAACCTTTGTGGTAAAACTTTGCAGGATTGACATCCAAACAAACACAAGGCGCTTCCAGTTCCTATTCCAGGCAAGTTTCCTTCCAACAATATAATTTAACCCCTTCAACTGGATATACATGGGTAAATTTTTGGTCTCCATATAATTTTTCTATTATTCCTCCTTGCTTTACTTTTTTCATTGTTGATTTCAGTATCTCCTTGATGAAGTTGCCTTGGCGCCTCTGCGGTTGAATAAAATTCCGGTGCAGGTCAGGCATCATGTACCTTTTTTTTATCTTACATGGCAATTGTTTTAATGTATGAGTGTCTTCAATTGCACTTCCAGAAAAATGTGGCGTGGACTTGAAAATCTCCTTGAATGGCATTTGCATTGGAAAATAATCTGTCAATCTTTCATTAAATCAGGCCCAGCGAGAACTGTTCCTTTTGCTCTCAAGGTTCACCCTCTTTTACAACTCAGGTAAGCTTTGTAACTTGTATAGATTCAATATTGAACAACAAACTGCTTATCATTTTATAATATGATCTATGCAGTTGACAAGCATGAGAGCTTCTTAAAACAGTTTCCTGTTTTTCAAAATGCTTTCTTCATCGGTGGCCCAGCAGACTTCTTTGTTATTGAGCTTGCAGATCAGGTATATTCTAGGTATTCAATCTCAGGGCATTTATTTTCTGATGAGTTTGGTTATTTCTGACCTGTAGATAATTCATTTGTGTATTCATACGGTTTCCAAATTCTTTTGCCTGGCAGCTTCAAAAGTTAAAGGTCGAACCAGTTCTACTGCATTACCTTTCACACATTAAGGTTCTACAAGGTGGTATTATCCGTCACTTTCCAAAATCAAAGTCTCTAACATTGAATTGACCTGATATAATTGCATGTTATTCTGAACATGGTAATGTAAATAATTTCTGCAGGCTTGGAATTGAGAATGAGCACAAGTACAAGATTAAAGGCATGTCTGTATAACTTCACTTCTCCTGGCGGTCCAATGTATCCCACGAGAGCTGTCCGTCATGCCGCTTGGGATTCCTTGGATTTTCTTTTCCCTGTGAGTGCTTTTTTCCCTGGTTGTTAGTGCCATTTACCCGGTTCCTCATCAATTTCATAAAGTAATGAATGTCATGAAAGTGCATATTTTGGTATCAACTCTTAGGATCAACAAGTCATACAATTTAAGCAATGTAATAGTTGTAGTAAATGATACTCTGCTTTAGATGATGAGGTGCATTCTTTAATGATCATGCCTGGATAATATTTAGATTTAGAAAAAGGAACTTGAGTTGATGCATGATTCCACATTCCTAGTACATGCATGACAATAATACTAATTGCCTGCCTGCCACAGGTTGGACAGTATCCTCGACATCTCATAAGCCTCTTTTTTCGACTCCTATATCCATGGTGCTGGCCCTCTTCCTGTTGGAGTTTCATAATATCTTGCATTAAGGCCGTATTCTATTCTCTGTTGAGGCTGTTGTTCTCTAGCTGGGAAAAGCTGAGAGAGCCGAAGAAATACTAAACGCTGATGACAAAATATCCAATATCCTAAACCCTAAACTTGCAATCTCAGCTTGAGATTTATAGCATTTTGTGGTTCCCAGGCCCGTGAGGGTTTTGTCCGAAATAACATATATTCTTTTTGGTCGAATTTATTTGAAGTGCACGTGTCAAAGCACCGGCAAGGGCGAGGATTATGTCTATTACTAGCTGTAGTGGTATTTGAAAGGGCATCGACCCCAGGTGAGCAAGGTTGTCAGTTTTGTTTCAATTGACAGTTTGTTTTTTAAATTGTAATAGAATATTTCGGTTTTGAATTGTTTATATGTTTTGGGGTTATATTATTTATGTCTATATTTATATAAATAAATATATTAATTCAACAAAAATAATTAGTTCAAATCTAAACATAAAATTATTTAGAATTGTATAATTTAAATTTCAAATATAAGTAAAAAAAAATAAGAGTTGAACTAATATAACTCGAATGGCTTGATGAATTCAAAGAAAACATGGAAATTGATAAAAATATAGTTTGATTAAAAAAATTAAGTTGACATCTTAAAAAAATATTGATATATTGAATCAACTTGGGTCAATTTAGTTTAACCTTTCAAATTTATGACATGCGTTATAAAATCATGATGATATTAAATAAAGCAAATCAAATCAAATTATAAAGTTCAATTTGTAATAAACTTGTTGAATAATGAATTGAGAAAAAATTAATCTAAAAAAAGATAATAAAATAATTTTTCTAAACAAAATTATAAACTTGTATATTATTACAAAAATATCTTCATCAACCTCGCAAGGTCATTGTATTTTCTGATTGCTCTGAAATTTTAACATACAATATATACTCCTCGTAAAATTCTATCTCAATCTAATAGTTGGATTAAGAGATATAATTGATATTGTAAAACTATTCATTATTTAAAAAAATATATTATTTGGCCGGAACAAAATCGAAACGTTTCGAACGGAATTATTTGGCCGGAAAAAATATATTATCCTTTTGTGTTGATGTCAAGGTGGAAGGGATAAGGGTTTCAATAGGATCATCGGGAGGGGAGTTAAGTGGTATCTCAAATGGATCATTTGGAATAAGAAGTGATTTATGGTATGCAACTAGATTCTCAATATTAAATGTAGAGCTAATGCCAAAATCATGTGGTAAATCAAGAACATAAATGTTTGGACCAACCCGTTGTAGCACTTTGAAGGGCCCAACACTACGTGCATGCAATTTCTGATTAGCTACTAAAGAAAATTGTTTGGGTCTAATCTGTATAATAACATATTCTCCTATATTAAACTCTTTATGTCGCTTATGTAAATCAGCTTGAAATTTATATTGCGCATTACTTGCTTGAATTTGTTTAGTGATCTCGATATGTAAATCCTGAATTCTATGTGCAAAAGACTCGGCTGACTCGAACACTCTAGCATGAATGGATATAGGAAGGTCTAAAGGTTTTCTAGGCTTGTAACCATGTACAACTTGAAAATAACTCATGCCTATTGACCTATTAATAGAGTTATTATAGGCAAACTAGGTCGTAGGAATATCATCAAAGTATACCACCAAGAACTTTCCTATAAATGGCCTAAGCATTGTGTCATTACTCTCATAAAAGTGTTTGGTGCATTGGATACGCCAAAAGGCATGACTAGCCATTCATATAAATCATCCTTAGTCTTAAATGTTGTTTTCCACTCATCTCCAAGACGTATAATTTGATGATACCAACTCTTCAAGTCAATCTTAGAGAAAATCTGGGCTCCTGCCATTATATATAGCATGTCATCCAATAGGAATCAAAAAACGATACTTGACCGTAATCTTATTGATGGCTCGACTATTTACACACATTCTTCATGATCCATCTTTCTTAGATGTTAACAATGCATGTATTGCACAAGGGCTCAAACTCTCTCGAATAAATCCTTTTTGTAATAACTCATAATCTTGCCTTTGCAATTCAACATATTCACTCGGGTTCATCCTATAATGAGGCAAGTTTGGTAATGTGGCATTAGGGATAAAATCAATGGCATGTTGAATATCACGCATGAGGGGTAAAGCATCAGGTAGTTTAGAAGGGACAACATCTGGGAATTCTTTCAACATTTTCCTTACCTTTTAGGTGGCCCTTCTAAAAAGTCTTCTACAATCTCCTTATCAATTCTTTGGGACTTATTATGTTAAGTCCTATTTCTTTCACTTTATTCTTCTTCTAACTAATATCATTAGACCTTTGAGGTAATCAAATAAGCTAGATTTTTTACCTTGAAAACAAAATGAGCAAGAATTTGGTTGCCCAAAGATTGTAACGTCCAAATCATATAACCAGGGTCTACCTAAAATGACGTGCCCTACATCCATGGGAATAACATCACACCAAATTTCATCATGATAGTCCAAGATCTTTATGGGAAAAACACCTCTCTTTGACCACTATAGATGTATCATTAACCCAGGACACACTATAGGGTTTAGGGTGTGGAATAGGCTTTAAGCCTAAGTGGGATACACTACTCGAGAAAAATGCATTAATGCAACTACCACTGTTTATGATGATCTTACACCATTTATCTCCACATTTAATGTAAGTGTAAAAATTAGCAATCCTTCTCCAATCCTCAGTTTCTTTAGGTTGTGTTAAAGCATATATAACTATGCTTAATCTGGTTGTCTTGTTTTGTAGGGATATAGACCTAACACATCCTAGCAAGTTGGAATCATCTTCCTCATTATCTAGTTCCTGAAAATCATTGGGATTGTGTTGATATATGTTATCATCACAATTATCTTAATCACCCATATCCTCTTGCCCCTTGATGAACAAAGTCTTATTAGGGAAACTAAAGGAAATATGACCAAAACCCTGACATTTAAAACACTGAATTCTTGAGATTATCTTAGGTGTTTCATGAAAATACCTTTACCCTTATTTTCTCTAAATATATGGGAAATCAAAGGATTGGGTTTACGAGATGGGGCACCCAATATGGAGTTAATACTTCCAAGTTGAGATATAAAAAGGGTATTATGAGTGTCCTAACATCTTGTCCACTGACTTTTTGTGACTAAGTCATAATTTTATACCAATGTATAAGCTTCATCAAGGGTGGAAACACCTCTAAGCACAACCTCTCTTATAAGATCATCGTTTAAGCCTTTTCAGAATCTACATAGGATCATCACTTCATCCTCCCTAACTACACACCTCATTCTATACTCATCAAATTGTGCCCCACACATTCATTGGCATACTTGCCTCCTTGCCTCAAGTTATTCTACTGGTCCAAAATATTTTCTCTGTGAGAATGAGGTAAATACTTTTCTTTTAACTTAACCTTCGTTTCAACCCAATCAGTAATAGGATGTTGACCTCTCCTAAGCAGACTCTTTTACACTTTCCCAATAGAGCTGAGCGGTTCCACTAAGTTTCATCTTTGCAAATTTTACCCTCCTATTCTCAGATAGACTATACCAGCCAAATAATTGATTCATGTCACGGATCCATCTATCAAAGATCCACGGGTCAAGTTGACCCTCAAAAGTTAGGGCTTCTACCTTGATATGCCTCATGACTCGCTCGTCACGATCATCGTAATTGTGATGACCTTGATTGTGGTTGTATTGACGGTTCCTAAGATGAGATGGTCTTTGATAGTAATCATTGGAACGCTCACTATTGATAGAGTCGGCAAAGTCATTATGACCCTGGTGGTGGTTCCTACGAGGAACTGGTCCTTAAGGATTTCTATGGTTGTCATTAGAATGCTCACTCTCACTATATTGCCCTACTTGCAAAGTTTCTATGGACAATATCCTCCCAGAAAGGTTGTTAATTTGATTGGACATGTTTCTCATTTCTGTTTGTATAAGTTGTAATTGCTCTTAAATATCTCTAAGAGCATTACTAGAGTTCGGGTCCACGGTAGCTATGACTTCTAGATTGTGTACTAGACGACCACTATGTAATTGCATGCAAAACTAATCTTGAGACTGAGATCACAAAAAACACTTGTAAGTAAAAACGCAAAATAAAATTATAGCTATTATTTTTATTTTATTTTTTAAAAAGATTTTTTTCTCTCTCTTAGAGACTAAGTAATGACATATTAAACAAGGAAAATTCACAAGCACGCAATGTAAGTCCTCTAAATGCACACAGGTAATTCAAACACAATGTTTCAGTTTTTCCACGAATTTAACCAAGTTCTACAATTAATTAAGAGGATCAGAAACTCAATGTCAATAAATAAGCTCAAAATTTAAGGTAATTAAATTTGTGAGGCGTATTATGCAACTTGTTAATGGGCAAGCACAAAGAATAATATTAATGTTAAATCTTGGTCAACAAGTGTAAAAGCTTACCAAGAACAATGATATTCAATGGATAAAAGAATTTCTGACCAGTGATGTGATTGTAAGGGTGACATGGCAAAACTAGTGATGTGGCAAATGATGCAATGTTGTATGGCGTTGGCGTGACTGGCAACTCAGGCGTTGTCTCGGATGACGTGGCTGGTGACGCAAATCCTGTCTAGGGCTAAAGTGGCAGGATACTTATTTTTAAAAGCTTTTGCTTTCTTCTTCCCTACCTTTTTCGTCTTCACCTTGACGGCAATGGGGCCTGGCGAAGCGAGGGAAAGGTTGTGGTGTGGCGTTGTGGCGGGTGCTACTACTGGGGGTGTGAACCAGTGGTCGTTGCGGTGGATGGGTTGCTGAGAACAAACACATGTTGTGGTTGTGGCTGTGATTGGTTGAGGCACTGCTGATGTGGGAGGCATCGTTGCTGAGAATTGTTGTCGGTGAATAGCGAGATAAACAGTGTTGATGAACATTTTTTTTTAATCTGAACAATATGATTTTTTTTTTAATCAGAATAGTATGATTGTTTTTTATCAAACCGGATCTAGGGTTCTGAATTGTTTAATTGTAAAAACAATTAAAAGTCATGTTTTATATCAAATTTGATGCGAAACAATAAACAATAAGAATTAAAGCAAAAAAAGAGAAAAAAACTTTAGAGAGAGATAAAAAAGTTGAGGAAGAGGAGAACGAGGATTTGGAATCGGAATATGCAAAGTCTGCAAAATTATCAATATTCATCAAAAGCTCCCTTACAAAATTATAGAAGAACATATAAATAGTAAGCCCTAAAATATATCACTATTAGGCTCAGTCCATCAAATAAAAATGTTTAACATAAATAATTTCAAATAAATAAAATAACAATGAGATGGACCCAAATGGGCTTAGTCCCCTAACCAAAGCATGATAGACTGGGTCTTCCTATATTGTCTTCGTTCATATACTCGTATAGTTTACGGTGGGCTCTGGTGTCCCCACCATACGTTGTCAAAAAATAAAGTGATTTCTAATAATCATCTTAGTACTTGTATTTATGGTAATATAATTAAAAGTTTTTTATTTATTTTATATAAAGTATAATTTATCATGAAAAAATTATACTCAGTAACTAAAAAAATAAATATATTATATTATATTTTTAATAAAAAATAAATTTATGATGCTGATTAAATTTATATGCTTGTATATAAAAGAAGAATATTATATTATTCATTGTTGTAAAAAAAAATTAATTTGAAAAACAATGACAAGCATCTACAAAAGAGTCGTATCGAATTTCAAAAATATGTTTCTCAAACTTAATATAAATTTAGAAAATATGAGAAATAGTCTTCAAATAAATAAAAATTTAGTTTTTTCTTTCCAAAATATTGGAACACTGCCATCTTTCTCAACAGCACCATGCTAACTCCACGAAATGACATACAATTTTTGGCTACGAATATAGTGAACTTGGCAAGCGCAGTGGGCTGTACGCTGTAGCTTTTATTTATTTCTTTTTTTTTTTTGGTTATCAATGACATTTAGTGGCCCCATTTTCTGGATGCAATTGCAGCTTAAAAATTGAGATTTACCCTCTCGTGCACAAGATGACTTGCGCAAGCATAATGACCATAAAAGGGTTAACCAGCTGCATTCTGACGCAAAAGGAAATAGTTCCTCTTCCCACCCCACCTTTGTAAAGTCACGAAGCTAACCAAACAAAAAGCAGGAGTACATCATATAGAGATAGCTCTCCATCAACCCACATCAAAGAAACTTCCACAATAAAGATTCTAATAGTTTTCTCTAACAAGTATTTACGAAATCATAACCACGACTTGGCTGAGACATAGAAGATAGTTCCATTGCTGCATGATCAAACACACAAAAGCAATGCATGAACGATATAGGACCTACCACCAAGACACCAGAAATGACGTCAATTTATCTGCATTGATTCTGAATGATACTTCTCTAAATCTGCATCCAGATCTTCAGCAGATACCTTTTCACCACGACCCCTTCCACGTCCTCGGCCCCTTCCAAATCCACGGCCGCTGCCACCGCGTAGCTGTCCCAATGCACCACCCCTACCTCTTACACTGCAGAATAACCAAAAGGAAACCCATGAATGAACAGGTAAGAAAAATAACAATTCTAGTACAGTTCTCTGGGCGAGGACATGTACCAAGCATATTCCATTCTTGGAACCCAATAATAGTTGCATTAATAATATGTTTAGGTCTTTTTTCCTTTGTTTAAAAGATAAATACGTTCAGTGACAAATGAAATTGCATTCCACTCGCATACAGATGTATAGATGTAAGAATCTTACAGTTCATGATACAAATCTCAAAAATCAACTATGAACTCAATCACAGTATGAATTGCTGGGAGAACTGCATATGGATATTGATTGTGTGATTTAGGCACAATTTGTTTCGAAACTCTGAATTGCATGACTCAACCAAATTAAAAAAATAATTACTCACAAAGAGATGATTAAAAGAGGATCTACATGATGCAGGGCATATTTGGTTGTCCTACTGGGAAATTCGAGATTTTAAGATGTTGATCAAAGAAGCAAAGGATTTGAGGTTTGTAAATTGAAATGTGGATTAATGTACAAGGCTGCTAGGAGTTTTAAAACCAGCAGTTATATATAACTTAATAGTTGTTATTTGATGAATTTGGCCAACCCCCTTTAAATTTTTGGCCGCTACTGAGGGTGCAAATAAAAATCAGCCCTAACAGCATTATATAACAGTATCAACTGTTATGGCTGTTATTTTGAAGATACCACCGCTTAAAAAAAAGGGCTTGAAAGTTTTCGTTGACTTCCGTTTGTTCTTATTTCCATGATTCCACATAAAATAAGCAATTCCAATTTCTAGTAATGTACTAGTGGTACAATGACACTCATGCCCAGTTAACTTCTTTTTTTCCTTCTCTCTTTCTCAACTCTCTCTCAACCTTCTTCACACGGTTATTTTTTATTACCTAACCAAATCAAATGCAAAGTTAGTTATTTGCTGGGGAAGAAACATTCTTACGTATAGGAAATTGAGGTCATTATGATATTTTGACATGGTACAGCAGGCACCACCAAAACCAGGATCTCAAAGGCAGAAAGCATCTACCATACATGACTATCAGCCGGACTAACTCATAAGTTCTAATCAACTGATATACTTAGTAGCCCACTACTACCCAAAAGCATGCACAATAACACAAGATTTCAAGATCATATGCATAAGCAGAAATAAAAAAAGGCCCTTGGGAGCTACAACTTAATTGAGCAGCAGATAATCATCCTTATGAAATTCTGCATTTAAAGTTCAAAACTTTTCTATAACAAGAGAAATAAATGATGGAACAAAAATTCTGAAAACAATTCGGCAGCAACAGGACATAATTGCACAACATTAGCAACCAATGACAGTATCAAAAAACCAAGTTTGCAACATATTTTGCCAGAAGCCGACATAGACACCAATATCATAGGAATAATGAACAACACAACTGACAACGGGCAAACAATAAAGAGAAATGTTACAGTAGCCAAGCAGCACAGAGCAGAATAGGAGGGGAGGCTTACCGTCCAGGAAGTCCATTAAAATTTCCAAAAGCGGCATTAGCATGAGGAGGTGCACGAGGAGCAACAAAATTTGTTCCCACGATCTCTATCTTCATAGGTTTCCCATCAAGCTGAACATTGTCGTACCTCTTAACAGCAACTGCAGCTTCAGCTGGTCGTGAGAAGACAATTTCCGCTGTTCCCTAAGAAAAAAAAGGTATTCTAAACTACAGCAGGACACGAAGAATCCATCAGGAGTACGTAAATTATGCCAAGCTTGAGTTAGATACCTTCGATCTGCCGCTCCGGTCGTAATGGATTGAATACTTTTTCAGTTCACCCACTTCGGAAAACAATTCCTGCACATGGTTTATTCATCTATCATTATTAAAACAAAACAGTAGATCTAAAACAGTAGATCAACAACCTTAAACATAATTACAGTAATTAGTGGGAAAAAATGAAATTGGTGAACTAATCAAGGAAAGGAAAAATGACCTTGATGTCCTCGTTAGAGACTCCATAATCTAGATTGGACACGTAGAGTTTGTTTCCTTCTAAAGAGGAGGTCCGACCCGATTGATTCCTAAACATGTCGTGCTGCCAAGTACTTTCCGGAGCCTGAGAACAAAAAAAATTAAACAAAAATATCGAAGCTCTATCTAGATAATTTACAGAGAACGAAAAACAGAAGAAAAAACCTTGGCGGCGGTATAAGGAGCTGCACGATTGGCGGCGCGAATAGGGAAGCGGCGAGCAGGACCGGCTCCCGAAGGACGGCCTCTGCCACGGCCCCGGGAGTTACCGAATCCGGATTTTTTACTATTTTTTATGATGTCATCAAGGGACATATCCAAAGTATTTGACATTTTATTTTATGTTGAACTTAAAATCAGAAAGATAAGATGGAGAAAGAGAGGAAGCAACTGATTTACGAGGAGGCGGAGGAGTGTTTCCTCGAAGTAAGAGACTGAGCTTCAGAGATTTCCCGTAATGTTTAAGGTGTTGTGGAGGGGGGATGGGCGCGTGCAATCCACGCTCACTTTTCATACTTCTATGATGGTTGCTATTTTTATATGGTTTAATAATATAAATTTTGAAGTATGAAGAGAAAAGGTGTCGTGGTGTAGTTGGTTATCACGTCAGTCTAACACACTGAAGGTCTCCGGTTCGAGTCCGGGCGACGCCATTTATAACCTCTCCGCTTTTTGGGAATTTTGTTTCCTCACCGAAAAATTGAATCTTCTAATTTCTTTTATTTCTAGAATCTCTATATTTTTTTCTTTTCATTCATAAAAATGATTTTTTAGCATTTTTCACAGCTAAGAAAATGAAAATGAATTCTACCATAGTAATAACAAATTGTATATATACTTGTGTTGGATGAAAAAAAAAAAAACACTAACTATTCACTAGAGAAAACATTTATGTGTGTATCAATAAATAAATAAAAATTAGTTTGTATTGCGATACAATAAACTTCTACATCTAATACCAATATCTATATAGGATTAGAATTGTTTATGTAAATATGATTCAAACTTTGTAATAATTTAAATATGGGCCAATACTATTTTAAATGATAGGCAACTCTATATATTCAATTTTGATAATTAGCTTATAAAGTAAAGTGGAAGCAAAGAAAAATATTAAAAAATATTTTCAAAAGCTCTTTTAAAACACAAAAACAAATTGACTCTTAGTTAAAGTTAGAGAAAGTTGTCGTTTCATTTCAAATTCCATACTTGAAATATCTAATTGATAATAAAAAAATATATATACAAAATTGTAATGTCAACTCTGAATATATTTTGAACATAATTCTTCCTCTATTATAACATATGATTAAGAGGGTTTGTTTTTATTTTAATGCATTTAAACTTTACAATTAGCTTATAGGAGAATTTATTAAGTTTCTTTAAATCACTAATATCAAATGTATACTTTTAAAATCATATGAGCAAATTATTTAATTTTAGTTTTCAAACTCATTCAAATATTGTAAAATAAAGAAATATTTTTTATATAGAGAGTTAGTTAATTCAAGATGATATCTTTTTATTCAAATATGTCTTCTACTATAAATTTATATATGATATCTTATTTTAAAATAACATTGAGATAATAACAACTTAGATTAACATGTCGAATTGAAATAAATCATGATGTTCAATTCTCAATCAATTTATTATTGAAGGATAAAAATAAAATAAAAACTAATTAAAAAAGACAAACAAATGACTTGTGCTAGCCAAGTCAACTTGTCAAATTTATAACTTGAGTCATGAGACCAAAATAATCTTATGGAAAGCAAATTATGAAGCATAATTTTCAATCAACCAAATATTGAATGATGAAATTGAAAAAAATAATTAAA
Source organism: Salix purpurea (assembly GCA_027405865.1). NCBI lineage: Eukaryota > Viridiplantae > Streptophyta > Magnoliopsida > Malpighiales > Salicaceae > Salix > Salix purpurea. The sequence continues at coordinate 7,784,915 of JAOWLH010000001.1, forward strand.
AAAGAACACAACAATAAAATAATTAACCCAGATTAACTTGTAAAAATCATGATTGTATCATGATACTAAGATAACCTTATAAAAAGTAAACTGGAAAACTTATTTGGGTCAATTCAGGGTTAACCTGCCAAACTCATAACTTGGGTCATTAAACTTAATCCCCACACAAAACAAATTAAAAACAAATCATGAAGTTTAATTCTTAATTAACCTATTATTGAAAAATAAAATTGTTAAAATAAGTCAATCTAAAAAAGAAATAATAAATTAGGTAATGATTGTCAACTTTAGAAATTCCAAATAGACTAAGTTAGGTAAGGTAGGGAGTATCGATCTTCCTCGTAACTTTCATATATAAATTACTTAATGACTTGCCTCCTAAAATTGGTTACATTTAAGCTCAAATGTTTGTGGATCTAGCACCTTACCAAATCTAACTCTTACCAAATCTATCTCTTCTAGGATCAATTATGTGGTGAGCTTAAACATTTATAGGTCCAACATCTTACCAGATCTAACTCCTTTAAGCTCAAATACGTGTCAACCCCAAACATTTATGGGTTTGAAATCTTGTCAAACTTAACTCTTTTGTGGCATAATTTTTCTTCAAGTACAAGCACCCAAAATGGGAATTTAAGGTCATTATCTACTCTCTAACCAATCAAAAATCCTGTAAAAATCATTCATGCATTAAATCAACATTAATGTTTATTATAAGGGATGATCCCATCAATATTAATATTGTGTTCATATTGACGTATGACCATCTTCAATAAACATATAACACTCTCAACATTAATGTCATAAAAGAAGATTTACAACCCCTCTAATAGATAAGGAAAAGGTTATAACAACCCAAGAAAAAAATTTATAATCTCTTACTCTCCTACAATTAATTCTCACCATTCATAATTTATTAAGAGCAATCATTTTTTTCCTTAAATTTAAATGTATATTTACTACAACTTTTCATAAGAGTCATTAACTTAATTATTGAAAGGTCCAAAAAATTCATAAAAAATATTGTTTTAAAAGAAATTCAACCTTTGAAAACCTTAATTATGGAAAATAGAAGATTGACATGCACACATGATTATCTATCATCTAAGTGTCACGAAATATAATTTCCCTAACATCCAGGATTATAGAGAATCATCATGTACCTTTTAGTTAAATATACCCTTTTATCATTATGTATGTATCTATGTGTGTGCTTCTATTGCAAATATTTCATACAAAGAAATCATAGTTGAATTATTGTTAAAAAAAAAATTGTTAAGCTAATAATTATATTTAATCATTAGGGATAAAAGTAGAAATTTTAATAACTCATTTTGACTTTTTAACATTATGATAAAATAAAATATATGTTTAAAAGAATTAATTTTCTATGATGATGTTTAGTAACTTTCATAGACAGAAAGAACAAAGACAATAAAAACAAGAATATATTTGATTAAACAAGAATGTATTTGATTGAAGAGACAAAGACATGAAAAGAAATGTGTCTTTAAGATCATTTTAGAATGAATTTAAGTACTTTCAAAAGCATGAGATATAGAGAGGATATTTCTCTAGATACAATAGTTATAATTATTTTCATTCCTAAAATATCTTTCTAAAAAACTTTGAAATTTATGCTCAACTAAGACATGTAAGGATAAAAACAATTATTATCATAAATTTAAAATCTAACTCGAATGTTAATCTAAGGCAAAGCCCAAGTCAAATTGACCCAAGTTAGCGTAAGAATTAAAGTGTTTATTATCATAGTCTTAAAACTCAATTTAAGGGTTGATCAGAGACGATGTCCATATCATTAATGAGGTTTACTATTGATCAAGGTCAATATAAAAAGAAAAATTATTATTATCATAGTTTTAAATGTTGATATAAGGTCAATCTAGGGTAAGGTTCAAATCACATGTCATGCGGGTTAACCTGGGTTGAGGCCCAATCATGGATTTGAAGAAATAATTTGGGTTAATCGGGTCAGTGTAAAAATAAAAGTTGCTATTATAATTCTTAAATTTGACTAAATGTCAATTATGGCAAGTCACAAGTTAGAAAGGTCAACATAGATTGACTCAAGTCGACGAATAAATTGAAGTGATTATTATTATTATTATTATAGTTTTAAAACTCAATTCAAATTTGACTGAAAGCAAGGTTGAAGGCATAGGTTAGAGGATAAACTCGGCTATCCCATTTTTTTATTAAAAAAAATACCAAAACAATCTTGGTTTGACCAATTGTTTTCCTAAAAAAAATCAATGGAATTTATTTTGTGTTTTATCGAGGGTTAACCTAGTTTTTTTACCATGTCAAGTTGAGTAAATTATTCATTCATTTTTTTTGTAAACTCGGACCAGTCCAGGACTCATGTCAACCCTTCAAGACAGTCTCGATTAATAATTTGAACTATTATAATATTAATAATTTCAACACTCTATATAAACTAAAGTCTGCGTGTGTTATTTTTTAATTAAGGGTAAAAAAAAAATCTCATATTTTATTCTTGTTTGTCGTAATCAAACAGAATATAGAGACAATATTTTGTCTTGTACATTGTACATCACTGTCAAACACAATTTTATCATCATTTCCTTTTTCATATTGTCTCATTTATTTCTATTATTTTTATCCCCCAGAAATAATCAAACGCTACTACTAATTGAATTTTATGAATACCAGCTTACCACCTATGGGGAAAAAATGATGAAGTAAGATTGCTCTTTTAATATATTTAGATAAATTGAAAGAAGGGTGAAACACAAATTCTGAATAAAATAAATACATGAAAAGGGCCCAACCGGGTTCGAACCGGTGACCTATTGATCTGCAGTCAATTGCTCTACCACTGAGCTATGGACCCCTTTGTGTACATCACCTTATATATAAACAAACAAACAAAAAACTTAGTATATATTATGTTTTTCTGTTGCTGAGTCATTCGGGCCGAATACTGAATCCGAGGATGCTTGAGCATAAAATGCTATTCATTTCGTTTATTATTAAATGGAAAATATATCAATTAATTATTATATTTAAGCTCCGTCGCTGTTTTTACAGAAAAACGTTGACCACTCGACCATGCCCTTGTTAATGCTATTTTATGCTGGCCTGCTTCATCCCCCTTGCATAATTTGCTTCTTCGTAGGCGATTCGATCTGGTTTTATTGCTGTTTGATGAGACTGGCAGTAATTCGAAGATTCTGTGAGTTGAAGAATTTCGTTAAGGCCGAGGAAATGATTCATTAATGTGTTAATTCATGGGGTTTGCTAGAGCCAGACAGTTTGGGAGGCTATTGAGATCAAGAATGATCTAATTCAAAAGGGATTGACTGCTAGCAGGATTATTTATTTACTATTTGACTCTGCGGTTGAAATTGTGTTTTAAAATTATTTTTTATTTAAAAATATATTAAAATTATTTTTGACACCACATTAAAATAATTTAAAAACATTAAAAAATTTAATTTAAAATAAAAATAAAATTTTTTAAATTTCTTCATAGTTTGAGGTTGGCGCGGGGGTAATGGATGAAATGGTCCCGTTGGGATTTGTTCCAAGTGAAACAGCCTTGTCAAGTCTTTTTGAAGGGTTGAGGAGGAAGAGGGGAAGGTTGTGCATACTTTTAATTTGGTTAATAGACTATGAATGATGTTCTCATTTCTCATACAGAATTATGAAACCTTTATAAACTTTGATTGATATTAAGTTTTAACCTGAGATATAGCAATATCCTTTATAAAACTTCATTTTAATCTAATAATCAGATTAAAAATTATGATTAATATTGTAAAACTAGATGATATTTAAAAAAATAACAAAAAAAAACTATTTTGCTAGAACAAAACAACCATGATGAAAACTAGTTATGAGCATAGGATTAAGATAATCCAATAGAAAAAAAAGGGAAAAAAATGTGAAGTCCAATTCCTTATAGATCAAACATTAAGGGATGAGATTAAAAACAATAAACTTAACTAATTTAATAAGGAAAAAAGATTGAGATCAATTTGTGTTAATACTTGAAACTTGTGACCTAGTCATAAGCTCGAAATTAACCTCATTAAAAGCAATTTCAAAAAAACAACAAAGCAAAAACTCTCAATCACAAAAAACTAGGGGGTGAGATTTTTGAGAAATATGCAATGGAGGATAAGATTTAACATGAAAATAAATTGAAATGAAATATTGAGTATGGATGACAATAGGTACCTACAAGTTGGATTTTTTTATGTCTATACCCTACTCATTATTCATTGAGTAAAACATTTAGGTATTCATAAACTATCAATTGAGTTTTGGGTATCCACATGAATATCAATCATTTGGCTATTATTTACTATTCAATAAAAGAATTATGATTATATGTGTTTGTGTGTTAATTAAAAAATATAATATTATATCAATAATATTAAAAATGTGCAACATATATATTTATATAATATAAATATACATTTCATGTTAAGTTTGGATGAGTTTTTGATCGGTTTAAATAATGTTCATATTTTATCTATTACCAATGAAACCATAAAAATATCAATTGTTCGGGTATGTATCCATCGAGTTTGGGTTAAATTATTATCCCTAATATTGAGGGATGAAATTATTTTATCCATATGAGCCTCTATTATTGAACAACAATTTAATATTAAATAAAAAATAAATTAATTAATATATAAATTTGAAGTATGTGTATCAAATTATATATCACATTGTATTAAAAAAATCTAAATATTCTAAACATATATATTGGTATAATATAAATACAGATTTTGGTACATTCTAGGAGGTTTAATGTATGTCTTCATAATATTCACATCATATTTATTACTAATTGGGTAAAGTAATCATCCAAAAAACACCAACTTATTTGAGGAAGGTAGGATGGGATAAAGACGACATCCATCGGGTTTGGATTAAATTGCAATCTTTAATGTTGAGGGATGAAATTGAAAATAAAATTGAATTAGAAAAAAAAAACAAATTAAATGATGATGAATACTTTTTTTTAAAAAAAAAAAAAAAAACTAACCTACAAAAGATAAGAAAACAAAATAAAAAAATCAAAAGAATGAAGAATAAATTTGAAAACTAAATGAAATCAAATGATATGGATAAAATAATAGAAACTACAAAATATAAAAACAAAAAAGATACAAATCAAAAGAACGAATTGTATATTAAAAACAAATAAAAAGTTCGTGAACAATGCCAGAGGGGAGGATAAACAAGTTAGTCATGTCGTCTGTTCTTGTGCATGCTTTGAACGTCGAAAGAGCCTCTTATACAGTATAGTTCTTGTTTTTTTTTTTTTTCTATCTTTTTATATATATATTTTGTAAGAAAAACATTCAGTTTCATCCATATCATTTCATTTCACTTAGTTTTCAAATTTATTCCTCGTTCTTTTCTATTTTGTTTTCTTTAATCCTTCAAGATCATAACTTTTTCCAACTGTTTTCTTGTTTCTATCCCTTATTTTCATTTTTTAATTGTTTGGATTTTTTACAGCAATCATTTTGCAGGAAAATCGACATTCAGATCTGAGAAATGGGTTGGCAACATTCTCTGCTAGAAAGATTTTTATAAGCGTGACTGTCCATTTTTTAGCTACTGTTTCTCATGACCTTGAGGAAAATTTGATCATTAAATTAATTTCCAAAAGGTGATTTTTCATTTGTTGGTGTCAGAAACCAAGGGATAGAATTTGAAATTTCTCACCTGGGAAGCCGTCAATAAGCAGAGAAGATAGAGGGAGCAGATGATTTTTCATGGAAGTCTATTTTCTCAGAATCTTCCTGTACGGAAGGAAAGAAATTACGATCTTGAAAGACAACCAAATAGAAGCAAGCACCCCATTCTTAACATCTCATCACTTCTGTCAGGTTTCTCCTGTTCATTTAGGATCAGGGAACCAGTGTTTTCAGTCCAAACAACAAAAGAGATGCCAGAATACTTTAGAAGTTTAAACTTATCACGATGCTGACGACCATCAGGGGAAAACAACCACGGCTCCTGCAATTATTCTTGTCTAAAATAATTTCAAATATCGACAAACATTTTTCCAGCTACTTTCGATTGGCATTGAAACAAGCAGTTGCAAGTATATATGGGAAAATAAATTACAAAAGAAGAAAGGTAGACTAGCTTTTGGCTAGCACATCCATGTATAAAATGAACTATCCACACGAACCAACACTTCAATAACAATGCCAGGATTGAGAATAGAAAAGTGTAATAAGAACAAATCTAAGGAGTCAAACATCCATTTGCAGAGTTGTCGAAACAAATCATGGTTTCTCCTTGATCAACATGATGATACACCATAGATTGTAAACATAGCTATAAGGAAACACACATCCCATAAGTTCATTACATGACGGATCAGAGAAACAGAGCTAGAATCACCAGATCGGTTCTAACAAAGGACTGAATATAAAAACTCAAACAAACAAACCAATCTCATAATTCAGTCCCGCTTATACGTAGAGTGCATGGAACTCTCCACCATGAAACTGGGAGACTTGTTTTTAACTGGCACGGCTTCTGATGACATCGAGACCCATTTCAGTTGGGTCAGTTGCCTGTAACTCTATCTGAATACCATCGAGTTCTCTCTTGAACCTGTCCTTAGAACTAGCATAAATCATCTTGCTTCTCACCCTTGATGTGTCGGGACACCTTTGTAAACCACAAATAAAATGATGAGTGTCAGTTGAAGTGAGAGCCCAGAAACAATAAACGCACATGCGCACACGCACATATAGACAGTGTTAGATTTCGTTACCATGCAATGAAGAAAATCCTGCTCTTCTGGACATTCTCTTCAGTCACAAAATCAAAATCATAAACAGCATAGCGACACTCATCAGCAGGGAGGCTTGCAGTGAAATCTTCATAGCTCTGGGCAGGCTCGCCAAGCTTTTCCACAATAACCTGCTTTTGCTTTTCCTCGATCTTGTAAACTATGAAGCGGTGAGTTCTTTTAGCCTTCAGCTCCAAGAACTTCAGCTTGCAGTCATCATGCACTGCCATACCAGATGCTGCGTTGGCCTGTACTCAGATAGAGATACACGACACACGGTGAGAGGGGGAAACAAAGAATGAAAGTGTTCACTCAGACGAGCGATTCCTGAACGTTCGTAAACTGCAAAGACTCTCTAGTATCATCTCCTTGATTCTTTCTTTAATAGCACAACAGGCGAGATCGATATCAGACAAGCTTCTAAATTTACAAAACTAGTTAATTAATAAATGTACCAACACTTGATAATATTCAACGTTACGACATTAGTCCAACAAATCTTGCATAAACTGATAAAGGGACCACATTGATTGCAAAAATATTTCAAATTTTGGAGTTTTAGTGCGCATTAGTATTAAACCGAACCAAATCCTCAACTCACAGCAAAAAAAAATAAAACAAAATAAGAATCAAGATGATAACAAAAATCAGCAACTATTTATTTATGAATTCAACGTCTCGTTTACTTACAGAAAATACACGAGACACGATGGATCAAAATTAAGAGCATCGACTAGTAGGAAGTAGCATAAGATCTATCATTTTTTCACAAAGTAGTAGTAGTGGAAGCACAAGGACAAAAGAAATTAGAGATAAAATCTCAGATCTAAACAAAATCGGTCGTGAGTCATCAGTCGTCGCTTAAAAACAAAGAAAGAATAGTACAGATCAAAACAAGTAAAATGCTAAGAAATACACTCACCATGATTTTTCTTCTTATGGGGATCAGGTGCAAAAATAACAAGGCAAGGCAAACACCAGATTCACAGAGACAGTCACGCAGTTTTTAGGGTTTTGCTTTCTCCGATTCTTTTTGAGAGATAATGGAGGTTCTCCTCTATGTCTCTCTCCCTCATGCTGGTTTCTTTTTCTTTATTTCTCAATTAATGGAAATCATAATTTTAAAATTTATTAATTTATAATTTGGTTCTTATACTCTTAATACATAAATAATTTAGCTCCTATATTTTTACAAATAACTAAGTACACCCTATACTTTCTTTTTTCTTTGTTTATTTTCATGATGAAATGTAGAGTTGGCACTATTTTTCTGTTAGTTTTCCTCATGTTTGAACAATTAATTAATTATTATTGAAGCTTAAAAAATTAAATTATTTGTTTTATACTAGATTATAATTATCTGAGTTAATATAGCTAATTAGTTTACATAGCATTGAAAATAATACAATAGCTATTTGATCGGGTATATAAATAGATTAAAAATATAAGGATGAAATCTGAGACTCATGAAACGATGAGGACTAACTAATCATTTTTGATAATCTTAAGGGACTACGATATAATTAAGTGGTAACTTTCGGATATTTCTGATGGCTTTATTAATAATATTCCTCTGATGCAAGTAAATCGAAAACATGATGGTGCTCCACCGCGACAACACGGATAAAGTAAGAATAACCAATGATAGCTAGACACTTGTCATCCCTTTTTTTTGAAACGCCAACTTAGGCCCCCTTTTGCTTTCCTGGTCACAGAAGGTATTTTGAGAAGAAAGCTCCACTTAGGGCCGGGCCGGGCCGCTGGACTTTCTTCAATACTTTTCCCCCTTTTTCTTTTTTCATGTGATCTTTCGATATTGCAAAAAAAACAAATATATATATATATAGCATGCTTTTTTTAGACGTTAAAAGTATTTTCAAATCAGTTTACATATAATTTATATTATGTTTTTCAAATTATATTCATAAATTGATTTGATTTGATGTGTTTAGAAATTTTTTATAATTTTTCAAATAATTTCAAAGACTATAAAAACAGGCCTAGATCTAGGTAATAATGTCAGAGGAGTGGCTACTTCATTAAAATAAATTGATAAAGATGGAAAAGATTCCTTTACTGATAAATTAATTTCCTGTTAATATTATTATATTTTACCGCGGGTGTGTAATTGCTTTTAAAAAAAACAAACAAAGTTATTAAAACCATTAAAGTTCACGATCCAAGTCGTAAGGTAACTGATGTCCATCTAGTCCGGTTTTGGCTAGGATTATAGAAAAGCATCCATTTATCGAAATGAATAAAACAAATCCATGTTTTATCTACCATCAGATGATGATACACCGAAGATTGTAAGCATAGCTATAAAGATACAATGCGCAGAGGTTCTTTACAAGATCGATCATAAAAGCATAGTAAAAAACACTGGATTGGTAACAGAAGAGGGCTATAAAATAAAACTCAAACAAACAAACCAATATCATAGTCCAGTAAAGCTCACCGCCTCGAGCTATAAACATGCCGCCGCATATATGCAGAGTTCATGGAACTCTCCGCCGCGAAGTCGGGAGACTTGTTTTTAACTGGCACGGCTTCTAATGACATCGAGACCCATTTCAGTCGGGTCAGTTGCCTGTAACTCTACCTGAATACCATCTAGTTCTCTCTTGAAACTGTCCTTAGAACTAGCATAAATCATCTTGTTTCGCACCTTTGATGTGTCGGGAGACCTATGTAAACCACCGAGAAAATGACGAGTGTCAGTCAAAAGTGAGAGCCCAGAAACAATACGTGTGTGTATAGACAATGTTAGATTTCGTTACCATGCAATGAAGAAAATCTTGCTCTTCTGGACATTCTCTTCAGTCACAAAATCAAAATCATAAACAGCATAGCGACACTCATCAGCAGGGAGGCTTGCGGTGAAATCTTCATAGCTCTGGGCAGGCTCGCCAAGCTTTTCCACAATAACCTGCTTTTGCTCTTCCTCGATCTTGTAAACTATGAAGCGGTGAGTTCTTTTAGCCTTCAGCTCCATAAACTTCAGCATGCAGTCATCATGCACTGCCATACCAGATGCTGCGTTGGCCTGTACATTGAAAGAGATAACATATGGTAAAGACAGAGAAGCAATGAAACCACTCATGTCATGTTTTCACGAGAAACTCTCTTCTTATTTGTTTGATTCATACTTTATTAACATGGTAAGCCTCAGGGGAGGAGATGCAGCATAAACAGCAGAGCTTCTACATTTACGGTATTCATTAATGTCTATGGATCGCAAATTGCTACACATAATTACCAAAGTTGTGGCCACTCGTAACCTACTAGTTGATGTTCGACAAGACCAAGTTAAAAGAAAAAACAAAGCCGCTTTGTAAAAAGCAAACACTTAACCGAGGTGTGTGACAAAGGGCAAAATTGTTTTTTTTTATTGTTATTGTACATAAAAATGAGAGAGAGAGATAGATAAGTTAAAGCTACAACAATATTAGCAAAATGTTAATGATAAAATTACGATTAAAATCAGCCGTTTTGGACAACAATTGTACCGACAAGAATTCCATAAAAAAAAAAAAAAAAAAGGCCCCAGATAAAACATGGTACCATGTCTGAATCGTCATCTTGTAAACTACCTGAGATATAAAAAAGATTAATCCCGATACCCTAATCCAACTAGCTTTCGCCATGTTAATGGTTTTTCCAGTTTCCAATCCATGAACGTACTATTTTCCACTCAATAGCTTGCTGCCAAGAATTTTGCAGAATCGCGGGCTACAATTCCTCATTCCTTTTTGGTAAGCAAACACAAAATGGAATTTGATGCAAATAGCATCCGACATAAAAAAGATCGAATTAAAATAAAGATCAATGTACCAGGCATTATAAAAAAACATCAAGTCAACAAATCAGAAGATATTAGGTCCAAAGATCTGAGAATCAAAACAGAGAAAGGCAAAATCAGATCCGTAAAATTTAACTTGATCGCCTGTCAGTTACAAAGCATAGATCAAAACCAAGAATTTGTTTGATGCAATAAAGTAAAGAGTGAGAAAGAAGAGACTGACCATGGTTACAGGAGGGATGGAGGTGGTCTACGGTTGAGTTAGATAAAAATCGCACCCGGCAATATAGAGAGATATTTATAGAGGGAGAGAGAAGGGGAGGGATCGGAGTTGGGGTTTGCTCCTTGAAATCGTGGGCTAAATAGAAAATAGGTGAGCTACTTCCTTCTTTTTCTTTTTCATTTTCTCGATAAGAATTCAGAAATAAATATCATCATGATGGTGCTCGTGCGTGACAACAGGGACATGGTACCGACATCCAATTTTAAGTGTTTTTAATCTAAGAGGAGTTCTTTGCGTGTGTGTTGCGTGTGTGTGTAGATGGATATGCATTGATGAATACCTTGAACAATAGCCCATCAGTTACAATAAATGGAAAAAAGGATGAAAAAGTCTACAATCGAACATGGAAATCCAGGGAAAATAAAAGAATCAGTCATGATTTTTGCTATACATTGTTTGATTTAATCTACTTATATCATTTTCTAGTATGATGTATATTTTATAAAGTTAGTCGTGTTATTTAGATAACATATAGTTCAAACTAGTGTTCATAACATTGTAGCATTAGTTAACTAGGTATCCCTTGATATCCTCTAATCTCTCAATGGTTAATTTGGTTTTGACTCATTTTTCACAAGGGAAAAAAAAACTTGAAAATTAAGTGAGGTAAACTTAACCAAGAATCATGAAGGAGTAAATTCTTTTAAAGGTTTTAATGGTAATGGTTGTGGTGAAAAGAGGTTTAGAGTAGATTGATTTGTTCTACAAAAAGTCAATATATCGTACTAAAGACTATATTGTCATTATATATATATATATATATATATATATATATATATATATATATATATATATATATATATATATATATATATATATATACAAGTCATCGTTATTGAGGACATTGATGAGGAAGTTATAGAGTATGTTATAGTGATGTCATAAGTGAACTTGATGAACAATCTTATCATGTATGTTTGATAGGAATAATTTTCTAAGTGTGTAACAACTACTGTAAACTCCGGGAAATAAATGCAAGTGTAAATTATAAACTAAATAAACAAAAATAAATAAATAAATATGTAATAATTCACAAACAAATATAAATAAAAAAGAATTCAGAAATTTTGGATAAAACATCCGGATAAAATAGTTGAGATATCGTAATTTTCAACTCGGAATTAATTGGGGTTAGTTTTAAATTAAAGGAATGAACTAAAGGAAAAATAAAATAGGTTGAGGGTGTGGAATTGAAATAAATATAAAGATTATGATTTAAATTATAAGAAGAGAAGATGTGGGGTAAAAAGAAAACATTTAAAGGAAATGGGAGCCTAAGTGCAATAAGAGAAATTAAGAGGTATAATACCCCCTCTCTTTTCTCTTATGTCCAGCAGAATGAGGGGAACAAAGGGAGAAAGATTTTGATATTTTTCTCATCTAATTAAAGAAAATTTTCAAAGTGAAAGTGAGTTTAAGGGTTACCAAAACATTCAAACATAAAAAATACAAAGATTTGAAGCATTATTGGAAAAAGAAATTGGAGGAAAAGGAGTATTGGGCTGACAGCAACATAAAGAAAAAGAGGGGAGGAGGAGATTTTGATTTCACAAGCTATTAGGATATTAAATCTTTCTTGGTATGACGTTTCTTATATGCATATAAATTTTTTTTGACTTTATGGTTAAATTGCATGATTTTTCATTATGAAATTTGGGTTAGGGTTCTTGAAAATTTTTGGGGGGAAATATGGAATTGCGTGTAATTGATGAATGTGACATGAAATGGGATGAAATGAGAGATAATTGGCAAGACAAATGGAAAGGAAAAGGGGAGCCCTAGGAAAGGTCATGGCTAGCCATTGAGGTCATTAATTAGGAGGGAAAGATTATGTGTTTTGCAAAATAATTATTGTATATGTTATGTTGGATGTGAATGTTTGTGTAATGAATAATTGCTCATAAAAAGAATGAGGGGAGTCTTGTTTTTCGAAGGTCAAGTTTCGGTCACATGTATATGATGCAGAAGTTAACAAGTGAAATTCATCTCTTGACTTTCGGAGAGAATCTGAGTGGGAAAACAAGGGAATTAGGATTATGTTTAATAACTATTATCATGCATGATCATAGATTGAGTTTATAGCCAAGGGCCATTTGAAATAGTTCCCCCTTTCTCATTCTTATCTTTGTCTTACAATGTGAAAATGTTCTTTAACATACTTTCTAGCTCTGCATTTAAATGCTTTCAAAAATTATTTTTTATTTGAAAAATATTAAATTAATATATATATTGCTATTTTTATTGTTAACAACCCCTTATTGTAGTATTCCCCCTAGTCATAAATTGGACACAAATGACACTTAACCATGCGACTCAATAATGATAACCTGAAGTAGACTACTCGACCCACTGACCCACTAACTGGTCTAGACTTATTGATTATCCTTGTAATTGAACTAATACTTCCAACTAACAATGCACCAACTACCATGAAACGAATGTCTTCCCGTAAGCCACTCAAAAAACAGTTGAGTTTATAAAACTGCTAACCCTCTAAGTTGGTTTGAAAGAGCCTCAAACTGACTCTTATATTCCTCCGCCGTAGATGTGTGTTTTAGCCGAATCAGGGCCTCCATGGGATCGTCATAAGGTGATGCCCCAAACTTGGTTTGCAGGGCTCGTATGAACCTATCCCAACTATTCAGCCCCCCAGCTGCTTCAATGTCCTGAAATCATACCAAAGTCTTCCCCTCTATATGGAATGATGCCAGTAAAATTCTGTGATAGGGGTTGGTTTGATGATAATTAAAAAACTGATTTGCTCTATAAATCCACCCACTGGGATTGTCCCCATTGAACTTGGGAAAATCAAGCCTCGCCACCCTTGTTTGTATGCCAACGTTATCCTCATACAAGGGATTTGTTATTTGTTGTGAGGACCATAGTTGTCAATACCGTTCCGGTTGTCGTTCCAGTTTTTTTATTTGAAACGGAACGTTCCGGTTTCGGACCGTTCCGGCGTGCCGTTTCGGTATCGTATTGTTCATATATAATTAATTATATATATATATATATATATGAAAAAAAATAAAATATTAATTTAACAAGTATAATTAAAATTCAAGATAAATTAACTTTAAATTATACAATACAAACACAAAGTCATACAAACATAATCTCTAAATTAGAAACATCTCTAAAATTCCAAAATATTATGAAAGTAAAATGTTCTAAAATAAAAGAAATATAAATCAAACATCTTCTACATCATTAATATAAAAATAAGGATTTTGATCTTGCGGTGGAATATAAGAAAAGTCATCAACTAGACATTCCAATAGTTGGTCATTTCCACCAAGCTCATTCTCCTCATTAAAACATGTCAATATATAATTTTGATGTATAAATAAATTATAATTTATATATCAACTGGAATCTATGTATTTTTTTCAAAGTTTATTATCTTATAAATTAATGAATTATTAATTTACCATATTAATCCTAGCAAATTAAATTACATCATCTATGTTATCGTACTTGTTTTGAAGTCTTAAAAACATTTAAAAAACATTGTTTGATTTTTTAAAAATATATTATAATACAGTTAGTTTTATCGGAATGGGCATGGCAGCTACCCTCGGTCACGTAGAGTCATTTATCCACTATCACAAGTACAAAATGATAACTCTTAACTTATGTATGATAACTTATATTGTTTTACTCACATAAAAAGACGCGAGTTGTTTTTATTAAACATATTAATTTCTAATTTAACTCATATTATTTTTATATAAAAAATTACACTTGAAAGAGACTCGTAATCTCTAACAAAGTTTGAAGGAGTGGTTTGTAAAAGGTGAGTGTATGGTGGTGAGTGTATGGTGATCCAAGCCACGACCTCGCTATTTTTATCTCTCGTTGCTTGGCAATTGCCATGTGTCCCTCTCACCAACCCACTTGCTCGCACGCTGGGAGGGAATGGGATGAAACAGAAATCGGACTGCGGTGGCCTAAACTCTAAACAAGTGCGACTATCATCTAGCGGTTCTGGGAGGCTGTCTCTCCGTCGTCGTTTACTGCAATTACAGAAGACTGGAGATCTGGGTCATGAAGGAGTATAATGAGAAGGGGTCGTGGGTTAAGGAATGCAAAATCGAAGCGTACATGCCAAAGGGTTTGAAGCAAAATCTGGACCGGCCTCTGAAGATCTAGAAGAATGCTTCCAATAAAAGGGTTGTTCGAGCTCTGTGCGTCTTGAAAAATGGTGAAATTCTACTGGAGTACAAGAACAGAGTTCTGGTTTCTTACGACCCAAAGAAACCAGTCTAATCAACACGCTAAATGATTTGTCTTGTGAATATCTTTGTCTACTTACCTCTTTTCATTTGGTTTTTGACTCTTTTTTTATGAACTCGGAATGGAACGCCCGGAATGGAATCAAGGCGTTCCGGCCGGAATTGGACCGGAATTTCCGGAACGGACCGGAATTAAAACTGGGACGAACACAACGCCGTTTTGTCCCGGTTTTATGAACAGAACGGAATGTTCCGACCTGAATAGAACGGATTTAACAACTATGGTGAGGACCCTCAGGGTTCGGCTATGTTCTGGGCAACCTTCAGCTGCACCATTGCTTCTACATGTGAAGCCACCACGTCTAACTTCTGTGTTAAACCTTGCACCATTTGATGTAGTGCATTAAGGTTTTGTTGTGATTGATCTTGATTTTGCTTTACAGATGTCAATGATTCCGCCAGTTGAGAATATCTTGTTCCTGTGCCCTCAGCCATGAAAGACCGGCTCTGATACCAATGTCACGATCCTAGAATTTCAAGAATGATAAATGGATTTTTGAGGAATCCAAAACCTCCAATACTTTAATTTAGAAAATTGTTTAATACATTTATTCATGACTCCTGACTTAATATAGATAAAAAAAAATAATGAATTATCGAGTTCTAAGGATCCCAGTAAACACAACTCTGATACTCAGGCGATCTTCAGCTAACAACCCCTTATTGACTTATTCCCCCTAGTCATAAACTGGATGCAAATGACACTTAACCATATGACTCTAATAATAACCCGAAGTAGACTACTCGACCCACTGACCCACTAATTGGTCTAGACTTACTGATTATCCTTGTAATTGAACTAATACTTTCAACTAAATACCCAACTAACAGTGCAACAACTAAACCATCACGCCTGGTTGATAAGACTGCTGATTTGACTGCGAGCTAACCTCCCCGAGCTGACGTGTTCGGTGCCTGACTTGCTGACAGGTGGCTACTGACTTGACCCCTCACTGCAGACGTAGACAACACCAGCAGAAACCACGTGGACGGCACGCAAGTGGCACGTGACAGCAACATTTCTGCTATGAAAATCCAATCATAATGTATTCTTAAACTTCCATCTAATTTACTGCATGTCAAGAGAACAAACGCCTGTTCTTGATCATCTTCCAGAAATAGTTCAAAAATTCTATGATTTCGTGAAACCACTTTACTATTACATGTTAGATGTGCATTGTTGACCAAGGTTTTCCTCCCTTGAAATGGTTCATCAAACATGTCAAAAGTTTATATTACTTCTACACGTCTAATTCTTTCTTTCTTACCTGATTTTAGAATGTTTGAAGTTCTGTTCAACTGGGGCTCAGTTTCTTTGAGCAGGAAATAAGTCAGATTCTTGATGGAGTTTTCGGGGGAGTTTAGACGGGGCAGGACTCGGGAATATGGAGAAGCAAATGGTTTTTCCCTATAGAAAACCAGTTTGCAATTTCGTGGTTAAAAATATTGTACTCTGGCAGGGTGGGAGTGCTATCATCGTGTTGGAAGAAAACCTCAGACTGATTGCACAGAACCCAAACATCAAGATGGCTCCCAACCATCTGAGGAAGAATTTCCCGCAATGACAATGACAACGCTGGTAATTATATTCGGGACAGGAACTTGAAGAGACGGCTACAGGCACTGTAATAATTATGAGTTTAAATGTGTAGCAAGTTTTGCTATTATCTTTTTGGAAGAAAAAAACTCTTTGGGTACACCAAAGAAAGACAATAATTTAAAAAAAAAAACAAATGATGTAAAAGGAGAACCATCTTGAGGCAAAACATAGAGTGTAAAATGGATACACGGTCGACTAAACAAGGCATCTTAGGGTGTGTTTGGCATTTCTTTTGCTTTTACGATTGAGGTTGAAAAAAAGCAGTTTAAAAAAAACGCTTTTACTGTGGTTCAAAATAAGCAGTGAAGTGTTTGGTTAAAACTGTGGTTGAGTTGGAGGTTGAAAACAAACAGTTTTGGGTGTTTGGTTACCAAACTTTTCATATTGCTTTTACCTTGTGAAATTACTTTAAAGCAGTTAAGTACGTGTTTGGCATTGTGGTGCTATCTGCGAATATTGTTTGGTTAACAAAAAAAAGCACTTTTTTGTGTGGGACCCACACCAAATTATGTCCAAAACGTCGATTCATAAAAAGCTAGAAATTGATGTTTTTTTATCTGCGATTCGTGCTTATTGAAACGACGATACAAATCCATTTTACATGCAAAACTGACTGTGAGAATTTTACATGCAAATGTGAGAATTTAACATTCAAAACTGTGAGAATGTGCAGCTGCCCTTGACAAATCCATGTTTGATAATTTTACATGCTCTCTCTCTCTCTCCCCCCAAAACAGAACAACCATGGAAGCCGAGAGCTTCCAACGCTGACTCCGGCCACCACAGGCCACCATTTACGATGAAACCACCACAGGAAGAACCACCTCGGCCTCCTCTACCTGTAGGTATCCTCCGTTGAAGCTCTAGTCGTGGTCGGTGAACAGTACCGCAACCTTCCAACGCTGCCTCCGGCCACCACAGGCCACCATTTCAGACGCCACCACCACAGGAAGAACCATCTCGGCCTCCTCTACCCTTATGTGTCCTCTGTTGAAGTTCTCGTCGTGGTCGGTCGGAAGCCACTGTGCACAGGTGCGCTGCACTGTCACGTGAAGAAGGCGCACCGTTTTACTTCGTTTCTTTGTTAATGATGCTGGACTTGGGCTGGGCTGCACTCGGCCCAGCCCAAGTCCAGCAAAGTTGGGCTTAGGCCCAATTTGGTTGGGCTCACCTCCGCCCAGCCATTTTTTTAAATATATATTTTAAAAAAATTAAAAAATATATATATAGATACAGATCAGTCCTAATGGAAGGGAAATATCTGTTAGTGATGAAATTGCAAGTAGTTTGATGGGAGAATAAAAAATAATATTTGTTTTTTCATGAATTATTAATTACATTATATTATTATAATTATTAAATTTACAATATATATATATATATACACACCCTTTAAAGTAATTTCACAAGTTAAAAGCAATATGAAAAATTTGGTAATCAAACATCCAAAACTGTTTTTTTTTCAACCTCCAACTCAACCACAGTTTTAACCAAACACTTCACTGCTTATTTTGAACCACAGTAAAAACGCTTTTTTGAAACTGCTTTTTTTCAACCTCAATCGTAAAAGCAAAAACAATGTCAAACACACCCTTAACCGGGGCAAAGGAAACACTTGAAACGCAGGGTGTGACAGTAACCATTTCTCAAGCCAAGAAAGAGTTCGAATCTTGTAATCTACGGTGAAAGTTAAATCTAGCAAATCGGTCCCTCTTATAATGTAATCCATTAGACAGTCTATGAGGTAGCATATTATCACAGTTCTCAGCCTCTGCCCACTGAAATAAACAGGCTGTCTTCATTTGGTAACATTTCATTGTTGATAAATGCAGAAATGGGTCCCATCTCACCATTTGTTAGCTGATTTTGCAGTTATCCTCATGATCACTGTAGTTGGAATAAATCAGAGAACAATAGTATGTCATCAGGAACAAAATTGTAATTTCTTACATCATAATCACCTAACAAAATTGGGGAAATAAAAGAGAATCGCACATAACCCCTTAATCAAATATCTTTAAGAGCTCGATCATCACTCGGTGTTTTTTGCAACTTCATCAAAGATCAGCCTTCCATTAACAATCTGTATGCCAAAGCAGGAAAAGGAAAAGGAACAACAGATGATAAACTACCAAAATGGCAGGAGTGAAAAATCAGGTAACTAAGTGTTGTCAATGCTTTAAGTCACATACTTCACAAGAGCAATGACCATTTCAACTTAATCATGCTAAAAAGCAGTAATGGAATGAGTTTTGACAGAGTAAGGTTGGTGCTGCTGTTTCAGTTTTTTGTATGCAACCCGAGGAATATAAAGTCGACTTGAATCCAATAACTGAAAGAAGTCCGAGCGAGACAGAGGGAACACTTAAGCTATCCATCATTTCAGCTTCCAGAAATCAAACAATAAGAAGTTCAAACAAGAAATCTGAGTCTGAAACACCACACTGTGAAAAACATAACAGAAATATATAAACGCATGAAAGTTGAAGAGGGCAGCAAGCTAATTAACCAGCAAAAACTACAAAGCACATTCTTGCTTCCTGTGAAATTTAATTTAGCATTTTAATGGATCTTGCTGTATCTTTTGCTGCTAAATTATCTACAGCAATACCGTCCGGCCTACTTAACCAGTTTCCCAAACATAATACTCTCTTATTGTATGCATGTCTATCCATATTACAGGCTTCACAGGAATTATCATCTTAGATGGTTAAACAAGATCCATCTCCATTTTTGCAGGTTTGCAGGCCTGCAGCCTTACCACCATAAATAAGCAAGAAGACAGCAGGGAGCTGGTAATCTTTTCAATGAAGACAGACTTCACTTCATTGCATAACATTCGCTAATGTGTAAGGCATCAACTGAATAAAACGGAGGAAAATACACCTTGTAAACAGAGAACTGAGGAAAGCATATGAGGCTTATCCTCATATGAAAAGCTTGGATAATAGAAGTGAAGTGAAGAACTTGAAAGCCTAACCATTGCTCGCGAAATCCAATTTCCTTCACCCAATATCTAATTTAAACAGATCAATTTAAAAATCTAATGAATGAGGTGTGTCCATGGAAGTCACTGCCAAGCTTGATATTTTAAGTTAAATCTACCGGATCTTGAAAGGCATGACCATTTTCCCATTTATTATTCTCGGTTGTTTTTCTCTGGGGAGTCTGAGAAATCACTGCAGTTGATGGTCATAATCAAATTGAAAAGTACAGCGCACCTGAAATCCAATATGATGAGGAGATGGCATTTGATTAAAATCTGTGCAAATTCTTTTTGGTTTTTCATCCATTAAATGGGTAACAACCTGTGCAAAACAGGGGAAGGAATCTCTTTGGTTATGCTTTGTTTTGGCAGATTCATGAAGAAACAGAGGATAGAGTTGCTGCGCCTTTAAGAAATGAACAAAGATATGAGTAAATTAGCAGATCCAAACTTCACCGCTTACAATTTAAATTAGCAGATCCAAACTTCACCGCTTACAATTTATAAACCCTATTACTCAAATACAAGGTTAGAGAGAACCCTACTTCACCACAACAACAATTCAAGAGCTTGTAAACTTAGTAACAGCCTTGGTGCCCTCGGAAACAGCATGCTTAGCCAACTCTCCAGGCAAAACCAACCTCACGGCCGTCTGGATCTCCCTTGAGGTAATAGTGGGCTTTTTGTTGTACCTGGCTAACCTAGAGGATTCCTGTGCTAGCTTTTCGAAAATATCATTAATGAAGGAATTCATGATACCCATTGCCTTGCTGGAAATCCCTATGTCTGGATGAACCTGTTTTAGGACCTTGAAGATGTAAATCTTGTATGTCTCCGTGCTCTTCTTCACCCGCTTCTTCTTCTTGTCTCCGGCCGCAGCGCCGCCTCCTTCTTTGGGGAGCTTCTTCCCTGCCTTCGGCTTCTTCTCTGCAGGGGCTTTCTCTGCCACCGTCTTCTTCTCCTCAGCCGGCTTCTTCTCGGCGGGCTTCTTCTCGGCTTTTGGTGCCATTTCTAGAGAGTTTGATTGCGAGGATTCTAGAGGAAGAGGAGAAGATTTTTTTGGAAGGTTGCGTGTTGTGAAAAGAGTTGGGTGGAGATGGTTTATAGAAACAGGATGTGGCTGTGTGATTGGTTGATGAGATTTTACACGGATCGATGACGTGGGGAATTTGGAACGTTGGATTGGGTTCGAAAAAGTTTGTTAATCGATGGTAGAGATTGTTGAGATGAGGAGGCATTTGCCGCGGAACGGTAGAGAATGGGAATTCTTTTTTGAGAATGCAGAAAATGAGTTTCTTACAAAAAGAAGAGATAATTAAATTAAAATAATATAAATATAAAAACATAATTAATAAAGACAAGAGAGAAATATATTTTTTATTATGTTTTTTTCTATTTTTCTAACGTGTTAAGAATACAAGACAAATGATTTATTTATAGGAAAAGAAAATGAACTCAATGGTCATGGAAATCCAAAAGACTAAACTTAAGAGTTATGAACATCCAATACACATAAATATGAATTTATAACATTTCTCCTTGAATAACCATGTACTTTAAATAGAGGGTTTTATATAGATACTTCAAAATCCATATTTGAATACTTCAGGATTCATTAAAACAATGTCAAATTGTCTCATTAAAACCTTGCAATGGAAAACTCGTTGAGAAAAACCTAAGTAAAGGAAAACGAGTATAATTTGCATTCACTTCCCCTCAAAAGTACATGTCTTATGACAAATCTTTAAGATAATGCATTCCAATGTTATGGACAAGTTCCTTGAAAGGTAAGTTTGGTAAAGACTTTGTAAATAAGTTTGTTAAATTATCTATTGATTTAATTTGTTTGATATCAATTTCTCCTTTTTGTTGGACCTCATGAGTATAAAAGAACTTTGGTGAGATATGCTTTGTTTTGTGTCTTTTAATATAGCCTCCTCTGAGTTTAGTGAGGCAGATAGTATTATCTTCAAACAATATCATGAGACTATTTTTAATGGCTAACAATTCATATTTTTTGTTTATATGCTAGATAATTGATCTTAGTCATATACATTCTCAACTTGTTTCATGTATCGCGATAATCTCTAAATGATATGATAGTATCCACTACTATGTGTTTGACATATCTCCAAGAAATTGCAGTACCTTTATAGGTAAATAGATAACTTGTTTATGATCTTCCTTTCTAGGATCAGAGAGATTAACTACATCTGTATATCCAATCAATTATGAATTTGATCCACAAAAAAATAACATAATTTTGGTTGTTCCGTGGAGATAGTGAAATTATGTTTGACTTTATTCCAATGTCTTTTGTGGAAGTAGAACTATATCTTACCAGTAAATTTACTACAAAAGCTATATTTGGTCTTATACAATTTGCAAGACATATAAGTGCTCCAATAACACTAAGATATGGTACTTCAGGACCAAGAATTTCTTCATCCTCTTCTGGGGGTCGAAAAGGGTTTTTTTCGCATTAAATAATCGAACAACCATATGTGTACTTAAAGATGAGCATTGTCCGTATAAAAGCATTGTAGAACTTTTTCTATGTACATCGATTGATGTACAAATATTCCATTATGTTCGATCTATAAACCAAGACAAATTTTTGTCTTTTTGAGATCTTTCATCTCAAATTCATTTTTTAAATAGGTTGCAGTTTTTGTAGCTCTTTAGGAGTACATATACTATTTAAGTCATCAACATATATTGCAATAATAACAAATTTGAATATTGTTTTCTTAATAAAAATGCACAGATAAATCTCATCATTTTTAAACCCTTTTTTTAAAAGGTATTCATTAAGATGATTATACCACATCCGACCAGATTGCTTCAACTCATATAAAGATTTTTGTAGTTTGATATAATAAACACTTTTAGGTTCATTACAAAAGGTTTCAGGCATTGTAAATCCTTAAGGGATTTTTATATGGATGTCTTTATCTAATGATCCATATCGATATGCTACAACTACATCCATTAAACGCATATCTAATGTTTTTTAGAACACTAAACCAATTAAAAATCTGAAAGCGATTGCACCCATCAATGGAGAATAAGTTTTCTCATAATCAATGTCGGGTCTTTGTTAGAAACCTTGTGCAACAAGTCATGTCTTATCTCGAACAATTTCATTGTTCTCTTTTGGTTTTCTAACCAAACCCGCTTATGTCTAAAAAGTATAATACCTTTAGATATATGGACTATAGGTCCAAATACTTCAAGTTTTGCAAGTGAGTTTAACTTTATTTGAATTGTTTCTTTCCATATTGGCCAATCATTTCTATTTTGACATTCTTTAACAATTTGTGGTTCAAATTCATCATCACTTCTGATGATGCAAAAGCAACCTTAAATGCAAATACATCATCTATGATAATTTATCTCGTTCTAAAATCTCTCTTGTATGAACATAGTTTATGGAGATCTCACTATTTCCATGTACCTGGTTCTCTTCGGGAGGTCCCTTTTAAGGGGGATCAATATTACATGATTTGAACACAAGATTTTGTATTTGTTTTGTGGGTGAAGATTCATCAATAGTACCATCATCTATTCATTGAAGTTTTTGTTTTCTAGGATTTTTATCTTTAGCGCCAATAAGTCTTCTGCGCTTTAGGTGTGGTATAGATTCATTTGTTGCTATGTTGACCTTTTTTACTTTAGGAATTTCAATTTTAGATGGAGCATTTGCAGCAAAAATATAAGATTTAACTATCTTTTTACTACTGGTGAAACACATCCGGTAAATTGATTTGCAATGTTTAGAAATTAATTATCTTTTAAACTTCAAGTTCACATTGATATATCCTTGGATAAAAATAAGATAACTTTGAGTTATTCCAAGTAATTTATTGTCGTCCTTCAAGCACTGAATTAGAGAAAAAAATATTCTTATCAAAATAGTAGTCTTCAAAATGTGTCTTAAAAATATCATTAGTCAAAGGTTTAAGGAATCTAATACTAGATGGAGAATACAAACCGACATAAATTCTTATTCTTTGTTATGAACCCATTTTAGTACTTTGTGGGGGTGCCACATGCATATTTACCGCACGACAAAAAGTTCGTAGATGAAATATATTTGATGGTATATGGTATATCATAAACAAGATGTAAAAGAGAGTACTTATGATAAATATTTGGTCTAATTCTAACTAGTGATGCAACATGATATATAACTTGTCCCCACAATTTTAATTTCACAAGTAATGGTTTTGCAATTAATCGAAGTCATTTTATAAATGATTATGCTAGACCATTTCGAGTATGTATATGAGCAACAAGATGTTCAACATCAATTTCAATAAAAGTGCAAAAACTATCAAATGGTTGAGAAGTAAACTCACCAACATTATCCAATCGGATTTTCTTGATAAGATAATCAGGAAATTATGCTTGAATTTTATGTGGGGTTTCCTCGCATAAAAAACATTTCCGATTTAATATCTCGAATTAATAATTTGAAAAGTTGACGTGATTTGATATTTTTTTATCTTATTTTAATTTTTTTTTTTATCATTTGATGTTAGCTTCAGAAAAATGAAAAGAATTGTTTAAACCTACTAAATAAATCAATATATATTAAGTTAACTTTTATATATTTTATTATAAACTTGACAAAAACTCATGATAAAATGATTATTATTTTACTTGAGTTTATAGTATATTTTAATTAAAAAAATTATATATATTTAAAAATATGATTCGGGGTGTTGAGGTGGAGCACGTAGAAATGAAGCTAGCAAAAATAAGAAGGTATTACAAACTGAAATGTCATGTTCTGATTCTTGGACTTTACTGGGGAGCCTACAAAGCACAGCCATCTCAGGTCAAAGTCTTGCAGTTTATGAAAAAACAATCGGCTCCATAACCTATAACTTTTTTAAAAAAATAACCCACTTGAGTTCCCTCGATTCATCGAGTAATCGCACAACATGCGTCCGAGTTGCTCTACGCACAGTCCAATGTATCTGAAAAATTAGATTCTCTATCCATTTTATTTTATTTTATAAGAGCGGTTAACCCGCGCGATGCGACGAGTTTTTTTTATCTATGTAGAAAATTGATTGTTTTTTTATGTATTATATTTTATTATTTTAATATTTAGTTAGTATAATTATATTCAAGAATACTAATATGAATTTTTGTCCTTCAAAAAATCTAAAGTCATTTTTCCTCTCTCTCAATATATTTTTAGGCGATAATATTCAATAAATATCAGACATATTAGAAATAAAAATATTGCAATTTGTTTTTAAAACATAAACTTAATTTTTTTTTGTGTTATAATTATTTATTTGCCGTCTAAAAAGAACAGTCTAATGGAAACGGGGAGTGACTTGTATATTTTTTTAATTTAACTTGTAGATAATGCAGGTAAATTTGTCAATATTTTTTTTTGAGATGTTTTTTTTTTTCCAGTAATATTAGATCTAAAATATTAAAAATTAAAACATTGAAAATTTCCCGCAAGCACTTTCAGACGACTGACTGAATCAAATAGTACAGGCGGGCGGGAACGACGGAAGCGGAGTTGCAAACTGCTACTAAGCACATGCTAATGAATTGAGAGATAAATTCATAAACCTACTTAAATAAAAGAACACAAAATTAAATTTTGAAGCCAATCTTTTTTTTATATAAGATTTATTAATCATATTATTATATTAAATATATTTAAGAAAACATGATATGAATTTCTGTCATTCAAAAAATCTTAGGTCATTTTTCCTCTCTCTTAATATATTTTTAGGTGATAATATTCAATAAATATTCAAACATATAATTAGTTTTACATATTTTAATTTGACATAAATATACAAATATACAAATATTTTTTTTATAAGATTTATTAATGATATTATTACATTAAATATATTTAAGAATATTGATATTAATTTTTTTTAAGGAAAAAATCCTAAGTCATTTTTTTCCTCTCTTTATATATCTATAGGCGATAATATTCAATAAAATTTTTTTATGTTATTGGATTAATTCATTATATTATTAAATAAAATGTATTTAAGAATACTGATATTAATTTTTTTTATTCAAAAAATGCTAGGTCATGTTTTCTTCTCCTTATATATATTCCTATGCGATAATATTCAATAAATATTAGAACATATAATTAATGATAGACTAAAAATATTCAAGAAACTTTAACAAAAGATATAACCAAAAAAAAGTAAAATAAAATTAGCATTGCTATTACTGTCAAAACAATAAAAAAAATTAAATTATCCGGAGGGAAAAAAATATAAACAGAAGAGTAAGCAAGAAAAACAATTAAATTATTATTATTATTATTATAATATTAATTATTATTATTATTATTATTATTATTGTGTTAAGTACAAAATTAAAATTCAAAAACAAATTTTTTCTATGTTATTTGATTTATTCATTATATCATTATATTAAATGTATTTAAGAATACTGATATTAATTTTTTTGTTCAAAAAATCGTAGGTCATGTTCTCTTCTCCCTATATACATTCCTATGAGATAATATTCAATAAATATTAGAACATATAATTAATGAAAGACTAAAAATATCCTAGAAACTTTAAGAAAAGGAAAAAAAAAATATCATTGCCATTACTGTCAAAACAATAAAAAATATTAAATTATACGGAGAAAAAAAACATTAACCAAAGAGTAAGCAAGAAAAACAATTAAGTTATTATTATTATTATTATTATTATTATTATTATTATTATTATTATTATTATTATTATTATTATTATTCTGTTAAGTACAAAATTAAAATTCGAAGACAATTTTTTTTTATGTTATCCAATTTATTCATTATATGATTATATTAAATGTATTTAAGAATACTGATATGAAATTTTTTTTATTCAAAAAATCCTAGGTCATGTTTTCTTCTCTCTATATATATTCCTATGAGATAATATTCAATAAATATTAGAAGATATAATTAATGAAAGACTAAAAATATCCTAGAAACTTTAACAAAAGAAAAAAACAAAAAGAAATATCATTGTCATTACTGTTAAAATAATAAAAATTATTAAATTATACGAAGAAAAAAAAAAACATTCACAAAAGAGCAAGCAAGAAAAACAATTAAATTATTATTATTATTATTATTATTATTATTATTATTATTATTATTGTGTCAAGCACAAAATTAAAATTCGAAGACAAATTTTTTTTATGTTATCCGATTTATTGATTATATCATTATATTAAATGTATTTAAGAATACTGATATTAATTTTTTTTATTCAAAAAATCCTAGGTCATGTTTTCTTCTCCCTATATATATTCCTATGAGATAATATTCAATAAATATTAGAACATATAATTAATGAAAGACTAAAAATATCCTATAAACTTTAACAAAAGGAAAAAAATAAAATATCATTGTCATTACTGTCAAAAAAATAATTATTATTAAATTACACGGAGAAAAAAAAATTAATAAAAGAGTAAGCAAGAAAAACAATCAAAATATTATTATTATTATTGTTATTATTGTTATTGTTATTATTATTATTATTATTATTATTATTATTATTATTGTGTTAAGTACACTTATATATACATGGACAAAAGTAGGGAATATTCTAGAAATATAAAAAAATAAAAGTATAAGGGTTGAAATGAAAATCAAATATAAAGGGATTAAATTGAAAAATTAAAAGTCCAATGGCTGAAATGGAAACCACATTTATTATGAATTTAAATCAAAGGACAAAGTTGAAAAAATCAAAACTTGTGTACCGAATTTATTGAGCTATTTATAGCCAAACCGGAAATTAAAAGTAGGAGGACCGAACTGAAACTATATATTATACTGATTTTGAATTTAATGACGCAATTGAAACAAATCAAAACTAATATAATTGAAATAAGGGTCAGAACAACAAATTCGGGCGTTCAGGGACTGAAATGAACTTTGCCAAAAACATTGTCTCCCTGACGTCAGCATGCGCAGGAGGAGAGAGAAATGAGGGGGGGAAATTCGAACGCCCATTGACACGTACCTGGGCACAACATGTTTACACGCGCCGCCCCATGTGGAAGAGATCATGGCGAAACATCGTTCTGCACGCCGGTTGATAATTTTTGGACGCCGTATGACGTCACACGCGCCGCCCGAAACACGCGTGCGCGCGGAAATAGATGGCGCGTGATGGGACGCGCCAACAGTAACCCGGAGCGAAAAATAATAAAAAATTGGCTAATTACCGTTTCAGCCCTCCCACCCTGTGCGTTATTTTGTCGTTATTGAGGGCTAAAACGGTGACTGTATTGTTTGAAGAAATATTAAAAAAAACAAAAAACCGCCCGGCCGAACCGGACCGAAATGGTCAATTACCTCGGAGCCCCTGAAACCCGCGGCGTTTTTTGTCTTTTTCGGGGGCTAATTTCGTTATTACACTGTTCATAGGCAGAAAAAAAAAGGGTGGACGAACTCGCGCGACGCACGGAGGAGAAAGCTCGCGTCCACAGTGTTTTGTGAATGCATGAATAGTGACCGAACAGTATTTTCCGTTTTGTTTTAGATATTTGTTAATAAACTGTTTATTTTTTTAAAAGTATTTTTTTATTAAATTAATTTTTAATGTTTGTAGATTGTTTTAAGTGTTAATATAATTTTTTTTTTAAAATATATTGTTTTAATATATTTTTAAACAAAAAATATTTTGAAAAACAATTACTATTAAAAATCAAATGTCTTTTTATGTGTTTGGGAGTATTGTAAGAGTGTTTTTTATTAAAAAAATATATTAAAATAATATTTATTTTTATTTTTAAATAAATATTTCTTATATCAATACATCAAAATAATTTGAAAATATTAAAAAAATTAAAAACAATAAAAAGTAAAATATTTTCAATTTTTTTTTGAAATGTAAAAATAAAAAGTTTCTTTAACAATTTATAAATTGATGAGTCGCTACAGCCTAGAACCAATTATATTATGTGTTGTCTGATATTACATTTTAAAAATGATTTTGAAAAAAAATAAAAAAAATATTTTTTATTTTTATTTATTTTAAATTATATTTTTAAATTATTTTAATTTGCTAATATAAAAAATAATTTTTAAAAATAAAAAAATATCATTTTGATATAAAAAAATAATTTCAGCCACACATATATGTCTAGAAGAAGATAATTTTTCAACTAAACCTCGTCATAATTTTGAATTTAAATTCTCATTTTGTAATTCTTTCTATGTAAGGAAATAAAAAAATGAAAAAAGAAAATAAAAGAAAGGAGGACAGGGGAATATTATAGCAAGCAACCCATGCCCATCAATAGTGGGAGCAAAGCACAAAATCGCCTGCCTCCTCTTTTAAGGGTTCCAAGAGATTGTGAGTATTAAAATGTTTTTTAAAAAATAATAATTAAATTCTTAATATTAATATATTAAATCATTATAAAATATTTAAAAATATTATTAAAAGACAAGCAATAATTATGCTAAACACCGAGTATTTGCTAAAAAAGCAAAAAACTCCTCTCTCTCCTTGCCGCAAAAAGCTATGCGTGTAGAAATCCCCATGGCTTCCCACATCTGACCTCTCGGAGACCTGCCCGCATTCTCTCTCTCTCTCGAAGAATTCTGATCTCAAAGGTTCCTCTTGCTCTGTCTCTCTGTTTCTTCTTTCTTTCAAATGCACAGATCTACTCTTATGTCCTTCTCGTTTCGGTTATTGATTGTGTAGCAGCTGTTTTTTTAGTGTCTTCGTTGTGCAGAGAAGGTTTATATATTGTTATTGTTACTTCTTTTTTGGATTTCTCCATTCGATGGCTGCTCCCCCTGCTAGAGCCCGAGCCGATTATGACTATCTCATTAAGCTTCTCTTGATCGGCGATAGCGGTATGGATCTTTTATCTTGTTGTTTACTGTTTTTCATCATTTATTTTTTGTGTTTTAAAGGATCCCATTATTTCAATTCAGGTAACCTATCTGCTAGTGTATGCGCCCACTTGATTTATAGTATAGGAAATGCTTTAGTTTTTCATGTAAAATTGGAATCTCTGATAGAGGTGAGACAGCAACGTGCAATCTGACATGAATTGCATAGCTGATGTTTTTTCTTGTTGGGATCTTGTATCTATCAGGATTCGGTACCATGTAGGAGGAGGCAGAGAACATGCTTGCTGCCTAATTAGATTGTCGGTAGTTAAGCTCTTTGTCTACCTCCCCTTCCCCTTCTGTATCTCTCCATTTATTGATTTGATAGCTGCTAATAGCTTATAAAAGGATATAGATCCAAACATGATGGCTAATTGATGCCGTGTTTTTTTCTTCTTGTGTTTGATGCTATTGTGCTCTCTTCTTTTTTATTTTTGAAAATGTTGTCTGCTTCACTAGTTTTGCGTATTGCTAAAGTTCAAGTTCATTCCGCAACTTGATTTTGTGCTTGAAAATTCAATCTTTCCTGTTGTTTGTCGTCGCAGGTGTGGGAAAGAGTTGCCTTCTCTTGCGTTTCTCAGATGGTTCCTTCACAACTAGCTTTATCACTACCATTGGGTGTGTATTCCTTGCATTCTGGGCTTAAAATGCATTATCTGTTTTTTCTATCTTGAAGAACTTCCCTGACCTTCCAAGTTCATTCTTTATCATGCAGTATTGACTTTAAGATAAGAACCATTGAGCTTGATGGCAAAAGGATTAAGCTTCAAATTTGGGATACAGCTGGGCAGGAGCGGTTCCGAACAATCACAACTGGTATGTTTCTCTTTTGTAGAAACTGTTTTCTTAGGGATAGAAATGGAGAGGATATTTCTGAAGTCTGCCCTACTTAGGTTTGGCACATTATATTGCTAAAAAAAATAAAAATCAAACCGGTGGGTTCATGTACAGACATAAGTTATCCACAAGAAGATTTTCCAAGTGGAAACCACCAATTTGACAAGCCTAATTACTCCTCAGGGATGTGTATTTTGTGATGGGGGGTGAGCTATTCTTACAGTTTTCACTTTTTGGATGGGTCTGGGGGTGTGGTTGAACAAACTTTTGAATGCCATACTATACAATCAAATATGGGCGTTCACTTTTTGAAGCAGGGTCAATGTGAGAAAATCTGTGACTGGCTGTGGCTGGATGAATGAGGATTGATCCTATATAGTTTGGGATTAAGGTTTGTCTTGTTGATTACCAGGATTGCACAAAGGCTCTAGTCCACCTTGAGGAATATCCTCTCAAATTTGTACCGATGTGAATGGCTGACATTGGCATCAGGGAAGCCTAGAGGTCTGATGCATGAATTGCAGCTTGTTATTGCCTAAGTTTTATGCCTACACCTCTCATACTAGTTCATGACACACTTGGACAACTGCATCATGTATCTGAAGAAGATCGTTACATGGTTAGAATCATACCATCAGACTAACATTTACTCTGGGGATTTCTAGGACAAGACCATTAGATCTTAGATCATAATCGTTAATGTCTGGCATTTAGAGTTTTGTAGTTCTTAGATCTGTGTTTATGGATTGTTATCTGTGCTGTCTCAGTGCAGTTGTTTAAGTTGATTTGTGCTTCATTTCTAATTCATGTCCCTGAAAATTCATTCCATGTCAGCTTATTATCGTGGAGCTATGGGTATTTTGCTGGTCTATGATGTTACTGATGAATCATCTTTCAACAGTAAGTTTCTCTGTTCTCAATCGACCAAAACTTTTGATTGCTGTACAGATTTTAAGAGGAAGAAATCTTGCTTCTCTGAATGTGCTGTTTGATTTCCCTACATCGCTACCAGAACCTTCTCATCCACATTTCTTTTTTGTGGTGACAAGTATTCGGAAGTTGCATTGCCTTTTTACTAAACTATTTCCTTTCATTTCCGCACCTTTCATTTCTTTTTAGTTTTCTTATGAACCTGGCTTATAACCATTTTCAGACATTAGGAATTGGATTCGCAACATTGAGCAACATGCTTCTGATAATGTTAACAAGATATTGGTAGGGAACAAGGCTGACATGGATGAAAGCAAACGGGTATAATATTCAGTTCTGCAATCAAGTAATACCAGCTGTTAAATTGCTTTTGATTACCATTGTGGAAGTCTTGCTTATTTATATGATTAAATCTTAGTTGCATTACCAAAGTCGTTTATTGATCCCAGGTTTTAGTCCATAGAATTCCTTCTCTCACTGGGCTATTCATAACATGAAAAAATTACAGTTCTGTGATTTAATTTATAGTCTTAGCAATTCATCTCTCTGTTTCCCTTTACTCAGGCGTTGATGTTCATCTCAATGTGAAATCACTGTATGATTCATTACCCTTGTATTTGTTGTAGGCTGTACCAAAATCCAAGGGCCAAGCACTTGCTGATGAGTACGGGATCAAATTCTTTGAAACTGTAAGTAACGCTTCAGAATTTGAAGCCAATCGAATTAGCAGTGGTATTTATTGAAGAATATGTGCTTTACAGAGTGCAAAGACGAATCAAAATGTGGAGGAAGTTTTCTTTTCAATAGCAAGGGATATAAAGCAAAGGCTTTCTGACACTGACACCAGGGCTGAGGTATTTGAATATCCTGAATTATTATTTTGGATTTGACAAGAGCGAGGGACTTTTCTATCTCTGTTACTGTCTGAACATTTTGCTTGGGTTGGGTATTGCAGCCTGCAACATCTAAGATTCATCTAGACCAGGCGTCTGGAGCAGGTCCAGCTGCCCAGAAATCAGCTTGTTGCGGTTCTTAAAAGCAAATCATTTCCTAGTGGGGGCATGAATTACGGGTTGCCCTTCTGTTGAAAAAAAGGGAAAAGAGATGGACAAGGAACTAAATGATGACGGAAAAAAAAGGGGCTTGTAATTTATCTCATGGTCATTCTTTCCAGTCTTGTTTTAGTGTGTTAAATTGCAGTTTTATCATTATAGAAATATTATTCGTGTCAACAGTCGGGTTTCTTGTGGCAAATAGTCTTCCTCCTTATATTTCCATTGCTTTTCTTCGCATGAGATTTCTACTGGCCTTACTGTTAGTTTGTTTACGATGTGAAAAGACAATTAGTAATGGTTTCCAGTGGTATGCTGGAATTGCACTGAAGAAGACCACCATTTCTGTGGTTCAGGATTAGAAATATATTGAAATGATATTTTTTTTTATTTTTTAAAAAATATTTTTATTATTATTATATGAAAATAATTTAAAAATAAAATTTCAATTTAAAAAAAAATCAAGTTTTTTCAATAATATTTTTATAACACATTGACAAATATCATCACTCACCCAACATACTATTCTTGTGCCCTTTAGAATTAGCCCATCGGTTTAGCGTATCGTGCCCCCATTGGTGTCCAAATTCCTTCAAGTATTCCAGGATTTTACGACCAATAATACAGCACAGTGAAGAACAAAGCTTCCCGCATGGTGGCACCAGGCTGAAGTCATGCTAGTTTCTATGCATGCTGCAAGCGAAATAATGCTTGACAGCACTAGTTCTTCTTTCCCGTAGATACACTGGAGCTCACGAATTGCAGCTTTGAATGATTCTGAGAAAAAGCAAGATAAGGACAGGATATGAGGGATGATTCTGAGAAAAAAAGGACATATAGAAGGACAAAACAGTTTGAAATCATAACATGCTTTCAGGAGTGTTTCTTGATTCTTGTACTATCTGATCGATAGTTTTTTCCATTTTCAAAGCATAAGGATTGTTGGGGTGTTTTGTCTTGCAACCAGCGTGGTGCTCGGAAGGACGCCACCCCACCACCAGGTTGCTTTTCTGTGCTTGATCACATCCCTCGTCCGAAGTTAATCTCGGACGCCCAGATCAGAGCAGGAAACATCGTGATAAACAGAAACTATCATAAATCCTATCAGAAACAATAACCAATAACTTTGATCGGACAACAAACGCATCAGCATCAGCAGCAATCAAGGTGGCAAGACCAGAACTTACAATATGAACTAACAATCGCAGCAATAAACCAATGCCGGCACTGCGATATTCAGAACATGGCTCTGAAGGACCAAGACACTGTATTATGTGAAAAATTCCAAATAGATTATTTATGTTAAAGCTTTTACACACTGTTTTTTTAATAAACCAACACTTGGCGATCATCCAATCGTCTTGAAATATCTCTTAATTAAATGGAAAATAATCCCCCCTTACAGATTTAACGAGTTAGCCAAGAGTTATTATTTGCTTACTTGCAATGGACGATGTGATTTAATAGGATGATGTGCCCTTAATTTCATAATTAATTAGTTTAAATTTCAAGAGGGGAACTAGCTGGATTCATCTGATAAACTTTCTCCCATCTAGCTAGTAATGAACTAGAAGATTTTTCTTTCTTTTTTGAGAAGCACCAGCTAGCAATAGTTTCAAATTATATCGAATGAAGATGCCAGAAAGTTGCAGAAAAGAATTAAAAGAAATACAAAGTAAGGCATAAAAATTATTCTGTCAGTATCGACCGTAACAATAAATAAAACTTAATAGTAAGCTACCCGTATACAAAAAGAACTGATCAAAGAATCTGATTAGCAAGAAATCCCAGCACGTACTAGAGGTTGGTGTATGAACAAAAAAATAAAAAAAATCCATTTTAAATCAAAGCCTAGATGAAACATTTCAGCACAGGTCGAGTGCCCAACTCCGACTCGTTCTGATACATAGGCAGAGCCAGGCTCAAATCCAAGCACAGGACTCTTTTGCTGCTATTCGATTTCTTCAAAACAGGGACGGCTGGTGGATGAGCCGCAGCCAGTTCATTATCAGTACTCTTACTGGCAGCATGAATATTACTGGCAGCATGAATATTATTAGCCCTGTGCCTCCTCATATGACCACCAAGCGCTTGCCCGATGGGAAATTCAAGCCCGCAAATGGAGCACTGGTGATTTTTTGGCTTCGGAGGCGATGGGGGGAACTCCAACAAGTTCCCAGCTGATCCCACGAGTTTTGGTTTCTTGTGACTTGCACGGTGGCCTCCTAATGCTTGAAATGAAGAAAAATTCCTGCTACATGTCTTGCACGAGAACAAGCGACCGGCCCGGGATGGTGGTTTGTAATCAGGTGGTAGCTCATGATCATCGTCACCTTTGCCAACTTTGTACAGCAGCATCAAGCATTTGGCCATGTCTAAGTCTCCCTCTTCTCTCCCTCTCTTCATTGCAATTGAGCTCATAGCTTCTGGATTAGATTGTGCGATGCGGGTGCAAAAGACTCGATCAGTTTATACTGCGGAAGAAGTAAGGGTGGTGTTTGTATGAATATTTGATGGATGGAATGGAAGCAAGAGACTCGATCAGTCTGTGCTTTATATTATGGCTGGTCCGATCGAGGCGGTAGTGCAGCCGAGTAAAGTAAGCAGTGACGTCTTGGATTGAATGGCGGTTATGCCCTTGAGGAGATTGAGGGCGTGTGGTAGAATAGTAGATTAGAGTGAAAGAGATGGCGTGATCGAGACGTCGACGTGCCGCGTTGAGTATGCTGTGGGAGGGGTTCAGGTCGGGTCCTTGGCGGTGATCCGCTTGGAGGCTTCCTTCCTGAAGGACGTCACCTCCTTATGTTGACGATTCTAGAATCTTTGAGTACAAGCCCCACCGCCCTTATAGAAGACGTGTGATGACGTAAATATGTTTTACCCAATATTAATAAATATCCAAAATTACTTCATAATAGTATACCCCTTTATCATACATCTAGTTTTTGTCTGGAAAATCTCCAATTTCCTTCTTACTAAAACATAGATGCTAATAAAATTTATAATTATTATTTTTATAAAATATCAAGAAATTTATTGTTTTTTAAAACATTACATTTCCCACAAATTAAGGAATTACATTTTTTAGCTGAGATATATAATTTTTTTAATTTATTAACTAAAATGCCTCCACTATTAATATCAAGTGGCTGACATAATATGCGTGTGATTTTAGGCATATAATCATTTTAAAAAAGACATGATGTTATCAAATTATATAAGGATAAATAATAAATTCATTTGAAATTTTTAATATAAACCAAACATTTCACACATTTCACGTACATACATAACATTATATATATTTCAAGAGAATGTCAAGGATTTCAAAGTCCCCAAAAAAAATATGATGTGATGACAAAGAGTTTATGATCTGTACAATATATTTCAAGTTCGAGTCAGGGTCTGCATCTCTTATAAAAATTTAAGACAATCAGAATTTTATTTGGTCACCTGAGTTTACAAAATACATTTTTCTAGAGTGGAGTTTTCTCTCGTCAAACAAAAAAAGTTAAGGATTTCGAATATAAAAGATTCCTCTTAAAGGATTAATTACATTTTGATGAATAATAAACACACTTCCATCCTCTCTCTCTTTAAAAAGAAGAAGAAGCATCGAAGCAAGTAGCAGCAGGTCGTGATCTGCCACGGCTGCGAAGCGCGTGGACAAATGATCAACTCCAGTGTCAAGCGAGAGAGAAAGGCAAGAAGATAGGAAGGTTCTTTAAATATTGCAAATTACGACTCCACATCAGAAAACGTGGAAGGGCAGAGTGGCGTCTTCATCCCAATAAAATATTATATTCTACGCGGTGGTTCCTCATCAAGCTCTTTCAAATTTTCACACTCTCTCTTCCTGATTTCCACCAACCAGGTGGGCGTGCTCTGTGCTTCTCCTTCACAACTTTGACCATTCCTCTTCTCTACCCCTGCTAATGGACTGCGATTAATATCATGCCTCGGCATATATATATATATATATATATATATATATATATATATATATTGTTAAAATATAATATAATCATATTTTGGGGTCTCACCTATCAGCTTAAGTTTTTAGATGAGATGGTTCCTTAACATGGTATCAGAGTTTTGTTGACCCAGCGGTCACGAGTTCGAATCTCACCACCCCCATTCTATTGATAAAAAAATCAAGCACAAAGTAATGTGGGCCTGTGCAAGTTTCAAGCCC
Organism: Salix purpurea; assembly: GCA_027405865.1. NCBI lineage: Eukaryota > Viridiplantae > Streptophyta > Magnoliopsida > Malpighiales > Salicaceae > Salix > Salix purpurea. The sequence goes on from JAOWLH010000001.1 coordinate 7,821,628, forward strand.
AAAGAGCTTTCATTTGAGGGGGGTATTAGAGTATAATATAATCATATTCTGGGGCCTCACCTATCAGCTTAAATTTTTAGGTGAGATGGTTACTTAACTATATATATATATATATATATATATATATATATATATATATACACCTCTCTTTGCCGGTAGTCATTTCTAGACCACTCTTTGCCGGTAGTCGTTTCTAGACCAGCAGCTATGACTTTCGGGATAGTTCTGTTTTGACTTCAATTTATTGTCAAACTTGTAGGAGGCGGTACCATGTGTAGCGGTCCATATTTTTTGTGTTTTATACAATTGTTGGGTCATTGTCTGAAAATTGTACAAAGTTTGATTTTGACAGACTGAAAGCCAAGAAAAAAAATTATTTTTTAGAAAAATCAACATATAATTAGTCTTTATGTGAAGAAAACTAATTGCTCAGAGTAACGTAAATGCTTGTAGAATAATAAGCAAATAAATAAAGAACAACTTGCAATAGTAAAAAATAGATTGATCTTAGTAGTAGACTTGTATAATCTTTATTCTATATAAACAAAATACTTATGGGATATAGTTATTTAAAAAAAAAACAAATTCAAAACTAAGGCTATTAACTAAATCACATTTAATAAACTTTGTTAATTTAATAATATAAATAACAAACACAACAACAAGAAATTAACAAAACAAATCTTTTTGCTAAATCGAGATAATCTCAACGAAATCAAATTGAATAAAATTATGAAGCTTGATTACTAAACAACAAATTGTTAAAAGATGATATAGTCAATATTTTTTTTAAAACATTTTGTGAAAATCAAATATATATATAAAAAAACAATGAAACCCAATCTCAAATCAAATAAACATTAAAAGATAAATCTAAAAAAATATGAGCTTATCTGTGCTTATCCAAGAAGCTTGATATACAACTGATTTAATGTTTAATGATAAAACTGAGATTTTTGTTCTCAAATCTAAAAACATGTCAAAGTAAGAAAAACAAGGATCAAATCTGACATGAAAGAATTATAAGAGTATGAAATCGCAAAACAAATTAAATTCTTAACATTATCACAAATAAAATAAATATAAATTAAAAAATTAAAAACTAGATCTAAACCATGAAGAAATTAAAGGAGTATGAAATTGAAAAAAATAATAATATAATAAATCATTTCTTATAAACACAAATAGAAACAAAAAAATAAGGACTAGATCTGAAGAACAAAATATTGAAGACCTATCTTGGAATTTTGAAGAGTTATATGTGAAATTTGATATGAAGAGAGAGAAGAAGAAAAAGGTCAATGACATAGAACCCAATATCTATTCACATAATTGAGAGGCTAGAGAGATAGTTGAAATATACTTTTAATTCTTTATTTTAATTTCTTTATATATATATAGTCTTTATTTTTTTCTATGTTTATATATATACGCTCTTATTTTTTTTATAATTCTAATTATTTTCTCTTTTGCTTAGGTTGTATTTCTTAGAAAAATTAAATTCTTAGATTTTAGGTTGTTTTGGTTAAAAAATTACTTTTACAAAAAAAATTATGTATAATATTTCATATCTAATACTACATAAATAAAAAAATGGGTCGATGCATAAACAAAATGGGTAGATAAATTTGCCCAAGTTATCTACAATGAAAAAAATATATGAGTCACTTCCCTGTGTTTCAATTACAATATTTCTTTTAAGTGAAAAACCCCCCATTTGTAACAAATTTAATCTATTATAATTTTACTAATTAAATATTAAAATAACCAATTACAACATGCACAAAATCAATCAGTTTTCTATATAAAAAAGCCAAGCGCAGCGCACGGGCAAGTAACCTCGTATTATCTATAATGTCAAAAAAATATTTCTTGCATGTGCAACAAAATAATTAGTGATATATAATTTTTTTTTTAATATCAAATGATTTTTTTGTATTGTAAAAAGTATAATTCCGGCCACAACAAAACACAGATAAGTGACTAGTTTTTTTTCTAAAAAGAGTGTTGCCAAACACGCTAATAGTCATTAACTAAAAAAATAACAAAATAATAAAGCGTGGAATAGAAAATGTTCAAGGCAAAAATCTCTGATAAACCCAAAATCTCTCTCTCTCACACACACACTCTTCAAATATTTCCTCAAAAGCTTGTCATATTAAAATCAGATAGCTTCCACCAAGAGTCAATGGACGCCAAAATCTCATCCCAAATTCAAGATCAAAACAACGAATTACAGGTATCAACCACCCTTTACCAACCATTCAAACTCCCAAATGATTGGGTCGTCGAGCGACGCTGCCGCAGCAAACGCGGCAACCGCCGTAGCCATAACGACAAGGTGATCGATTGTTTTTCTTTTACCAATTCAAAGTATACCGACCTTCTATTTTCCCGTGCTTTTGCTTACCATAGATAGTGTGAACGAAGTACTTCTACATTTATGTTTTCATGAATGCATGCATTGGTGATCTGGTCTTCAAGTGCCACCTCATTTCCCCATCGCCTGTGAGGTCTAGTTGTCTTAGGTTCTAGCTTCTCCTTTATACCCAAAATCTTTCTGACGAAGTAGCATTAGCAAGCATAGTGAAGTTTCAAAATTTCAAAAATATATTTATTATTTTATCTTCATGCCAAAAGGAAGTGTTTAAGCAAACGTGGATGATTATGGTGGTGCCGAGTTGCCTGGTGTGCGCAAGAATTTGAATTGATATACGGGTTGCGATTTGGACTACTCTGAAGATTTGAGTTTCTCGTTAACTTGAAAATGACGAGTATAGGTCGGGAAAACCTGGGTACTGTTTTGGGGACCGGGGCGTGGAGAGCAACACTCGGTATCTCACCGAACACATGGTCTCGAACATCATAGTCCAAACAACGATCAGTAACCTTTTGGAGCTTCCGCAGTTTCTAATGGTAAATTAGAAAAGCATCAAAAAGCTGATGAGGCTTTTCTTATTTTCTGGTATGAAAGCACAAAATGAAGCCTTTTTAATAAAATGCTTGTGAAAATTGCACCTTGGATTTCAGATAATTGAAGCCCTTGCAATCCTGATCATAATATGACACCTGCATGGCCATCTTGATCCATAATGGACTCAATTTTCCATCAGACTGGTCTGTCCTGTCTTCTATCATTTAGTTCTTATATTTCAATGTCGTTTGCAATGAAACTTCTTATGCTATGTCTCCTTTCATTGATATATTTCTCAATTTCGAAGCCATGCTGCTTCAAATTGGTAGCTATTACCGCTATAACACTGCTTAAAATGCATGTATTAATCATGGGAGAAGATTACTTCATTGAACTTAGTTCTAACAGCAAGACATATACTAGTGTAACTTTCATCTTAGTATGCAGTATTACTGTGATCCTGGGACTGGACAGCGATTTCATTCGCTGATATGCATTCAGAAACGCCTGAGTGGAGAAACATCCAGGAGTGCTAAACCTGGCAATAAAAAATATGCGAGTTCTTATATTTCCTTATTTTACTGTGGTGGACTGCCAGTAACTCAAGACTTAAGGTTTTTTAACTTCCAGAGGACCTTTGTTTTTGAATGTCAGAGGACTTTTTGTTTCCTGTTTAGCCTGAATAACATTGGACCATTAGGATTATATAAGCAAGAAAGATAAACAGGAATTTGGTGCTACAGATACAAAATGTTCCATACATTTTCAACAGCCGCTCACTATTTGATCTGCCTAATGGTTGGGTTGTTGAGAGAAAGCCATGCAAGAACATCGATTATGCAGTTATTATTGACAAGGTACTGTTTTGGACCCTACCTTTTGCTTCATCAGTCCATATCTTGGTTACCAAGGGCATCTTGATATGTTCTTGTGAAAGCTATTGGTGAATTCCGGGTTAAAACAGCGTGCATAAACTGAATATCTTTGTTGATGATTGTTGGAAGAAGTTCCTGAAACTGTTTGAATGCTTTTTGGCAAGATGAATAACAAATTGTTATCATGATGTGGCAGCTATTCTCATTGCTTCAATGAGTTCCATATTTTTAGGTGCCAAGTTTGTATTTGGTTCTTAATACTGAGCAAGAAGCTGATTCTTGATTTTACAATGGGTATGATGTTGAATAAAACAGATTGATTCCTTATCTCAGCATTCCCAGTTTTTTTATAGAATTGTTCACTTAAATTTCTTGTCCAGGTTTAGTTGATTGCTTCTCTTGAGCCTTCGGTCCTTTTGACTCTTGATCATAGATGCATGTAGTAAAAATATCCACTGAGATGTTAAATAATTATCAAGTGTGCAGAGGTAGTTTTTTTGCTCCAATACTCAATATGCTCTACTTAATCTTATTACACCACCCTCCACAATAGAGATGTACTTTTGTTTGGTGGTTGTCTGTCTGAATGGAGTTTTATTAGTTAAGTTCCTGTTTGTTTGTCAATTCTTCTTCTATTGATATGGCGAAGTAGATTTTTCTTGGTGGAACTTTCAGAGTTTTGTATTTAAAAGTATTTCCTCTGAATTGCATGTGGAAGTTAGAACCATGAAAAATGCAACTTTGTAGTGCAGCACTACCATGAACTAGAAACTGGGAAGCTGTTCCGTTCCCTGAGGTCTGTTGAGAGAGACCTTACAGAAGGGAAGAAACACATAGTTACACTGGAAGCACTAGAAGCAGAAGATCATTTTATTGTGAATAACATATGCATTATTTTACAGATGATATTAATTTGGCTGTATCACTGAAAGTGGAAGATTCTTTTGGAGATTGTCATGCTGTGCTTGACTGGCATAATTCTGGTTCTGGGAATCCAATAGATTTACCGACAGCCATCATACTATGCCCGAGACATCGAAACCTTGTCCATTTTGTTGTAGAGCTCATAATTAGAACCTGAACTCGTGATCTAAATAAGCACTGGTTGTTCGTCCATGATTTGCAGCCCTTCGAAAGCTCCGGTTCTCGGAAGGAACATGTTTCTAGCAAGAAGGTTGAAACTGCAATGCTGGATCCCTCCAGCATTCCTGCCAAAATAAAATGGGTCCTCGGTGGTCCTGGTGGAATTGTTTGGAATCCTTTCATGGACGATCACTTGGTCCCGGGATTCATAAAGCAAAAATGGTCCGAGACATTCGTGCTCTCCATTATTGACAGGCTTTGATGCTCTCAGGTTCCAGGTAACTTCTTTTGGTTTGTGCAGCATCAACACCATGGCTTTTGATTTGAATGGACACAGGTTGATTGAAGATGTGCTGACGGACAGCTGGCAGCATGCTAGTGGAGGGGCATGGAAATCCAGAGCCTGAAAGGGTTAACGAATGCTGAGTGGCCATAGTGATACGTGGTTGTGTAATAGCACTAGTTATATGAGATTCCATTACTTTTTCCTATGTCAGGAAGGGAGTTGATGATTTGTGAATCCATGCATCACAGTTACCGTAGCATGCGCAGATTAAGGGGAGAAAAAAAACACAATGAAATCTGCTCTCCATTCTCAGACTAGCCAGCTCATGTATGCTGCAGCAGGATTAAATGTCAATTTTCAACGAAAAACAAAAGTGAGGTGGGTGTTGTTAATGTGGTTTTCTAATATTATATATAAAAAATTAATTGTAAATTGAAGAGTTGATTGGTATATTTAATAAAATAAATTGAGAATAAATCGTTCATCCTAATTTTTTAAAGTAAAGTAGACAATATATCACCTATGAAGTTAAATGACGCGTCATTTTCCTATACAAATTCTAATCACCTGAGACGGTTGAAAAATAGGATTTCTACTTATATGATCTAAAAAAAAAATTGTTTTCGTTTGAAATGACCTAAAAAGCTTTCCTAAAAGCTTGATAAATTAATTTTTAATCTCAAACCACCCTTTAATCTATAAAAAAAATATAAAAATAACCCGAATCAAGAAAAAAAATCTCTGGCATTGATTTGCTTTTTATAACAAGATGAAGGATAAAAAATGTTTTATTGACACTCATACCAGAAAATAAAATCTATTGACATCAAAATTGACTATTTTTTATTGCCAGAATGTGATCAACGAACTTTTTTTTTTTCCATTTTTTCAACTATTTTTATCTCATCTTTAAAAACTTGGTGATTAAAACATGAATAAAATAAAGTTTTAAACTAAAACTTCAAATCCTAAAACTAACGGTACCAAATATGGAGTCAATGAATAATATGTGGACTAAAATGCACTTTCATGCTTGAATTTGGGATAAGACCCACAGTTTTTTTCTGGTTCTTAGTTTGGTCCCTTTTTCTTTTAATTGTTTCTTCGTACTACAAACTCAAACTATACCCAGCGGGCTGTAATCAAGCTTCAGGAATATTGCTAGAGAAAAAAACGATAGCATAAACAGGATATATGCAAGGATGTAATTGAAAGGAAAAAAAGTTGGGTAATCAAAAAGAAAAAGTCCCACTAGTAATATTCAAAATTAATAGTGAAAACGTGCACAGCATAAACAGCAAGGAGAAGGAGTTATCTTTCAGTTGAATCGAATATTTCGCATCCGAGCTGAAAATCTGGATATCAATTAGAAGGAGCTTGTATCGTACGATTTGCTCAAAGAAAATTACAGCAGCACGGCGAGTGATGCACCGTACGTTTCCCAGCATGGATCTTCAAAATCACGAGATAAATCATGCCCTGATGTCCTCTCAACACAGCTTTCGATCAACGGGTCATATGAATTTGCGCAGGCTGCACTGAAGAAGACTTTTTTTTTTTTTTTTTTTTTTTTATAAAACCAATTAGCGCATAACTCAATTAATTTTACAGGCCTAAAATGAATGATTTATTCCTAGTTTCTAGTAATCCGAGTTATTAAATTGATGACTTCTAAAAAGCAAATCTAAGAACCAAAACAACTGAACTTCAATATTTAAGGTTGCATTGAAGAAGACACCATGGTTAAAAACCTAAAATTAAGGTTATCAATACCGTTTCGGTTGATATTTTATCTTTTCAATTGGAACGAAATATTTCAGTTAGGAGCGTTTCAACGCGCTGTTTTAAAGTTGTACTGTTTATGTATACATATAATTAAATATATTAATTAAAAAAAATAGTTCAAATCCAAAAATAAATTATTTAGAATTGTACAATTTAATCTAAAAAAGATGCAATAAAATGATTTTTCTAAACAAAATTATGAATATGTATAATATTACAAGAATGACATCATCACAAGTTCATTATATTCTTTGATTGCTTTAAAATTTAAAATAATATATTTAAATATATCGAGAGACCTCTCATAAAATTTCATCTTAATCTAACGGTCAAATTAAGAGATATATTGATATTGTAAAATTATTTATTATTTTAGAAGAACACTATTTGCCCGAAACAGAACGAGCGAAACGAAAACAGGACATTTCAGCCGGTATTTAACTAAAAAATCAAAAACTAACCAAAATTTAAACTAAAATAAAAATGATATCATTTTACCTTATATTTTTTAATTGATGCCATTTCGGACAGAACAAAACAGACAACTATGCCCAAAATTGCTCGGTAACTCACGTGAATGCTTAGAAACGATCAAGACCAAACCAAGGTAAACGATAATACCTAGGGCAAAATCTCGTTTTCCATGCTTCGAAGTCAAAATGACATAGTCAAAAAGGGCTAAACAATTTTTAATTTAGTGCATGATCACTAGATAAAAGATTATGTGTTCAACTTCCACAAACACCTAGGTGCCACCGAATATTGACCTTTTCTCCATAGGTCACAGCTCAAACTCGTAATCCGTAATCGAGCAAGCTTCCATGAAAACAGTTACCTTTATAGGAAACCCCCCAAGCTCCCAAGTCCCAAACCTTACTTTTTCCCTCAATGGGCGTGCTCGCCGTGCTGTTACTCGCATTTATGCATCACTGTCTTGTTTTCTCTTCCCTATTTTCTTACCTTTCACCTAAATTTACAGAACATTAGTTTTCATAATCTTATCTACCCTCATCTTGGACCTCCAGTATTTTGCCCCCTGCTTGATTGCTGCCATCATCATTTTTTGTGTTACTGTTGTCAACGACGACGTTAACGATGCTTTCTTTTCTGGCTACCATTGCTTTTGACTTCCTTGGTATGCATTTGGTGCGCCATCCTTCAATCTCCTTTTCTGCCACTCGCAGCCGCGAGCTCCTGAGATCAGCCCATTAAATTATCAGATTAATCAAAACGAAAAGAAAAGAGCAAAAATGTAGACAAAAGAAGTCAACTCTTCTAGCATATATGGAGTTCTAATTAAGAACTTGCAAGCTCCAAACTTTGAGGATTATTACTAGTTTAATTATTGCCACGGTCCCCAAAGGTGCTGTGCGGCAGCTTCCCCTAGATTTGTTGAATTAAATTCTCAACTGCAAGAGCTCAGTTCCCCACATGGTGATGGTAAGAACTATGTAGCAACTGGGAAGAAAGGTGACGGAAAACCATACAAAGCCAGTTTACTATTCCTGGAGGGAAGTCAAACTAGCTGGCTTCGTTGATAAAAAACCAAAACTCGTACGAATTGCATTCAAATCAATCCAAAAAACGCTAACAGAGAATCATGGACCTGACAGAAGAATCCACAGAGAAAGAGGCAAGGCAGGAACCAAACGATTTACCTACTCCTAGAAGTTGAAACATGCAGAAGCACGCTTGCAAGTGAAACATCAAATCAACCTTCACTTCGTTACTAGTACAGAGGCCTACGTGATCACAGTGCACATTGAAAATAGAAAATAATGGGATTCTAAAATGGGATTCCAATCCGTTGTTGGAACGTTCTTGCTGTCCAAAAACACTAATGAGATACAATCTGGGAGAGTCTAGAGATGGTAAGCTGCCTATCTGGGAGAGTAAATAGCAGAAAAGACTCCTGGATTCAAAACCAATGGCGCCATTAATCACTGAATCAGTTTCGAAGTGTTGGCATCATAAACATTCATTGAAGGACCTAATCAGAGGTTTTTGAATGTTTTCGGACTTGAATAATTTGAACTAGGAGCTAAATTTTCTCTAGGCCTAAAAAAGTCAATCGATCCTTCAGTTTCATGCTCCACGTCAATAATAAATCAACGTATAATAATAATCCAAGCCATGCTCTAGCTAGTAGCCACCGCAGTAGATATGTGGTTCACTGTTACTTCACAACCTCCCTGCCACGGGGGCATCGAATCAGAGAATCAAAGTGTAGCAGAAAGTTGTAGAAATTAAGTTACCTGGCAGCGCTGCAGGAACTGGACCTCTTCAAATTCGAAGCAGGCACCTCCTCTTTCTTTGTCTCAATCAAGCTCCCACTAAAATACTCCTTCTCTTCCAATTTTACCCTGGAAAAATTATAAATTTCCCTCGATGTTCCCTCACGGTTCCCTCCTCCTCCACATGGCAACCTCCCCTTGCAAGGCTCGGAAATAAACGGCAAGCCTGGCTCCTTCCCTGCCATCGCCCCACAGTCCCTGAACGAGATCGAAGAGCTGCACGATATGAACTGCATCAGAACTGTAGACGCTTTCGTCTTCCCACAGTTCTTCACCGTTTGATTCAAATCCAAGCCACTCCCTTCGTTATTACCACCCAATACCAGCCGTCCATCAGCCTTCATCAAAGACTCCAGAGTCTCTGGACTCGAGTCGGACCGCGGGGGTGAAATCTCCATAATCTCGTCTTTGTTCACCTCCGGTTCCTGACATTTTTTTTTCTCTTCCTGCAACTTCTTGAATTCCGGTTTGACGTGCCTCCTCCTTCTCCTGCTATCATCGGTCTGAGTCGACGCGTCTGCAGCGGGTTTCCGAGCAGACTCGGAGGACTCAGTCTTGTAAACCTTGTACTCATTAAGATTGATAGAGCTCAAAGACTGGTTCCTGCGCCTTGTGACAACTGGAAACTCCGAGGCTTGACTGGTTGATGATTGGCTAGTTTCTTGAGGTTTCGGTTCGGGGAAGAGCTGCTGGTCACAGTGATCGAGAAGCTCTGATCCCTTGAGAACGTACTCGTCGCCGTGAGCTGGGTGAATGAAATCGTTCCCCGCTAAGTCCTGCCAAACGAAGCCGTTTTTGAAGCTCCTGGAATCAACAAGATTTGGAGTGATCAAATAGATCGGACGGTCGGAGATGAACGGGGAGTATTATTACTTGTTGGAGCTTACCGTTTAGAGGACCAGGAGTAGAGGCTGGCCATGCCTTTGCCTCGAAGAAGGTCTAACCGGTTGATCACATCTGATAAATATATAAGAAATTAATGCAAGAAGGAAAAGAAACACTTGCGCTATAACAAAAAAGTTTTTTATTTATTTTTTGGTTTAAATTTAGAAATTAGTTTACCTGAAAGGTAGAGGCCGTCATTGGATGAGAGAGGGACCTCCATGAAATGGGGATGCTCAAGCTGACCATTTCTGGACAGATAGTAGACTACAGGGGCTTTTCTGGACTGCTTTTGAGATTCACTCCAGACCGCTCTGGTTCTCTCAGGAGTGATTTCTCTGTCCTCCTTCCATTTCCTTGGGATCTGGACTACTTCTGAGTTTCTCCCACCTCTTGAACTGACTGCAGCGGCCATTACTCTCCACTCTCTCCAGGTTTCATTAAAATGTAATAATGCTTGAGATAACAAGAAAATGTTAAATAGTAATTAATAATGAGCTGTGGGAGATGGATGATTAAAAAGAAAGCTGGAGATGGAAAGCGATTGACTACCAGGATGATGGGGTGAGAAAGTGAAAGGAGAGGAGTTTTGATAATTTTTACGGGACGCAGTGAGAGAGATGGGAGGGAGAGGAAGAGGGAGGGAAGGTGCATAAATTAATTGCAAGGCAAGTAATGCAGGAGGACGGGGGGTGGATACATTCAAATTGGAGATGCGGCGGACAACAGCTACCCGACAAACGGGGTCGTTTGCTGAAGTACTTGCAATAACTTCCTCTTTCAAACGGGGTCGTTTTCGGTACTTTTTGCGCTAGGGTGCGGTATCGTAAAATTGTGTTTTATTCTTATGGTTTTGAAAATGTTTTGTTAATAAAATTATGAGATCCACTCTAAGAACATCTATATCGAAATCTTGATAAAATAAAATCTAAAAAATATGAAACCATAGCCATATAAATTAATCCAACTCAAGGGAATATAGTATCTGTGGCTATTTAATTCAAATAATCAATAAAAGAACCAACTTTACATATATATATATATATATAAAATGAAAAAAAAAGAAGGAATTTGAGAAGGATTACTTATAAGTTACCCAGGAGCATGATTGACGTGTGAGCCAAATAATTCGATGGTGTGAACAAGGGAAATTAATCGCTACGGAAACTTGATTGCCAAATTTATAATTCCTTGCTTTATAAGTTCAAGCTAATAAGTTATTAAATTAGTGAGATCAACCCTTTGGACACTTTTTTTATATTATTATTATTATTATTATTATTTCACTGAAAGAGGTTGAAACTTCAAAATCTCAAATGAAATGAGGAGTAAGACTCACACACTCCAATTTCAAAGTGTTCAAACCAACAAAGTAAAATTGTAAGATTAATACTACGATAACGTTTTTTTTTTTTTTTATATATATTACAAAACAAATAAAGCCCGTGGGGTTTTACACTGTGGACTGAGAGTGTATTCACTGTGGATTGCGACAGTGTGCGTGCGTTTTTGCCCTTCATCAGCCGACGTGTGTGTATTTTTTGGTGGGGGTGTTTTTGGATTTTTCCTTTTTTTTTTTAATTAGCCGCAATGTGCACAGTGTATTAACGATTCTAACCCCCGAAAACGACAAAATAGTACACAGTCGCCAGGGGCGCGCTCGGTTTTTCCCAAATTTTTACACAGTGCGCTGACGAATTCAGCCCCCGATAACGACAAAATTATGCACAGTGATCGGGGGCTTCAGCGTCCTTTCCCGCACGGTATTTTCGTAAATACCAGTGGCGGAAGGGCTGTTTCGGTCATTGACCGTGGGGACAGCTGACGCGTCGTCTGGCCGCGCCAGCGGCGCTCAACGCCAACACGCCATGGCAGCGGAGCGTGCGGCGCCATGCGGTGGTCAAAAATTCCGTTCCGCCGGTGCATACGGTGCGCCGACGGGTCCTCTATCTCCCGTCGCGGCGCGTGTACGTTCTCCATGTCAGGTTAAACGGAGGGGTTCAGTTTTGTCGCCGGTGCACCTTTTCTCTCTCCTGCTGGCCCAATGTCAGGTCCGGTCCCTCATGTATATAAGAAGTTAATTTCGGTCCCTGAGGTTTGGATTTCGATTTTATGCCTGATTTCGTTAATTCAAAGTTTGATTGTTTTCAATTGTGCCCTTCAATTAAAACTAATTATATAAAGCATTTTTCATTTCAGTCCCTTAACTTTTGATTTTCGATATCTTTTTGGTTCCTGAAATTTGTTCGGTCCGGATGTTTGAATTTCTTTAATTTGGTCCTCCAATTAAAATTGCTAATATAAACAACTTTTCATATCAGTCCCCTTTCTTCTAAATTGTGCAATTTTGTCCTCTGATTTCAATTGACAATAAATGTAATTTGCATTTCAGCCCTTTGACTTTTAATTTTTTTAATTTAATCCCTTTATATTTGATTTTCATTTCAGCCCTTACACTTTTATTTTTTTAATCCCTACTTTTGTCCATGTATATATAAGTGTATTTAACACAATAATAATAATAATCAAAATAATAATAATAATAATAATAATAATAATAATAATAATAATGATTTAATTATTTTTTCATTCTTACTCTTTTGTTATTTTTTTCCCTCCCGATAATTTTATAATTTTTTTTTTCTTGCCGGTAATAGCAATGATAATTTTTTTTTATTTATTTTTATCTGTTGTTCAAATTTCTTGGATATTTTTAGTCTTTCATTTATTTATGTTTCTTTCATTATTAACATAATAATAATAATTATAATAAGAATAATAATAATAGTGATTATTATTAATATTATAATAATAGTGATTATGTATTCTATTATTATAATAATAATGATTATTTATTAAGACTCCGATGTTGCTATTGTGATAATATTTTAAATTAATATTGCTTCCTTTTCCCTTTTTTTTTCTCTTTCTATTAATTGATTTTTATAATTTTATTATCTGCACAATAATGATTTCAGGTAATTTGTTTTTTTCCTTATTCAAATATTTTGCTCTTTTTTCTAATGTTAGTGCACGCTCTTTTGTGATCATTTATGACGTAATAACTATATTCTAAAAAATATAATCTATGCTTACGTGACAAACTCAATTCAAAATTTTAAACATGTTATCTTTTAATCTATACTTTTTATTTACTTATATCATATAAATTTATCGTTGTAGATTTAATTATGTTAAATCATATACAAAAAAATACTCGCGGCAACGCGCGGGCAATTAGCTAGTATATATATATAGTGTGTGTGAGTGTTACTCCTCAATTTATTTTGAAGTCTCTCTCTCTCTCTCTCTTTATATATATATATATATATATATATATATATATATATATATATATATATTGAAAGTAAATTGATTTTTTTTTAAATATATTTTTAATATCAATACATTAAAACAATGTAAAAATCTAATAAAAAAAACCTAATTTTCTTTTCAAACAAGTAAGAAAAATATTCTTAACTACAAAAACAAACAAAAAAGAATAGGTTCCAACAAGTTCAATTTATAATGTGTAGCTTGATCTTCAGATTGAGTTGACAATCCACTCATTTTTTTTTTATGTTTTTTGTTTGAAAATATTTGAAATAATATATTTAAAAATATATATTTTTTTAACAGATAATTTATTTAAAAAAAACATTACAGCAAAAAACAAACATTGAAAAATATTAGTTTCTAAGAAGTTCCAATTTTATCATACACTCATATTTGTTTATGTTTTTATATTTCAAAATATATTATAATAATATTTTTTTCTAATTTTTTAAATTTAGTTTTGAAATCAATACATTTAAATAATTTAAAACTATTTTGCTTAAAAAAACTACAACCATAAATAAATAAGAAAAAAACAATTAATTTCAAGAAATTTCAATTTTAAATACCTACCTTTATCTTGAGATTGAGTTGAGAAGCCATTCATGTGAGAAATTTTACTCACATCAAGACTTAAGTCTAGATTATTATTATTTTTTATCTCTTTGGCCACCTATTTGTAAAATCTCGTACCAATTTCTCACCGCTAATACAAGAGGGGTCAAAGTTTCCAATATAATCTACCTTTTCAAATTCATCACCATCTTCACCTAAAATAACTTTTTAACCTTGTAATTTGAACCTCGACATCATCCAAATATTATAGCACATCTTTGAGCTATTTTCATCACTAGTAACAATACTCAAAACAACAAAAGCTCCTCTCATTAACTTATTTAAATGAAATGTAGATGATGATGTTGGAGCACTATCTGTGTGATAAATATATTATTTTCAAAATTCAGTCCTAGCTTTGCATTATTTGTCCACCTTTTTAGAATATATTGTGAGGGGATAACAAAAAATCCCAAATATATTCTTAAGACCCATAAAGCATGACAAAACAATAAGTTCATTGTCTCAAACTTGTCACAAGTACAAATAATATAAGAATTAATTGCATCAAATTATACAATGTGATTATTTTTTAGTTTTAAAACATGACGAGACGAGTATCATGAATATATGCATCAATAATTATTTGAGACATTGTTTGTAAAAATTCATGCGGGAATTTCAAAAATATTGTTCTTGTATAAACTTTAGATGCATGGATCAATATTCCACAATTATCAATCAATGTTCTTGGCTTAACCCTGCTTTTATAATCATTAAACAACTTAAGATCTTGTGTTTCTTGAACTTTATCTTGATAACGGCTACAAATTCTGAAATAGTTTTTATCTTACAAGACATTTGAATGAACATATTGCTGGTTCTCTCACATCTCTAAGTTGATTTGATATCGCCAAAAAAATTACTCATGATTAAAAGCATGAGACCACTTTACTCTCAAACCATACAAAGTTGTAAGCCAACTATTTTTAAGAATACCAAACTCTGTAAGAATTTGCTCCCACATTGCTTCAAATTCAATAATAGAGTTAATATTGTGTAATTATTAATTGAAATAATTATCCCTGAATTTTGATTTTCCTATCAAATAAGGGATATTTTTCTAGCATTTCGCTAATATGCCTTTCACATAAATGATGATGGGTAAATGAGAAGATATCTTTCATTCCTATCTCTATTGTAGTTTGATAAAAAAAAATTTGGGGTGTCTTATCATTCATTGCCTTAAAATATATTTCAAATAACCATTTAGAAGAAATCTGAGTTTCATCATATAAAAATACACATCCTAAAAACACATTATTCCAATGGTTCTTTATATCCATAAATGGTGAGCAAACCATGTTATATTTATTTGTGTGATACGTGGTATCAAATATTAACATATTACCAAAAACTTCACAACGTAATTTAGACATCTCATCCCTTCAAAATAAATTCACTAGCAAACCATCCTTGAATGTTTAGATGAGATAAAAAAGATTAGAGTCTTGTGCTTCTATACTTTTAAGATAATTCAAAATAAAAACTCAAAAACCACTAAAATCAAACTTGACAAGTGGAAAATCATTAAAATCAGTAAATTGAGTTTGATTTTACAAGTTTACATAATTTATGATATGAACCAAATTATGTT
Source organism: Salix purpurea (assembly GCA_027405865.1). NCBI lineage: Eukaryota > Viridiplantae > Streptophyta > Magnoliopsida > Malpighiales > Salicaceae > Salix > Salix purpurea. The sequence goes on from JAOWLH010000001.1 coordinate 7,837,295, forward strand.
TGGATTTAGTCTTAAAATATCTACCAATTAGTTTTCTAAGAATACACATATTTTTCAAATCATACATCAGATCTAACTGAGGTTTTATAGTGAAATATTAGATATGTAAGAACATATTTTAGAAAATGTTTAGGTCAAATGAAGTTCGAGAACATATGATTTTAGAGGGTTAAATGTACTAGACTAATCTTGTCAAATATATCAAATTAAACAATGGTGTACTATTTGGAACATATCTGAATCTACAAGTAGAATTTTTCTTCGACTCAAGATGGGCTAGAAACTAGACATCGAAAGCTTCCAAATAATATATGGCGGGCCCAATGATTCGTCCATACGAGGAAGAGCATGTTTGAAATCAACCAAGAATGTTTAAAAATTGGAGATTTGGTCTATATGGAGGAAATTTAGCATGGATTTTTTTTATAATTCTATTTTATTTAATTATTTAATGTTGAATAATTGTTTTTATTTTATTTAATTATTTAATGTTGAAAAATTAAAAATACATAAAAAAAGCCAAAAAACAATAGAAGAGTGGTATTAACTAGAACATAAATCAAAACAATTATTTTTTAAAATAAAAAGGTATTAATTAAAAAAACAAAAATTAAAAAAAAAAGAGTAATGACATGAGGCATTGTTAGGCTTGATAAACCAGGTCGAGCGATTGGCCAATCTAACTGCAAGAGAAAAAAAAAAGACAACTCGTTGTCTAAAAGGTATTATTTTGAAAACATCTTGCACTATAATTACAAAGCATAATAATAACCTCACATGTTTTCATCATCAATACATACATCTCCAGCTCTCCATCTTTGATTTATTCTCTGCATTTAATTAGACAAAGAGTGTTTGACATAACTTTGTTTATGTTTTGAAGCGTTTTTTAAAAGTGTTTTTGACTTAAAAAACATTAAATTGATGTTTCTATAGTGTGTTTTAGATGTGCTAACATAAGAAAAAAAAATTTAAAAAACACCTTTACCGTAATTAAAAAAAGAAAAAAAAGAACAGAGTTAGGAGAGTTGAGAACCAGAAAACAATGCTAGCCATCTTCTCGAGGAACCGGGAGGGCTTTTGTAGAGGACTCGTCAAGTTTCAGTCTATATGACGCTTAAATTAGCCTCATCATCTTCTCTACCACCGGAAAAGTATTGTGTCAATACTCACTGAGGTTTTCAGGTCACCGGGAGGGCTTTTATTGCTTTTCTACTCTATTTTTCTTGGATTGTTTGACCCCTTTTGGTCTCATATAAATATTTTTTTCTATTTTTTGTGATGTTTTTATGTGAGCAGAAGATGTATCTTTGCATTTATGATCTTTCATGATTTTCTTCATTGATGACTTGGATCTGTCTCCTGTATAGAATATCCCTTTTGCTCCTAACTGAAATATCAGCCCTATCCTATCCCCATTCAGAAATTTAACTGACCAATTTGAGTATGACTCGACTGCTGTCCATGCTCATGACAAACTAGCGTTTTACCAAGACAACGTGTTTCTTCTTCTTATTCCCCCCCCTGAAGCTTAGCTTTGATTTCATTTTTTTCCACTTTCAATTTCAACTCAAGATGTATGTGTACCCTTTACTGGAATAATTAATCATCCAAGGAAATAACTGGGTAAATTTTGAGCTAGCTACTTAAATCCATGACCAAGAGCTGTCTAGCCCTAAAAAACAGAGTTGGATATGATCACAACATGCATAACTGCTGCTCCAACATCAACGGATGCATTCATTCTGCTTTGTACTCTTTGAAATGAAAAGGAAAAGAAAAATTGCCTACACTGTTCATCAGGGCAAGCTCCGAAGCTTTTAAGACCATGATACTTACAGGATCACATGTTTCCTGTCCCTACCAGGCAACAACAGAGGGTTATAGAGTCATAATTATACAACAATAAGAGATACTTGCAAAAATAACATTACCTATACGCACATATCACACCCCGGCTTCACGGGTCGAAAAACCAAGTTTGTAAATGCAGCCGTCCAAGAAGCAATCCTCAAAATAAATGAATCATTAGCATTCAAACAACAATTTTGAAACTTGGATAGTTGCGGTCTTGTCAAGGATAGTAAATACCTTTTCTTTTCATGTCAGGAACCTCCATTCACATGCCATTCCAGACTGCTCTGCCGCCTAACTAGTCTGAACAGAAACAATCAACATGCTTGTCGTCCCGCTTCCAGTAAGGTAAGACGTATAGCATGCATGCAGAGAGTTGAACGAGAGAGGACAATAGGTTATTGACATTTTGCCGATTGTTGTTCTTTCCACAACGATGAATATGGTTCTACATGCCATTATAAAATCCACTATACCACAAGGCCAAAAGGAAACCAGCCATAAGGAGGTAATAAATGATTGCTTCTCCCTGCTGGGAAATAAAAAGAGGGTCATACACAAGTATACAGAAAGAAGAATGATTGAAAGAAAGTACAGTTAATACAGGTGAGGAATAATACCGTGGCTTCATATGCTGAAAAAGTCTTAAAAGCAGCCTAAATTGTCATGCAAAACCATATGAAGCATTTGCGTTACTGCTCTCCAGAAGGTGTTAATTTGGTAATGGGTTCCACTGTCCTGTGTTTACTGTTTACCATGCTTCAATCCAACTATGTCCGGGATTTTTTTTAAGGCCTCTTTCTGCCATTTCCCTCCTCACCTTCGTTGCATCTTCCCAGTTCCCCAACTCAGAATAAACCTTGAACAACAATGCATGTGCAGCATCATTATGAGGGACTAGCTGGAGTAACTTTTTGGCAGTCCATTCTCCCAATTCTCTGTTCCCATGCATTCTACAGCCACTGAGCAAGGATCTCAAAATAGCAGGCCAAACAGGGTAGGGCAAGGTTTCAATTATTTGCTTAGCATCTTCAAGGTATCCATTTCGAGAGAGCATATCAACTAAGCAACCATAAATATCAGGAGATGGCTCCATTCCATACAAATTCATTGATTTAAACAAATGACATCCTTTTTCAACATGGCCTATATGTCCGCATGCTGCTATAACTGACACGAATGTGGCTTGGCTGGGTTGTAGATTAGCCAGCTTCATTTTATCATAGGTGTCCAAAGCTTCCACAACACGACCATGATGGGCACAAGCAATGATCATGGCATTATATATAACAACGTCATTGGATTTGCATGACTGGTTGAAAGCCATCTTTGCACTTTGAATGTCCCCACACTTTGCATATGCATCTAGAACTGCACTAGCAACAAATACATGTCCTTCAAACCCCAATTTGATAATCAGGGAATGAACAGATTTGGTTTGACAATACGCCACCGTACCAGCACAGCTACTTAAAATGCTGCCCAAAATAAATTCATCAGGTTTCTCACCAGCTTCTATCAGCAAGTTGAGTGATCTAATAGCTTCACAATCAAATCCTTGATGCACGAATGCAGATATCATGGTACCCCAAGCTGCCATGTCTGGTCTATCAAGCATATTGAAAACCTTAAGAGAATCATCCAAGCGCCCAAATTTAATGTAACCTTTGATTAATGAGCTGCAAACATGTCCATGAGAAGCAAAGCCAGACTTAAACGCAACTCCATGAATTAGTCTGCTCATTAGTTGATTCTCAGATCTGGAGCAAGTTTCCAAGACATTTGAAAAAGTATACTCATTTGCTTCAACTCCCAGCTGCAACAAGTCATAGAAGGTCTTCAAAGCTTCTGCATCACAACAATTCAATTTATACCCTGAAATTAACTCATTCCAGATAATTACGTTTTCGGATACTTTGCTTTTAAATACTAAGTATGCCATTTCCATTTTTCCACACCTGGAAAACATATTGATCAGTGCGGATGTGATGTTAGCTTCATCAAATAATCCAAAATGTAACGCAAGGCAACAAAACTGAAGCCCGAGATCAAGATTCAGCAGCTTCCCACATTCTCTAAATAAAATCGAGAAGGTAATGCAGTTAGGCCTCATGCTGGTTAGCAGAAAACTATGGAACAAACTTGCAATGTCTTTAGGTTCTTCATGCTGGGAGAAGCTTCCAAATACAGTATTCCATGTTACAACATCTCTATCATGCATCTTTTTAAAGACCACCAAACCGGAATTTATTCCACCATTCTTAAAGTACATATCCATAAGAGCATTCATTACCGGAGCACTGAATTCCAGCTCACCTCTAATGATCAATCCATGAATCTGCCTTCCAAAATTGAAGTCACCGAGAAGTGAGCAGCCCTGAATAACGTTTATGAAGGTATATTTGTCCATAAATATTCCTTTCCTTCGCATTAAAGATACAGTACCAATAGCTTCAAAACCATACCCGCAATGTGCATACCCTCCAATCATAGCATTCCAACAACCAACATCAACCTCTTCCAAACTCTCAAACACCCTCTCTGCTGCTCCAATATCCCCCAACTTAGCATAAAAGGTCAAAACTGAACAACCCACAAAAGGGTTTCTCTCCGTTCCAATTTTCAAAGCAAAACAATGAACACACAAACCAAATTCCCTACCTTCCCCCCTATTCCCACACGCCTTCATAACGCTACCTAGGCCAAACTCATTAGGCACAAACCCATTTCGTCTCATCTCCAAAAACACCTCCAACCCCTGTTCAACTTCTTCAGATTGAATAGCTCCACAAACCATCAAAGTCCAAGAAACAACATTTCTCTCAGGCATTTCATCAAACACATTAAACCCATACCTAAAAACCCTGCCTTTTGTATAAAACTTGATCAGATTATTCGAAACAAAAACATCACTAATAAATCCAAGCTTAATAATATAACCATGAATTTGGGTTCCAAGAATGAATGATTTTGAATTCTCACAAAAAGATAATGCCTTAGAAAGAGAAATGGAGTCCTTTCCTATAAAGAAACCAGAGCATGAAGACTTAGTTGAAATGGGACTGTGCAGCTGGTGCGGATTCTTCAATTGTATGCTGTTAAATTTGTAAACTTTCTTCGAAAATTGTAAGAAAGTTTTCAGCTTTGAAGCTAGTCCAAAGCTTTTCATGGGTCTGTAGAGCACGAAGAGCTCACCTTCAAGTTATCCTGGCGCCTGGCGGGCTTTAATGAACTCCATCTCAAATATTATGTAATTTTTAAAGTAGTCCCTGAAGTATAAAAATGTTGTGCAAAAACTACCAGAGAATTTGTTTTTTGCATTTGTCATTAGTGTAATTAGTGCTGATACTTGAATGTCGTGTTACTAAATCACAACTTTCCTTGGAAATAAAATTGAGAATGGTTTAATACTTTAATCATCGGTCTAATAATAAGAGCTTGGAGATAAAAGATTTGTTCCCTGAGATTTTAAATTTGAACCTTGTGATTTCTAATATAATGGTCACTGGAAACTTATATAGCTATTAATTTTAGGGTTAGTAAGATTAGTTGAGATACACACAAGCTGATCTAAACACTCTCATCCATATTAATAAATAAATAGATAAATTAGAAGGGTTTAGTTAGAGAGATTCATTATATTATAGGACGATATTAACTTCATTTTTAAAAAAAAATTTTTTATCAAAGACTTGCCCTTGGAAGGGAACTATTTTTGAAGAACATAGTTTAAAATTAATTTTGTGCATTGATTTTTTTTCTAGATTGAGTTTTAGGCAGGACAATTATTACCAAAAGAAAAAATGGGAGGGCGGTTACTTTTCATTGAACGTCATGATAAGGATTTATTTTTTAAATTTCAATTGCATTTTTTCATGGTTTAATTATGTAAAATTAATCTTCAAATTTAAAATATAAAGAAAATACATACTCATCTAAAGTTCACAATATTTTATTTATTTATTTTAATACAAAATCTTACTTTGTTTATTTTCATTTCAGAGTTAAAAGAAAGAAAAGAGAAGATTTCACAAAAACAAATGATGAAAAAGGTAAAACATTGTTGGTTGTTGTGATATGAGATATCTACAACAAAAATAGACTTGGTGTTCACGGACTCCTCTTGATGAGGAAAGTTTAATATTGTTTATTTTTCCAATAAATATATCTAAAAAAAGACTAGGAGTTTTTTTTTTTTTTTTTTTTTTTTGGGGGGGGGGGGGGGGTTGATTTTTTTTCTTAATTAATTTTAAGGTATTTTGATTTGAGCTTAGTAAGTAATCTATAAAGACTTTTATAGTGTTTATTAAGTGTTTTTAGATGAAAATAGTTGAAAAATGAATTTTCAACCCAAAATACTAACTCATAATCCGTTAACTACCGCAATGGTGAGCTAAGCATAGCAAACAATATGTCGTTTGCCCCAGCATGCTACATGTCATTTGTCTTTTTTTTTTTTCTATCATATAATTAAAATAAAAAATATTATTGAACCCATTAAATTTCCCAATTCATTTTATGAATTTGATGAGTTAATTCAGGATTGGAATCGATCCAAGATATATTGATTAAATGTTTTTTTTTTTTTTCTAAAAAAAGCTATTTCAATTTTTTTGATGAAAGTAAAAACACTTTTTAGTTAACCAAATTGTTTGGTCCAGGCCCCATGTGTGGCCAAATCACTTAGGCTCGTGCGCCTATGCTAGCCTGTTTTTTTTTTTTTTTTTTTTAAAAAAAAAATTAGCATTATTTGTTTTGATGATTTTTTTTTTAATTTTGTTTTTTAATTTTGAGTTGATTTTGAATTGGTCTTTAATTTTTTATATCATATAATTAAAAATAATATTATTGAATCTATTAGAACTCACAACTTAGGTCACAAAATCAAGAAAAGAGTTAACTCAATTTGACAAGTTGATTTAAATCAATTTAATATATCATCATCTCAATATAATAAAAAACATTAGCTTTATTTTTCTAATTCAAAACCCCCTTTTAATAGTAGTCTAAGTTACCTTTAAACCTGTGTGTATGGTCATTTTTATGTTATTATATAGATATAAAAACTTTCTTTTAAGTTTTAATAGTAGTCTATATTATCTTTAAACCCTTGTATTTGGTTTTTATATTATTTTTTTAGTTTAATAATAATGTGAAAGAATTCACGCAACTTGTATTTTTTTTCTTACTTCGAGAAATTGTTTAGCATGTAAACTTGTGCTCGGACTATAATGTATTTATATAGAAATTTCTTTTTGATATATTTTTTTTTGTTGGTTTTCCAATTTAAAATGTTCTCTACGTTTTATTACAGCACACAGAATCCTAAAGGAAAATTAGCAAACAAACCGTATAAAAAGAAACAAATTAAAGAAAGAGTTGACTTAGAGATATTGATATATTTAATTTCAAGTGTTTTTTTTTTTTTGATATTATAAATATCCATAATATAATATGAAGAAGTTTATCATGAGAGTCCATCTACAATGACTTTCACTTAATTCACAATAAAACAGAAATTCATGCTTATAAAAACTTAGAAGTATTTCTTTCCGATGTGAAGTAAGAAAAGGTTGGGTCCATCATCAAGACTTAATAATTTTCCACCATAATTTGGGAACGCGATCATGAGGAATCAGCATCGAAGAGTGATCATGTCTTTCCTATACAATTAGTAATTACAAGCTAGTTAATCTATAAAGGTAAGATTGATCAGAAGAAGGCAGCAATCCATCTCTCACATCCCCAAACAAATGGGCCTTTTTCTTTTATTTGTGGTCAGACAAGCCCCTCGCAACATGGTATATAATATCGAGGTGTCCTTTTCCCATGTCAATCCTTGCCCCCTCGCATAAGAAATGGAAATCAGCATTATCTATCAGCATTATCATGCCAATTAATATAATGTATATGGTACAGGGCATTCGATATCATTTAGCCAAATGCTTAATATAATACACGAACTTCAATCTTTGCACTGATTAACTATAACCCAGTTAAAAAAAATCAAGAAAACTAGGGGAAAATAAAGAAATCAAGCAAGACCAACATGGATCTAAATGCTCAAACAAACCTAAATATTGTTAATAAATAGATTGTATTCTTGCTCGTATGCAATACACAACCCTGAGGGGTGTGACTTAACTGGTCAGACCTTGAGTTTGCCTCTTAGATATTACTAGTTCGAGTCCCACATCAGTTAGAATTACTAAAAATAATCGTTAACTTTAGAGTTAAAAAACTTAATCAAATTATGCATAAATTGACTCAGACACCAACATCGAAACAAAACAAAATACAATATACATGGAGAGAAAGAGAGATGGAAATGAATTCAAGTGGAGTGATCACATGCTGGTGGTTTCCACGTCACAATGGCTTTTGTTTTGGGCACTCTTTCTATCTCTATTCCACTACAGGGAGGACTCATAAAGCAAGGAGCCACCTTCCTTCACGTTTCTTTCCATTGTGTTGTTAGCCTAACCACAATGGGTTGAATGCTAAAATCACAACCACGACTTAATATAATGTTGTTGGTATTAAAATGGGGCATCTGATGCCATATTCCACTTTAAATATCTTCCTTGTCCTCCTGTTGGTGGTGCTGCTATATGTTAGCCGCCTCCTTCACCATCTCCAAGATTGACAGGCCGGTGAATTCCCATCGTCCATCTCTGAATAATTCCTTGTCTTTATCGATATGAAAGGGTTGCCCCGAACGTTGTAATTGTATTGCTTAGTGGGCCGGAGAACAAATCTCGAATATATTGTTAATCGAACGAATCTGAGCTTCTATTTGATTTGGGAGGAAGATTAGTAAATGCATCCATATCACGCACAGAAATAGGATCATCTTGATTTTAAGGCACGCATCAATCCTCTAATTTAAGGTAATTTATTCAGAGTTTTAGACGTAAATAATGACACAAGAAAAACAACAGACACAAATGATGTAGAATTCTATTGAATACAATCACCACACATAAATTTTAATTTGAAATTTTATTATCATATATTAAAACAGCCATATATATATACACTAGAAAAAATATTTTAAACAAAATTCAAAAAATAATAAAAGCTAAAAAGTAAATAAGAAAAATAATAATTTCAAAGGTCTTATTTGAAAGACTTGATGACTTGAATCACTATGAGATTTTAACTTATATGAAACAGAGTCTTTAAAATTATATAGCAAATTTGTAGTTTGATCCAATAATCAAATCAAAAGTTATGACCGTTAATATAGATTTATGTATTAGGAAAACATGTCTTGTGTCGGTCTCCTAGGTTGAAAATAAGTCACTCTTAAACTCAAATTAATTTTTCCCTAATCTCGTAATTATCTAGTAAAAATCTCCAACCTTTTACATGCTCAATCTTTTTCAACACATCTAGATCGTTGACGATTTGTAATTTTATCTAAATTCGGTGATACAAATAGGCTTCGATATTGTGTTGATGATAAACCCCAGCACTGCAGCAATCATCCTCGAGAAAATAGAGTTTAACATCCGTCTATCACAAAATCCCTAAGTTACGAAACCTTCAATTATTTAGATTCTTCTATGCAAAAGGACTCGGGGCTAGACTATACAAGAGAAGAAAATCATATAAAAACTAAATAATAAATCCATTTTTGGTTCTCAAATGTTAAAGCCAAGATATCATTCAATTTAATTCAACTTTTTTCTTTTTAATATTTTTTACAAAGGTCTCGATAATGCTGTTATCATATTCTATTTAACTGGCCGGATGACTTCCATCATCAAGTTTTTGTGTTTCTCTCTCTCCTAAAAATAAGTTTAGTTGATATAACATTAAAGAGCTATTTGTTTTTGAAGTGAAAAAGTATTTTTAAAATATTATTATTTATTTTAATATTTTTAAAGTTTTAAATTCATTTTGATGTGTTAATATCAAAATTAAACTTAAAAAATAAAAAAAATATTTCAGTATTGTCAAGCAAAAATCATTTTAAAAACTAACTACTACTATAATATCCCCTGGACTCTAAAACAAAATATTTATTGAAAAATGTTTTTGATAAGAAATGTTAGAGATGCTAGCAATTTTTTACCTTTTTTTTTTTTTTTTTTCTATTGTGGACTGAAATGAGATTTTTACCATTTTATCAAATATGATATTAAAATTAAAATTATGGTTAACAAATTTTATCAGGTATGATATTTACCATAATTCAATACATGACCTATCATGAATATTTAACACGAGTTAGTAAAAACCCTTAGTATTATATAGAATGGACATCATAGTGAATGTTAAGATATTATAATGTAATTAAGTTCTATTGTGTTTTCCTAAAAAAAGAAAAAAAAATACTTCCACTGTATTATGTTGATAATGTTGCGCTAATGCTATTTACTACATCGAGCTATGAATTTAGTGCTTGTTTGATACTGATTTTAAGAAAAAAAATTGAAAATTATTTTTTATTTAAAATTAATTGTTTTTAGTATTTTTAAATTATATTGATGAGCTGATATCAAAAATATTTTTTGTAAATATTATTCTGATACTTTTCTAAGCAAAAAATATTTTGAAAAATAACTTCAACCATACTCCCAAATATGTTATCTCTAAATTACCTCACACATACAAGTACATAAATTATAGCATTTGTTTTTTGTTCTAGCTTGTTTTACTAATTAATCTCAAAAACTTGTGTGCGTTTACACAGAGTCTAGTTTCAAGATATCGATTAAATAAAAAAAATTCTCTAACTTGGACCTACACAATTGTTTTCTCCTTTTCACCTAGAAATATATTAATGAATTAAAGTATTAAAGTTTTCTATTCACATAAAAATGAGGGAAGAGAAAGAGAGTACGAGACTTTTGGAATGTTTTATCTTGTAAGAGCATGATTTTCAGACATCATAGCTCTCTCTGTATATTCTCCAATCATGTCAAGTGTCAAGTGTAGTGATTGATAATTGGGTTCATAGCATCATATATACTAGCTAATTGCCCGCGCGTTGCCGCGGGTATTTTTTTGTATATAATTTAACACAATTAAATCTACAACGATCAATTTATATGATATAAGTACAAAAAAATTATAGATTAAAAGATAAAATGTTTAAAATTTTGAGTTGAGTTTGTCACGTAAGCATAGATTACTTTAATAATGAAAGGGAAAAAAATAAATGAAAGATGAAAAATATCTTAGAAACTTTAACAAAACATAAAAAAAATTACCATGGCTATTACTTGAAATTTTTTTTATCAAATTATCGGGAGGGGAAAAACATAACAAAAGAGTAAGAATGAAAAATAATTAAATCATGATTATTATTATTATTATTATTATTATTATTGTGTTAAATACATTATTATTATTATTATTATTATTATTATTATTATTATTATTATTATTATTATTATTATTTTGTTAAATACATTTATATATACATGGACAAAAGTAGGAATTAAAAAAAAAAAGTGTAAGGGCTGAAATGAAAATCAAATATCAAGGGCTTAAATTACAAAATTCAAAGTCAAAGGGCTGAAATGCAACTTACATTAATTGTCAATTGAAATCAGAGGACAACATTGCAAAAATCGGAACTTTTGTACCGAATTGATTGAGTTATATAAAGCCAACCCGGAAATTAAAAGTAGAAGGACCGAAATGAAACTTTGCCATTCTGAAGAGAGAGAAACGTGGCCGGCGGCTTTAGCCGGCCTCTGCCGCGTCCACGGACTTCCGGTGGTGACACGCACCACCGCGGGAGGAAGAGAACACGGCGGCGCATCGTTCTGTCCTCCGGTAGACAATTTTCTTCCACCGGAGGAGACCGCACGCGCCGCCTAAACAGGGCGTGAGGCGGACAGCCGTCTGGCGCGTGCGCCTCACGCCCTGACAGACGCCGATTATAAAATTCGAAAAATAGGGCCAATTACCGTTTCACCCCTGCACCCAATTAAGTGTTTTTGTCGTATTAGGGGCTAAAACCGTATTTAGCCATTTCAGAAAATATTAAAAAAATAAAAAGTTGCGGCGGACCGGACCGGACCGGGCCGGTCCGGCCGCGCGCAATTACGCCGGTGCCCCTCAGCCCGATGCCTGTTTTTGTCCTATTACCGGGGACGAAATCGTCAATATACTGTTCATAACTGATTATTTAAAAAAAAAAGAAAATTAAATGGAAAAACCGAGAATAGCCCCGGATCAGCGCCTCCTCTCGCCGCGCGCCCGAGGGTCATTTTCGGGCGTGCACTGTTAAAAGAACAGTGGTTTGTGAGGGGGTGTACAGTGCAATTTCCCACACCCTTTATTTGTTTTTTAATGTGTTAGGTGGGGTGGTGATTTAATATATATTTTTTCTTTAATAAAAATAGATTAAATCTAATCTCAAGAAGTTAATTTAATGGTAAAAGTCTCGATGACAATGCATATTTGGAAGAGTGAATGAAATTATTTTTAATTTTTTTTTACTGAGAAATACATCAAAATATTTTTTAAGAAGTTAACTTAATTTATTTCATAAATATTTTTATAATATAGTGTCAAACATGGTTTAAGAAGTATGTTTCTTTAAAATTTAGAGTTTGAATATGAGTTTTTATTATATATTTTTTGGATCATGCTTCTGCTATAAAATCTGGAACTTATCTTGTTTTTGTATAGATAATATTTTTGAGCACAAACATAAAAGTTCAAAAATTTAGTTAAGATATTCATAAACTAACCTCACTACAGTGGTTAAAAAAAATAAAAATGGACCCAATCTTGCGTTACAAAGCTTTTGAAAATTGAATCGCATGTAGATTTATTATTAGCACACAGTACCAAAAAGAGGGATTCTTTATACAACGAGTGGCAACATGTCTAAGTAAGATAATCTTTACTGCACTAAAGGAGGTATGGATACCAACTTGTATTAACCTAATTCATAAGTAGGATTTCTGAAGATGAAATGGTATGCATAAAAAAATGAAAAAATGAATTATGTATAATAAGATCTCCATCAGTCCATGCTTTTATCAGAGTGGTGGGCAATCACATGACACCGAAACAGTTCCTGCTTTTCAAGGTTTGTCGTCTTCTTCATCCTTTTCCTTTTCTTCTAGTAAGCCGAGCATGGCCTCCGTATCCGTGGCCTTCCTCAAATTGAACAGAAGATCCCGGGACTTCCATCAGCTTATTCCCTTTTATCCATTTAAATCTTCGAGGCCGTCCTCTTTTTGTGGAGCTGTTCTCTTCTACGCTCTTTACTCCTTTCACCACTTTACACCAGGCAACGGTTATTACAGCATTATTATTATATGCGAGTTTGGTGTAGCGAGATTTAAAAAAAAAACATTATATTGTAGTTTTTTTTAATAAAAAAATCATATAGATGTATATTGATTAATCAGACACTTTTAAACCTGGTCATAAAAATATACATTACTTCGTGAAAATATATAACCCTAGCTAATTAACCCTGCTTCCAATTGGCTTGCGCGCGCGCATGTACAGAAACGACATCAATTTCTGAATGTATAGATTACCAGAAAAGAAAATCAATGCTCCCAACTACTTACTGAACTCGCAGGACAGACTTAGCAGTTGATGTTAGAACAAGAGACGATTATGAAATTAATTAAGTTACGTCAATCTGTCAGGTATTTTACTGTGGTTATTGCCTGTAGTGGTTGACATTAGGTGCATATCAGAAAATGAGCATGCGCAAACCAGATGTAGGGTGGAGATTGCAAGATGATGATTATTATCATTATCATAATAACTCGAATTTGTCACGTAGTCTTCCACTAGGGCTACGTTGCTTGTATAAATAAGAGTAGTGTACAGCTAGATCACTCAAAGTGCCAGTGAGTGGGGTGGACTAAAGGTGGGAGAGAGACAGAGAGAAGAAAGCAAAAGGGGGAAAAATGAAAACGATGAAGGACGAAACCCGGAAGGGTCCCTGGACAGAACAGGAGGACATTCTATTGATCAACTTCGTGAACTTATTTGGAGATCGACGATGGGATTTTGTAGCGAAAGTATCAGGTTTGAAGGTGGCGGGAGACAAATAATAGGTATGCATATATGGCGATGGGTGGTTTTGTAAAGGAGCCACCTTTAACCACCTGGTTTTGTTGTAGGTTTGAACAGAACGGGAAAGAGTTGCAGGTTGCGATGGGTTAATTATCTCCACCCTGGTCTCAAAAGAGGAAAGATGACACCTCAAGAAGAGAGACTTGTCCTGGAACTTCACGCCAGATGGGGAAATAGGTTTGAAATATGATCGGAAGTTTGCTTCCTTTTTTCTTTATCTCTTATCGCAATCCATTCTTTTACTTACTGTTTATTACCTCTGCCTCCATGATGATCAGCAGATATATATATATATATATATATATATATATATATATATATCACTGAAAACTTTTCCAACTCTAATCTACCATGTATAAATCTTAACAGTCATTTCCCCGGAATCGATCTCTGATCGATTGTGTTGTTCATATCAGTACATATTTTTTATGGTACAAGATCTTGTGCAGGTGGTCAAGAATTGCGCGCAAATTACCGGGGCGAACTGATAATGAAATAAAGAACTATTGGAGGACTCATACGCGGAAGAAGGCTCAGGAAAGGAAAACCGCCATGTCCCCTTCACTGTCATCTTCAAACTGTTCCTCTTCATCAAATATCACTACAGTGAATTCACCACCTCTTCCGGGAACTGGAGAAGCAAGTTTTTATGACACGGGGGAGCTTGGGGAGGCAGTGCAAGGAGGTGAAAAGGGATACTCGATGGATGACATATGGAAAGATATTGAAAACACTATTAATGAACCAGTTTGTGATGGGTTCAGTGAAGAAGGTTGCAATTTTTCCTGTCCTTCGTTGGCTTCTCCATCGTGGGAATATAGCCCAGACACACTTTGGAGTATTTCTGGAGAAGAGAGCAGGATGTTTCTCCCTTACGACGACGGCACAATGCTTTTGACTGGCTAATCAGAAATTCTTTATATAAATTTTGTTCATAAATGTGATATTTCTCCGAGGAAACTCTAACCTGTATAGATCGAGTTTTCTCCAAGCTATCTTATGTGTAATCATCTTATGCATAACCTATCCAAGTGTTTTGTGTGTTTTCACTTTTCAGCTAGGAAGATATAACCTTCTCAAATCTTCTTTGAGGAGATTATCATGTCCAACAATGTATAATATAGACCTTCAAGCATCAATTTCGAGCTCCGAGTTTCTGCTGCATGGAAATTGTTGATAGAAATTTATTTTGTTCAATCAGCATCCTATTCGATTGGAAATCTAAGCACCTCTCTCATGATGAAAACGACGAGAGATTAACCACTGAACACCCAATCCATTTCATTCGTAACAATTATTATCTATCCTCAGTTCTGGATTTGATTTCCAAGTACTAACAAAAAGGACCCCCACGATGAACACAAGCTCTCTTGACTAGCTTCTCTCGGTATCTCCTGGCATCCAGCCTCCAAGTGCAAAGTTTAAAAGCTGCTCAGCTATAGAATGGTCCCGGTAACACGCTGCTGTATCTATCTTCCAGAAATAATATAATACCTTAGTGCTTACCTTCTCAAATCCATTATATCTGTTTAAAATTCAGCATTTTTTTTAATATATTATCTTCAGATTCAGTCTTTCATCCAATGAAGTCATAGAAAAAAAGAAAAGGAAAATGATTGGATGGCACCGAGTTTGATTTAAATGTCCAGCTTCCATCACGCTGGCCCTGCTAGGCCACTAATGTCAGCAACGCACTAGCAGGATCATCCAATCCTAGACTAAGCATTGATGAAAGCTTAGAATCATGGCATCCCAGGTTCTCGATCAACTGGGAAGCAGACGCCAATCATTTGCTTGAACTCTATACATGAGTGGCGATCTTTTTTCGAATCATTTTCAATCAATGTAGGGTGCTACTAAATTTCTTCCACAGATAAAGGGGTGCTATGAGTGATTCTAATCATCCCCCACCAACAGCTACATGCCCGTCTGTCTTACAGTGCCTGACTTCTTGCCACTATCTACAGTACATGCCTTCGTTTTTTTCCAACTAGCTGAACAATTCATCTTCTTGTGCATGGCTGGAAATAGTAAGATCTTACGTTTTTTTCGAAATTTTAAAAAGTTGGCTACAATCTCTTGAGCATGAACTCAATGGACACTTTTGATCAGTACTTGTTTTCATTCATCGTCTTGGCTCAACCAGCCAACCACGTGCAGTCAAATCCAGAATCCAGAATATTCCACTCTCAATGTGAGGTAGTGTTTAGAAATACGAATCTAAGTTATTTTTATTAAAAAAAATTGTTTAAAAGTAAATAAAAATAATTTTTTATTTTTGATATTAACCCCACACGTTAAAATAATCTAAAAACATACAGAATATTTACAAACAATTCATTTAAAAAAATCATAAAACGCGATTTTTTTTTTTATCATAAAAACCAACAAAATAGCAAAAATATAAAATACTAGTGTAGCTAGTGCTTCTCCTCCCCTCTCCTCTCTATAAATTTAGATCAATTTATTCTCAAGTGGGGGATGTTTTTCTCTCTCACTTGCTTTCTCGTCAATGATCGGTAGCGTTGCTTCACCCCCGAATAATTACATGGATGGAAACTCATATGCACAATTAAATTGACGTGCTTGTTTTTTACTCTGTTATTATTAATCTTGAAGAATTTATTTGTTATTTATTTATATTTTATTATAAACTATACGTGCACGTGGAATGATTTACACCGTCCATTTGGATCAACTAGTGTGTGTTAGTCAAATTTAATGATTGATTGAAAAATCAAGATTGGAAAATCATCGTAAAGTAGTGATGCAGAACGCTTGGCAGAGGAAATTGAAGAACAAATTGATAGGTGCATAGTGAAGACGAAGAGGTCCTGAATATTAAACGTTGAGTTTTAAATAGCATTCAATAGCTATAATTAATCATGCATGTTACACTTAGAATAAATACACAATGTAAGCATTGTCTTACAGTACTTTTGCATTTCAAATATTCAATACAGTTTTGAGACTTTATCTCATTTTCTGGTGGATTCCAGATGAATTCTTGAGGGTGAACGTGAGGATCCCTCTGTTATTTTCTTGCTGCGTCAATTGGTATCAGAGCAGGTTTGCCTTGGCTTGATGGCGAATGACCCAAACAATGATCTACCCCTTCCTGGTGGGGAACTAGTTTCCAGGAGAGAGTTTGACGCTCTTGCTACAAGCGTTGAAGAGATTCAACAACTGCTTCTCAACATGGGAAACAACAACAACAATGAACAAGATAACCAACGTGGTGGTGGCAGAGGCAACCGCGAAGGTCGTCGTCAACGGGAGGAGATTGAATCAGATTCCGAGGAGGAGATAGAACGTCCCAGGAACGCATTTGGTGCTAATCTACATAATCGACAACCCATTGAAGATTATCGGATGAAGGCCGACATCCCTTATTTTAATGGTCATCTATCCATTGAAGGATTTTTTGATTGGCTTGTGGAGGTAGAGAGATTTTTTGAGATTATGTCAATACCAGAGAAGAGGATGACTAAAATAGCGGCTTTTCGCTTGAAGGGGAGTGCAGCTGTATGGTGGGATAATTTGCAGAAGTCACGACAGAGGCAGACCAAACAACCAGTCAGGACATGGCGTAGGATGAAACAATTGATGATGGACCGCTTTCTTCCAATAGATTATGAGCAGCATCTCTATCGCCTCTATCATAATTGTATCCAGGGAAGCAGGACCGTAGAAGATTATACTGATGAATTCCTACGGTTGGCAGAGAGAAATTCGTTGAATGAGACTCAGGGGTAGACGGTATCAAGATATGTCAATGGATTGACGACATCAATCCAGGATCGAATCGGGTTACAAGTCTTCTGGGACGTCCATGAGGCTCAAAATATGGCCATGAAGGCGCAACATTTAGAGGAAGAACTGAAGGAACGTGAACTGAAGGGAAAAAAAACAAACTATGGCAACAACAATAATTACCCGAGGAAGGCAGCAGATTCAATCAGAATTATAAAGGAGAGAGCAGCCAGAACAATGAAATCAATCAGAATCGAAATCAGAGACCAAACCATGGCCCATACACTAGAGCAACTAGTGATGTTTGCTACAGGTGTTTCCAGCCTGGCCACCGATCCAATAATTGTCCGAAGCGGAAGCAAGCAAACCTTGTAGAAGGAATCAACGAAGTTGATGATCATAGTGGAAATTATGATGATGATTATGATGGGGCTGAGTTTGCATATGAAGATAATAATGAGGTTGTAAATTTGATGATGAATCGTACTGCTCTGGAAGAAGACGAAGTGCTCAGCATGGTGCTACAACGAGCTCTCCTTTCACCTAAACAAGAAGGACAGAGGAATCACATATTTTGTTCCTTATGTTCTGTTGACAACAAGGTGTGCACATTGATTATAGATGGTGGCAGCTGTGAGAAATTTGTGTCACAAAAGTTGGTTGATCATTTAAAACTCCCAATAGGGAAGCATAAAAATCCTTATATGCTAGGGTGGGTGAAGAGAGGACCATCAGTAAAGGTGACAGAAGCATGCAGGGTTCCTCTTTCTATTGGTAAGCATTACAAACATGAGATTTGGTGTGATGTCATTGATATGGATGCCAGTCATGTATTACTAGGAAGGCCTTGGCAGTTTGATGTTAATGCTACCCACAAAGGGCGTGATAATGTGTTTATCTTTGAGTGGGGTTCTCATAAAATTGCACTTGCTCCTGTTGATCCATCTGGAAAGTTAGAAAAACCACAAGCTGGGAATTCAAAAATTTTCTAGCTATCTCCAGGAGTAGCCGCGAGTTTGAAGACATTATTAAAGAAGTTGGATTTATGTATCCAATTGTTCTTAAGGGGCTTATGGTGACAAATGTTGTTTCAAATCACGTTCCAAAAGAGGTGCAAGAAATTTTAAGCGAGTATAAAGATTTGATTTCTGAAGAGTTACCAGCACAACTTCCTCCTATGCGAGATATCCAACATCAGATTGATCTAGTCCCTGGATCAAGCCTACCTAATCTTCCCCATTACCGGATGAGCCCGAAAGAAAATGTGATCTTGAAGGAGAAGATTGAAGAGCTGCTGAAACAAGGATTTTTTCGTGAGAGCATAAGTCCTTGTGCAGTTCCTGTCTTGCTAGTGCCAAAAAAGGATAACACTTGGCAAATGTGTTGACAGTAGAGCTATTAATAAGATCACTATCAAATACAGATTTCCAATTCCACGGTTGGAGGATATGTTGGATGTCCTTGAGGGTTCCAAGGTGTTTTCGAAGATTGATTTGTGCAGTGGCTATCACCAGATTCGAATTAAGCCGGGGGATGAATGGACGACGACATTTAAGAGCAAGGAAGGTCTTTATGAATGGTTGGTGATGCCATTCGAATTATCAAATGCACCAAGTACTTTCATGCGACTCATGAACCAGGTTTTGCGTCCTTTTACTGGGTCATTTGTAGTTGTGTATTTTGATGATATTCTTATTTACAGTAAAAGCAAAGAAGAACATTTGGTGCAATTAAGACAGGTTCTAGATGTTTTGGAAGAGAATAAGCTTTATATTAATTTGAAGAAGTGCACTTTCCTTACAAACAAACTACTATTTTTGGGGTAAATTGTTAGTGAAGATGGAATTCATGTGGATCAGGACAAAGTATGGGCAATCAGAGAATGGCTAACTCCAAAGACTGTAAGTGAGTTACGTAGTTTCCATGGCCTTGCTACTTTTTATAGGCATTTTGTACGGAACTTTAGTACCCTTACAGCCCCTATTACTGAATGTCTCAAGCAAGGAAAGTTTTGTTGGGGTGAAGCACAAGATCAAAGTTTTGCGCTGATTAAAGAGAAGCTTAGCACGACACCAGTTTTGGCCCTTCCTAACTTCGAAAAGATATTCGAAGTCGAATGTGATGCAAGTGGATTGGGGGTGGGAGCTGTGTTGTCTCAAGAAAAAAGACTAGTGGCATTCTTCAGTGAAAAATTAAGTGAAGCCCGTCAAAAATGGAGTACTTATGATCAAGAATTTTATGCAGTTGTTCGTGCCTTGAAGCAATAGGAGCATTATCTGGTGCAACGAGAATTTGTTCTCTACACTGATCATGAAGCCTTAAAGTTTATCAATAGCCAGAAGAGTGTGAGTAAAATGCATGTCAGATGGGCCACTTTTCTTCAGAAGTTTCCTTTTATGATTAAGCATAAATCTGGATCTCTCAATCGTGTTGCTGATGCTTTAAGTCAGAGAGCAAACTTGTTGATTACTTTAGCACAAGAGATTGTGGGATTTGAATTTCTGAAGGAGTTATACGAAGCTGATCTTGATTTCAAAGACGTTTGGGTGAAGTGTGTTCAGAGTCAACCTGTTTTAGACTACCACTTGAGAGAAGGATATTTGTTTAAAGGCAACAGGTTATGCATTCCCAGCTCATCCTTACGAGAGAAGCTTATTCGAGATATTCATGGGGGCGGTTTGAGCGGGCACCTGGGAATAGACAAGACCATTGCAGGAGTTGAGGAACGTTATTTTTGGCCTCAGTTGAAGAAGGATGTTGGCAAAATTGTGAGAAACTGCTATGTTTGTCAGGTGTCAAGGGGACAAACTCAAAATACTGGATTTTATATGCCTTTACCAGTTCCTAGTGATATTTGGCAAGACTTGTCCATGGATTTTGTGTTGGGGCTTCCTCGAACCCAAAGTAGGGTTGATTTTGTGTTTGTTGTGGTCGATAGGTTCTCTAAAATGGCACATTTTATAGCTTGCAGACTTTTGACGCTACTCATATAGCCAAACTATTTTTCAAGAAGGTGGTGCGTTTGCATGGTGTACCCCAAACTATTACATCTGATCGTGACACCAAATTTCTGAGTCATTTCTGGATTACTCTATGGAAGCTCTTCGGTACTACCTTGAAGCGAAGCAGTACAGCACATCCACAAACAGATGGCTAGACAGAGGTGACTAATAGAACGCTTGGCAACATGGTTCGAAGTGTCTGCACTGATAAATCAAAGAAGTGGGATAATGCCTTGCCGCAAGTGGAGTTTGCTTTCAATAATGCAGTTAATAGTGCCACAAGAAAGTCTCCTTTCTCTTTGGTATATACTTCAGTTCCTAACCATGTCGTTGACTTAGTAAAACTTCCAAAAGCTCATGGAGTTAGCATAAGTGCTCAACATATGGCTAAAGATGTTATTGAGGTTAAAGAATAAGTGCGAGATAAACTGGAGAAAACCAATACTAAGTAGAAGGCTGATGCAGACAAGCATAGGCAAGCTAAAGTTTTCAATGAAGGAGATTATGTGATGGTTTTTCTCAGAAAGGAGCGATTTCCTGTTGGAACCTACAGCAAGCTGAAGCCGCGCAAGTATGGACCTTACAAGATTTTAAGGAAGATCAATGATAATGCCTACATCATTGACCTGTCTGCATCCATGGGAATTTCAAGCACTTTTAATGTTGCAGATTTGTATGAGTATCATGAGGATGAAGCTCTTTATTCTGAAGATAACTCAGAGGCGAGTTCTTTCAAAGAAGAGCAGTCTGATGCAGAACACTTGGCAGGGGAAATTGAAGAACAAATTGATAGGTGCATAGTGAAGACGAAGAGGTCCTGAAAATTAAACGTTGAGTTTTAAATAGCATTCAATAGCTATAATTAATCATGCATGTTACAATTAGAATAAATACACAATGTAAGCATTGTCTTACGATACTTTTGCATTTCAAATATTCAATACAGTTTTGAGACTTTATCTCATTTTCTGGTGGATTCCAGATGAATTCTTGAGGGTGAACGTGAGGATCCCTCTGTTATTTTCTTGCTGTGTCAAGTAGCATATCTTTCAATTATTACTCCATAAATTATGTATTATGTAGATGGTTTCCCCTTGATTGTTTACTTATAATTAATTTTTATAGTTTTCCCTATTAGCATTCCCAGTTCATACCTTTGGAGCTTGCTATGTATGGCTCCTTCAGGTATATTATAATTATTGTGTTTTTTATTTTATAAAATAATTAAATAGTATTTAACATGTAATAAGTTTGCAATCTCTCTCTCTCTCTCTTTCTCTCTCTCTCTCTCTCTCTCTCTATATATATATATATATATATATATATATTAATTCTTTTTGAAGTAACAAGAAACATTTTTTTATTGAAATTGTATTTAATTGTTAATAATTATCATAATTACAATGAAATTATTTAAATTATAAAAGATAAGATAATTTTGTATGCTTAACATGTCACGAAGTAAGTATTATTCTTCTTTTGGAAATAACAACGTACTTTTTGAGTCATAATTATATAATAATGTTAGTAACTATCATAATTATGGGATAATTAGTTAAACTTTTAAGACTATGGTATTATAATATAAAGTAATTTGTAAAAATTAGTTAAGTTATTAAGAGTATAATATTATAATATAAAGTGTTTTTGGAAAGACTTTAAAATATATTACAATAATTTATTTATTTATTATATCAGCACATTAAAATAATAATAATAATTAATTTAATATTTTTTCTAGATAAATGCTTTTTAAAAAGCATTAAAAAAGCTACAAGATACGTTATTGGGATATAATAAATAAACATATTTATAATTTGGCATTTGAAATTCGAGCTCTAAGACTTCATTATATTACTTTGAATGCATTGAATAATTTTGAGAATATATTTTTAATTTTATCTGAATAAAAACTAAATCTTGATTATGTGTGAGCTGATTGGAAAAGTACCGAAAGGCCCAATGGACCCAATAAAAGAAGCATTGGGCCTGAAATCAGAAATGGTCAGCCTAGTCCGTTATAATTTGTCTTCAATAGCTCGGAGCGTGGTATATTACCGCTTGACTTGAATTTAGCCCACATAATTGTTTTTTTTTTGAGTGTGTGCTTTTTCTGCTAAAAGCAGAGATGTAAAATCCGTTCCGTTCCTGCCGGAAAAGCCGGAACGTGCCGTTCCGTTCCTAAAATCGGGACAAAACGGCGTCGTTTTTGTCCCGGTTTTAATTCCGGTCAGATCCGGAAATTCTGGGTCGGAACGCCTCGGTTTCATTCTGGGCGTTCTGTTCCGGGTTCATCAAAACGACGCCGTTCAATTTGTCCGAAGAAGAAAAGGGAAGAGAAGAAGCCGTGCTACCTTCCTTGTAAAAAGAAGAAACATCATCGATCGATCATTTGTCAAGAAGAAGATGGAGTCACAACATTCATGGAGACTCAGACTGTCCTTCAAGAATGCAACAATAGTCATGACGGTGTTGAATATAATCACAGTCTTTTTCTTGCTCAAGGGCTTTATTTCTTCTCCCTCTACCCGCAACAACAAACCCTCAACTGACCGCTTCAATTCAGGATGAGGAGGAAGGAGATGAGGCGGCGTGGGATATGTTTAGCAGTTTAGGTTTAGGACTTTTCAGTTTTCACTTTAGTTTAGGGTTATGTTACTGGGGGGGAGGGCATTTTATAATAATAATAATAATAATAATAATAATAATAATAATAATAATAATAATAATAAATAACTAAATAAAAATACGTTTCTAACTTTCTAGGGGGGTTATAAATTAATAATAATAATAGTAGTATTTTTTTTTGGAGGGTTAATTTTAAATATTATTTTAAATTTCAAATCTCAAATTTGTGGGTCTTTTAATTATATTTAAATTTATTTTTTTTAATATAAATATAATTAAAAATAATAATTTTATTGTTGGAGGATTTTTCAAAAGTAATTATTTAATTATATAACTTACTCCTATTTGTTATATAATTAATTGTATCATTAAACTATATATAAAATACTTGAACTTTATTTAAAATAAGATAAAAAAAATGGTTCTTTTATTAATGATGTAGAAGATGTTTGATTTATATTCCTTTTATTTTCGAACATTTTACTTTCATAATATTTTGGAATTTTAGAGATGTTTCTAATTTTGAGATTATGTTTTTTTGACTTTGTGTTTGTATTGTATAATTTAAAGTTCATTTATATTGAATTTAAACTATACTTGTTAAATTAATATTTATTTTTTTCATATATATAATTAAATAAATATGAACAGTACAAAACCGAAACGGAAAGCCGGAATGCACCGAAACCGGAACGTTCCGTTCCAAATAAAAAACCGGAACGGTACCCGGAACGGATTTTACAATTATGGCTAAAAGTGACTGCTCGCTCTCCTAAACCTCACACCATTCTCGGGACTCCAACCTTGCAATGCTGAAGCTCTATCTCTCTGCTTACAATTCGCTTCCGGCCGTTGGATGTTAATAATTGTCTCCACTAATTCTTTGGATGCTTTTGCTGGATGTCTAGTATATTGGGGGTTGTTTGGGAAACCATTTGAAAAATGCTTTTGAAAAAAAAAATATTTTGTTTGAAATTATTTTTTTGGTATTTTCATCTTGTTTTAATGTGTTAATATCAAAAAAAAAATTTTAAAAATAAAAAAAAATATCATTTTATTATATTTCTGAATGAAAAATACTTGGAAAAAAATTCAATCATACTCTCAAACAAACATTAAATTTTAAGCTTCAACTTGTGGCTTGACTTGACGCATACATCTTAGCTTGTGACTTGATAAAGTTTGCATGTGAGACCTAAAATCATGATACAGTGGCTAATTGGATGTTGCAATGACATGTCAATTATGCATGTAGACACCATGCGAGTGTCATCCTAACATGATTGTGCGTGGTTGGGCTAATGAAACAGACTTCATAGACAATGGCAGCAATTGCAGAACCAACGAATGGACCGAGCCAGAAGACCCAGTGATTGTCCCATGTCCAACTCACAACTGCTAGCCCGAAGGAGACTGCGGGGTTAATGGACGCACCATCAAAAGCACCACCAGCTAAGATGTTGGCACCCACGATGAAACCAATAGCAATAGGTCTTATTATCCCGACGCTACCTTTTTTCGGGACAACAACTGTTGCATAGAAAGTAGGGGTGAACATTTTTGGTTCGGTTTAATTTTTATCAAAACAAGTAACCAAACCAAAAATTATATTTTTTTTAGAAAAAAAACCGAAACTGAACCGAACCTGTTAAAAACCGACCATTTTCGGTTCGGTTTTTATGATTATAAAACTGAAAAAACCGAATCTGATTTTTGGACTTTCTGGTGGGCTTTCTGATGGGCCTTCGGAAGGGCTTGCGATTAATATAAAGAAAACCTGACTTTCTTGTAATATCCCAAAGTATTTTTAATTTTTTTAGCACTAATACAAAAATTAATGTATTAAATACTTAAATATAATGATTATTAAGTTTTTTTTCCTTTCTAATACTTTTGTTTTGTTTAATTTAACATGAGGTGAACTAATTAAAACTACAGAAGTAAACAAATTTAAATTAAAGAAAATGCCTTCAAAGGGCTTCAAAATAAAGAAACAACATTAACATAAAAAACTTCAAGAAATACACCCGGTTTTGAATTAATTATCATCCGTTGCTAGATTTAACTTTCCACCAATTTCTACAAAAAAAAAAATAATAGAAATGTTAGATTGAAAATAAGTTGATTAATTATCATATGTAATCACCGAATGAAAATGTTGCTATTCAGAAAGGATATAACGATGCAAAGATGAAACACAAAAACACATCAAATCACAATCAGTTTCTGATATATTTAACATCCATCAAATCTTGCTATTCAAAAATTCATCCTTGCTGCTAAATAATATGATTTGTTGTGTTTTTTTCAGATGGAAATGTTGTCAATTTTCAAGCTTGTAAAATGAAATGTCAGAGTTGAATTTCACTATCTTGAGCAGGTATCAAAGAGATAAATCAAGTACCACATACACCAAATGAAAATTGACATATTAAGGAACCTTAAGAAAGGAAAAAGGGAACACAAAAACACAGCAAATCACAACCAGTTTCTGATATATTTAACATCCATCAAATCTTGCTATTCCGAAATTCATCCTTGCTGCTAAATAGTATGCTATTCATAATTTGAACAATATGATTTTTGCTAGGCATGAAACAACAAAAAAACAATTAGACTTAAATAACTTCAAATTGAAAATTACCTTCTCATCGGGATTTAAACTCTCACTATCCATTGCATGATCATACTCGGTTAATGGAAGATGAGATGACCTAAAATTGACCCACTCCATGTTTATAACCTACATTGTAATATTTCAGCCCTTCGATAATTTACAATTAGCATTAAAATAAACCATGAACAGTAAACTTTGTTGACCATCTCGCCGTATTTTGGTTGATCACCATGCCATTTTGGTATTGCTTGTGCACTTTCCACATACGCAGCATTAGATCTAGTACCTAAAATCACATTGCATAACCATGAGTGGATTTTCAAATCTGATATGATAATTACTAAACTATCTCAAATTGGCAGAGGCTTACAGAAAAACAAAGAAAGCACTGGGAGGCCTTTTAGGTTTGTTTGTGTCCTTTGCGATTTTTTCTTTCTTGGCTCGCTTCTTGCTACTCTCATTAGCCTTTAGTGCTGCCTTTCGCTTTCCAATCTTCCTGAAAGAAGAAATGCAAAACCATTCACTCAGAATCCATACCATATAAGCAAGTTAATGAATGAACCAAGCGAATAACGGATTTATCTATTAAGTTGTTTAAGGAAAGCAAAGGATGAATAGTTTATAAATCCAAGGGGGTAAAAAAAGAATTACCTGTCCTCAACCGGGAGTGATACTTCCTTCTTCTCCGTCCTCGCTGCTCCTTTGCCCTTGGCAATTTTCATGGCTATTACCAACATTCAAAAGTAATATTATCTAACTAAAAATTATTCTACTTTACTCAAATCTCACAAACCTATTTGGCAGATTAAGAAACGGCTACAACAGTTCCAATCATGTTTCCGAAACTGTAACCCTTTTTTCTCTCTCTTTTTGCCATAAAGAAGTATCTTGTTTTAACAAAGCATACACACTTTGGCAACAAGAAAACTTCTGGTTGATGCTGACAAAATTTAAGATACTAATTTAAGGACTAACAAAGCTTAATCCCATTTTCTAGGAAACTAAAGCGAAGCAAATTAAGACACGAGCTAGCAAATTAGTAATAAATAAGTCAAATAGCAAAAAATAATACGTTCAATGATCATGAAATGAAAAAAAAAAATCATCTGGGAAACGAAAAAGTGAATAAAAAAACAATCAACAACAACATCCTTACCTTTTACAGTAAACATTTCCCTTTCACTTCTTTCATTACCCACAGAGCAACTGTTGCATAGAAATTAGAAATTATAAACCAAACCAAAGGTCATCACAGTTTTGAAAACAACTACATTCCATACACCAACTCCAAATGATAGAGCAAAGATTGATGTGTTCCTACAGCATGAAGAAATTAAATGTATTTCAGTAAATTAAAAGAGCATTAGAGATATAATTTACATATAGTGATGGAGTAATTAAAATTCACACCAAACCACCGGTTGCAAGCTTGAGAAGAGAAATACTTCTGATGAATGTTACGTTGCCACCAAGCAAGGCACCGAATGTAACAGCAGGGTTTACGCGCCCGCCAGAAATGTTGGCACCAACTGAAACCGCAATCAAGAGTGCAAAAGTGTGAGCCAGCGACGCCGCTACTAGACTAGCCGGTGTTGATGAGCCGTTGTCGGTGAGCTTGTCTGAAAAGCATCCATCATTTTGATTATTTATAAGTTAATTTATAAGTTAAATCTCTCGTTATCAGCACTTGGCATAATAAAAACAAGTGCTTGCATAGTTTAGAATGTTTAATTTGTAGAATTGTATGTATTTGCCTCAATATATTATTCTGTACATGAGCTCATATATATAGCATTAAAGTGATTTGCTCATTTTAGTTACGGAAAATTATGAATTGCAGCTGTAATAACGGGTGCATTGCATTCATGGGATTCCTGATCTTCATGCTTTAGTTCAGCTACCGTTACGTGATCTTCCTGATCCTCATGTTTCAGTTCAGCTGTAATCACAGCTGCATTATCTTCATGGGATTCATGGGATGCCCGATCTTCATGCTTGAGTTCAGCTGTCGTGACCTGTTCTTCTACAACCAACTTACTGCTTTGAAGGATTGATTACAACGCTAAATTTATATTCATATCCAAAACATGAATGTGTATAATGAGAAAGAAAAAAGCAGGAGGGAATCAAGAGGTTCTTACTAAAAGCCATGCAAAAACCTTCTCCCGCAATGAAGAAGATGAGCATGGAAAAGAACTCAGCTAAAGTTGCCTTGAGTGCATCAACCTGGCCAACCTCTGTAGGAGATCCGAACGCAATGCTACTGATTGGCATTTTTTAAACTAATTAACTTTATCTTAAAATTGCTTTTTTTCCTCTTGTTTCTAAAGCTGATGATCCCTTGGTGATCATCACATTTTATACAGGTGGTCTAAGTGTCTGATGGAACAGCCATGAACCGGTTATAGCTTTGATTTTCTTAGAGCCACCTCTCAAGGCGAGTTTCCATTTCTACTTGCCACGTATATGGTTGATGTAACATCGACCGGCCAATCGAGGGTGGAGAAATTCTCACCACCAACCAGTTCCTGCAATGATTGTCGAATGACCGACCATTGGATTTGTTAATTAGGGTGGTGTGGACGGTTAGGGTTAGTTGTGCTGCTAATCAAACTTAATTATCGTTGGTTTTGTTTGCTCTAAGTGGAGATGATGAATATGCAATGATGATATCACCAATTGAGCTACGACGTGTAATTAATGTGATATGGAGCAGCATGCCAATGGAGTGGACTAATTCATAGTCATGACAATCTCAAATATAGAGAGACAAAAACTGGTTAGAAAAAAATAAATAAAATTATGTGGTTGCTACATAATTAAACTTCACCCCAAGTGTATGTTTTGCATTATCATAATTTTATAGGTTTAACAAATTATTATTTTTTAATTACTAATGTTTCAAGGTATTTTTTCAGTACGCGCTGCATATATCAAACAATAATGTGTATAATTAAATTAACTAAATGTTTTTAAAATTATAGTTGAGATAAAACATAGTTTCAACCATCCTTTACTGCACTATAAAATGGATATCTTTTTTAAAAAATAAATTTTCATTTTCTTAAAAAACTTTTCTTGATAAGATTATTTTCATTCTGAGATAAAACATAGAATTTGATTATTACTTTTTTTTTTACCAATTTCTTATTACTTTTAAAAACCACACATCTTCGAGAAGACAATAATTAATTAACATGTCTTTTACAATTTTCAGTTTCTAAAAAATATTATTTTTTAAACTCCAAAGCTAAACCCTAAGTAATATTTTATTAGTTATTATTTTGCGTACACTTAAATAAAATGCACAAAATAAGAAAAAAATAAATTCATGATTTATAATAGAATGATAAGAATATTTATGATTCATCTCTCCTTGTTGTATATGTTTCTTCTTTAAAATAAATCTAGCTATAACTAAAGTAATTAATATCAGTAGCATAGATTTCTTGGATTTAATTTCTCTATATTTATTAAAAAATAGAGAAAAAAGAGCTGCTAAAATAAATAGAAAAGGTGGGTAATAAGGGAAACGAAGGCTCGGCATTTACATTTGAATTGTCTCTAAAAACGTGACGTGATGACAAATGGTTTGTGATTTGTGTAACAAGTTTCAAGTTCGAGTTACGACTTGCACCCTTTATAAAAGTCTAAGACAACAGGGGTATTACTCGCTCAACCAGACTCACAAATGCGTTTTATGGGAAACAAAGTTTTATTGCATCCAAAAACAAATTATATTTGAATACATATGCATCAATGATTAATATTGAACTGACCATATTCATTAATGTTTGAAAATTAGTCGTTGATTTTAATAATCTTGGTTTCTTTATGATTTCATGTTGTCATGGAATATCATTGTCAGGCCAGGTTTCTTAAGGAATGTTTTCCACCTCCTTTTTTTCTTTTTTTTCTAATCCTAATTTGTTAATCTCTGGACGGCTAAGTGGGCTGCCTGGAAAATACTCTATCCTCCGGTTTCTTATGGGACGGGGATTTCGGCTCTACGTTGGCCTTTTGGTCAATTCAAACTCTCTCTTAATCAGCAGCAGCTAATTTTTTTTTCACGTGATTTTTATTTAATTTTATGATTTTTGAAATAATTACCTGTAATATTTTTAATAATTTAAATTCTAGAGTAATAAATGTATTGTTTTTTTGAGTTTTATTTATAAATTTGTGATTTGTTATCTTAACAGGAACTATAATTTTTTTATTATTATTATTATTAAAATTGTGGATATTTAAATAAAAACTCAAATCAGTTTTAAAATATAATTGTTACAATTCAAACGATTCAATTCATGAAAAAAATTATTTTTCTGTCAAGATCTTATTCATGTTATATTTTTATTTTGGAAGAAATTAAAAACACATTTTTAATAAGAAATATCATTTTTTAAATAAAAAATTATCATAATTTGTAAAGCAGTTTTCAAACAAGAAACAGACTTTATTTTTATTTATTTTTATCTAGTTGAGTTTAATAAAAAAAAAAAAGGTTAAAACTTTTGTTTTAATCAATTATACGAGAATGTTCTTTTAAAAATAAATTGAACGATATGATTTTATTAAAATCAAAGTAAAGCTATTAGTGTGGATAGCGGTATAAAAATAATGTTTTCTAATATTATATAAACTATGATCTTACGAGAAAACAAAGTAAGAGATGAAACAAAACTTAATAAAATAAAATGGAAAATAAATACTCAATTGATTTCTGTAAATGAATTACCAATTCCAATTCCAAATAAAATGGGATTCAAAAAAGTAGTTTGATTACCGTACTAAAAAAATAAAGAACTAAAAAAGGGGAAATTCTCCTACAATTCACATTATTTAATCTAGGTTTCGGTTTAGAACTATCAATCTCAAGCCCAGTCCCGATTGAAACAAAGCCGGCCATCGAACTGAAGATCAAGTTTAGGCTGCCAAAGCTGGGCCCTAATCATATCTCTTACCCCATCAAGCAACACCTCATTAGTTATCAACAATGTAGCTAGCTCGGTTCCTTGCCGTCTCCCACCAAACTCCGCTGCTCCATTAAAGCACCAGCATAAGCAAGTCTCAGTAGCTTTTACTCCGTAAAGCTGACAGGTGCAATCTAAGTCAAAGCGAACACCTACTATTTGTATGACTGGTCACCTAAGGATTGAAAATGTGGCATCTTTTTGACGAACATTATGCGATTAAAATTCACTCTGAAGAATCCTATGATCAGAAACTATGATTGATGTTGCTGCCTTTTTACCGGCATCTCTCTGCATGTCTGGAACATGGTGAGTATGTTGTGACATCACCTCACCTGTCTTAACATCCTTAATTAGAGTGAAGCTCATTAGTAATGGCACTTAACATCCTTAATTAGAGGCTTAACCTACCCGATAAGTGGTTTCGATTCAAAATCCAATCCTACTGGAAGCCAAAAATATGGTTTTTTGTGTATTGAAACTATCTTAATCTTGACGTAAAAATATATTTTTATGAGAAAAATTTATCAGCATGTATCTTTATATGATAGCGGTAGTTCTTTTTTTCTTTTTTTTTAAGAAGAGAAATTAAGTAAATATAATCTTGTGTTTCACTTGAGTCACATACATTTAAAATTTATTACCCGGAATTAGAGAAAATCGATTAGAAAAATAGTGAAACGATGGATTTGAGTTTTGATTTTCATTTTGATTTTCTAATTTACTTCTAGGGTCTTTTTTGTTTTCTAATAAATTGTAAATAGAGTTTTTCTATATATTTTCTTAATTATTGGTCATTAAGATGTAATAGGAGCATTTTATATATTTTCTTAAGAGATTTGTTGTTAAATATATCACCATTAAAGGGATTGTATGTTGAACAATATAAATTAAACTAGACCTGATTGAATAAATAATTGTTGTCATATATTTGGTGTGCATTTAAAATTTATCTTATTTTATGTTTGATAGATATTAGATAAGATAAAACAATATATAATGATGATAATAATGATGATATCTCGTCCAATGTTTAAAGTATAACTTATAACATATATTGTTTTCTAAATTGAAACTTAAAAAAGATACTCAAATATAAGATTGATATAAAATACAAAAAAATATATTTTACTATTAATAAGTATAACTTTCAAACTTATATATTTTAACAAATTATTAAATATTACTTTTTTTTTTACTTTTAGTTTATATTGAGTGTTGAAATTAATAATGTTATAATAACCTTAATTATAAAATTCAAACTAACCTGGAAAGTTGACTTGAAGACCAACAGACCCAGGACCTAGATCGGTTCAAATTAAAAAAATTGAAAAATAATTGATCAAACTTGATCCGGTTAAAAACTCAAGTTGACCTATAACTAGGATAAAACCAAAGTAAAAATCCATTGATTTTTTTTAACAAAATAAGGTTGCTTTGATTCTTAAAAAAATGAAAGAAAAAGAAATGTGTCAACTCAATTTTACTCTCCTAACTTGTGAGCTGACTTCACCCTAGTCAACTCTCGAATTGAGTTTTAAAACTATAATAGTAATCATTTTTATTATTACATGATCACCCAACTCATTTTGTGTTGACCCTCCCGAGCAAAACCCCAAGTCAACCCCCGAGTCGGATTTTAAAATTGCAATAATAATTATTTTTATCTTTACATTAAATAGATCAATGTTCAACCTGACTTATGACCTTAGCCTTGTTCTAGGTCAATTTTTAAGTCAAAATCTAAAACTATTATTATTATTATTATTTTTTATGTTGACCCAAAAAAACTTAGATTGACCCTCTCAGCTTTTGATCCAAATCTTATCCTCAGTTGACTCATAGGTCCAATCACCACTCGTTAATCAAACTGATGGGTTAATAATAGTGGTTTGAATTTAAGAAAAAATAGAGAATGGTTAACCTAACATGACCTAGAAAAAACTTGAGTCGAAAACTCATTGATTTTTTTTTCTCAATTATTTTTCTTGTTTTGGTCCTTTTAAAAAAACTTAATTTTATATGAAGAGTAATATAGTTATTTTATAAATAACAACTCTTTTGCGAGAGTCTCCAAGGAGCATGATGTAATGACAAAAACTTGTAATCTACATAACAGATCTCGAGTTCGAGTCAAGACGTGCACTTCTTATTAAATTCTATAATAGTCAGAGTTTTATTTGTTCATCTAAACCCTAAAAATATGTTTTTAGGAGGTGGGATTTACTCGCTTAAAAAAAAAAACTCTTGTGCGAGAATTGAACAAGTTTGTCTGTTTTTTTTTTTTGCTGTAACAAGATTTCTTTACTAGGACAGTCTAGAACAAATTAATTTTTATACTATTCATATATGTGTGTGTGTGTGTATGTATATCAAACACTGCCTTGAGAAAATTAAATGCAAGATTCTATTGCCTAGATTTTTCCAATTAGGACTGTATTTATTATATAAGAATATTAATCATCCCAACCTTTCTAATTGGAATGATAGAAATAACGGTGGAAACTAGTTGTGGTATGCAAAACGACATATCTTGTTGCATTTTGGTCTTGCGGTGATTGCGATCTGGAAGCTTGCTGGGATGAACTCGAAGACACCTTCTCGTTCTCATTTCCATATATAATCCACCAAAAGAAGTGGGTGAGTGCAAAACCCTCTCGAAGCTGATAGCAACTACTCAAACTACAAGTCATAACCACAGAAGATGTTCACATTCTGCATAACTGGCTGGACGCCCTTTTTCCACATTCCATTTCCTCATGGAATTGAACAAGGAAAGTATATGACTGGCCAGTCTTCCATTTCCTTGTCTCGGGGTCATCTAATAAGGAAATCATGAGGGGCGATTCATGCATTTTTAGCTGGATCTACATGAAAAGATGGCAAAGGATCGAGTGGGATTGGAAGGAGAAATTCAGAGAACTAAAGAAGCAACTGCCACGTCATCGCCATCATCATCCATGTGCTGTCCCACAAAAAATATATCTCGAACAAACTAAGTTCTTGAATGAAAATCAATGACCCAAACTAGAAGCCACCACCCCCCCTAACACGGAGGGAGTTGATGACATCCATTCCCTAGCTAGCAAGCAAACTCACACCCAGCGCTCCGCACTACGGCAAATGCCGTTTGGAGACTGCTTTCCTCTTCGAAGACCCGCTGTCGTTCGACACCGAAAAACTACGACCCCACGAGCTCTCCTGATTGGAGTCCCCAAGCCAGCCTCGGTGCTGTGCCACCTGGGTCACGTGCAACCTAATAAAGTCCAAGTGCTTCGTCATGTGCCAGCGCCGACTGCCATCGAGCCAGGTGTCGTGCAGTGAGGGGTACGCATAGCACGTTTGTGGCTTCAGGAGTCCTGCATTTTCTGTGCGTGTCAACGCCGAAAAGTCCACACGTGACTTGTACCTAATCGGCCATGTGCAGGGACAACTCGGGAACCATCTTATTGGCCTGTGGCGAGTTCTCATTGGCCCCAGTTTGGGATAGAGACGCTGCTCCGTTAGCAGTGATTACAGGTTTTAATTATTCATAGCGCTTATGACTTTTCGGTGGTAATTATGCCCGCTGGAAACTCTTGTATAAATAATTTAAATAGAATATCAATTTCAGATTCATTGATATAAAAAATACATTGGCAGGGTGTAGCAACCCTTTGACATGAATAAAATCTCTAAACTGACTCAGTTTATGGAGGGAGGGTCTCTTCTAATAAGTCAAGTAGATCGATCAGTCAAAATAATATATTTTTTATATTAAAAAATAAAATTAAAAATAATAATTGAGTTATAAGTTAATTACTTTATTGTGTCAAATCAAT
The DNA here is from genome assembly GCA_027405865.1 of Salix purpurea. Taxonomy (NCBI): domain Eukaryota; kingdom Viridiplantae; phylum Streptophyta; class Magnoliopsida; order Malpighiales; family Salicaceae; genus Salix; species Salix purpurea. The sequence continues at coordinate 7,872,012 of JAOWLH010000001.1, forward strand.
TTTCATAAAAAATAAAATCAAACCACGCTCGTCTCAAATCCTTAACTTATTTATTACTGAACTAACATGTCGTGTTGCGATCAAAAACACCTTCAATGTTAAAATAAAATGAAACATCGTGTCAAATTTTGTAATCTATATTTCTTTTTTTCTTTCTAATTAAATTCTTCACGATTTCACATGTTTGGTCGACGGGTAAAGTCGTTATCCGTTAGGAAGCTAAAGGAAGGTAAAAGGGCAACTGGTCTCCACTTTCTTGGACCATTCTTCAAAGTTAATTTTGTCTAATCACTGAAATGCCCCTACCAGAGGCTGCACCACGTGGCTACTAACATTAGCTTTATAGGTTTTGTTTGTAGACAAGCATTTGGCGCCGACTACGGGGCCTTCTCCAGTTTTTTCCGTTTGTCACCGAAAAATAGATAATTTAACATATCTTTTAATTTAACCAAATAACTTAGGTTTCTGCATACTAATTGTAATTGTAACCTCGTAATTTATAAAAAATAATAAATATAAAACATTAGTTAAGTAAAACATATTAATCACTTTAGCTCTAAATCTAATTAAATTAATTAAGTAATATAAGTTTTTGACTGAGTGGTATACCAGCTTCACGATTTCTTGCTGAACAAGTTTTTTAATGTCACCATTAATTCTGGTCATGAACATTTAACCAAGTGAATAAGCAACGATTATAGAATAAAAACACACATGCACAGAGCGGTTAGATTCATTGCACTAATAATAGATTATTATTATTATTTGTTTTTTGCAATTTTGTCGTAAACTGGCTAATAATATATTTAGGAGCTTTGTCTGGTCCCTACTTAAAAATATTCATAAACTTATATATGATTAAGAAGTTAATTTAATGTTTATGGGAGCTATATAATCCAATTATCATTCCCCACGATTGCATGTTACAAGAATATTACTTGAACCCCAGCGTCTTGATCGAGGAATGATGAGTAATTTATTGTAGATACGCCATCTTTAATGGTGGCGAAGAGTATGGTATGGTGTGATTGCATATATTTCACCAGAGTTATGTTGTTGTCTTATAAGTGTTTGATGTGATCATTGAGAGTTTATGATCTATATAATAATAGATTTTGAGTTCGAGCCAAGAAATATATTTTTTATAAAAATATAAGACGGTCAGAATTTTACTCGTTCAACTAACTCACAAAATACACTTTACACAAGGAGTTAATATTTCCTCACACAAAACAAATATGCTAGTGTTCTTGGAAAATAAAATATAGATAAATTTAGAGTAAATTTAAAAAAAAGTGAAGAGTGCCGAAACCGCTTGTCGGGGATAAAGAAAGAAAATTCCTCATTGTCAAGATGAATACTTCATCCATGTTCATTGTCCCTCTCAGAACGAGGTTTCATCAAATTTGTTTTGCAAAAAAATATGCAGAAATAAATAAATAGTTTTTGTTTGGACCCGTGAGATGGGGATTTGAGCCGTGTGGAAACGCAAGGCAGCAAGAAAATTCCTCGTATAGTTTAGTGCTCTGTTGTGTGTGCACAGCCTGACAATATATTGTGGCGTGTCAAGTATCTAATCAGACCACAACAATCCCTTCTGGTTCTTGTTATGTTTCTCAGCCAGTTCATAGATTAATTCAAGATTTTTAATTAACGTAAAGATAACTTACATTTTGTTGTAAGAAACCGTCAGTACGAGTATGAAGAAATTTGATTTCAAATTCGAGTTATGTAATTGCTAATATAATAATTATTAAAATATTATATGGTTGTTAATTTTAAAATGTATAGAATTAGTTGAGATACATGTAAATTGATTTAAGATGTTAATTAAAAAAAAAGATGAATACTACTGGAGACTCAATGGAGAAATTTCTTTTTTTTTTTTTTGAAGAAGAAGAATTCATTTCATGAGATGTATATATTGTATTTACTGGATTAATTCTCACAGCAATTTGATGGCTGACCTCCGCTTGAAAGATACGTGAATGTATTTGATCAAGAGGAACACACACACACAGAGCGTAAGCGTGTCAAAAGCTGAAAGCTAGATTAATGTAAGAATGGATGACAAGTCAACTATTATAGGGTTGATTTCAGTAGTTCACAAGGAAATCTAGGGCAGCCCCTAGGAAGATAATATAAGAGAAAGTGGCTCTATGCTTCACAAAAAAAAAAAACCTAAAGTCCCCATTATTCTAATTTTCGTACGTAAACATCTAATAAGTTTAATTAACATACCCTCACATACAACGTTGGTTCTCCCGTTAGATTTAGCTTGACCTTATCTTAGATTCAGATAAGTAATTATCTTATTTAAAAATTTAAATTGTTAAGTGAAGATTTAGAATATAATTTATATTACTCTTTAATTCGCTCTCTCAAATAAAAAAAAAAATTAGACTTGAAATTTACACAAACACACACTATTTTGTGTTTGATCTTTATCAAATAAAAAAAAGGTGGTGAAATTTGAGCTCGTGACTACTAGGTCACGAGACTCTGATATCATGTCAAATAATTATCTCATCTAAAAATTTAAGTTGTTAAGTGAGACTCCAAAATATAATTTAAAATATTTTCTAATAGATTCCCTAAAAAAACAATAAATAAATAATTTTTGGTCCGGACAAGAACTTCGATACATGTCTCTATATATAACCATATATTCATTTTGGAAAGAAACATGTCCATAACAAATTAATAAGACAATACCTTTATTAGTATATGTTTAAGAATGTGGTTGATATTGTTTTAAAAAAAAATTTGTTTTAAAAATAATTTTAAAAATAAATAAATTTTTTTTTTTAAATGCTTGACACGCAGTGTCAAGACCCCTTAGAGGGTGTTTGGGAGAGTTGTCGCTATTATAGTTTTTCAAAGTGATTTTCGTGCTGAAATGCATCAAAATAATATATTTTTTTATTTTCTTAAAAATTATTTTTGACATCAGCACATCAAAATGATCTAAAAACACAAAATTATATTTATTTAAAATAAAAAAAAATAAATAAAAAATAAAAAACTGCAAACAGGCGTTTCAAACGCCATCCAAAGAAACAGGCTCTTAATTAATCTCATTTCACGTTGTATATGTCCCCTGCATGTTTCACCAAAGACAAGGGGGACCAACGACATTTCCATTCGAAAATAATTATGATAAAAAATTAATTATATGCTGATAACATTTGATCGATGAGGAAATACTTTCCATGAACTGATCAAATTCGAGCAAGTATATATTGGTCAATTCTAAGCAAATGATTCATCTGATGCTCATTGACTTCTGTTATTAGTTGATAATTAATTAATTATTGTCGGTGTTAATTTGTTTTAAATTTTTAATGAATATAATAAAATAATACGACAATAATACCCTTAAAAGCTTGCAAAATTATGCATAAGAGTAAAACGCGAGCCCTGCCATCATGCCTATCCAAGAATTTCACATCTCCTCCTGCGTGCATGCCAGGGTAAAAAAACTCCATTTTCAAGTGTCAGGAAGTTGACATGGATACCAGGATTCATCTTTCATAATATTTAGGAAATAAAATTCAAGATTTTCCGTCCAACGTCCTTAAAAAATAGCTGTTTAATTTTTTTATTTGATATTTTGAAATCAATTATTATTCGGATAAATGATTTACATCTTGTTATGATTAGTAGTATGTTTGCCGGGGAATCATGGGGATACTGTACAATAATTCATTGACCCAAAGACCCGTGCAAGGGAGTTTGATTTTCGAAAAACAAAATGAAGAAAAAAAGAAAGAAAAAGGAAAGGGTGCGTGAGGAAAACTCCCATACAAAACCGCGTAAAAGAACATTTTAGGAAAAATAACTTTACAGAAATACAAAATCTAACATAATTTATTCATTGACCAAATGAATAAATACAGAGAGACGAGAAAAGGAGAGTATTATTTTAAGGAAGAGACAGAGGTCCTGAAAGAGTGGGTTGGTTTTACAAGAAATTTAATATTACATAGAGTGCTGAAGCTTTAGGGTGGAATCTGTTTTCTCTAGTTGGAAGATTTGTTTTTTCTGTCATTAATTGGAAAAAAAAAAAGAAAAAAAATTCTTTGACGTGGATTGGATTTTCTACAAGTTTATGAGAAAGCCATCCCTTTGTTTTGTCTTCATGTGTGCCTTATTGCTCTATAAATGAGTCGCTAGTCACCTTTGTTGAACTCCCCAATCTTGAGTTTCCTTTTCTTTTCCGGGTTTCTTCCTTTCTCTCATAACTTGAGGAAGAAGAAAAATGGAGGACTTGGGTTCTATGTGGAGTTGTGAAGAGGTGGGTTCTTTCTACTCTTTTGATAATCTCTTCCCTCTCTTTGTTTCCTCTTCTGGGTCTTGTTTGGTCTGGCATTTAAGCCTTCCGTTGTTCTGTTTTGTTTATTACGAACAGTTGTGATATTCAATGTATTTTATTTACAGGGTCTAAAATCTAAACAGAAATTCATTTTCCTACTCCCTATTATCAGTTCCATCATAAAGTTCAAAACTTTTTTTTATGACTCTGCCTTGTTGGGATGATTTCTTCCTGTTTTAAAGCCTTTTGGTAGATGTTCTGTGTCTTGGATGTTGTTTCTTCTTGTTATTCTCGTACAAATGCGTAGTAATTTAATTTGATGGCATTACCTTTTTTGTTTTGATTCTCCTGGGATATGGTGGTTTGGTTTGGTTTGGTTTGGTGAAGGAAAAAAAAAGTGGTTCTTGTCTTGAGCTATTTTTATTCTCCTTCCTTTTTGTTTGCTTATTGAAACTTAAGAGTTAAGACTCGTCTGTATTGATGTTAACTTGCGATAATTCATGGCACAAGTTATGGTGACCAATGTCTTTTTAAAAGGGTGGTTGAGTGGCGGCACTCTTTCCTCTCATTGTTTTTTAACCTTTTCGAGCTTGAAAGATTCGCATCATTTGACTTGAAGGGCTTGTGATCCGCATGAGCCCAAATTGAGATTATAATGTCTCCCCCACCATTGAAAATTCTTGTTCATCAATTGGATTCATTTGGAATTTCTGTCTCTGCCAAATTGGATCCTGTGATTTTTACATTAGCATGTTTGGTGTGGATCTCTGTCCTATTGGAGGCTCAAAGTATTGATGTTGAGCTCTGAGATTCTTTGGAACCGGGGCATGAACCTTCTTCTGCTGCCCTTCAGTTTTCACTGATGAAAATATTGTCTGCGAGTTTGAAGTTCCCAGGCCATATTTCGTTGAGTTCTTGTAAAAGTGACAAAACTAATCAATTTGTATTGATTTGAATTGACAGAGCTTCGATGAATTGAAGCAGAAGCTTGTATACACCACCATTGAATTGGGGTCACTGAAAGTTGAAGCAAATGAAGAAATGAGAAAGCACAAGGAGGATGTAAATCATTTAATCAATCTCCTAAAGATGGCTTACCATGAAAGAGATGAGGCCAAAGGTCAACTGCAGAAACTAGTCAACAAACTAAAGCTTTCTGGTGCTACTGGATTGCTGCCCATTCTTCCTCAAGCACAACCGGAAAGCCCCCTTGTGATGCCTGCCAGAGCGAACTCCAGTATAACTGAATCTAACAGTTTATCTGATACATATAACCACCAATCACATGGCTCCTCCCCTGTGGATTCCTTATTTGATGCTGTTACTTCACCGGATTTCTCCAACATTAACATGGCAGACTCATGTCACATGGGGTTTGTGAACAAGACCCTGGTTCAAGACTATGATGGCTCTGTAGCAACAGGTTTAGTGGCTCCAGCAGTGGCCAAGATTGACCCGGCCGATGTTGTAATCGATAAATTTGTCAAAGGAAAAGTCCTACCGGAAAATGGAAAACTGTTGCCGGCTGTGATGGAGACAGCTCCTCTTCTTCAAACACTTCTTCTTGCAGGTCCGCTTCCACGGTGGAGAAATCCACCTCCACTGCATCCGTTCAAGATTCCACCTGTTTCAATCAGTGGTGAAACTCCAAACCTCACCGCCAATTCAAGCTGTCTAGCTCAGCAACCACTGGCTTCACCATCATATATTGAATTGTCTCGAGGATCTTCTCAAATATGTTCAGCTTCCCTGTTAGACTTTGCTACTGGTGCTTCTGGTTCAGGTATAGACAATGGACGTCTTCTAAATTCTGGTGCCATCCATCAAATCGCAGCTTGTAAGCGGCAAAGATTTCAATGAGAGTCTAATGATTTTTATTTTTTTTTCCTTTTAAAATCAGATTTCAGTGGTTGAGGGTGTAAAAAAGAGGTATTATTTTCAGAGTTTGAAAGACACAAATAGTTAGCCTGGTTGGTTTATCTGCCATGTACATTGAACATTACACTTGTGGTTCCTTAAGACAGCAAGTCATATAATCTTTGAGTTTTGAGGTCCACTAGCACTTGCAAATTAGGAAAAGGCTTGAAAGGTTAATTGACATCAGAAGAGGGCGTCAAAACAATTCCATTCAACTGCTTAGACGTGTTGCTGACATAGTTGCAGTAGCTAGGAATGGATGCCCGTAAACACAATCTTAAAAAGACCTGGTATTAGTGTACGGTAGAGGATTATTTTGCCATCACTCTGCATATTTTCCAGCAAATAATGAGATCCTGGCCACATTCAAATGTATAGCTCAGCTTTTAGGTGTATTGGTCTTTGCTTGACTCTCTGCGAGTGGATGCCAGCAGCATATTAAACATTCAGCTGATCTATTTCATGAGGTGCAATAATTCCCATCCAAATGAAACATTCTGTGCCGGGTTCTCTGCAATCGTTCTGGCCTGCAAACGAGCTGTGAAGCGTCAATGAAGTTATTAGCATGGAGTGGGGGTTCATGTTCGTTTGAAGTGGTTTTATTCTCCAGATGGGCATCGAATGGAAGAAAACTTGGACGATTCTTCCCATCTTGCAGAGCACATATGGACCAGGCCAAAACTACCTTAAAATGTTGTTATTAACCACTATTTTTGTCCCAAGCAACGAGCTTTGAGAGCAAAAACTAAAGACTAGACTCATTATCTAGTGTCCATACTAAAGCATCTAGAAACCTACTGATTGGTATATTTAGAGATGAGGTGTAAGAGATTGATTGTAAAAAGTCCTAAGATTGATTGTAAAAAGTCCTAAGGACATGATGGCAGAGAGCTTGCTATCACAGCAAATCTCGAATTCAAGTCAGAATATGTTTTCTATATAAGAGCTTGGAATAATTAGGGTTTTACCTACTCACCTGTGCTCACAAAGTACACGGGTTTTCTTGCATCCAAAATAAATATTGATTATATAAAATGAAGATAACAATCATTGATGATATACCATGTCTAAGGTAAATTCTATGATATGCAAGTCACATTTAAGAATAGACTAGGAAATAAGTGTTTCAAATAGCTAAGTGATGGATGGTGTGATAGAAAATGTCATGGGCAAATATATTTGTGTTAGATGTGTAATGAGCTATGCAAACTATATGCTTTGCCTCATCCACATGATATAGTTCTTTTTTTTAGTATCATGACCAGTAAATGTTTTAGTGAGAATATCTTGAAAAAATATAAAAGTTAGGTCACATTCATTTTAATACTAATATTACATGTTAAATTATATATTACTAAGTCACATTCATTTTTTAATCATCATAACCATAATAGTCATGATTCATCAAATTCTAACAAACTTTTACATAATAAGGAGAAACAATATACAAGGAAGAGCATATATATAACAAGGATATCAAGAAACTGGAAAATATTTGTTATTGGTATGGAATGAAAGGGCAATGGTCTCATACCTGTCGTGATCAAACAACTTGTTGATTTATATCAGACCTTATTTGAAGGAAAAGAGAAAAACATAGAAATAGATTTTCTCACCCACATCAAGAAAATATGGACTAGTATCATAAACCCAATATCGGCGATGAAAATATATGCTTAGCAAATATTGCAATAATGCATATCATTCTCAAATATAAGTAATATTTTTCAAATCTGAGAATGATAAAAACAATAATAGGAGAAACATTATGCCAACATAATGTTTGAAGGCACGTTATCTTACATGCAACAACACTCATAAACATTATGCCAACATCATATCACAATTTCTTCTTATTACAATTGGTTTTTGGTCATGAGCCAAACACTTCTCATCTAAGAATATTTGATTGCACGATATATGTTCCAATGTATCCACCACAACATACAAAGATGAGTCCTAAGAGGACTCTGAGAATATATATTTAACAAGATTTAAAGGATTGTGACACAATATTAGAATACAACAACTTAGAGGGTGTTTGAGATTGTGGTGCAACCGAAGATTGCAAAAAAAATAGAGGGTTTGGATGTTTGGTTAATTTTGAGAAGCTAAAATTTGACTATGGAACCCACCAAATTTACTATTGAAACAGAGTTTCACGGAAAGCAGCAATTTGTTGCTTTCCGTGCGTTGCACTGGGGGGTGGGGGGGTGGGGGGGAATATAAAAAATATATATATATTCTTATAAAAAATATATTTTTAATATTAAAATAATTACAATAAACAAATATATTATAAGAAGATCACAATATAATTTTTGTCTCACAATCCTAATTTTGTTTCAGATGATATTTTACTATATGTTGTTTTAGGATCGCAGAGACCTTCGCGTATGGATTTATAGTTCGTGATGAAATTACAAGTAATTTGATGAGAGAATAAAATCAAGTGTCTAATTTACTTAAATTATTAATTACATTTTATTATTATAATTATTAAATATTTAAAAAACAATACATATATATATATATATATATATATATATATATATATATATATATATATATATATTAAAGTAATTTCATAAAGTTGAAAGCAATATAAAAAGCTTGGTAACCAAACACATGAAACTGTTTTTCATTAATTTCAAACTCAACCACAATTTTAACCAAACACTTCAATACTTATGAACTACAACTATTTTTTTTTCCTTCATGAAATTGTTACCACAAAAACAAAAACAATACCAAACACACTTTAAGTAAACCCTGTGGCTACAACTACAGCGATAAAATTATATAAATGATTCGATGCACAGGGCCAGATACAGGAATGTATGCAAGAATCTCTGGCAATAGATCTCATTTCACAGGGCCAGACACAGGAGTGTATGCAAAAATACATTGCCATTCTTTTCTTGACTGATATATTTTGAGTACAGAAATGTGGAAAAACTGTTCCTGCCATAGTGAAAGCAGAAATCCGTAGCAGTCATCTTGAATCACATAAGATGATCTTGTTTTAAAAAAACGTAATACAACATAGAAATTGGGCGAAGGAAAAAAGAGGACGAGACCTACTGAACCATGTCGACAGGCTGCGATTAAGCTTTCAACCTATAAGAAAAACTGAACAAAAACTGGTCGAGCTATCTTAAATTTTACCCCAGTGCCAACTAATCTTCCCACTTCTCTCTCTAAATCCAGCCTTCCCTGTTTCTTCCTTTAAACTTTGCTTCATTGACATATAAAACATGCCAAGGACATTCAAAATTTGCTACATTTACTAGGATCAGTGACCTATTACGTAGATAGGTTGATTCAAGCTAACAGCTTTGGAAACTATGGCGCTGCAACATGACCACCACCTAACTGGACACCAGCCGATGAAGCAATCCTGCCTCCTATAGTGAACTTGGAGGCTATACCTGAATGAGAATCCCGATCACACAACCAGCTATATAAACCAGACATTGAAATGATCTAATATCTGAATGTCTGGTAACTCGTTGAATGCATAGTTCAGAATCAAACTTCAAGGTTGCTGGATCCCAGTGCCACTCAAAACCATGAGATGCACAGGCTCGCAGCTTCAAACTAATTTTGCACATCTCCCTCCATAATGTCACAGCAAAACTGCCTTACACGGGGACACAAAAGCAAAAAAACACTTTGGAAAGCAGAGGGCAAGCGCTTACATGATTCCAATCTTGTTTGCCACATCCAAGGCATCATAATCTGGTGTCAGCCTAACATATGCCGTCTTGGTACCATCAGGCCTGGAACAAAGTCATTCAACTCGGAGAAGGAACTAAACATTTGCACAAGGGAAGAGGATGAACAAGAAATAATTACACGCAACAGGTCACATGGATTTACATGCATAAAAGAGAGTTTTTTTCCATGGAGGGTAAAAATTCAACCACATCTAATCAGTGTGTTCTAAATTACAGGAGCAAAAGCAGCCATCTTATCAGCATTTTCTAAATTTATTATGGTGGTAGTCAATATCTTTATATGGCTGGGGTAGACATAATGCCACATATTGAGGATAAATATTTCAACAAGACACCAATAGAAACTAAATTTCTGATGAACGTGTGTTTGGTTGGGGTGACCATATTAGGTAAAGACATGTTCATCCATAACAAAATAATAGTCAGAAAAACAAATAAGCAATTATTAGCATACACCATTAGCATGCGAATCAAAATGGCCAATCAGCCACTGCTGAAAGAAAAGCATTGTATTTTCTCAAGAACAAAAAACATAAAAAGAAAACAGAAGACAAGAATCGAAGGCAGGGGTACCTGATCAGGGTATTAACTTTCTTAGTCTGAATGTCGTACATCTTCTTGACAGCATCCTTGATTTTCTTCTTGCCAGCACGCAAATCAACTATAAAAACCAGGGTGTTGCTGTCTTCAATCTTTTTCATTGCAGACTCAGTTGTGAGAGGATATTTCAAAATCTGATAATGATCAAGCTTGTTCCTTGGTGTAGCACTAATGCGAGGATACTTTGGATTCCTCTACTTCTTCAATGTCCTAGGTCGATGAAATGTAACTTTAGTTCTCATCTTCTTGGTCCTCTTGAAGGTTGGACCCGATTTGAGCAGCTTGAAAATATCCCCAGTGCCAAGGGTTAAATTTTTTGGATCTAAGGACAAACTCATAATTTTAATGTTTGAATCCACAATGAACTGTATTTAAGTGAATAGTAGAAAAAATTACAGTAAAAGGACGACTCGGTTTATATATATACTAGCTATATTGCCCACGTGTTGCCGCGGGTATTCTTGTGTATATAATTTAACATAATTAAATCCACAACGATAAATTTATATAATATAACTAAATAAAAGTTATAGATTAGGAGATAAAATGTATAAATTTTTAAGTAGAGTTTGTTGCGCAAGCATAGATTACATCTTTTACAATGTAGGTATTGTGTCATGAAAGATCACAAAAGAGTGCGAACTAACATTAAAAAAAGAGCAAAATATTTTTATAAGAAAAAAATGAAAAATTAATCACTAAAATCATCGTTATTATTGTGCAGATAGTAAAATTATAAAAATCATTTAATACAAAGAGTAAATAAAAATAAAATAAAAATAAAGGGAAAAAGAAAGCAATATTAATTTAAAATACTATAACAATAGCAACATTGAAGTCTTAACATCTAAAATTATTATTGTTGTTACTATTAAAACAATAAAATTATCAAATTATACCGAAAGAAAAAAATAAAAAGAATGAACAAAATAGCAAGCAAGAAAAAATAATTAAAATAATAATAATAATAATAATAATAATAATAATAATAATAATAATATCATGAAAGAATAAATGAATGAATGAATTAAGATTAAATAAAAAAATATAAATTGTGAAAAGACCTGTAATAATCAAATAACAAAATTAAGTAGTTAATTTTTTATCTACAAAAACATAAATTAAAAATCCATCCTGATGTTATTTTTATTATCATCGCTATAACATCTAAAATTATTATCAACATTACTATTAAAATAATTAAAATAATTAAATTGCCCTGAAAAATCATAAAAAAAGCAAAAGAGTTTTCATAAAAAAAACAATAAAAAACCAATCACCAAAATTATCATTATTATTGCGTAAATACTGAGATCATAAAAATCACCTAATCTAAAGAATAAATAAAAACAACAAAAAAACAAAAAAAAATGAACAAAGGGAAAAAGGGAGCAATAATAATTCTAAAATGATAACCAATATAAATTAAAATTTCAGGATTGAAACGATTAGAAAAAAAATCCCAATACAAAAAACTAAAAATAAAATAAAAGCATAGATGCATAAATACGAATAAAAATTAAACATTGTCTAAGAATTAAAAAAAGACACTAAATGAATTAATATAAAAAAAAAACCTCCAATAATTAAATAACAAAAATAAGTTATTAATTCTCTATCCACAAAAAGACGAATACATAAATTGAAAATCTATCCTTATGTTATTGTCATTATCATTACTATAACAGTTAAAATTAATATTAACATTATTGTCAAAACAATTAAATTGCCCTGAAAAATCATTAAAAAATAAGCAAAAGATTTTTTTAAAAAAACAATTAAAAATTATCATTATCATTGTGTAAATAGTAAAATCATCTAATCCAAGGAACAAATAAAAAAAAGGAATAAAGGGAAAAAATGTGCAATAGTAATTTTCAAATGAATATCAACATAAATTGAAATTTCAGGATTGAACCGATTCAAAATAAATCTAAAATAATAATAATAATAAAAAACTAAGAGCATAGATGCATAAATATGAATTAAATATAAACATTATCTAAGAATTAAAAAAAAAACAAATGAATTAATATAAAATAAAAAATTCAAAGAATAAGGACCGAAATGAAAAATAACATATATAATTAATTCCAATTGAAGGATACAATTGAAAAACAAAAAAAATCTTGGGACCAAAATAAATAATGAAATAATAATGATAATTGCTGTGATTTTATTAAAAAATTAGAAGAAGTGGGACTGAAATGAAAAGTTGCATATATGATCAATTTCAATTGGATGACCAAATTAAAGAAATCAAAACATCCGTACCGAAAAAATTAAAGGAACCAAAAAAAAATCAAAAATCAAAAGTATAAGGACTGAAATTAAAAATTCTTTATATAATTAGTTTTAATTGAAGGGCACAATTGAAAATAATCAAACTTTCAATTAAAAAAATCAATAATAAAATCAAAATCCAAACCTCAGGTACCGAAATGAACTTCCTATATACATCAGGGATCGGAGCTGATTTTGGGCCCGCATGAGAGAGAAAACGGACAACCGCCACAAAACCGTCCCTCTCCGTTTACCATAACATTTATGACCGAAACGCGCCGCGAAGGCAGACAGAGGACCTGGAGGCGCACCGTCTTCAACGGCGGAAGGGAATTTTTGACCGCCGTATGGATCCACACTCGCCACATCAATTGCGCGTTCGCGTTGAACGTCCAGACGAAAAAAAATAAAATATGGGTTAATTACAAGACGCCCCTGACCCTACTGAGATTCACGAAAACACCGTTGGGGAAAATACGTCCGTGCCCCCGTTTACTATGCAGTATTTTGTCATTTTTTAGGGTTGTTTTCGTCGGTGCACTGTGCAATGAATTTGTGAAAACCCTACCGAGCCCCTGGTCACTGTGCACAATTTTGTCTTTTTCGAGGGGTAGATTCGTTAATGCACTGTTTATAGGCGGAAAAGAAAAAAAATAAGGCAAAAGCCAAAAACACCCCGAGAAAATAATTAGAACAGGCCGCCTCGTTAAGGGCACAATAGTCCCGATACTGCCACAATCCACAGTTAATACACTTAGAAGCTACAGGACATGAAATAGTAAATACTCCACGCCTTTTATTTGTTAGGTTATATATATATATATATATTCCACGTATCAAAACATAATATTTAGGGCTTTTTGTTGCATTTTCCTCTTTAGCTTAAAAAAAATACAATGTAGCCCTTTGTCATAGTTGATTTTAAAAAAAAAATAAATTAAAAAAAAAGAAATATAATTGTTTTTTATCATTTAGCTTAAAAAAAATCAAGTCTAATTGGGATCATATTTTGACCGGGATTCTAAAATTTGCTTGTTGATTAAAGTTGACCGGCATCAATATATTATGACATGTTTTTAAAATTTTATACCTCTTTAATTTAGTTCTAGATTTTATGTGATTTGTGATTAATTAAGACATAATAAAGGTCTAACCGGTAAGAGAACAAGGAAAGACAAATGAAAGACAAATTATCTAGGTAGATTAACTCGTGATGATCATGTCCATTATTATAGATTTCTCATGTGAACATATAGTTTGTCATCATTTTTTAATTTCATTCTCTCATTATTATTATTTTAATTTAGTATGTTGATATTTTTTTGTTCTCACATTTAAGTTAGGGTTAGACAAGACTAGAATGATAGATAACTGATTTTGGTTGAACAAGCGATGCCAACTTTCTTTTCCATTTATTAATGGTTTGGATTCAATTAATATATTCTAAAATCATCACTTGAAAATAGTTAATTGTATATAATAAAAAATAACATTTTTTAAAAATATTTAACCTGCATAAACGCAAAACCATGGCCTAGTAAAATTACTATGGAGAACACCCCATACGTTTAATTGACCGAAAGTAGTGTTGGCTAATTGGTCCATGAACGATTCCAATGTCGTTGTTTTTTATTATTATTTTTTAAGTTATTGCAAGTGCATTCCATGCATGTTGAGAATTTATTTATTAATAATCATTTATTCTGAAGAGAGCATACGAGAGAGTGGGGAGGAAATTTTCGTCACGGGCTTGCCAAAACCACCCTCTATTTAAGGACTTATTTCTTTGATAGAAAGTGAATTTCATTTTGGAAAGTCAATTTCAGGAAAAATGATTTAAAAATGAATATTTTTTAAATATTTTGATTGATCAATATATTAAAATCTAATTAGGTTTTCTAAAATATATTTTTTCCTACTAGAGTCTATACATGAAAAGAATATTATATTTATATCATTCAAAATACTATATTATAAACATGAGCTTCTTCTGAGGAGGGATGCTCCCTAACGACCAGCCCCTAATTAATTATCATGTTTATATAAAAATAAATAAATAAATAATAATTATCTGCTGATGCCGGCTCTCAAGGTTCATTAATTAATAAAACACCAACTACACTATTCAGAAATGAATCTCACGGCCGGCAGGCTTACGTCACGATCATTCCCGGCTGCAATTTCTATCCCTGATTGGTTTGTTTTATCCTTTTTCTTTTCGTTTTTGGAGTCAATTTTTTTTTAGTGTCATTGAAGTTGTGTTTTAAATTGTTTTTTTTTAAATATATTAAAATAATATTTTTTTATATTTTAAAAATTATTTTTAATATTAATATATAAAAAGCAATCTAAAAACATTAAAAATAATGAATTTAAAAAAAAATCACGTTTTAAATTTTTTTTGAAACGCAAAGCCAATTCGGTCTCACCAGAGTAGTGATGAAAAACCAAAGCAATATTCCGGCATGCTGAATGGATTTTTTGTTTACCGTTTCCGGTGTTGCAGACAGTTTTCTTGAAGCAACTCTTAAAAATAAAAATAAAAATAAAAATAAAATGCATTTACTATATTATGAATCTATTACTTTACAGCTAATATATATAAATAAAGAAGTGACATCGACCTGACCTGAGTAAAAGAATCGATCCAAGCACAGGAAGGAGGGAGAGCTGACTATTTGCCCACATATTGCTTCCTGGGTCTGGTCAACCTTGCCGAATAAACTAAGCCTAGCTAGCGCTTGCCATCTTGGAACAGCGCGTCATTGGAGAATGAAAGAAGAAGAAGAGCACCAATTGAATCTCAATCTTATAAGCAACAACAAATTCATTGCTCCTTCTCCATTGACCAGGCACACAGGGATGGGCATGCCTTTCGTGCCTCGTCAAACCCCATATTTTGACCTTACTTAGAGGGTTTCTTTTCTTGTCACTCAAGAATGAAAATGGAAACAAAAAGGAACAAAATGATTAATCAATTTGTATTTTTTAGCAATTAATCAATCCCTATAATCTCTTATTTATAATTAGAATTAATAAAATACGTTTAAAAAGCTCTTCTTCTTCTTTTTTGTCAAAAAGTATTATATGACCAACAGGCAAAGTGATGGTGAGATGACTAGTTTTTTTTTCTATAAAAAATAAATTCATGTAGGGATGGATAGCAATTCGATCCGACCAAATAAACAAGAGATTTAAACTTGAATAAATGAACAGTGACAATATGATATTGATTTTTAAATAAGTGATAAATGACATTATGATATTGATTTGATCCAACCCGAATAGACATTAGATGTAAATACTAAAAAAATTAATGCAGGGGTATCCATTGCAATTCCTAAATGCATGAACAAAATTCGAAATTGGTGGTAAGAAATAATGTCCACACAGGTACAGACGCAAAGAGTACATTAATGCGAATCACACTCACTTGAAAACTTTTGAACTTTAGAATTGACTCGACGATGAGACTCATTAAAATCCAGAAAATAAATTAAGTTACGTACGGAGAGCAGGTCAGGTTGGCGACAGGGTGTGTTCTCAACAATGGAAGCCAAGACAGCTTCAAGAAATGCTGGAGAGACCTCTTCTACGGTTTCAAAACCCGTCAAAAACTTCGAGTTACGCAGTGGGCATGCTGTTTGAAAGAGGATGACATTTCTTTTGGCCATTATCGGTATTCGGTAGGGATGACAAAAAAATTAACTCATGAAAACCAAACCATTAAAAAAACCCGATTAGATATTTTAAAAATTTTTGGTTTGATTTTCAATTTTTTAAGAAAAAAAATGATAAATCGAAGTTGAACCGAGCCGATTCAACTTATAAACAATATGCTATAATTTTGTTTTATTTTTCAGGTTCGGTTCAATTTCTGGATTAAATGGGAGAAGGGGAAACTTGGTTAAAATAAAATAAAAACTAAAAAACAAAATTAATTTTTTGGTTTTCTAGTTAAAAAAACTAACCAAACCAAAACAGGTCGGTTTAAATTGGATCCAGTTTGGCTTTAATTTTTATTTTTTTTCAATTAATTATTTTTATTGATAAAAATCAAACTAGATCGAAAATATTCATCATTAATTATTCGAGTTAACTAACACTTTCTTTTTCAACGACAAAATCAATCATCTATCTCATCCAGTGTTGTTAATTTTGTTTCGTTTCGTTCGAAATGTTTTGTACCAGCTAAAAAATTAGATGAAATGGAGCAGTTTTTAACTCGTTTAAAATTTCAGCCCGTTCCGGTTTCATTTCTCCCATTCCGTTTTGGCCAAATAATATTTTTTTTTAAATAATGAATATTTTACAATATCAATCATATCTCTTAATCTGACCGTTAGATTGAGATGAAATTTTACAAGAAATATCTTGACATATTTATATATATTATGTTAGAATGTAATGACATTGCAAGATTGATGATAACATTCTTGTAATATTATATATGTTCATGATTTTGTTTAGAAAAATTATTTTATTGTCTTTTTTATATTAAATTGCACAATTTTAAATAATTTTATGTTTGGATTTGAACTAATTTTTTTACAAAAATTAATATAGTATAATCTCAAAAACACATCAAAACACTCCAAAACCGAAATATTATATTACAATTAAAACAAAAGTCAGAAACGGAATCGTGAAACTTGCTCTCATCAGACGTACAAGTTCTCCAAGCGAAAGGCCATTCAAATACAGACGAATCATAACGCGTGGACTAGTAGACATTGTCAAACCATCTCCCATTTCGTCTCTTTCCGTGGCTTCCGTTCTCTATAAATATGACTTCACTGATGAATCTGTCACCAAATCAAAACTTCTCTCGAAACTAGACTGATCTCTGATCTCTGATCTCTCTCTCTCAACTCAACAAGAAATAAATTCTTAGACAAAGTGTAATTGATTTTGACATCTCATATGCCTGTAAAAGGTATGAGGACCACATTGTTCAAACCATCACCTTCTACGTCTCCTGCTCGATCCACACCTCATCGCCAAACATTCTCCGATACGTTAATGGATGAGAATATTGAGAATGCGCAAGAACTCATTTCTAAATGGGACGTCACTCATTCCTCCAGCCTCCATTGTGACGTCGTTACCAATCTCTTCGCATCAGATAATCGCTACGAAGCCCAACACTACCTTAACTCCATCAAAGACCTCCAGATTGCCATGCGATATTACATCTCCCAGGACCCCACTTCAGACAAGCTGGTTCTGGCTCAAAATCTCATGCAAATTGCCATGAAGACACTCGAAAAGGAGTTTTACGTCATTTTGAAGTCCAAGAGGCAGCATCTCGATCCTGAATCTGTGTCCAGAGCGTCAAGATCAAGCGTTTCTGAGGATGAGTCTGATCAGGAGGACGGCGAGTCAAGATCAGTCGGAGAAGATTCCATATCTGAAGTAGAGCTCGTTTCCATGGCTGCCATGGAAGATTTGAAGGCGATTGCTGAATGCATGATTGGTGCTGGTTATGGAAAAGAATGTGTCAAGGTATTCAAGATCATTCGTAAATCAATTGTTGATGAGTCCTTGTATCATCTGATGAACTTCGAAAGCAGGTTGAGCTTGGCACAGATTCAAAAGATGGACTGGGAGGTTCTGGAAGTTAAAATCAAGACCTGGTTAAAAGCGGTCAAGGTTGCGGTTAAAACTCTATTTTATGGCGAAAGAGTTCTCTGTGACAAGGTTTTTTCCTCTTCTCCTTCGATGAAAGAGTCCTGCTTCGCCGATATAACAAGAGAAGGGGCCCTGTCTCTCTTTCTATTCCCAGAAAACGTAGCCAAGTGCAAGAAAGCTCCTGAGAGAATTTTCCGAACACTCGACCTCTACGAAGCAATCGCCGATCTCTGGACTGAAATCGAGCCCATCTTTGATTTAGAGTCAACCTCAACCATCAGACAGCAGGCCATTAACTCGCTAATCAAGCTCGGGGAGGCAGCCCTCGCGATGCTGACAGAGTTCGAGACTGCAATCTCAAAATTCAACTCAAAAGCTGCAGTCCCTGGTGGTGGCATTCATCCTCTGACACGCTACGTAATGAACTACATCACTTTCCTCATTGACTACAGTGGCGTCCTTACCGACATCCTGGCTGATTGCCCTCCAACAGTACCATCTTCTTTACCAGAAGCATACTTCGGTAGCCCCATGTCAGCTGATGGCACGAGTACCTCAGCTATATCAACAAGACTAGCATGGCTGATTCTTGTTATGCTATGCAAACTCGACGGCAACGCTGAGATATACAAAGATGCGGCACTCTCGTATCTATTCCTCGCAAACAATCTTCAATATGTGGTGAACAAAGTCCAGAAATCCAACCTAAAGTTACTCCTTGGTGATGAATGGATAGAGAAGCACGAGGCAAAGGTACGGCAATATGCTTCCAATTATGAGCGCATGGGATGGAACAAAGTTTTTGCTGCTCTGCGGGATGCCAATGATAATGAGATGACAACTCCTCAAGTCACTGAGTGTTTTAAGAGATTTAATTCTTCTTTCGAAGACGCTTATAACAACCAAGCTACATGGGTCGTCTCCGATTCCAAATTGAGAGACCATATAAAAGTTTCGGTTGCCAGTAAGATTGTGCCGGTATACCGGGAATTTTATGGCAAGTATCGGCAGGTGGTGGTGAGGAAGGAAGGGGTTGTCAGATTTGCGCCTGATGATCTAGGGAATTACTTGTCAGATTTGCTTTTCGGGACTGGAGTTTCAGGGAGTAACCTGTCATTATCATCATCTTCTTCTGTCTCGTCGGTTACCTCGTCTTCGGGTCACTCTAGAGGCGGCCGAAGTCGTTGAGCGGCCGTCCATTTCTTATTATTATTAGCCGTCCTGGCCCGAGGGAACTTCGGAGCTCGTGTTTCTGGTGAATAGATAAATAAATAATAAAGATGATGATTAAAGTTGACTGTGTAGTGTAACCCGTCCAGTTGAGTACTGCATTTGATTGTAAAGAGTAAAGACAGGTTTTGATTAAAAAAATATATTATTTCGTTGTTTTGAAGATTGATTAGTTTCAAACAAAACAAAAAAAAAAAACCAAGAATGTGTTACGTTCCGTTACGCAGGAGATTACTTCGAAGTAGATTAAAAACAAGGGAAGTAATCTCCTCACACGCATACATATATATATATATATACACGCAACTTTAATTTTATATTGATTTGTTATTGGATCAATCCTTAACTACCTTTTCACTTTTTGAAGGAGTATCGGTAGCAAAAATATGGGATTTAATTATCTTTTCACTATTAATGGAAAAAATCGGTAATTGATTTGTAATTATTTTTTGAACTTCAAATTTATATTGATTTGTCCTTAGATCAAAATGAGATAAATTTAAGTAATTCCAAGTAATTTCTTGTTGTGCTTCAAACACAAATTTTTCTTTTTCTAATGATGGGAAATGACGGTCTTCAAGACTTGCCCTGCAAACATCACCAGTCAAAGGTTCAAAGGTTCAAATGATCTAATAATAGATGAAAAATCAAAACTAACATAAATTAGTATTCTTCATTATAGACCCATTTTAGTCCTTTGTAGGGGTAATACGGGCACATACACCGCACAACTAAAAGTCTATAGATGAAATATAATTGGTGGTATACCATAAACAAGTTGTAAAAGAAAATAATTATGGTAAGCACTTGGTCTAATTCTAATAAATGATACAACATGTAATATAGCATGTCCTTAGATTTCATAAGTAATGGTCTTGCAATTAATTGTAGTCACTTTATAAATAATTCTGCTAAATCATTTTGAGTATGTATATGAGCAACAAGATGTTCAACATCAATTCCAATAGAAGTACAAAAATTATAAAATGCTTGAGAAGTAAATTCACCAACATTGACTAATCGAATTTTCTTGATAGGAGAATCAAGAAATTGTGCTCGTAGATTGATAATATGTGTTATTAATCTAGCAAAAGAAATATTTTGATTGGAAAGTAAACAAACATGTGACCATTTACTTGATGCATCAACCAATACTATAAAATATCTAAGAGATCTGCATGGTAGATGAATAGGGGTAAATATATCTCCTTGAATTTTTTCAAGAAAAAATGGTGATTCTATAAAAACCTCTTTGATAGAGATGCTATGGTAATTAATTTACCTTGAGAACATGTAAGACATGAATTTTCACTTGATAAAAAAATCTTTAGGTTCTTTTACGGATACCCATATGTATTCTCAATAATTCATCTCATCATTATTGATCTTGGATGTCCAAGTCGATTATACTAAAACATAAATTATTTTAGGTTAGAACACTTTTAGTGAATCAAAATATTTGATTCAATAGATTTCATGATCGTATAATAAATTTCAAAATAGAAAACAAATTGTTTTTCAAGCACAAGCTTCTAACTTGAAATACGTGCAGTAATATAAAGATTTTCTTTTTCACTAATCAATTTATTTAAATCTTGCAACCTCACGTGCAACCAATCATAACGAGTTTGAAGAAGTATGATAAAAACTTTATGGTCATATCTTTCATTTAGATTTCATCATATATTATTTCCTTAATGGTCTCTCCAAGATTCATAGCTTACAAATGAATCTCAACAACAATGATCCATGACAAATAATTATTTTTAAAGATATCAAGAGTGATAAATTCAAATTTCATTAGATTGATAATATTTATCTATAAAAACAAAAACAAAAAACCTATTAAATGAAATCATGAATATAAGAGGGGGGGAATCAGTCCTTTAAGACTGATATTTATTTAGCTCTAGAAATTCTAGTTTTTCAAGAACAATATTTAATTTATTTAATTCTTTAGGAACTTGCAATTTTAGTTCTTCAAGAACTGTTTGTAATTTATTTAATTTTTCTGGAATTATAAATCTCTTTCTATGAATAAAAGTGAAAGAAAATTTGTAGAAAATAAATTACAATAATAAAAAGCAAAAATATTAAAATTGATATAAGCTATATAATAATCGTGCTGGTAACGTGTTATAAAACAAAAGAAACAATTAACATATAAGAGTGTAGATATTCAATATATATTTAAAAGAGACAAGAAAGAAATATTTTTTTTTTATTATGAATTCTTCTATTTTTTTCAAGTTCTGATTACACAAGACAAGTGAATCTATTTATAGGAAAAGAAAATGAACTCAAGAGTCATGGAAATTGAAAAGACTAAACTCAAGAGTCATAGATATTTAATACACATAATTATGGATTGTCATGGACATTCAATATACTTAATTATACATTTATAACATACCTTTTTTTTTAATTAATGTATACATCAAAATGATATTTTTTATTTAAAATAATATTTTTTATATCAGCATATGAAAATAATCTAAAATCATAAAATTTTAATTTAAAATAAAAATAAAAAAAATTTCTAAATCAATTTTAAAATACAATGTGAAACCGTTTTATAGATGGCGTGTTCTATAATTCGAACCAAGAAAGTTAAGAAAAGAAAGCAATCCTTACCCGCCGAGCTAGGTCCCTTCAAGCTTGGGATTATAATTTTGGTTTCCGTGAAATAACTTATTTATCAATATTTTTTCACATTTATATTTATTTTGAACCTATTTTTCTTATTAAATAATAAAATTACTTTAATGATAATTCTTTGCGCAGGATGCTTTTATAAATCATCTTGGAAACATGGCGCGGTTTATATTTTCGAGTTTTATTTTCTATAGAGAGAAAGTTTACTGGCTCACAAACTTGTATTAAAATATTTTCATTATTTTATATTTTTAAAATTAATAGGGCACTTGAATTCTTGATCATGGTCCTCTAGGAATTCACCTGTGTATTGTTTTATATTTTTAAAATTATTTTTAAAATAACTAAATTTTACTTGGTCACAAAATATATTTTATAGAGAGTGGTTTCTGACATCAATTTATTTATTTATTTGTCTTCGGCCCTTTATTATCAATTATTTTCTTGGTCCCGGTTGTGGCGTACTTTCCTTTCCTGTGGCTGACTTCTCGTATCTTCCTCGTGATTTTGTGCACCCGAATTTCGTCGATGGTTTTCATTTGTCAGTTTCGCCAATCGCTTTTTATTATTTACTTCTGGCATGAGGAGGAAAGGAAGAAATTGAAGCATCCCTTATTAAATGATATCCATAATCAAATGTGGACGTATAAGCTTTCAGTATCAGCGACTAATTGAATATTTATGCGGTTGGGTTTGTTTTTCAAAATGTGTTTTTGTTAAAAATATATTCTTTTTTTATTTTTAAATAATATTTTTGATATTAATATATAAAAATAATTTAAAAATTAAATCAAAATAAAAAATAATAATTTTTTTCAGAAAAAATTTCAAAACACGACTCGATTGTAATATAGTCAAAATTGCAAAGGGAGGAGGACTGAAGAAAGTAGAAACTTCACACAGTACTTCCATTCAGCTGTATTCAAAATTAGTTGACAGCTTTATTTAGCTCAAGCCCATGTAAAATGGGCTCCTTCATCAACTCGGGCCCATTATGTAATAGATTAAACCCATTGATAGTTTGCCTTCTCAGCTCCCAGGTCTCTCTCTCACGCCACATGTCCAAGTTTTCCTCTTTTGCTATTTATCTCAATTATAAAATAAAAAAAAAATCCAATTATGTTTTTCTTTACCCTTTTTCTTTCTCTTGTCTACTGCTTGATGCCCCTATCATGAATTATTGTTGTACATACTTGTTTTAAGTGATTATTACTCCTCGATTTCAGCTAGTTTAGATTCCCATGTGGAGCTTGTCCCCTCTCGTGCTTGGGGTGATAATTAATTGAGAAGGTCATTAAAATGGTTTAAAGACACATTAATTTGAAATAAAAATATCTAAAAATAAAACACCTTTACATCGCAAAAACAAATGATGCCTTCCCAAGCCATCACTATATAAAGTTATAAACCACAAGAAATTCATGTAAGCTTTCAACATGAGATTAAGATTTTGAGATTAAAATATTTATGTTGGAGAATATTTTTCAACAAAATTTTAACACTAAATATGTATAAACCCATTTCATTTGATTTTAAAATATCTATTTAAGCTAATTTTCAATGAATATCACCACAAAACATAAGAGAACAAATTACACACCATAAACTTTTTAAATGGTTCACAAGCACTAGGCAAAAAAACTTCACTAAAATTGAAACAATACGGGCTTATAGAATTTTGAGCCTAACTCCAATACTGTCAAATCTTCATAACACATAATAGATCGTTCCTATCTAGCAAACACCGGACATGAATAGTTTTTTTTGTTAAAGTATTCATATTTTATTGATGTTTTTTTAGTTGAAAAAAATAAATTTTGTGAAATATAACTTGATATAACCCAATCAACTTGATAAATTTAATGACAATCTAGATGATTAGTAAGAATATAGTTTAACTAAAAAATAAAATTAAGACAACAAGATATTAGTTTCACTCGGGTTAATACAAGTTAACCAATCAAATCCATGATTGGGTCATGAAACCATGATAGCTCCTTGTAAAGTAAATCAAACAAATTACGATATCTAATTTTCAATCAAACCATTGTTAAGAGATAAGACAAAAGAAACAATCAAAACCAACTTGGGTTATATTGAAATTGTATTTGACCCTAAAATCTTTTAACGAAAGCCTAAAAGGGGAAGGGATTTTACTTCCTAGAGCCTAGTTTTGAACCTTTTTTGGGGGGGTTTATATTTAAAATTAAAATATTAATAACGAATTTTTATATCCCTGATATTTAGAGATATAGAGGGAGATTGCCATGAAAAAAACGGAAAAATAATTTAGAAATACAAAGAGAGAACAAAAAAACAAAACAGAAAGAAACCAGAAGAAATTCCAAACCGGAGGAAAGGAAAAAACTAAAAAAGGCAGAAATGGTTTTAATTTATTATATATTGTTGAAGGATATCACTTAACTTATTGGAAGCCAAAACCATGGAATATGTTGTCCTCAATATTATTTTATATTTCCACGTTAATCTCTATTCTTTTAACTCTTTTTTTTTTATTTTTTTTTAAATTGATCGATTGGGAATTAGGCTTTGTAGTTTTTTCAGGGAAGGTGTTTCTAGTATATTCAACCGGGAATGACTTTTAAAAGTTAAACTTTTTTTTTTATTTTCTTTTATAATTTCATCATTTATATTGTTTTTTTTAATAAACTTGGTGATTTTTTTTCTATTAGGATATCTTAATTGTATTATTTAAGTTATGTTTTTAACAGGTTGGGCTGACATTTTTACAGGATTGGTTTTGGAAAAAATACTTGATTTTATCAAATATCTTCTTTTATAATAATAATAATAATTCGACCCCACGATATATTGTGGGTCAACGTCTAGATTGGGCTAAATGGTATGAAAGTGATGATCGATCGATACGAAGAACATTAAACAACATAGGACTATAGGAGTGCAAGCATAGACTTACATATTAAAATCTCTTTGACTAACACACAAGGGTTTGCATGCCAGCCTGCCAACTTCACTATCAGCCCAATGTACTTTTTTGCTTGAAGAGGTATATAAAGATTTTTTTTTAAAAAAAAATCTAATTCTGACCTTAGCTTTAACTTCTACATTTACTGATTTTTTTTTTATTATTATTAACGTGAGAGTCAGATTAGCTTGCGTGTACTTCAACTAATTCCACGAGTTCTAAAATTTACAATAATATAAATTTTCAATGATCATTATATTAGTAATCACATGACTCGAATATAAAATAACAAGATAATAAAATTTTGAATTCCAAGTTTACAACACTGAACCTGCACCTCCTTCTCAGATGGTTAGATTTACTGTTTTTCTTGATATTAAAATGCTGAACATCACACTAACACAAGAAAATATCTTCATCGGTGATTTTTATTTTTTCAAATCTTTTAATACACAGACAGCATCACATGTATATACAGTTTCAGTACCTAATTAAAGTCATGGAATGCCTGGATATCAGCCACCGATGTCGCTTCGAGGACTTCATTTTCCCCATGTCCAACAGTAAAATATGTTAATGCCTGAAAATAACCGAGCAGAAATTTCTCTGTTCTGGGTCGTTCGGGCGCTCAGACAAGCTAGCATTCCCTTTGGGCTTTGGCTTTGGCTTGGCAGCAAGCTCGAGGAGACCACGGAAGTAGTGAGCTCGATCGAGTGATATGATGCCCTTGCTAGCTAGGAGTTGACTTAATCTGTAGCGGCTCCCACGATCCATCAGAACACGGTTTAAGTTTCGTAGTCATTAAAATTCTTAAGTAGAGAAACATGATTAGGTCTGAATCCTCACTCACTCTCATCAACCGATTTCAAAGCAGATCCAGCATACCTAACAGTGACAAGCTATTAATTAATCACCCTGATTAAGTCGTGCTATAAATGTCAAGTTGCAAGACATTAATGGTGACAAAGGCCACTCCCTTGCCTTTCAATCCACAGTGCTGCATGTCTAACGGGTCCGCCTGCTTCCTCATAATATATTCTGCAAACAATCATGTCAAGAAAAGTGTAGGAATTAATGGCATGCAGCTGGAGAATGCATGCGAAGAGATAGATGCTTGCTAGCTAGCAAGCTTGAGTGATTTAATCACTGGAAATTTAGTAAGCACCTAGCTTGCTATGAAATCGCGCGATCTCTTATTTATCATCTATGAGTAGGTTAATGAGTGCTTCCTTCCTTTCGTTTTTTTTTAAAAACTTAATTACTTGTAATTATCGCCTCATTTCTGTGATTCCGGCAGAGCTGGTGATGAGTAAATTGTTTGTAGCTAGAGAGACAGAGTGTGTAATCTCTGTCAGCTTCCCTATCTTTTCTTAAATGATGCTAACAACATTGGGTAAGCTACCAACTGTAAACTAACTTTCTATAGTCTTTCTATTTAAGAAGGCATATGGAATTCCTTAGGCCAGCAGCCCCCCTCCCCCCCTCTCTCTCTATCTAGAGAGAGAGAGAGAGAGAGAGAACAATTGTTGTACACGGAAAAAGAATACATGCACGACATATATGAGTTGTTGATTTCGATGGACAGTCTAATCTCCTCGGACACATAGAGTTTCTTTGCTCTATCTGCTATTTACTCACATTATATTATAATTATTATAAATAAATCTAAATCATGTGCCAATTTAGATATAAAAAAAAACATTGTGCTTTCTTTTATATTTCATTGTGGGCTCACTATATAATTTTTATTATCTTGATAATTATACTTTTGATTTTGGAGATTTCATTCTTTTTATGATCAAATTGAAGATCAATTACTTTAAATTTATTCATGAATGACAAGATTAATAGAAAGAGGATCGAAGTGGAAAAAGTCAAATAAAATAAGTAGTAGTTTTGTGATTGGGTATATATTTTCAATTTCGGTCTTTATACTTTTCAATTATAAACTTTTGGTCTTAATTTTTTGAAAATTTAATAAATGATATGAAAACTCTTTTATTATTATTATTATTATTATTATTTCCAGTCCCTAGTTTTAAGAAAACTATTTTGCCCGGCTAAAAGTTGAATTTGCAGTAAAGTTAATACGAAAGTTCAACGCAAAATCAGTTGTTGGGAGTTGAGAGATGAAAGTGGGTCCTAAGCATTTTCACTTCACATGGACAGCTCGCACATCCCCTCTTCTTATAAGATCACCTGCTTGCGTTTTATGATTTCTCATCTTGCAAAACTCAAAGTACCACATCTCCCTCCCTCCCTCCCTCCCTCCCTCCCATCCCTCTCTCTCTCTCACACACACAATCACCAATGGATTTTCTCTTGTTAGCATATGCTTTCCTAATCTTCTATCCTCTCTTCATTTTGTGGAGGAGGAGTGATGGGAAAAGGGACCGAGAATGTTACATACTAGACTATGAGTGCTACAAACCAACAGATGACAGGAAGCTTGACACAGAGTTTTCTGGGCAAGTGATACTGAGGAGCAAACATCTTGGTCTTAACGAGTACAAGTTTCTGTTGAAAGCTATCGTGAGCTCTGGAATTGGGGAGCAAACCTATGGTCCCAGGATCATGTTCAAAGGCCAAGAGGAAAACCCTGCATTGCAAGATTCAGTTTCTGAGATGGACGAGTTCTTCCACGACAGTATCGAAAAGCTCTTGGCCAGGTCAGGGATCTCTCCTAGAGAAATTGATGTTCTTGTAGTTAATGTCTCCATGCTGTCTGTCGTGCCTTCTTTAGCTGCTAGGATCATAAATCACTATAAACTAAGGGAAGATGTCAAGGTTTTTAACCTGACTGGGATGGGGTGTAGTGCAAGCCTTATATCAGTCAACATTGTTCAAAACGTTTTTAAGAGTTGCAAAAATGTTTACGCGCTTGCTGTCACCTCGGAGTGTTTAAGCCCTAACTGGTACGCAGGGAATGATAGATCGATGATTCTTGCAAATTGTTTGTTCCGATCTGGCGGGTGTGCCATCCTTTTGACTAACAAAAGGGCCTTAAGGAACCGAGCCATGTTCAAATTGAAGTGCCTAGTTAGGACTCACCACGGGGCTCGAGACGAGTCCCATGACTGCTGCATGCAGAAAGAAGATGAGCAGGGGCGCCTAGGGTTCCACCTAGGCAAGTCACTGCCAAAGGCCGCCACGCGAGCTTTGGTCGACAACCTTAGAGAAATAACCCCTAAGATCTTGCCTGTAAGGGAGCTGCTTCGATTCATGGCGGTGTCATTTGCTCGGAGATACTGGATCCATAGATCTACGAAGGGGGTGGCCAGTCCCAAACCTGTGATAAACTTTAAGACCGGAGTGGATCACTTCTGCATCCACACTGGTGGTAAGGCAGTGATAGACGGGATCGGTTTGAATCTTGATCTCACCGAGTTTGATCTGGAGCCAGCAAGAATGACACTGCACAGGTTTGGCAACACCTCTGCTAGCAGTCTGTGGTATGTTCTGGGATACATGGAGGCCAAAAGGAGGCTGAAGAAGGGAGACAGGGTTTTGATGATGAGTTTTGGTGCGGGCTTTAAATGCAACAGCTGTTTGTGGGAGGTGGTGAGAGACTTGGGGGACGCAGACAATGTGTGGAAGGACTGCATTGATAGCTATCCACCAAACTCATTGGCCAATCCGTTCCTGGAGAAGTTTGGGTGGATAAACAACGAAGATCCCACCACTTTTGTAAATCCTTTTCTTCAAGCTCCCTATTTTCCTTGATTCTCTTTTTTTCTTTTCTTGCTTCTCTCCCATTGATTTTAAAGCCGTCGATCTTTTGTCACTGTATTTTTATTTTTACTTTTCTTTCCTAAAATTCGTACACTAGTATTATTGTTGTTATTATTATTATATTATGTTATTATTGCTGGATTTCATAGCACAATAAGGTGTGCTGCTTCCAATGAATGTGATCGATGATGAGAAGTTTGCCATTCTGCTGGAGGCCTGTCATCTTTTTTCTTTCTTTTCTTTTAATTAACATGTTGACGCACTTGCAAGTAGAGCTGCTTTTCAAACCTGAACTCGTATAATTTAGACCCTGGCCTCAACTCGTCTGCAAGCTCAGAAAATAAATAAATAAATAAGACTTGGTTGGTCTGGTAAAAAGTACGGGTAATTAACTCGGTTAAACTGGATCTGACCCAACCAAAACTCTCTGCTAAAAATACTTATTTTTCGTATGAAAATAATATTATTTTTAATTGTTCTCCTCAGCCGGATATGAGTTTAAAAAATGTGATTCGCTTGCAAAAAACACAAAGTGGAAGAAGTCTTTGTATTGCTCCCTCACTTTAGATTAACTAGGTAACTGATTGGGGGTGTTTGTGGTTATTTTTTAAAGTTTTTATTGTTTATAAATACATTAAAATGATGGTTTTTAATTTTTAAAAATTATTTTTTTCATCAATATATAAAAATATCTAAAAAATACTAAAAAAATAATTTAAATTAATTTTTTAAAAAAAAAACCATTTTTAAAACTCGATTCAAACCAGGAAATAGATTTAAAATAATTGATTTCAAACCTGCATGCCTGTCACATGCTATCTGCACAGGAGGCATAAATACTAAGACTGCATTAATTGCAGAACCGGTGGAGCGAGTGCAAGGGCAACCTTTTTTTATTTTCCCTCACATTTTGAATTTTGAAGAGTAAAAGAATATGTTTATTAAAATTTTGTGTTTTAATTTTTTTTAAGAAAATAATTTATTATTTTAAATTAATTTTTTCATGTTTTTAGATTATTTTGATATATTTGTATCAAAAATAATTTTTTAAAAATATATTATTTTAATATATTTTAAAATAAAAAAAATTAAAAAAAAATAATAAGCATTAAACATATTAAAAAAAATACATCTCTCCTCTTTGTAGCTTTTGTGTCCCGATGGCTACTGAGGTATTTAAAATATCAAACCTCTTAATTTATCGTCAAAGAGCTGTGCATGATTTACTTTATAAGCGAGAAAAGATGAAGGCATTGTTTGAAAATGTGATTCAAAAATGAGAAATTCAAAAATATATATTTTAAATTAATTATTTTTAGTTATTTTAGATTATTTTTATATGTTGATGTCAAAAATAATTAAAAAAATATTATTTTGATGTATTTTTGAACCAAAATAATTTGAAAAACAACCTCAACTACACTCTAAACAGGTAATATATAAAAATTGTGGTTAATGTATAAAAACCTCTATGAATAATTTTGATGTAATTTTTTATAGGATTGTTTTCTAAAGTAAACATGGTTGATGGGCATATTTGATGTCAAATAAAAAAGGAAACTCACTCGCCCTTTTAGATTGAGATTTCATTCAAAATAATTCTCCTCACAATTATTTATAAAATCACGACAATCATTTAAAAACATAAAAATATTATAAAAAAATATTCGTTATATACCCAAAATACCCTTAACATTAGAGGGAGTGGTTTAAAAAAATTGAAGATATTTTGATTACAATAGGAAGGTTTTAGAAGGAAGGTTTTGGAATTCTTGCTTTGACATGAGGACCTTAAGCTTAATTCTTAATTAGTTTTGACAAATAATGCATCTAATATGGATATGAAAGAGCTAGTTAAAGCCTTGCCTTACTGGGAAATGGCGTGGCGTGGCGTGGCGTGGTGGTGTAGAAAGGGATATCAAGAAAGAAAGAAAGAAGAAGAAAAAAAACCTTGAGCTGCTTTTGTTAAGAAATGGATTCTCAACCACCAAGAGATTTATGGGCACGCACATGTTGAGGCACGGTGGTCCATGAACCCGCACCTCTGGCCAATAAATGCCACAGTTAGCTCGAGCCTGCTGTCCTCCCCTCCGATCACGGGCATGGCTACGGCATGAGGGATACAAATACAACTGGACTCAACTCACCAATTTATTCGATCACCATTGGAGCTCAAGCATTAACTCTGCCCAGGAACCCACTGAAAGAGAGAAGACTTCAAATTAAATGACAAAGCTAATACCAATAAAGACTACTCCAACTGATTTCTGCTTTCTAGTCGGCTAATAAAAGGTGGCCAGATGTTCACCGGCGGTGCTTGCCGTTTACTCGTGAGCTCAAACAAGTGAAGGCTCTCCAAAGGGTTCTTACGTGGCGCGATGAGGAGGAGTTGGGTGGTTTAGTACAGGTGGGAGTCACGGCTAAGGATGGACGAGTTGATCGCTTTCGTTACTTTGTCAAGGCAGCTCCATCCATCATCTTCGCCTGAGATTACTTGAGCTTATTATAAGGAGGGTGCGTACCTTTCTATTAGATACTTTCTTACCTGATTGGAAAGTACGTGGCTTTATATTTATGTGATTGAAGGTGCCAACTTGATAAATATTTTCTTGAAGAAACAATGAAGATGGATCAGGGACAAGATAATGGCGATTATGAGATATAATGTTTAATTTTGAAGTAGAGGATGCTTTTTAGTTGACTGGTGGTGGTTTCATTTCATCTTCATAGATGGTAAAAACAATACCGTATTAACTGCTTAAAAATGCTTTCCTGGTGTGTTAAAATCTAAGAAGAAGCCCGAGGATTCTTATTATTTGTAAAATGGTATCGTTTTGACTATTCCCTAAAAATTAGAGTTTTTCTTATTTAGGATTAGTCCTTAGTCCTTACCTTTCTCATCTGTTTAACTGTGTCTCTAATTACTCTTAAATTCTTAATTGTATACAATTTCTTTATTTTTCTAATTAATTTTAATTTTTTTAATTAAATTTTGTATTTATTAAAACAAAAATTATATGCACTCGATATCATAATATACCTCTAAAATAAATAAAAATAGTATTAAAATAAAATTAATAATACAAGTAAAAATTTACATGTGCATATTTATTTATAGATCTTCCAATTTACCCAGTAAAATAGAAATATGCATTTATAATTTCACTTAGAGGGTGTCTGGAGAACTTTTTTGAAGTGTTTTTGAAAAAAATTGAAAATTTGTTTTTTTATTTTTTATTTTAAATTATTTTTTAGTGTTTTTAAATAATTTTGATATTCTAATATCAAAAATAATTTTTAAAAAATAAAAAAAATATTATTTTAATATATTTTTAAATAAAAAATACTTTAAAAAACAACTACAATGAAACAAACAATGAAACAAACACTTAATATAACCCACCATATTGCGGAGATCACACTGACTAATGCCAATCCCTTCATCCAACCCGTAGAATTTTTTGGAAAATGATTTCCTTAAGAATATTCTAGACAAGAGCCTGTATTAGATCGGAGACCTTGGCGTGCGTGGGACGACATTTAAATGGAGGAAACAAACTACGAACTTGTGCTCTCATGCCCTACTGGTCTCTCGCCTTCTCAGGTCCTCTTTGTTTTTTCTTTCTTTTGTTTTCCGTTTCGTTCTATCATAAGCTCCATTATTATAAGTTTTTGAAATTGTTGGATTAAGGTGTCTGTGGTTTTTGATCCGTCTTACGATAGAATCGCCCATCCTGATATTGAATTAGAAAACTCCATTTCTGAGGTAAGTTAGTTTACTAATTTAGCAATATCTGTATTGAAAAAAATGACCCTGTCCAAATCTATAGAATTCGACAGCTAACTTTTTTTCCCGTTTTTTAAAGATATGGGATCAGAGGGTACAGAAGAATGCATCTATGTTCAATGGGAAAAAGTTCCGGGTATGTGGATCTAAAGATATGCACTAATGATGGGAAGTGTGTGATTTTTTGTGCTAGACATCATTCTGCCAAACCTTAATTTTTAATACCATACCAAAAAGAACTCTAGAATCCCGTTATTGGCATATGATTTGATGCTTTATACCATGATTCTTTTGCTGATGCTGTCGAGTTGATGTCAAGTGCACTGGGCAGTTAATCTTGAGTTTTTATTTAGTTTCGACAGTTCTAAATGGATTGTAATGTAATGTCTTGTGCTGTTAAAATGCAAGAGAAACCAAATATTGATGAGAATGGGGATTTAATATTTGGACTGATAGTAGAAATAAAACTATGATTCTATTGAAGCATATGATGCAAGACAAAATTGCGTTTTGTGGCAGACTAAAAGTTGATGCCTTGCATCTGTATAACTTATTTTTAAAATTTTAACGAGTGAAAATTTCCCTGCATTTTGTTTTGAAAACTATTTTTTATGAATTGTGGTTCCTTATCTGTTGTTTTGTTAATAATTCACAGTATGGAGGGCATACTCTGTGCAAGAGGGATGGATCACAACAAGATTTTCATGTGTGTCTCCACCTTGGTTTGACAGATTATAGGTATGGCTTACAACTTCATTTCATAAATAACATCTATTATTTTCTTAGAGTAAACAATAAATATGAGTCAACTCTCACGTTAAATAGTTAATCTCATCTAGATTGATATTTGGACATAGTGTTCAATCCCACATTCATAATACTTGGTTAATGATCTTATGAGGATAGTATCCGTTGATGTTATAACTCTTACCAATGGCAAGACATAGCAAGTTCATTAAGCATCTCACCCTTCAAAATTGCCGGAAATCAATTCTGCATCAACTGATTAGTTTTTTTAACAGGGGATTGTCATAGGTTAAGGTGGACAGATATAAAGCTGCCAGCTAAATTCTTTAGTTGGATACAGTATAGAATTATTTTTATAATCAGCCTTGCATTTATTCAGTTTTTCATTTTTCTGATGGTTGGCCTGAAGAGGCTTCTCAATTTTCTAATAAATTAGTGGATTATTGCTCTTGGTTTAAATATCTAACTGATTTTTTGAATTTCAGCAATTGCAATGAAACACATTATATTTATACTTATTATTTTTTCTTCCCCTGAAAGGAAGAGTTGATGCTATCTATCTACCTGTTATCCAGGACTTTTGTGGGAACAAACTTAAATCCTCTTTGGGAAAAGTTCCTGGTTCCATCAGAAGGTATCTCTTCATTCACGTGAAATATTTATCACAGAATAGGATTCGTCTTTGTTTGTTTTTTTGACACCATGTCATTGTTGTTACTACCATCTCAGTAGCTATGCACATGAGCTCATAAATTTGTTTTTTGCCTCGTCGTAGTATTTAATCCAACCAACTTATGTGGTGGTCTGTCTGCTGTGGAGGGTTTTACTAAAAGATGAAAGCACGTCTGCTGGTTGAAAATCTGCATGTTTTAAAGTTAAATAATATCAATCAATAAATTAATACATATTCAGTAATGAATCTTATGAGAATACATTTCAGATACTGCCTGGATTTTTTTATTGGAAAAAAAATGATCTTGATTCGATTTGTCAAAGATGAAAAATCATACTGGATATCTCACAGAATTGTTATTTTCTTAGCACAAGATGCCCTTTTTTAAGTTTTCATTGTTATAATTCATAATATGCATCTACAGCTTTGATTTTTTTTGTAGATGACCTTATACAGTGTCAACACACCTCATGTCCACTGGGTAATGGTGCAATTTTAGAGACATCTGACAAGAAAATAGTAGTGTTACAAAGAAGTTACAATGTAGGGGAATTTCCTGGACACGTTGTTTTCCCCGGAGGCCATCCAGAGGTATGGAATCTGAAAAATGAAACATTTGCATCCTGATTCTTTAAATCCTATCCAATATGATGAATAGCCAAGGACATAATTCTGTGATGCTTGTTTTCCCTTTTGGATTCTATTGTTTTTAAAGGATTTGATAAGCCTGGGTTTTTCTGTACATTAATGCACTGGAAGTTTATTATTGTCATTTATTTGCAAGTGGCAGAAGTTTTTCTTTCCTTTTATCTTTTGCAGACATTTATGTCTGGGATATCAAGATTAAACCTTGTGCAATTGTTTGATGATGATGACAGCCTGAAGAAGTTGGAGCAGCATCTCATCAGATGGGTGAACGCTTAACAAACTCAGAACACAATAACAGCAAGGTCTCTCAAGAAATGTTTGATAGTATAATTCGTGAAGTAGTTGAAGAAATTGGAGTACCTGTGACATCTCTTGTGAGTTACAACTTCTAATCAAGAACACGCCTTTTATCTTTCTTTGTTTGTCTACAGGGTATTATTTCATCTTTTTTGCCAGGGGGAAATTGCTTTGTGTTTTCCCTTTCCAATTCTAGAGCTTATTTGCGAGTGGACTGAGGTAAAAAGTTATTGAACATTAAAAAAGCCAAGTATGAAAAGAAAGCATGCTCGTGTACTTTCGTAATATAAAGTATTTTCCTTTATTAGATTAGCCATAAATTAGTTTTAAGTACTGAAAAATCGTGGAGAATGTTGAAGTGTCTTCACATATGGATAGATTTTCTTGTATGGCAGTGTTTTTTTGGACATATGGTATAGATGTTGAAGTGTCTTCTTCAGATAATTGATTGTCTGAATCCATGGATATTTTTCCTTGCTTGTGGAATCAACTCCATGGCCTAGATCTGCCTTTTGAGGGTTGTCAAAGAAAAGTCCTGGTGTCATAGCCTCGTCTCTAATGCTTTAGATATAACCATTTGGAGAGAATGCCCCCTCATATTGTTTGTTTGTTTAGACCACATTTCTACATTGGTTTTAACGGAGCATTGTGGTTTTATTTGGTATGTAAATTATGGAGTTCAAGCGAATCATGTATCTAATATTTGTCTTCATCTTTGCCTTACAGAGCAATCCACTATTTATTGGTATATCCCGCAGAGTGTTAAATGTCAGGCCAGCTGCTTTTTTCTTCATCAAATGTAACATTGAGTCAAAAGAAATTCAACGACTGTATGCTGGTGCAAAAGATGGTTATGAATCAACCCAGCTTTACACAGTTTCATTGGTTAGCTCAAATTCATTTTTCCTGTTAGATGTCTCAATTGGTTTCTTTTCAACGAAAATTGCTAGTTTTTGTATGCATTAGCTGCCACGCGATCAACAATTTATCTGCGTTGGCAATGGCTGAATATGGATGGATAGAATGAGCCGATAATAGTGTGCTAACAGTGGTGGTGATAGCACAGTAGAGAAACTGGTAGGAGAAAAGGATGCAGCTGCACAGTGGGTGGGCTTCAAGAGGAGACTCCCACTGATTAATGTAAAAATGCATCTGGAGGGGGAGCAAACTTATCTCAGCAATTGAACTATCCATCTCTTAATGATTCATGAAAAATGATAAATTGGAGTGCTACTGGAAATGATTTGAAGTGTGGATACAACTTAATGATGCATTGGTATCATTCATAATCACATCATCTCACTATGCTGATTGAAGACAGGTGGACTTACTTTAGGATCTTTATTATATTGCAGATTGAATTAGAAAACATGGCATCTAAAATGCCTGGCTGCCATCAGGGTGGATTTGCTCTCTATAAGCTGATGCTGGAAGCTATGAAGAATATCTGATGGTTCTTCACTGCCAAACAATGGAATTCGTCAGTTCTTAGCCCCTCCATTCTCCTTAGCAACAGGGTTTTGACATTCCTGTAAACACAATAACAGGGAAACATTTCGCTTGATTAACATTCCAGATATCTGTATAAGCAAGCCAAAATGGATTGTAATAATGTAATAATTATTTATAATATAGATTTCTCCATATGATTTATTGGTCATTTTTAAATTGATGTGGATAAATCATCTTTTTTCGGTACAGTAAAATGATTTAATTATTTTTAAAAGTAAAAAAAAAAAAAAAACTTAGTTTAAGGGGTCTTTTCATCATTTTAATTATTTAAACATGATGAAAAGATAAAAAATACTCTTTAACAAAAGTTTCTGTCACTTCCATCCAAGTGCATTTTTATCTTTTCATTATAGTTTTTGTATAATCTAGTTCATTTAAGAGTTATGTGGTCATTTAGCAAACATTTATATTATTAAAAAAATTGTTGCGTGCATGCGTCGAAACATGATTAGTGGTTACGCTCTTAGAGCGGCACGTGTAACTTTATCAGACAACCAGATGTCAGCTTCCAAAGGTAGTGTTCAAATTGTCTTAATGTCCCATCCATTTTTAAGTGGCACGTATCTTTAATTTGGTAGTGGTAGTCTTTTTTCTTTCTCTCTCCTCCTTGATTTCTGTACTTGCCAAATTTTCAAAGCAATCTTTTAATTGATTTTTTTTGGTTTGCTTCGTATTTTCTTATTACACCGAAGCTCCAATTACAACTAATATCATTAAAAAAAATTAAAAAATCTTGATGGGATAAATTTAATAATACCAATAAATATTACAAAAAATAATTGAAGTAAGTCATGCTATTTATCCAAATACAAGTGGAGAATTATAATGAGTAGAGAGAGAACCTCGTAGCACATTGAAACTTCAATTACAATGCTATTATGTTGTTTGAAAGATTTTAACAAAACAAATCTAGCGATACTTGAAAATATCATAATCAAAGTCTTCTATGTCCCAAGGCTGGTGAACAATTACAATGAGTAGAGAGAGAAAAAAGATTAAAGATTTAAGAGGCATATCAAAGCTTCAATTATAACATCATCAAAATTATTAAAAACATTTCGATAAGAAAAATTCAATGACACCAAAGAAATCAAATTCTTTATTGGTGATCTTTTTGTATCATTGAAATTTTTCTTACGACATCAATGATGTCATAAACATAACTCCAATGTGCCTTCGTGATCTTTTATTTATGTTTTTATCTCCTCGCTCTCCTTATTGTAATTTTCTCTTGTTTTTTTTTATGAAGACGGTAGATCACTCTAGTTATTATTAATGATTTTTTTTAGTGTTGTCAAGATCTTTCAAATAATAGTATTTAGCGATATTATTATAATTGAAGTTTCGGTATATCAATGGGATCTTTGACCGAGTTTTGACTAATTGTATTTATTTAAAAGATTTATCAGAAACTGCACTCCTTTCCTTTTTCTTTTACATAAAGATAAAATTATTTTTATATATAAATAAATTTATATTTATACAAAAAAAATATCTAATAAATTTGCATTATTTTTACATTTAGATTTGGCCAAGTGCCCGTACTTGATATCTTTTGACGTGGATGGTTTTGACTTTTGACTCTTGTGCTGTTAATATTTCAATTCACTTCTTGACAACCCCGCCTGCAATTGCTTAGATTACTGTATATTATTACTATCTGTAATGTAATACGTGTAATTTGTTTTCGTCGTCTTTATTTATTTATTTATTTATTTATTTATTATTATTATTATTAAATCTAGCCTTCCATAAAGAGTCAACATCATAATTCGTTGACTTGATTTCTTTTACAAGCTGTATTTTAAATTAAATTAGATAAAAATAGACTTGATGTAATCTAGTTAACTTGAAAGATGTTTTCATGATTTCATCAAAAGTTATTAATAATTTAATTTAAATCAAAAACAACACTAATTTAATATTGTTTATAGTTTTTTTTTTTGAAATAATGATGTTTTAAGCTAACATGTGACTTGAATCAATTGACCTAACTAGATTTAATTATTTTATTTATTGAAATCTATTATGTATTTAACTATAGGACAATAAAAATAGATATTCATAGAAAAGAGAATGAGTAAAATTATGGCGAAGAGATTTTTTTTTATAAAAAAAAAGATTTTATTCATGTGTTTTTCTTATAACAGAATGTTTTCTTATAGCTATATAGTTCATTAAATAAAACAAACGCAAAAGAAATTATAAACAATTATTTAAACAAACTATAATGATTTTAACTAAAAAGTAAAAACACTTATATTGTTAATCACAAACCTAATTTTATTATTAATATATTTTTTTTATAAGAAACCTTTTTTTAAGAAAGAATCTTATTATGATTGTGCAAGCAAATTTCAATTAAAAATAATGAATCAATCATTTTTATACACCTATATAAGAACATAAAAGAACAATAAATTTAAGAAAATTATATAAAAATAAAATAAAAAATAGATATTTTATTCTTGGTTAATATTAATGAGCAAGTCATTTTAAAAATTTTATAATGTGAATACATGTTTATTCATTATTTATAAAGCAATTGATAATACCTTTATTAAACAACCTAGATATTTTCAAAAACAATAGCATAAGATTTTATTAGTCACACTTTTTTTTGAATAAAAAGCAATGACAATATAAATAAAGGTTTGTTAAAAACATTTATCATTTAAAACAAGGAGAGAAAAATATATCTTTTCATCTAAACTTTATTTTTTTTATTAATGTATTTATTTATTATTTCAACAAAAACAATTTTTTTAATTATAAGCATGGTTTTTTAAATAAAATTTTATAAGATCTCAAAAGCAAGCCTTAACAAAAAATTTGTATAAGCTATTTGATGATGAATTTGATCCCATTCTTATGATAATTGTGGACACATGAATTTATAATGTTTTAGGTTAAATAATTAACTACTAAATAATTTGAAGAACACTTTAATGATGTGTATTGATCCATTAAAGCAAAGTCGTCATGGAAAATTTTGGATAAAAATTAAAAAGCTTAAGGTACTAGTATAAAAAAGTTTGTAGTTGACAAATTTCTAGATTTCAAAATGGTCAATTCATTGATTATTGTAGAACAAGTGTAAAAGTTTCAACTCATCTAACATGAAATTTGTGTTAAATGAATGATCCTCAGTGAATCTAGCTTTT
Source organism: Salix purpurea (assembly GCA_027405865.1). NCBI lineage: Eukaryota > Viridiplantae > Streptophyta > Magnoliopsida > Malpighiales > Salicaceae > Salix > Salix purpurea. The sequence goes on from JAOWLH010000001.1 coordinate 7,911,890, forward strand.
TGTGTGGATGCTACTATTGAAAAAATAATCACCATTTTAGAATTGAAAATTTACCTTATGCTTTAAACATAAAGAGATAAAGGTTGAAGATCTTATTTTGATATTAATGGTAGAAAAGGACAATCATTTATCTAGAGAAATACAACTATTCTTTAATGATACATAAAGCAAATATGATTGAGTAAGTGACAAATTCTCACAATAAAAACAAACATAAAAAAAACTTGTTGTGAAGGTGAAAGGCATTGATAAAAAAAAAAATTCAATGGTAAGTACTTTATTTACAGCAATATCATACATTAAGCTAAAGATTGAAAAAATATATATTAGCAAGGCAACCTAAAAGAAAAAGAATTGTTAAAACCAATGTCACTAAAATTGTAAATCTCTCCAAGTAAATCTCTCCAAAATGAAGTGTTTGTGATGAGCTTGTCTATAATTTTTTTTATAATAATAAAAATAGATAAATAAGCTAAAAGTATTTTGTCTACACCCTCTCTCTAACACTTTTATCTCATTACTTATGTATGAGATTTAAATGATGGGAAATTATACTATGATATCTAAACTATGTAATTCATATTTCAAATATAAGTAATAACTCAAATGACTTGATAAGTTCAAAAACAATCTGAATAACTAGTAAAAATATAATTTGATTTTAAAAAATAAATCAAAATGAGATATTTTAAAAAATAATATATTGAATCAACCTCACAATGGGTCAACTTTTTAAATTCACGACTCGGGTCAAGAAACCATAGTAATTCTAAATAAAAACAAATTAAAATAAATTATATAAATTAATTCTCAATAAATCTATTTTTGAATGATAAAATTAAAATAATATCTAAAAAAAGAACACATTTTTTCTTATAATCAAAAATACGAATTTGAACAAAATTATAAAATATCATTAGTAATCTCACAAGGATTTTTTGAACTTTGATGGCTATATATAATAATAATAATAATATATCAAAAGACTTATTATAAAATTAAATAATATTTATTTTTTAAAAAATACTATTGGAGCCAAATGGAACAAAACGTAACAGAATTGACGGCCTTCCGTATGGAATGGCTTGCAATAAAGAAATCTAACATTTTCCTTCCTTTGTTTTATTGTGGCTGTGGGATCGAAAGCACCATGTTAGATCTCCTCATCACTGGGTGGGGGTGGGGGTGGGGGTGGGGGTGGGGCTATATTTATATAATAAATGCCCTGTTTTTACTCCCTTTACAGCAAAATATAAGAGTAGTTTCTCAAACTCTAGGTTTACAAAATATAAGTTATTTTTTAAAGTATTTTTTATTTATTAATATATTAAAATAATATATTTTTTTATTTTTTTTAAATTATTTTTGATATGAGAACAGCCAAAAAATAAATAAAAAATAAACTTGAAATATCAACAACAACAACAACAACAACAAAATTTATAATTTTAAGAAAAAAAAGCATGTCGGCAATATACCTGACCAAAATCATAGAATCTCAATTAATTTTATTAATCGATTATATAAATATTGAGAGATTCTATAAAATTCAAACTGAAATCACTAATTAAATCAAATTACTGAATTCTAATTTCTTATAATTGATTGAATAGATGGTATTGTGTGCTGTTATTTTTTATATAAGGGCCCTTGAGTCATGCCTTCATTTACGCCTCATTTCTTTTCATCGGAAATTAAATAAAAGACTTCCACTCAGTGATGAAGGTTTGCAGGGGGGCTTATCACGTGCCGTGATTAGCTGGTAGAAAATATTATGTTGAAGAAAAAACTATACATTTCATCCCCCACAAAGTTGACTCTCAAAATCAATCCTAAACTTGGTCAAAAGTTTTAAAATACATGTTTGATTAAATCTAGAGATCTAATGGAGTTCATAACTTTACATTCTCTTCTTCATTTTTTTCCAATTATAATATATTATATCTTTTATGAGCATTTGCTGGTGAACGCATTATAAATTGACAATATACTTTAATTAAAGGACTTAAAAAATACCAAAATTAGACCGGGATAATCTTCAAAATCGATGGACTGGGTTATAAGACTGGGATTACCACATAGATAACATTCAAGAAAAAAAATAACGTACCTAAACTCTCAACTGTAAGAATAAAATCAAAATAATAATCTTGTACAAAAAATATTAAAGACCCACAATGGAAACAGAATAAAATAAAATGCTAAAGGGAAAAAAGTGGGAAACAATCTAGTAAAGGATAGCAAAACAATGAGGACCGAGTTAGATACAAAAGTGAAATAAAAAAAATGATGAGGGGTGAAATTAAAAAATAATAATTTCAAAAAGCTTCAAAATCAAAACAAGTAAAAATAAAAAAAAATGAGGATCAAACTTAACATACAAAGTGGATGATACAACTAAATTTATTTAGGTTCGACATGTATACCAAGCCCAAAAAAGAGAAAAGAAAGGGAGGAGAAAAAAATTCATTGCCTTTGACCTATAATGAATATGACGACATGCATCACCATCAACTTTGGCTCCACATTACATGTTGAATAACACAACGATAGATAGTTATTGGCTATCATAAGACCCCTTGTGCACACTCCGAATGACACGAAGGACCATCACATATAAACTTTTTTTATTAATTTAATAACATAAATTACCAAACAACCCCTAGGAGCATTTGGATATATATAAACCATACTGCAAAGACAAAAACACGCTCTCAAGACGGTTTTAGAAATTTAAAATTCAAAAGTAATCATATCACTTTATTGTATGGAAAACATGAAAAATACAAAAATACACTATCTCTCTCGGCAAGACAATATTCTTTGAACCCTAAATGGTATGGGTGTCATTTTATTGTGCAAACAAATGTGAAAATACAATATAGCCCTTGAGCATATGGGTGATTTTTTTGTTTAGGAGTGCAACTATGTAATTATACTATACAAAAAAGAAGGAAGCATACTAAATTGCTCCCCGTCAATTTATAAATGACCTATGTATCCTCTCTTTTTACCTTTTGATTTATTTTTTTTTATCAAATTCTATCATATAATATCAAATTTTTTATTTGATTTTATTTTTCAATATTTTTTGTTCTTTTTCTTATATACTTTTGTTCCTTTTCTAATTGTGTCCTTTAATGTGCGAGGTTTTCTTTAATTTTATTATTTAGTATTAAGTTGATAGTAAATCATTTTTTTTATTATATAATAAAATAAAATAATTTGACCTAGGGAAGTCGACATTTTTGGTGATGAATTTAGTGAACTAACCTAGGTTACTTGACCAAATTCTTTTGTTCTCTTTTCGTTTTTTTTCCTTGGAACTACTGAGTTGACAATGATATTTGAACAACTCCCTTGTGATTTAATACAAAATTTAAACCGGATAAAAGAAATATTTTATGAAGCATTATATCAAATTTAGTATATTATAAAAATTATGCTTTAAATATTTATTTTATTTGTGTTTTTTTTTTTAAAATGGTTTAGAGATATTTGGAAGTATGATAATGATTGTTTTTAAAAAAAAATTGCTCGAAATTGTATCAAAATAATATATTTAAAATTTAATTTTGATATTGATACATCAAAACAATATAAAAATACTAAAAATATTAATTTAAAATAAAAAAGTTTACAAATTTTAATAATAATAAAAGTAAGCTGAAACTCAACTGAAAAATAAACTAGTATAATATAAATGATGGATGTGTCGGTTGGGAGCTACCCACTGTCATTGAAGAGGCAAACTTTTTATTTATTTTCTTGTTTCCAAAGTAGCTGCTAACTCCCATGTTCCATATTCCTTAATTTTCTGACCTAAATCATATTTTTAATAGAAGAGGGTTCATCTACCCCATAACATTTACTCGCAAAATTCACCAAAACAAGCCTCGGCCATCTAAAACCCTACCTGGTTCTGACTCTGTAATTGTATTCCCTTTGGTTTGTGTCTGCAAGTGCTTTTTACCTTCTTATTAATTTAGTACCAAACATAAAACATCTAGGAATCTGTCGTTTTCTTGGGCTGTCACCCAGCTCGCACTAGCATGTGTTTTGCTGCTCTTATTTGATTTCGAAGTCCTTTTTTAGCTTTCCACAGTACACCAGATTTCTGATCTTGCCCTCCACATAGGCATTTCCCATCTGGATCTCTCTTCATCTCTCCTCTGAAACTCAAATTTCGTTCAAGGTGCCATCTTTTTCTTTTAATTTTGTTCGTTTATCTTCATGGGCTCTCTTAGTTTTCATTTATTTGTGGTTGCCAGTAACTACATGCACCTTTCCTTGTATTGCTTTTGAGAACCTTAGATTTGTACTCTTTCATATTCAGTTTCATCCATTGCTGTTTTGATTTCTTCCATATCCGCTACTAATAAGCACAACCTCTTTGCTTGATTTTGGTATATCATCCACTCTTGATTTTGATTTCACTTCCTTATTCAACCCTCTTCATGGATTTTGGTTTCTGTTTTTTTGCTATTGATTACTAGTGTTAATTAAGTTCTCTGCCTTGATAAGAATCCTTAGTTTCTATTTTAAAGCTCAATAAATTCCCATATTTCCTTTGTTCTTCTATAAAGTTCCAGATTTTGAAATTATGGGTGGTGGAGGATCTAGAGCTCTCATTTGTGTACTTCTAACACTCTTAATCTTGGCATTTTTCTCTAGTGGATTTACCCCTGTAGACAATTATCTTATAGATTGTGGATCACCCACCAATACTACAGTTGGTGACCGTGTTTTTGTTTCTGATGACTCTGCCTCACTCTTTCTATCAACCCCGAAAAAAACTTTGGCAAGTAGTTCGAAATCTGTCACTTCCGGAGATGAATCACCACTTTATCAAACAGCAAGAATCTTTGACGGAACCTCAAAGTACTCCTTTTCGATTCGTCAACCTGGGAGGCATTGGATTAGGCTATATTTCAATCCATTTGTTAGTGGTAGTTATGACATGAGCAGTGCGATTTTTGATGTTTCCACCCCAAACCATGTCCTCCTCAGCAATTTGAGTGTGAAAACTTCTGTTGTTAAAGAATTTTCAGCTAATGTAACCTCAAAGGATCTTGTTATCACTTTCACTCCTTCTGACAATTCATTTGCCTTCTTAAATGCCTTGGAAGTCGTTTCAGTTCCTGATGAGCTCATTACAGATGATGCCGAGACTTTTAATCCAGCGGGGAGATTCAAAGGCCTGTCTTGGCAGGCACTGGAAACAGTTTATAGGGTGAACATGGGTGGACCGACAGTTTCCTTTGAGAATGATACCCTTGGAAGAACTTGGGTTCCTGACAAAAGTTATCTCCTTGGAAATAATCTTGCTATCAACGTGTCCAATATTGCAGCTGTCAAGTATGTAGGTGGTGGGGCAACTCAGGATTCTGCTCCAAATGCTGTGTATGGTACTGCCACTAGAATGAACTCAGAGAGTGATCCCAACAGCAACTTCAACGTGACCTGGGAGTTCAATGTGAATCCAGGTTTTCAGTATCTTGTTAGGTTTCACTTCTGTGATATAGTAAGTAGAAGTCTTAACGATCTCTACTTCAATGTTTACATTGACTCCTGGCTCGTTGCCGAGGATGTAGATCCAAGCAGTATTGCAAATGCTTTGGGTGTTGCATTTTATAAGGATTTTGTTTCTACAGCAACAGTTGGCAATAAACTGCGTGTGAGTATTGGCCCAACTAACTCCATCGCCAGTGCCTACCCTAATGCAATTCTAAATGGACTGGAGATCATGAAAATGAACAACTCCTTGGGCAGCCTCAGTGGGCTAGCTCCTGCTGTTTCAGATTCAAGTTCGAAGAAGAATGTTGGTATGATAGTGGGCTTAAGCATCGGAGCAATTATCCTAGTGGTGTTGGGTGGGATTTTCTTTGTGTTCTGCAGAAATAGAAGAAGGCTGGCACGCCAAGGCAATTCTAAGATTTGGATTCCCTTATCCATCAGCGGAGGAAATTCTCACACCATGGGCAGTAAATACTCAAATGGGACTACCGCTACTCTTGATTCTAATTTGGGGTATTGTATTCCTTTTGCAGCAGTTCATGAGGCGACAAACAATTTTGATGAGAGCTGGGTTATTGGAATTGGTGGTTTTGGGAAGGTATACAAAGGAGTTTTGAATGATGGTACAAACGTAGCTGTTAAAAGGGGAAATCCACGCTCTCAACAGGGACTTGCAGAGTTCCAGACTGAAATTGAGATGCTCTCTCAGTTCCGGCATCGTCATCTGGTTTCGTTGATTGGGTACTGTGATGAAAAGAATGAAATGATCTTGATTTATGAATACATGGAGAATGGGACTCTCAAGAGTCATCTCTATGGTTCAGGTTCTCCTAGCTTGTGTTGGAAGGACAGGCTTGAGATATGCATTGGAGCAGCTAGAGGACTTCATTACCTTCACACTGGCTATGCAAAAGCAGTTATACATCGTGATGTAAAGTCTGCTAACATCTTGCTTGATGAGAATCTCATGGCCAAAGTAGCTGATTTTGGGCTCTCTAAGACAGGACCTGAACTTGATCAGACTCACGTGAGCACAGCAGTGAAGGGGAGCTTTGGATACCTTGATCCTGAGTATTTTAGAAGGCAACAACTGACTGAAAAATCAGATATTTATTCATTCGGGGTGGTATTGTTTGAAGTTCTTTGTGCCAGACCGGTTATAGATCCATCACTTCCAAGAGAAATGGTTAACTTAGCTGAATGGGCAATGAAATGGCAGAAGAGAGGACAGCTGGAACAAATAATAGACCCTACTCTCGTGGGGAAAATTAGACCAGATTCACTTAGAAAGTTTGGAGAAACTGCTGAGAAATGCTTGGCTGACTTTGGGGTGGACAGGCCTTCCATGGGAGATGTCTTGTGGAATCTGGAGTATGCCCTTCAACTACAAGAGGCAGTTGTTCCTGGTGATCCTGAAGACAACAGTATCAATATGATTGGCGAGCTCTCTCCACAAATCAACAATTTCAGCCATACTGATAGTAGTGTTTCTGCTGGCCAATTTGAAGCCTCAAGTGTCTCAGGTGTTTCAATGAGCAGGGTATTCTCACAACTGATCAAGTCTGAGGGCAGATAACTCGATAGATGGTAAATTTGATGGACTTGGCTCCTCTGATAACTCTGGCCTGTCCTTTCACCAACCACTGCTTGTAATATTAGAAGAGATTATTTTTCTGGGAAACGAAAACCTATACTTGTCAAGGTGCATTTGCTTCTCTGGTCAATTTATGAGAGCATCTCCCCGGATCATTTTATGTCTTGTAATTGGAGACATTCCCATGTTCTACAGCTAGTCAGCTTTCATAAACCATGCCGAATTGTTTCCAGATTTCTGCTTTCAGTTCTCTTATGCACAGAAGAGATGGTTCAAGTGAGTTGTAGTGAATAGACAAGGAAGCTGAATTCTATGCTGTAGCCATGTATGTGTCTTTATTCTTTGTTAGTACTGATATGAAGTCGGTATGAGGTGCATTAATATCTCTGTTTGCAGATGTTTTTGAATATATTTTTCCACCGAGTATTTTTTGTCAAATTTGTTCTTAATAGAAACTGAATGTCCACCCCCTCCCGAGTGTCTTCTCCATAAATAGAAAGTAAATAGATTTACATGCCCTACCTACAATTTCAGGGTAAGGATAGAAGTGTAAGTGTTCTATTAAAACACTACTATTTACAGCTCTAATTAATTTCCTAATCAATACATGATCAAATTCCGCGACATTCTTCTCATTATGCTTGTTAGTATAACAATAATGACCCAAGTTGTCTGTGATGGAGGGGTTATTTTAGTTTGGCAAGCCATAATCGCAAGGTTTCATACTGATGTAGCTGTTTTGCAACTGCTGGTTTTGGAAATAATTTCCATGCTGCTTTTTTTTTTACCCGGTATGCTTGCCATTTTCCTGAGTTGCACGGATGGAAAATATCCATTCATGATGGGGCGAGTGCTGAGTTACACAGTGGATTTGAGACTTAGAAAGGGGAAAATATCCATTCATTTGAACATGATCGCGCCTGATGATTTTGCAGCGCAATTGAAATCCATTGAACGATAATGATGACCAAAAGATTATTTGTCCATTTTGCATCCATCTTAACTATACCTAATTCCCACTAGAAGAGTTTTTCTGGTGCTGAAGCTTTTGTCTTGAGAGTATATTTTGCATTAAAAAACATCAAATTATTAATTTTCCTTATAAAATATTTTCAAGTGAATATATTTTGAAAAATAACACGTCACAATATTAAACACACTTCTTCTATGCTCGAAAACTTTATAATTATAAAATAAACTAAAAAAATTAGAAATTCACTGTATATTGTGAGACAAAACATTGTGGATTATAATAGTGTGTTTTTGGGTTGGTTTGGTTTTTGGGTCGGTCGGTTCACTGGTTTATTGATTTTTTTATATTTATTTCACAGTAAAATATATATTTTATCCCTCGAAAAAGACAAAAAAATATTGTTGCCGGGAGGGGTACCATGAAAATTTCACATTTTTTAAAATGGCTAATTACTAATATACCCCCAATAAAACAAAAAACAATTCTGGCCGAGAGGGGTGCCAAGAGAATTTCACATTTTTTAAAATGGCTAAATACTAATTTGCCTTCTCAATAAGACAAAATTAAAGATTTGAATGTAAGAGTGTTTTGGTAATTGATTATATTTTTTATTATTATTTGTCGAATATTGTGCGTGCGTGTGCCACACGGTGGCCAGTTTAGTGACGGTGGTAGGTTGAAAGTTGTTTTCTCCTTTTCTCTTTCCTACATGCTAAAGTACAAGGTACACCCCCGGTTTTATGGTGTTTTCATTTTAGTCTCTGAACTTTTAATTGTTTTGCGTTGTCCTGATTTCTGTTATAATTTTTATTTATTTTAATTGGGTCTTTCGATTGAATTTGATGATATATTTAAGTTTCAATTCGGTCCTCATTCTTTTAATTTTCAGATTGGTTTAAAATCCCTTAATATAATTGGTTTAAAGGTTTTGTTTTTTTTTAATTTTGTCATTTGATTGAAATTGATAATATATTTGGTTTTCATTTTGGCCCTTATACTTTTAATTTTGATTTTAATTCCTTTATTTTTTTTATATTTCTGAAATAGCTCCTATTTTTTTCCATGTTTATATATATGTGCTCTTAGCTTTAATTTTAAATTTTTATTATTTTCTTATATATTGAGGTGATATTTTTTTGAAAGATTTAGTTCTTAAATTTTAGTTTGTGCTTGTGATAATTGTCAAATTGATATTTTTTTTCTCTTTGTTCTTTCTTTTATTTTTTTTATTTTCAACTCAAGTGATTTTTACCCAGCTAATAATTTTATTTTTGTTTTATCATTTTTTTGTTTGCTCTTTTGTTAAAGTTTTTAAGTTTTTTTTAGTCTTTTATTTTTTTTTTGTTTATTTCATTATTAATTTATTAGTTAATAATAATAATAATAATAATAATAATAATTTTTGTTTTTGTTTTTGTTTTTACTTACTCTTTTGTTAATTTTTTGAGTATTTTTTTCTCGGGGTAATTTAATAATTTTTATTATTTTGACAGTAATAGTAGTTATAAATTTAGATGTTAAGACTTTGATATTGTTGTTGTTATAATAGGGTGTATTGATATGTTTCATTATATCAAACTTTTCATGTATAGATATTACTAGTTAGAATGCCCGCACTTCGTTGCGGGCACAACAAAAACAATTAATATTTTTTTGTTAGTTTAAAAATAAGATATAAAATATCTGCATATAAAATCTAATATAATAAAATACATCAACAATTCTCATTATAACAATAAGAAAATGGAAAGAATATATGGGCAAGTATGATTTTCTTGTTTCAATATGCAATGGATAAAAGGTGTACTTTTTGATATCCTTAATTCGCACAGCCATGATTCTGCAAAAACAATTGCTACATCAATAATAAGAAAGAGAACCTTTGGTGGGGGAGATAATCAAATTAACAAATATGTGGGGTAAACAACCTTTGACAATTCTAAGCATATACATTTATTTTCATCATGCAAAAAACAGCCATGGTTATCATGAACCAATGGCAAAGAAACCAAGGAAATAGAGGAAAAAACAAACCTTAGAATTCTAAGCATCTACATCTATTTTTATCAAGCAATAATCGTCATTAATTTTCTAATTTCATAGCGAATTAGAGCGCAAAAAAAGACAAAACCCAAAAACATCGACAAATGGGAGAAAAAATCCAAAACAGCCATGCTTATCATCAACTAATGACCAAAAACCAACATTCATTTTCATCAAGCAAAAAACAGCCATGGTTATCATGAACCAATGGCAAAGAAACCAAGGAAATAGAGGAAAAACAAACTTTCACAATTGTAAGCATACACATCTTTTTTCATGAAGCAATCATCGCATTCAAATTTCTAATTTCATAGCTAGTTAGAGTGTAAACAAAGTCAAAACCCAAAAATATCGATAAATGGGAAAAAAACATCCAAAACAGCCATGCTTACCATCAACTAATAAGCAAAAAACCAAGGAAATAGACAAAAAAGCAAGCTTCTACAATATTAAGTTCATAAATAAATTGCAAATAAGCTCAAATATAATTAGAATAATTAAACACATTGGAGTTTTTAAGAATGAAAGGTTTGTAAGAAATAAAACTATAAAAAATAAATTAGTTTGCAAAAGAAAAAATTAGAGACCCTTTTGGGGGGGACATAATTAAATTAACAAATATATGGGATAGCCACCATTTGAAATAGCATATGAACCTAATAACTATACATCCACAAAACAACGCAAGTTTTTCCAACACATATACGTTGAAGTAACATATACATTCACACTAACCAATCCTAGCACGGAATAATAAACTAAAGAAACATGAAATCAAGTTTGATGCTTGGTCTAGCGAACATCATAAACACTAAAATCATGGATCCGAACTGCGAAACAGAGAAAATATAACTATATAAAACAGTCAAAACCAAATTATTCCTTAACTTGCTAAGAAGTTTTTAAACACAAAACAACGCAAGTTTTTCCAACACAAAATAACGCATCAACAGAACATTAAGAACACAACAACAACTCAAATCACCAAGCAGCTACAACAACATTGCTGAGTCAAACCACAAAAGCAACCTAATGACCATCACCATTAAATTCAACACATTCAAAACGAAAAAACTTAAATTCAGCATGATAAAAACATAAAATAAAAATACAGCTTTGAAACCTATGATGGGCATAAAAAAACATACCTGACAAAAAGAGAAGCAAGGAGAACCAAAAACAGCAGCAACAACAACTTGCAGCCCCTAAAAAGCTAAAAAAAAACTCAAGATCAATAGCACAAACCACAAACAACTAAAGAAAACAAAATAAAATTCAAAAAAAAAACGCAAGGGAAAAATGATATCTATCATACCTTTAAACGAAACACAGCAAAGAACACCACAAAAACAACAATCTATCTCTGCAAAAAAGTTGAAAGAAAAGAAAAACATGAAAAAAAAAAAACACAGCAAACAAAGGTGAACATTAAACAACAGCAAGGCAGAAAAACCGAGACCCAGCAGCACATAACTCATCAGTTTGGCGCCCCTCTAATAATATAAAACAAATAATGTTTTTTGAAAAAACAGAGCTCAAAAGTAAAAACCTGCGTGGATCATAATAATTTTGCCTTGGCTATTTTATATAGTAAAAACTTGCCCTGGCTATTTTATATAGTTATTCCTTAAGTTAATTATTCCTTAACTTGCACCATTTCTGTATCTCTTGCAAGCATTCCATTATTGAGAGGGAGGGCATCCTAAGTTCTTAAGAAAAAAAAATAAAAGGAAAAATCAAACATTTTGATTACCTTACCAGCTCCTTTCAATTGTTCTCTCAAAAATCTTCTCTGCAAACTTTGGTAGTGTTTTTCGAATTTCCCCACAGTTTCATACTACTTGCATTGAGCTCTCTTTTGCCTCACAAATCCACAGTGTTTTTGAAGCTGCGTATGCCTTATATTGACTGCCTAAAAAACAAAAATTGAGACACACGCAAACAACATAAGCAACAGTAAGAGCACACTGACAAAGGATATAAAAAACAATTCTTTATTACCAACTACACTAAAGAAAACGTGAGAGAACAATAAATAAAAACAAAAAACCATGTCTGGCCAGGAATAAAAGCTGAAAATTGATGCCAACCATACACAGCAGGTAATGTGTGCATTTAATGCACATCCCTAATCACAAACAAAACTCCACAGAGACATTCACGGTAAAAAAAAAAAAAAAACCTCACATAAGCAGCTCTGCCATTTCCCAACTGATTTCGTCTGTTATTGCCAATTCTTCCCCTCACAGCCCGCAATCAAAACGTACACCTCAGCCACAATCAGGCTCAATCTCATCTCAGCCAACGAAGAAGATAAAAAAAACAACAAACGACGGCGCACCTCAGATAAGCCGACGGGAAAAAAAAGAAAAACAAAACCCAACTGAACTGTAACTTACCTTTCCAAAGCATTTCTTCCCCATCTTCCTGCCCCTTCTCCCTTCTGCGAACTATCCCCTTCCGCTCACAGCTCCATTTAAAATGCAAGCATTTTCATCTGTTCCCAACAACAGCCCATGAACTCCATGTCAGTCACAATCTCCATCTCAGTCACAATCTCCATCAGAAGCTACAACGGCGCCGTTGAGGAGAAAAAATAAGAGAGAAAGTGTAACCAATCTCCATCTCAACCAGAAGAAAAACCCAGAGAGGGGGAAAAGACGCACAATCTCCATCTCAGTCACAATCTCCATCTCAGTCACAATCTCCATCTCAGGCGACGCAGAACGAACGGCATCAGAAGCCACAACGGCGAGGAGGAAAAAAAGAGAGAAAGTGAAACAACGGCGCTGTTGAGGAGAAAAAAAAGAGAGAGAGTGAACTATTGCACTTTGAAAAACAGAAGAAAAACATAGATAGGGGAAAAGACGCAGGTAAAAAAGTTGGTCTACGTGGCGCAACGACAGCCACGTGGACCGGAAAAGACGCAGGTAACCCTATTTTTGTCCTATTAACGGGGCTGAAATCGTCAAATCACTGTTCATAAAATGAAAAAAAAAAAGCACTATTGAAATCCATAGTGTTTTCACTCACAATGCACAGTGAAACACTGAGCTCTTTTAGATTATTGTATAATATTTTATTTTGAACTAGCAAAATCCTATTAATTGTTTTGATCTCAACAATTATAAAAATTATTTATTTAACTAGAATAAACTAAAAAAAATGGTGTTGTTGTTGTATACCACCGTTACAAAACACTATATATTTTGATAGTTTTTTTTCCTTTGCCCCTTGTCTTTCTTTTTTTTTAACTTTTTTTAATATTTAGTTTATTGGAGATTAAATTTCATATTTATTTACATAATTACACGTTTGATGGATTAACTGAATTTTTTTTAGTCTTTTTTAATTGATATCTTTTTTATTTTATTCTTTAATATTGCATTGATTAGAAAACAAACTTCATGATTTATTTTGATTTTTTTTTGTTATTTTTTTAAATTTTATTCTTCAACATTAAATTGATTGAAAATTAAGTTTTAAAATTTGTTTTGTTTTGCTTTTTTTATGAGATTATCATAGTCTCATGATCTGTGAATTTGGTTGGTTAACTTTGGTTGACACAAATCAGTCTATTATATTGATATTTCAGTATTGTGTTTTTTTTTTTTTTTTAAATATGATGTCTTGAATTTCTGCTAATCAAAATATATGTTTACTAGTTGTTTGAATCCATCAACTTGATCAAGTCAACTTTTATATAGTTTTAAAAAATATTAACAAAATATTTGTTTATACATTTTCAAAAATAAAATTAATTCAACTCATTAACAATCTAGGAGCTGTCTATTTTGAAAGGGGCAAGGCTCCGACTCTTTCAACTCCACAAATATATTGTTCAGATGTTTCTATAATTGGAAAATAATGAAAACTTGTGTAGAAAAATTATAGAGGACTTTTAGAATGTGTTTTTCAGGTTAAGTAGAAATTAAAAAATTTAAAATAATGATGTTTTAGTATTCTGTATATGGACAAACATTACATTTGACTAATAGTATTTTCTTCTATAACTATTGAGAAAATCATAGTATTTTCCTGTGTACTATGGATAAAATGGTAAACCTGATGTAATGTTAGTAGGTATTAAAGGGTGTTTGGGAAACATTCTTAAAAGTGTTTTTAAAAATATTTGAATTTTGTTTTTTTTGTAGAAATTAAATTATTATTTTTTAAATGTTAGATCATTTTGATGTGTTGATGTCAAAAATAATTTTTAAAAAATAAAAAAAAATATTATTTTAATATATTTCTAAATAAAAAAATACTTTGAAAAACAATCATAACTATTTTCTCAAACATCCTCTTAGGGCCTGTTTGGGAGTGCGATTGTGGTAGCTTTTCAAAGTGCTTTTCGTGCCGAAATACATCAAAATGATATTTTTTATTTTTTAAAAATCATTTTTGACATCAGCACATCAAAATGATCTAAAAACACCAACCCACCGGTTTTTAAAATGAATTTTTTTTTTAATTTTTTTTCTCAAACGCCGGTTGCAACGCACTCCCAAACAGGGTTAAGTGCATTGCAGGGATGTTTGAAAATATAAAAGTTTTATTTTTTAAAATATTTTTTATATATAAATTCATTAAAATAATAATTTTAATATTAGCTCATCAAAACAATTTGAAAATATAAAAAAATAATTAATTAAAAATAAAAATAAAATAAAATGTTTCCAAAAATATTTTTGAAAAGCAAAGTTAAACATGCTAAAAAAAATATATCTAGTGAATCTGCGTTGGTTGGTGATGATTTATAGCTTTCAATTTCATGTTTAAAGTTTGATTGCAATCATGTTAGCGTCAGTATTTTAAATTGTTTTTTATTTAAAAATATATTAAAATAATATTTTTATTTTTGATATTAAATATTAAAATACTCTTGAAATATAAAAAAGTCAATTTGTTTAAAATATAAAAAGTAAAATCACCTCGGTTCTTATTATTTTTTTTAATGGGAAACCGCGTAACATATGTCATCGGGTCCCACTCGAGTGGGCTCCTCTACAATTTCAGTTTTCAAACCTGTATAAAAAAGCATTTGACTTTATTCCTTGACCAGACGGCTTAAATGAGTTAAATGGCTGCCCGTCCAATACCTCCGTCACGGTCAGATAAGAGGTAATACAAATAAGACAAGAAATAAATAAAACAAAAACGTTTCACCACGGACAAGTTCTTTCTAAATAGCAGCCCTCGAAATCACTGCAAGTCAATAAGGAAGCGACACATCATCATACTCCACTGGAGTTCGAAGACAAGACCAATGACAGCTTGTACGATTACCATTCGATCCTTACAAAGGACACGTGTTACTTTCTTACAGCGTATCTCCACGTTACGAGTTTGTATTGAAGCGCAACTTGGAAGTGACTAGATTTCTTGCCTTGTATAGTCTCTTCACTTGATAAGTATTGTTAATATAGTCCCTCTATCGGGTGTTTTGGTGTTTCAATTGCATTTTACAAATATTTTTGAAAAACATTATATATTTTTATTTTATTTTTTAATTTAAAAAATTGATATTTTAGATCATTTTAATATATTGATATCAAAAATGATTTTTAAAAATATTATTTTAATACATTTTTTTAATGAAAAATACTTTAAAAAATAATCTCAATTACACTTCTAAATAAATTATACAACATGACACAATATATGAAACTAAATATTTTATGATTTATTGAAATTAATTTGAGATATTTCCTGAGACTTGAGAGGTTAAGGTTTTTGAATATGAGAATAATAATTTTGAATTATCTTTAGTCCAAATTCAAAATTGATTATATATATATAATACTTTTTATATCTTCTCGATTTAGTTTCCACGAGGTAACTTGCCCGCGCCTGTGCCGAGCTTTTTTTCTATGTAGAAAATTTAGTGATTTTGTGCGTGTTTTGATTACCAACACAAATTTAAAATAAAAGATTAAATAAAAAAACATAATAATAGAGGAAATCATAAAAATTAAAAACAAAAACTAAGAGCATGTATATACAAGCATGGACAAAAATAGAAAGCATTTCAGCAATATATATATAAAAATAAAAGAATTAAAAAAAAATCAAAGATTAATAGTATAAGAGCCGAAATGAAAGTTAAATGTATAGTAAATTTCATTTCAAGGATAAAATTGAAACTAATTTAAAATTTAATACCCAAAAAATAAGAGAATTTAAAACCAAATTGGAAATTAAAAGCCTAAGGACCAATATGAAACTAAAATGTATAATCAATTTCCATTGAAGGATAAAATTGAAAGAAATCATAATTTTGATACCAAATATATTAACAATTTCATACCAATCTAGAAATTAAAAGACCGGGAACCAAAATGAAACTCCAATATATTATCAATTTCCATAGAAGGAAAAACTTGAAACAAATCAAAACTTATATAACAGAAATCAGGATCATAAAACACAATCAAAAGATAAGGGATAAAAATGAAAAAGACAACAACACTTGGGACCGCCGAGCACTTTCGCCCGCAGGTGAGAGAAAAGGAGAAACAAACGTTCGACCGCTAACTAGAATGTTCCCAGCCATTGTTGGATACAGTGGAGGACATGGAGGCGCAGTCGGCGACACGCCGGATGAATAATTTTCACCACTGGAGTAGCCCATACGCCCCTCCCAAAGGAGGCATGAGCCTGAAAACCACAAGCACATCTCACGGGAAGCGCCTGCTGCATTCGACAAGAAATATTATTTTTAAAATGGTCATTTATCGAATCACCCCTACAGCCAATTCTTAGATTTTGTTTTTTTATGGGGGTATATTAGTATTAACATACTCGTTGCACTGTTCATCCCGTATTAAAATATTATTTGAAAAAGTGAATATTACTTAATAACCCCTACCGCAAATTTGATGTTTTTGTCATTTATGGGAGCAGTTCAGTGGTCACCCATTACGTGTATTGTTCACTGAAAATGTGTAAGGACTGTGATACTCCTATAGGCAAAACGTGTTTTTTGTCTACTGAAAATATGTAAGAAAATTATTTTACTGTGCAAAAAATATAAAAATCGATATTACCCCTAATCTAAGGCTAAAACTGAGTGCATCGAGAGGTAAGATAGTCATTTAACTGTTCTAATCTACGGTGATTTTAGTCTGCGTGTACAGTCTTTCTCCTAGCTAATTTAGCTTTCTTTTAATTTACAAGTTTCTCATTTATTTTATCTCTTCAGCCTGTTCTTTATCTAACATGATAAGTGGCGTGTCCAAAGCAAATGGTATGTCGAGGTGGGAAGGATGATATTGAGTAGTTGTTGAATCGAGGGACTATATAGATTAAAAAAGCGTGAATTTTGGAAATCATCAATAGTAGAAGGACTAACCTGAGCATGAAAAATGTTCGAATATAATTAATTAATTAATTAAATAGAAACCAAGACAAGCTATCTATACTCTTCTATTTGGAACTCTGCCAGTTGTGTTTCCCTGTTCCGTGTCTGTGGTGTTCTCTCTGTTCAAGCAAAAGGAAGAGAAAGTAAGAGAATCCAAAAGGAAAGAAAGAAGAAGAGGATAATATAATATATTATATTACATGGGTTTTCTTTGCTGCAGTGGGAAATCGAGCAAGCGGTCAGAGAGCAGCAGCATCAATGAAAATAACAGTAACATTAAGCGCAAAGATCAAACACAAGTCACTTCAGGTAGCTAAACTTTTCATCATCAGAGTTTTTGTCTCTTTGAAGTTTTAAATGTAACCCTTTTTCAGTCAACTGACATGATATAGGGTTTTCATTTCTTCTTCTTTTTCCCCTGAAAATGAATCCCCATGACTTGAAACATAAAGGGTTTTCTTATGTTTTTGAATTTGTAATAAAAATAAAATTACGCTTTGATTTGAAATCGTTTTGATTTTGTTGGTATTTGAAACATTTCTCTAAATCAAGGGAGATTCGTGGTTGTTGAGCTTTATGTTGCCGTTTGTTTGTCATAAATAGCGCCAAACTCTTACGTGGTATAAATTATTATTATTTTCCCTTTCATGGCTGCCCCTTCTGATTGTTTTTAATATCTGTTTTAGGGACATTGAAAATGAAGCCATGTGTGAATAATTTAAGGAAAGAGGGGGAATCTAAGGATGATCAGTTGTCGTTGGATGTAAAGAGTTTAAATATAAAGGATGAGATTTCTAAGGATAGAAGAAGCAATGGAAAACAGGCACAGACTTTCACTTTTGAGGAACTTGCGACCGCAACGGGCAATTTTAAGTCTGATTGTTTTTTGGGTGAAGGAGGTTTTGGTAAGGTTTACAAAGGACACCTGGACAAAATCAACCAGGTTCGTACAGAATAATTCATTTACTATCTACAGAAATATCGTTTTTTATGTCAACAGATACGTGTTTCATTACAGGGTACCTTCCTTTTACAGTGTCCTCGTTGTAGTTTGTTTGCCTATGTTCATCGTTCATTAGTTGGTTAGACTTAAATTGTCTTGTTGCTGTTGCTGTGTTGTCATCTAGGCTGTTGCTATCAAGCAACTTGATCGAAATGGAGTTCAAGGGATTAGGGAGTTTGTAGTTGAAGTAGTTACTTTGAGTCTAGCAGACCATCCAAATCTTGTCAAGTTGATTGGATTTTGTGCAGAGGGAGATCAAAGGCTATTGGTTTATGAGTACATGCCGTTAGGATCTCTGGAAAATCATTTACATGGTATGCAGGTCTCTTTGGCATTGCATTCTCGTTTTCATTGTTGACATTTGTGTTTTACCAATTTCTATTCTTTTATCTTTCAACATTTTTGCTTTTGTCATATCTGCTTTCAGATATTCCACCCATTAGGCAAGCGCTTGATTGGAACACAAGAATGAAAATAGCTGCCGGTGCAGCAAAAGGTTTAGAGTACTTGCACAATGAAATGAATCCTCCTATTATATATCGTGACCTAAAATGCTCCAACATTTTGCTTGGCGAGGGCCATCATCCTAAGCTATCTGACTTCGGTCTGGCAAAAGTGGGACCGAGTGGAGATAAGACCCATGTTTCTACAAGGGTTATGGGCACCTACGGATACTGTGCACCAGATTATGCAATGACAGGTCAGCTGACATTTAAATCAGATATATATAGCTTCGGGGTTGTTCTTCTGGAGCTCATCACAGGCAGGAAGGCAATTGATCAAAGGAAAGAACGTGGTGAGCAGAATTTAGTTGCATGGGTAAGACAATATCTGATTGATGCCTTGTTTTTACGTTGCTGCTAAGGTTTTTTTTCTTAAAATTCAGCTTAACTGTGCTTTCAAGGACACTTGTTTTTACTGGACCACTCGTAAAGGATTAATTTCTTTTAACTGAAATGACACCTTAACTGGTTATTATAAAAATTGAGAAGCAGCCTAATGTTTTGATGTCATTTGGCAATTGGCTGATCAAACTGGCTCTACATGTTTAATTGGCTCTGATGATACCACTACTGTGGAATATAGATGATGTGTTTTTATGGTTTCATTTATGGTTGTTTTTTCTGTAGATTGGCTCCGGTGCTTATAAAACAGAAATCTCTATAACAATTAACTAGTCTTGAAATTCTTTGGTTAACAACTCAAGCTGACTATAACTATAATATCTTGATAACTTTGTCTCAGAAAAAGTATTTTGAATGTAAGATCTTCAATTTTGTAACTTTGTGATAAATAGTTGACACGAAGTTTTCGTAAACAAGGCTCAACTGCAAGAATGTATTGAGAAGGGCATGGTTATGCCTTAGTTCATTTTTTAATTAAAGTAAGCACACTGCAGGTCAAGTAGGTATCAGCTAGCGGAACCTTTTCCTAAAGCATGAAGACTTGTCGAATGCACTGCACACATAACTCAGCTTCCTTTCATAGTCTTTTCCTCCTGTCACTTGCACAAAATTGCTTGCTTCACCTCTCTCGGTTCTCCTATCAAATTCCTATCCTGCTGCTGTAAGCAACAGTCCTTTAACTGGTTTTGTTGTAGCCTTACCTCCTTTATCAATACCACATGTTTAAATTGCAGTATCATGTAAGATTTTGATTGTCATGAAGGTTAAACATCTAGAAACTTTTCGGGAACTGCCACAATCTGTCTCATCAATATCCTCAAGCTGTTTTTATGTTTTCAAATAGATTACGATCAGAGACATAGTACCCTTGACTTTCTTTAAGTGTTGACTTGATCTTATGCCTGAGCAAATTTTTAATCGTATTTCCTGATAAATAAAGTTAAAAAAAGGAAGGATTCTTATACCATTGCAGATTCGCATGCTTGCTTTTGAAATTGAGGTATAAAAATAGAAATTGTTAAACCAAGAGTAGAATAGTGATGACAGAATTATGAAACTCATTGGATTTGCTTGCAGGCACGACCCATGTTCAAAGACCGGAGGAACTTCTCATACATGGTTGACCCTTTGCTTCAAGGTCACTATCCAGTAAGAGGATTGTACCAAGCTCTCGCCATTGCCGCAATGTGTGTGCAGGAGCAGCCCAATATGCGCCCTGCTGTATCCGATTTGGTTATGGCTCTGAACTATCTGGCATCTCAGAGATATGATCCCCAAATCCATTCTGTCCAAGACAATCGGAGTAGCCCATCTCATCCTGGATTAGACAAGGACAGAGAACAATGATGTAGCACAAATTGCACAGGTGGGCTCAGGAGTGACTAACATGGAGGACGGAAATTAGGAATCGAGTGGCCAACACCTTTTTGCAGTGTTAATATACCTAGTGCCATGCATCAATTTTTGTAACTTGGAAGATAGCAGGCTAAAGTTCCATCCTCATCGTCAGAGAAATTCCTACCCTTTCCTTTTTCCGGGTGTGCATGACAGCTGGGCTTTGTATGTAAGATGCCTCTCTTTAGAAATTATTTCACATTCTATATAATCTACCCTGAATAATCGAAGTAATAATTGCCCTGCTCTAACCTCTCCGAAGTGTTCTGTTTTGCACACCTGTCTATAGTTTTTGTCCCGTGTCATTGAATTTAGCATTATACCTGGAAATGGAAAGTTGAAATGGGAAAGCTTTACCCCGGACATTGATTGATCATCCTCTTCCTATTCTGGACACAAAGGTTCAGTGGCTTGGTGTATTCCATGGCATACGCAACAATATGAAGCCATTTTAAAAATGGAAAAGCATTTCTTTTCACCCAAGGAAAGCTGGTTTTCGTGGGAGTTTTAACCAGAAGGTGGTGGTCAAACTTTTCAGGTTCATGTGTTTGTTTGGAGGTGTAAAACAAGTCGTAGAAAGCACCAATGAAGTGACAAAACATGACAGTGTAGTTTGCCAAGAAATTAGGAGATTGCGCTTTTCTGAGACACTACCATTACATTCTATTCCATCAAATGAAATGAAATTGTAGATTTACATTTACTAGAATCTAATTCAAGTGCAACTGAACTAAAAAAAATTCGCATCTAACAGGAGTGTGATCTGGGGTGAGGAAACTACACTCAGAAATTTATTTTAACTGCAGCTGAAGAAGAATATGACTATCAGCACATGGAGAAGATAGTAGAGAAAACACCTTTAAACTAGGTGTTGTAGCGAAAACAAATTGTAGTTAATCATGAGATTGTGTCAAATTTACCTCTATGAATGAAGCAAAAGAAATGGCTATTGAAAACATGAGCCCTTTGTTGCAGCAGCTCAAAATAATAAAAATGAGTTCTGTTTCTGTTCTATTCTATACCCTGGTTGTGATTTGGTTCCTGCACGCCTTCAGTATTCTCCGGGAAATTAAGGCATTGGGATGATATGATCTGAGAAAGAAAATAATAAATATTACTTATGGTCGCTGGAATTCACTGATCTCACCATCTCTGCAATTGCCGACCCATAAGTACATCGTCGAGGCTTTATTTGTTGGCAGAACTCTGCAACAGTCCCTTCTCGGTGACTGCAAGAAAAGCTGCATTCAGTCAGTAAATGCATCAACCTTACAACATTGGTCTGGGACGCTGCGTGACCAATTGTTTGAAGATGGCAAGAGAAAAACGCAGCATAATTAGCACGCATGGATTGACATTAAAGAAAACCATGTTCTTTCAAAGAAAGCAGTAATTACCTTGAGCCATCGAAGGGTATCCGGCCTCTTCAACACTACAATAGAGTCGATTCTTTCAGGGGATGCCATTTTCCACCTGCAGTAAGGGGACGGTGATTTACGGCGAGTGTAGACCCCGATCGCCTGCTTCCTAGCTCGATCATATTTAGAAGTGCTCATGTAAAAAACGAAAGGCTTCATACATGGGTGCTTCGTCACGGGCCTTGTGTTGAACGTATATGCAGTATAATCAGCTTTTCGATACCAATTAAGAAAGGTTCTCGCGGGAGTCTCGAGCTCTCTAGGAGAGACGACTCCCCTCCAGATTTGAACAACATAGCCCCATGAGACTGAGATGGACCAGTACCGATTCTTGTCATAGCAGATGGACTGTTGCATTATGCTAGCTGAATCGAGCTGCACTGACTTGAACAGGTGTTGAAGAGCTCTGGCTCGGCTCATGCCAGGGAATATTGGCTGCACTACATCAATATGATGAAGTGAAGCCAGTGGAGCCACAGGATGGGCTGCCAGGAGGCCTAGAAGGTCTCCATACACATCGTACTGCATAAGCATCACAAATTAACAATCCAGCCGATAATATATATACATATGCAGCAGAACGTTATCTTATACCAAAATTAAATTGCCTCGCCTGGCCCTCGCTTTCCGAAAACATTATTGCTTCTTCGTCAGAAGCGTTTCAGAAATATTTCTGGAATTCACTAAGCTCAGAATTAATTAATGCTTACAAGTTCTCACGAGCGAAAGAATCTTGTGTGTTCGTTCCATTCAATTCTGTAATTCTTGCAGAGAAAAGTACTTGTAAAGCTATAGAGTTAGAATAAGGCCTTTAAATCAAACCTGATGAAACCCAGATTCCTTGGAGAGCGGCACCCCAAGCTCAGCCATGCAAGCTTGAATTCTATCATCACTGCCGTATAATCCTGGATACCGCCGAATGCACCTGTCTTGCATCTTTGCCAACTCTTGTGCCAATGGCTGGCTAATGGCAAAACCACCTCCTCCGTATGCCATTGAATAAGAGAAATATATATTCTGAAGGTGACTCTCTGACGAGCTCCCTACGTAATAAAATTGCCTGTGATCATATTTCGAGAGTATCCTTACCACATTATCGACGATAAACACCGTATCATCATCTCCCATAACAAACCACCTCACATCCTTCAATCCAAGCCTCAAAGTCTCCGAAACCACTCTCGAAATCCTCAAAGCCGATCTGTGGCCCTTCTTATTCGAGTACTTGAACCTGGAGGTGTCCGCCGAAATCCTAATCTGAGGCAGCCCTTCATTACTTCGATTCCCTACTTGTCTATCCATCCAGACTATCCCTCTAGTCTGCTTCGGCCTCCACCACAACTTCACGTACTCCTTTCTTTTCTGCCACAAATCCGCCGAAGCTGCTATCCCGAAAACAATGTGTTTAAGCTCGGTGTTGTACCTCTGTGATTTTTGAGAAAGCACAAGAGGAGGAGATTCTAAATAACTGTCCTGTTCATTTAGCTGGATTGATGTGGATAAGTTTGTCAGATGCTCTAGATTCTCTTCGGTCGTAAGACATCGGCGATCGTTGTTCAGGATAAGATGGGAAGAGTAGACAAGGTAAAGCGTGCCGACAATGATGAAGAACCAAGTGATCGTTTTTCTGAAGCCTGCAGTTTGTGTCGTGCGTTGCTGGGAAGAGGACATTCTTTTTTGTTGGGAAAAAAAATACGATGTTTCTAATATTCTGGTTCTGCTCTTACTAATTTGTTATTAACCTGCCCTTCTCATTCATGGAGAGGATGGATGGAAATGGCGAGATGCTGAGGAACAGAACTGAGAGCTCTGCGGATCTAGAACAGAAAGAGAGATGATGGCTTTTTTTTCTTTTTCTTTCCCTTATATTTTTTTTATATTTATCAAACATATTTAATATGTGGTTTCAAGTTGTTCATCAATAACGAACATAAATGCGGGTATTTCTCCCTTGTTAATCAAATCGTGAAATGAAATGGTCGTTGAAATAGTTGAAATCTCGGAGGAAGAAGAAAAAATGTAACTGCTGATAGAGAATTGACTCTGCCCTTGTTTAGTAATGATTAGCTTATTTACTGCACCTATGTTTTGAATCATATCAGAAATTATATCCTTAATGAATAAAAATTGAATATTGTCTAGATGTTTATTAGCTTGAGTTTTTTTTGTTTGTGAAGAAGATGATTGATGTGTGTGTTTAATTAAATAAATAAAATGAGTGAGCTTGATGGAAGAGGGCCCCCATGTGTATTCATTTTGAGCAATGCAAGTAGAGGTCCGGGATTCAAGTCAGTGTATATTTATTTCATAAAAATATGAGATAGTAGAGATTTTACTCGTTTAACCCGAACATTCACATTTCAAAAAAAATCATGTGATGTGCTTGGCCTGCAGTGAAAGATAATAGTGTTACAATAAAATGCTAAAAAATAATGAAAGTGAGAGGAGTTGAATTGTTATGGAAGGGGTGATGTCCTTTGTCATGTAATAGATTTGAATACTGAATGGAAGATTTTGATTTTATATATATGTAATGGCATTGGATATTATATAAAATAAATATTTTTATATATTTTTTTAAAAAATAATTTATTCAGTTAATTTATTTTAAGGGCTGACATTTAAATTCTACAAACATATTATTCTGGAAATATATGATTTTCAATTCCACACACTTTAAATATTAGTTTGATACAAACAGAAATTAATTAAAAACCATTTTGCTCTCTATTTACTGCAAGAAAATAAAACAGAAAACTTATTGAAATTATTATTTATAAATTTTAAGATTTTATTGTATCTGAATATATATTTTCTTTTGAGCCTACAGCATTTATATATATATATATATATATATATATATATATATATATATGATGGTAACAATTAAGACATCAAAGATAGTCATCTTCGTCGCTCAAAAAACCTTTTTTTGTAATATCCACTGACTAAACATCTACGGCTACAAGGGCTGATGACATCTTCGTGAGTGGTGTTATGCTAGCCAGGGACAACAAAGCTCGCCGAGAAATGAAAACTCGGATTTATGGATTCTTCAGAGAAGATTCACTCGATCACAGTCAGAGGCTTGATGTTTCAAAAGATTCACTTTATCAACTCTGCCACAAATTTCTTAGCTCTCTTGTTCCATGCTTATCTGATGTTACTGGCATGGATGGCTGCCAGAAGCTAAGAATATGAGCTGGATTGTTGGCATTCCAATTGATAGAAAAATTGGCGATGCATTTGTGAAACTGTGGGCTGATCAGGAGCAGGGACTTTCCCATTCTAGAATTCCAACAGTGTTCCGGCACGAAATCAGCAAGATTACTATGCAATATGCATTGCAATCGGAAGAGGACATGTCCTGGTGCCAAAAGATGAAAGATTTTCTCTGTTAGCTACCTGGCTGGAAGCTCTTTTTGAAAACTTCGCATGGAGGATGGACTCAGCTATACAATTCTTACCATTCCATTGCTTCAACAGCAGGCTATTTTGCTTATTTGGTTTGACCGTTTTCTTAGCGGGGGGGCGATGGCCCCAATATACAGAAAGCAATCAGGTCTGGTGGAGAAGAACTTTTATCAGACAATCTGTAGCTGAGCCAGATAATTCCCACTTGCAGATCACTGTTTGTGACCATCCAAACTGAAAGATAT
Organism: Salix purpurea; assembly: GCA_027405865.1. Classification (NCBI taxonomy): domain Eukaryota; kingdom Viridiplantae; phylum Streptophyta; class Magnoliopsida; order Malpighiales; family Salicaceae; genus Salix; species Salix purpurea. Next base: position 7,937,760 of record JAOWLH010000001.1, read on the forward strand.
GATAAGAAGGTCAAATGATGCCGTCAAGTATATTTGACTGCTGCTTTTTTGCAGGTTTATATAAATAATCTCTCCTTTTCCTCCCTCAATCCGCTTGGGAAAAAGAACATATTCTTTTCAAGTTCTCTAATGATTGGTGGAATTTGGCTATTAAGAAGTCACATTTCAATTTCTTACATCTGGGAATAGAATTTGATGGGTTGGAGGACGAGATGGAATCCAGTTAACTTATGAAAAATCCCTTCCCCTGATGACTTTTTTGGCAGAAATTTTTGTACCACACCTTCCGCCTCGTGTTTCCTTCCCAAAGTTTGATGCAGCACTGATAGAGATTAGAAAATATGCATGTCTCAATCTCCCTTTCAAATGCTCAATTTCATCCAAAAGATTAACAAAGACGGAGAAAATGAATTTATCAAAAACTTGAGCAGATGGGTTCTCAAGGAAACTTTCAGTTTTCACTCACTAACATCCTCATCTAACTTCTTTCTTTTCTTCTATTATGATTCTTTTACATATTATTTCCGTTGCTGTTATGGTGTACGAGGGGCGGTGGAAGATGAGACGGTAATTGGAACAAACCAAACTGAAACACCTCTGGAACCCCGGAGCGAAGTTTCCATACCAATGCCAAAAAGGATACCGCTCCAAGAAGAGAATAGACCAAACATCTTACACCAGCTTATTAGAAAATCACTCATTTAAATTATAAGAAAAACGCCTCAAAAAACCGTTTCCCACAAACTTTCTGATGGAAAATGTATAGATTTCTAGAGGGTAAAACTCAAAAAAATCCGAACTTCATCTTGTATTTAGTTGTGAGGCGGGAGTCACAACTAAAATTGACTAATTCCACTAATAAGGGACACTAGAGATCTCCTCTGGAGGATCAACCTGACAGTTTAACAATGTAGAGCACTCAGACTGCACATTTTCTTCGTATGGTATGAAGTTTGCGGCTTCAGTTCTCCTCTCCTGCAGAGACAAAACACAAATAAACCCACTTATGAGATGATGGAGTCAGTGTATACGAGACAGTTAAAACTCCATTCCAATGTTGCTGTTATTTTGTCTAATTTCAGAGCTATGCTTCAGAAATCTTGGCGCATCAAAGTGAAGCCATGAATTTAGATGACTATTGACTCCTTGGACCCACTCAATCCAAGAGATTTTTTAAATTGGAAGGCCTTTTCACCAGCACCACATTCATATGACATGGATTTTATTTATTTTTCAAATATGCATGGGGTGTGTAAAAGTACTTGCAAGTTTTGGTTAATGTCATGTTGTGCATATACCATCACTTGCAAGTTCAAATGATTATTACATTAAATTTAGGAAAAATAGAAAAGATAAGAATAATTTGCAGTCTCAAGTTGTCATCTTGCAAAAATCAGAAAGCAAATGTAGTCCAAAACAAGTGAATTAAAGAATTTAACCTTACCTGCTGCCTTCAAGACCTGGATTTTGGGAGGTGATCTTTCATCAGGCTGCTTAATGAGGCCAATTACGAATCAGTCCCACCCTTCAGTACAAACCAGCATAACCACACAAATCTCTTTTTTCTAAGTTGACCCTTGATAACAAAGTTAAAAAGGTCACCATGACAAAACTCACATCTCAAACGTTCTGTTATACAAGTCATCTGAACTGGGCATCCGAAATTTTGAATCCTCATAACCAGAAGTGTAAAATTTATTGAATCCCACTCTCTCATTCCTGAGAAGCTCTGTCATATGCAAACTATTTCCACCCTGAACCTCATTCCAGCCATCCCAATGCCCATTCGACATAAGCCCATTCCTTGACTGCTGTAAGGACAGCTGTGCAAAAGGGGATAAACCACCGATTTGTGTTTGATCCACAAGCCTTGAAGAAATTCCAAATGAATCAGTGAGAGAAGAAAAGCTATCCCCAGTGTCAGCATATCTTGTGTTCTGGTGTGGGGGCAGAGATCTTTGCATTAGTAGTTGAAGTCTTGCCTCATTATCATAATGATGCAATTGTTGTGGAAAACTTGATCTCATCATGTCCACTCCTGAATTGTTAAGCCCGCCCTGAAGTCTCCCTTTTCCAACCGCCAAAATTGCAGGATCCATAAATTCAATTTCTCCAGCGCCTCCAGCATTGCCAGTTGGTGGTGTCTGAAATGAATTTCTCAGAAAGGAAGATGAGTCAAGCAAATGATTCCCTGCAAAAGGAAAAGGAGGATAAATATCAGCTGAAAATCATAATCACATTTAATGCCCTGGATGAGAATGACTAACCAGATATAATGTCAAAACCTTGTTCCATTCTCTCGTGAGAAGAAAAGCCTGGAGGTGGTGCTCTGCTTGGCACAGAGAATCCAGGTGGGGCAGAAATTTGAGTTCTTGAAACTGTTAATTGACAGCCCAAAGAAGAGGGAAAAAAATATCAGTTGATTACCATGCACAAAAAAAAAAATGTGCACAAGGAAAATTGGTAAGAACTTGAGGAAAACAAGAAGCTAAACAAAAATCAATTACAACACAAAATATAAACGAATGCTAAAAAACATAAACTAACAAATACAGTTAACAGGGAACCAAGATAAAGTTAGGGTAAATAGAGGAACAGGAGGCTTCAAAACAAGATGGGATTTTATACGAGGCAAAAAAATTATTACACCGTCTAGTTTCAGTAATGGGATAGCATGTGGTGATAACCATGCATTTATAGAAATTTATGATGTCATGTTGGTGTGGCATTGATAGTCCACAACCATCCTCTGCAATTGATCAAATGGGTGATTAGTTCCAAATGAAAAGGGGAGAACCTATAATCAAAAGCTTTTTAGACTGGCAATCGTGAGATGCATAGCAGCTTATCATATTCAATCACAGCATTCCAAAATATATTTTAGTCCTCTTCAATATAGGAAAGCTTATAGAACAACACCATACAGAACTAATAACAATTTAATAAAACTTTTTAAAAGAGCTCAAGCAAAGGCAGAAATTCCAAAGCAAGCATTTAAAAGATGGCAAAGGTTAAACCCTAAAAACCATCATCATTCATGAGCTTTTAAGTAAAATTAGTTTTTATTTTAGCATATTGTCCCCAATTAAAAACCAAGAAAATAGAAGAAAAAAAATTACTATTACCCTGAAAAAAGAGCATGGAACTTGGATAGTTTGAGAAAAAACTTACTAGGAGGCCTGTTAGAAGAGAAAGTTGAAGGACTGGAGGTAAAATTCTCAGGTTCTTCGAAATTGCTCGATGAGAAACTATTACCAATCCCAAGCTTTTCAAAATATGAATTTCTATTTTCACCAAAATCCTGGTTGGATGTATAGTTCTTTGGCAACTTCCCAAATACATTATGAGATGGATTGACATCCAGTGTTTGACTTCTCAACTCCTCCTGTCTTGCAAAAGAAAATCTAGACTGATTGTTATTATTTTGTACCTTCCAGTTACTTGACATTTTGAGAGAACTAGGCTGTTTGTCTGTTTCACTCAACAACATGGCCAAGTTCTGAGGCGATGTTAACGTGTCATCCCATGCATCAAGATCTAGAGATAATATATTTGAAATGATGCTGCTCTCACCCACATCCAGAGCACCATTGCTATCAGGATCACCCAGTGATCTACCCATGTTCATCCCTTGCACTCCATTCAGGAGAGAAAACGAGCGTTCCATGTTTCTATCTGAACATGCAGAACTGCTGACCATTTTATCAGGGTAACCATTTGATGTGACACGATAGTTATTAGATGAATGTAGTAGTGAAAGATCACTGACTCTAGTATTTGCATATTGAGAGTCAGAATTTAAACTAGCAGCCCCAAAAGACTCACTGTGTTGCAAAGAACTAGATCTATAATGATTTGGTATATGTGTACAATGTGCTGAATTTGGCAAATAAGCATCATGGCTCGCTTCCTCTGGGTCCTTGAGACCTGGTCTCTCAATCGTTAATATATCCCCCTCTACTTCAGAAACAGTGCTTCTAACTGAATGCATCTGTTGATCTGTTCTCCAGTCCAATTGTTCACTTGAGGCACAAACTACATTTTCTAATGCACCAGTTCTATCTGCTGCTAATGAAGTAGGTTCATGGTATTGTTCAGCATATGTAGGCTGCAAAACTTGATTTCCAGGTGATTTAATCGTACTTCCATCCGAAAATGAACTAGTTCTAGTTACACCAGAAAGTTCACTTCTGATGTTACTATCAACCTTCATTGAAGAGAAGTCAGACAATGAGTTCTGAAAGTTTCCATTAGGTATGGCATAGCCTTCCTTTTCAGATTCATGAGATTGTTGAGTTCCATCAAAGGACTTTGTAATGTTAGGCAGCACATCTGAGTCCCAACCATTGTACTTGGATGGTGGTGGACAAGAAGATTGGTAACTTAAAGTTACGGTAGCAGTAGCATCATTTATAACTGGTTTCTCGGGAGCAGCAGCTTGGCTTTCTACGCTCACATGGTTTTCTGCAGATTTCAAATCTAATTTACCTTTTCCATTCATAGATTGGCCTTCTTCATCACATGTGTCCTTTCTACCCACATCATCCTGCAACGTAGAACCCTGACTTGTGCTTGCAACTGCAGAAGAGAAAGCTACCATGCCACTAGCTGTGTCTGGTCTAAGCCTTAGTGGTCCATTAGAGTGTGTCAAACTTGTTGCTTGAGGCTGGTTTGAAGCACGCGTTCCCCTAGCACATCATTTATTTCATGAAAATTAAAAGACAAATTCAACAAATACAGCTAAACATACGGAATTGACATACCATGATGCTGCAGCAGGGAGTGCCATAGATCTACCAGTGCTTCCAGGTGGAGGTGAATCTTGGCCATTACTCATTGTATTCTGCTAGATAAATATATAACTTCAAAACCAGAGACAGACAGATATGCATCTAGTTTGAAACTTGTCTAAAATGCATAATAGGTGTAAGATGTCATTTAAGTGTACTTTTTTATAATTATAAAAATATCTATTAACAGAAAATAATCTTACATCCGGTACATTTTTCACAACTGGTTTTGCTGCAGAAATGGTACTATTGTTACAATAATCATCTGCAGGTGGAGGCAACATACTCCCTGAACGCCACAACAGACTGCTTGGTGCACCGGTAATTTGTTGAACTCTACTCCTATAAAACCATCATCAGTTCATTAATCATCCAAATTTCCATATAAAATGCAAGATAACATCAAGAAACACACTGCCAAAGAAGAATTCCGGGTGTTTGTTGAATCACAAAAAAAAAAAATAGAGACCAAAATTAGACAATATGGGAATAAGATCTAAATAAGCATTTCAATACTACATATTAACTTTCTGAAGTCCAGACAAGAGGAAGAAAAATCATAGCTTCAACAAAAGAACAAAATCAATATGGCTCACAGCTTTACCCTATCTCCAATTTCTCAATACTACAGTTCTTCCCCGTTTCATGGAATTTTTGTAGCATAAAGGAAGTACTGGTGAATAAAATACATTGGAGCAACTAGGAGGCACCCATTATCGCTGTGCTAAATCATTACCAGGCTAGCAATGATATTTTTCCTTTTTAAGAGTAAACTGGAACAAAAATTACAGAGGAATAAAAGAAATAAAGCATTTCTACAAGATTAGATCAAGCTCTCAATGAGTTCTTAACAGAACACAAATATACCTTGTGTATGCTGATATGATCTCATCTTTTGTAAAACTATCTTCATGAGAACCAATCTCGTGCAAATATAGACAATCAGGATTTGTGCAAGGCTGGATCCAACAGAAATTGCACCCAATTAAACTCTAGTGCATGTTACTAGTTTTCTTCAAGCATTAAGGAAAGCAATTCCAAGAAAAAATTGCCACTGGAAAGTTTAAAATGGCTCTTACCACATTTCTCAGCCATGCATGACAATACTTTGTAGTTCCAAAGCACGCCCTGAAATTGCTGAAAATATCAATATGCATGCAAACATTAAAGAACAAATGAGAATATGTGAAGGTGCACATACTTTAAAGATCTACCATCCAAGACAAAACCATGTACAGACTGAATACACCGAATAGCTTCGTCCTCCTTCAAGTAAGTTATATATCTGCAAACAAATAAAAATAGCACAGATAATGAGCCTGTTTAGAGAATGTAACACAAAATATTGTTCCAGAAAAGCATAAACAGGTATATTACATTATATGGATGAGAGGTGATGCAAAATAGTGTACATAACAATAACACAAAAATATAGAATATTTCTATGGTTTTAAAGTCCCAGGTGTTTCAAAAGATAAAAGTTAAAGAAGAAAAACTGCAAAAGTAGAATTTTGCATATGGTATGTTTATAGACTGGGCATTGATACACTAAGTCAGACAACATGAAGCCTCAACCCAAACTATTCGAGGTCAGCTATACAGAACTTTCTGCACCATCCAGCTTGATCATAAACCAAATCCACCAAAATAAAAAGTCAGAGATGCTTTTTAGCTTACACACTACAAGTATTGTTTGGAAACTGTTGAATAACACCAGCTGCTGTTCGAGACATAGAGACTTTTTGAACCTTCCCGTATTGACCAAAATACTCTCTGCGCTGCAGAAGCTGCTCCAAATTTGGAAAACACTTAAAAAGTGATTTAAGAAAATAGGAGATAGAGGGGAGAGGGGAAGGGGGAGGGAGAATACATCTTCATCTGCCAGATTAAGAGGCAATCCAACTATGTACACCAGATTCCGTTGGATCACTCTAACACTACTCAGTTGCTTCCTTCCTTCATATGGTTTTGTCTTTGTCTTATGTGACTTCTTTCGCTCTATATTGATTTCAGCCACCAATCTATCAAGAAAATCCAGCACAATCATTAGGGTAAAAACAAATATGAAATATAATTTCTTAATGCCAAGTGCATAAATCCATTGCAGTTGAAGGAGGGTGACTTAGGTGTGCCTAAGGGAACAAGGTGCAATGGCTCACAGCTAACATCAAATATAATTTGGAATGCCAAGTGCACAAATCCAGTGCAGTTAAAAGAGGGTGACTTAAGTGTGCATAAGGGGGAGAGGTGAAAAGGTTCAGAGCTAAAGCCCTTCTAGAGAACTGGGTCTGGGTCCTTAAGCAAGGCGCACATGACACACCTAACATTGTATCTGTCAACAGAGGTTAAGGGAATAGAAGGATTTTCAGAGGTAGTGGAGGGAGGAACAGTACGGTTGACCCACTTTCCTAGTTGGGTGTACAGAGAGTAGAGCAGAAAGGCCAGACATGGAAGAGTTCACACAGCTGAGAATAATTACAAATGCCAAAGATACCCTTAACAAGAGTCAGCTATTCTTTTAATTAAGGTGATTTTTCCAAAAGAAAATAAAAGGAGAGGGGTCATCCTCACGACCCATCACAGGTGCTGAGAATTCTTATTGTTGGTTGGTTTGAGCCCTGTTAAAACCAATCCTACCCTCGTTCAAAACCAAGCACATAAAAGTGAATGCAGCCCTTTTCAATCTTCGTTTAAAAAACAAAAAGTTTCCCTTTCTCCTATTCATTGCTCTACTGTGTATTCTCTTGCATCATTTAGAATCTCTTTGTCCCTCCCCAACTTTTTCTACAGGTAACATCATGGCTATTTTCTGAACTTCACCATTATAGCTAATTGTGTAAATATTATTAGTCCATATAAATTAGTGCACGTGATATTTCAAAATTAATGATCTCCACCACAGTTTCTGCTAAACTTGGCACCTGGGCTATAGACCCTGGTGACAAAATGTTAAAAGAAAGACCACCTCTCGCAGTCTCCAGCTGTCCCCACAATCTTCTTCTTGTCATAAGGAAGGCGACATGCTGGACACCTCCCTTCTGTGTCATCCTTCTCTGCCATGTCCATTATGTGATGCCAACACCAAACACATATCTGTGAAGGAGAAGATACATTATCACAATCAGATAAATACCCTATGTTTGTTATGGAAACAAAAGGGGGAATGGTCAACTAGTTGCAAAAAAAATTATAATGAGATTAGAAAGCCAAGAGCTTGCTAAACAAGAAGAAAGAAAAAGCAAGGAAAACTTGCTGAAATAACTTGTCGGGAACAAAAGTTTATCATTTTATGAATGACAAAACGGTTTGGCTACAAAGACCGGTTAATGGACTAATGCAAAACTAGGTCAAAAAAAACCCTCCTGATTGCAAAATGCATTCGTCACAAATATAGTCTAATCTAAAAAAGTTTTAAGGAATTCGAACCTCGTAACCACATTTGCAAGGCTTCAATTGCTGATCAGTTAAATCCATCTCCTCAGCGCAAAGTGGGCAGGTCTTTTCTCCCTCATCGCTCATGGTTACCCTATTATTAAGCTCAATTAAAACAACAAAGTAAGCAATCCATATATATATATAAAATCATGACCCCAGAAAACGAACATGTTTTGCCAATCTCAGCAGAATTTTGATTCTCTGTTGTAACATAAAATAGGCAGGCTATAATTTCAAAACCCTAGAAAAATCCCCAAAAATTCTCTCAACAAACAAACCCTAAAAGGACTATTCACTCACAATATTTTTAACAAAATCAGAAAATCAATTATGATCTCCAACACCAGAACTAAATCGCAGATCAGGAGAGAAAAATCAATTCACGGGCGATAGTATTTTTTTAAAGAAATCAAAATCGATTGCGTGCAATTCTAAACAATAGAAAATAATTAGGGATCTTAAAACAATAGCCAGATCAAAAGGTAAAAATTGATAATTAAGGTTCGTAGAGGCTTACAGTTTGTGGATCGAGAAAAAAAAGAGCAAATCTGCTACGATGAGATTGAAGACAGAGGAAGAGAAAGAAGAAAAAACAAAAAACTCGAGAGAAACAAACCACAAAAGAAGGGGAAAGAGAAGGCTTTTTATCTTTATTTATTTATTTTAGTTGAGGGAGGGAGAGGGGAATAGGTTGTGGCTGTTTGCGACGACGCGTTGGTTTGGTATGGTTAGGCTTTTCTTTTTTTTTTCTGTTCTTTTTCCTTGGATGCAGCCGATTTTGCCTTTCTTTTCACTGTTTTTTCTTTGCGTAGTTGTCATTTAAATATTGTCATTTTCCACATCATGCCCTTGGTTTTTACTTTATTTGCCAACCCTCTCCCGGCTTGGTCTTCGGCTGTGGCGTTTTAGATGATCGCCGCGTGGTCCAGGTTTGGAATCTCGCGGTTGGGAGAGATTCGGCTCTTTTTGAATTTTATTTTTCGGTCGAGCCCATTATTATTATGTGGGCCTCCCAGCTGCTTGTTTTACATTAGACGGCTCGAGATAGGTTTTAAGGGAATACCTTTATTTATATTTTTCAAAAAAAAAAATAAAAAAATAATTTATTTTTATTTATATCTTAAATTATTTTTTTAGTTTCTTATATCATTTTTACATGATGGTATCAAAAATAATTTTTAAAAATTAAAAAAATATTATTTTAATACATTTTTAAATGAAAAACATTTTCAAAAACAAAATTAGTCACACTCTCAAATAGACACAAAACCTCATCTTAACCCTTCAAGTTTACCCATTATCAATTAATTCATAAATGTTTTTCTTTTATCCATCTCATCCCTCCTATATTCATCCACTCGTCAAAGTGCTAAAATAAGCCTTTATATACCCTAAAGAAAGCTTTTAGCGTCAATTTAATATAATAGTAAAAAGCTAGAATAACTTAAATTTTAATTCATATGCCATTTTTTTTTTCTTGATAACTTGGCACTAAAATTATATTTGAGGTTATCCAGGGGCTTATTTTTTTTCTGAAATAGAAGCACTTATTAAGTCAATACATTATAACTTCTTAAAGGTGTTTAGAGTGTGGTTGTAGTTGTATTTCAGCTTTTCACTTAGAAATGCATTAAAATAATATTTATTTTTTATTTTTTCAAAATTATTTTTAACATCAGCACATCAGAATAACCTAAAAACATTAAAAAAAATTACTTAAAGCAAAAAAATCATTTTTTTAAAAGCACTTTTAAAGTGCTTCCCAAACACCCCTGATTAGTTGGTAACAACTACTAACAACTGTTGGGTGTTAGGGTAAGATGGACTTATACAAGTTGTATTTGGGAAAATTGATGAAGGTAAAGTGTTAGAGATTTAATTAATAATAAAATAATATATTAAGGACTAGATAAAAAGATATCTCATGTTTTTTTTCTCTAGTAAATATGTTCTCTTAAGAAACTTACTTAAGTCCTTAAAGTATTGTCATATTATCAATTAAGTCTCAATTTTTTTGATTTTGTCATTTTTTCTCCACATATTCTATACAACAATGATCAAACAATACCACCCCTCGAGCCATCCATTGTTAGTGATAATTAAAAAACTTCATCCAGATCGCACTTATTCACTAATTACTTTTATTCAAAAAGTCAAAACAAGCACTGCTCTAATATACTTCTAACATCATATCATTGTAAGTTTGTCCTTGCTAAACTATCTTATGTGTGTATAAACATATAAAATAAAATAAAATAAATAAAAAATTTATATGATTTGATAGTGAGGTCGTGTGTCAATATTTAAATTATAGTTTCAAGTAATTTTTACCGTGGTGTTTTTTTCTATTATAGTGGATACAATCGTATAACAACTAAAATTTTAGATATATATTAACTAAAATATAAATGGTGTAGGTGTTTTACTGTTTCGTTCACTATAGCATGTGAGGTGTTTTACTATGGATTTCAACAGTACATTGATGATTTTGCCCCTACTTATCCCAAGGTTGTGTGTTTATAGATGAGGGCTTTTTTGGTTTTGCATTGTTTCTTTTATTTCTGTGTGTTGTAGTTTCTTGGTTGTTGAAACTAGCTCCATCCTTTGTAGTGGTGGGACCTGGTCAACCCATTCCTAGTTTCTTTTTGATTTGTTTTGCGGAAGTCGGAATCTTGCTTTCATCTCTTTTTCACTCTAAATGGATTACTCCTAATCTTCTTTCAAAAAGGTCAAACTCCTCCTCTATAAGACATATTGCTTAGTTTCATGTGGACACCGCCCTTGACTTGATATCCCACCTTCGAACTTTATCCCTCCCTTTCACTTCGGTCGTCTGAACTGATCACTCGAGAAAGATAGACCAAAAAAATGCTTTTTATTCTTGGAGTTTCCCATTCCTGAACAAGGCAACATTATTCTGTGACTAGGCTTGAGCATGCTTTCATGATTGCTTGGCTTGGTTCTTAAAGTGAAGTATTGAGGAAGTGAATACTTTTTATAGGCAAACTCATGTTATTCATTAAGCTTACCTGAATGGTATGGTTTTATTGTTTGCATGTTCGTTTTTTTTTTTTTTTTTTTTTGATTTGGTGATATATATCCATTGCCATCCTTTTTCTATTTCTATAGGGTCTCTTGAGGAGTTGTCAGCAGGTAGATACATACGCATTGAGATGGTGATGCAACGGTAAGGATATTTTTAATTAACATATCAATAAAGAGTTGTTTGTTGGTGTATACTTTGTAAATCCAGATGATGTTTAGTTCACAAAGTCCGAGGTAAAATAAATGGAAATTTCCACAAACAAAAAAATGTATTTGGTTAATAAAAATTACAAGCTCTTGAGGAAATTCTTAAGACCACAGCAAGAAGAAAAATGACTCCACGGAACAAGGTTTTTTAAGCCCAAACTTGCCATTTAAATCTATATATTAAAAAAAATCCCTAACATTAGTCTTAGCTTGATAGTTTCAACATTTTTTTTATTGATGCAAATATTTATTTAGGATTATTTTTTTGTTCGATTTTTATTTGGAATATAGGTTTTTAAAAATACTTTAAATACAAAGTACAAAATAAAATTCATATAAATATAGATGATATTTTTTCAATTACATTTAAATATTTTTAATTTATGGTATGGCTATAAATCTTTTTTTTTGTATTGAGATTTGGTTGAAAAATAAACAAAATTATTTTATTGAACTCGAAAACATACATGCTTTGAATTTTTATTTGTATATTTAAAACCAAGTACCCTATATATGTTATTAGAGCATTCAAGTGTATTAAACTAGTTTCAAAACAAAATGAATTATATTAGAGAAGATGTTGTTTGTGTTTAAAAAATAAATATAAGAAAAGAGTAGGAAATTGTTCATTTTAAACAGTAAATACTTAAGATTTGTATTTTAAAGGTTAAATTACTATGAATAAATTACTATGAATATCCTATGGTTTGGCTATTATTTTAATTTCACAATTAAGTTCTTGAATATTACATTATACAACATTTGTCAAAATAGATTTTAATAATCTAATAAATGAAAACAACAATGTCCACACACACACACACACAATATATATATATATATATATATATATATACCTTTTGTTGTTGATTTCTAAACGAGAAATCAAATCCAAAACTAAAATATAAGAATAAAGGATGATAAAAAGATGAATTTGTGTTTAATTTCATCCTAAACCATGAATTTTTGTTTGGGTTCTTCTTCTCGATTTATGTTTGACATAAAGAGCGATAATGAGGAGAGTATGTTAACATGAAAGAAAGAATGAGTAATGAGTGTCTTCTAAACTTTAATATATATATATTCATCCTAAACCATGAATTTTTGTTTGGGTTCTTCTTCTCGATTTATGTTTGACATAAAGAGCGATAATGAGGAGAGTATGTTAACATGAAAGAAAAAATGAGTAATGAGTGTCTTCTAAACTTTAATATATATATTAACAAAAATTCATGGTTTAGGATGAAATTAAACACAAATTCATCTTTTTATCATCCTTTATTCTTATATTTTAGTTTTGGATTTGATTTCTCGTTTAGAAATCAATAGCAAAAGGTATATTCAAATTCTTTTCTTGAATCAATATTTCAAAATCTAGTATTGCATCTTGTTATCATTAAATCATTAGAATATAGATTTTATTTCCGTAACAAAAAAGTTAAGAAATCAATTGTGTAAAAATGGAAATGAGAATCTTAAAAGTACAATAGCCTTTAGCAATTAGATATTACTAAATTTTTTATGTATAATTGATAAATTTTAGACTCTCGATCATGTTTTAACAATTGGAAAAGTTGTTATTTAATTATTATTTTTAATGAAGAATGACTAGATTAAAATAATACGATCGTTGTTTATATATTCTTGATTTTTTTTAATTTGCATGTATCATTTAGATACCGTCATGGTGTGTGATGTCATGAATCAATGATCAATGGTATTTGTTTGAAATTCATGGTTTTACTGACTTTGCTAACCAAGTGATTTTTTTGCCCACCAACTTGAATCTGACAATCTTTAAGTTAGCCAATAAGCATATTCTTCATATTACATATTTTTTCTTCTAGATATTAGTCCATCCTTAGAAAAAGATGATAAAATTAAATTGTTATGAGAATGATGATGGACCATGATTTATTTATTTATTGTTAGATAGATATAAATTTGCTCCATTTGTTAAGAGTTTTTGGACCTTGCTATACAGAATGAGTTTTTCATTTACACATTATCCAAATTTCATAGACTTATCTTCTCCTAGTTTCTTAAATACCAAGCTTTGATATATTGTAATTTAAATGAAATCATTTTTTAGAGATGATTTTACATTGTTTAGAAAAAAACAACTTAGATGTTTTTTGAAGGAAAAGAAAAGGATTGTATTATAGTAACATATTTGATCTTATGCCAACATCATAAGCAAATAAGGTGTGAAATAAAACATTGTTATTATCATATCTTAAAAATTGCAAGGAATACATGAAAGATAATTTGTGCATTTATACGTGAAAAATCTCGTGGAATTATAAAATATTTACTTGATGGAGTTATGGATAAAATAGGAAATAATATTATTCATAATTATGGTGAATATTGTTTAGGTTTATTATACGATTTTGACAAGTTCACTTTACAAAAATATGGTTAAAAAAAGGGGGCTAGATATGATATTTAGGGAGGTTGGTGAATTTTTTGCTTGATAAAGAATGTTTGAATATGGTTGGAAGTGAATGGAAATGACTATAAATTGTTGATAAATACTAAAATTTATGGAAGTTTTATGCAATTACTTAAACTATGACAAAAACTAATCAACAATTAGTTTTCAAAAAGTAATAATAAATTTTTAATGATATTTTTATTATTCTTAGGTTTCAGGGGCTTTTAGTCATTATTTCAATAACAATAGCAGTTGTGTGACATAATACATATTTTTTCTGACTATTTTTTTAATGCTAACTCATGTAAAGTGGTACTAACCTTTGAAGTTCAAGTTGTAAAATATAACATTTTAAAACTTAGTTGTAAAATGAAAAGATAATCAAATCATATGATACCTAAAGTAATTTATCCTATTTTGATTTAGATAAGAAAAGGTTGAGAGTGACTTATCAAAATGATAAGTTTTAAGGGAGGTTTAAAGTTAAAACTTGGAGGTTAGTTTTAAAGCATAAAATGTCAAAAATGAAAAGATTTAAATGAATCATGAAATATGAAAAATATTTTATAAATGTTTAAAATTGTAACAATCCCAAATAATTATCCATCTTTTTGGGACATTATCATAATCTCATAGAAAAAAAAAGGCAGGATTTTTTCCCTTTCTTCTTACATGTATCATATTCCATCAAAATTTCAACAAAGTCTCCTTTTATTTAAAATGTTTCAAGTATCAACATCAATTCATACATCAAATATCACAATTAAATACATATACTCAATACTTTGAACATTTCAAACTATTACATCATCTATAAACACATCTAAAAAATCATTCATCCTATTTCTATGTTTTGATTTCACATTGCTTTTTGAGATCAATCAATATATTCTTATTTATTTTTCTGAACATTACATCATACAAGATTAAAATTACATAATTATATTATTTCATGAACAAGTCTCATTTAACATTAAATTTCATTTTATTTTTAAGCTACTAACATTACCAATTGATTTTTCATTCATCTTCATTAATTATTACACACTATAAACATCCAATTCATCTTATATAGAATGTTGTTACCCTTTTCTAGGGTCTCATATAAAAAGATATAAAAAAAGAAAAAGAAAAAATCATAAAAATATTGAATGTGTGTGTGTGTGTGTGTGTGTGTGTGTGAGAGAGAGAGAGAGAGAGAGAGAGAGAGAGAGTGAGAAGAAAATATCAAAGCACCTAGAAAATTATTGAAGACTAGTCAAGAAAGATAAAAATATACAAGATTCAAAAAAATGATAATGTATTTTTTTATTGTTGAAGGCCTTGTTTACAAGAAATATTTAATTCAATGAGCAAATTTCAAAATTAGATGTTAGAGGATCTAATTAGAATTTTTCAAGTTTTTTTAATTTATTAAGGATTTATTACGGGGAAAATTGATTTTTTAAATTCAATTTAGGCTTTAATTGAAAGAAATTAAATTTTGAGGGTTAAATCATAATTTTTAAAAGTTAATTTGGTTAAATCATGAGTTTAATTGCATAAATTATTAAAATTTGATAGGCAATTAGGGACTTGATTAAAAAAGTTCAAAACCAAAGACCAGACTGAATAAAATGAAAATTTGTTGGTTAATAATGGATCAAATTACATAAATTCTAAATCAATGACCATAATGAAAAAGGTGACCAACTTAAGATTGAAACTTGAGTTTCGTGAGGGTGAAATTGAAAACAAGTTAAAGTTTAGAGACAATTAGAGGTACAATTAGAAAGGATTAGAAAGAATATAGACTCAATTGAAAATTTCCAAACCCTAAGTAAGACCCAAATCTCATCTAGACAACATGTCGTTTAGTGTTGAAGAAAAAAGGTGAAGCACATGTTGTTCAATCCTTAATTTGGCAGTTTTAAATTGATCGAGTTAACAACTTTAAATGCATGAATTTAGAGCTACAAGCCTTCAAAGTGAGCAAGATCATATTCAAATAAAGGTGTGTATATCCTCTATCGATTTGTGGTGTTTCCTGGCGACAACGATGTTGGAATTTCTCTGAATAAGCCTTAAAAATGGGTCACTCAACCAGGTTTGATAGTGGAATCACTAGGTAAAAAACAATGTACTCTTCATTTATTCATACTAAAAAACATTTCAACCGGTTCGAATCAAGAGTCCAGCATGTCCATCAAGATCAAGTAATTAGAAATGGATTAAAAAAACCCAAAAACTTTAGAATTTTTTTCTAAATACCCCCCCCCCCCCCCTCCCTCAAGCATGTAAAAGGGGATCAACTACAAAAAAAAAAAGAGTTAATCTAGGTGTTGTTCTAATAAAAAGAAAGGCCTTTTGGTTTTTTTAGTTGTTTTGTTTCATTTCATTATGTATTTTTATATTTGTATATATATATATATATATATATATATATATATATATATATATATATATATATATATGTTTGCAAACATAGAAAAGAGTTTTGAAATGCTTAACAATTGATGTTGTGATCTTCATTTTTATGTTGTTCTTTTGAAGTTCTTTTACGTTTATTTTATGTTTATTATTTTTGTTTTAGGTGTTTTTAGGTAATGATGTGTTCTTAAGTTTATGTTTTGACCTAATTCATATGGATCAAAGGGTGCTCAAGCTTGTTAGAGCCTATTCATGCACAAATTGAATTTAGAAATCAATTTTCAATTCATGTTACATGAATACATAAGTTATGTTATGTTATTTTTGTTTTGATTTTGTTATCATGTAATTTTAATATTTTTGATTTTTTTAGGATATACGATCCAAATGTGTTTGTATATGTTGGTATTGTTATAAAAAAAAATTAACATAGAAGAGCATAGACAACAAAACATAATCAAAAGAGACAAGAGAGAAATATCTTTCTTATTATGAATTCTTCTATATTTCAAAGGTGTAAAGAATACAAGATAAGTGATCTATTTATACGAGAAGGAATGAACTCAAGGATTATGGATATCCAAGAGACTAAACTCAAGAGTAATGGACATTGAATACATATAAATATAATTTATTATGAATTTATAACATTTCCCTTTGAATGACCATGTACTTTAAAATTCAATGGAGGACTTTATATAGATACTTCAAGATCCATATATGAACACTTCAGGATTCATTAAAACAATGTCAAATTGCCTCATCAAAACCTTGCTAAGGAAAACCCAGTGGGAAAAAACCTAAGCGAAGAAAAAAGAGTACAATTTGCATTGACTTCCCCTCAAAAGTATATATCTTATGACAAATCTTTAAGATGACGCATTCCAATATTATGGACAAGTTTCTTGAAAGTTGAGGCTGGTAAAGACTTTGTAAATAAGTCTGCTAAATTATCATTTGATTTGATTTTTTGATATCAATTTCTCCCTTTGTTGGAGTTCGTGAGTATAAAAGAACTTTGGTGAGATATGCTTTGTTTTGTCTCCTTTAATATAGCATTCTTTGAGTTGAGTGATACAGACACATTATCTTCAAACAATATCGTGGGACTATTTTCAATGGCTGACAATCCATTTTCTCTTAATGTCTTGGATAATTTATCTTAGCTAAATACATTCTCGACTTGCTTCATATATCGTGATAATTTTCTGAATGATTTGGTGAAGTAGCCACTAATGTTTGTTTGACAAATCTCTAAGAAATTGCAGCACCGCCATAGGTAAATAGATAACTTGTTTGTGATCTCTCTTTGTGGGGATCAGAGAGATAACTTGCATCTACATATCCAATCAATTTTGAATTTGATCCACAATAAAATAACCCTATTTTGGTTGTTCCGCGAAGATATCGAAATATATGTTTGACTTCATTCCAATGTCTTTTTTTGGAGTGAAATTATATCTTGCCAATAAATTACTGCAAAAGATATATCTGGTCTTGAACAATTTGCAAGATACATAAGGGCTCCAATAACACTAAGATATGGCACTTTAGGACCAATAATTTCTTCATCCTCTTCTGGAGGTCGAAAAGTGTCATTTTTCACATCAAGCGATCGAACAACCATGAGTGTACTCAAAGGATGAGCATTGTTCATATAAAAACTCTTTAGGACTTTGTCTATATACATCGATTGATGTACAAATATTCTATTTGAAAAATATTAAATTTGTAAACCAAGACAACATTTTGTCTTTCCGAGATCTTTCATCTCAAATTTATTTTTCAAATAGGTTGCAGTTTTTGTGAGCTCTTCAGGAGAACCAATAATATTAAAATCATCAACATTTACTACAATAATAGCAAATCTGGATATTGTTTTCTTAATAAAAATGCACGGACAAATCTCATCATTCTCAAACCCTCTTTTTAAGAGGTATTCATTAAGATGATTATACCACATTCAACCAGATTACTTTAACCCATATAATGTTTTTTGTAATTTAATAGAATAAACACTTCCGGGTTCAATACAAAAAGCTTCAGGTATTGTAAATTTTTCAGGGATTTTCATATGGATGTCTTTATCTAATGATCCATATAGATATGCTGCAACTACATCCATTGAACGCATATCTAATGCTTCTGAGACCATTAAATCAATTAAAAATCTAAAAGTGACTGCATCTATCACTAGAGAATAAGTTTCCTCGTAATCAATATCGGGTCTCTGCGAGAAATTTTGTGCGATAAGTCATGCTTTATATCACACAATTTCATTGTTCTCATTGTGTTTTCTAACAAACACTCACTTATATCCAACGAGTATAACACCTTTAGGTGTATGGACTACAGGTCCAAATACTTCACGTTTTGCAAGTGAGTTCAACTTTGTTTGAATTACTTCTTTCCACATTGGCCAATCATTTCTATGTCGACATTCTTCAACAGTTTGTGGTTTAAATTCATTATCACTTATGGTGATGCCAAAAACAACCTTAAATGCAAATACATCATCTATGATAATTTTATCTCGTTCCAAAATCTCTCCTGTATGAACATAGTTTATGGAGATCTCATTATTTCCAAGTACCTGGTTCTCTTCAAGAGGTCCCTCTTCAGGAGGATCAGTATTAGGAGATGATTTGGACACAAAATTTGATATTTGTTTTATGGATGAAGACTCTCCAAGAGTACCATCATCTATTCATTTGAGTTTTTGTTTTCTAGGATTTTTGTCTTTGGCTCCAATAGGTCTTCCGCGCTTCAGGCGTGATATAGATTCATTTGCTGCTATGTTTACCTTTTTTTTTCTTCAGGAATTTCAATTCTAAATGGAGCATTTACAACAATAATATGGAATTTAACTATATTTTCACTACTAGTGAAAATATTCGGTAATTGATTTGCAATATTTTGTAAATGAATTATCCTTTGAACTTCAAGTTCACATTGATTTGTCCTTGGATCAAAATGAGATAACTTCGAGTTATTTCAAGTAATTTTTTCTCGTGCTTCAGGCACTAAATTTGCTTCCCTTAATGATGATAAAATGTTCTCATCAAAATGACAGTCTTCAAAACGTGCCTTAAAAATATTACTACTCAAAGGTTCAAGGTATCTAATAATAGATTGAGAATCAAAACCAATATAAATTCTTATTCTTCTTTGTGGACCCATTTCAGTCCTTTGTGAGAGTGCTACAAGCACATATACCGCACAACAAAAAGTTCATAAATGAAATATATTTGGTGGTATACCATAAACAAATTGTAAAAGAGAATAATTATGGTAAGCATTTGGTCTAATTCTAACTAGTGATGCAACATGTAATATAGCATGTCCCTATACAAATATAGACAATTTTGATTTCATAAGTAATGGCCTTGCAATTAATTAAAGTCGCTTTATAAATGACTCTACTAGACCATTTTGAGTATGTACATGAGCAACAAGATATTCAATATCAATTCCAATAGAAGTGCAAAAACTATCAAATGCTTGGAAAGTAAACTCATCAGCATTGTCTAGTCGAATTTTCTTGATAGGATAATCAGGAAATTGCACTCGTAGTCTAATAATCTGTATTATTAATCTAGCAAATGCAATATTTGGACTCAAAAGCAAACAAACATGTGACCATTTACTTGATGCATCAATCAATACCATAAAATATCAAAAAGGTCTACATGGTGGATGAATAGGCCCACATATATCTCCTTGAATTCTTTCAAGAAAAGATGGTGATTTTATAAGAACCTTTGATGAAGATGGTTTGGTAATTAATTTACCTTGAGAACATGCAACACATGGATTTTCACTTGGTAAAAGAATCTTCAAGTTCTTTAAAGGATGCCCATAAGAATTATCAATAACTCTTCTCATCATTATTGATCTTGGATGTCTAAATCAATCATGCCAAAACATAAATTGTTTTGGGTCGAAACACTTCTGGTGTATCACAACGTTTGATTCAATAGATTTCAAGATCGTATAATAAAATCCAGAAGAGAAAACAGGTAGTTTCTTAAGTACAAGCTTCTGGCTTGAAATACGTGCAGTAATATAAAGATATTATTTTCTATCTTCATCTGTTGTTTTAATATGATAACCATTAGCACGTATATCCTTAAAATTGAGTAAATTTCTTCTAGACTCAGGTGAATATAATGCATCTTTGATGCTCAATCTTGTGTTATTTGGTAACACAATATTAGCTTTTCCAGATCTTTTAATCATGACTGCTGGACCTGATATTGTAGTGACATTAGCTTTGGTTAATGTCACAAGCTCAAAGTATTTATTTTTCTTAATAATTGTGTGCGTTGTTGCACTGTCTGCTAGACATAAATCTCTATCATGAAAAGTCATGTCACTATTCACTATGTTTCCACTTCTAGTGGTATGATGGATTGCTTTGAGAAGGATTATCTCTTCTTCTTTTCCATTTACTTTTTCCATACTTATATCCTCGGTTCTTTCTTGTCTTCTAGACAGAAGTTTCATTCACTTCAGGGAATAGTTTAGAACCTTTTGAAATTATGCACTCTAGATTGTTGCTGCAGGACAATGTTTGAGGCATGAAAAGTAGAGAATATTTTCTCTAACATTTGATCGTATGTGATATTTTTACCACACAATTTCAGTTGTGAGATTATTTTAAAAGGAGCATAATTATATTCACTAATCAATTTAAAATCTTGCAACTTCAAGTGCAACCAATCATAACAACCTTAAGGATGTATAATAAACTTTGGTGGTCATATCTTTTATTTAGATTTTGCCTCCTCTTTGATGGTCTCTTAATGATTCATAGTTTCCAGATGAATCTCGATGTCAATATATCATGAAAAATAATTATTTCTAAAAATATCAAAAACGATAAATTCAAGTCAGATTTGATATTATATTTATCGATAAAAACAAAAAATAACTTATTAAATAAAATCATGAAGATAAAAGAAGAAGAAAAATTCAGTCTTTCAAGACTATTATTTATTCAGCTTTAGAATACTAGTTCGTCAGGAACTGTATTTAATTTATTTAATTCCTTAGGAACTTGTGATATTAGTTCTTCAGGAACTGTTCTTAATTTATTAATTCTTTAGGAACTTGTGATACTAGTTCTTCAGTAACTTGTGAACTCGTTCTTCAGTAACTTGTGAACTCGTTCTTCAGGAACTATTTTTAATTTATTTAATTTTTAAGGAACTTGTAGTACTCGTTCTTTAGGAACTGTTTTTAATTTATTTAATTCTTCAAGAACTTGTAATACTAGTTCTTTAGGAACTATTTTTTATTTATTTAGTTCTTCAGGAACTTATAATACTCGTTCTTCAGGAACTATAAATCTCTTTCTATGAATAATAGTGAAAGAAAATTTGCCAAAAATAAATTAGAATAATAAAAAACAAAAATATTAAAATTGATATAAGTTGGTTAGAGCATCGAGCTAATAACGTGTTATAAAAAAATAAATAATTAGCATAGAAGAGCATAGACATCAAAACATAATCAAAAGAGACAAGAGAGCAATACCTTTTTTATTATGAATTCTTTTATATTTCAAACGTGTAAAGAATACAAGACAAGTGATCTATTTATACGAGAAGGAATGAACTCAAGGATTATGAAAATCCAAGAGACTAAACTCAAGAGTAATGGACATTGAATACATATAAATATAATTTATTATGAATTTATAATAGGTATAACCTTTAGAGATAAAAAAAGGCATATGTTTGGAAGCAGGATTGCTAACTATGAAGGTTGGACAATGACTACTTTTCTTGGTTGTGGTTGGGTTTGTATTCTTCATGTTCTTGCGAACAATATTGTCTTGACCTTTTGTTTTGGACAAATTTTAGTCCATTTATTTCCCATATTTCTTTCTTATAGTTCACTAGTCAATATTATAAGTTTTAATTGCATCAAATACATGTTTTTATTGATTTAATTCATGTTTTCCCTTATAGAATTTGGACATGTTCTTCAGGATCTTTATGTTCTTCCTGAGAAGATTGTCTTAACTATGTGTTTTGAACCATTTTCAATCCATAATTTTGCCCAAAAAACTCTCTCATATATCATTGACAAGTAATCTAATGTTTATTTACTTTAACAATTTTTACATTGGGTTTTGGTTTTTGAACGAAAACCTATTTTGACAAAATCATGCATTTTAAATGTAAATTGAAATTTTTTAGTGCTTGATTTTTTTTTTGTGTGTTTCTTAGTTGATATGTGTTTTTGTTTTAATCAAATTTGGTGTGCTTTTAGAACTAAATTGTTAGTCTCATTCTGTTTCGGGATTGATGTTTTTTTGTTCTTTATTTTTGTACATTTTGATATGTTTCATTCAAGTTTCTTAGAGATTGTTGTGTTTTTGGTAGGTTTAATACATTTTTCTTCTTTGATTTTGTTTTCGAGTTAAACTAAGGTTTATGGTTGAACCAAAACTTTAGGATTAACCTAATCGAATTTGGTACAAAAAAAAGAAGAAATTATTTGTTTATTCCCTTATGCTTTGTTTGTTTTGTCTTGTTTTTCTCAAAATGTGTTTGGTAAATAACCTTTTGCCTATTTTGGGGATTTTTTATTTAGAAAAAATGGGCTTTTACCAAACAAAGCATAAAAAAATAATACATTTTTTTTCTTGCATATGACCAAAATTTTCAAAATTATTCGAGTATCCTTTCAAAGATTAAAATACGTTGACATCTTTAAAAATTATTGCACGGATTTTACAACAAGTTTGTAAGAATCCAAAGAATTTTTGCCTATATTTAAAAAATATTTTATTTTATTTGCAAATAAATATTATTCACTTTGAATATAAGGATAAGTAGCCTAAAATTTTATCCAAAATATTATTAGGGACAATAATTTTATTATTCACTTTAATATAAAGATAAAAAAATCTACATTAGATTAATATTCAAAATATATTTGTAAAAAATATATTTCATTCACTTCTAATTTAAGGATAAAAAATCACAAATGATTTTATTTTAAATATTATTTGAAATGACACAATAAAAAAAATCCTAGTTTTTATTTTGGAAGAAAATCAATACTAATTAAAGATATTTCAGTTCTCCCAACTATTTTGTTTAGAAAATCTATGTTTGCCCATTCTACAAAACCCGTCATGGTAGAAATAATAAAGAAAAACAAATATCATTAGACCATAACAAATAAAAAATAATAATTTACCTTAGATAAAACATAAAAAGGGTGTTAGTATATTTCATTCACGCAATCAGTCTCATATCCTTTGAACCTTTGATAATTTATCCTAGGTAACCCAGGTTTTCTTATTAACAATGAACCCAAAAAAATTGTAATGACTCCATCAAGTCAACACTGCATATTCACATGTGACACAAGATATTATACTAAATTAATTACATAATCTTTCTTATTACAATAATAAACAAAACTATTTACAACAAAATACATGTAACAGAGATTAGAGTGCAACAATATATTAATCTTGGCGGGAGTTATACAAACCTGATGTTTACCAGGCATATAATAACTAGCATAATAATTTATTTATTTATTTATTTATTATTATTATTATTATTATTATTATTATTATTATTATTATTATTATCAATGAACTTTATATTTTAGAAGAAATAATCAAACTTGAAATTCTAAACAAATTTGTTCGGAATCTATTCAATGATCCATATTTAGTCCGTTGATTCTATCTTATTGTCAAATCACTCAAAATTCTTTCCAAATATTATATTTCTTAATTTAAGAAATCAACCAAATGTTTATTAAACAAAACTTTTTGATTAAAACTTTACAAGTTTTTTCCCTCACTATCAACAATGTATTATTTCCACGCATATATACTCTTTAATTCAACGCTTCCATGTGGAAATCAATCAATCATATTTCTATTTTTGAATACCGTATGAATTCTAAAATCTTCACCTTGATATTTTAAAATTTGACATTCTCTATTTAGAAGTCAATCTAGTCTATTTTTTTTAAATACCATAAAAATATCAGTATCCTTTTTATGATACCTTTCAATCTAACATTCCCTATTTTATAAGCTCGTTGAATATGATATTTTTTTTTAATACCATAAAAATATTATCATCCTCTTATGATACTTTTTTATAATAGCCCAAAGTTCTTTTTATTTTTTTAGACCCTGCTCTTTCATCATCTTAATTGATTTAATCTCATAAGCTCTTACTTAATATTATTGAATTATACCTTTCTCAAATTTACTTTAATTGATTTATTTTCTCATAAAAATATAATTTTATCTTCATTAATTTCCCTAATTCTTTTTATTAAATTTTTAATCCTAGAAAATTTCAACCATGAATTCGTAGAAATCATATATGATAATTAACTGAATAAATTTAAAATCAAATTTAAAATTCAATATAATTTTAAAATAAAAA
The DNA here is from genome assembly GCA_027405865.1 of Salix purpurea. Taxonomy (NCBI): domain Eukaryota; kingdom Viridiplantae; phylum Streptophyta; class Magnoliopsida; order Malpighiales; family Salicaceae; genus Salix; species Salix purpurea. Next base: position 7,962,518 of record JAOWLH010000001.1, read on the forward strand.
TATTATTTATTGATGAAATTCAATGTTTAGATGTAAGAAAGTAAACGTGAAAGGGAATGGTGAGTTTAAACAAAAATAACATACATCCTAAATTTTCCCTTCTATTTTTAAAATTTATTTTATGAGGCTAAAAATAGGTTATTTTTAACCCTTTTGTTATCCCATACAAGATAAAATGTTAAAAAAAAAAAATATTCAAGATGGAGTTTTAATAGTATTTGTATATACATGATATCATGAATTAATACAATAACATATATTACAAACATAAAGTTCATCACATAAGATGTGGCTATTTTTGTGTGGTATTTAGCTTGCATACATTTTAAGATGGATCCAGTAGCGTGTGTATCTTTTTTAAACTTTTTTGTTCATGTATTAATATTTTTATTTTAACTTTAATTTTTGTATACGTGAAAGTTTTTCTTTCTATTTTTTCATGGAGAAACAATCTTTGATGTCTTTCTCTCTATCATTATGGAACATATGATATGCTATCTGATTAGGACTATTATGCTTCTTTTATGAGACGGGGTGTTCACATACTATTTGTCTTCGATACATGTACAAATCCTTTTTATTTTGATTTAGTGTTTTTAAAAGATTTTAAGAGATTTTTCTTGTTTGGATGGTTTATCCACCTATTTATGGGAGTAGGATTAAAATTGCATATCCATATTTTTTTTTTCACTATAACCTATTTAAAACTCACATGATTTTTTATGTAAGAGAGCATACAAGTATCTTTATAAGGTTGAGTTATATGCCTTATTAATTAGAGTTTTCATGGTGTCCGACTCTAGTAAGGCCTTTATTTTTAGTATCTTTTCATTAAACCTCATCAAGTAGGCTTTAATGTTGTTATTCTTGTTTTAGATGGTAACAAATAATTTTATAAAACCTATTTTTATAGGAATGCTCATGTTAAAATGGGCTATGAACCTCATATATAAATCATCAAAGCTAAAGATCAAATCATGATCAAAATTATGGTATTAGGTTCGAGTTAATCCTCAATAAATTGTGGATGGATTTTTACACATGACATCAAAATCTTACATTACTAACTTTAACTATTGTTTATGTTTTGCACATTTTTTTAGTGCAAGTTAATCATTTATACCCATATAAGTCCATTTTAGTGGAGATAAAGTCCATAGGAAAATGAGTATTTAAAATATATTTTGCTAATAGAAAAATCATTATTTGATGGGGATGGTATAACTCTGACTTTAAGGTTCATACTATTGTAGACCAAACTTTTTTCTGAACCTTTTTTTATCAGGATCGTCCGATATGGTTATGGTTACTTGCTGTTTAGTCCTCAACCTTTTCCTTGTTACATCTCAAACATCCATTTGGGGGACACCTTCCATTAAAAGAGACTTTTATAAGGGTTATAAGAGCAATGACACTCTTATATACTATACACCATGTAATTTTAATGTTTTTCTCATTAAAAAGACATGCTCACACACATAGAAAGGTATAAGTAGCGGTGTTAACTTGATGGTGAGTGATTTGGATTTGTTAGGCCATAAAAGCTCCGAGAATCCAGGTCGATCACCCATGTTCCAAGAGAGTATAAAATGACACGTTATGTCCAAACTTAAATGGACACAAGTTGTATTTGGACCTTCGATATTCAAGTAAGATTTATTTCCTATAGTTTAGGCCTATTACTCAATGAGTTTAAATTTAAGTATTGGAATATGTTTAAATATTTGTTTTAATTAAGTTATTTATATTAAAAACAATTTATAACAAAACAAAGAGGTAATTCATATTCAAAATATATATTACAAACTTGGAAGGTCTTAAAAGCCACTGTTTTATCACAAGTCTTCAACTACATAAACTTGTGACCTCCAACCAATAGAACTGCCACCATTAACCAATTAATAGGTGTATAACTACTTCACGGAAACATGCTCTTTTAAGTTTTAACTTGTTGAAGTTAAAAAAAGGCAAATGAAGGATCTCGAGGAGGCCTTCATCTTGGTACTCATTTCATCATTAAACATGGGAAATGGCTAAATTGAGATTTATAGTTAGAGATTTTCTTTTATTATTAAAATAATTATACTGTATTGATGTAGAACAGGTAGCGGAAGCATACATGCTCAAGAGGGAGCACCCGAAATTAAAAGGCAACTGAATTTCGGCAACCGGGTCCTTGAAGTCGGAATGACACGAAACTCACCCAGTCGATGCGTTTCATAGTTTGTGGAAGAAATCAGCGGCATAGCCCCTGATGTCCACCAGTTTTTGGCTAAATTCCATTGTTTCGGCCTCGAAATCGTCATTTTTGCCATTTTAGGAAAGTCTTGTTTTAGCCATAACTCTTGATTTAAGTGTCCGAATTGACTTTTGTCAATTGCTGCTTACTCAGGACTTATAGGCCTTTCATATTCTGTATTTATCTCAAATTTGCCATTTATGGTAAATTTATTGTTTTGTGTCATTTCCTTATCCGTCATGGGTTAGGTTAGGGTTTTGCTTTAAATAACTTTGTAAAGCCTCCGAGATCAGCTATTGATTATTGAATAAAAACCTTGAGTTTTTCTGAGATTTCATCTCGTTACAAGTTATTTACGGAATATTAACGTTGGTCATATTCCTTTATTGTTTTCTGCGTAATGTATATTTTCTTTCTTGCATGTATTTGATTTGATAAGCAAGGATATTATATTTGGTCAACTGTTGGGCTTTAGTCAACGTAACAAAACATATGAACGGGGAGAGATTTAGGGAGCCCAAAATCAAAAAACTCAAGGGTCGATTCGATCAGATTGTAGAGAGCTAATTTGATCGAGATTACATAATAGAGGGATTTCCAGTGAGTTTTATAGGACTGTTTGGAAGTGTTTTTCAAAAATATTTTTGAAAAAATTTGAAATTTTTTATTTTTATTTTTAAGTTTAAATTAATAAAATTTGATATTTTTAGATTATTTTGATGTACTTATATCAAAAATAATTTTTAAAAAATAAAAAAAATTAATTTAAATATATTTTTTAATAAAAAACAACTAGAATCACCCCACCGTACAATCGCTTGCGCTTTTAGCTGCCACAAAACTAATAATGAAGGAGGGCGAGTTCTTTTCCGAGAAAGGGGGCGTTACTTGCTATCACTTAAATCAACGGTCTGGGGGATCTCCAGAAACAGAAGGGAGAGATGAGTCAGCACAATGACAACAAGAACCAAAACTCACTGAGTCAGCACACTCAGTCACCCTCTTCTCTCTCTCACACACATTCACACACCAAATCAAACCCGAATCAACCCAACCCTTTCCTCTTCTTCACTATCACTTTCTTCCTCTTTAACCTTTCTCTCTGCTCGTTTATTCGTTCACCATTGTCGCGACGGGGTTACGACAACCATTACCGTATCTTCTCTTTTCTGTACCCCTTTCCATCTTTTCACTACTTCCAAATCCGACGGCCCGCTTTCCTCCACGTCACCATCGTCTTCTTCACCTCCTTCTCTACTGCCATCTTCCTTCCCCGTCTCTCTTCCTTATTTACAAATAACATGCGCCTCTCGCCTTTTTTTTAGGGTTTCTCCATAAGAATCTCTCTGTATCTCTAGCGCGAACAAGGTAAGGTGTCTTTTCTTTTCTCATCTATTGATAATTATAAATCGATATCAATCTTTTTGAGATTTATTTATTTATTCTTTTGGATTTACGGTTAGGTTTTGAAATTGGAGTGAGTTAGATATCGTATATTGCTTGTGCGGATGGCGATTGAGAAGAACAATTTCAAGATATCTAATAAGTTTGATGCGGAGCTTTCTTCTGACAGTAGGGATACTGCCATGTCCATTGACGAGGACGAGGACGAGGACGAAGATGACCTTCTTCATCATCAGCGGATTGGGTCTGATGAGGATGAAGAGGATGCTGTTCATGTTGAAGAGGATTCTGTTCAAGTTGAAGAGGATGACAATGAATTCGACGAATTCAACGATGCTGATTCCGGGGCAGGATCTGATGATTTTGACTTGCTAGAATTAGGGGAAACCAGGGCTGAGTTTTGCCAATTCGGGAATTTAACTTGCAGTGTTCCTTTTGAATTGTATGACCTTCCTGGCTTGCAGGACATATTGTCTGTTGATGTGTGGAATGATGTTTTAACTGAAGATGATAAATTTAGTCTTACTAAGTATTTACCTGACGTTGATCAGGACACCTTTATGCGAACCGTCAAAGAGCTTCTTGAGGGTGGGAATTTCCATTTTGGTAGTCCCATCAACAAGTTGCATCAGATGCTCAAGGGAGGCTTGTGTGAACCAAGGGTTGCCCTTTACAGAGATGGTTTGTATTTCTTTCAGAAAAGGCAGCATTACCATCTTTTGAGGAAGCACCAGAATAGTATGGTTAGTCATTTGTGCCAGATAAGAGATGCTTGGCATGATTGTAGAGGCTATAGCATTGGTGAGAAGCTTAGGGTTTTGAATATTATGAAGAGTCATAAGAGTTTGATGCATGAGAATGTGGAAGGAGAATTGGAGAGTGGCTCATCAGACAAAGGGGGACCAGGTGATGGGTTTTGGGGCAGAAGGGTTAAAGATAGGAAGAGTGCATCCAAATTTGATCGTACTTCGGCATATCAGGCTGGTTCTGGTTTGGAATTTTCTTCGCCAGTCAGTTTGGAAGTGGCAAAGTATGGAAAGCAAAATCCCAGGGGTATACTTAAGGCAGCTAGGTCAAAAGATCCTTCAACTAGAGATGTGCCGGGTCAATTTCCTTCTGTTTACCATGGTTTGGGGATGGCTTCAGTTCCGCATGGTTCAGCATTGACACATTCTAGGCAGAATAAGCTTGCTGGGTATGACTCAGGAGATGCACTCAGGCTAAGGGATCAAATGAGAACTGAAGATGATGATGCTGAATATGCAATGTACATAATGGGTGTCCAACGAGATCGAAATATGGCACTTGGTGGTGATATGGTGAATTCCAGGGTTCCAAAGTCAGGAAAGAAGCATGATTTCTTGAGAACTGATGGATTAGCTGCTGACAGTTTCATGGATTTGCCATTCTCATCAAACAATGATTTACTTGCTTATGGTAGGAGCAATGATGCAAGTCAGCTGTCAGAAGCTAAAGTGTTCACATCAAATATTCTCAATATTCGGACCAAGTCCGAGTCTTCCAAAAAGACCAAGAATGCTGAAAATTTTCCGCATTTCACAGTTCCTGATCAAATGAAATATTTGAAAGGCCAAACTCTGCAGCTACCACTGAAAAGTAATCGAGTTGACTTATCAGATCATGCTGAACCAATTTGGCATAGCAAGAACCAAGGACAGGTTTTCTCTATGGATTCTACATTTAAATCTAATTGTTGGAATATGAGAAGTAAGAAATGGAGGACAGGGAGAAAGTCTGATCTTAATTTCAAAGTATCATTGTCGCCCCAGGTGAATGATAGAATTGGGTTGCCTGAGGTGAGAGCAAAACCATCATGGGAGAAGATCAGAGGGAGTGTCATTCAGAATGGAAGACCAGAAAAGAGAGCATTGAAAGCTAAGAGAATTTATATAAAAGGTGAAGAAACAGAATCAGACTCATCTGAACAATTTGATGATGAGGATGATGATTGTAGCAATCCTTTGATAAGAAGTAAGTCAGCTTACCCCATCAGTATCGTAGAAGGTTCTCGGTCATCCTTTTTGAAGTCTAGCGTAGATGCTAAAAAGGCCTCCATTATTAAGAAAGATATGCAGGAGAATGAACTGGCTTTCGATGGAATCACACACTTTTCCAAAAAGTTGGGTGGAGTTACTGAGCCTGGGAAAATGCCAGGATACTTGTCAAAAGCTAAACAAAAGGGTAAGATGCATGAGACACATAGCTCCAGTGCTAGAGTTTTGGAAGACAGTTCTCTCATTGGCCTGGGTAAACTAAAGGATGATAATGACAGAAACAGAACTCACAGATTTGGCAAGGGTGGTCAATCATGTGTGGAATCTGGTGAAAGGTTGCGCAGGTCCTCATCCAAAGCCTACCCTTCTGACCGAAAGCAGAAAGGGGAAGTCAGCCATGATTTCATTGTTGATGATGAGGATGATTTACTTGAAACACAGTTACTGTCAGATGAAAATGCACTGGTTAGATTGCGAAAGAAAGGACGGAAGATGGAAACATATGCTCATGGTCAAAATGACCAAGCTGAGGCTTTGTTGCTAGGGTGCAACTCAGTGATGAAGAAACGGAAAGCGAAGTATGAAGTGACGGACATGACTGGCAGAAATGAAGATGTTAATAGGCATTCTAACAGTGTGCAGCAGCAAATTGACAACTCCATTTCATTGAAGAAAAAAGGGAAAAGGAAATTGGAGGCTGATGATGTTATTCCAAACTGGGAAACTCCTGAGGCACCTGTTACAAAAACAGGAGCGGTGGATGTGGAGCTGGAAGCAAAACCTCAGATAAAGCCATATAAACCGATAACACCAACAGTTCATATTGGCTTCTCATTTTCCATTATACATCTCCTTTCAGCAGTTCGTTTGGCAATGATCACTCCTCTTTCAGAAGGTTCCTTAGAGGTTGGAAAACCCTCAGCAGAGCTGAACAGAGCACATGAAGGTGACAACAATGGGGTTCTTTCTAATGAGAATGCAGATGTTAATAAATCAGACCCTGCTGAGCAAGTGAAAGTGCCTTCTCTTACTGTACAGGAGATTGTTAACTGTGTGAGATCAAACCCGATGGATCCCTGCATTCTTGAGACACAGGAGCCACTCCAGGATTTGATCAGAGGAGTTCTCAAGATATTCTCATCGAAAACAGCACCACTAGGAATAAAGGGCTGGAAAGCACTTGTTTTTTATGACAAATCTACAAAAAGCTGGTCCTGGATTGGTCCGATTTCTCATACTTTGACAGATCATGACACTATTGTTGAAGTGACGTCTCCTGAATATTGGGGCCTTCCTCACAAAAGTTGTGTCAAGTTGGTCGACTCTTTTGCTAACTGGCTGAAAAGCGGGCAAGAGACTCTTCAACAAATTGGAAGTCTTCCTGCACCGCCCGTGTCATTGATGCAATTTAACCTGGATGAGAAAGAAAGGTTCAGGGACTTGAGAGCTCAGAAAAGTCTCAACACTATTAGCCTGAGTTCTGAAGAAGTGAGAGCTTATTTTCGTAGGGAAGAAGTTCTGAGGTATTCGATTCCTGACAGGGCCTTCTCATACACTGCTGCTGATGGTAAAAAATCTATTGTTGCCCCCTTGAGGAGGTGTGGTGGTAAGCCAACTTCAAAAGCTCGAGATCATTTCATGCTGAAGCGTGATCGACCACCTCATGTTACGATTCTTTGTCTTGTGAGAGACGCAGCTGCTAGATTGCCAGGAAGTATTGGAACTAGAGCAGATGTTTGTACTTTGATACGAGACTCTCAATATGTTGTTGAGGATGTGTCTGATGCACAAGTGAATCAAGTTGTCAGTGGAGCCTTGGATCGTTTGCATTATGAGCGTGATCCTTGTGTGCAATTCGATGGAGAAAGGAAACTGTGGGTTTACTTGCACAGAGATCGAGAAGAAGAAGATTTTGAAGATGACGGTACTTCATCTACTAAGAAATGGAAGAGACAGAAAAAAGACCCCGCTGATCAATCCGATCAAGGAACAGTTACCGTTGCTTTTCATGGGACAGGGGATCAATGTGGAGTTGACTTGGGCTCTGACCTCAACGCTGAGCCACCAGCTGCGGCTGATGACGATAAAAGAAGAGATCTTGTATGTAGTGATGTGAGAGAGTGTGCGGAAGATACTGTTGATACCACTCATGGGCTCCAGCACGGCAGCACAGATCAGGGTGAGTCAATGGTTTGGGCGGCCCTGAGCTTAAATCCATCGCAAGAGAACATGTTGACATGTCAAGAAAATCCCACAAACGAAGATTTTGATGATGAAACATTTGAGAGAGAGAGGCCAGATGGAATCTCAAGTAGAAGCTTATTATGAAGAATTTTTCAGGTAGATATTAAAATACCATCGTGCCTTTCCCTAGCTGCCATTGCGTTTTGGTATTCTTTAGTTCCCGGAACATGTTCATTCTTAATTGATCGGGCAATTTCAATTTTTCTTGGGAACCAAAAAAAGTAGTTGACTTTTTTCGCTCTTAAATGTATAAAATTGAGCATATGCACAGCCGGTACTAAGATCTTTGAGTTATGCTTGTTAGATATGCATCCAATCAGAGTGACTGGTTGAGAGGCAGAAGAGCATTGCTTGCTGTCAGGGAGAAACATAAAGATTTTGAGGGGCTACTTTAATCACGACAGGAGACTCACTCCTGTATCATCTCATCCTCACATTTTCCAAATCAACGGTAAGAGATGATGAGTTAATTTGGAGGGGAAAATATCAAATTAGCATTTTGATTTTTCTTTAACATAACGTTGAGGGCCTTCCACCAAAATAGGTTAAATAAGCCTATAAAGTATCAATATTTTTAAAAATACTTTTGATAAGAAAACATATTGAAATATTTTTTTTTATATTTTTTTTTAGCATTAGCACATAAAATCAATCTAAAAATATATAAACAAAATAATTTAAAAACATTTTTTGTTTTTTGCAAAAACGCTTTTCAACCTCAAAAACAAACTATCAGTTGACAAGTTTACAAAGAAAAGATGGCACAAGAGCAATCTATTTTTAATTTTTTTATTAAGAAAAACAAATCTTTTTTTTATTTTATTTTATAAAAACACAGCCAGCCACACGAGTGCCGGAGCTAAGACTCTAAAGAGAGCACAGGCACAACAGTGTGGTCGATATCGGGGAGAGAAAAAGGAACACGAGGAGGGAGAGCGTTGGGTTAAAAAGAGAGAGAGAGAGAGAGAGAGAGAGAGAGAGAAGGGTCCCACGTGGAGAAAAGAGAGCATGAAGGGGCAAGATATAGTTGAAGGGGCATAACAGCAAAGTGCAATATATAGTTGATATATATATATATATATATATAGTTGAAGGAGCATACCAGCAAATGAAGAAACTCGGTAATTTCTCAAATTTCAAAGTTAACTTTACTTGAAACAGTAATTAATACTTGATGAATTAACAATCTTAATTCAGTAATTTCTCAAATTTCAATGAAAGGTTTGCTATATATATATATGTATGTATGTATATATATGTATGTATGTATGTATATATGCAGAGTTCGTGCTTGGCCCACCCCGTATATACACTCCCCCCTCCCTATATACACATATACCCCCTTCTCAACCACACTACAATACCTCTCCCCTCTCGAACCGTACTGTTCTCTACTCACTTTTTTAGTTAATAGCGGTGAGAGGAAATCTAGAGTCTCTTAAGGATTGGGCAGCCTCGTATGCTGCTGCCACTACATGTTTGATGTCTCCATTTACTTGTTTCGGGGATTTGGCATCCCAGAATGACTTCAACAGTTCTTCAAAAGCAGGAGTTCTAAGTTCTTCGATTGATGCAATGGTTGGCAGGTTGAATGGTCTCTTTCTTGGTGTTGAACAAGATGGTTCGTCCAACTGTGAGTTTGGAGGATGAAGCAGTTCAGCGAACACATAGGCGATGGAGTGATGAATGCTTTATAAAATGGTGGGTTTCGTTTCCAAAGTGAGTTTGATTGTGTTTCTAAAATGAACATGCATGTCATTTGTTTATGCATGGCAGGACTTACCACGTATTCATCCAGAAGACATTTACCGGCATTCTCTGTAATTTCAACAATCTTGTGGTGGTGGCTACCCTTCACTTCCCTCAGATCTTCACAGCAAGGTAAAACCATGGAATTGAAATTTCCACAAGCATCACGGTCAAGATTTAATGAATCTGCAGGCGTTTCATTCATCAGTTTACTTACTTTCATCATGGACAAATATCAATACACTTGCGGAACAAAATACTGACTTTCAATAGATGAGAGGAGATTATTGTTCGCAAGGTCAACATCTTCAACTGCAGCTGATACAGCAGAAGAAAACTGTCCACGAAGGTTTTGGTTGGCTTCGGTTCCTCCCCTATATGAAAAGTGAAAAATAAGCTACCGATCTGAAACAAAAAGCTAGAAGAATACCCGTGGGATGTAGCACACCTAACAATGGAATCCACAGAAGCAACATTGCTTTTTTCTAGGTTGAGCAAGGATTCCTGAGCATTCTTCCACTGTTGGGCACCCATTTTTGCCTTATTTAAACTGAACAAGTTGAGGAACCAATTCAGATCAGAAGAGTGTAGAAGAAAAACAAGAGCATACCACACGACACCAGGATGAAAAATGGTTAAAAACAAAAGGAAAGGAAAACAGATTGCAAAAGTGGCCTATACCAGTTATGAAGAACCTCCTCCAGGACTTTCCTTCCACTTTCCACTGCAGAAGTGTCCTCAAAATGATTGGACTCTGTTTTTTCCATGTGGACTGTCCATTCAGCTTTAATAGAAGACGTGGAATCCTGCATGGTTGACATTTCTTGCTGCAGTTTGTTAGTTCTACTGTTTGCACTTTCCCGGAGTTCATGCACTGCCATTTGCACCTGCACATGCACCAGATGAAGATCAAGCACACAAAAAGCCAGCCAATCAAAATGCCAGCAAACTAACACTGAATATGACTCACTAGTTTTTTCTTCCTCACGTTTGAACTTGCAAGCAGCTCTGCCACTCTCTCCAACAATTGCCTTTCTTCATCCGCAGCACACCCCTAAAGGTACAAGCACAATTTTATTCAAAAAATGCCTCTTAAATTGATCCATGCATTCTAAATTTGACCACAGAACCACCTCAAATTTCTTTTCTAGTTCAGACAATTTGTGATCATTGACCATTTGTGCTTCTTCCACAATCTGGGTCAAGTTGGATGCATGCATGTCTAGAGTCTCGACGAAGGTAACTATGACTTTCGAAACTGATCGTGCAGTTTCTACCGCTCTGGAATGTGCCTGTACTCACAGAATCAAAATAGAAGCATTCATTTGAAAGAAGTAATAAAATCCAAGCATCTCTCAATAAATGGCTATTATATAACTAGATAATAGCCATATATACCAACCTCATGCTGCTGTTGTGCATATGCACCTAGCTTTTCCTGTTGCATCTGAAGATTGCTTTGAAGATCATCAATTAATGCATCAGCTTCTGAAGCAATTCTTTGGAAGAACTGAAACAAACAAATAAACAATCTAAGATACGTGAAAGGAATTAAGATCATTTAAAAGTAGCATACGTTTGATACTTACACCCTCAACAGCATGCGAGTGCTTTGAAACTTCAGAATTCAGACTACCAAAAGTAGACCGAGAATTTTCCTCAAGCTCATTAGCCATATCATCCAAAGCTTTGATACCAGCACCATACATCGTTTTCAGCTTTCCGACCCTTCCTCGAAGTTCTTCAGTAGCCTTCATGAATACCAAAACGATTTGCAAGAAATGACAGACAAGTATGAAGACAAGTTCAATTATCATCATGTTCGTATCCAAACCTCAGCCTTTATCGATACAAATGACTGCATATCTTCCTCCATGTCTTCCAGTTGCTTCTCTTGTTGAGTCATTGAGGCTGCCACAGTCTTATGTAAGATCTCAAGTTGTTGGGTCAACTGGGACTGGAATTTCTGTGTAAGTACTCTGTTTCCGTCTTCAATTTTATCCTTCCGCTCTGAAAACCGTTATTGATAACAATCAATCACCGGTGGTTTCAACATAATAACTAACCTATGTTAAAATTTGGAAACAGTACAAACCAATTTTGGCAAATAATCTGGACACATCTGATGCAGCATTTTCTAGCTCTGATCGAAGCTCAAATGCACGCTCAACTAGCCCTTTCTCTGAAAGAATAACAAAGTTCACGGTCAGGGAACAAGCTAACACATAAGAAGAGTCATAGATGAATGATTTTCAAATTCAATCGTTGAAGATATACAAGATATTTTGAAGCCCATTATCACATAACTGTTCGAGTAATGAAACCAGAGCAAAGAATGGAATCATATCTTTCATCAAGGATCTCCAAAACTTCTTTTACACCAATTCTCTCCAACAATACAGAATTACTAATTGCATTCAAACAATAAAAAAGAAAACTCAAGTACATGTCTCACCAGATTTGAGGAGATTAGATATAAAAAACTCCTTCTCCTTTATAGTTATGTTTGCTTGTCTGTGCTTTTCTTCGAGATCTACTAATGAATTTTCAGTTTCCTCGAGCTTTTTCTGAATTATTGAAGGAAGAGAATAATAAACTCAGATCCTGCTGGTGGAAGCAGAAAAGTGGAGTGAAGACCTACGTGTTGACCACCCGAAGTTACCTTACCTCAGTTTTATCAAGTTTCTCACTTAAATCAACTGTCAAATGCAGCTGAGAATTGTAGAGTTCCTGGATCTCCAAAAATTGCTGATTGCAAAAGACAGAAATAATTAGACTGATTTTTGTGCATGGAAACTGGCAAAGAACCATGCAAAAATCATCATGACGCATACTTTGTCCTTGGATTCTGAATCAAGTTCCATGTGTTCTATTTTTTCAGCCATTTCCTGGACAGATAAAAACACAAGAACTGATCAATATTCAGACTTCAATATAAAGCTCAGTGAAGAATATATCAGCACTTATATGGTAGGAAGTGAACCTTCTTTTCAGCCTCGTCTTGAAGATAACGATCTCGTGGTATATAGATTCCATTTTTCTCTCTGGCAGCATATACCTCTGATAATTTGTTGTTTTTTATAAGAAATCAACACATTAAACAAGTTGTCATATCTAATTGTATGAAAAAGTTTATGTTTATAAGAAATTGAAGGATGCAAAGAACTGCAGCATTCTCAATTCAACTGCATGAATATGTTTATGTATTTTAATGTGAAGGACAGGAGCACCTTGCTTCAGTCGGTCGATTTCAGAATATAGATCCTTGATCACTGCGGATTTCATCATCTTTTGATTTATCTGAGATGGTAGCCGAAACAATATTAGAGCAGTTCCAAAAAGTAGACAGTTGCATGAATAAGAGGAACATGGATTGGTCCAATAACCAAGTGATCTAGACCCAAACTACAATTGTATTGGTCAAATAAGCAACTGACCTCTGGTTTGTTCTTTATATTTTTAGCACGGTGTGCATAATCTAGAGTACTGAGTGTTTCTTCCAGACTCTGAATAGAGGGTGATATCGTGGCGATTATGCATGTTTTTGTTTTCCCACCTAGCGAATCCCTCAATAGCCTGGTTAGTTTGCTATCCCTAGAAGTGCAACCAACCACATTTCCAACCAATGTCACTTTTAAGGTTTGCAATCACTAAAAGGATGTGAAAATAGATAGCATACATGTTATTTATTAGCAGTACCTATATGGAATATGACCAGAACGCTCAACAAGAGTATTGATCACACGACCAAGTGTAAGCAAGCTTTTATTAATCTCCCCTGCTTCCCTTGCTCTCCCCTGCAAAGGTCATTTTCTTTTGGATGAAAAAAGTTCTGAGTGGTGAAAATAACTAACATTTCGATTAATCTAGTATTGCGTCGAGAAATTCGAAAGCATAATCCTGCAGAAATTACAAGAGTAAGATACTGGTGCATAAAACCCACTGAATGCCAAGACTATGTTCCCAGCTGCATCAATCTGTGCTATAGTGTGATAATTTTCTAGTGTTGGAACAACATACCTCTCGGGCACCAGAGCGGGAAATATTCTCAGAACCAGCAAGATCAACAAGATTCAGCTTTCCACATTTGATCATCTCTTCCCCCTCTGGAGTACATTCTTTAATGTGAATGGTGATGGAAAATATTGAGTGAGAGCGACTGCTTTGCTTGTTCAGAAGGGTCTCAGCTGTGCGCCTTTTAGCAGAGCCCTTATCCAAGATTTTGTAAATTTCATTAGCAGTACATACTATCTCTTCTTCCAAGCCTCTTACAAAAACACCTCCTTTTCCATCTTCCATTAGAGCTACGGGTTTCTTAGATTTGTCATCAACAAATTTTGGAGTTTCTTCTGGGGCCAAAAGATCTGTTATTTCCTCATTGTACAGCTCTAAAAACGTAACTTTCATGTTATATTCTGCATTCTGAGCTTCTAATATTTCAAATATTTGTTTAACTGCTCTTGGTATAACACCGGCATCACTTGGAAATTCTCCGTTCTACAAAAGAGAGTAAAGTACAAATACAATTATAAAAAGTTACAGCCAAAAGAAAAGAAAATACAAAAGTAATAAGATAGATGGTGAGGGGAAATCAAACCTTTTTCCTCGCTCCTCCTTCCATTGTGTATGTCTTCCCTGTTCCTGTCTGTCCGTATGCAAAGATGGTGCAGTTGTAACCTTCAAGAACTTCATACACAATTGGAGATACTGCCAAATCATACAAGTCCTTCTGTTTCGATGCTGGGCCAAAAACCTAACCCCCCGAAAAAACAAAGAAATCATCAAAAGTCGTAAACTTTCAAGTCCAATTTACTATTGAGCAAAACCAAAAGCAAAAAAGTGTACAAGACAATAACCTTGTCAAAAAGAAAAGTTCTATCAATCTGCTTGTTAGCAATGTTCTGAAGAGCTGACACTTCCCTTCTACCCTCATTACATGAAATCACCACTGGAGTGTGAACCCTCAACTCATCCTCATTTAGTGGCCTACAGAAACACCACCCCTCATCTGAGAATTAATCTAAAAAGAGCCCAATTCATATATATATATATATATATAAGAAAAAAGAAAAACTGACCTGCAACGCACAATGACCTGCACATTGACACCCTTTTCTTTATCATGTTTGCTGCTGGAATTGGAATTGAAATCCCCAGATCGCAGATCTCTTGCTGACTTATCAGTTGATCGCGGAGTGTGTGATGGCGAAACCATACCTCCTCCTCCTCCTCTTCTTCTCTGCTGTGATGAAGAAGAAGAATCCATATCTCCTTTATTCAATTTCAAAATCTTTTCCGCTGATTCACAACAACAACTCACAAAGTCAGCCCACCCACCTGACCAACTCTCTCTCTGTCTCTCTCTCTCTTTGTCTCTATATTACTATTTATAAAGCAAAAAGAGAGAGAATAAATTCAACTTCTGTGTCTGACTATTATTACTCTGTCAATAGATAAGAATCTTCAAGTCCAATAATATCAACAATAACAAAAATGTGAAGAAGAAGAGTTCCATGAAGGTACATTCTTCTTCTGAAAGAAATCCAAACTCATTCTTTCATCTCAAACAAAATTAGAAAATTTAAAATTCAGATAGCGAAAACATCCATAAAGATCCAACACAATTTTACCTAAACAAATAACAAAGACAAAATCAGATACTGCGACTCAAATGCCGGCCTGCCTTCCTTTCGATGAAGAAATCCAATAATAATATTCGTTTGCTTCGTTTTATGATGAGAGGTTAAGAAGGGAGATGGGAATAGAGAGAGGGAGAAAAAGGATGGGAAGAAGAAGAGTGTAAATTGGATTTGAAGGAAAAGCTAGCAGACCAGAGAGAGAGAGAGAGAGCGCTAATTATAGAAATTGAAAAGACGCGATGCCGTTACAGGTCTCCTTTCCAGCTTGTGAGGAGGACGGACGGCACCCACTCACGCCCGTTTCTTGATTTTCTGACCGTTAGAAATTTTGTTTTCTTGTTTTTTTGAAATTGTTGTCAGAGGTTAGGTTAAATTCTAATTTTTTTAAAAACATATTATATATTTTCAAGTAAGAAAACATTTTAAACACAATTCTTTAAATATTAAATAATTGATGAAAACCTTAATCATTGAAACTCCATTTCAAAAATATTTTTGAATTTTTTTTTATTTTAAATTTTTTTAAATTATTTTGATGTGTTGATATTAATAATATTTTTTTAAATAAAAAAAGTATTATTCTAATACTTTTCTGAACAAAAAAAATATTTTATTTTAACTTATGATAATTAGGTTATAAATCCCATTGGTTTATCTATTTTATTTTATTATATATATATATATATATATATATATATATATATATATATATATATATATATATATATATCTGCTTATTTTAGAAAGTCATGTATGCGACAAGTGACTTTTTATAGTTGTAAAAGAATATTAAAAAGTAAACTAAATAAAAAAATAATCTTTTAGCTCTGATTATTTTCCAAATGTCTTTCAATTTTCTGATATTTTCCAATTAAGTTTATATATATTAAAAAGAGAGAGAGAGAGAGGATGGAGTTGATTTTTGAGGTGGTGGGGGAAGAAAATAAAACAACTATGTCCTCGCTTAAAAGGAAACCTCCCCGCGAATTCTACTTCTCAATTAATTTAGTTTCCTCTAAATGGAAAGTTGTCACCTAAAACTTGAAGGCAAAATCTTATTCAACTTGCTGAGTTTACTTCTTTAATTCTAGTTTCTACGTAATAATCATGACAAAACACACTAGCCTTGTCTTTTAATTTATTCTAATTTGTTTTTAAGTGTCCTAACAATTGTTTTTCAATTTTTTTATATATAAAAATAATTAAAATAATATATATATATATATATATATATATATAAATATTTTTAACATTAACATATTAAAAAAAACTAAAATCATATAAACAATAATTTAAAATAAAATATATTTTAACAAATATAATTATACAGCACATTTATTAACACATTATAAAATATCGCATGAAACTTGCAATTACAAAGTTTATTACAACCCTTAAATAGGGTAAGATATACGACTTCATTTCTTGGTATCATAAGAGTGACAATCAACAAGAGACTTGTACGCTAGCTCCATGTTTGTTTTTGTGTTTTTTTGAAAATAATATTTTTTGTTTTAAATTATTTAATTTATTGATATTATTTTTTAAAATAAATTAATTAATTAAAAAAAAAACCTGCTAGCATTCCCTGTAATACCCTGAGCAACCCAATTTCATACTCTTTTGGTACAAAGAAAATAAAAACAATCATTATACCAAATGATCATGGTTAGTTTGGAAATAGTTCTTATGGTTAAATTTTTAAAAAATAAATATAAAGAAGTTATTTTTATTTATGGTTCGTTTATTTTAAATATATGGTATATATATAAAAATAAAAAAGGTTA
The DNA here is from genome assembly GCA_027405865.1 of Salix purpurea. Lineage (NCBI taxonomy): Eukaryota > Viridiplantae > Streptophyta > Magnoliopsida > Malpighiales > Salicaceae > Salix > Salix purpurea. The sequence goes on from JAOWLH010000001.1 coordinate 7,979,595, forward strand.
TCATAAGAAAACATGGTATCCAATGTTTTTCTTAACTCGTTTTTTTATGAGTCCCTCCAATTTTACCACTACTATTTTCTTACCAAACACTAAAAAACTATGCCTCATTGAAAATACTGGAATCACCACCAAGAAATAACTAAAAGAATCATTTGGAAACGTTATATAAGAGTGTAGTTGATATTGTTTTTTAAAGTATTTTTTATTTAAAAATATATCAAAATGATATTTTTTTTTATTTTTAAAAAATTATCTTTGATATCAACACATCAAAATGATCTAAAAAATAAAAATAAAAATTTAAAATAGAAAATAAAAATAATAAATTTTTATTTTTTTCAAAAATATTTTAAAACGCAGTATCAAACACTCATGAATCAAGTAGCAAAACAAAACCATGCTTTTACTAGATGCTGTTAATTAGTTATTTTTTATGTTTTTAAATAATTTTGATATATTAATTATTTTTATATTTTCAAATAAAAACACTTTAAATATTTTTTTTATCACCGCAGTATCATTTACAGGTGAAATCATCTCATCTTCGTAAAAGCAATCACAATCTAAGAAATCACCTCCAATCATGGCGGGGATAAAAGATGCAGTCAAGAAAGCACCAAACACGGCCACAATTCGAAGATGCTATTTTGCTTGTACCTTACGGCGGAGCCGCCACATAGATATCGCCTGAGAGTGGGGTTAGACCGTAGATGTTCACATGCTATCAATAACTCCTGTTGCTGGGCTTGAGCTTCTGATGGGATATTCAACACTGACCGGTTCTTGCTCATGCAAACCAAATCATTTTGTAAATTATAAAATTACTTTTTTCCATGAAAACACAAGTTATTTCCTTGATATAATCTGACTGACTTACCTTGTCTTACCTTGTTTTTCATGAATAAAACTATTTACATGATATTATTTCTACATGGTAGTATTCATCGTTATTCATACTATTTATGAATAATATATATTTTTCAATCAATATATTCTAAGGTTTTGCTAAGGAAAAAAAGATGCAATTTTTTTTTTTTTATATATAAGTTTTCATCGAAATCTCGAAGAACCTTCTATATACTAGCAGATCCCAAGTTATTGACATATAACATAATATTTAATTCAATTTCTACCCAATCATCCTAGGTTTACACAACCATAAACATCATCCTCATCACAACTACAATAAATAAACCAAACATTTAACAAAAATCATCAATTTGCACCGGAGTTAAAATTAATCCAGTCACACTTAATAGAGTACAACAAAAGGAGTTAATTTTCATACATTCCAGTTTTTTTTTTTTTTAAATAGTAATTATATATATTAGTTTACCAACATTTAATTTATACAAAATACTACTAGATACAAAAACTAATAAACAACATATTTACTCTTGGCATCCAAATGATGGACCTGAAAAAAAATACAAGATAATTCTATTAAAAAATAGAAAAATAGTATTAAAGTTACTAAATTCACAGTAAGCAATCATAAAAAATTATAATAATCAACATAACTATTTGAAACATAAACTAACTTCCCTCGCTTATGTACTTTCGATAATAAGTACTGTTGATACTCTCATCACCCTACCGACATCGGCAATTAGAAAAGAGCCTTTCCTAGGTCCCTAACATACCTTCTCATTCAACATACGTGAATGTATATTAAACATTGCACCATAATCCTTTTATTCAAAATTCTAGCATGCACTAGATTTATATTAACTTGTGCATAGTGATCTCTATCCCTAGGATCCTGATATACATTGAATGTATAACAATCATTTATGACAATCCCCTTACTCGGGATCCTAACATACACTAAAATATATGTTAGTTATTTTTGACAATCCTCTTATCTAGGATCCTAACATACAATAAATATATGTTAGTCATCATAATGTTTTGTTCATTCAGTATGATCTATATTGACAATACTGCTAAAACTTGACAATTTTACACAAAAATTTGACTTCCATCACACACATGCCTTAAATATTTTTATGGATAAATCACATCTTTTCAAACTTCTTACTAAAAAATTAAGCTTAATTCACACATTTACATTATGAAAATTAAATAAGAAAATGTAGGCATGAATCACTTACCTGCTATGGATGCTCTGCTTGTGGTCCCCTGTTGTTGTTGCACCACACTCGTGGTCCCTCTTACAATTACAGAAAATTCTCATAAATCATTTTCAGCCAACGATACACTTCATAATGACCACATGAAAAAACAATCCAATAAGCCTTCAAATTCATTATTCATTCTTTTTTATTTTAAAAAAAATATATGCATCCTTTATCCAATCAAAATATTGTTATAAATGCTCATTTTCAAATATAATTTGTTTCTTTTTCATTAACATCTCTAACTTTGTTGCTTTGCGAACTCCCACTTCACTTTTTTTTTCTTCTCAAATCTGTTAGGAGAGGTTGCATTCCCTCATTTGTCTATAATTTCCACTATAACTGCAGTTATAAAACTTCATTTTATACAAAATTGATCTCGTTATAAAGCTAAAATGCAGGGTTACGACTCTCCTCAAGGGAGAAAAACTCAGCTCTACCCCTAACCTTCATGAAAGTCATCATAAATATGGCCTTCTATCATGCAGAGTATGCCTTGCTAAGCCACATTTGGTGACCCAAAACTGAAGTTTTAAAATTCAAAATAATGAAAACAGTTTTCTTATATGGTAAACAACTAGAACTACAATTCCTACAATGGAAACATATCTTAATTTCCTTATTTTCCACACAGATTCTCTCCAAAAATCAATAGACTAATCTGTTAATTGATATTTAATATCATTTTCCCCCTTCTTAAACACATTTGGCCTAAACTTGGCTTGGGAAAACAATAGTTCCTTTATTTTTTCATGTTCAATCCATTCATTACACAAATATTTATATCCAACACAGCATATACAATAATTATTATGAAAAACACATAATCTTTCCCTCCAAATTACTCCCCTCCATGGTCGACCTGACCTTTCTTAGTGGGCTTCCCCTTTTCCTTTCCATTTGTCTTGCCAGGCACCCGTTTGGCAACGTGGTGCGTTCCACGTTTGCCAAACGGGATGGGGTTTTGGTGTTTGGTTTTGACCAAACGCCATTTTATTTTAGTGGGTCCCACCCCATTTTTACACCCAAACGGCGTTTTTTGAAAAGCACCTGGAGGTGCTTTTCAAACGCCGTTCGGGACTGCGTTTTGATAACGAAAAAACACATCATCATCTTCTCCTCTCATCTTCCAGAAATGTCTACCCCGCGTGAATACATGCATTTTGCATGTAAAAATGAAAATGATCAGTGCCTCGCCATGTCTGCCAGAAAAATGAAAAATGAAGGAAAAATTGTAATATCACAGCCATTTTTTCACCTCTCTCTCTCTCTCTCTCTCTCTCTCTCTCTACCTGCGAACAGCCATGGAAGTCGAGAGCTTCCAACGCTTCCTCCGGCCACCACAGGCCACCATTTACGATGAAACCACCACAGGAAGAACCACCTCGGCCTCTTCTATCCGTCGGTATCCTCCTTTTAAGCTCTCGTCGTGGTCGGTGAACAGTACCGCCACCTTCCAAGGCTGTTTCCGGCCACCACAGGCCACCATTTCAGACGCCACCACCACAGGAAGAACCACCTCGGCCTCCTCTACCCGTCGGTATCCTCCGTTGAAGCTCTTATCGTGGTCGGTCGGAAGCCATTTCACGTGCAGGTGCGCTGCACTGTCGAAGAAGACGTGCACAGTGCAGCGCACCATTTCACTCTTCTTCGTTAAACTGGGCTGGGCTGGGCTGCTCTCGGCCCAGCCTGGGCTGGGCTGGGCTACTCTCGGCCCAGCCCAAGCTGGGACGGCCCATTTAGCTGGGTGAGGCCCAGTCCGAATTTAAAAATATATAAATATTTTTAAAAAAATGTGTAGATACAGATCAATCTTAAATGGAAGGAAAATATATGTTCGTGATGAAATTGCAAATAGTTTGATGGGAGAATAAAAAATAATATTTGTTTTTTCATGAATTATTAATTACATAATATTATTATCATTATTAAATTTACAATATTTAAAAAAATTATATATATATATATATACCCTTTTAAGTAATTTCACAAGTTAAAAGCAGTTTGTAAAGTTTGGAAACCAAACACCAAAACTCCTTTTTCTTCAACCTTCAACTCAACCACAGTTTTAACCAAACACTTAACTGCTTTTTTTGAACCACAGTTAAAAACTCCATTTTTAAAACTCCATTTTTTCAACCACAACCACAACCGCAACCGCTATACCAAACAGGCCCCAGGTAGCTCTAATTTCATCTTATTTCATGTCATATTCATCAATTACACACAATTCCATATTTCCCCCAATTTTTTCCAAAGAACCCTAACTCAATTCTCATAAAAAAATCATGCAATTTAACAATAAAGTCAAGAATTTTTATATGCATATAAGAAACACCATACCAAGAAAGGTTTAAAATTCTAATTTCTTGTGAAATCACAATCTCCTCCCTTTCTATTTCTTCCTACTGCTGCCAGCTCCAAAACACTTTTTTCTCTCCAATAATACTCCAAATCATTGTGTTTTTTTTATGTTTGAATGTTTTGGTAATACTTAATAGCTCCTTTACTTTTTTTTAATTCCAACTTTGAAGCTCGTCTCACATGCTAGCGTGCATTATCCTTTTTCTTCTTCCACTTTGTTCATTTTAGCCTCTCATTGTATAATAGCTCCTCAATTGAGTCCTATTCCATCCCCCTCGAGTCAAATACTCCCTTTTTAGTTCAATTCTTAACTTTTCAAAAAAATTTCAATTTAGTCCTACATTTTAATCTAGTTGTCATGTGATTGTTTGATCCAAAATTTCTTGTGTTCAAGATGGTCTGGTGGCATGAATTAGTAATATTTGCAGGTCCTCTTCAGCATGAAATAGTAATACTTCACAAATCCAAAGGAATATAGCCTGGTTTATTATATAGGATAACAATGCTGGATTTTCAATCCATCACAGTTAAGTCGCTTAAAGCTAGTCTTCAAATATAGAACCTAACAATCCATGGCATGGATAATTAGTAGTTCTGTTGATAAGTAGCTAAACATGTTCAGCTCTCTTATCTTTTATGGGTGCACAGCAGTGTTGTCTTCTCCATCTGCTATTCTCAAGCATTCAAGGTATGACTTGCCATCCAATTTTCGAGAAAAAAATTCCTTGAAGTACTTCTCTGTAGGGACGCTCCGGAAGATTGCAGGATTATGCTTGCCAAGAAGACTGGGAGCAGGGCCTAGGACAGAGTCTAGGTTGGAGCTGTAGAATGTAGCAACAGAGAGTCTCTCCTTTGCTGAATTCACTTTTGCCCTATGCTCAACGCTCCTATAAACACCATTGCTAATTATCTGCAGAGAAAACATGAACGACAATTTTATGTGAAGGCATGCCAGTTTCATGTTTACTTTTTCATTAAAAGTTATATATATGGCCCGGGTGATCTTATTGGATGTTCCCCATTTGAGGTTCTGATGGAAAATCAACAAATATATAAATGTCAAATTAGAAAGCAATTCACATTCTTCTCCAGGCACATTGCATCTCTCATAGTTAATCTAAAAACCCTTTATGGAAGAGGTTCACATCTCACTATCGCCCTCAATGCTTCTGAGAAGTTAGAGGTCTAATTCTGCAGTCCCTATGAATGAAAACGGAGCATCTCACATCATGGAAACAATGGGAAGCTAGATGCATGAATTGTGATCTTACCAATTTCGGATTCTTCTCGGAATCTATCTTTTAAGGTATCCAAAATCAAGTGGAACATTATTCGAGATCCAACATAATGCAGACATAACAGTGAATAACCAATTTCTCCTTTAAATTTATCATTTTATGCAAAGAAAAAACCATGTTAGCCAAGAGTATTCTATGCAATTTTGAGTAAAATGACATCGACTTATATATCTTTGCCCATTCATTAGAGGTTAGCTATTGAGATTAATGCTTAACATGTTTAACCATGTACAATCCAACCAAGCAGCTTGTAGACTACTACACTGAGCAAGCGGAAAAAGCAATACCTCTGTAATGTCACCAACATTAACAACAAAAGCATTTGGAAGTGGTTTAACAGGAATCCATCTCCCTTCCTTTCTAATTTCTAGTCCTTCAGTATCACTGAGCTGAAAGAGAATTGTTAAAGCATCAGCATCAGAATGGGGACTGAACCCAATAGTCTTTTCTGGTTCAGGACATGGTGGATAGTAATTCATTCTAATCGATTGAACTCCATCACTGAATAGCTCTTTCATTTCCTCTGCATCCATCTTCAAACCTTTTGCCATATGACCCAAAATTTCCCTGGCCAGCTTTTTAACTTCTGTACTGTATGTTTCCAGAGTCTCTCTGCAGTTAAAATATGATAATTTAAATTGAAATGAAAAAAAAAAAATGCTAGTAAATATTAAACTCTAGCCTCAATGTCATGCGTTATAGCTTCACCTAGACTCCTAATTAATGAAATAAACCAGTCAGCTTTTATGTTTGTGCATTTCACAAAGTGGATTTTGGGTCCAGGAAGAAAGCGAGGATGGAAGAGACATACCTGAGGTTTGGAGTGAGTTTGTCAAAAAGGTCACTCATTCTTAGATAAATAGGAAGGGTTGTGACATAGAACATATCTGACCAGTCTAGCTTCTGCTCCTCTGATAACACAAAGAGCTGCCCAAATCCCTCATGATTATCTGGCTTCTGCCACAGCCTCTTCTTGTCTTCGTATGGAAGTTTGAAGAAATTATCAACTTGTTTCTTGAATTCTTCCAGCAATGCACTGCTGACTCTGTGGTTCACAACCTGTTTATAATATACCATCGACGACAGTTAGCACTGGTGGCACAGGTCAAAATATAATGTAAAATTAACATGAAGGAAAGGCCCATTCACGCCTGGAAGAAACCCCACTCTCTGCAAGCAGAGTGCAAGCTGTGCAGCTCAGAATCCATGGAATCTTCAATAGTCAGTCTTTCAAGATCGATAACAGGGATCGGCGAGAGTAGCAGTGACGCCTCGGCTGAGATGATTGAAGGATCTTGATCAGGTCGTTCATACCGAGGTGGGATCTTGGTCATAGACTCTTTGGCCATCTCTTGAACGCTAGGTATAATCATGGATTTTCCAAAGCTCACTGCTTCTAGCGATGACTCCATCGTCAGCACCGAATGGTCATAAAGCCTTTTAGAAACCCAGTTCCTGGAGAAAGAGCGGTGCCTGGCGAGACCCGTGCACCCCCACTCCACAGTCAACAACACTCTGGTTGGAGTTATCCTCAATTACAACAGTTCAAACAAGACTTAAATGTAAAATATAAAGAAAATACATGGTCAATTCTAAGCTCATGATAATATTATATTGATCTAAGTATTTATTCTACTTATTTTCTAACCTCAAATTTCGAGAGCGCAAGTGGAAGTCGCTAGACAATAGCTAAAGAGAGAGAAATATTAGCTGTTGCAGTTTCAACAATTTAAAATGGTCAATTTTAGTGCTAAAGAATTTCATTCGATAAGAATAATCTGATACCGTTAGATTTTATCCCTTATCTTACCACAAAAGGTAAATCAAGCCTTGGAATTTTTTTGTGTTTTCAGGTTGTTTTTGTAATTCTCAACTGATTGCCTGTTATATTCAAGATCATAAATGAATTTATTGAGGCTTTTAAAGCAATAAATTTTTAGGTGTTTTCATGTAGAAATCTGATTAAAATAGAAAAGCATAATGCACCGGATTTATATATTTTTCTATTATTTTATAAAAATATTGCAGACTTTGTATATCTCTAAAAGAAATTTCTTTAGCTTTTTTCTCTTTCTAATTTTTTTGTTTTAATTCTTATTATTTATTATCCCGCATCAAATTTAGTGGGAAATTGTTTTGTTGTCTGCTCCAAACATGACCTGGATGAAGGAGATAGTTTTGAAGCATCGATACAGGAAACACTAGATTTATAAATGGAAGACATGAGCTGATCCTGGAATGTTTCTATTCTTCAAACTCTATAGTTGCATGCATGCATGCATGACTTTGAATTGTTGGTGTTTGGAGAATTTCTTCTACTCTATTCTCTTTTGCATTCCTTTGTTTGGCTGAATGCATCTTCTAACCTGAATCCTCCGAAATTTAGTTTAGACTTTAGAAGTTGAATAAGCGTTCCAAATTTTGTTTCCCGACTCTTTAGATGGATTTCATGAGTTTATATAGCATTTTTGCTATTTATATCATAGTTGTCAGTTTTATTTCGACTAAAACGGCCGAAACATTTCATATTGGTTAAAAAAACAAGACAAAACAATATTATTTTTACTTCGGTTTAAATTTCATCTTGTTCCAGATTTTTCAGCCAAAACATACCGGTATTACTTCATTTGTACCATTTCAGCTACAGTAAAAAAAAATCATCTCATGCGCCTCCTCATCTCCCGTCTGGACAAATTGTTACAAGTCATTGATATGACATGATTTTCTTGCTTTTTTCCATACAGCATCAAATTAATTTTATAATACTTGATTTATATATATATTGAAAATATGAGAACCAAAATCAAAACACTAAAAATTTTAAAAAATATATTATAAAAACTAAAAATTACATTTAATTTTTTTGTTTTTTAATTTTTTTCATATATATAATTAATTATATATAAACAGTACAATCCAAAATGGTATGTCAAAACACTCCAAAACTAAAATATTCTATTCTAATTGAAAAAAAAATAGAAGCAAAATTGACAACTTTGAGTTATATTTCATTTACATTTTTAGAGGCGACCCACATCAGCATATCTTGTAGATACTGAAAAACAAGCTAAGAAAAAAAGAAAAGGAGCACGAAGCTAGACTTTTTCATATCAATTTTGATAGCATTATAAATAAATAAATAATAGCTGCTTTTTAACAAATTCACCTTTTACAAGTGAATTTGTCAAGATTCATAATCAAAGTGTCAAGGCCAAAATTTTAAATATAGTGGAACACCCACCTGTAAGATCTAAAAACAAAATTTCTCCACCTCATGACAGAATTCTTCTATCTTTTTTGCATTCTATCCTGCTCCTGATAATAAAAAAAACAGAATTAAATAAAGTTCTGGTCACACCTTCGGCTTAAATATTTTACTTCTCTTCTTGAAAGCCATGGGATTCAACAAAAGCTTCAGAGGAAATGAAGGTTGTTTATGAGATGTCCTCCGCTTTGCTCTCAATTTCCCTGCATTCACAAAACATGAAATTGTTCATCTAAGGAACACACACAAAATAAAGGCAGAAGGAGTGAATCGTTAGAAAGACTTTATTCCCTTTTTGAGGCATTAAGAAGACAATTAAATAAAGAAACAGGAATGTCTGAGCAGAAGTCAAGTTTTGTGATCAGGATTCACTGCCATTTTATCTGGTTTCCAATAACCACCGTGATATGAAGGAAGCAAAGATTATCAACAGATAGATATGGTGGAACATCCTCAAAAGAAAATGAATCGGAACACTGAAATTAGAATTAGATGATGCCAAAAATAAAAACAGTTGTCAGAGTAGAAACTCTAGACAAAATCAATGAACTTAATACCATTAATCTCATGCACCATGATAATCAAAGTAAATTTTAAAAAATAATAATTTTGAAAACCAGAAAAATCATCAAAGAAAATAAAGCATGATAACTGTCATTACAGCATCCAACTCGCAAAACTAATTGAAAGGATACCTGATAGAAATGTAACCGATGCTGTATGTTTACTTTCAACACTAGCTTCTTCATGTATTTGCTTTGTCATTCCCTCTTCCTCCAGAGACATACAAGTTTCAACAGAAGAGTCTTTAGCTTTCAAATCATCATCCATGACAAGAACACGTCTAGAATCAGCATCTCCATGCTCTTGCTCCTCCACAGCTAGCTTCTCTAGGTTCTCGCCACTTGCAACTGAAAGGACATCTTTGACAATCATGCCATCAAAGGTTACAGAAAGTGGAATATGATCCACAGGTGTAATTGTTTCATCTCCAGATTCCTCAAGGTGTTCTCTACCCATAACATTATTGGTCACATATGTATCATCTTCGTCCATCATAACTTCAAGCTTATTGGCAACCAGAGAAATGTTTTCAACTTTTGTGTCATCAGTGGCAAGAAGAGGGACACAATCTACAATAGTAGTCAAATCACTTTGTGACTCTCCTAGATGCTCACTGCTTGAAACTTTTTCAGTCAATGGAATATCTTCTTGATCCTTAACATCCATCTCCATTGAATCTTCATTCAAAGAAACATCTTGTGGACATAAAACTACAAAAGAATCTTTCGAGCATGAGGGGTTCTCCATCGGAGGAGCAAGAAAATTAGCATTCTCACATGAAGTATCTATTTTAGCATTAGCAACACAAGTATTATTAATGTCCATGGAAGATGTCTGGTTCATCACACTCACATTCAATAACACAACATTTATTTCACAACTAGGGATGCATTTTTGTGATTGCATATCATGCCTTTCATCTACTATTGAAGGAAGTATAACATCTGATATGTTTGGATTCTTGGATTCTTCCTTGATGGTGCTCACATGGCTTCTACTTCCCTCGGACTCGGTGAAAGCCCTTGTATCATCACTTGGTAAATTCATTTCTTGAGAATTTTCATTGCTGGAAGTTTGGTTCTTCACTGAAGCGTTGTCTGATGAAGCCTGATCTGTTTCAAAAGGAAAATCAAATTCACCAGGCTTTTCAGATACTCCACTAATTGCAATTGGCGCCTCAGTTGCCTGAATAGTAGTTAAAAAACTTGCACCATTTGATGCCATGCCGTTTAAAACCTCAGAAAAATCAATTGCTTTGGCAGTTGTGGATACTCTAGCAGTGGCAGAAAAAGACTTTTCTATATCACCCAGTTGTAAATCCCCTCCACTGGAGATTGGATCCCATTTCAGCCAGTTCACAGAAATAAGTTCCTTTGTGTCAGATATTTCATCAGATGATATTGGCTCAATTCTGATAGCTTCTTTGTAAAAGTGTTTTTTCCTTAAGGCATTTGCTATCAGATTCCTACAAAACATTTTGAAAAGATGACAAATTAGCTCACCATAATTGTGTTACTACAATTAAGTTTTTGCATGATTTCATACCTACAATTTTTTGAAATGGCTGTTTTAGCTCGTTCCATAGAAAGACCAAGCAAAGATGACAAATTAGCAACATCATATGGCCCTCTAAAATCATTCACAGAGCAAGCAGCACTTGTTAAAATGATATTCTTTCCACGAGTCCAATCCACTAGTAACTGAAAGTTCAGAAAGAGTGTAGCTCAGATGATTTGTCAAAACATGCATAAAATTTAATATTTATAGTTGCAGGATGAATCACATGAGAATCACAACTATTTGTTTTTTTTTTCCAATCTTTTAGGCTCTATTGGAGTAGGGATCCCAATGGACACCACAGTCCCAAATAATGCTTTAATTTGAAACAGCCTCAATCCACTTTGAATTTCAAAAATCAATAAATCAATGCTTTTGCTTCCAGATGAGTAGAAGATTCAACAATAAAATGAACTTGGCAATACAGCAGGAGCTTGGGTGCTTCAAGTTGACAAAATTGACAGTTGTAAATGATGTCTAGCTAAGACACTATATATATTACAAGAAAACCAATGTTTAACAAAATGTGTGTGCATGAAAAAAAACCAATGTTTGGATTATCAACCCCTACAAAAAGATGGTTGTTTAACAAATGATAAATGAAAGCACTATGAATAGGCGCACTGCAGAATATGCTCACATGACTAGCAGCACATGCATAAAAGAGCTAGATCATATTAGTGGATCGCTATCCAAAGGGTAAAAAATGTGCCAACCCCTTTGAACTATTGGCCAAAATGTAGATAGACCCTGAACAATTTGTGAGGACCAACTAGGCACCAACAGTTTCCATGATATGGTTTATACATGGTGCAGGCTGATGGCTAAACTCATGAAACACTATATGTAAAATTCAAAGTGTGTGTTCCCACGCATATTTCAGCGATCACTTGTTCTGATATTGTTTTTGTGGAAAATCACCTCATCAGAGAAATGAATCGCATGTCATTCAAAAACAAGAAATGAGACCAACTCTTATAGTTCTTTTTTACCATAGCTTTTTTATATAAATTTGATTTCACTTATCACTAAACTTTATCAAGCAGCATTAAACTATCCCACAACTCACCTTCGCACTGGGTATCATTTGCCTCCTCACTTGAATATCAGCAATAAGATCAGAATAAGTAATTTCGAAATACACTCCCCGCTGATTATCAATACCGAAAGGAAGAAAAAAAGATTAGATAAAAACACCAACAAAAGGAAAGAAATTAAAAATGAAATGAGAATGCAATTGATCAACAAACCTCTATGGCCGCTTTAACCATAGGTAGCTTCAAACGGAACGATAACTTCTCAGAAAAATCAATGGCAATTATATCCACCTAAATAAAATAAAATCAATATTAAATACAAAACCCAGGAGCAATTTTCAATTTTACTTTCTGAACAGCAAAAAATTATAAAAGCAGCAGCAGCAGCATCAATAATAATACAGACCTCGGCTTTAAGACAGGCGTGATCAAAAGCAGTTTGACTCAGAGGCTTAACAGCAACAAAATCGTAAGTCTTCAAAACAGGATTCCCAGAATTAAGCACCTGGGCCTGAGAAGGAGTATCAGCAGAGACAGTCAAGCGCGTGTACTGACGGAAAGGGGAGGAGAGTGGGATTCCGAGGAGGTCACGGTGGAAGTTAACGGAGAAGGCAAGGGAAGGAGCTACATCGAGTAAAGAGGAAAGGGACAAAAGTGGGATTGAGCAACGGTCGTGGTCAGACATGATACCTTTGATGTTCCGGTTGTACGCGATGCCACTGTATCCGAGCTCCATGGCTTTTACAGCAAGTTTTATGCGTGTAGTTTTCGTGATGTCTTGGGGTATGTTGAGGTCGAAGAATCCCCCCATGTCGAGCTCTTTCACTCTCAGATGATTTAGGGTTTTGATAAGCGGTTTGGATTGTTGGTTCTTTCTTTGACACCTTCGTTTAACTCTAAATGTATTTATCACTCAAATTATCAATTCGGTCCTGATTCTTTTTAATTTCTCTCAAATGTCAATGTGGCTCTCCTATCGATTCGTTGTTAGCATCGGCTAAAATAAATCGGTTGGGTCACCCCATCCTATTGGGTCACGTCGGGGTCAAAATAAATCGGATAAAAACCCAAAACTATTAGGGGCATTTTAATAATTTCACAAGAATTCATTCGTCATTCGTCACAATTGAAAGGGGGCGATTAAGTTTTCTTCATTTTTATAATATGCTTTAAAGCTTGCGCATTTAAGTATTTTTCTTTTTCTAGAGCAATAAATATCAAGTTTTTGTTCAAGGATATTTTTATATTTTCACTTTAGTTTTCTTTTTTAAAAAAGAAATTGCTCACATTTGTGTCTCACATCTTAGCGCAAGTCCAATTTCCATTTTATTTATTTTGAACGATACATGTGAGGGCTATTTTTGAAAAAAAATAATTTGTTTTGGTTATAAATGATTATTTTTTATTTCTTCTCTCCCCCATTTATTTCCATGTTTGTCATTTTAAAAGTTTCAGCATGTTACTCCTTTGAATCAGGTCTTGTTTTTTTTATTTGGAATAACTTATAAAACTGGAATTCTTTTTAAATTTTATCCACCTTCAAAAACATTTGTTATCGCTATTTGTTTTGTTTAAGACAATTTTGTCCATCCGAATCCCGCTCCATAACACAACATTTCACTCGCTGAATGCTATATGGCCAGGCATGCCACCGCCCTTGTGGCTGCTGCCGCGGCGGCGTCGTACAAAAAAGGAGCTCAATTTTGGAGAACTTGGGCCTCTGTGGAATTCCAGAATAAGCCTATGTTTTAAATAGTAATTAATACAATTATGTCTAATCGAAATCTAATATTGTGCGTGCGTCAAGGTCCATAACAACCCTTGTCAGATTGAAAAGCGGAGGGTCAAGATAATGGACCAAGATTAGCCGAAGATAGACCAAAACCCTTCATTTGGTGCTCATTCTGCCTTGTGTTTTGAAGGTCTTCTCGAGCCAGAATGTCGCCACCCACTTGTACATCTCCCAACAAACTTGAGAACCTCGTCGATTAGAATAACTGGGAGAGCCACGGCCAGCACCAAAACCCATTCATTCAGGCTGAGAGGAACGATCCCAAATACCTGTGCTAGGAAAGGCACGTAGAGAATCAGAAAGTGCAAGCCAAAGGAGACAGACATGGCGAGAAGGAGCCATGGATTCACCCATGGGGGCATTCTCACGAGGCTGCAGTCCTCGGACAGGGCGTTGAGGGAATTGAACATCTCAATCGCAACCAACACGGTGAGGGAGAGAGTTGAAGCCTTGATTTTCCCAGATCGGAAGTATTCGCATGGATTAGCATCAAAGTTGAACACTTGAGACCCAGCTGTGAATGGTGACACGGAAAAATCCTTCCAAGATTCACACTGACCCCAGTTAGCGAGCTGAGAGTAGGTTACTAGACTATGGCCATCTCCACTGAGGTCAATACCCATGAATGTGTGATGTGTGTACCATATGATAAATACACCAACTGTTGCCATCCCAACATAGAGCCCAATCACCTACATCAAGGACACATTAAGGTTAGCAAGAAAAGGAATGCTTTCTGACTGGGGAGATAAAACAAGATATCTGATCTGAGGTAAAAACTGTTTCTGTACCAGGTAGCGAAATAAGATCCAAGCAGTAATTAAGGAGTCGTCACTCTTTCTAGGAGGCTTTTTCATTATATCTCCGTCTGGCGGATTGAATCCTAACGCTGTTGCTGGGGGTCCATCAGTGACCAGATTAACCCAGAGAAGCTGAACAGGGATCATTCCTTCTGGAATACCCAAAGCCGCAGTCAAAAATATTGAGGCAACCTCACCGATATTTGAGGAGATCATGTACCTGTAATAAATGTGATTCAAGGGAGAAAATGGCGAAGGAAAAAGAAGATTACTTTGAGGTAATAATAAAAAAAGTTGTTTCGAACTGAATAAACATGCAATCCCAGAATAGGAGGAAGACCGTTAATGAAGATCTTCAAGTCAGAGAAACCAAGTTCATCTAGTATTTTCACTACATGAGATTTAAGGTTGTATGACAGGTACAAGTTACTTATGATGCAAACTTTTCACATAATGAAAACACAAATCTCATATTATCTATTCATATAAAAAGGTGTTACAGATGTACAAACATTGCATAGGCACACATGATTACCAACACATGCACAAAAAAGCTGTAGAACATGGGCGCTGATTGGACCAAGTTCTCATTTGTCAGGGCATATCAATTTGAGAACTCAAGCATCAGTACAGTTAAAACCAAAATTCTCCATGCAACAAAGTTTTTAAATTCTAAATGCACAGAACAGTACAATATAAAGCACCTTAAAGTTCTCTACAAAATATCATTTTGTCATTGCTATAACAATACACAAAAAAGATGTATCCCAATTAGGTGGATTCTCAACCTAAACAACAAAAACACTGCTTGAACAAAGATCCAATCTGATCAGAGCATATCAATTTGAAAACTCAAGCATCACTACAGACAAAACCCAAAATTCTCAAGATGAACCAAGAGCAAGAAAGATGGTTCAGTACTTGATGACATCATCTATATATAACCATGTTAAGGAGTTGTTAACCTACTAAGGGGTTCTGGGGGTGTTGAGGGGGGGGAAGGTTTTGAAATTTGTGCTAATTTATTTTCCATTCAAAATCATCATTGATGTTCTCTCTTTTTCTATGACATGCCCTTTATGTCCATTGGGTCCCATTAATACACATAATGTATTATTATTATTAATCAAATTATTAATTTAAACTTTGATTGGAATTTATTCATCCCCACTATAACACATCATTTTTAACATACCCACCACAAATCCTTAACACTTCACCCTTCAACCATTTTTTTTTTTTTTGCACCCTGGGGCCTTAACACTTCATCTCTTAGCACTTGAAATTCTAGCATGCTAATGAATCTTATTTCAAGTGAGGAATCAAAGCTCCATAACATGCATAACAACCAATGCTAGATCCACCAGGATGGCTAACTATTTATCACAGACAAACATACTGGTTTGTTTGCCAGAAACTAACTATTTACGAGGACCAACCAGGTGAAGACAAACAGAATTCATGAAACCCTCTCAATAAATTTTGAAGTGTATGTTCCTGTGTGAATATCAAAAATCACTTGTTCTTTTGTCAGATCAAGTTGAAGGGATCCCCTTCTTAATTTTATGTTTTGGTTACTAGTCCTTCATTAAGAGGGTTTACATAGAAAAAGTACTGCTGCTTGTATAAGAACTTGAAGTACTAGGAACTCTACACATAAGGTCTGGAACCTTTCAATAAAGAATCAGAGTTTATGTTTAAAAATTTCCAGCTACAAGTTTTATCGATAGTTTGACAGAATCACACTTTGGTGAGACACTTATGCACCCCAGGTATGAGGGCTTAGGTTTTCCTCCTTCGAAGTCTCCTAGAAATCTAGCAATGTCTATCAATAGCTTCCAGCAAACAAACCCCAATATTGAACCATCAGAACTTAACCTAAAACCCCTCAAAACACTATTAACATTACTGTTCACAGCCCCTAAAACAGTACCAGAACAGCCCTTCCCGTGTCAATTGTGCTCCAGTCCACCAATAATGCAATTATCTTACAGAATATATCAAACCTGATAAAAGCCTTCATGTTGTTGTAAATGGACCTGCCTTCACCAACAGCAGCAACAATAGTGCTAAAATTATCATCTGCTAACACCATGTCAGAGGCTTCCTTGGCAACCTGAAAATGAGTATTTGGTATGTAAGTAAATGCAGTTCAAAGCAGCATGGACTAGTTAAGTTGACTAAAATGCCCTAACTACATGATATATGATACAATTGCAAAGCAAACAACAAGGACAACAAACCATGAGATCTATTTAAAGCACAAGAAGTTGGCCAATAGGCTTTCTCATACAATTACATCCACAGAGGTGCCCATTAACTGCATAAAGTCCACAATTTAAATCCACCAAATTACCATAAACTTACCTCTGTCCCAGCAATGCCCATTGCTATGCCAATATCAGCCAACTTTAAGGCAGGGGCATCATTTACTCCATCTCCAGTCATAGCAACAACTTCGCCGTCCTCTTTAAGCAACCTCACAATTTCTTGCTTATGCCTTGGTTCAGCCCTGGAGAACAACAGCCCTCCACTTTGTCTTAAATGAGTTTTTTTATCAGGATGGCCCATAAACTCTCTGCCAGTCAAGCTTTTAGAACTGATATCATCATAAGGTCCAAAAACACCAATTTCATGACAAATTGCTTCTGCTGTATTCTTGTTGTCTCCTGTAATAACCATGACACGGATTCCAGCTGCTTTGCAGTCCTCAATGGCTTGACGAACTTCTTTCCGAGGAGGATCCTTTTACAATTTGGAATAAAATAATGAATTTAAATTATGGTTGAGAAAGCGAGAAAACAGACCAGAAACAGAAGATAGATGAAGCAACTCACCCTGAGCCCAGCTAAGCCAACAAAAGTAAGGTTGCTCTCAATTGAAGAGTAATTACGTGGCTCAAGTAAAAGATGATGAGCTGGGTGGTCTTCATCACCATTGTAAGTTTCAAACTCTGAAAGGCCCTCCTTGTATGCAAAACCTAGACAACGTAATGCACTTGTTGACATTTTATGAAGGTTTTGTAAGATAAGATCCTTTGAAGACTGATCCAATGTTACAACAGAGCCATCTAGCAACTGTATAGATGTGCTTCTATCCAATAAGTTTTCTACCGCACCCTGCAACATTTGAGCTGAGCATTAACCTCAAGACCTAAACATGACAAACTGAAATGACAAAAGAAGACACACAGAAGTTAAAAAGAACTTGTAGTCATCCAAATCAAACCTCAACCAGAAAGTCGAAAAGCAGCAACAACAACTTTAAAGGTAAGACATGACCTTGAAGAAAAATTCACAAACCCATATTCACCCCAGACCATATGTTGTGGGTAAAGATTTTCCAGTGGGAGAAAAATAACAAAGAAAACTAAGCAGATAGCTAGATAAATTAATTATTTATTCACTTGGAATGTTATACTGGAAAAAAAGGATTGGTTCATAAAATTAAAAGAAAATATAGCTTACATTTGGTTCTTACAGTTGATGTCCAACATCACACTTCTAATGAGCTATATTCAATTAAAAGGACAAAAAGTTACAAAAGTACCCTTTGATCATGTTTGTTCCTCATCTTTCAAAGCATCCAAATGTCAAATTTTGCAGAACATCTTACCCACGTAATAAAAAATCCAATTTCTAATTACTTATTTTCACTCCCTCGTGTACATTAATTTGTTATCTCCTAATCCTCTTCTTTGTTTAGAAATTATTTTTAAGGTCCATTAACATAGGTTTATTCATGGATTATACACAGTCAACTAAAAAAGAATAGATGGAAGTACAAATAGAAAAACAGGTTGAAGACCAGGAGAAGAAGGGGAATGGGGAGGGGATGTTAAAAGTCTCACCTTTTGGAATTGTTTTTATTTTGTCTTAACAAAATTATTTCCAATATGCTTATTAAGTCATAACATAAGGTATTCTAGGTGCCTGTTTGAATCAGGCCCATCAATGACATGATTGTCTAAAACAAATTGTTATGGAACAAACTCCATGACCTAAATTCAAGGCTGAAGGAAATTCTTTGGAAAAGAGAGAATGCTGAGTGGAAATCAGTTGGCAGCCAAACAGGTGTAGTTGAGAATGATGACTGCCATGTGTGTGAGAGAGAGAGAGAGTAGGGTAAGCTTTGTCGATATGATAATATCGTTGGTTATTCACCCCTTGACCAACAGTTTCACTGGATGCTTAGTGTCACAAGACATTTGTCATTTTGAAAATAGGAGTAAAAAGGTGCAAGGTGCAAACACACCAAACCCCCTGTGACAGTCTTGAATAATCTGACCCAAACAAAGGTAAAAGACCAGACCACATGTTAAGTTCTGTAACAAGAAAAATTTTCCTGAACCCTATTAAGATAAGGATTAGAAATTAGGTTGATTCTTATGGATGACACAACTTGAAATGACTGTTTGATGAACCATACACATCTGTGTCCTAGGTATGGTGCAGGGTGACATGCATTTTAGCCTGTCCTTTAGAAGGAGAAACAAATCATGAATATGCTTTAAATAATCTCTACGATATTCAGACTCGATGCCAATTTTTTATGCATATTCGTGGGCTAAGCATGATTGGTGATCATCTTTTTTTTCCAGTGCATGATCCACAATACCAACCATAGTTGATAGTAGCTACAAAAGAACAGAACAATTTAACTGCAAAAAGCTAAACCTACAAGACGACAAGAGGGAAGAATGAACCTTCACTAGCAGTGATTTTTTGCCAGAGCTAGAATTCACAATAACCCCCATGGATTTTCTTTCACGATCAAACTCAAGGGTTGCAATCCGCTGCTCCATTGTATTCCATAGTCGACAGCAAGCTTACATGGAACACAATATAGGACCAAAATAGACCAAAAAATAAACATTAGCTTATAAAAAAACAGTGAAAAGAAATAGAACAAGATACTGTATTATACCTAGAACATCCTCATGAACTGAAGATAATTCATTGTCAAGCCCTCCAGGAAATCCCATTTTTTCAACCATAACCTAGCATGGGAAAGAACAAAAAAAACCAGTAAGGAATCTGTATCCCATAAACCTCGCATACTATCTGAGTCCTTGTGCCACATATCACAAGGCAATGTCACATCTTTCACAGACAAACAACCCTCAGCCCGGAATCATACTAATAAATCCACATATACAGTAGCAAGAAAATACACTTGGAGGGAGAGAGAGCCAACATGACCAACATTAAAACTCAGAATAACAAATTGGTGTTGTTCATGCCTTGTTGGCACTGGCTTATGAAAACTATGTTTATATACAAATTCACTATGCTATATTAATTGAGAAAAAAAATCCAGTTTTTGAAGGAGATTTTACCTTTAATGCAGCCTCTGTAGGCAGTCCACCAGCAACATAATGATTACCAGATTGCTCTACACCAGCATCATTACAAACAGCAGCAATCTTAGCAATCATCTGAAGGTTAGAATCCATTAGACCCACTGGCCAATCTTCTATTTTTCCATCAAAAGGGCTATAGGTTGTCCCTTCCACATTGAAGGATCGGAGAGCGCCAACCCTAGAACCCATAGCAACAAGCTTAGATACAGCCATCTGATTGGTAGTTAGAGTGCCAGTTTTATCGGAACAAATGACTGTTGTGCAACCAAGAGTCTCGACACTAGGCAACTTTCTAACAAGTGCATTCTTTTGAGCCATCTTTCGAGTTCCAAGTGCCAAACATGTAGTGATGACTGCTGGCAACCCTTCTGGTATTGCGGCCACCGCCAACGCAACAGCAATCTCAAAGTAATACGTGCACTTCTCAAATGAGAATTTAAAATTCTTTGGCCAACCATCAACATATTCCCAAGTTAGGAAGTACTTCACATTAATAAGCCAAACCAAGGCACAAACAATTCCAATTAAAATTGTTAGAACTTCTCCAAACTCATTCAATTTCTTCTTCAATGGGGTATCTTCCTCATTCTGCGCAGCTTCATGAATCTGGGAATGCACCTTCCCAATCTCAGTATTCATTCCTGTCTCTGTAACTAAGCATATGCAGTTACCATTCACTACTGTTGTTCCTGCAAAAACCATACATTTTTTCCCTTGAATATCTGTACTTTCTGCAACAGGCTTGGCAGTTTTACTCACCGCCTCACTCTCTCCTGTCAAAGACCCTTGCTCAACCCTAAGTGTGGAGCTAATCAAATTCAAAACACGCATATCTGCAGGCACCTTATCACCCACTCTCAGCTCCACAATATCCCCTGGAACTAGTTCCTTTGCAGGCAAGTTGGAGCACTTCTTTCGGTCTCTTGTAACACTGGCATGCTCTGACTGGATTTCCTTTAAAGCCTCCAATGCTTTCTCTGCATTACTTTCCTGCCAAATCCCAACAATGGCATTGACGATCAAGATCAAGAAAATCACCAATGGCTCCACAAAGGCAGTAATCTCCATCTCCCCTCCTTCCTCGCCGTCATACCAAGCTAAGACAAAGGATATGATAGCAGCAGCTAACAAAATCCTAACTAGCGTGTCATTGAACTGGTCCAATATCAGTTTAAAAATCGAAACACCCTCATGTTTCTCTAATTCATTGTAACCATGGATCTTTAGCCTCTTCTCAACATCCGCGCTCGATAACCCAAATTCACGGTTCACTCCATACTTCTCCTCACATTCCTTAACCTCCTTAGCCCATGCAGGGAAGGTATCAGCCTGGTTTTGCGATTCGAAATCATTTTTTTCCCTTTTACCATAATCCTCCCCTCCTTTACCCATCGAGAAAAATCAATTAAAAACCTAAATCTTAGTGAAATTCAATCAGTCCTGCCCTTTGACCTGAAATTGATAATCAATCACTGAGAAAATTTAGAGATCAAGAACAGAAAAATCAAAGTAGAATAAGATATAAGTACGTGAAATTAAAACTGACGGATACAAACATTTCCATTTCTTTTTAGCTAACTTCGCCAAAGCTAAAACAAAAAAACAATAAATAAAAAATAACGGATCCAAAATCAAATAATTTTCTAAAACAGACGATGAAAATCAATTCAATGATGATCTAAAACCAAAATTGAGAAAGGTGGTCGGACAAATACCGGAAAGAGAGAATCGGCGGCCGCTACCAGTACTGATATGTCTTTGAATCTCTAATTGTATTTGTAGTATATATTTAGGGTTACGGAATCAGAGTTGCTACTTAATATTTAGATCTGCGACTGTGAGCATGTAAAGAAGAGAGCGATTCAATTGCAAAGACCAACCTCTCTCTCTCTCCCTCCCCCATCCTTTTTTCCTCTCCTTTAATAGCATATCGACGTCTTTTGTGTTTTATTTGATTTATTGTTAGTCCTATGTTTTACATTTAATTACAACTTGGTCATTGTTATTTGAAATACTATAATTTCATCCCTGACAATCGTTGACAGTCGTTTTATTTCCTTTTCCGTGTTTATAAAGTAGCATTTGGTATTGCGTGTAGCATGTTTTTAAAATAATTTTTTTATTTAAAAATATGTTAAAATAATAGTTTTTTTTATATTAATACGTCAATACAATAAAAATAAAATAAAAAATATTGATTTAAACTTTTTTCAAGAAAGTCATGATTTTAAAAACATACAATTTAACCACACTCCCAAAAGAAGCATGTAAGTTATATCAAATGTGTACACGATTAATTTTTTATCATGTGTATTTTTTGAAATTTTGACTTTTTAAAATATATCTATTGTTATGTTTACTTTTTATTTTTCATATTAAAGTATATATTAGTGGCTTGTTGAAATTCTTTTTTATTTTATTTTATTTCTTATCATATTAACTATTATATTGCAATGTGAGAATATGCTGGGTGTGCCCATTAATACAAACTATTTTCTTTTTTATTTATAATAAAAAACTATATATGTTCATTTGTTGAGAACAAATATAATCTTTTTAATTAAAAATAAAAAAGTATTTCAAGATTACAAATATTTTCATTAAAAAACTAAAATCATAATTTATAATAATCATCTTAGTATTTTGTATTTGAAATAGCCTAGTTATAGAATATCAATTTGATTTCATTCAAATTAAAAATTACAATTTTTCTATATTTTCAACTTGAGAAAAATCTTTACATTAGATAATAATAATTAAATTTATGACACTGACAAGCATGAAAATATTAAAAATATATGTTTCATTTGAAAGATGATGTAAAAACTTGCCAAGAAAAACATTGAAGAACATCTAGAATATAATTTTTTTTTTGTGAAAAACTAGATTTTAAAAAAATGGAAAAACCATCCATTTAAATATAAAGTTCAAATTTGGGCTCATTTTTTCTATGAAATTTAAGTATTATTTTATTTTTAAATAGCCTCTTAGATTTCAATAACGTTAATCACGAAACTTTCATATATCACAATTCCCAGCCTCGATGGATTAAATGGGGATGAAGCAAAAGTCATCCCAATGTCAGGTTCCTAATTCTGAACTAAATATATATATTCAACAAAAATTCGATGGATTAAATTATATGTGTGGAAGTACGAGGAACTCAGTTATAACTTATTAATAATGAAAGGACTAAGATAATAGTTTACTATTTGTGTCTTATTAAGTTTGGACGTTACAAGATTCCACTATGTGTCCGTCCAATGGAATACTGCCACGTCTCAAAAGCGAGGCTGATGGACCTATTAAAGTTCCCGGAATGGAGATGCATTTGTTTATTAGGCGTGTAAAATTCTTTATTTAAAAATATATTAGAATAATATTTTTGTTTATTTAAAAATATATAAAAACATTTTTTTAAAATAAAAAAAATAAAAGAGTTTCTGAAATGCAAAAATAAATAAATTTTTATGTTTAGAAAACACCTTAATTTCTGTTAATTATTTTTTATGCTTAATCAGTTTTAATATACTAATATTGAAAATATTTTTTTAAAAGAAAAATTGAAAAAACAATAACTAATTATATTAGTAGTATCTGCGAGTGAATTTAAGCTGGCTATCACAGTTTTGAGTTTTCCGTGGATGGTAGGTAAATCAACGAGAGTCGTTAGTCTTTCTGATTTTATTTATTACCCGCGCGAAATTTCCATGTTATTGCCTTTATGTTTTTCTTGGATAAAAAATTCATGATGTCCAGACTTGCTGCACACCCTAGCCATTAATTATTTTTTTCCCTGTTAAAAAAATTATTTTTATTTTATATTTTAAATTAATATTTTTTATGTTTTAATATTATTTTCATGTCTTAATATCAAAATTAATTTTTTTAAAGTGTTTTTATATTATTTTCATGTTATAATATCAAAATTATTTTTTAAAAAATATATATATCATTTTAATATATTTATAAATAAAAACTAATTTTAAAAATAACTCAGTCATATTTTCAAAAACAAAAACAAGATGCTTTTGACCCAAGGAAATGTTAGGCACAGTTGACCAAAGGGTTACACCAAAAATTCACTGCTGGCTCTGGAGGGGCGGCTCGTGAGTATTTGAAAATACAGTAGTAATTGTTTTTAAATATATTTTTCACATAAAAATATATTCAATTAATATTTTTTTAAAAAAAATATATTTTTATATATAAAAAAATGTAAATAATAAAAAATACTTATAAAATACAAAAACAAACAAGAATTGCTTGTCATTTAGGGCCTGCTGCATCCTTAAAAGAGTCGGACGAAAGGTCAATCCAATTTTCTGGATGCTGGACTTGAAAGAGCAGGTGCTTTTAAGAAAAGTCCATTATATCCTTGTCTAGGTACAAATCATAGGGATTCCTTGGGAAATAATTCAGTTTTTGATCTGCTTGAATATTTGTTTTTCATTCAATTGAATATGATGAATGTTTTTACACTTTATTGTATTCAGTATCAAGTATATACCTAAGAACAATAATGTTATTAAACTTTGTGGAGTCAGTAATTCTGTTTACAAGCTTGGCGACTCTTGCCCTAATTCATGGATTTAATGGGGTATATTTTTTTAATTGAACTCGATTATATAATCGTCTATTATTTTTTATCATATAGTTAAAAAAATAATTTCAAAAAAATATATGTTATTAATTTTTGGAAAGTTTGCGAGCCTATTGACAGGTAGGTGTTTTTATCTTTTTTTTTCAAAAAACAAATTATTTTTTATTTTATCTTTTGATATTGAACTAGTTGAGAATTGGTTTCATTTTACTTTCAATGAGGCTACCATGGTCTTTTTTTTTAAGTGTGTAAGTATTTGTTTGATCTTGTGATTGTCTACCTTTGTTATCATATAGTTAAATAAACAATAATTTAGAGAGAGAAAATATTACTATTAATAAAGTTTATTACACTATTTACGAGTTTGAAGTGTCAACTCGGGTTATAAAGTTCCGATTAAAAATAAATAATAAATAAATTTAACCTAAAAATAAAATAGATTAAATTAAGGTTTATGAAAACTAAATCATTATTTCGATAAGACAAGAAAAAAGGGGGACAATTCAAAAATTAAGATGATGAGGTCCATCTCTCAATGAAATGAGACATCGCTGTAACAACATTGAAAACATGTCTTTTTTCATGCGAAGAGCACATGCTTAGAAAAATAATCAATAATATAAAATGTTTTATAATAATGAATTTTAATATGTCCATATAAACAATCATTATTATCTTTATAAGTATTAAACTTTATTAGTGATTAAACATAATATACAACTTGAAACTCCTATGTTTGAAGGATTTATTCATAATCCAAATTTCAAATATCAATATGATACTTATAGCATGTTGTTATAATTTACCATACACTTAATTTATCTCATACTTAAGAATACATGCACAACACTTATTATAGTACTTAGATAATTTTTTTGTTTACGTTGTGAGTCCGATCAAGTTGTTTTTAATATAAAATAATATTCAAGTGTCATTAACATATTTTATAGAAAAAAATAAATTATATGGATATTGACCAATGTGACATAGTCAACTTTGTAACTCTAAAAACAACTCAAACAACTTGTAAAAAATAGCTCTATTAAAACAAAATCAAGATGATATTATTTTTTAAATATTATGACGAAAACATATTATATCTAATTAGATTCACTAGAATCAACCCAAGTTAACTTATCAAATCTTCAATTCTAGTCATAAGATTTTGATAACCCTATAGAAAACAAGTAAGAAAAATAATCATTTAGCCTAATTTTCAATCAATTCATTATTGAAGAATATAATTGAAAAAAAAAACATATTAAAATAAAGAAAAGAAACATGAGTCAATTAAGCTAACCCACAACCTGGGTCATGAAACTGTGATAGCCTTATAAAAAAAACAGATAAAAAATCATAAAACACAATCCCTAATCAATCCAACGTTAAAGGATTAAATTGAAAATTCAGGAAAAAAAATCCTTAGTCAACCCATGTTAACTTTTCGAACTAGAATCATGAAATCATAATAATTCACAAGAGAAAAAATAAACAATTATGAAGTCAAATTCTCAATCAACCGAATGCTAAAGAATGAAGCTAAAAAATCAATTAAAAAACAAAAAAACAAGTTTAGTCAAACCATGTTGACTTGTTAAACCCTAGTCATAAGACCGAGATAACTCGATAGAAAATAAACCAAAACAAATTTTGAAGTTTAATATTATTTAACTAGTCTTCAAGAATGAAAATATAAAAAATACAGTCCAAAAAGTATCAATGTGCATAACATAACATAAAAAATCATAATTAAATCCTCAAATTCAACATCCGAACAGTAATATCATTACATTAAAAATCATCATAATTCCCATAAAACTTAACTTAATACATTCATTTTACTTAAACAGAAGACAAAAACCCTATACATAAATTACTCCTGATGTGCAAGTGAAAATCCTTAAAAAATAACTCAACATAACAATATAAATAATTTAAGACTATAACATTATACTTAGAATAGATTTTCAATATATATATTCTTTCTAAAAAATTTCAACTAGGTAAAACCTATCCAAAACTAACAAACAATTAGTCATTAATTATATGTTTTTGTTCTGCTATTTATTTTTATCATTTAAAATCTATTAAGCAATTCTAATATACATGCTGACATGATTATAACTCGTCGATATCATTAATCATTAATTATTTCCTTTATGAAATAGCTAATCAATTTTTTCTTCAAAATACACGATCATGCCAATGTTAAAATTCCCTTAACATCATTAACTTTCATTCTCAAAGTAGCTAATCAAATTCCTTGATAATGTTGATACCAATGTTCTGCATTGATATCATTAACTATTTTATTCTAAAAATAGTTAATCAATTATATATATACCTCTAATTCATTATACGAAAGATGCCAATATCAATCTTATAGATTGGTATCATTAGTTATTTATACTAGAAATGACTCATGAAGTCTATTATCTATATAGATATATACATTACATTTTTATTTTAAAAAATTTCTCATATCAATTACATTTTCCCTTCAACCGATAATAACTCATATATTTCAAACTATACAGATATTATCATTTTATATACAACCAATAAAAAAATGGATAAAATATGCTTCCCTACAGTATAGGCTTGACCTGTGGTTCTTGGATGCTATTGCATGGTTCCTGAGTTTCTCCCTACAAGATATATACATCATATCATTTCATCATTCTAATTGCGTTATTATTTTGCAATAACAATTTTAAATCAACACACAAAAATTTTCATTTAAAAGATCTCTTCCCCTTTTTAAGTTTTTGTTACCTCTCTTATGACACCCATTTTATTTTAGTCATAACTACTTGTGTACAATTCAATTCCTTTTTACGCTGAACATTAAGACATGAAATTACACATATCCTTAAAGAAATAAAATTACTTCTTTTCTCCACTTAAATATCATTTTTCTTATTTTTTATGATTTACCGAAATTACCACTAATGCTGGCAGTTTAACCTCCCCTCAATTTTTATGCCCATATCTTGAGTTTCAATTCTAATTCTAGCAGGATCAGTCTCGTTCAAAAGCTGACATTCATGTCTACAATTTCTATAAAGACGTCATCCCCAAAATAAATCATGTTTTAGGTCTAATTGCTGGTAGGAGTTAATAAGATCAATTTTTCCTTGTTCATTAATGCACATCAATGACTCTAAACCATTTGAAATCCTCATTTTCCTTCTATAAAAACCATCTTAATTTATTAAATAATCCATTACAATACATTTTCAAAGAAAATCATAAATTAATTCCTCTCAATCCATTTTCCTAATGGTCGACCTCCACTTCTACACATTGTAGTTTTTCCTTAATATGTTTACATGATTTCTTCTTCAATTCAATCCTTATCACCTTAATATAACTACCTCTATACAAAAATACATTATCCCCAAATACTTCATGAACTCTTATCTATAAATTTTGAATTAAATGAATTAATTCTTAATCGAATTCAAATTAACTTCATAATCAAGTTTAAAACTCCTTATAGAAAGATAATATGGATTTCAATTCAAAACTAGTAAAAAATTCTGACCCCTCACTTTGCTTCCTCTAGCCGACCCTCTCTCTTGCCCCCCACAATTTCTTCACTTGTTTTCTTGTTCAAAATCTTATCTAATATTGCTCTCCCTCCCTATTAATCCAAATCATTTGTAAATTATATTGGTTTTTTTTTTTTTTGTGTGTTTCACTCAATTTTCTTGTTGAATTTTCAATTATCCATCCTCTCTTTTTCTTTGTAGGATTTGCAAGCATAGAAAGGAAGAAATAAGGTTTTTTTATTGTATTTTTATTATTTACAAAATTGACCTTATTTACAATTGATATCTTCTTATCTTTGAAAGCTCCTCCATAATACTCTTGCCAAGAGAATTCTTTTATCCCTCAACACTTTTTCGCTCCAATCCAAAATCTTGTCTTTCCCAACAACGATATATGAAATACAATACAAGTCTTATCCAATTATGAGGGCAATAACCGGTAAGCATGTGGTTTGATTTTTTCTATGATCTCGAAAGGACTAATATACCTCGGCAAGAGTTTCCCTGTCATCCCTATATGAAGGATGTCCTTTCAAGGTGTCACTTTGTAATTACAAAGATTCTAAATTAAAATAAAAAAGTTTACGCATACATGCAATCAAATAAATCAAGAACTATATATGTCAAGATTAGAAAAAGTTATATATGATAACTAAAAATAAAACAGGAAATATCAAAACACATGCGTAGAATAAGGTATTTATTATCGCATGATGAGAAATTACTGGTTGTATTTGCTAAATTTGTTAATTAAAATATTTTTTTTATTTAATGAATGATAGTAAAAATAGACACACATATTAAAGTAATTAAATAAAATAAAAGGGAAAACAAATACTATACAAGGCTAAACATATTAGAAGTATCATTTGAAAATAAATATGGTTTATTTAAAAAAAAAAAGTTTATCTATACAAAATATATAAAAAATTATATATGAATCTAAAAAAACTCATAAAAAATAAATGTATATAAAATAACAAAAATAAACTAATTGTAATTTAAAAGTGGCTCCATAACAAAATAAAATAGAAAAGAGGTATTACTATAAATATATAATTTTTTTTTGAACATAAAACATATAAAAAGCATATATACAAGAAAACTAGAAAAAATAATTTAGAAAAAAAAGAAAAAAAGGCTAGCCCTGCCCATCTGACCTATTTGATTTTCCCATAATCCATCATTTGATTTTCCCGACCAAGGTAGGCATTGTGTCATTTGATTCTCACATTATCCGAACACTATGATGCCAAGAAAATCAGAGCATAAGTGTTTTTGACCTAAGAACTCATTTAGTCCTATTTTTAACCCCAAATACTTAAACAAATGTGATAAACCAATTGATATCCTAAAAAAGGCCAAAAATCATCATAGAACCCGAAATCAACTCAAAAACCAATAATCTTTCTGAGCGCAAATATGTTTTTAAGAACTTTTAAGGTAAACAATCACCTAATATGAGCTCTTCCAATCAAACAAACACAATTTGACATGAAAATCAATTGTTTTGGTGGTGAAATCGAAGTCAACAATATCTTTTTCTCTATTTCAAGACAGGAGTAAGAAATTACAATTTTACGTTCAAATCCAAAGACATGAAGCTGGACATGTTAGTAGCAACTTGTAAGCTTTGAAACAAATTCCTTCCAAACTGCAAATCCTGCAGAAGAGCCATTTTCATAGGTGTATCTGTTATTCTCCATCAGTAAATATAATAATAATATTAATGAAATCATTGATTTTATTGATGCCACTATCAAATATGGGCTCAATGGGCAGGTCATCTCCCTCCCTTGAAGGAATGCAAGTTGAAGGTTCCCCACTGAATTCACCTGGAGAAAGAACACACAGAGTACAGCATCATATAACATAACATGAAGAGCCAAAAATGTGATAATCACAACTTTTTTTTTTTGGATTCGAGGAAACTTATCTCTTTAGTTATTCTTTGCGGCCTGAGCCAGCTACTAGACTCATCATAGATGAGCATGGCTTGACTCGACAGGTCTCAAGTCCTTTGAAACCACCAAAAGTTGTATTCTAAGGAAGTTGAGGGAGGAGAGGACATGGAGTTGAGACCAACGTAAGAAAGCAGAGCTAACACCATTGTCAGTAAGTTCTCCATGGCACAAGTTGAGAAAACCAATTCCCCCAGTACCTGAAAAGCAGAATCCAACTTACAACTAGGCTTACTCATCCTCTAATTTTCTCAATGCAAAAGAGTAGCAGCTAAAGCAATGCCATACGGCCACTGATTGCAATAAAAAATGAGGCCGAAATTGTTTCTCCCAGTAAATAAAATCCTTGATTGCAGTTAAATTGATGAGCCCAAGGAAATGAAAGTAGCAGCAACGGGCTGTAATGGAGGCTACAATGCCATAAAAGTCAGAGGACCTGGGGCTATGATCTCCGGGTACACCAAACCCAGAAGCAGGTTTGTCATCAGGATCAAGAAAGGATACAGTTGCCCTGCCTTCCTCCTCTTTGAAAAACT
The DNA here is from genome assembly GCA_027405865.1 of Salix purpurea. Lineage (NCBI taxonomy): Eukaryota > Viridiplantae > Streptophyta > Magnoliopsida > Malpighiales > Salicaceae > Salix > Salix purpurea. Next base: position 8,010,426 of record JAOWLH010000001.1, read on the forward strand.
GAAGCACCTCCTCTCCTCTCCTGAGGGATCCTCACTGAATCCAGAACTTCCTTGTCTTGCATTTTAAAAGGACACACAGACCAGCACTGCTAGTCGATCCTTATGAACAATGGGCTCATATTGTTTCCTGGGCTTTCTAAACTGGCGAGAAAAGAAAACCCGACCCAACCAGCGCCGTATGCTTAGAGAGAGAGACGAAGTCTTGAAGGGGTTTTGACTTTTGAGTAATAGGGTTTGGTCCTGGGAAGTTGGAGGGAGGGATTGGGTTGATTTTGCATTTCAGGCCCTTATTGCTCTAGTCGGTGGTCTAAAGGCAGGTAAAATTTATTATTTTTATTTCATGCTAGTGCAAATACTGGGTTCCATGACTGTTTGTTTGAATGAATAACTTGAGGAGGAGGGTTGTGCTAATGGTGTTTTGTAAGTATCCCAGAGTAGCCTTATTTTATTTTAATTTCATAATTTTTGGATTTTCTTGAATGAATAACTTTAGGAGGAGGGATGGAGTTTATATTTTTGGATTCGTGAACAGTGTCCGTGCTCTATGTTTCTTTAGCATCATCACTCACATGGATTCTATTGATTACTGGTAATTTCAAGGTCGTAATGTTGTAGTTAAAACATTAATTAGAATGAAAAAACACTTTTTTTTTTTTTTTTTTTTAATAATTTTCGTTTCAATCACGGTTTAAAACGCTGCATAGGCATAAACAAACAATCTCTAAGCTGGATGTGCTCCTCATTGTCCAGCTGTGGCGGTGGACATTTGTTTATTTATTTTTCCTTTCACCTATTCGTGGTTCTTATTTTTTCCTCTTGTAAATTATGTTTCTTGTATTACTATTATTTCACCATTTAAATGATTTTAGGTTGTGATATTATAATAATTCCAACTATTTTTTGTGCTAAATTGAAATCTTGGTGTCCTCTCCTTGCTTTTGAGGTCAAGAGTAGACAACCATGTGTATTGGCTTTGGGAAAGCAAGTGAGTGTTAAGAGAAGGAAACTTGCAGACTGTATTTGAAAAAGTGGATTGGCATGAACATTCCTGAAAGAATTGCAGTCAGATTGCCACAGCTGGTCTTCCCCTTCTCCGAGGCGTTCTATAATCACAACCGTCAGCCCTCCTCCTTCCTTTTCTCTCTACACCCACCCACCCACGCACCCACCCATAGATGCTTCTTCTTTTCTTTTGTCTATAAAGGATTTGTAAGTTGCTGTATAATTGTTTTACTAGTTGCTAAGAAAATGAAGCACAAGTAAAGGTTGAACTATTGTTTTTTGTTTACGCCACGCCACGTTAAGAAGCATCGCTCATCTATCCGAGCCATTTATCAATCAATTTCACCTAAGAAAACTCCCTTTTCTACTGATTTGCTCTTTGTATTCAGGTGTCCCAAAGTTGGGGTTTGTGCCATTTTTAACACATAAAAGGCATTTAGGGCTGGGGCTGGGGTTTTCAAAGAAAATGAGTTCGAGCATGGAGAACTGTCATGTTGATGTTCAAAATAAGTTGGAGGTGGTACGGCCTGCCACGGAAGTTTATGCCCAAGAAGCAATTGAAGCTCTCAAAGCTGGGAAGGTGATCGCAGTACCCACAGATACCCTGTATGGATTTGCTTGTGATGCTTGGTATGACAATCTTGATTCATTTTGTTTTACTATCTATGTTTAATTCCTCTGAATTTTAATTTCTCGATACTGAAATGTCCAAGAAAATTTAAGTTTTCTTTTCTTTTTCCTGTTTCATTGTGCATTTGACCCGAAGAATTGAACTTCAAAAAATATGACAACATGAAAGAAGGGAATCTGGGCATGCTATTCTAAAAACAAACACATAATCTAGAAAGTATAGAAGATTTTGAGAAGGATGGAGGATTTGCTAAGAAATAGTTGATGGGTTTGTGGCTAATTGCTTCTGCATATTTTCTAAATTGGACCTGTTTAAGCTTGGCCTCCCATTATTGCTCTCATGGTTTAGCGCAGTGACGTGTTTGATTGTTTAATAAGATAAATAAATTTATTGCGTTGTCAGCAATGACTGAACCTAGATTTTCCTATCAATGGACGCCTCTTATTGAACTCCGATGGAGCTTTGTATCATATTCTAGATCACTCTTAAGCAAGGCATCTATTGCTGCTTTCTTTCTGTAACTTTCGAGTACACTTCTTTCCCAGTTTTAAAGGGAGCGATGATGCTAACATGAAAGGATTTCTATGCAAATTTCTCATGGTCTTCTCCGCATTGCACGTATCACAATATCTGGGCAAGTCCTAATCCCCCCCTGCAAGCACCATTTAATATTCGATAATTTGCTGTTTTCTCTTGTGGCAGCTCTTTGGAAGCAGTCAGTAGCATTTATGAAATGAAAGGACGCAAGCATACAAGTCCTCTTGCTATCTGTGTCGGGGATGTGTCGCACATACAGCATTTCGCGGTCACCGAATATCTGCCTCATGGCTTGCTTGATTCTCTGCTTCCCGGGCCTGTTACTGTTATATTGAGGCGAGGTCTGTAGTCATGTCTTCTTACATGTTGAGCAGGAAAATAATATTGTATTATAGGATAAGGTTTTGTTTCATAACTAACTAAATAAGCATGCAAACTGATGATTTTGTCATCCTAGATCCTTGTATCTATGTTATAATTTCATGGTATGTTAGCTTTTAGCATCTCAAATTTTCATGCTTTAAAAGTATATGACTGGATATTTTCCAGGGGAGTCGAGCGCACTTGAGAAATCCTTGAACCCAGGATTGGATAGTGTGGGAGTCCGTGTACCGGATTGTAACTTCATCAGGGCAGTTGCTCGTGGTTTGGGAAAAGCAGTTGCCCTTACAAGTGCAAACCTTAGTGGGCAGCCCAGTAGCCTTTGCATCAAGGATTTTGAGAACCTCTGGAACCGGTGTGCATATGTTTATGACGGAGGTGCCCTTCCATCCAATGGTGCAGGATCAACCATTGTGGACCTCACCCTGCCTGGAAAGTACAAGATTCTTAGACCTGGAAGGTAAATTCCACTTAATTTTCATCGTGTAATTGAACTTAAAAATAGAAGAGAAATCATAGATGGGTTATAAGCTGTTCAGGTCAAAATTTTAAAGAAAATTGCCATAATGCTAGCTGATGGTTGCAATGCTGTGAAGGCAAACTAAACCTTTGACCTGATATGATTTATAAAATCAGATGAACCCTTGAGACATTTGCCCTGGATTTACAATTTCAATATTGGCATATGTTTCAGTCGCATAGATGGCTCATATTTCGCTGTAAAGAAAAATGAAATCAGCAATTTGCATCTGTCAGTTTTGATTTGTGGACTTTTAATACGAAAACTGAGTTGATCATAGACCAATGTCTGAGCTAGATTTGGATTTATGACGAATTTAATTGAATCCATAATGAAATGTTTCTCATAGCAAATTTCTTTCATACCTTTCTGGGTGTGTATGTTGGTAGTGGTGACTGCAGACGCCAAACTAGAATTATCTAAAAAGGAATTTCTCCTGTCAAACTTTGTTTGTCCCCTTCTATTATGAAAGCCTTGTACTGTGTGGATGCAGATGGTTCTTTTACTTTCATCCTCCTATGCTTTTTGGTGATGCTGTAGTAACTATGCTACTTTTGTCTTGTATTTTCAGCGCTAGGGAAGAGACTCTGGCAATCCTTGAAAAACATTCTCTAGTTGAGGATGCTCCGGTGATTTGAAGAAAACATTTGAGACCAACTATCGTGTTGTGGAACATCATCATCGAGAGATTCTCTTAAAAAATATTTTCAGGATTTGGGGGAGGGGGATATCCTGGGTTCTGAACCTGGTTCTCTCATTCTCACAGAGAAAATGATCATATGATCAAGTGAATGTATGATATAAACTAGTAACACTAGCTTTGAGTTGTTGTTAATCAACTTTAAATAGAGAAATATTGTTGACTGGTTCTTGGTTCCTTTTGATGCATAAAAACAACACCCCTGACGTGTTTTTACCCTTTTCTAACAGTCGACCATGTAAAATGAAATCTGAGAAAAAACCCAATCTAGTAAAACTGAGATACACAGTGAACCTGCTTCTCTTGATATTGTTCTTCGATGTTTTTTTCCTTCTTTCTCTGTTTCCCCCAACAATCGAACCATTCATTCAGACTTGAGAACTGGCATGTCCAAGACTAGATTTTTTTGCTGCCAAGTGATGCTGCTTGTTGAGAGAGGAGAGTAGAGGAGCAGAGCTGATGAATCTGTTAAGGAGGCTGTCAGCTAGATATACAAATTATATAATGTTTTCTTTGACAATGTAAGGGCCGAGCCCATTGCTAAAACTTAAAAGCCCTTCGCATTTCAACAGTACCGACTTGTGTCTTTCCTCTCAGTATTAGGAAGCAGAAGAGAAGCAGGCCTCTCTCTCTCTAGTTTCTCCTGCACTGCGAAGCCTGCACCTCCCTGTTTCTCAAAACCCCCGACTTAATTATCATTCATAGTAAGTAGCAGAGCAGCGATTGGGAAGGAGCTTCTTAAACAAAAACCCAGTACAATAACGCAAAGGCAAGCCTTCTTTCCCTTAGTTCATGCTGCTTCTGACGCATTCAATCAGACTACTTGTAATTCTTTCCTTCATCATCAGTGAAGCTAAGTGTTTGTATAAAGCTGATAGTAACTGCAGGTGTATTTTTTTTCCTCTCCTGTTTTAATTTTAAGATGGATGGACTTGTCAAGGTATTGTATAAATACTTCCATGCATATATAAATCTGTGTTTTGTAGGATAGTTTGATATCAAGTTTTGTTTTGTTTTGCCGGGAAACTTAATGAAATTTCGGCAATAACAAGTTGTAGTTATTCCACGAGTTAATTTTGTTGGGAAAAATTGAGTACAAGTCTGCGCTCTTCTGTTTGCCTTGACATGTTCATTATCCGGTTTGAAGTTTGGAAATTACGTGAGGTATAAAGATCGATTAACTTAATTAATGTGCTTGTGATATCCTGAAATTATGAAAAGAGCCCATGGATTTGACTATACGTGACTGTGGGGGTGATTTGGTGTAAGTTACCTCTGTGATCTGAAACATTGTATTTGCTATTCATCAAATCATTGAGACCCATTCCTTTCTGCAATATCTTTTATCAGGTTAATAGTGTTTGGTAGCAGAACAAGTCTTCTTACTTAGGAGCAGCAGTTGACACATTCCTAACTGGTACGCCCGGCATTACCTCGTTGTGAGACCTTTTGTTTATGAAGTCTTACTCTTTAGTTATCTACAATAAGGAACTGTTTAGATGTTCATTTTGTTAGCGTGAACAAGGAGTTTATTTGGACAATTCTTTGTAGCTGTCCAGGTTTATGGCTTAGCGCAGCCAATGTGATCTTTACTTAAACCTTGCTCTATGTGCCAGAAACTTGCTCTATTTTGGGCGTGACAATGACTGTCATGTGGGAGTGACATGCATAAAGACTGTTGAAAGGCAGAACATAGTGAGACATACAGAAGCTCAAGAAAAGTGGAATGATGGAGGAGCAAGGAAGATTACTAGAAGGGCTGTGGGGGGAAGTGAGGGAACTAAGCCTAGGAAACAAAATACAACGGCTAGACTCAGCTCCAACCCCACTCCAATTCCTAAGAGACTATGTATCCCCTAACAAACCGTGCATCATCTCTAATGCCATCTCTCACTGGCCTGCTCTCACCCTCTGGCCTAACCTTTCGTACCTTTCTTCCTCCCTTTCTGATTCCATCGTCTCCCTTCACCTCACCCCACATGGCCATGCTGATTCCCTTGTTCCCCTAGAAACCCCTCAAAAAGAAGAAACATGCTTTGCCTCTGCTCACGTGGAGCATGTTCCTTTCCCTTGCGCTCTTGATCTTGTTCTGAAGCCTGAAAGAAAAAATCTGGTGGGATACCTGCAGCAGCAGAATGACTGTTTTCAGGAAGAATATTCGGAACTGGCTTCTGACTGCGATGCGCACATCCCATGGGCTACTGAGGCACTGGGAGGCTGCCTTCCCGAGGCAGTGAATCTATGGATTGGAAACCACTCATCCGAGACTTCATTCCACAAGGATCATTACGAGAATCTGTATGCTGTTGTTTCGGGGGAGAAGCAATTCTTGCTACTTCCTCCTACAGACGTGCATCGCATGTACATTAAAGAGTATCCAGCTGCCCAATATTCTTATTCCAGTGATACTGGAGAGTTCAGATTGGAGCTGGAGAAGCCACAGAGATATGTGCCTTGGTGCAGCGTGAATCCTTACCCGCCTCCAGAGACTAAGGAGATTGAGATGTCCAAATTTCCTTTGTATTTCAATGGTCCGAAGCCCTTTCATTGTACTATCAAGGCTGGAGAGATTCTCTACTTGTAAGAAAGATTTTCATTTACTTGTTTGATTTCCTTCACACACATTAGTCTGTATGTAAATTTTGCATGCATAGCACTGCTCAAAAGCATTTACTTTGAAATACAGTTCATACAAATGAACGTTTTTTGTGAGTTTTAGAGGGACATGCAGCAAGGCTGGACAATTCCGCTGAATAATAAACAAATTATAATATTCAGACTAATTTTGTGAAGTTGATGCAGGCCAAGCATGTGGTTTCATCATGTTCGACAGACTCCAGATGACAATGGATGCACTATTGCCATAAACTATTGTAAGAATCCAGTACCTTTTTTGAATAAAACTTCATATGATTGTCAAATGCTAATGTACAGATATGTGTGGCAGGGTACGATATGCAGTTCGACATCAAGTATGCTTATTTCAATTTCCTGCAATCAATTCATTATGGGTCGACGACATTGATGAATTATGATACAAACAAGTTCACCTTAAGTGATGGATTATGTATTGATGCTAATGAATTGGAAGCAGAGGAAGCCAATCAAGAAGATACTAAAGATGAATGAGCTTTGATTTTTTAATGTGGTGGTTAGTTTGGCTATCCAATTCATTTGTGAACTGTTCAAGCTGAATATGCAAAGAAATTCACACTAGAAGACATTTGCACTGTCTCAGTCGCATGTTAACATGGTCACAACTGATTCATGCAACTTTAATTCTTGCTGGCTGCTGATTATTTTCTGGTGTTTTTATCTTGCAAGCTTCAACAAAGAAGATACAGAAACATTGAAAACTAAACAATCACTATCTTCTTCTTTTTCTTTGATGCCAAGAATTCTTCCATGTCCAGGAACAATTGTGATTACAAAAACCCATGTACACTAACTTGTCAAAAATTGATGAGTGTGATAAACAAACAAAAGAATAACAACATTCTGCAGGAGAAATCACTCAGTCACCTCACCCACCCCTTGAAAGCAAAACAAACTGTATATAAACATATAAATTAATAAATGAAAAATGAGCTCAAAGTCACGCTTAGGCTGTTTCTGTCTGTGTTTCCTGCAATAAAAAATGGAAATCAGATCTTTGACGGAGTACCGGAGGAGGATCCATGTTAGATAAGCGGATTGTACTCAAGGATCCGAATATCTCTTCCATTGAAAAAGGTATGCTGAAACCAAACCAAATGATTGTTATTTACATTACTAATTTTATTTATTTCTTCTTCTTGTAGTGCTGGTGGAAAATTAGTAGTGATAAGAAAAGAAAAAATTGTTAATCTTAGTGCTTATCATACCTTGAATCGACATCAAGTAAGAATGTATTATTAGGCATGCTTATTGAATCTTCTGCCATTAGCGTTCTCATTTTGCCAATCACCTGCAGAACATTTTTTATTTTTCTTAGCCAAACCCTCTTCCGACTAACTACCAAACAAATAAAAGAGTGTGCTTTGCTTACATCTGAAGATAATCCCTGAGTTCCATATTTGTCATCCAAGAACATAGTCCCAATGCGATATATTTGTGGAATGCTCAACATCTATCAAAAATAAAATTAACAAATTATATTATACCATAGTTTTAGTTCTTTTTTTAGTTACTTTGCACACACTAAATTACTTACTGGGCAGAGTTCGTTTGTTATCTCATCCGAAGATTTTTGAGCCTTTTGATGCGAAACCTACATCCATATATTATCAAAACAATCCATTGATTAGTTCAAATCAAATTCACCATTCTGGAACTAAGTCCAAGAAATAAAGGCCTTTTATGGTTTCTAAAGGTGTACCAGAAACCCAATAGCTTGTCTTATGTGTCGGAGTTCATCCCATGACGATCCTGTGAACTGTACAGTAAATAACAAGATTTTAGAGTAATTTTCTTTCTTTTCTACATTGCTAATATTACATTGATTGCCTTTTTGCTTACCTGATCTGATGCTTTGAGACACCATTGTTCCAATTCCTGCAACCCAGCCTTTACATATTCTCCATTGCTAAATGAGCAGCACTCACGACGAAGCAATAAGCTGCCAGATCAACCATTTGGATAGAGTATCAACATAGATTATGAGAATGCATAGCTAAACACATGAGATAAAAAGAAAAGAAATGAAAAATCTTCTTACCTATTAAAAAGCTGTACATTTATGAATGAGAAAACCTGACTAAAGATCTTCCTTGTGAATACAGGAGGGACCTGAAAATTTCAAAAGGTTAGGTGAGAAATACTTTCCTTCCCAGTCTCTGCACTGATACCTTAATTCTGGAAAATCTAGTAGAGAGAAGATTCATTCTTACATGGTTCTCTGTCATTATGCCCAAGGTCTGATCTAGCTTATTGACAATGCTTTGCCAGTGTATATTTGATAATTGCTGTTTGGCAACAATACTCAAATGGATATTTTTGGATGACCCTCTTATTGACCTAGCTCTTATAGATCTTGGAGCCTGTTCATTTAAGTAAACATTAAATCGCCATTAAATGACTCAAGTCTTACTTTGTGATGTCAATTCACTCTTATCCAATATGCTTACTTGGATGCACAAATTCAAAAATGGACCAATCTCTTTCTTAACACTGTCTCTGATCAGTCCATATATTTTCTCAACGTATGCAGTCAGATGTTGCTTAAACAGCAGTGCCGGGTACTTGGCTTCCACTTTTGATTGTTCATTTCCTTTCCCCACCATTCCACTGTACCCACTTGACATTCCCATGCCAACTGAAGATGCACGGAATCCCTGATATTGCATGCTCGAGTATTATGATTTTGTTATAGAATTAGATTTACTTCAGAATTAACTTGATAACACTTACCAGTGCCATTCTTCCAAATAAGGTAGCAGGGGAGGTTCGGTTACGCTGTGAAGATATATTGGTTGTATTGCTTGCTTTAAGAGTATTTTGAAGCAGATACAGAAGGGTAGAAGTTGTTGATAGCCAATATGATAGATCATTGATGTTGTCTTTACTCTACAATAGCACAATATAGAAAATCAGTATCACAACGTTACAAAGTATATGATGCAGAGCTGATAGTATTTTAATTTCCTTATATCTGGCTAATATGGTTTCATTGGTTAAGGATGCCACCTCTATTGAAGATCGAATTGTGTGAATAATCCTATCAAATATAGTTGTCTTCTCTGCTTCAAAGGATCTCCACTGAAGAAGTGATTTATACACAGCACAGGCAGCTACAGGTCTGGTCTCGTCAAACCGCTTTTCTTCCATAAGACACTTGATAAGTACATCATGGTTTTCCTGTTCATAGAGTAGAAACAATAGAATGTCGTTTTCAGGAATTACACACTTGATGCACAGGCATTTTGAAATATTTTCTGGGTTTGGCAAGAATAAAGCATCCAGCTGGGTACCTGCTGCCTGTCTGTTAGGGATCTTTGTGTAGCTAAGAGGGAGATGGGAGGCCCGGATTCCTGGATACAAAATTTATCATTAGGTCTATGGTGGAAGTATCTATTTGCTTCTGGAAATGTGTGTTTAAGGAAGGTGGTCGTACCTTTGTCATTTGAGGCTCTTCTTCTGTTTGATGGCCATTCTCAAAACTCTGAATCAGTAAACAAGGTTAATGAAAAATTGTGTGATGATTTTATCTAATGAAAAAGACTAATTTTAGAGAAGCATACCTTGATTTGAGGCAGAATTCTTTCAGGAGTCGCTACCTGCTCAACAATTGCTGGTCGTTTGCGGAGCAATTCATTCTCTGACTCCAGCTCTGTAATCTTACTCTTGAGTCTGGATAAAAGGATACATAGCGTCAGATTTGTATGAGAATGAGTAATTTAATCTTTGGGCTTCAGGATGTCTAAGAAACTTCATGGTAAATTGACATGATGCTTAACCAGTTCAACTTGACCATACAAAACCGAATCAATTTCTAGTACCAAATCAGATTTACAGGTATCTCTGCTAAATAATACACAACATTCCATTTTTCCACGTTTATTTTTAATTGTCTGATGCTGTCATAGAAACTTTTCTGCCATGTAGAAGCAGGTCTTCCATTGCGCGCACACACACTCTCACTCACACACATGCAGACATCTCTTTTGTCACTCATCAATGGTACTATCAGGCCATACTTTGTTGCATCTCATCATGAATTTTCTTTGTTTGCGAATTTGCATGGGAACAATGTAGAGAGGGTGAAGTAGATTAATTTTTCAGGTTTAATTATGTGACTGAGTCTTACGTTTTTAATTCTTCAGAGAGATCCTCATTTGTTGATGCATCCAGAGCCTGCTGTCGTAAAACTTGATTCTCTGATTCGAGGTTGGACAAATTTAGCTCCAATCTAAAATCTTAAAGTGTTAGTAAACCTCATCTAAAGATCACAGAATGGTTTTCTAATAAAGCCGTGGAGATTACCTCTCAATAGTGTCTTGAAGTTTCATTGTTTTCAGGTGTGATTCCTCAGCCTCTATAGATCTTGCCTTGTTCTCTTTCTCAAGTTCAGTACACTTATTCTCGAATTCCTCCATCTTCTTCTTCAGCTCACTTAGCTCATTCTATGTATCCAGAATATAAATTATGTCATCCATATAGGCTACAGTAGACTTATGTGTGCACTCGTGTGTGCTTGGAATGCATGAAGAAGCATAATGTGATATACTGATGCTGCTGTTAGATGTTAGGTGGCTGAACCGTACTGTCATACCTCCAAATCATCATTCTGGTTCTTGAGTAACTCCAGCTTGGTGTTATCCACAACTGGCACCTCTTTGATAACCGGTGGAGCTTGTTCTATAGCTAGCTTTGCCGCTTCTTTTTCATGGATTATTGCGGCATGGGCTTCATCTAGTTGACCTAGCATCTCATGTACTGAACTTTGCAGTTTTGCAATTTCTTGGCCTTTAGCTTCTTCAAGATCAAGCTACACACACACAAACACACACACAAATGTCATGGGCATAGTTTGGCCGATCAAAGAGGAGCTTAGCAACAAGATTGGACATTGTTATCAAGTTTCTTCACAACTTTAGATTCTTGGGCATTTTGGGGGAGCAACTGACTGTGTAGATAACTGATTGTCAAATCAGCATGTACAAGGAAGCATATAGGATGTGTTCAATATGTAGGTGATAATTTTCCGTCCCTGTAAGTGAAATGCCATTTAAATTTGTTGATGAATAGCATCCATTTCTAGATTGAATTGTGCTTTGTTAAACAAAAAACAAATCCATTTCTTTTTGGTTGCATGATCAAACAATTACTGTGCTACTAGTTATACTTTTTTTGGAACTTCAATATAAAATATACCCTCAAGTGCTTTTCAAATTCTAGTCGCCATGTTAGCTCTTCAACTCGCTTCTCTAGCTTGTCCTTCGCCTCCTTCAGCGCCCCAGTTTCTCTTGCAGCCTGCATCAGTATATTTGTCAGCTCTATTGTGCAAATATCAACTGTAATTATAGTGCAATCGAATTGTTGACTGTCAAGAATTGGTAACTGTGTATTTACACTCACCATCTTGAGCATTCTAAGCTCCTTCCTAGCAGTCCTTGCTCTCCAAAGACATTGCAATGCTAGAGTTGCGATCTTATGCTGCTTATATGCAGAAAGAGAATGGTATCTTCTCCATCGAGTCTATAAAATTAAAGATTTGACGAGACAAGAAAAATTATTTGACAGAAATCGCTCATCTGGAATTTCTTCTTCTTTTGCATATAGTGGCACAATAGAAAAAGAAGAAACTCAGAGTTGCAGCCTTGGCTCATTTAAAACTTATGCAAGTAGGCCAGGCAGATAGAACATCACCTGAATTATAGTTGCAGCCTTGGTTCTTCTTCTGTATCTGTATTCATTACGCGCTGCCATTGCTCGCATTCCAGTTTGGATAGCTATTGCTGATGCTTGCAAGCTAGTGTAAAATGTTCTTGCTGTATGGGCACGGGCATTCTTTTGTATACGGATAGAAGCTGCTTCCTTCCTCATATGTTCATATATCTTACGAGCAAGTTGTGCTGCACAAGAGGCAAGACAAAACAAGTATTGTCATCTCAGACTCGTATGCTTTCTACGCTATGGCTTCAAATGGTGGCCCGGCTCATTTCCTGATAGGATTAAGTCATGGCCATAAAACCTGGTTTTTCTATAGAAAATCATAAAGAACCTCGACCATAGTCGCAACTATTTTAGAATGGCAGGATTCTGCTACCCAAATACGGCATGCAAAACTATTTAATCACTCTTCATCAGTGCAAGTTACTTCACTCGGTTGGTCTGTTTTCCATCATGCTTTATAGTGCAAGATGCAATTACTTGGGGAAAAAGCTAACCTCTCCAGAGTTTCTGCAAGTGAATTGCAGCTCTTCTTAGGGTGATGAACTCTTTTCTGGCCAGATAGGTTCGGATTTGTCTCTGGACTCGCCTGACAGCATTAGCCAAAATCTCAGCTCTTCGTGCATCTAACTCAGCCATCTGCCCAGCTCTGAGGAACACCTTTGTTTTCCCAATCTAAACCAGGCATTTAGGGGAAAATGTTGCATTAACACAGCATATGTTTTACTTGCATATTTTATAAACACTGCTCCTTTTTATTATTTTCATGATTAAACATACCTGATAGCCCTTCAAACCCATCCTGTCCAAGATGGAAACGCATGCCGATTTTTCATCAGATCTGCCCAGAAGAAACAGTGAACGTCATGTTTGTATCAATACAAAGTTCAAGATGATTTAGGTGTTGGAGAATAGTTAGTGGGGAGCTTCTGAGTAGATGTTCCAACTCAGCTGTCACCAACTTCGGTCAGCTTTTGTTAGATAAGATATAATTTCTGCTCAAAATAACATGTATATAGGTCTACAGGTCAACGCTCTCATTCCAGCCCTGAATTTGAGACTTCCATGCCACAGTTGCATAATGCGAAATGAAAAGTAACTGCACAAGAATTCATACCCATCTAGAACATCAGGAGCCAGCATTCCAAAACGATCAAGAAACTCATCAAATGTTCTTTTGGTTGGATAGCCAGCACAACTTATCCTAATTGCCTCCAGTACCCCCTGTTGTAAAATCCATTAGAATAATTGCTATAAATCAGAGCAACATGATAGATAATTTGGAAACAGACATTTTTGCCTGATCTGAAAAGTGAAAATCAAAGCCATATGTCATTGACAGGGAAGCAAGTGAATTTATCTTACCCCACATCTTAGCTGGTTTAAGACATTGAAGTTTTCAAAGATTCCAGGCTTTAGCACTGTGTTCGGCTTTACACATCTGATGTAATGTGGCTCTGTTGTGTTTAATGTTTCCATCAAAGCTTGTAATTGTTGCTGGAAGTTAATTTTGAGCCAAGAATCAGTCATGATCTGAATTATTTTCTGTATCATACAGGATGCTCTGCTGCTTCTATGTGGATAAAGCTTACCTTGAAGCGAGTACCGATTGAAGGGAACTTGGATTGCTTAGATGTCTCTTCAGGTAGTGGAGGGAAAAGGTTAGCAACAAAAGGACACTTGGAAGCATCTAACAGAGCTTGATGTTCTGCTACTACATAATCTTTATTTTTGTCAAGGAAATGATCTGCCTGGTATGTAACCTGCTCACAGAATGTCTCAATGATCAGAAATCCACTAACATGGTTCCTTTAGCTGGTGCTCAGGAATAAGATTCAAAACATCACTTACATCTCCCGCATAATGATTGATCGTGAAGGCTGTTCGAGCAAGTTTCGGCTTGCTGAAGCGTTTGTGAGCTTTATATGTCTGGTACATCTTTTGTGCAAATGTCTCATGGGTTGACTTGGGAAACATGCTGCATTAGGAAGGTAATTCAAGCTTACATCCCATGATTTCATCATTGATTTATTTCCCCTTTCCGTTTTTGATTTCGTTTATTATTTTCTCTCAACTGCCCAACGATAAATATTGACGGGTCTAGAAAATTGAAGGATTTGGACTTCTCTCTCTCTTTAGAACAAGTACTCAGACGTTTAGTGGCGCTAGCTTTGGTAGCTTAGATTACCTCCTACTATGCAAAACAAATCTCTGAAGAAATGTTTTGCTTTCTTTCATAAAATTCACCTGCATTTCTGTAGCTTTTTGCTTCAGGTTTTATTATATCACGACCATGTAGTTCCCACTTTCCATTAATATTACTTAACAACCACAATTTAATTGTCTCAAGTCACAGTAGCTTAACTGGCATTTAATTCCCTGAGCGATCATGCACACCTTGATGTGTTAGGTATGGATATTTATGCAGAAGGTAAATAATTCCACAGCTATATTAGTGCATAAGATTTTCAATATAGAAGGGAATAACATACCAGGCTTCATCAAGAAGCGCTATAATACCTCCTGGTTTCTGCAGGCACGCACATAATAACCGTGTGTCAATATTTCACGAATAGGATATGTTACTTTGACATGCAATACTCTTACCTTCTCAATAAGATCCAAAACATCCTGGTTGTCTACGAACTCTACATAGCTCCAGTTTATCTCCTCCCTTGTATACTCTTCTTGCTCCATTTTGAATACATGCTGTGGATAGAGATTCATTTGTGCATAAAAAAAGAGAGAAAAAGCACTTGCGAAGATGGTTGAAAGTCAAAACTATGCACAGGAATCTCATCAATCCCTACCTGGTTGAAATGCTGTTGTAACTTCTCATTTGTTAAGTTGATACATAGCTGCTCAAAACTACAGTATTCATCACATGATGAGATATTCCTGTTGAATTATTTAATTGAAGATAACTTCATTTATAGCTTCACGTACCTGTTGATCTTGAAGCTTTCAAAGCCATAAATATCAAGGACTCCAATTAAACTTGCTGCATTAGGATCTTGACCGATTGAACTATTGATCTTGTCTACAATCCTGCAACATTCAATTGACTCTTCTCTTGTTATTTCCTTATTTACTGGGATCAAGATTAATTCCAATGAACAATTGAGAAGCTGAAGTGATGTTAGAGAACTATTATACCAGCTTTGTCCTAATGATCTATTAGCAGAAGCCATATTAGATATCACCAAGGAAACATTATCTTAGTTCAGAATTTGGCTGAAGAGCATAATTACAAAACATCCTCAGAAAATGATAAAATTGATGCTCTTTTTCTACTGCTTGCATGTAGTTTATAGAATAAATTTCTGGTCTAGATGAATGAGTTTGGTTTTCTTACCAATCAAACAGCTTTGAGTATACGGTCTTGGCCAAGGCATCACGACTCAGGACAGCTAAATCCGGGTCCAGAGGTTTTGTAATGTTACCATCTGGAGTCACTATAACCCGCTTGCAAAGTGAGTCTTCCAGTGCCTTCTCATCACACCTAAATCAAAGCATTTTGTGAGATAATGACATGGCATCACTAGATATTACAGGAGTATCTTTTATTTTGGTTGTCAAAATAGGTCAGAGTTCTAACATCAGTAACTCTGCTGCTGTTCGAAGATGGTAGTGTGATTTATCATCCTTAAGTTTAGAAGAATCCGCTTCCTTCCCTTTGACAAAGTCAATGTTTCCGATATGGAGGATTGCAGCTACTATGCTGAATATAGCATCCTACAGAAAAGAAACTCCCCTTTGTTAATCTGGAGCATGCATCTCTTTTCTAAGCAATTCATTCCTGTAGGGACTGGAAGAGTAAACACCTGTTCATCCTGGCTGATCCCGACAATATCCATTGCATTTCTGGTCTCCAGATACTCCCTTGCATCATCTACATTTGCAACTTCGTAACAGTTTGTTTGATTTAAATAGTGGAAAGTTCTCGGGTCCCCTAATTTGTATTTCTTGACATCCTGAAAGGAAACATCAGTTAGATAGCTTTTCCTGAACGACCTCGGATTATTGCATGGTTGTCAGGAAATCACCTCTGGTGGTGCTGAACAGAGCATGTAAAAACAATGGTAGTTTCTCTCCGGGTCAGAGACCTGGCAAACACGTGATCTTTCAAGAAGATAGGTACGAACTGCAGCTCCAGATATTTTCCCATGCTTGTCAAATTGTATCTCAACAAACTTGCCAAATCGACTGATTGACCACCAATTTTTGTAAGATTAACACGAAGTTTTAGCAGAAATAGAACGTGGATAGAGCATCTAAATTTCACCTCGAATTGTTGTTTTTGACGGTCTTTGCGTTCCCAAATGCTTCCAATACTGGGTTGGACTGAAGTGGAGATTAATACAAGTCTTCATTCAATTAATTCAGTAGTTGAATCACCTAAAAGGCAATATTTTGTCACTTATAGCTTTTAACTTACCTCCAAAACTTGTTGTTCCACCGTTCTTCCTTCACTGCCTGCAGATCTCCCCCCCATGAAGGCAAGGTATCTCATGAGCATCTTTGTTGTCTCTGTTTTACCAGCTCCACTCTCTCCACTTACCAAAATGGACTGGCTGCCCTGTTCATTTATCATTGCTCTGATGTTTGAAGTTATCATATTAGCTTGATATATATACATATATATATGCACACACATGCATGTATTAAAAATATATTAGTCACAAGATGTGTTGAATTCAGCCCATGCATGGTAATTAAACTTAGTTTTGATCTGCTGATATTACCTGTAACAAGTGTCTGCCACAGCAAAAAGGTGTGGACTTAGCTCTCCAAAAGCAGCTCCCTTGTACTGCTCCATCATGTGGATGTCATACAAATGTGGTAGTCTTCGGAAAGGATTTACCGCTATTAGAATGTTCCCAGTGTAAGTCTGCTTATTTCAGCACTGATCATCAGTATTCTGGTTTGCACATAAATCTACATTCTATAGTTAAGACTAATTCCTAAATCACTTAATTTACGGTGGTGTCAGATGCATCAATTAATGTTGACTCACATATATCTCATTGAGTGCAAACCGACAATCAAGGTTATGCAAGACTCCTGGTTCATGAAGGTATGCTAATTTTGTCATGTCATCAACTCCTGCTGGTGGCGCCTCTGTGTCTCTTGGATATATACTAGAAATATCTGCAACTATCTGGAGTTGAGGTAAGAATCAATAAGGAGTTCTTGTTAATACCACTCATTACTTCGAACTTCATCTTATCTAGTTCATATGTTGGAGGCTGGTCTCTAAGAACAAAGCTCAAACATGATAATGTAGCATAAATTTTGACCAATTATGGAGTCAAAAGAAGTTAATGAATGATAGAGCGGTATATTGTCTGAGTGATATAAGCTTTTGCCTCCTTTTCTTACAGCTAGCAAGTGTTATAACAGAGGTTTCTGAATTGTTTCACCTAAATATACAAAGCAGAAGTTACAGAGTTATCCATCTTGTAAATGGTTTTTGCTTGTCCACAATATACCTTCCCCCTAAGGATGCCCAGATAACAGATATAAACAGTTAAGTTTCATGACGTGCTGGATCGCTTGCAGAGTCGGATTTTTGCAAGGTATTCACTAGGTGTAGCTGGCATACATGCAGGGTCACTAATGGATCTCTTGCCATCCTTTGGATCCTGAACTTCAAAGGTATTTAGTTTTTCTACTATATCAGTGCAAAATCCTTTAAATAGAATAGATGGTTTCAAACTCCGAGCACCATATGTACATGATCTGAACTGGCATGGAAGAGATTGGATGATATAATTGAGCAGGAAGGCTTACAGTTTTTCCATTTGAGGTAGTAATGGTGGCATCTCTGCCCTTGATTTCTTTAACTTCACCATCCATCCATGCTTCCTCAGGATCCTCAATCCAGACATGCGATCCAACTATGATGTTTACCGGAGTTCCCTGGATACATCATCCAAGACAAAGAACATAATATCAATCATTTCAGATATTTGCTAGTAAATCAAAGAGTGGAAAATGAACCAACAAAAAAAAAACCCATGATCAGGAAGCTTACCATATTGAGAAGCTTTTTTTATATGACCATCAAATGTTTTTCAGAATTGGGATGATGTAAAGAAGCAGATGAAAAGAAATGTAATGGTTTTGAGAGAGAGAGAGAAAAGAAGAAGAAATGTATTAGCAAGCTAGGTAGGAGAAGAAGAATGTGTTTTTAATCAAGGGTGGTCATAGAGAGACTGGGTGTTGGATTAAAGAAGTTGAAAGTATAAAAGAATGTTGAAAAGGAATTCAAAAAGCAGAGAGGGAGTGCAGGGTGTGGCAACTCAAAAGCAAAAGGAAGCAGTCAGCCAGCCTGCAGCCACCCCTCACCTCCCCCGTCCCCACCTCACTCCCAACTTTTTTGCTCATTATACGTCGGGTGCTGACATGGCGCCACTAGAGAAGCCCCCACAATCTCTTCATTAATTACTTGAGGCATACGTAGTATCTACAAGCAGAATTTCATTCCCATCATCCTGCAGATACATTATGTTACGGTGATGGGCAAAATCACGGCACTGTTCATAGCATGAGCGCCACCGTGATTGTTCTTGGAGAGGGGTCATCTGTCATGATTTTGGAGTTCTTGTTTAGCAGCATTGTTCAGTTAAGTCTGCTGTAAACAGGTTTAGCGACGTTTAGAAGTGCTGCTGAGGTTTACTGATGTTTTTTTTTCTTTCACGTTTAGTGATCTTATAATGCACGCGCACAGCCGGATAATGGAATATTTCAAGCATTTTGTCAAAGTCAACGGCTCGGAAGGAAGAAGGGGACAGTTTGGTGATTCTCATTCATTTGTAGAGAAAGAAACAGGAAAGCTGATTTCAGGAATCCAGTCACAGAAAGACACCTATATTTTTCTACAGTCCAAATCATGGACCTCTCTTTCCGTTTACCAAACCTGAGGGGCCCCTGTGGGCTGCGGGATTTCTCTTTGTGGGGGGAGGCCGGTGGAGAAGATATTCCTGCCGGTGCCGGATTTTGGCTATTTCACATGGGGAAAAGGTCCTGTGTTGTGGGACCTCAATTACTATAAAAAAGGCTTTCCAACCAAGCTGCTTCTTTTTCTTTTCTTTCTTTATTAGTTCTTCATTTTTATAGGGATGATGAATCATTATTCTTGTTTGTTAAGGCTGTGATATGAGGGGGCATGGAGAATCACCCCACTCAGACTGTAATAAGATGAACTCACTGAGGCCAGCTGCTCTTCGTTGCTTTCTGTCGTCAGAATTTTACCCCCAAGTTGCGGGGACGAGTCTTAAAAAAAAAACGGAGTTACTCTGTACTGTACTTTACTACTAGCTGGAAGCTGGTTGCTTATGCTGTCCTGGCTCCTGGGACAGCAGTCAAGGCTTCGATGTAAGCTGGTGATGATGCACATGTGCACGTGGTCTGCTTATAACTTCTAACTACATTATTTATCACTGTTACATGCTACGAATCAAATTATTTTTTTAATATAAAATAGTTTAGAGATTAATATTTCTTTAGAAAAATATATTAAGATAATAATATATTAGATTCATTTTGGTTAGCTCAGGTTAGTATATCAAACTTGCTATTTGGATTATAAAACCATGATAATCCCACATAAAACAAATTAAAAATAAACTATGAAGACTAATTCTTAATTAATTCAATATCAAAGGATAAAAAAAAAAAACACCTAAAAAAACAATTTGTGTGAACTTGTCAAACCCGCGATCAAGATAATCCAATAGAAAGCATATCAAAAGCATATTATGAATTCAAATCCCTAATGAGCCTAAGATTGAAAAATAAAATTAAAACATATACATAAAAAAACAACTCAACTCAACCCACCATACTCATAACCTATGTCATCATATCAAAATAAACTCATCAAAAAAACCCCGGATTTAACCCGAGTTAACTTTCCAAATCTGTGAGTTTGGTCGGAAATTGAGATAACCTCATAAAAAGCAAATTAAAATAAATTATGAAGCTCAAATCTTAATCCCCCATGTTACAAGGCTATAATAACCTTATAAAAAATAAAATAAAATAAATTATGAAACTTAATTCTTAATCAAACACAATATTAAATGATAAAATTAGAAAAAAACAAATCAATTAAAAAATAGAGTCAGTTGGGCTGACAAACTAAACTCGTGATTTGGATAACGAGACGGGGACAACCCAATAAAAAAATCCAATATTGAAGAACCTGTGACCTTGGTCATGATATCTAAATAACCTCTTAGAAAAAAAAGAATCGATTTAACCAAAATTAAAATACTAAAACCCATAACTTTAATCATGATACCAAGATATCCTCATAAAAAACAAAATATGAACCCAATATCAAAGGATAAAATTAGACAAAAAAGTTAATTAAGAAAAAAAATCAATCAGGTTAACTCGCCAACCAAGTTAACCTGCCAAACTCATGACCCATGTCATGAGAGTGCGATAAATTAGTAAGAAAAAAAATCTAATATTAAAGGATAAAATAAAAAAAAAATATTAATTGAAAAAAAAGCAAAGCATCTCAATTAGATTAATTAGATTTGACAATAGTGTTTATACAATATTAATAACTAACTTACAAAATTAATTATATAGAAAATAAAAATTAATTACATTAGAAATAAAAACCTAATAATAAAAAAGTTAACTCTGAATATCTATATAGAAAATCAGAAATCTGAGCACCTCTTCTTAAGTTGGTGCATAAATTTAGCACATGCCAAACTTATTTAAAAACTTTTAAAACACTTAACTTGAAACTACTACAGTGAAAATGTCAATCAATTGATCATCACATTTGATAATAGACAACCCCGTTATTTCTTATCTAATTTATCCTTAATGAAAAACAAATTCACACTTACATGTTTTGTACCATTATATTAAACTAGATTATGAGCAATACCACATGTTACTTTATTGTCACAATATAGTTGAATAGGTTGCCTTGATGGATAACTAAAATCATATAATAGAAATTTTAACCACAATGTTTTACAAAGTCCAAAAGCTTTACATTTGATTTTTGTGTTTTGTGCTTGAACTAGTAACAACACCTTGTTTAATTCCTGTTTCTTTATGTAACAAGATAACTATAAAAGTAAAGTAACTAGAAGTAAATTGTCTATAATCTACTACTCTAGCCTAATTAATATCAATATATACATCCATGCTTTAACAATCTACTTTTTTAGTCCCTCTATAAGTGTAACCCTTAGATATTTTAAAATATTTATATAATATGTTGCTCTCTCAAATTATATATAAACTAACAAAAAATATATTCAATGCATGAGCCAAATTTGTTTTTCTATGTGCTAAGTACATTAATCTCTTTACAAGTTTTTGATATATTTTTTTTTATCAACTATCATTTGATTGGACTCAACATTTAACTTTAAACTTTTTTTACTGTTGTATCAATTGGTTGACATGCTAAGATATCAGTCTCTTGTATAAATATAAAACATTTTTTTTAGACTTTTTATGAGATCGAGACACTTCAATTTCAAGAAATATTTCAAAGGACTTGGGTTATTTTTTTTATTAAATTTGCTAGCCAAGTAATATTGTGGGCCTTTCTTTCTTCAAGATCATTTTTCATAACTAACATATTGTATACGTATATAATTAGTGTTGCAATCTAACCATGTTGTTTTTTAAGAGCAATGTGGTATGAATTGATTTAACAGTGAATGAAGGCTATCATAAATTTTATGAATATTCCAAACCATGATTTTTAAAGATTTTCTTAATTTATAAACCAATTTATTCAACTTGCACATCCTTTTCAAGTATCATGCACCATGATGTGAGATGCATATAAATTTCTTCATAAAATTCACCATGAAGAAATATAAGTTTGCAGCTAAAGATAACAAGATCCAAATTATGTTGAAAGTGCAAATATCTTTATATAATCGATACCATAGATTTGAATGTAGTATTCCACCACCAATCTTGATTTAAAGCATTCAATGGTGCCATTAGCTTTGCTTTTTACCATGTAAATCCATTAACATCCAACTGATTTCTTTTTTTATAGATGATCACAAATCCTCACATTTTATTTATTTTTAAAATATTTTATCTTTATGTTCATGATTTCTTTTTCACATAGGTTAGCAAGGCTTCTTATACACTATTAGAAGTAAATACATTAGATAATTTATTTACAAATAATAAGTTTGATTTTGATAAATGATAGTTAGACACATAATGAATCGTAGGGTATTTAACTTTATTACAAATTTTAGGTTCATATATGAGTTTAGGAGTACCTCTGGTATTGATATTTTGTTTTTATTTGATTTGGACACTAAATTAAGACTATCATCAACAATCAATTGGTTTAGTCTATTAGTTACAACAAATTCTAACTTCAGTGAGACATTTTTTTCAGTCACATATTTAATTTCTAGGTGTTCATCACCACTTTGATCCAAAATCATATCACTCAAATTTCTAAAATCCAAATTTATATCTAAAAGTCTTAATCTAAACTTTTAATTTCCTTCTAATACATACTTTGAAGTTCAAACTCAAATAAAAAAGACATGGTGTTTTCATGAATAATAACACTCATTTTGATAAATATTTATGTAGTTGAAGGATGATAATATCAATATCTATTTTGATGTTTGACTTTAGAAATAATTAGATAGAATCTAAATTAATAGTATTAGTAAAGGTCAAAGAACCATCTCCAATAACCAAGGTACAAGTACCGTTGATAGTAGATATAAATTATTGTGGGGATGAATTAAGATATGAGACATGTCTAGAATAAATCGTCATATTATTTGTAGCATCATAATTAATTATCCATGCACACATAAATATTTAAAACCTTACCAATATTATTTATAACTAAAACTAATATTGAGGTTTTTTCAGAAACTTTATATTGTCTTTGTTTTAAACATTGTTGTAGTGGATATATTTTTGAGATTCTTCTCTTAAGAATCACAATAATGATTTCACTATTCTAGATATCCCACAATCTTGTAACATCAACTTTTGATATGACCCAACTAATTTCAATTATTTTATTTATAAATAGACTTACAAATACCATTATTCTTCTTGGACTAGTTAGTCTTAATTTGGTCTACAATTGTTGCAATAGTCTTATATGCATTAAGTGACCAATCACCTACCTTTTTCCTCTCATTGTCACTCTTGAATTATGCTAGACACTAGTAATAATTATATTTTATCGTATAGTAAAACATAAAGGATTTTCAAGATTTAGATGACATAATGAGATCACAATCACAATTAAATTACAAATATTAGTTAACTTTGCCCTCTTTTTTCCTACACTTTTTATGTGGTGTTTAACACAATTTTTGTTTATGCTTTTATATGTTTCTCAAAAGTGTTATTGGTTTGAAAAAAACATTAAAGTGATGCTTTTAGTGTTTTCTACTTATTTTAATGTGTTGATGTCAAAAATAAAAAAAAATTCATTATGATGTATTTTCAAGAGAAAAGCTATTTCAAAAATCACCCTACACCACAATTCCAAACACTTCTATATAATTATTTTCACTTTGGCTTGATTCCTTTTTAACTATTCCTTCTACTTAATTAATGACAAGATTTTCATGATTTTTTCTCACACCAATCATATTTTTATGACTTTAGAGACTAAATATCTCTCCTCTACTCTTTATTCAACACCAAAACTTTCCATTTTCTTCATTTCATAGTAGTGTTCAACTTGATCAACAAGCTTCATAACATAGATAAATTTATTGTGATATTTTATAAATCCATGTTTATTGCCAATGTCTCTCTCTATTTAATTTGACAAAGCTAAATTAATCACAAAACAACAAAAATAATTTTTCTCTCTCTATGCATGAATCACAAAATCATGATTACTCTTTATAGTTAAAAACTTAATTTAGGTTTCTCAAAATCCAATCTTTACCATTAAGATTATAAAACCTAATGTTGTGAATGTCCCTAGAAAATCTCAACTTAATCAAACTATAGATGACTCCAATCAAAATGTTTGATCAAAACTAGATATATCTTCATATTATTGTTTTAGGAAGTTATGAATCTTTAGATTTCTCTATTTTTTGCCTCAAAATTCACACACAAACACACTACTTTTCTTTTAATATAACAAAGAGATATTGATTCGATGAATGATTTATTTTTATTTTTATTTTTATAGGATTCAAAGACTTTTAAAAGTAAATAATAGCAACCATATTAAATAAATTAAGGGATTCAAGAGTACAAACCTAGATTTGATATATGTTTTCAATACAAAGAAATACCTTTCTATTTTTTTTATTGAGCGAATGAGAAATGCATACAATATATACAATACTAATTAAATTAGCTTAAAAAAACAATCTTATAGAGAATAAGTAATCTAATAATTAAGAAAATAATTCTATATCTCTATACAGTAAATAAATTAGGAAATCTCAACAAATCCAATTCTAGTTGGATGGAAGAGAAATATTCCCTTTAATTAGTCTTATATGCATATAAAAACATTATTTTAATACAATTTCTCATGCTCTATCTAGTCTAATTTTATGTGTGGATTTATATCACCTTTTACAAATATCATAATCCATATAACACATTTACACCGTATTCATAACTGCTCATGCTCAATTTTTTCTATGTTTTTGTCAAGTTCTTAGAAAGGCATATGCTAATATGTAATCAAATATTGATAGTAACTGAATAACTTGTAAAAATTGGTGTTTTAGGATTTCATTATTATGTTACTAATTCTATCATTAATTGAGAGGGAGTTTTTTAAAAATAATAGTTAGGTTATATGCATTTTTTGTACATTGCTAAATCATATGTTTGCACTTTGAATTTGATGGATTAGATTTGAGGAGTGTTTATCAAAATAAAAACTTTTGCTCTTTATCCATCAACCCCAAACCCTAGGATGAGAAACCCCACCTTTTAGTTTGACTTTATGGGTCACAATCAAGCCTATGAATGATAATCCTATTGCCATAGCCTAAACACTTGATCTATTTTTTTTTTTATTTTCTATTTTGTATGTTATTACTTACAACTTGTTTGGAATCAAATCACATGTGGAATTGAACTTAATTCCACATCTGATTGTAATTCAATTGATATCTTATTATATTTTTTATATTTGGAATAAAATACTAAATGACATAATTGGATTCATACTATTTGAAATACATATAGAATTGAATTACCAATCTTTACTATCTTGCTTTTAATTCAAAATTGCATGGTACATTTTCTCAATGAATATTTTTTTAAAATGAAATATTACACTAAGCTCCCTAATGCTGATCATTAACATGAAGCTTTTTCCAAGCCATGCCTTTAACTTATATCCAACAAGAGTAAAAGGTTATTTGTTTGCATTTTATATTACTAATGATGTACTTAATTGTTTAGTTTCTCTCTAAATTAAATCTTGTTTTTTTAGTAGTGAAAAATAGACTAGAGTAAACAAATAAAACATAAAAAAAAGACTTAACTTGTAGTATCCATGTTAATTATCAAGTCATGACACCCATGATGGGAACTTGTTGAGTGATTCTGTAACACCCTCAAATTATAATATCATGAAATCTCCCAACATTTCTTTACCAATGTCAAGTATTGGGTAATATGTCTAAAATTATAGGATTTTTTTTTAAATTTCGGCAGAGTTTCCTCTATTTTTTGTTGGTATCAAGTTATCGACAACACTTCTATTATATGTCATTACGACTTCCATCTTGATCCAATCATCCTGTATCACATTCCATTCATCAAACAATAACTCAATATTTATACTTATCAATATATGCAAGTCTCATAATATTAATTAGTAAATCAACATAAATCTACTACCAAAACAACTCAAAAGATAAACAAATTCATCATTAAACGTAATAAATGCTAACTAACTACATATAAGCCTTTAAACTACATAAATACAACATTAAGATTAAGAGTCATATTATATTTATAATAAATCTTATCTTATCATTTTGAAAATGATTTGGTTATACTAACAACTATACATACATATAATACATCCACTACATATTACACCTTTTACCTAATTTTTACAACACACAAGGATTTACACTCAAAGTAAAGACGTGAATATTACATTCCAAAATAGTAATTCATAAACAGGAGTATTCCTACATCTAACGATCTGCATCACCTCGCGGTGTACCTGTTTCAACAATAACAATATTAAGTAACTTACTCACTATATTATTCTAATATTAATTAATTACTCTTAACCTTTGAAATTTAATACTTCTACTTCAATCTAACTTAATCCCTTAATTTACATATTCTTTTCAAAATTTACAAATCCAGCTAACTCATCTTAATTACCAAATAAATCTAACACTTCCATATAATTACTCAGAAATTTGGGTTCCTTCCTCAGTCACCAATAGATCCAGTATTTCCATTCGAATTACCCATCATCCGACTAACCTCTTTTGTTAGCCAATCAATCTGGTAATTCTATTTGAAATTCCCAGCATCCAGCTAACCTCTTTTATTACCCAATCAATCCGGTAATTCCATTTGAATTATCCAGCATCCGGCTAACCTCTTTTATTAGCCAAACAATCCGATACTTCCATACGAATTACCCAGCATCCGGCTAACCTCTTTTATTAGCTAATCAATCCGGTAATTCCATTTGAATTACCCAGCATCCGGCTAACCTCTTTTATTAGCCAAACAATCAGGTAATTCCATTTGAATTACCCCATATCCGGTTAACCTCTTTGTTAACCAACAAAACCGGTAATTTCACATAATCTACCGGTAATTCACATAATCATAACTCAATTTATTCATTTGCTCCATTCGTTTAATATCAATTATATGAGCAACATATATTATTAGGGAAACTAAAAATTATAAAATAAGGTGACGAATCACCTACCTTCTGCTCGAGATAACCCAGCTCCTCCTGTCTGATAACCAACTCCAGACACAACTCCTGAATCAATCAAGTGTCATTATATCATTAGTCCATCAATATTTTTTCTTATGTGCCGAAACACAAAGCACATAATATTTTTATTTGTAATTTGTTCTAATAAAAAATAATTCTCAAATATAACATCATATTTTATATACAACCTCATATTTAACTCAGGTTACTTCTTTGCTTACTCTATCTTCATAATTCCTCCATCAAATAATTCTTCTATTCTTTATACCCTCACATCATATTATTCATTTTATCTAAATACTATATTCAAACACAATCTAGACATCTTGTCTTCATATTTTCTTTTAACTAGTTTATTTCTGTTTTAATTTGAATTTACTTATTATTATTATTATTATTATTATTATTATTATTATTATTATTATTATTATTATTATTATTATTTTCTCAATTTAAATGCTATCTCTTCATTTAGTCTTTCTTACATTTTCAATTATAATGATTAAACATGGTTTGTTTCTAAACATTAACATCAAAACTCATTCTCCCACTTTTTCCTTCATTTGGCCAAATGTGGTGTTTCTTTTTCCTCCCCCAATTTTTTCTTCATTTACTTGTTATTTCAACTTATTTTCATTCTATTCCACTTCAATTTCATCATTTTTCCTTCCCCTCCTAATTCCCCCAAATTCACATAAGAACCCTAAGTTCAAAAATCTAGGATTTAAGGGAACTAAGGTAAAATTCCATGAAATTACTTTCCAACTCAATCAAATAAGCGTAATAACACATCTAAATCAAACATGAAATCTAAATTTCTCATGCTTACCTATTTATTTTCTTCCAATTTCTCTTCTCTTCCTAAGCTAGCTGAATTCCCCTTCTCAAATCCTCCTTCCTTCACTTGCTTTAGTGTTTTATAGGTTGAACTTGCAAGCTTATAAAAGTATTTTCTCAATTTCCTTATTGTTTTTCCTTACTTTTCTCTCTTTCTCTCACGTTATGATCTGTTTCTCTTTTCACCTTTTTGTTTCTGCCCATTCGACAATTAATAGAAGAGAAGGAGAGCTTATGTTTTGTTTTCAATGGCAAATTACTATTATACCCTTAATGATTTTTTTTGCTAGGACTACCGAGCTTCAATTCATCTTAAAATTTTAACCAGATTTTATTCAATATATTTTAATATTTCTCAGAAATTTTCAGCTCAATCCGATGGTCGGATCGAAAATTACATCCAATAACGTAAAACTAGTCGAATTGTGATTTTTCGTCAAATTTCCGAATTTCTCTAAAACTTCTGAAATTTTAACCCAAGCTAAGGTATCATATTAGAAGGCTCCACACAAAATTTCAGAATTTTTAGATAACCCAATCAAGAGTTACAATTTTTGTTTTTTTTAAAATAAAACTAGTCAATTTATGATTTTTCGCCTAGAGGTTTTACAGATTCAAGATAACATACCCATCTACTTGTCATAATAGGATTAGAGTACTTTGAAACCCTTTGAACCATGATTATGCCAACTTTCATGGTTTGAGGAGCATGAAACATCCACCATTCTCCATTTCACCATAGACAAACAAAATGCTTTCATCAAATACAAGAGTAGTTAGATATTAAATACAATGTAAATAGGAGTTTGGAAAATCATATTCTTAGATAAGAGAAGGTAGTATATATGCATACTTTGAAATAAAAAAATGTTTTTGTTGAAGAAAAGACAGAGAGTGTTTTTCGAATAGTATTTTCAATGTTAGTTTTAAAACGAATTGATTTGTGAATTAGAGCCTCTCTTATTTACTTTTGTCTATTTTTTTATGTTTTGAATTCTATTTGAAATTCAAATCAACACCCTTAAGAAGTTTAGTCACAATAATTGATTCTAAGAATTCAAAAGAACTTGTTAATAAAGAGCTAGCTCAAGATACAATTAAAAAAAAACAAAATTTAATTATCTTAGTTTCTTATTTTATTTTTAAGGCCCAAAATCAGAGAAGCCTCTAATAACATTTTTTTAGAATAATTGATTGAATAAGACATTTACTCTTAGAGATAATAATGAATATGATAAGTTAAATTTTTCTATATTTATAATCTATCTATTATCTATATGCTAAAAATTAAAATATTTATACTCTACTTATCAAGTTTTAAGTGTTCATATGAATATCTATTATTCAACATTATATATGTGTGTATATCTCCAAGAAGCGTGACGTGGTGTCAAAGGATGTGAGATTTGCCTTGCCGGTCTCAGGTTCGAGTTAGGATGTGCATACCTTGTAAGAGTCAGGGACAATCAAATTTTCACTCGCTTAACTCGGGTTTGCAAGGAATAGCTAAAAAGGAATGAGTTTCCTCGAATCCCATATATATATATATATATTAACTAAAATATAAAAAGCCATGCCGAATTTACTGTGCAATTCTGTACTATTCACCTAGACACAATTCACCGTGGATTGCTATAATAAAATGACCATTTTACCCCCAGGACATAAATTTTTTTTGCCCCTGAGACTATGGGTATTTAGAATTTTCCAAGAGATATGGATGGTATTTCTGAATTCTTTGACAATAAAACTACAAAAATAGCCCTTAAAAACGACAAAAGAAGGCACGTGGAACTAGGGGTAGTTTAGCAATATCCAGGAGACATGAATGGTATTTTTGATTTCTTTGCACAATAAAACTAAGAAATTAGCCCTGAATAACGACAAAAAATAAGCCTCGGGCCCAGGGGTGTTGCTATATTTTCCAACGTGGTTTTTTCGTAGTTATTACTGGGTTTAGGGGTGATAGGTAATTATCCATTATTTATTATTTTTTTTTTTGGAAAACTGCAGGTGCATCGTACTGACGCGTGTGCAATCTTTCATGCGCACGCGCCATTTGGGCGGCGCGTGCGCATCCTTACGGTGGTCAAAAATAGACTTTCATCGTGTCACATGGTGCGCTAACATGTCCTCTTCCTTTCGGTACAACCCGTGCCTGGTTAGGGTGGCCGGTGAAACTCCAGTGGATCGGTTTAATATTTTTTTCTCTTTTCTCTCTCCTACCTCCCGAAAATAGACTATGGTCCCTACGGTTTGCGAAAAATTTATTTTGGTCCCTAGTCTTTTGATTTCGTTTTTATTAGTGTTTTTTAATATAGTTTTTAATTTTTTGCAATTGTGTCCTTCAATTGAAATTGATTATATATGTAGGGTTTCAATTCAATCTTTATTCTTTTGATTTTTGGTTTGCTTTTAGTTATTTTAATTATTTCGATATACAAGTTTTAATTGTTTCTAATTGGGTCCTCCAATTAAAATTTGTCATATATTCTATCTTTCATTTCGGTCCTTATTCTTTTAATTTTTTAAAAACATTACATATCATTTTTTTAAATGTGTTTATTTATTTTGGTCCTAAGGTTTTATTTATTTCAATTTTGTCCTGTAATTGGAATTAATTATATAGTTTGTTTTAATTTGTTTTGATTGTGTCCTCCAATTGAAAGTAGTCATGTATGCTACTTTTCATTTTGATCCTTATTCTTTTAATTTTTTTAACAAAATTACACTGCAATTTTTTTCTAAAATATTTTTATTTGTTTCGGTTCCAAGGTTTTTATTTGTTTCAATTTTTTCCTTCAATTAGAATTAATATTATATTTTATTTTTTATTTCAATCCTTATTCGTTGAATTTTTTATTTGCTATTAATTTCTTTAGTTTTTGTCATTTTTGGACAATGTTTATTTTTTATCTGTATGCTTTTAGTTTTTGTTTTTAGTTTTTGTCGTTTTATTTTTTATTAGGGATATATTTATACTTGGTTAAGTCCTGAAATTTTAATTTATGTTGGTGATCATTTTAAAATTAATATTGATCCCTTTTTCCCTTCGTTCTTTTTTTTGTGTTTTCTGTTAATTTTATATGCTCTTCAGATCATATGATTTTATTGTTTTTTGCCATAATAATCATAATTTTAGTGATTATTTATTTTTTTGTAAATTTTTTTTCTTTTTTTTGGGCAATTTAATGATTTGAATTATTTGGGCAATAATATTGATAATAATTTTAATTGTTATAGTAATGATAATGATGGTAAAGTAGGGTTTTCCTTTCCCTAAGAAGTGGTTGTTGATGATGTAGATAAAGGGAAAAGAGAAGTCGACTCATTTGCAAATTAAAAAATGGGCATAGATGATAGGTGGATTAAGAGTGAGTGTGCTAATCTTAACCATAATCGTGGTATCTTTATTTACTAGCAGAAGCAAAGGCCTAGCATGCATTCCAGCACAATACAAAATAGGGTAAGCTTCCCATGCACACACATACATAAATGAGGCAGAACTCTCTTCCCATTTCACTTGAAATAGTAGCACGCGGATCGGAAAGCCTTCAGCAGACCATTTCCATTTCAACTAACTAATCCTGCAAAAGGAAAAATAGTTGGTAATCAAAGAGAAAGCAGGAAGCTGCAGCAAAGAAAAAAGCTAGCATTGGTGGAAGTTATCAGCGTGAGAGATAGTTTACTTTGAACAATCAACATTAGGAGAAATAGTGAAAGGCAAGTTGATTCCGCAGTTAGCTGGAAGAGCCTGGGCTAACTGGGGGCTTGGATTTACTGTCTTTGAAGCTGATTTGATACACTCACAAGCTGCCTTCTTATCAGCTGTGCTTGATGCAGCAGATTGAAGGGCCGAGGCTCCTGCACAGCATGCAGAAGGTGGTTTCCCAGTGCCGTTCACAAGGTACTTCACGCAAGGCCTCAGGTCCTTGATCACATCACTGCAGGAAATCGCAGCATCAGAAGTTGGGGCAAGTAAGAGAAACATCATTAGAGCAGCCATTACCGCTACACTTGAAGAGTTCATGGCGCAGGTGGGATAAGACTAACTCGAGCACTGGCCTGGAAACTTGTTTCAGTTTTAAAGTGAACCTGGAGGGATACGCACAAGTGGATGAAAGATTATAAACTCTAGAGGTGAT
Source organism: Salix purpurea (assembly GCA_027405865.1). Lineage (NCBI taxonomy): Eukaryota > Viridiplantae > Streptophyta > Magnoliopsida > Malpighiales > Salicaceae > Salix > Salix purpurea. Next base: position 8,042,508 of record JAOWLH010000001.1, read on the forward strand.
TCAGTTATCAATGAGTGCAAGAAATTAAAAAGAGGAAATGAGTGTAAGAAAGTCAAGTTAGGTAGGATTAATGAAGAATTAAATTCTTCATCTATAAGTTGCCTGAAACGAGACGTGCTATTCAATAGTCATCATCTATAAGTTGTATTCAATATTCAATATCTATAAGCTATTAGGTGAGGTCTCAAGATGTAATTTATATTGTTCTTTAATACACTTCCAAGTAACACACTATCTTGTACAATTAATTAATTTTAATTAGAATAAAAATAAGAGTGTTGAGACACGAACTCTTGACTATTCGGCAATAAAGATTTAATATCATATTAAAAAACCATTTTAATCCAAAAAACTCAAGTTATTAGATGAGATCCCAAAATATGATTTATATTACTCTCCATCAACTTATTATAGCTTATAATTAAGGATGGTATAGACACCCAATTGCATTTGTGATACATTAGAGAAGAAGAAGAAGAAGAAGAAGAAGAAGAAGAAATGTCTACTCGTACAAGCGGTGGTCTTGGTTCATCTAAGTGTTGATGGTGAGGAAAAAGACTGCCAAAACAAATATTGATTCCAAGACTGCAACTGGAATGAAGATTAGAAGATCATTAGTAGTTTTTGTTTTTTAAATTATGTTATCAATAAGGATCAAGTGATTGATCACGTACGATAACTATTTCCTAATTAAACTAGTAGTCTTTATTTTTTTCCTATTTAGCTGAGAAGTTGTAATAGGCAAGAATTCTTATCCACGTAAGGTTTGATTTTTCTTCTATAAATAAAGCTAAGGGATGACAATAACCTTAAGTTATTTTGCTCCTAATTCTCTAAATAAAGTTGTCTATGTCTCAGTTGCCTTGAGTCTCACGTTTTCACAAAAACAAAGGCTGGAATTTCTTGATCTCTACAGTATTTGTTTTCTGGGCAATTAACACAGAAACAATTACTGATTTCAACAGTAACTGTTCTTTCTTCACGGTCTTTATTTCCAACAAATTGGTATCAGAGCAAAATTAAATCTTTGAAAGGGAATTGAGAGAAACACGAGAGAATCAAAACATGATGATTTTTTCAAAGTTATTTGGCTTTGAACGGGAGGTGAGTGAAACACGAGAGTCCAGAAATTCAGTCAAGAAATTCATCTTGATTCGTTCTTTAAGTGATACGCAATTGATAGTAATTATCAATTGCAATCTTCGTTCTTTGTTTTTTATTAGAAAAACTTGCAGAAAGCAAAAAGTAAACAACTGTATCGTCAGACATGGATTCCTCATCTTTTTTTTTCGAAATCACCCGTGTTTACAGGAACAAATTATGGTGTTTGGGCTGTGAAAATGACAACATATCTCAGGGCTTTTGACTTATGGGAGATTGTGGAGAATGACAAGCAGCCAAATCCATTGAATACTAATCCTACGATTGCTCAAATCAAGTTCTTTTAATGAAGAAAAAGCAAAGGGATTCAAGGCACTTACTTGCATACATAATGCAGTAAGTGAAGAAATATTCACAAGACTCATGGCTTGTGAAACTGTTAAAGAAGCTTGGGATAAGTTAAAAGCTGAATTTCATGGTGACGAAAAATCAAGGAGAATGCAAGTGCTGAATTTAAAAAGGCAATTCGAAGGGTTGAAGATGAGAGATTTAGAAACCATCAAGGAATTCTCTTCCAAATATCTCTAAATTAGTTAATCAGATGAGATTATTGGGAGAAGATGTTCAAAAATCAAGGGTAGTCGAGAAAGTCCTTGTCAGCTTACCAGAAAAATTTGAGAATAAAATTTGTTCTTTAGAAGATTCAAAAGACTTTACAGAAATGAGTCTCTAGGAATTAATCAATGCCTTACAAGCTGTGGAACAGAGACAGGCATTCAGGCAGGAAATTTCAAGTGAAGAAGCTTTCGTTACAGGGTTTAAAGGAAGAACACGAGTTCATAATCATTCCCAGAATTCCTACAAAGATTGCCAAGAAAGAAAAAGAGATACTGGGAAAATTTGATAGAATAAAAATTGGTAGAATAATCAGAGTTTTGCTAATAATTTCAATTCAAGAGGGAAGGACAAGAAAAATCAATTCCCTACCTACAAATACTATTACAAAAACAATCACCTTGAATCATGGTGTTGGCTCAAGAATGCACAATATAGAAAGTGCAAGCAATTTGGGCACATTCAAAAATACTGTAAACACAGCTTAGCAACTGGAAAACAAGCATATATTGCAGACAGCTCAGAAGTCAAGGATAAACAATTGTTCATGACCACGTTAGAACATAATTGCAGCAAAACTGAGGTAAGAAATCCAAATTGGCTTGTTGATAGTGGGTGCACTAACCATATATCTGCAGATATACAACTTTTCAAAAATTTGGATTTAAATTATGAGTCCAGAGTGAGAGTTGCGAATGGATAATATGTTGAAGTAAAACGCAGAGGGGATGTTGAAGTCGAAACCTTGATAAGTACACGAATCTTTGACAATGTGCTGTATGTATTTGAAATTAAAAAAAAACCTTGTTAGTGTGAGACAATTACTTGAAGAGGGGTACTCACTATCCTTCATTAATGGCATATGCACAATCAAAGATAGTCAAGGAAACCTATTGTTTTCTGCTAAGATGACAAACAAAAGTTTCTACCTTGAATGGAAAGAAAAGTTTGTAAACATAACCCGTGACAATGCAAATTCAGAGGTTGGGGCATTTTAATTATGCAACATTGAAAAAGATGGTTGAGCTACAAATAACTTTAGGATTACCGAAAATACAAGAACATGGTGATGTATGTTAAGCATGTCAGCTGGGAAAGCAAACCAGAAGTAGTTTTAATGGCAGTACATTTAGAACAACATCCAAACTTCAATTAATTCACACAGATGTATGTGGGCCAATGCACAATGAATCTTTGAATGGTGCTAGATATTTCTTATTGTTTGTGGATGATTATAGCAGATTTTGCTGGGTATATTTTCTCAAAACCAAAAGTGAAGTGACAAATGTGTTCTTAAGATTCAAGGCTGCGGTTGAGAGGGAAACGGGATGCAAACTGATGGTGAGGTCTGATAATGGAGGAGAATTCACCTCTCGAAAACTTGAAGAATACCTGGAAAAAGGAGTCAAACACCAATTGACAGTCCCCTACACCCCTCAGCAAATTGGGATGAGTGAAAGAAGAAACCAAACCTTGATGAAAATGGCAAGATGCCTACTCTATAAGAAGAAGATGCCCCTGAAATTCTAGGCTGAGGCAGTGAGCACCTCAGCCTACCTTTTGAACAGAATGGTGACTAAAATACTGGGGGAGAGAACACCTTTTGAATGCTGGTATGGTTTGAAACCCAATCTTGAACATTTAAGTGTTTTTGGCAGCCCTTGTTATGTCTTACAATCCGACATTAAAAGGAAGAAACTTGATCAAAAGAATGAGGTATGGATTTTAATTGGATATAGCACTAAGTCTAGTGGTTATAAAGTGTATGACTTGAAAACTAATAAAGCTATAATTACGAGAGATGTAAAAGTTGCCGAAGACAGTGTATGGAATTGGGATGCTACAATGAATGAGGAATCAAAACTTGAAATTCAGTATGGAATTGAAACTGCAGAAGATGATGATCCTGAGAACATGCCTGTTAGAGGGACAAAAATGTTGAGTGATGTCTACAATAGGTGCAATCTTGCTGAAATAGAACCAATTGATGATGAAGAAGCCATGAATTCACATTTGTGGATGACAACAATGAAGGAGGACCTGATGATGATTGAAAAAAATGAAACCTGGAGGCTGGTTGACAGACCTTCTCACAAAAAGGTCATTGGGGTAAAATGAATTTTCAAAACCAAGTTAAATGCAGATGGAAGCATAAACAAATACAAAGCAAGGTTTGTGGTCAAGGGATACTCTCAAGAACCAGACATCGATTACTATGACATATTTGCTCCTGTATCAAGACTTGATACCATCAAATTGCTATTGATTTTAGCTGCAAAAACAGGCTGGCTTGTGTGGCAATTGGATGTTAAGTCTGCGTTTCTAAACGGTACAATCAATGAAGAAATATACATTGAGCAACCTAAAGGTTTTGAAGTAGACACCTCAATCAACCAAGTATATCTACTAGAGAAAGCCTTGTATGGACTGAAACAAGCTCCTAGAGCTTGGTACAACAGATTGGATGAACATCTTCTAAGCTTGGGATTCAAAAGAATCATGAATGAGCATACCTTATATGTGAAAAAGGTTGTTGAACATATTTTGATTGTATTAGTGTATGTTGATGATTTATTGATTACAGGTAATCAAGAGGAACTAGTAGAGGAATTTAAAATCAGCATGAAAAACAAGTTCAAAATGAATGAGCTTGGGTTGCTGTCATATTTCCTTGGTATGGAACTCATACAATCATAGCAAGGCAGTTTTGTGTGCCAAAAGAACTTCACTATGAAGCTTCTAGACAAGTTTGAAATGAACAATTGCTAACCTGTTAGCACACCAATGACAGTGGGACAAAGATTGTCAAAGATTGATGGTGCTTTACAAGCTGATGGAAGAATTTACAGGAGTTTGATTGGAAGTCTACTCTATTTAACTGCAACACGCCCAAACATAGTGTTCACAGTCAACTACTGATCAAGATTCATGCAAAACCCAAGCCAAATTCATTTTGTTGCTGCAAAAGGGTCTTGTAATATCTGAAGGGGACACTGGATTTCAGGATGAATTTTGTTAAAACAAATACCACTAACTTAATTGGTTTTTTAGATAGCAACTGGGCAGGGAGTGATGAAGAGATGACAAGCACCTCATTACTTTGTTTTTCAATGGGAAGAATAATCTTTACCTAGAATTCGAAAAAGCAGACAGTGGTGGCTCATTCCACTGCTGAGGTTGAATATATTGCTGCATATGTTGCAGCAAATCAATTAGTATGGTTAAGGAAAATATTGGGAGAATTAAGCTTCGAACAATCTGAACCCACAAAATTAATGTGTGACAATATAGCTGCAATCATAATATCTAAAAATTCTGTTTTTCGTAACAGAACAAAGCAAATGAAAATCAAATTTCATGCAATTAGGCAGTTTCAACAAGGGGAAATGGAAATGAAATTTGTCCTACTAAGGAGCAACTAGCTGACTTGTTCACCAAATCACTAGCCAAGGACATGTTTGAAGATCTGAGAGAGAAGGTTGGAATGTGTAGGCATGCAGCCTTGCAACCAAGGAGGAGTGTTGAAGATTGAAGACTTTGATTCCAAGACTGCAACTAGAATGAAGATTAGAAGATCATTAGTAGTTTTTGTTTTTTAAATTATGTTTTCAATAAAGATCAAGTGATTGATCATGTACGATAGCTATTTTCTAATTATAGTAGTAGTCTTTATTTTTTCCTATTTAGTTGAGAAGTTGTTATAGGCAAGAATTCTTAATCATGTAAGGTTTGATTTTTCTTCTATAAATAAAGCTAAGGGATGAAAGTAACCTTAAGTTATTCTTCTCCTAATTCTCTAAATAAAGTTGTCTATGTCTCAGTTGTCTTGAGTCTCACATTTTCACAAAAACAGAGGATGAAATTTCTTGATCTCTACAGTATTTGTTTTCTGGGCAATTAACACAGAAAAAATTACTGATTTGAACAATAATTGTTCTTGCTTCAGGTTCTTTATTTCCAACACTAGTGCTGTCTTAGAACGAGCAATACATTATAATTGATGATTTATATCAACAAAGCAACTTGCTAACCACTTTTTTTTTTTTTCTGTTATATGAGGCATTTTGTTTTTGTATGGGTTTGTGTGATTAGCCTAGTTACATTGCAAACAGAAAACAACATATGTACATTACAGTGATGTTTTATTGATTGAAAACATTGCATGTAAAAAAAAACCAAGGGAATCAATGCAGGTCTATGTTTTTTACTCTTCCAATCTCATTGAAATTACGCTAAGAGGATGCTAGCTTTTGTCTAAGAGTGTATCAATGTTACTGCAATTCAATTGTTATTGGATACAACTACTCCTTTTAACACACAGCACAATGGGGTCAAAATTTAGATGTATGCTGTCAAGAAATTGAAATACTGCACTTACATGGTTTCTCCCCAGCATGTATACTTTTATGTTTATTGATTCCTGAACCCTCTTAATTGAATTCTGTAATCTGTAACATAAAGACAAGGAATGCCGAATCTTTGTTACATCGAGGATGGATGATTCATTTGAATAAAAATAAAACACAGTTTCAAAAATGATTTACTGTAACTTTATGTGATGATTGCCAAAATGACTAGCAGAATTACCCCCATACCTTTCGGAACAATACTATGAAAGTCGCTTGGGATTTCAGCCTGCAGCACCCCTTGATCTTATTTAAGGTCCATTCACTAGTAAGAAAAACAGAAAGCATGATTGGGGTTCCAAAACCAGTTACTCAAGTGAACAAGATAGTTCACTGGATAGCTTTTGTGTCAAACTAAGAAGCTCTAATTGCTCCACAGCTGCTAATGAAATAAGGTCAACACACTTTCATCTAAAAATGTTGTAGTTTCTGCATATGAAGTTTCCTTCGCACTTTGTTTTCTTATTTCTTTTCCATCCTCTTCCCTTATTGGATATTTTCTATTTATTTGATGCTTCTTTAACTTCAATTTGTGGAAGCAAACATCTGAGCATATAAACTCAAGACAACGAATAGAGAATAGGCTAAAACAAGTAAACTAAAGTGTCTTAGAGAACTTTAATAAGGATGGGAAGATCTAATTAACGTCAATTACAAGAACAATTTTGAATTCCAACCACGATGATGAAATCAATTCTGAAGCATCCCATTGTAAATTAACACAACTAGTTTCCACCAAAAGGAAATTAATAATTTCGATATTACATTTGGTTCATTCACAAAGCACTGGCACGAAAATAGTTAAAGAAAACATACATTTTCTTAACTGATAATGAAAAAAGTAACGGTCAATAAACAGTCAGTTAACAAGAAAAGAAAAGTCTTTAAACACTGATTTGCATGCCTTCCTCCCTTTAGCACTAGCAGTATGAATTTGCAAATGTGAAAGGAGACAATAATTTTATGTCAAGATAGGCCTAAAATCCCCCCACGGCCAGAATGAAAATTTAAATCTCGGAAAGAGATTGTTATAAAAGCAACTAAAGAATACAACCATACATTAAATAAAAGAAGGATGTCAAACTTGAAGCCACTACACTCCATTATGCATCTTGAAGAGCAAAAATTCATTTGAAAATAAATTTTATATCTGTGACTTTTGAGTGAGTCACAAAAACCTATCCATATTATGCATATCTATTTTCTGATAGAAGAAATGAATATTAATTTAGACATTCAAATTCTGAATATTACAAGGTCAATAAAATCCCATATTTACCTGAGTAGATGAACGAACTACGTTGCACATGCCTGGGTTCTTGGTACACCTGAGAGGCTGAAGTGGTTCAGCTCTGATTGTTTTGGTGACCATTTTGTTTCTCCTTTTCTTTAACCCATCCATTGCCTCTGCATACCTCTTTTTGCCTGACTCATCTCTTTACCCTGACCATAAGTCTCTGCCATTTGTGAAGCTCTTGGCCAAATCCGTGCATCTAAAATTGTTGGGTGTGCTTGCTCTGACCATCATGCCACTTCCTTCCCGAGCACTAATTTGATCTACTCCGAGGTCAATCCAAATGCTTTGTCATAGTTATATATGGATTGCCATGTTTTGAAAGGTCCACACCTTGATCCACCATTGCCATTGTTACCTCCTGGTGGAGGTTGATCATATTGGCTGTCATTCCCAGCAAAATCGCAATGCCCACAATCCAAGTAATAAAACTATGAGGATGACACAATAGATCTGTAGCCAGAAGAAACAATCCATTTTGTGTTGTTCGGACCGTTGTTCCATGTTTGTAGGACGGTATGATCACGTGGGAAAAATGAAGGGTCCACCTTGACATTGTAATCCAATAAAAAATCTTCCCAGCAAACCATTATGAGATTGAGGGACACTGTAATATTTTGAAATATAAGAGAAGTTTAATAGGAAATGGCGACCACATTTGGAGGATTAAATTTGAGGTATAAAGGAATGAGAGGCATTAAGGTTGATAGAACTCTATCTTTCTACGTTACGATTACAACCAAGAACAGAGGAAAATCAAGAATGTATTTCTGTATATTATTCCATCTCATGTATGCTGGTTCCCCTCACAATAATAAAGTCACTCACAGAGTGTGTAAAATAGAAAGTGTGGAGTTTGTAACAAATATTATAACAAACTCAACTAATTTGACACGTGGCTAACAGCTAACCGACTGATTTTCTCTCTAATTTTGCTCAAACTAATAACTCCTATCATTACCCCTCCCTTTGAAACTAACTTTTCCAAGTATTGAGAACTTATTTACAATAGCATAGATACATCAAAGGAGCTAAAAAAGACAATTCCATTTAGCTGGTATTGAAGGCAGCCTCAACTTGAGCAATAAAATCAGGAAATCTGGACTTGAGATCATTATAGTCCTCCCATATGGCATCCTCCGACGTGTGACTCTTCCAATGGACCAAGACATCCACCCCTGCTGCATTGCCACGTTTGACGATCTTCCTCTCTAAGATAGTTAGTGGTTCATCTTGCACTATACCATCGTCAGTAATTCAAGCTAATGTTAAAGAAGGTGCTATTTGAGCTCCTAAATGTTTCCTTAAACAAGACACATGAAATACAAGATGGATCTTACAACCTGCGGCTAACTTGAGTTTGTAAGCCAATGGTTCCATCCTCTCTAGTACCTCATAAGGACCATAAGACTTAGACAAAAGTTTATGGTAGGAATGAGGCGCCAAGGATTGTAACCTATAGGGTACCAATTGCAAATACACCAAATCTTCAACCTCTAGTTTCCTTTCTGATTGATGTTTATGAACCTGCACTTTCATTCGATTCTGAGCCATAAGAAGATTAGACTTAAGCAAGGTCAACATCTTGTCTCATGCAGCCAAGCTTCTGTCCACCATAGCAAAACTAGTAGTGCCTGACTCATATGGTGTCACAGTAGGTGGGGGTTGACCGTAAACAACTTCAAATGGAGTCAATTTGGTTGATGTATGATAGACTATATTATAACTAAATTCTGCCCAAGATAACCAAAGTAACCATCAATTTAGTTCGATTTAGCTTCCAGGTGATTTAGTGAAAACTTGATATAGGCAAATAAGTTACTAGGCTTCATGATTGATCTATTAAACAAAGTTTAATAATATATTCAAAAATTATTTATGTTTCTAATATTTTTTTAACATTTTAAAAAATTAGTTTGAATCGTGGCAGGGCATGGGCCAATGAACTAATATTTTCTATATATTATCTTAGCTATGTAATCTAATATTGAATTAAAAAAATATATATTCCAACAATGCTTTGCTTCTACCTCAAGGGATAAACCTACTACTAAAGGAGATATGCTCTCTCTTTTGACTTTCTAAATTTGAATTTTGAGACACAAACAATTATTCCCTTAATCCAACACATCATATATATCTTTAAAATCTCTTCGAAGAAAATTTAGTTTTGAGTTACTTAAGGATATCTCTCACTTTATTAAAGAAGAAAAAAATTGTATATTTGGTAGTGTTATTGTGGTTGCTTGTGAAAGTAATTTTTATTTAAAAGTATATTAAAATAATATTTTTTTTATTTTATAAAAATCATTTTTGACATAAGCATATAAAAATAATCTAAAAATACCAAAAAAAATTAATTTAAAATAAGAAAATAAAAAATAATTTTTTTTCTCAAAAATACTTTTAAAACATAATGGCAAACACCACTCTCAATAATTTTGTTTTCTTTGGCAATATTTTTATACGGAAATAAACAAGTCGGCATTGCCAAATGTCTATGATATCTTCTATTAAGGCCTAAACGATGACGAGGCAATGTTTTTGTGTGTATGTGCTGCCTAAGGAATCCCCTTCATGTTCAAGTATTAACATAAACTAAAAGAATAGTTTTTGTTATTACGCTACATCTCCTCACATGCAGTGTTTTTTTTTTTTGTTGTTGTTTTTTTTTTAAGCTTAAACTAGCACTAGATTGCATATAGTTTTTTTAAGGTTTTAGTTTAAGTTTTAGTAGAAAAGGTTGAATAAAAAAAATGAGATTGAAAAAAAAAAGGCAGGTGGATTTGAAATTTGTTTTGAAAGTTCATTTTAGTCCCCTATTTTTTTATATATAATGAATTTGATCTCCATAATTTTCAAAAACTCAATTTTAGTGCTAAACTAAAAGGCGGGTGATTTGTTTTTACCTTCAAATTGTCTAAAAAACAAACTTCATCTCATTTTTTTTGGATTTCAGGTTGCTTATGGGTTTTTGGTCTCTTTTTTTTTAAGGACCGTACATTGATTTAACAAGGCTCATGAGGTATTTTCTAGGTATTTTTGGTTCAAAATAGGTTGAATATGGATTTATTTGACAAAACAATTTGGGACCCTATTTTTTCAGCCACCATGGTGGTTGGTTTCGGAGATCCCTAGACGATGTATTGTTTGTTGTTACAGGCTACATATGAGATATTTTATGATTGTATTTACTAAATTTATTTATTAAAATCACTTTATAATTCAATTAAAAGATAATAAAAAATAAAAATCAAAAGAATAAAGAATTAACTAAAATATCAAAACAAAAGGTATTAAATTGTATTTTTTAAGGGATGAGAGAGAAATGAAGTGGAAAAAAAAGGTTCACTAGCAACAAACGCCTTGTCTACATGAACACACGTATACTAGGAGAGAGAGGATGTATCAATGCTTCCAAATATACGGTGGAAAGGCAGGTTTGGCCAATAAGACATGTTTTGTCTCAATCCGACAATTAAATAAAATTAGAATTCAATGAGGAGTTTTCACACACACACACACACACATATATTGAGTTAGAATTTAAAGGTAATAATAGTTTGAGAAGTTCTTGCGATACAAGTCAAAAGATGTAATATAAATTTTGTTATTTGCTTTCTTTTAATTTGTGAACTCTCTATTTAGAGAGGATTCTTTGCCTAATATTGCAAGGATTGTCAATAACTAGTTCTAGATTTTTTTTTAATTCTTTATGGACACTTAATGGCAACAATAAAGGTTTTCTTATGTGTCATGGAAATATTAATATAACCCTAGTTATAGAAGAAAAGTTTATTGGCGACAATAAAAAGAATTTGTCTCATTTCTATTTGTCCAAATTTTGATAGGATTTCCTAACATACAAGCATAATTATGGGTGGCTATTTAAGAGAAACAAATCAACAATTAAATTCAAAAGTCCTCATGCTTAGAAAAGATATTAATGGTGGAACATTTTCCTATCTTTACCAGGATGTGATTATGTTGAGATTTATTTAAATTATTTGTTTTAATATGAATATTTATTTAGGGATTTTTTTTATTATAAGATTATAATTTTAGTTTAAGGCTTTGTTTTAGTTTGAGTTTATAACAACCTAAAATCAATGATTAAGACTTGTTTTAGACATAAGGAATGTGTTGGTTTTATTTTAGTTAAGACCTTTTGGTTTGTATCCCAAATGACATCCATTAGGGTTATTAGATGAAGGATTATATGTTGTTGTTTTTTGCTTTAAAATTCAACAGTCATAATATTTTAAATAAACTTATGTATTGCGTGATGTAATATATCTTTTTTATTGAGACAAAACAAATTTGATTTATCAAGGTATAACTGACTTTGTGATGTCTTCATATACTTTGGGTTCTTGATTTTCTATAATCAATAGTTCCAAGTTTATTTTTCAATACCTTTAATTCTTAGGTGCATGGTTATCTCTAAATCACGGTTTTTCTATCACAAACTCAAGTTTTGACTTTTCAAGATACACACACACACACACACATTTAGGATCCAAGGTTTTTGAGCTTTATTTATTTCATTTGTGTTATTTACAAAATTAAAATATAACACTAATAAATAAACATGTTTTTTACACTTGTGTACTTGGCATTGCTGTCAAAATGTTTGTCTAAAATAAAATAAAATTATTTTTTTGTTTAAATATTTATTTAATATATTTAAATCACTTTAGGGTGTTAATGTAAAAATAAGGTTTATATATATATATATATATATATATATATATATATATATATATATATATATATATATATATATATATATATATATAACTTTGAAAAGATTTATATTTGCTTACATGAAAGAGTGATAATTATGTTAAAGAAAATCATGTTATGCACATGTTACACGTGTTACGTATCCTCTTGTAATCACCGGTCACCCATACATGAATCTCTCTAAAGAAATTGATTGAAGTGAAGGCAACTACTACCAATTTTTAAGCCAATTGGAAAAGCAATAGTGAGATAAAATGAAGCGTGGCATGATGATAGATAATTTATGATTTGAATAACAAGTTTCGAGTTCGAGTCGGGACATGTACTCCTTATAAATCTGAGATAACTAGAGTTTTATTCGTTCACCTGTACCTATAAAATATATTTTTAGGAGATGGAGTTTAGTAGTATCCAACAAAAATCTTGGTGTGAAAGAGATGTTGATCAAAGTTCCATTGTCTTGCTTGCACGTTACAGCCTTTGGCTTTTCTCTACTTTTATATATTTGCTTTTCTTTTCCCTTTGCCCCAGCACATCATTATTCATGTCTGTGTTCCTTCACCCGCTTATTATCAGAATATCCGCTCTAGTCTGGGCCTTGATCTCCTTGTAAATGTTCCTTTCGTATCTGTAACATAGCTAGCAGTACGTAAGTTTTCCTTATCAATCTCATCTCTTTCTATCTTTGAATAATTCAATCGGCCGGCAATTATGGGGAACTGTCTTTCCTCCACTCAATCTGCAGTAAATCCTAATGTTATCTCCAAGAACCGGAAAGCATTGCCCATTGACGCCTCTTTCAAGCTTCCTGCTCCGTTACCATCCTGGCCACCAGGTTGCTTTCTTCTTTCTGGCAGTAAACTCTTGCAGTCCTATTGTGTTGTGCTGCTGAATATATTCCTGGCTATATCTGTGTGTGTGCAGGTGAAGGTTTTGGGAATGGAGTTGTTGATCTTGGAGATGGATTACAAGTGTGCCAGGTATCATCTTTCAACAAAGTTTGGGCCACACATGAAGGAGGACCAGATAATCTCGGAGCTTCCTTCTTTGAACCCTCACAATTTCCGCAAGGTTTCTCCATGCTTGGTTCCTACAGCCAACCCAACAACACGCTGCTCTATGGGTGGGTTCTTGCAGGGAGAGACGACACGGACTCAGCATTGAAGCAACCGATTGATTATACTCTTGTTTGGAGCAGCGAGGCCTTGCGAATCAAGCAAGACGGCGTTGGCTACATCTGGCTACCTTCTCCGCCTGATGGTTACAAGGCTGTGGGCCATGTCGTCACCAACTCCCCTCAGAAGCCTCCCCTCGGAAAAACCCGCTGTGTCCGGTCTGACCTCACCGACGAATGCGAGATTGACGCGTGGATATGGGGACCTGGTAAGGAGAGCGATCCAAATGGTTTCAATGTTTACAGTCTGCTGCCACGTAACAGAGGAACACGAGCTATGGGTGTCTGCGTAGGGACATTTGTAGCTCAAAATACTCTCACTGCTCCTGTTTCCCTGGCTTGTGTGAAAAATGTGGTGTCCAATCTATCCTGTATGCCTAATCGAAACCAAATTCAAACGATCTTTCAGGCATATTCTCCGTGGATATATTTCCATCCTGACGAACAATTCCTTCCTTCTTCAGTGAATTGGTATTTTAAAAACGGGGCATTTCTGTATAAGAAGGGGGACGAATCCAGACCTGTGCCAATCGAGTCCGATGGCTCGAACCTTCCCCAAGGCGGTGCAGAGGATGATATGTATTGGCTGGATCTTCCGGTGGACGAAGGGGAAAAGGATAGGGTGAAGAAAGGAAATCTGCAAGAATCCCAGGTGTATCTACACATAAAGCCGATGCTCGGAGCCACGTTCACTGATGTAGCTGTGTGGGTGTTCTACCCTTTCAATGGCCCTTCGAGGGCCAAAGTTGAGTTTATCAATATTCCGCTGGGAAAGATAGGAGAGCATGTTGGTGATTGGGAGCATGTGACCTTGAGGATCAGCAATTTTAATGGAGAGTTACGGGGTGTCTATTTCTCGGAGCACAGTGGGGGAGCCTGGGTGAAGCCTTCAGAGCTTGAGTTTCAAGATGGCAACAAGGCTGTGACCTACTCCTCCCTGCACGGCCATGCCATGTTCGCCAGGCCTGGTCTGGTTTTACAGGGGAGGGGAGGCATAGGAATCAGGAATGATACTGCAAAGAGCAAGAAATTCATGGATACAGGAACAGATTCCTTGGTGGTGGCAGCTGAGTATCTGGGCACCGCCATTAATCAACCACCATGGCTCGACTATTTCAGGAAATGGGGTCCAAAGATCACCTACGACATCTCGGAAGAGATCAAGAAGGTGGATAAACTATTGCCCGGGAAACTAAAATCTGCTTTCGACAAGTTTATCAGGAGTCTACCGAATGAAGTGCTCAGGGAAGAAGGACCAACAGGCCCCAAAATGAAAAGAAATTGGGCTGGAGATGAAGTTTGAATGTTCTACTTACATGACTTAAGCTTGGCTTTATTTTCTCTTACGGGCTGTGATTTAGCCATTAATTGCATCAATATTTCTACCAAAAAATAATCATGGCGCAGCCTTTCATTCATCAACAAAGAAATCCCAAACTGTAGAGTGATGGTTTTGTTTCTGAATCCTGACCAAGCTAGCTACTTTGTTTCATGATTTGCTGTCAAAATATATTATTTTGATGTATTTTCAAATAAAAAAAAATACTATTCCGATTAAAATCATTTAAAATGTCAAATAAAATGACTGGTGCTTATCTTAAAGAGATCTAATCAGAACAGTCTATTTTAATACAATATTTTTAAATTAACGATGACCTAATTGTAAAATATATGATTTAGAAAGAAAAAAATTAAAGTGTCAAGAATTATAGAATCGTATAATTAGGAGTCTTATAGTTAAGATTATTTATATTAAAGAGGGGAGTACAATTCACATTATTCCTCATAATTTATAGATAGAAAGATAGATGAACAGTGAGATGCAAAAAACAATGCATCTTTCTTTGGGCTAACTTGATGGATCGTGTCCATGTCCATGTCCATGGGGGATTGTACTTATTTTTCTTTTCTTTGCTGCTGTTTTTTTTTTTTGTTGTTGTTATTAAGAGAGGTATTTGTTAATGCATTGATTCATGATTTATTTTTTCCATAACTCAGACTCCCTATATTAATAAAATCTTGTTAGTATCTTCTAAGAGTCCTTATTTCAACAACATTCATTTCTTTTCATAAATGCAAGTCTTATTTGAAAGGTTATTGTTGGTAAAAATCACAACGGTTAGCGTTAAAGGATGCAAGATTTTCTGACTTTAAATAATATAGTCCAAGTATTTTTATTATTAACATAAATGTTTGGATTAACTTGAGCATACCTCAATTAATTTCATGAATTTTAAAATTAATAGTTATATAATTATTATATTAATAATTATATGGCTTAAACTTAAGACTAAACTTTTTAGTCCGAGGGCACTACTAGATGAGTAGTCCAAGTGTTTTAATTGGTGCAGTAGCCGAGAATATGAATTGGTCTACTCTGGCATGGTTTGCCGTGACCTGCCATGCAAAATTAATGTAAATTCTCTATGAATTTTTTCATCGCGTTCTACCCTGGAAGGCGTTATGCTTGCAGTGCACCAATATAAAAAAACTGCTTTATGATGACACTTATGTAACTGCCTTTTAAAAAAAAAAACTGGCCACCACATATTACTCTAGCAGGGATGATTATTATTTAAACATTGACCTTTATGTGTGTGATATATATATATATGTTAATTAAATATTAAATATTATATTTATGTGCTTTTGGATTTTGTTGGTGTGGTGAATAGGCAAGGATAAATTGATTACTTATGGGTTATATAATGAATCCAAATCATAAAACTCTTGATCACATTGATTATATATATTATTGGTTGAGTAGTGTTTACGAGTTTTACATGGAACATCAAATGTTAATCATGTTTAATTCTTTGAATTCGATCTCTCCTGTTTTTTTCAACGAGACTAATTAACTTCATCAAATTTAAAATTGGTCTTTGATATCTCGATATATCCTTGAAATATTAAATTAGGTCTCTCGAATAAGACATGTGAACTTGGGTCAGAATCATTTCTGTGGCAAGATTTTATACTTTTACACTAGACATTCAAACAGGAACATAACTACAACTTTCATGAAGGGCCTAAAGTGAGAAAAAAATATTTTAAAGAACTTAATCTGACACCAATCTCCTTGGTAAAAAACCAATCAGGATTAGACATTCAAATGAGAATATCTTGAGCTTTCGATATCGAAATCAACTGATTGAAAACTCCACAATCATCTATATATATAGGAATTTAACTTTCATCAAGGATCCAAAGTGATGAAAAATCATATTAAAGAACAGAATTTGCCCGCGATTTGTTTGCTCAATAACTTAGCAGGAATGGACATTCAAACGGGAATATCTCGAGTTTCTGATATCAAAATCAAGTGATTCAAAAATTCAAAGTCATCTATATGTATCAGACTACAACTTTCATGGAGGATCTGAAGTGAGAAAAAAATATTTTGAAGAATAGAATCTGCCTATAAATTTGTTTGGTAAAAAACCAAGCAGAACTAGACATTCAAACGAGAATATCTTGAGAAGTAAGACTTTCATGAAGGATTCCAAGTGAGAAAAAATTGTATCGAAAAACAGAGTCTACATGCAATTTGACTGGCAAAAAGATCTCCTGGTCTGATTCAGAAACTTACAATGTTTAGCATCCTTATCTACCTAAGAATATAACATAAGAACAATGGGCTCTAGAATCCAATAAGGGTTTGGATCAATTCTTGAACATTTCATAACTGACAGAATACAACTAGGATGATAAGATATTGACAAAACCAAGTCAGATTCAAAGTCTAAGTTGAAAGAAAAATTTGGTAACAAAATCAGTGTAAATTCTGAGAGATTTATCCAAAGTCCAACCTCTCACTAAAATTTATTATTATTATTATTATTATTATTACAAAGAAGATGTTTGAACATGATATTTTTTGTTTTATATTTACAATGAGTAGGGTATATGTGAGTCTCTTTGAATCCCACAACTTGTCCTCCATGGCTTTGTATTGACTAGGGGTGAGCATTTTCGGTTCGGTTCGGTTTTTTGTCAAAATAGGGACCTAACCGAAATTTTTGTTTTTTTTTTTAAAATCAAACCGAAACCGAACCGAATTTATTCAAAACCGGCCACTTTCGGTTCGGTTCGGTCCGGTTTTTTTGGTTAAAAAAATCATAAAACCGAATTTGTTTTTGGGCCTTCTGATGGGCTTTTTGATGGGTTTTCTAATTGGTTTTTATTATGTTTTTTTTACCTTTCTAATAGTATTCTTTTGTTTTGTTTAATTGGACATGAGTCACAATAATTAAAATTACATACGTTAACAATTTAAAATTTAAATTACAAAATGTTCAAGGCAGCTTATCACTCGCTTTGAGCTTGGTGCTTGACCACCAGAAGTTTATCACTGTGCTTGACCACCAGATATGGGTTAATAAACCTATAACATGGAGCTTTATCCTCCACGAACATGAGTCTAAGTAAGCGATACACTGGAGCTCCATATGTGTGACCTGCAATCATTTATCTCACTAGCCGAGTTAAAGAATTTCAATAATCAGTAACGAATTGAAGAATCCGGTTATTCATAGGTACCATATCAAAACATTAGTCAGGAAGACTCACAGTGTCTTCAGATTTGGAAGCTGGGTCAAAGTTGAAGGAATAGGACCGATAAGCTGGTTGCTCTTCAAATTCCTACATCAGACATTACTCACTTCATGATCTAGAAAATCCCAAGCTGAAACATGGTCTTAAAGATACTGAATAAACGGATTCTTACAAAGTATCAAGTCGCTTCAACCTTGAAATTGAAAAGGGAATGTCCCCATAAAGCAAGTTATCAGAAAGATCCCTAGATTCCACGAAGCAAACCGCATGTTAACAAGAAATCACTAAAAAACCAGAAGAAAATCGATTTTATCACATAGACAATAGACACCAGAAAATCGATTAAATCTCCAATGGCAGGAGAAATTTCACCACCAAGGTTCAAATTGGACAGGTTACTGCACAGAGAACACACAGCGGCATGTTGTTAGTACTTAGTACCAAATTTGCAAAACATGGCGCAAGGCCGTAACAATATAAAAGGAGGGAAAGAAAGTGAATATCTTTAAAATGCTTACAGAGAAACAACAGAGAAGCTGACATTTTCACAAAACACACCACGCCAAGAACAGAAATCTTCATTGTGCACATCATCCCAGTCAAGGAGCACATTTGCCTCATTGCTAAATGATTCCTTGATAGACATCAGTGCTTTACCTGCAACAAGACAAAATCCTATTTAAGTATACAAGAATCCAAAAGGCCATGCATAAGACTTTTTCTTTCCAGTCACTTCTATCAAGCAATAAAATTTATTAAAAGTCAAACAAAACAAATCTTTAAAACCAAGCTTCTGGGATTTTTTCTCACTAAATCCATCCTCTTTCAGTCGCAAGCACAAAATGAAACAGAAACCTCAATCCATTTTACAGCTAAAATCACCATCTTTAAGGAGCCCTCATGAAGTAAAATGTGAAAAAATCAATTGTTGTATATTTATCAGGGATACAAATCGCAAATTCTAATTAAGTATAAAAAATCAGCAAACTTAATAAATACCAAAGACAACAACATCTTGCTTCGCACTTAACAGGATAGAGTCTAGAGATCCATACCCATACACACCAGGCTAAGATCAGGCAAAAATCATAACAACCAACCATTTAAGTCATAATGTATTTCAAAAAAGCTGTAAATCTTCAATTTAATGAACTTACAGGACATGGAAGAATCAAGAAATAGCACTGGGTGAACCTGTTTTCCACAAAATGGGGGTATAATAAGGGCATGCTTATCAGAAGAGATTCCAACATCCTACACCAAAAACTAGTCTCGCCATGAAAACACCAAATAAGTTAGGATTACAGTTTTAACATGCAAAAGATACAAATTAAAAAGAGAAATCAGAACAATCAAATTTACCTCTTCACCATAGGTTAGGAGAGGAATTTCAGGAACAATAGAAGCGAAGTCGAACTCAAATGGTGTGGCAACCCCAAAAACATTGGATTGAGAAGACAAGTTAAGAGAAGAAAAAAACTTGAAAAAAAAACAAGAAAAAAACACTAAAAAAGAGAGGTTGGTTACTTGTAGAGGGAGGGGATGACTGACGAGTAGAAATAAAAGAGGCAAGTGGATTGTAGAGGTAAGGGTAAGGGATGACTGGTAAGGATGCTTTACAAAGTGCAGAGGAAAGGAGGGGGGCGACGACTAGGTTTAGGAAATACGTTGAAAGTTAGAAACTTTTCATTTTATAGTACAACGCTTAATTGTGACCGGTTCGGTTGGGTTCGGTTCATCCGGTTTTTGCCTTGCAAAACCGGAACCGAACCGAACCGGACCATTTTTTTAAATTTTGTAATCGGTTTAATCGGTTTTTTTTTTGGTTCGGTTTTTTCAGTTTTTTTTTTTTGGTTTTCTCGGTTAAATCGGTTTTTCGGTTCGGTTTGCTCACCCCTAGTATTGACTACAGGCCATACCAATTATTCAGTCAATGAAATCCCATTTTTGTTTTGTTAGTGGGTGTTGAATATTGTAGTGGAATATTGTGTTTTAGAAAATTATTTTTCAATTGAAAATATTTATATTTTTAAATTTATTATTCATATTAATACATCAAAATTATTCAAGAAAAAAACAATTGAAGCATCTAATAATTTACAAATATTATTTACATAAGCTATCAAAAACTTGAAATCAAGAACTCCCCACATCTGAAGATGATGGTTTCTCCGCTTATGGGTTTCGAACATGAGACCTGTGGGAGAGCAGAAAGAACACTGACGCATTTATAAAGAAGAGTGACCACCATAAAAGAGAGTTGAAAGCATCGGCGCACGACTTGATTAACATGCTCATCAACAATCATAAATGCTTTCAAGAATAGCAGAGAGCTTGAGCAAATTAATAATGGAGTAGATCTCTAATTGAATACTGCCCGGAATTAAGACGAGGATGAGAGCAATATAGCAGAGTTTAATGCATTAAACACTAAAACCTAACGAAACCTTAAGTATTTATCTCGTCATCTACAAATTAATGAAAATAAGACATTGGAAACATGGATCCATGGTCGATCCACCTACATATATCTGCATCAGTAAGTGTGACTAACTAACCTCATCTACCACTAGCTACTTATTACTAGACTGTCGGCAAACGACAGCATTAGGAGGAGTTTTGTCTGATTTTGTAAGCTTAAAGGTATTGGTAGAATGGATGTATCATGAACATTGCATTACATATATGTATATAATACAGTCATTATATATAATATATATATATATATAGACATACTATGCCCAGTTTTAACTCAGACGGCACGCTAATTTGTATGGAAAAAATAGCTTTCAATAGCACTCACTATCAACAACATTCCCACACGCCCAAGTCACCCACCTAATTAATCACATAGCTTTGGCTATAATATGAAATCCATCTCCTTCTTCCACCTTCAGACTGCTAAACTACTCTCAAAACAGCTTAAAACATAAGTTAGCTGATCATCTATCTATCTATCTCTCTATCTCTGTGTACGTGTCTTTCTCCGTCTCTCTTTCGAAGATATATATATTTAGATTGTTCAGGCCAGGTACAAGCTAGCTAGAAAAAGTTTCTCTGCATGTGTCTGCGCGCAGTGATTTGGATCATCTCTCTTTCAGAATATTCTTACAACAATGTTGAACTGAAGGAATGGAGATAAAAGCGTAAGAATCAACATTCTCTTAATTTCTTCTGTCAAAATAGGAATGCATTCTTCAGTTTTCATCCCAGATAATCTAGTTAAACCAGCTTTGCATGCACATTTAAGCGACAAAACAATGATTTTCGTTATTTGCAATCGTTGAACTAAAGGAAAGCAAGTGTATATATAAACATGTTTTAGCTAAAATTAAAGGAGCAGGAGGCATGACTTTAAGATGCTTCGGTTTCCCCTCTCTCTCTTAAGGAGTGGAGGGTATATACGCTGTGAAAGCTAGCCCTGATATCATATTCAATTGACCATATATATTTTAAGTATTTCTATATATATATATATATATAAAACAGCATAATTAAGCACAATTTTTGTTGTTTCCCTAACCTTATTAGTTATTATAAAGGAGAATCCTTGCAGTGCACTTTCTTTGATTTAATCGCCCTTAATTATGGCTCATAGAAAATGTCATGCCGTAATATCAACTACAAATAGAAAAGGGCACTGGCATTCTCACACGCATAGTATACATATAAAAGCTAAGTTAGGTATGAATGTAGGCCTTGTATTTTATCAAAACTAACTATTAAGACCTTATAGTTTATCATATATAATTAATATAATCTTGAGTAATGTTGAATTGTGTAAAAACTACCTCTTCTAGCTCATAGTCAAGTTTCCTCATTTTACCCATTTCTCTTTTCTTTATCCCATCATCCAAGAAAAAGAAAAATAAAGTAATTAAAATTCTCACATGGAATTTACAAAGGAACTAAATTATAGAAATAAATAGAAAATGTAGGGACTTTATATATAGTTTCTAAGACCTCGAGGATTAGGTAATTACTTTATAAGGACTCAGTTAAAATACTCATAAAACAAAGGGGAGGAAAAGGCGCCTTAATTATGGGGAAAATAAAACTCCATGATTTGGGTCAAAAGCTGGCCAAGTATGGTAAGTCAGTTAATTAAT
Source organism: Salix purpurea (assembly GCA_027405865.1). Classification (NCBI taxonomy): domain Eukaryota; kingdom Viridiplantae; phylum Streptophyta; class Magnoliopsida; order Malpighiales; family Salicaceae; genus Salix; species Salix purpurea. The sequence goes on from JAOWLH010000001.1 coordinate 8,064,507, forward strand.
CGCGGGAAATCTGATAAAAGGTTGCCACTCTCATCTCTTTCTATCCAAATAATACGTGAAGACTGAAGAGAGAGTAAGTCTCTCTCTCTCTCTCTCTCTCTGTGTATATATATATATGCCTTCCTCATCTTGATCTCCATTTCTTTCTTATAAACAAACGTCTTAATTCTCTAGCGGGCGCACAGTTCTAGACAAGTGAAAAGATCCAAGGCAAATTAAGCACTACACCCCACTGAGTAATATTCTCGAATTTTCATATCCACTGTGGTGATATATTTTTGATTAATAATAGCCTGCGCTTCTGGTAGACCTGCATTAATTTATCTCTAAATGTATGCACGTGCATTACAAACCAAGATGCATGAGACATTTATAGAGGAAACCCATGTATATGTGTGTTTTGTGAAGAACATTTTTAGCTAGTAGTGAAGCTGCAGGCCGGCTGCTGACAGACAAATTAACAAACAGATCCCTTTCTCTCTCTCTCTCTCTCTCTCTCTTGGGCTCTCATGCTCAGATGATCATCTAATACTATATACATTGGATTGCTATATGCATGGTTCTGCTCCTTCTTTTTTCTTATAATAATGTTTTAAATAATGTAGATTGATATAAGCAATGCGCTCGTGAGACCGTGGCAGTGCCTGAAAAGAAGTGGGCTGCTGTGCTCTTCTTGTTCTTGTTAAATATTCTGAGTATTTTTTAATTAGTTCAAACTAATTAACGTACAGAAGGAGATCGAAAAGAATGGAAGCATCATCAGGAATACCCCCCAAAAGTAGCAGTGCCAGTAGTGAGGCAGGAGGAGAAGTGAGACGTATTCATATCATTTACTTTCTCAGCCATAATTTGGGCCGTTTTGAGCATCCCCATCTCATTCGTGTTCATCATTTCAATCGAAGTGGTGTTTATTTAAGAGGTGATTTCTTCATATTTTCAAGTAATTTCAGAGGTTTTTGATTTTTGTGTAGTTACTTAATATGAAAATTAATATATAAGATAGATGTCAAGAGGTGGCTTGCGGATTTGCGAGGAAAAGACATGCCAAACGCCTTTGCTTGGTCCTATAAGAGGTTTGTTTTATTTCTTACAGCAATATATATCTGGTAATTCATGGTGATTTTATAGTTTTTGTTCTCAGAAATTAAAAATAAAAATAAACAGGAGATACAAGAACGGTTATGTTTGGCAAGATTTACTGGATGATGATCTGATTACCCCAATCTCTGACAATGAATTTGTCCTCAAAGGATCTGGAATTTTCGTCCCTCCTCCCAATCCCTTTGGTACGTAAAATATTCCTAATTAATTATAACTAGTTAATATCTTCTTGATGCTATCGTTTTCTTTTCCAGGAAAAAACCAGCACTTGTTTTTCATTTGATTTAATGTCCAAATAACTATATGATTTCAATCTCATCTATTTTCTTGTCCCTGGAAAAACTATACAGTTGGTAGTGCATGTGGTGAAAAGAAAGCTGCAGACTTGTTGATGAAGATTGAAAATGATAGCCGCCAAGTCGAGAATACTGAAGTTGAAAACAAAGCACAAGATCATGAGCAATTTCCTTCACCAAACCAGATTTGCGACGACACTCTCCCACGAAAGACAACATCATCTGAAATATCCCATGAATCACCTATATTCAGTTCGGAGACTTCAACAGTAACCGAAGATTCCACCAAGGAAGAAGAAAATGCACGCAAACCCAGCAACCCTCCTGACGAAGAGCAGATAGACATTAAGGTGGGCAAGAGCAAGAGCAAGAAGAACCAGAAGAAAAGGACAGACACCAGCAGCAATATTGAAAAGATGGGCAAGAGCTATTCGAGTGGAACATCCAAGATGCTACGTAATTTGATGACCTGTGGTGCTGCTGACACAAACGATGCCGCATTGGTTCGCCGAAGCCAAAAATGTAATGATAAATATAAACCAATCGACAAGCCGGCTGATCAGATTTGTAAAGGAGAAGATGGAGGGTCTGCCAGAGTTCTTGCGACTCCATGGAATCAACAAAAAGAGCAACACGATATTGCTAATTCTAGGTATTTTAGCAAAACAAAAAAGGGTACCAGTCCTCTATCTCTCATAATTTGCCAGTGTCATGAAAGTACAAATGGGCCTTTAATACATAGTGTTTGGATTGGCTCTGCTGCATTGTGTTAACAGGGAAAGCTTTGGTGAGGTGAGAGGTTCAAGGAAGCAGCCTGGTGGATTTGGCGGTCCCAAAGTGTTTCCCCCTGCATACAAGCCAGTGGCTGCACCCATCTGCTCGTAAGCCCAGTAACCTGTAGCTACATTATAAAACTTATTTTCTAATTTTAGATTTCCATAATTTAATGTTGCAATGTTAGTAATAAGTAAAACCTAATGATGGATGGTGCCTTGGCTTGGACTGCCAAGTAGAGTTACAAGAGGTTGTGTAATAGTTGACCTACTTTTATGATGATGGTGTAGCACTGGACAAATGAGATCACAATAGACAACAGAGTCAAAGCAGAACCAACCAGAGACTGTTTAAGGAAGTAATCGGTTCCTAGTCAAACGAAAAGCAATCTTTCAGTCAAACATGATTGTGTGCTCATCTTAGATTTTCTGCTGAGAGTTTTGACAGCTGCCTGCCTGCAAGCAGAATGACAGTTTTTGTAAACTATAATGTTCATGCATGATTGACAATCTGAATCAACACGCCCTTCCTTTTCTGGGCTTCCCCTTTTTCTCTGTTAATTCTATGTTCATGTTGTCGTTCATAAGAACATAAAGAGGTGTTTCTACTCCCCAATTTGGCATGCTGACTCTAGAGTATTTGATTGTGTGATCTGATCCAAACCTTACTCCTTATTGTACTTAATTATTAGCAGCTAAGATCTAAATTGTTGAAATGCAGGCAGTGTGGGAAGTCATTCAGGCCAGAGAAATTGCACTCGCACATGAAGTCCTGTAGGGGATTGAAGGCCCTGACAAAAGCTGCTTCAGCTTATATTGAGCAGACATCGTCACCTTCACATATTTCGGCTGATTCAGAATCTGAGGATGGCTATTTCTTGACCAATTGAATGTTCAGCTGTAAATTTCCACAGTACGCTGTCCAAAGGATGAACAAATTTACAACTACTTGCCTTTTTTTGTGTAAAGTAAATATAGGAACATGTGGAATATCATTTAAACAATGCCAATTGCTATATGATTTCTTCTGAAAATCAATCACTCTAATAAGAATCCATTTTATATGCAACTTTTGGGAGCATCACTTCGTCCACAAACGCTGCTTGCACTTTGCTTATAGTACAAGTGAAGAACTTCGTAACGTTTCAACATAATTCATTAAACTTGACTGACAATGGATGCAAATTGTTTAAGCAGTCTATTGCATACAAACGCAATGCGGGTTACTATATTTATGGCTGTCAGCTTAACTAACACCAGGTCAAACATGGTTTTACAGCTCGAGAAAATGAAATAGTCCGGAATGTGCATCTTTACAAGGAACTCATATAACAATGTCTATCTGAAACCAGAAATTGGTGGGTTTCAGTGTGTCATTTTGTTAGTTCTCTTAGTATTTGCCTAATTACCAGTAACAGTAGCAGAATCAACATATTCTAGCAGGAATCCATATAATTTTTTTTTCAAGCCTTCTATCCTCGCATCAACCTTAATCCCGCCCCCGGCTAAGTCATCCAGCCACTGGTTCACCCTTCTAAGCTGCCCAAGAAAACCTGCAATTTCAGAAATTTTCCCTTCACATAACCCAAAACCAATGTTCAATGAATCCTCCATATACTTCAAGAACCATTCACGAGAATCTAACAGCAGCTTTTCTGCTAAACTTGCTGTCTCCTTTAATCCACTTCCCCTGGGACAATCCCTCCTCTCAGGATTCACTTTCCTTACAGGTGCAAGATGTCGTTTCGAAGATGGCACCCGCTGAACACTTAAATCTGGCATATAGTTGCTGTGGTTCTTCCGACTTGGTTTGTTTAGAGGCAATTGATTCTCAGAATTCAATTCCTGTTGGGAATTATCTAGGATGACATAATAACATTTATCAATGTCCAAAACTCCGCTCTTCTCTGGCTTCTCTAACAAACTGAATTTGGAAAGATTAGTCTGTATAGCAGCATGAACCCACGATTCTGCATTAGTATTCGTTGAACTTTTAGGTACATCAGGAAATACACGTTGCAGGCTATCATAATTGCTTGATTTACTTTCAAGAAGACTTGCATCACTTAGCAAAGAATTAGCATTCTTTGCTGATCTCTGAATGTTCTGGTAGAGGTCCAAATATTGCTCCACTAATGATCCTGATGATGCTGATTGCGCAGACTCATGTAGTTCTGCAAATGATCTGGAGTAAAAAGAATAGCATTAAGCTGGAACATGGGAATTGGATAAAATGAAAAGCTTTTCATATAATTGGTGGCAGATAAACCCCTTCTTGTGATTTCTTTTTTAATCTACTTTCCTCCCCCCACAACTCTATTAATCTCCAGATGATGCCAGATCTACTGCATCCTGAGGCAAACCAGTGATGCATATCACATGAGTTTTAGAGAAAAATTGACAACAGGTGGATGCCAGATCTATACAGAATTGGATGCGGTTTTAATCTATTACTCATTTAATCTAATCGGTTAGAATAAATTTTAATCAAATGACTAAGAAAAAGGAGGGTTGGGAGAGGGGTGTTGTTCATACGTCAGCAACGATATTGCAGGAAATGAAAAACACGAGGATTTCAACAAGTTGACAATATAAAGAAAGAAAAGGCCAAGGGATTCATACTGCATGCAATGAATGACATTGTCAGCAGCCGATGCTTCTTCAAGTGCACGTGCAGCAGCCAAAACTGCAGCATTCATGCAGCATATAGTTTCCTGAAACCACCAAGAACATGAGAACTGAGTTCTGATAGAAAGAAAATTTACCAGCAATTTGGCAACGGTACAATCTGGAACAGAATCCCATAATTCGGCATAACTTCAGACCTTTCCGAGATGGTGAATGGCAGGAGGAATTGCATCCCAAGAAATTCTACATTTGGACCGTGTATTGGAAATCAGGGGAACTCGAACAAGTCGGCTAGGAATAGCATGGTCAGTAGCTGACTTCAAATCTTTTTTCAAAGGCTTGACAGCTGCAATGGAAGAAGAGATCTCTTTCTTGGTTTGCAATGGGGAAAGACTCAGAGATAAACGCCTGTTTGACGAGTCAATCCTGGAAGGAACCTTCTTATCGGAACGAACCTACACGGAAACAGGTAATAAACAAGGACCGCATGGCTGAAAAATAAATAAATGGCTCGGGTGGAAACTGGTATGAGCTTGCAACAATATATACCAATCCTGCTTTTATTTTTTGCCTAGTGTGGTTTTCTAGCAGCCAAAGCATCCGCTACCACATAAGAAATGACAAACGTGCTCGAAGTGGTATTCAACAAAACCAGCATCACTTTATGTTTTTAGGGCGTAGATAAATTGACCCTTGGATTGTGAAGCCCGTGACAGGGATATGATTTCAGCAAACAAATGCTTATTATTGCTTTCTTTTAATGGATTATCCCGTCTCCTCCATAATAGGAGTGTCATTTGATTGGGATACCTTCAACTAAGCACGAGTTCAATAAATTTGAAGCAGAAGAGCCAGTCTTTGGATAAAAGAAAATGATTGTGAAACAAAAAAATATGTGAAGTCAAGAATGCATTAGCTGACAGTATTAAATCAAAACAATGCAGGTGCAGTGACTCTCAAGGAAATTGAGGAGAAGCAAAAGCATACAGTTTTTGATGATTTACTAAGAGGCACAGTTTTTGGGGTGGGAGTTTGGTGTTCCCAGATCCTCCTAGCAGAATCCAAACTCAATCTCCTCGTCTGATCCAAAGAACCCCTTTTCCTGTGCTTGGAATCATCCACAATAATATCTGATTTCTTGACAATATTGTTAATCTTGGATGGTCTTGGTCGACTTAACAGCTTCTTCTTCTCCTTGTCCTTGATAAAATCAGTTGATGCAATATAACTAATACTACTACTGGGCAATGAATCACTGGACACCAAATCCTTAGGATTCCCAACGCAAGGCCTTCTCTTGTTGGGCACAGGCTTCAGACCACGAAGAACAGGAACAGGAGAGCCAGAGGCTGAAACATCGAAGCGCGAAACATAAACGAACTGGCCCAGTTGGATTTTGTCATTGTAAATCAAGTCCAAGTCCTCGTCAGAGATGGAGGCGTAGGCGGAATGCAGAGAATCTGAGACTTTCAAGAAGAATCCTTGGCTCTGCCAGGGATCATTGGGGGCTCCAGAGAGTGACGGCGCAATCTCTATAACTTGAAGAAGGGCAGAGCGGTGCTCTCCAGTTACTCTCGCGTCCTTGTTGCCAGCGCTCTCCAGTAGCTTGGAGAGCAACCCGGGTGTGAGAGATGCCATCTGAAACACCGATGCTGCGTTTTGCGTTTTGTGGTTTTTTGCTAGTGAAGAAATGGCAATAAGATTGCAGCAGAATCACCATATCCCAATGCACAGAGAGATGATCCTAAAAAGGTGAAGTCGCTATCAGAATCTCAATGCTGCGACTGAGTGCAGTGACATGGGAGAGGGTGCAAAGCTGTTTTCTGGCAGCATGGATGGGACACATGTCAAAGGGAGATCATGTGATTCCTGAGCTTGAGATTTCCGCACAGGTGAAAGAAAGCGCAGGCTCCTAGGTTTATCCAGCAGGGAAAAAAGAGAGAGAGAAACAGACAAAGCTGCTAGCTAGTACTAAGAGCAAAAGATCTGTTCCATCCTGTCACAGTAGTGTTTTTTCTTCCGAGTAAAAGACCAATGTCAGCAAAATGCCCCTTCTTGTTGTGGCATCTTCCTCCGCGGAATCAAACCAATCGTACGGGAAGAGAAGTTTCAAACTGAAGCGTTTTGAGAGAGAGAGAGAGAGAGAGAGAGAGAGAGAGGAGAGAGAGGAAATACTATCTGCTGACATGTTATGTGAAAAGCAAGCAAGGTAAGCAGGGACAAGTTTAGAGTATCGGTAGGTAGCTCAGCCTGGGTTCCAGTGCCTTATGTCCATTCACAGACACATCTCGGCCATCTTTCCCGCAGAGATAAAACATTTTCCTAGATAACACAGCCAAACAAAAAATTGATTTTAGAAGGCAGCAGCATGTTCACCCATTATCCCGTGTAATTTATATACGCCATTCCATTAATTTCTTCTTCTGTTTTTGCACGTGCAATACAGCATGTCACTTTGGAATTTTATTTTATATAGTGTTTTATGAAATTTTATTTTATTTTTTAAAATATTTTATATTATAAAAATATTTGAGTAAAACTATTTTTAAAAATAAAAAATATTATTTAAAACATTTATGAGTAAATGATATTTTGAAAAATCACCGCTACTACACTCTCAACTACTCTTAGAGCAAGTCCAATGGTAGGAGGCATTTTTAAGAGGCAAATGATAGAAATGACTCTTTGAATAGTGTATAAATGGCTCTTGAAGTAATGTGGTCTCCAATGGTAAGAGTCATTTTTTGAAATTTATTTTAAATAAAATTTAATTATTTTGTATATAGTATAATTAAAATGAATTTAATTGTAATTAAAAATATCTATTTACGAATAAATGCACAATATTTTTAAACATAAAATTTACACAGTTTAAACATCTAACAGTAAATTTAAAACATGTAATTAAGCTAATTGATTAAAAAATTCATAATTTATCAATTTTGCATAATTATTTTTTTATGCTAAATATTATTATTAACTATCCTCTTATTTTTTTATGCTAAATATTATTATTAATTAACCTCTATTTTTTTTTGCTAAATATTATTATTAATTAACCCCATCCACACCTGAAATAAATTTAATTATAATTAATAATAATTATTAACATAAAACCCCCCACCCCACACAAACCCTACCTACCTTCACATTTCATGCGCCGCCCCCTTCCTCTTCAGCCCCTCTCCCTCGCCAGACCCGTGCCTCCCTCCCTCATCATCTTCATCAATGAAGTTGTCCCGCTGCACATCCCTTTGAATTTCAAGTCTTTCTTCTCTTTCAATACCTCTTTTTCCTTTCCTTTTCTTGAATTGAAATTCCCTTTCGTTTCTTTTTTTCCTCATTTTCTCACTAACCAAAGACAGAGTATTCATGGACCCTGACGTGATCGAAATCCCACCTCCTCCAGCTCCAATTGTTTCTCGCTCTCACAGTATTGAGCAGCAAAAAAAACAAACAGGTTCTTGTAAAACAAATTCTTGGAAGTCAAGTGAGTACATTTTAGATGAATAATCTGTGAATGGGTTGTGATTTTGTGGTTTTCATTGTTGATTGTTGTTGCTGTATTTTAATATATTTTGCAATGCAACGGTAATTTCTTGAATCCCAACGGCTCTTTTTTGATTTGGCTCTTTGGCCAAAACCTGTGGGAATGGCTCCCGAAATTGGAAGAGGCATTTTGCCTTTTCATTTGCCTCTCCCCGTTGGAGTGACAAATTTAACAAAAAGAGGCAAAATTTGCCTTTGCCTGCTGGGATGCCTCTCCCGTTGGACTTGCCCTTAAAAAACATGATTTTTATTGATATATCTGCACAACTTCAAGACTACGAATATGCCTTCTGAAATAATATTTTTTTGAATAAAAATTAACTCTTTTTAGCTATTGTTTTCAAAAGTAAATATTAATTCTAATTATAAAATCATAAAAAAGAGAATCATGAATGATATTATTATAGTAACATAACTAAAGTTAACTAAATAAAAAATTTAAAAGATGAAATAAATATATGTGTTATGAAAACAAATTATGCATGTACAGCTTTTAGAGCAACTCTAATGAAAGAGTTCAAAAAAAGTTAAAAGAAAAAGATAAAAAATTTAGTTTTCATTTTTTATTTTTATAGCTCTAAGGGTTTGATAAAAAAAATATTTAATATATTTCTATATAAAAAAAATGGTTTTGATTGTACTTGAATTAGTTATTTATTATTAATAAATAATTATATAAATATTATATATATTAAAATAGAATTGACTTTTCTAAATGATTTTTTTTCATTGGAATGCAAATATAAAAAAATAATATATTTAAATTATTCAAAAAACCATATTACAAGGGTGTTTGGGAGAGCTTTTCGAAAGTACTTTTGAAAAAAATTGAAATTTGTTTTTTTTTTTATTTTAAATTGTTTTTTTTTATGTTTTTAGATAATTTTGAAATGTTGATATCAAAAATGATTTTTTTTATAAAAAAAATATTATTTTTATACATTTCTAAATAAAAAACACTTTAGCAATCGTAACCACAATCTCAAACAAGCACTACTAATTTGGCTTCTCTAAATAGTTTTTTTCCTTAAAGATGCTCTTATATCTCAAGTGGAACGATTAAGATTGGTCTCAATTTACACATATAAGATTGGTCTCAAGTTGCATGGATAAGACCGGTATATTATACTAGTTTAGAAAGAAAAAAAACTTATTTGAGTAATAGCTTGGAAATCAAAACTTAAATGACATGCATGAAGTTATTGGTATAAACATAAATGGATTCACATTCACATGAAAATAAGGCTTTTTAGAGATCTACTTGCATATTCCTTTTATTGGCTTGATATGAGGGTTTCTTGGGTATTACTTCTTAGTATTGGTGCTTCACTGGCTTTGTGTAGGACTTTATTATCTTGAAGCTTTCTTCTTAGTGTGTTAGTGTCTCTATCCAAGAAAAACACCATCTAGTTTTGTTAAGTTGGTGAGTTTGTTGGGTTTTGGCTTGGTTTTGGCTGTTGGTATGTGGTTAATTAATAAGTGATTGATGGGCCTTTTAGATTTTTGACTTGATGAGTGTAGTAGGATTTGGCATTAAATGCATGTCATGTCCTTGATGTCCCTAGTTGCTTGGTGATTAGATGTGTGGTTGATTTATAGTGAAATTGGTCAAGGTTCTTATGCTTTATAGGCTTCATGTTTGGTTTTTCCAATTTAGTTATTATGAGATAAGTTTTTTTCTCTATTTTAATTTGATTCATTTCCTATTTTGTTTTTGATTTTGGATTTAGGACAAGGATTAAATGGGATTTTCATCTTTTTATTGTGCTATTTTTTTACATCATTGTTTTCATCTTTATTGAAAAGGTATATAAGGTGCATATAGTTTCTTTTTTTAAAAAAAAACTTGTTTAGTTTCTTGAGACGCTTTCGAAGCTCTTAGTGTCTTGATTGGGTTGGTCCATTTTCTTTTTTTTGTGGTTTTGGGTTTTTACGGGTTTATATGTTTTTTTTTTATTAATATCAAACGTTGTCAATGCTTATTTTGTTTACTTTGTTTGTTTTACAACTAGTTATTCAAGATTTTGAGCTTTTCATTGATAATAATGATTACATTATCTAACAGAAAATACAAGAACAATAAATATTACACTAGTCTTTTCCTTCAATTGAATCTTTAGCTGATGGTAGAAAAACAAAACCTTGACTCTCAATCTTTATGAAAAAAACATTTGTCTCAACCAAGTTTTGATGATAACGAAAAATGTCTCTTCCTACCTATCAAGCATTGGTTTTTATAAATTATGCATGTCTGGAATATTTTATCTATTTGCTCATTTATCTTGGATATCTTCTCTATAAGTAGTATGTTGCTTTGCTTTAAGGAATTGTTATTTGTATCAATCTGACTTTTATGCCTTTCAATGCTTCCAACTTCTCGCTTAAGTGGTTAACCTTCTCTTGTTCTTTTTCGATATTCAGCCTCAACATTATGATCTTTTTTTTTGGTTTCTAGATTGGTTTTGACAAACTAGATTTATTTCTTTTTTTTCCCTTCAACCACTACTATTTTTTTGCTTTATCTAGTTGGCTTTTTATCATCACACATTTCTTTTATAATCTCTTGTACCTCTCAATGCTATCTGCGAGCTCAACTTGCACTTTTGTGAACTTATTTGGACAATATTCAACACTATATTGATAAGTATTAAAGTCATATCTCAATGCTTCCCGTTCTAAGCTATTTTGCATCTAATTCAACGTTAGTCTCCCTTTTTCTTCCTTGGATTCTTTTCTTGTAATCATTTTCTTTGCTTAATTATAACCTTAACAATTGTTATCCTTGCATCTCAAGATTGAATGTTTTACCTTTGTATACTTTTAACATCATTGCTTTTAAAATCATTTTGTACTATTTGTTTTATACCAATTTATCTGAAGCCTCCCCATATGCTTTCTCAATATCTAATCGTTAATAACTTGTTATCATTTCATTTGTTTTTTCATAACTTGCAACACTCAACTTTACAGAGTGACACTCTAAAAGGAACAAGTAAGGTCAAATTCATCCATTTTGTATACTCTACAATCATGTTAACGTCTATCAAACTTTCAAATTAGTTTTGAATCAGAGTTAAATGTTTCCAATCTTGTTTGATAACTTAAATGACTTCTTGTGCTAATTGATCCTTGAATAATCCAAAGAATTGAGCAAGTCAAATAGCTGTAGAAAAATGTTGTATGTCTCTTAGTTGTCTTAACATAAGGATTAGAACATAACCTATGATCCCAACCAAAGGTACCTAACATCTTTGTCTATAACTTTTTAGGACATAAACTATTGTGACCCATGAGGATTTCCAACAAAAGTTGTTATAGGGCAATTCTTGTAGCTTTCCCATCCAATTTCAAAGGTCTTTGGTTGAATCACAGAAAAATATTGAAGATCGGTTTCCTCGTATCAATATGGCTCACCATTGATATGTATAATAACTATGTGCAACATCTCACTGCTCTTTTCCCTGACTTTCTACAATGTTTAAGTGTTATGATGGTTTGAGTTAATATAACGCAACAAGGTTATTTTGGGTATTTTGTAATCCACAAATGTAGTGACAACTTCTAAACTTATTATACTCGTTAAGCTTGTAAATAGTATGAGAAAAAAAATATGTACCCAAGACAATCAGTTCGTCTAATTCTATCATAGATTCATATTCTGACTTTTTTTCTAGCTCAAGTTCTATCAATTTTCACTTCAGATCGCTGGTATTTTTTTAACAATCTAGTCAAATGGAGAATTTTAAGCAGTTTTGACAACTTAGAGATCACCTGATTATCTTTTAAGAGGAAGTAAACTCTATACAGATGGTTAGAAATCTCATTTACATTCCATATTCATTTATAACGATACATAAAAGCACATCTTTAAAAGAAAAACATTTGTAATTTTGATCTCAATAACTAATATGAGCTTTAATCACCGAGTTAAGCGTTTTTATCATCATAATTTCCAATAGTTGCCCATATTTACTACAAAAATGATACTCTGACCATGAGTCAATAATCTCCTCACATAATTTACTATACAATTCAGGCTATTGATTAGTGATAGTTTTCCTTGCATCATATTTGAGATAATCTTTCTCTAATAGTTGTGACATTTTAGAATTGTGCTCATATTCAACGGTGATGAATGTAACAGTTACAACCATTTTATCTTTCTTAAAACTCATAATTCATCATGCTTTAGGTCAGGCTAAGTCTTCATGCAAAATATGTGTTATGAAGCATATAACCTAAAATTAGATTCTAATTTCATTAGGCAAGATAAAATGACAAGTTTATTATCTGGTCTAAAAAATTCTCTTGTTTTCTTAGTGATCACTTTTATTAAAGCAATATAGGGGCTTCATAAGTAATGAGTTAACATGTTTATTAATCATTACTAATGAAATGCTCAATGAAGAGGTTACATAAACATAAACTTTGACTGCAACTCGTGATTGTTAGGTCAACAAAACTCTGATACCATGTCAAATAATCATCTTATCTAAAAGTTTAAGTTTTTTCGAACTCGTGACCAATAAGTTAACAAAGCTCTAGTATCATGTTAAAGAATTTTCTCACTTAAAAACTTAAGCTATTAGATGATATCGTAGAATATAATTTATATTATTCTCTAACATGTCCTCTCAAATGAAAGTATTTTAAGATTGAAACTTGCACACATGTCACACTACCTTTTGTTGATATGTTCTATCACCAATTCATGATTGATTGCTCCTCATACTTAAAATCAAACTCAAATAATTATTTCTTTTTTGTTCGATGCAGAAAAGAAAAATGAGATGTGCACATTTGCACCAACTGAAGCTTATTTTCATTTTCCACTGAAAGCAAGCAGGCGAACTGCCAAAAAACAGAAGATGTGGCCTGAATGTTCTGACTACTTCTATACTAAAAAAGCGAAGACGCTTCAATGCTTATATAATTGGTAAAGATTTTTTTTTTTTTTATAATTCAAATAATTTTATACTATTTAATTTTAAATTAAGAAGTAAGTGATCCTAATATATTTTTTTTAAAGTAAGAAAAATAAGAGAATGAAGTCATTGGCTTGATGGGGATCAAAAGGCTTGGTTAATTTAACAATACAGTTAAGAGAAGACATCGACAATAAATAAAGAGAAGAAAAAAGAAGCAATAATTAGATGTAAAAGAAATAAGGCATCCATATCATATCATATCATATCATAGTTAGGAGGAGATGAAAGAAGAGCTCATTAGAGGTTTGTCATCCCCGAAACGAACCCTCGATCATGAAGATTTCATCTCTAACATCACTACAAAAGGCAGCAGGCTCCATGAAGAATGACCACAGCAACGACCTGGAAAGTAAAGCAAACAAGAAGTTATCATCTAATGTTTATATTTACTCAATTAATTTAATTTAAGAAAATATTTAAAAAAAACCAACAAATAAAAAAACCTAGGTTGATAACTTGTGAATCATATTCGTTGAGGCTTCTCGAGGGAAAAAGGTTGCTGGTTTGTGAAAGAACGCAATCGATGGCTGGGTAGGTCTGCACTCTGCAGAGATAAATTTAGAGTTTTTTTTGCCTTATGTGTGGGGGCGAGAGAGTGTAAAGTTAATTTTGATCCCCCAAAGTTCGTTTTCTTTCAATGTCCCCTCCTTTTCACTTTAGCATGGATACTTATTTATGGGTAACGATATTATGTTTTGGTATTTTGTGGTTCTTACTTTTCAACACGAGTCCTCTCGATTGCTTGCTTAAACCAAGCTGTCAGCTACAGCATGCAAGGAGCAAGAAAGGAACACAAATTTCAGCTGAATAGAGACCCATCAAAATAAATTTCACAATGACTATAATTAATTAATTTATTTCCTGAACAACATGCAAGCAATGCTAGTATTAAACTATGAAGATCCTATTTAACAAAACACGTTGTGAGCATAAATTAAATATCAATGATCGCATCCCAAAAGAGAGTTATAAAACTAGAAGAAAAAAACCTACTTGGTCCCAGGTATATCTGCATTCCAACATTCTTCTAGCTGCTGCATGGCTGGCTTCGCTTGGCCTTGGGCATGCATCGATGGATAGAGCGAGTTAGGTCTGTACAGAATTGGATGCTTTTGTAAATCAATCCAGCAGCGGTTCCATCAAGGATTTTGAGTGCGGTGTCCGGAGTTTCATGGTGTATGTAATACCCATCCCAGCAAGTGAGCAAACAGCTGGAAGCAGACCCAGGCCATATCTTGTGACCGAAATATATTCAGTAGAAAGGGATTCCTGTGACCTTGGTGAGGAGCCTGCATTGAAGTGTGTGGATGGTATTAAGTAAGCCAGCCATGAACAGACCGAAGGGCTCGGTAGGAAAAATGTGAATGCTTATGAGATGGGACGATATCATTCTCAATTTAAATTTGGTGGTCTAAATTCATGGTGATAGTATGAATCATGTAATTGTTGTAATGGTTATTCCAGGGCGGTAGACCACAGTCAACCCTAGAACACCATTGAGGTTACATATTCTGATGCAGCATCTAGAATTTTTTTGTTAAAAAGGTATAATATCTGCTACCTCCCACCATTGACGTAATGCTTCTCTTACATGGAAACACAGAGTCTAGTAACTACAGTTGCCATGCAAACAGCACAACCAGCCTTGTTTTTTCTCTACTTTTTGTGTGAATAAGAGATCAGAACAGGCCTTGCAGTTGGTGAAGACTTACTTTGAAAAGACTGAAGCACAAAGACAGCAAGTCCACACGAAACCTTGTCCAGGAAACTCAAAGATCCATAAACAAATGCACAGCCATTTAGATCTGAGCCAACTAGAACACTTTGCATGCTTACTCCTGTTACCTGTGATTCATATTTGGATAAAGGAACATGAAAGAAGGAAAAAGATATAAAACCCAACAACAGCAACAAGAGAAATATATTTAAGTAATTCACAAAATTGAAAGGTGTGACAAACTCAAATCAATAATTAACAGAAACTAAAATACAAGATTTTAAAAATAGGATAGTGCGATAGCAAGACAAGGTACCCTTGGAATTCCCATATGAAAATCTCAAGGTCTATCTATTTCTTTCCCTTTGTGCTGGTGTTCCGTGTAACAATACTCCTTTTCTTTTTACCAACAATTTATCAATTTATCATTTCATTTTTATTACAGTTCGTACACAGGTAAGACCATGTATAATAAACTTAGATCAAGACTACAAACCATCGGTGACACTTAAATAATAAGAACTTCGTGTGTGAATTTGGTCAATCTGTCACAGAACTAAGAGAGCTCATCATGCCAACAAAATTCATATATAAATTTTCTTTTGTATTATTTCTTATGAATACAAGAAACCCATTTACACTCACAAGGAACCAGGAAGAAAACAATAGGTCTGTGAAACCTAAGGTCTGATTGGGAGTGTAGTTGAGTTTTTATTCTGATACTTTTTGTTCAGAAAAGAATCAGAATAATGTTTTTTAATTTTTTAAAAATCATTATGAACATCAGCACATCAACATGATATAAAAACACCAAAAAATTAATCTAAAGTAAAATATAAAAATTTTAATTTTTTTCAAAAACGTTTTCGAAACGCAATTCCAAACAGACACTTTAACCACACAATTCCACCACATAAAGCATAGTCTAAAGAGCATAATACTATACCATACCGTCATTAGAGTATTCGCTATGCCAATAAATACTGATATGACATACATGAAAGCACTCAAGCTTCGAGGCAAAAAGAGGATGCTTGTGCCACAGAATACCCAGATAATTCCACCAGCACAATAGTAGGCTTTCAGGCGCTGTCCAGTCCAAGACATTTCCTAGAATATGGATATATGAAGCCTAATTATCAATGAAAGGGTAAAACATACAGAGATCATGTAACGATTTCAAATAAGGTATATGAGGACCACCTGCATAATGATAGATACAATGAAGCTGCTGATATAGATGATTGCAGGAACCTACTTCCAACAATCACACACGTTATCAGTTTTTTCATTTTCCAAAGACAATACACATAAAACTGATAAAATTGATGCTGATAATGTGTGGGAACCTACCAAAGCTTTAGCTGATTTTGCCATCCGCAAATCCTCGATAACATAGAATGCAAGATATGCCTGGAGAAAACAAAGCCATCTGGGTGTAAGAACTACTTGCAATGAATGATATGATATTTTCTTTCAAAATGAGAGATAGCTTGCATACACATAGTAATGCAGCGGAGTGCTTGTGAAATATTAAAAAGAAAAAAAAATGAAAGACAATTTCTAGCAAAATCTTGCTCATGTTCTTTAGGGACTTAAAAGGACAATTCTTCCAGGAAAATGATTGTCACGGACAAAATTGTCCTTTAAAACAGAATAAATCCATGGGGAACTTTGGCTCTCCCCACATTCATCTAGTGTATCATATATCCAAGCGAGACAAAGGAAAAGTGTTCTGACCTGTGAAACATTTTGTGCAAGTCTGGTAAGCATATAGACAAGACCAACTTGATAGTATAAAATTTTCTTGAACCAGTAAGCCCATGATATCCTTGCATAACTAGTTCCATGTACACGTATCTTTAATCTGCATTAAAAGTCTAATTATATTACTATAACCAACTGGCAGTAAAAGCAATCACTTTGTGTAAAAAATTCAAATAGCAAAGTGGCATGCGTTTTATGAGTTAAATGGAAAGGGCTGGACATGATTCTTCAGACTGCACCTTGACAAGTAGAAGAATATTCATCAAAAAGTAATCAGCACTCATCATCACAGTTATTCATCCCTATTATGGTACTCTAGGCAACATAACCGATTACCAAAACACCATCTAAGTATTACAAAAAAGGTGAGGACGTGAAGCAGTACCTTGGCTCTTTAGTCCTAAGATGAAATATTCCCACAAAGCAGCATCCTATAAAAATTGAAGTGTATGCAATCCAATGGTACTGCTCATTTGAGGCAGATGTAAACACATGAACCGAAGTAAGTTCTTTGAAGAAAATCAACACAGAGCAAGCTCATACCTGATTCTCAATATCAGAATGTGTTGTTGCTTTAGTAGTACTGAATACTACTAATGCAACAGCATAGAGACTGAGGTTCGCAACCTATACAACATTTGGAGATCAAATCAAAAAAGAATATCGGCATTAGTAAGTACTGAAAGAAATAAAGAACTAATCTGAAAGTCAGAGAAATTAACCATGGTAAAAGCATTCCGACAGCTTGTCATCACCACCCTGCTTGTTGAATTCAGTGAGATGCAGTTCACCATGGACCTTTGACAAAGAGAAAAAATGAAGTTAAAAGTGCAAACGCTGAGGCTTTCTAAAAGATGCAATGCAACACACTGTAACTCTTCCATGGAGTCTAAGAGAAATATGACCAACGTAAAATGGAGTTTGGGTGATAATGTTTCTTCTTTGTTTATGTCTAAACAAAACAATTGGATACTGCTCCGGCTTTTCTATCAGGCAGTGGGAAGATTAAGGAAATTTTAAAATTATTGTGCATGTAGAAAATCAAATTGTCCCTCATGTTTGAAGAATTAAGAATAGTGAATGCAAGCATAACTAAGCTATGGAGATTGTTACATGTGTGAAACTTGGGTGGCAGCCCAACCCACATTGAAGATTGCAGCAGACGTGCTGTATGAAATAGTTTCTATTATTGGTGAGCGGGAAGCCAAGATTTTGCATGGCAAGCAACCACCAAACACTGAAGAAAATGAAATGGCAGCCAAGATAGATCCAGCCCCATGCCATACTTTGAAATGTCCAAACCTGTCTATCTATCATACAAACAGTTACAAAAACAAAATTACTCCCAGAAAGAAAGACCAAGAATTATCCAAAAAATAAAATTGCATAAAATCATTCAACAATTTAGAATCTCAAATATGTCAATGGCGAGGAAACAAAATTTTCAGATATTGTGCATTCATCTGTCAAATTCTGATACCATCTTTCAATTCCAAATACAAAGCATAGGCATCTATGTTTTAGGCAAAGCTCCATGGCATTATTACATCTTATTAAAAATGAATATGCAGAAGAATTGAAGGGAAAATTCGAAATAAAGTAAAAAAATTGTAAATTTCCCTGTTTTTGTCACCATATGATCAGTTTTTTATGCTTGACACAAATTTAATAATAGCCATAGACCAGTGGCTAATTTCTTCTGAAACCCATATCAAATAAAGAGTTCTATCAATGCAGAAGTGTCAAAATACTCGGAAGTGTTAAAATAATCAGAAGATACAAACAACAGTTCATGAAGCTCCTTTTCTCTAATATTTTTTTTTTCTCCACTTGTGTATGGAAGCCAAAGCACAGTCGTAAATCTACACCTAGGTCGTAAATCTACACCTAGCCAAATTACAGCTGACAATTGCATAAGTGAATCAATAAAACAACAGGCAAAGCATAAAGTTAATTGAATATGTATATTAGGGAAAGCTAAAAAGCAAAGTCAATGAAGCCTGTTCTAAATCCTTAATCATTTATATTTGCCTTCCCAGATCAAAGTACTTATCAGGTGAACAGTTAATTATCAAATACAAACCCCTCAAGATCTGCAGAAAGACCAAACCCTTTAGCCACTAAAAGCCTCGTTCCATATATTTTTCTATCAAAGAGTTTCACATCCTTTGAAAAGTTGTGTTGCATAGTTTAAAAAACCCGGTGTACAACATCTCACTGTTATAAATCATTAGTAACATTGCATATTATCTATCCGGCTGGCTGTTTGGTTTCTTCAGGCACAAAACAGTGGACATACAAAGCATAAGGTGGATCTATGTTTTTCCGAGACATTTATTCAAAAACAACCATAGACCACATATACAATATCAATTCCTTGAGACAAACAAATCGAGAAATTACAATAAAAAAATGAGATAATTAGTTTAAAGGTACCAGCTCTCCAGCAAATACAGTAGCAAATCCATCCGCTATCTGACCTGCAAGCATAATTATAGCAGCATCCCTGCAAAATAAGTAGTTTAAATCAAGAACTATGACAAGGATTTACTTGCAGCAACAAAAACATGTTTGTCATTATAGCTTCTTTATTGCTTAGTTTTCAGTAATTATACCAACAAGAAACAGTCTTGATAACATGATTATCTAACCTGGGTCTTTTGCTTCTTTATTTCCAACAAAATGTATCATGAAGATTAGGTACTTTCTGATTTCTCTTCTCAAGAGAGTCATTTTCTACTTTTTCAAGAAATATATAAAATTAACCACTCAAATTTATCAAACATTTTGATTTTGTTATGATATTGTAAGCGTGCTGAAACTCCAAGAAGAAAGGAGGGGGGGGGGAGAGATCGCTAGGTCATCCTCTTCAAAACTGGTAAATCCAACGATGCCGGGATAAACCATAAATGCTTCTCATGTATGTTTCTTATCAGGCAAGCAAATAAAAAAAGAAAGGTGAAAAGACGCAGGCATACACAGATATGCACAAAATAGCAGCTATATATCAGATATAAAATATAGCACCAAGGTAGCATTGCTGCAAAACCTTGTGACCAGCTACCTCGGGGACAGTCCAATTTCTGTCAAGAACAACAGAAGATAAGTAAACCAACAGGCGGCGGTGATGTCGTTTAGCATATGACCGACACCATAATAGAAAACAGAGCTTCTCCCAACAGGCTTTGGGCATGAATCATCATCTTCAACATCATTAACCATTGTGCTTTACAAGGCTAGATTCTGAACCTCTAAGAATCTCTCCAAGAAGTGCAGTTCCTGGTCTGTGGGGACCTGCAGAGAGCATAAGGATATCAAGTCCACTAATTTAACCATTCCCAAAGGCAAAATCTTTCTAAAATAAGGAAAACCAAGCATCCTTCATAGCGAGCACAGAGAATTCAACTCAAGCATCTGTCACAGAGCAACGGAAAATGAAGAGATTATATCTATCAATTTAGAAAGAATATATATAGTCGACAAGTAGTTGATACTCCATCATCAATCATCTGAGTAATGAAATTTGGCCATAAAATCTGTGCATGTCAAGAAAGCAATCGTATGCACAGTACACACCGCACCACACTTATGAAGCATTATAAATAAAAATAAGTTGAAAAAAATCAACAAGAATGAAAGAAAGGGAGAGTGAAGAACCAGAGGGACGGCAGCAACGAAATCCACCCAATTCACTCTCTGAATTTCCTCCTTGGGTGAATTTCTAGGGGATAGGATTGGATTTCACGTAATTCATTAATTATCAAGTAATTAATACACACAACAGCAACGGGGGGATCAGTGGAGAGCGAATGCAGGGAGAAAAATTATTCCCTGTTTGTTTCTTCTGCATGCAACCGACCTCTATCAAGCCTTGCTGGTCCAGAAGACCATATTACCCCTGTCCTGCCCCGCCTGTTCCATCGGCGATGCTTCGATTTGAGGAGGTCCGTGTAGTCATTCTACAGAAAGAAAGATAAAAGCGAGGGAGAGTGGGAGGTGGCTGCCCTCCTTGAATGAATGAATTAACTGAATCTCCTCGCGATGCAGCCACGTCATCCCCCTCACCTGTCTGCCATCTGCCATCTGCCATCTGCTGCCTCGCCATTCCCAGCCTCCTATCACTCTTTTCTATTAAGCTAATGATATATACAATTATAATTATATATATATAATTATAATTATATGCATAAACATGGGTTTGGAGTTTTGATAGAACGGTCTTTGTATTTCGAGCCCATTGGGTTTTCGGAAGGTCGCTCTACCTCGAGCCAATTGGACTCGCAGCTCTGATCTTTTCAGCCCATAAGCAGCATCTTCATGTGAGTGCCAGTTTCCATCAATCAGCACGGTGGGAGGGTTGGATCCACTAGCTGAGATTTATAGATATTTGTTGCCAGATGGACATAGCAAAATAGAGACAGTCCACAGTCTCCTTTATTGGCGGGGTTCAGCTTCAAAAGATGACAGAAAACTCTCCGTCCAATGCCTGGCTGTGCTGTGGACCTTGCAGAGATCGCACCGGTAACCCACTTTCACTGGAGAAACTTTAAAATATTGCCAAAAATTAAGAGATTAAGATCAAAATTGACATTTCAAAAAACAATTATAGCCTTTGCACGTGTTTACTGCTCACGGAAATGTTTTACTTGTCCTTCATGTTCCACTCTCTTCATATTTGGTCCCTCCCTCTTACATGGGATTCTCATGTTTCAAGTTCTCTTTCTGTGCTGTGCTTCGTCCTTGAATCTTATTCCGTGGTCGGTGATACGTGGCGTCTCCTCATTAGCCGACGTCATAAATCTCGGCCACATATAATTCCCACCGCCCGTTGGAAGTATCAAGGTGGATACTATCAAAAGCAAGGATCTAATAATTTTATCACTTTTCCTTCGTCTTGCAATTGCAACCCAAAAAAAAAAAAAAAAAAAACATTAACTACACATTCTCTATTTTTTTATGTTAAAAATATTATTTTAAATAAAAAATATTATATAAGATAATCATTATCGCTATTAAAAATAATCATTTGCACTCCCTCAAACGTACCTCTTATATCTTCCTCTCCTGGCAGCAATCAAGCTTACTCATAGCTATTTGGGTAAAAATCAGAAATAATATTCAAGCAAAAAGAAATGGGCAAAAGTTACTCATCTTCATCCTCATCACCATCTCACAGCTCTCGGCCTCCATTACCAGTACACCTCTGCTTCTTCCTGCTTATACTGCTAATGTTCATCGGCCTGTCATGGTACATCAACTACGAGCCAGTGCTAGAGAGCATGTTTGATCAAGCGAAGCTGTTCCTCTTGGTCTCTCCCCTGCTGCTTTTGCTGCTTCTTCATTTGTTTTCTTATGATGATTATCGTTACGGCCGGAGGCTTTCCTATTACAATATTCCTTCGCCGGAGAAGGACTCTCTTCATCGGGCTGGAGAAACTCCTTGGGGTGCTGGGTTTCTGCTCGTTCTTCTCCTTTTCTTGATCTCCTACCACTCCTATTTCCGAGAACGTTGGTTTCCTCTTTTAAGCAGGTAATAATACATAGCACAGTACACATTCAGCCTGCAAGTATATCCTCATGGAATATATGTATGTATGTATGTGTGTGTGTGTGTGTGTGTGTGTGTATATATATATATATATATATTTCGAGGGGGGGAGGGGGCGGCGGATCTGCTTGTGTTTCTGCATACAGCTTCAAGAACTATGTGTGTGTGTATGATCAGTAGGGCTGTGTTCATGGAAGCGTGATGATGGTGCGGCAACGGGTATCACTTTTCCCTTTTGTTTATGCAATCAGGAAAGATACAGAGAAAAAATCCATCAATAGTTAAGCAATAATTTTGCTTTGATTTGTTTTGGATCCTGGAATGTCTTGTGACACCTTTCAATAAAACATTTTTCTAGTTTGTGAGAGTTTTTCTTTTCCATCGATCAAACCTCAAATTAGTCCCTCAACTATGACCTGATTCTCAATGTAATCCCTATAATACCCTATATTCCTAAATCAGGTCTTATGTTTAAAATCTTCCAATTTGTTATATTATACACATAAAACTTCTTAAAATAAGGTCTTTCTTCATAATAAATTCTTTCAATTTAGAAGGGGGCTAGATTGAGGAAGTTCTGCTATTTTGGGAGCTGAATTAAAGTAATTGATGATTTGGGAATCCATTTGAAAATTGAAAAATTCCTAGACTAATGTGAGCTTCCTTTTTTAATCGTTTGTTTTGTATAGCTACTTGTTAGATAGATGATCTACGCTACGAGTAAGGCTAGATTTTTTCAATGCTAAAATATGATACTTAGGCTATGATAATAAGAGACAAATTAAGTCAAATTTAATAAACACACAACCCGGGATATAAGACTGAAATAACCAGCAAAAAAGAAAGTGAAAAGAAATCATAAAGTTCAAGTCCTGATAACTTAATATAAAAAATGAAAACCAAAGAAAAATAACAAAAATATAACATCAAAGAAGAGAACATGAGTCAACTCAAGCTAACTTAATAAGTTCACAACTTGTAATATGAGATCATGATAAAAAATGAATTTTAAAAAAAATGACTTAGCAAAAAACCCAAAGTTCAATAAAAAAACGAGTTAACCCAGGTTAACTTTGCCGACCCTTTCTTGAAATAACCAAACAAAAAGAGAAGTGAGAAAATGATAAAGTTCAAGGGAAAATAGTTTAGTGCAAAACAATGAAATTAAAAAAAAAAACTAATAAAACTATCAAATCACAACATGAGATAAGGATAAAAAAAAAAATAGACTTATAAAAGAAGAACTTAACTAAAAAAGACCAAAGTTAAAATAAAAAAAACAATATTAAGAAAGAAAATGAAAAATGACATGGGTTAGCTTAATCAACTCGCTCTTGAATAATGAAACAATAAGAGATGCAAAAACTAACAAATTTCAAGGTCTATATAATTTAGTACAAAATGATATTTTTTTAAAAAAATCATTAAAAAATAAGAGCGAAAAATTGAGTTTACCGAGATAAACTTGATCAATCTACCACTCGCAACATGAGACCAATACTTTTTTTAAGAATTGAGTTCCAAAAAGAGCACCTAGTAAGAACTTATCAAAGTTGAATAAAAAAGTGAGTAAGAAAATGTAAGCACCTAGTTGAGTAACTCACACTCGAGATGACTTAACATAAAGAAAAGAAAATTGAAAACTCATATAGCTTAAAGGTCAATATTTTAACACCGAAGGATGAAATTGTAAAAAAAAATCAAAAAAGAAATTGAGAGAAACCATATTTAACTTAACTAACCTATTACCCAAGATATGAGATTGAAATAAACCAATAAAAAGAAAAGTGAAACATACAATAAAGCTAATGGCTTAATAATAAAATGTCAAATTATAAATTCAAAAAGATAAATTAATTCTAAATAAAAAATAACCCAGTTGAAAGACAACCACGAAAAAATAACAAAGTAAAATATTTAGCCGTAAAACAATTAAAAACCCAAACAACACAAACCAAATATGGTATAAAACAAAATGAAAGAAACTAATTAGGGGATAAATTGAAAAACTAAAGAAAGAATAAAAAAAAGTTATCGAAAGAATGAGGACCAAAATTGGATATAAAATCAAATGAAACTAAATGTTTAGGTATAAAATTGAGAAAAAAAGAAGATAAATCAAGAAAAGGATGAGAATATAGAAATTAAAATAAGGAGGAAAAAAAATATAATAAGAAAAAAATGCAATAAAATTTGAAGGGAAGAAACTACAATAAATAAATAAAGTATAAACATGCAGAAATAGGGCAATTAAAAGTAGAGACACAAGTGAGATTAAAAAATCAAATTCAATAAAATTCCTAGGAATGAAATTAAAAAAATAATCCAAAAGGTGCCAAAAAACAAATAAATAATAATCAAAAGAACAAGGGCTAAAATCAATCAAATCACAAATTGGAGGACGCAATTTCTATTTCGAAGGTCGAGCACGGATTTGTAGGGAACGAGGGAGAGGAGAGGCCAAAATAATGTATGGATGATAATGTATATTTTCTGAAATGGGAATAAAGACAATTTATAAGGATATGAGTAAAACAAGTAGATATCAATCAGTATATTGTTTTTCATATAACCTAAAAGAAGAAAACATTTTAAGAAAATCAATTCTTTAGAGACCAAAATGAAACTTTGTGATGCATGAACTTATAATCAACGGTTCTATTAGATGATTAGTGTTCTCAGTGCTACACTATTTATATGTTAAACTGTCAACCACTTGTAATGCTCTGTTATAGATATAGTTAATTATTTCAAGTGCAACCAACGGGGGCGTGGGTGGACTGGTAGGGGGTCCTCCCAGCTTAACCAAGGTCTCGAGTTCGAGCCTTGGGTATGCAGCTGCTTTAAAACTCGCTTGGGAGAGCTTTGCCGCCCTTAAGGGTCCTACCCGGCTCGAATCCGGATTAGTCGGCAGTGGCCGGATTACCGGATGGTTTCTACCAAAAAAAAATTATTTCAAGTGCACAAATTACTATTTTCTTATAAGACAAGTATACCTGAAGACTTATTTAACATGTAGTTGAACATAAGAAAATATAAGTTTAAATCAAAAAGTCTATGTATACAATATAATTAAATAAATCAAGAATTAAAAATTAATAGATATGTATACATTGTTAAGGAACCATCTCACCTAAAAGCTTAAGCTTTTAAGTGAGGCCCCATAATATGATTTACATTATTCTCTAACACACCTCCTCAAGTGAAAGCCCTTTGGGCTTGAAACTTGCACAGACTCACATTACCTTGTGCTTAGTTTTTATCAAATAGAATGGCGGTTGTGAGATTCGAACTCGTGACCGCTGGGTCAACAAGGCTCTGATACCATGTTAAGGAACCATCTAACCTAAAAACTTAAATTTTTAAGTGAAATCCTATAAAATAATTTATATTATTCTGTAACATACACATCATCGGATAAGTTGGCATTCCAAAGCTTCTTTATCTCCTTTATTCGCTCGTTAAAAAGCACTGCTCTTGTCTATAAAGGACTATCTGAATCTTGGACAGCAAGACTCCCATCCCAGCTGCTGAAAGCCGTTTGATCAGTGGTCGCTGATTGGTAGTTGCATGCAGGTGATTTACCAGTGGAAAAGAAAATTAGAGTGGCCGACACTATCAGCTACAAACACAGTTTTCCAAGTTTATATATACTCAAGCCTGGCCTCCTCCGCCGCCGTGCTTGCTGGTTGTGGCTTTTCATGGAATCGACCACTCCTTTCTTTCAATCTGTCCCCTTTGCTTTCTTCTCCACTGTCAAAAATCTCAACCATTTTTCCATAGCTAAAAGGGTAGCCAAAACGCATTCTGGGCTGCGTTCCACAGCCATCGGCTAGATTGCTGCTATCTGAAGGGTGAGCGAGCACTGATCACTCGCTTTCTTAGTATTTTTGGACCCAATTTTGGCAAAAGAACTAACTGTAAATGAAACTTTGTTTAAAAGCATTCTACCACAGTTTTTTTAAGAAATTTACGAGTGGAACAGAATATAATGTGTTCTATCCGCCAACATAATCCATCGCCATTCTTCTCTTCACAATAAAAAAAAGGTGAAGAAAATTAGTTATTAAAGGAAAAAAAAAAAGGGAGTAAATGATAATAAGGGGTAAACTAATTTGTTCTACAATTATTTTTAAGAAACATACATTTATTAAAAAATTCATTGAATAATGAAAATAATATTGATAAATAAAGAAACCATTAAAGAAAAGTCAAAGAAACCATCTAGTACCTGACTCAGTGGTAAAAATTTAGGACTAAAGAGTTTGCTCTCCTTGTGGTCTCAAGTTCGAGTCTTGTGGTTGCTAATACGATGATTATTGAAGGTTTAAATGATCATTAATATAAGGGCCCATAAAATAATTCGAGGTACACGCAAGTTAGCTTGAACACTCATAGTTAATGGAAAAAAAAAGGAAGAAAGAGAGAGATAACTCAAAGTAAGACATGACCATGATGATTATGGAAGATCTATACATGTGTGTGTGATCTTTATAATTTCGACCATATTAACATAAAATTTCTTCAACCTTTCCAAATTCCCTTTTATGTGGATTTTATGTCTGGGATTTTTAAAGAATCTTTATTCATCATCCTTAAACCTAACTCTCTGAAAATAAAGTGGCAGCATAGCTTCATATACATCACTTCACGATTGGACCTCAAATTAGCCATGATTCACTATAAAGTGTGCGTGTGTGTGTGTGTGTGTGCAGCCAAGCTAGTCACCTTCTAAGAAAAGAATAAAAACGGTGAAAGGTGATGGAGCAACAATAGCACAGAAAATATAAAAAAATTGAATGAATAAAAAAATCTCAGAAGTTAAATTTAAATTCACATTTTTATATCTTTCAAAGTTTAAGTATATCATCATCACTTTATGTACAAGATCTTTAAATAAATCAGTAAAATCTACCTCAACTAGAAAACAACTAAGCTAGATGTGTGACATGGGGTTGATAATTTGTTTTTACAAAAAACAATTATGTTTAGCTAATGCAAATGCACTTTAAAAAAAAATCAATGTTAAGTAATGAAAACTAAAAGGAAAATGAAAAAAAACATAAATCCATGTTAATCTATGAAGCTCGTGATTAAAGTCATTTGATTAGAAGCAACATATTTAAAAAACTCGGAAGCCAATTTTTCAACAAATCAAATGTTGAAGTATACATTTTATAAAAAATATATATATACAAAAAGATAAAAAAAAAAATAGCAATTGAAAGCTAAGAAAAAATAGAGCATGCCTGAGTTAAGTCGTCAAACCCACAAGTCAGGTTATATTTAAAAAACATGAAACTGAGTTTTTAACAAATCAAATAATGAAGTATAATTTTAAAATATATATATATATATATATATATATATACTTGACAATGCCCCCGCGCTTCGTCGCGGGCGGCACAATATTTTTTTCAATGTAAAAAATATTTATTGTGTTTATTTTTTTATTATAATATAACTTTAGCTAAAATAATAAATCTGTGCAGAATTCATGTCAAATGCAAGTTTTCTATAAAATATATGAATTTAAAATCAATATAAATTTAAATAAAGAAGCATAAATTTATCATCATCATTAAAAAAGCAAGAGAAGTCGGATATCTGAATTATTCAGTTCACTGTATTAAGATTAGTTCATTTTATAATTCCATTTAAATAAAACAAAAATAAAATATAAATTGTGAAAATACCCACAATAATAAAATTTACAAAAATAAGTTGTTAATTTTCTATCAATAAAAAGATAAAAACATAGATTGAAAATTCATCCTGACGTTATTGCCATTATCATTGCTATAAAAGCTAAAATTGTTACTAACATTACTTTCAAAACAATTGAAATAATTAAATTGATTTGAAAAATAAAATAAAAAAAAAAGAAAAAGATTTTTACAAAAAAAACAATAAAAAAACAATAACTAAAATTATCATTATCATTGCATACATAATAAAATCATAACAATCATATAATCTAAAGAAAAACTAAAGAAAGAGAAAAAAAAAATGAATAAAGGGAAAAATAGAGTAATATTACTTTTAAAATGATCACCGATATAAATTTAAATTTAAGGAAAATTTAAAAAAAAATCAAAAGATTTTTCTAAAAAAAAATAATCATTAAAATTATTATTATTATTGCGTAAATAAAAAAATTATAAAAATCATCTAATCCAAAGAACAAATAAAAATAAAAGAAAACATCTAGCCATGGCACCCGCGTCTTGTCACGGGCGAAATCATATGTTTTTGAATGTAAAAAAATATTTATTATTTATGATTTTTTTTATCATAGCATAAATTTAGAAAAAATAATAAATATGTATATAATTTTTATGAAGTGCAAGTTTTGTATAAAATATATAAATTTTAAATGAATATAAATTTATTTGTTTAGTAGGTCTCAATGAAATAACCAGTATAAAATAAGTTGTAATTTTCTATCACAAAAAGATGAATACATAAATTGAAAATCTATCCTTATGTGATTGTTATTATCATTACTATAATAGTTAAAATTATTATCAACTTTACTGTCAAAACAATCTCAATAATAAAATGATCTGGAAAAATCATTAAAAAAACCAACAACTGAAATTATCATGATCATTGCATAAATAGCCAAATCATAAAAATCACCTAATCCGAAGAAAAAAAAGAAGCAAAAAACAAAACAAATGAACAAAGAGAAAAAATGAGCAATATTAATAAAAAAGCAATTCAAATAATTAAATTGCCCTGAAAAATTATTACAAAAAAGCAAAATATTTGTATAAAAAACAATAAAAAATGAATTAATAAAAAATAAGGAAAAAAAATGAATTAATAGAAAATAAAAAATTAAAAGAATAAGGGCCGAAATGAAAAATAACATATATTAAATTAATTAAAACTGAAGAATAAAATAAAAAAAAACATATTGGAGGACCAAAAATAAATAATGCAAACTGCTGCTATTTCATAAAAAATCAGAAGCAGAGGGACTGAAATCAAACTTTGTATATATTACCAATTTCAATTGGAGGACCAAATCAAAGAAATCAAAACATCCGTACCGAAATAATTGAAGGAATAAAACATAAATACAAAATCAAAAGTATAGGAACTGAAATAAAACTTTCTTATATAATCAGTTTTAATTGAAGGGTACAATTGAAAACAATAAAACTTTAATTTGAGAAAATTAGTAATAAAAACGAATTCAAAACCTCAGAGACCAAAATGAATTTCACACCAACATCAGGGACCTGATCTGAATTTGGGGGCGGTAGGAGAGAGAAAAGGGACGTCGGAGAGAAAACCAGCCGCTGCGGCTTAACCAGACATCTGTGTAGGGAACGCGCCGCGACGGCGGATAGAGGACCTCCCAGCGAATCTTCTGGAACGGCGGAAGTAAATTTTGGACGCCGGGAAGTAGGCGCACGCGCGTAAATATAATAAAAAATGGGTGAATGACCGATACGCCCCTGAACCCACCCATAATTACGAAAATACCTGATGGGAAAGGACGGCCCTGCCCCCGTTACATGTTGTCTATTTTGTCGTTTTCAGGCCCTTTTTCGTCTGCATACTGTGTCAAAAAAGATGGAAAATCCGAGAGAGCCCCTGCTACTGTGCACTATTTTGTTTTTTTCAGGGGCTAGAAACGGGAAGGCAATGTTCACAGGCGGAAAAGACAAAAAAAAAAGGTAGACATACACCCGCGAAGAACTGGGACAAATTGCGAGTCCACAGTGCTTTGTGTCTTGTGCTACAGTAAACAGGTGTACAAGAATATATCAACGCGTTTTATATATATATATATATATATATATATATATATATATATATGTATAATATACAAAAAGATTTAAAAAAATAGCAATTGAAAGCTAAAAAAACACTTGAGCATGCCGGAGTTAAGTCGTCAAACCCACAAGTTAAGTTATATGATTCAGATAAAATCTCAGATGTTAAATTCAAATTCACAGTTTTTTTTACTAATTATATTTTATTATTATGATTATTAAATTTATAATATTTAAAAAACAATATATATATATTTATATATATATATATATAAATATATATGTGTGTGTGTGTCTTTTAAAGTAATTTCACAAGTTGACAATAATATAAAAAGCATAGTAACCAAATACACGAAACTGTTTTTCATTAAATTTGAAATTCAACCAAACACTTTAATTTCAGTTATGAACAACAACTAAAAGTGTTTTTCATAAAAATATTTTTTTTAAACCTAAACCAAAGCAACAATTATAATATCAGACAAACCCTTAGTGTCAAACAAACCCTTAGTGTCAAACAATAAATGAAAGGAAAGAGAGAGAAAAGTGAAAAAAGAAAGAAGAAAGAAGTGGCTAATAGGACAATGATTTCATCACATCTCAACATGGAAGAGGACGCTGTGGGAAACCGACTAACACGGTAGGAAAAAATATTTGACCGTTGGATAACGCTTCACATGCCTTCAAAACTCCACGAAACCTTCCCCATGCCATTATATACAAGGCACACTCCTGTCAGGTTTATTTTTTTACTATTTAATAACCATTAAAATGACTTCCTATATCTCATTCATGGATGCATGCATGGAGAAAAGAAAGGTTTAATTTAAGAAAAGAAGTACCAGATTGATTGATGGAATGCGAGAGCTATAACAGTGTAAATCGATGTGAAAAATCATGAATAGGAAGGATCGTATAGAGTGACAGTATCACCCACATATGAATCACCCTTTGCATAATTATCATGCATATACTCTTTGACCCACATATGAATCACCCTTTGCATAATTATCATGCATATACTCTTTGACCATGATAAGTATAATTGTTCCAAGGAACACGCTCTGACCTATGCGAACCTCATATAGATTAAGAGAAGGAAAAAGCAAAAGTTGATTGGTAAAGAAGGGAACAAAAGAAAAATAATCTATCTTCTCGCGTGCTCGGCATGCAAGCCTTGTGGTTTATGTGCTTCTTTCTCTCCTCGTCTTTCTTTTTCTGTCCACTCCAACCAGCGCGTCTGCCAATGCTATGGCAGCTTACATGGCAAAAGAAAAGCAAAAGAAGGCATGTGGGCTTCACCTTTAGCTTTATCTTTGTTGCTGCTTTTTCTAGAACTCAACAATTTGTGCTTGCCATAAGGTTGCATTTGCACATATCTCACTTGCACCGTGTTAGTGTCCAAAACCATAAACATACACAGTCCAGCATAATCAATCAGCATTCCCCAGCTTCTCTTCCCATTTGTCATCTTCCATACTTGATATAAATACTGAACATCCTCAAACATTGCAACTAGCTAGGCAGAGACAAAATCACAATTCACCGACCCGAAAACACACAACAGACAGGTATGGATGTATTGTCACAGCTTTGGTCACTCTTAGGTCTTCTCACAGTACTCCAAAACATCTTACCTGCACAAATCCTATCCCTTGTCCACTCCCTTATTGAGTCTCTCCAAGACCTTATTTCCCAATATTCATACTTTGACATCCCTGAATTTAATGGCTACTGTGGTGTTGACATCAATGATCTCTACCGCCATGTCAACCTCTACCTCAACTCCGTCACCTCCTCTGCCACTGCCTCCACTTGCCGACGCTTCTCCCTCTCCAGGTCCAGGTCATCCAATTTCATTTCCTTCACTATAGCTCCCAATCACACCATCCACGACTCCTTCAATGGCCATTCTCTTTGCTGGACACACCAAGTTGAAACTGTACAGGACTCATTGGAAGAGAAACGTAGCCTTACCCTCAAACTTCCTAAGAGACACCGGCATGTGCTGCTGTCGCCTTATCTCCAGCATGTGACATCGCGTGCTGAAGAGTTCGAGCGAGTATCAAGAGAGAGGAGGCTGTTTACTAACAATGGCAATGCTTCATACGAGTCAGGCTGGGTCTCAGTTCTTTTCCGTCATCCATCCACCTTCGAAACACTGGCTCTGGAATCTCAATTGAAGAGGCAGATAATGCAGGACTTAAAGACATTTGCTAGTGGCAGGGCGTATTATCATAGAGTTGGGAGGGCATGGAAGAGGGGTTACTTGCTCTATGGGCCTCCAGGGTCAGGAAAATCAAGTCTAATAGCTGCCATGGCTAATTATTTGTGTTACGATGTGTATGATCTTGAGCTCACCAAAGTCACAGACAACTCAGAGCTCAGAGCTCTGCTAATCCAAACTAGCAATAGATCAATAATTGTGATTGAGGACATAGATTGTTCCCTTGATCTGACTGCTGATAGAATGCTGAAGGCCACTACTGCTACACCTACAAGAAGGAAAAGATCATCATCATCATCAGGTTATAATAAGGACCTGGGTGCAAGCAATTATCAATTACTAGAGGAGAGTGGGCGTGTTACCTTATCAGGTCTCCTCAACTTCACAGATGGATTATGGTCATGTTGCGGGGAGGAGAGGATAATAGTGTTCACAACCAATCATAGAGACAAAGTGGATCCTGCATTGGTTAGATGCGGGCGGATGGATGTGCATGTAAGCTTAGGCACTTGCGGTATGCACGCGTTCAAGGCATTGGCAATGAACTATCTTGGGATAGAGTGGCATTCTTTGTTTGATGTGGTAGAGAGCTGTATACGGTCAGGTGGTTCACTCACTCCAGCTCAGATAGGGGAGATATTGCTGCGGAACAGAGGGAGCAATGCTGATTTAGCAATCAAAGAAGTGGTGTCTGCAATGCAAGCCAGAATTTTGAGTACTGGTGGCACTGAACATCTGAATACTAATATAGAATATGAAGAGACAGTGACCTTGACAAGGTCACCACAGAGTGTGTTAACGGTAGGGTCGTCACCGGAGAATTGGGACTCATCTCCAGGCAAGATTAGCGGGAAGAAGAGGAAGGCAAAGTTTTTTGTAAGATTAAGATCCTTGACTAAGTCCGACTCTGGTAGAAGGGGTGTGTGAGAGTTTCTATGTGCTCTTGTCTTGTGAAAGTGTAGAAAATTGAAACACCAATCTTTCCTTAAAAGAACCTGCCAAGCTCCAGAAAATGGAGAAATTTTGGGTTTATATATATATATGAGCATATTCTCATCAACTTCTGTTAAAATGTAAATTTTCAGTGGTTTATCTTTAGCACCTAGACCATATATTTTGTTGTTGTATTTGAATTGACAAGTTACCATATAATTTCATTTAACTTTTACGGTATTCTTCCATGCTAATAAGTAAATACCTTCGGAGCACTGGTATTCTGTGATCCGTATACAAGAAAGAGATGAAAGAAAATGAATGGCATTGAGGTCTGATAACATCATGCACAGTGTAGAACACTTACCTTTAGACCGAGCAATAAAATGGCAACTGCTCATTGAAGTCTGGTCACTTTACGAACTTGGTCCACCACTGCTCTATTATCATCCTTTAGGAATCCCATATGGGAAGACTCCTCAAATCAAGCACAAGAAAATATACTTATAGCAGCAAATAAATATTCTGTGTAACTTAATGTGTTGTAACTTTAGGCTTAATTTAAGCTCTCTTCCCTGGAATAGAATCTGTACACTTGTATATATATCATCCCTCATGGTCCTCTTTTAAGCTTAAATGAGTTTTTCTTATTTAAAAACCTTGACTTGGATCACTCGTCGTACTAAGGGCAAGCAAAAGTTCAAAGAACAAGGGTTGTGAAAGTTACGAAAATTCCAAAAGCAAACAACCCAAGAAACCCCAGTGTTGAAGGGGGTATGGTTAAGTCTAGATCAAATAGAAATGATGACAAAGTCAAAATAAAATGAGAATGCCCCACCAAAATAATCAAAAAAGGGAAAATAAAAGGAATGCAAAAATAAAAGATTGAAAAACATATGGAGTCAACCAATCATTCATGATCTTAAGTCTTTAGAACCTTAAAATGTTCTTTGAGCCTACAATCCTTTCTTTTCATAGTCAATTTTGATACAATCAATTGAAAAATGTGTGTGAAAAGTTTTCCTTCAATAGCAATAAGAAATTCTGTGTTCTTTTTTTTCAAACTTCATCATCCCATACATTGCTTCATCATCCCATTTTTTCAATGACAACAACAATGGCCACCGGGCATACCAACTACAGGGACAGCAGAGATAACTTGTTGATTACTCGACTATTCAGCAAGTCAATAAATTTAGAGAAATCCGTAGCCCTTCCCATAACAACTTCTGAGCTGTCAAGGAAGGAGTCTATGTTTTGGTCGAGGTTAATTTGAGGGGTTTTATCAATAGATGCAACTCGTAGTCCGAATCCAGCTGCCTCATTTTTTTTCTTATCTCGTTGATAGATTCATTGATCTTCCTACCATTTAGAGCCATATTTAGAATAAAGGAAAAGAAGTTGCAAACCTTTCTGCTCAGTTGGTTTCCGATCTCTAACTTCTGCTGAAGAATGTGACAATCGAACTCCCCCCCTGTACAAATTCATCTATCACTTGGAAATCCCACCTAAGAATTGTTTTGTCCGTTAAAAGTTCTAATAATCATTTGAACCTTTTCAGTAAAGGATCGTGATCATCAGGATTCAGGAACAAGGATTGATATACAATTACTATCAAGTTAAGTCGTATTTGAGCAGCATTAAGATGCTTGTGTGGGCAATTCCATCAGATTAAGTGTTGAAAATAATGAGTCACGTCCAGCAAATGGACAGCAGAAAGTGAGGTGGAGCCACATAATGCCCTGGAAGAAAACGCCTTCCCCTTTGGAACTCATCGTTTTTCTTTGTTGAGATTGGAGAAACCTAACCTCTCTGAAACCTATCGCTGCAATAAACCCATAACAAATTAATATCAACAAAAATGAAAACATGAGAGCTAATAGCCCATCTAAAATTTCTCCACTTTCTAATCCCAAAGTCTTATTACCTTCTGCCAGCTCTGGAAGGGAAAGAGCTTGACAAGTACAGTGGTGGACATGTCAAGGAGAGCATCTAAATCAACCCCTCAGAAACTGAACTTCATGGAAGCTCTCTACTTTGGCTGCCCTCCTGCCTCTGCTACTCCCGTCTCCACACCCGCTGACATTATAAACACCAGAAAAAAAAAAAAAAAAAAAAAAAAAAAAAAAAAAACAGATGAGGAAAGAAGCAGAGATTAGAAAAAAAATTTGGACCATTTCTCGATTTGTGCGTGTCATCCTTGCGCAGGGGCCATGCTAATCTTCTCTGTATCGTTCCAATTTTATCGGATGTCCCCGAAGGGACAACCAATCGCCTCCGCTTCACTTATCTCAATTCTTTATATGTCGTCTAACCAGACGATGTGGGATATTTAGTCCCGTTGCGACCACGTTTTGGTCACTTGGGTTGGCTCTCAACTTGATTGCGTAACCACCACCACTACCTACGCGCTTTGCTAAAGACACAGTCACTGCGTTAACAGAATATTAAATCAAACTTAGGTTTAAAATATATTGAAACTAAGTTTAAGCAATAAGTTTTTTCGATGTTCATAAGAAATATTCTATTATTCTGGTCTCGATTCTCAACACTGTTTTTTTTTTTTCTCGGAAAAGTATAATTGCAGACGATAAATATAGTTCTAGAAATCAAGATTGACCACCTCCTTCTCTCAACTCATTGTAGCAACTTCCATGTGATTACCTCAGGACAACAAGTTTTGGCCACTAAGTTTCTATCCAGACAAGGAATTTTCCTAGTCTTTGGTGGCATGCATGAATTTTCCTTCGCACAACTGTATGACCATCAAGCTGTCATCATCCCGCACGTATCTATGCGTGGCGAGGATTGAAGATAACGAAGAAAACAAAAGGCCCACTTGCCAAACCATTCAAAGCTTGAACAGTAAGCCCCGCCTGGTCAAACATTCAAGGATGGTGTTCTAATTAACAGGGATGTCTCTCGCTATAAATACCTGATTTCATGAGCTGAAATTGGAGCTAATTAAAGATTCAGCAACCTATTTTGGTCAAGATAAACTACTGGATCGTGTGTATACTTGGAGCAGAAGAAATAGGGTGATGGAGAGCAGCTTAGGGGACGTGTTGTTGAAGGTGGGGATGTTTGTTATAGTCCAGGCGTTGGTTTATCTCATCCTTTCAAAATCTTCCAATGTTTTCCCCAAGAAACATGAGAGGAGATCATCTAGCTTCAAGACAGCTCGCTCTGTTAGCATTCGACGGATTCTTGCTGTTCTACAAGATCTACCTGCTGGTGGTGAGTTATCTCCAGATTCTTCGAGGAGCATGCAAATGCAATCCCCCACCATTGAAAAGTCTAGAGATCGAAGCTCATGCACTGCTCATTAATTAGGGCTAGCTTCCTACCTCCACACACACTCACAGTCTGTGACTGCAAATAGTTGGAGGCGATTTGAGTGATTCTTTAATTGTTTTTTTGGTTCATTTTTCTGTATAATATTGATGTGAATGTTATGAATACAGAGTATGAAGTTGAGATTAGCTAATCTGGTATAGAATTTGCTATTAATTTTATGATTTAGAGGTGTGTTTAGTATTAAAGATTAGTTGATGGAGTAAATAAAAACAGTGTTAGTTAAGAGTTGTCTGGAATTGAAGCATCCATTGCTTTACAAAGTAATTTTTGTCTTCAAAGATTAGATGATGGAGATTGGGGATTTTATTGATTTTTTTTTAATTGTTTTTTTTTCTTGCTTTTTTGTAAAAGTGTTTTTGTTCTTTTATTCTTTGAAATAATTTAATGTATTTCATTGATGGTAATTTTAACTATTATAGTCATGATAATGATAGTAACGTAACGATGAATTTTCAACGATCTTTTCTTTTTTTTAGAGGTAGAAAATCAACTGTTTATTTTTATTATTTAGTTATTGTAGGTGTTTATACAATTTATATTTATCATTATGTTTAATTTTAATGAAATTATAAAATGAACTTATCCGAATACAGTTAACTTGATGTTTCTGGTATCCAAATCTTTTTTTTCCAATAAAGATGATAATTTTATACTAGTAATTTCATTGAAACCTGTTAAATAGATAAATTTATATTGATTTAAAATTCATATTTTCTTGAAACCTCGCACTTCCAAAAAAAATATATATATATTTATTATTTTGTCCAAATTTACAGCAATGCATAAAAAATCTCGCACTTTTCATTTTTTTTTTTGTTGAAAAAAAAAATAATTCTAGCGGCGACAAAGCTAGTGTAAATAGCTAGTATTGTCTAAATGGCACATACATTATCCCTTTATTGGCACATGTAGCCACCTTTTCTTCTTAATATTATTTTATATTTATAAAAAGAAATCTAAATTGCCTCATGGGCAACGTAGATTTAATTCAATTAATCCAAAGTAATTAACCAAGACAACCTCTACAAGGAAGCTTTAATTTTTTTTTATTATTATCTCTAAGGGCATTTAAGTAACAACAACATGCATAAAATAAAATAAAATGTACATTGCCTCTATGCTACATGATTATAACTAAAAAAACAAGAGTAAAATATATATATATATATAAAAAAACCCTCATACAATGAATCTATGAAAAACAATTATCTTGAGAGCATCAAAGTTATTATATTGTACATAGAAAATAAAAATGTCTATAAAGCTTCTATAGGCAAGTTATTTTCCTCTCCAAATGTTATTTTAGTCATTATAATATTAAAAAACAATCAAAAAGACCATTCTAACCTATCATTTTTTAAATGACAAATGTGTTGTTATAAAAAGATTTTCTTACCCTTAATGGACAGTGTTGTTTGGTTTTGCTAAAGCAAAATAATTTTTTATTGCATACAAATAAGAAAGGAATAAAAAAAAAAAAAAAAAAAGCCAAAGAAATCATGCTAGACATTTAACAGTTATGTCAATTTTTATTACTTTTTTTTTATGAAGGTGGAAGCTATAAAAAAACCTCACAAAATATTTAAATAGAATCACAAATAATTTTTTTTTTGAAAAATAGTTCTAATAAAGTTTCTCTTAAAAGAGTTTATAAAATCTTTAACTAGATCAGAAAAATCTGGCTCTACTAATAAATAAATTAAGATCCAAACATATAAAGGAAGTTAAACTAGAAACTAAAATAAAACAATAAATCTAATAACATTTAGCTCTTTTATTCTCCAAGTATTCATACTCTTATTTTTAGAGCAATTATCATACACAATTAAGAATAAACAATCTTTTTTTAGAATTTAAAATTTATTCTCTTATTTATTATAATCTAGTAGTAAAAGTTATTAATTTTATTATCGGAAGATCCTTCAATTTTACCAAAATAGATTGTTTTGTAGGTGTTATGTCTCGTATCATCAATTATCAATTTCTTGACTAATAGAATAATAGCTTGAAAGTATAATCACAATCTACACACACGATCGAGAAAACCATCATTCTTCAACATATCAGATTTTGAAACAGCGTTTATAATTAAAATGGGAGAAAATCTAGAAAAATCATGAAGTCAAACTCTTTTTTAAAAATTGAAAGCTAATATACGGGAATTAAAAAGACAGGCTAATATATGATCTTTGTCAAACTCTATTTATATGCTATTTCTGAACTTATCAATTGAAGCATAATTTAATTTAAGTTAACTTAAAAACACCATATTAAGATAAAGAAGCTTATAATTTAATCAAATCGTGCATTACACTCTCCGTCGGTAGTCACAACTCACAAGTTGCTTGAGGGTCAAGTAAATTAGAAGTCCAAAACGTGTCTTGATTTTGCTAATCGTAATTGCTAGCTAGTTTTGACCTTTGTTTAATTTCTCAATAATATATTAACAGACCCACCCACATATAAATATGAATTTTAATTGCTAAATTAAACAATTTTAATTTAATAATTTAGTTAATGGGCGTTTTTACCTTTTATATATATATATATATATATATGAATACCGACCGATGAGCCTTTTAATTGTGAAATCAACAAATTAATGACCTATAAGAGAATATGGAGGGATATATAGAAAGATTTATGAATGGATTTTGGAGCTCAAGTAGATATCAATTAAAAATATTCCTCTAATATATAAAAATAAATAGATATATAGAGGTAATATAACCTCTCTTTGTCGGAATAAATCCATGGATCAAGTCTATGTTGTTTTTTATTTAGAAATATATTAAAATAATATTGTTTTTTTGTTTATTTTTTTATGATTTTTGACATCAACATATAAAAATAATTTAAAATAAAAATAATAATTTAAAAAAAATATCTTTTTAATCCAAAAAGAACTATCGTGATGCCATGCCAATAAGTGCATATGTCGAAAGGAAATCCAATTCATAGCAGGAGGGATAGAAGAGACAATGACGAAAAGGAAAGCTTTGTGCAGCCATGATCTCTTACCCTACTCTGGCAAGTTGTTTTCTTTTATATTTAGTGTTATTAATTTTATTTAAACTCCTTCCTTCCACATTTCGTGCCTTAATCGACCTGAATAGGTATACATTTTAGAAAGCTTTTTAAAACATAACCTTGATAATACATAAAAAAAAAAACTTAGTTTAGTTGGGTGAAGGCGCAACCAAACTGCACGAAGCTCGGTTGGCCTAGATCCCAAAAAATCCCCACCAAATTCATTCATTTAGGCATAAAATCAACCGAGCCTCGACCCAACCAAGCTTCACGAGGCTCGGTGTATACTCAACTGTGTTTGAACTAGTTTTTGTAGCCCAAAGAAAACTCACAATTTTTTTTCTATCTTCCCTCTCTTTTATTTTACCACACATGCAAGCTACAACTTAATTTGAATATTATTTTTCACGACTCCATATATTTTTCTGGATATATTTTAAGGTTTAGTGCAAGAGAACAAAAGAAAGGTTTCATCTCAATAATATTCTAAAAGACACTCAATAATCTTTCTACATACAGAACACAAAGATAACATAAATCTCTTCTCTGCATACAAAACAGAAAAATACGTCTTTCATCTTCTTGATTTTTATGTTTGTCACTTCAGCATCTATAACTCAAATACTGACTTACGCATCAAACCATCATTTATTTTATTTCACTGGAGACTTGTTTTGAAAGTACAGTTAACTTCAGGTTTATAACCCGTAAGGCAGGATAAGTTTATTTTTGTGAAGTTTTGTACAACTCCATTAGTGGTGTTTATCTGTGACAAATTGAACAAAAATCCAATTCATTTCCTTTTAACTCTTACAAAAGAATTTTCATGACTGACGAGACTCTAGAATATAGAACAATAATTGATTTCCCTGTACGTAGGGACTTCGATTTCTTATATGTATCCAACAACTCTCCCAACAAATTATATAAGTACTCATTAACATTGTTTTATCCATATAGTCATGGCTTCACTCTCTTTAATACAAATAACAAAACATATCAGCTCACGACACAAGATATACAAACACAACTCTAGTTTCAGGAAAAAAAAAACTAGACACAAGAACATGTCAAGTAGGCATCATACTCCAACTCTCTAAATGAGTCAGTACTCCCTAATAAATACAAGTCATAAACATGGTTATCTCCATTAATCTATTTTTATGTCTTGGTTTTCTTGTTTGTATACTCTCTCTAAAAAAAAAACCTAGGCGTGACATACACGAAAATGTATTAACCCTAACTCCTGCACACATCCCACCAGAAAATGTATTAACCCTAACTCCTGCACACATCCCACCAAGTAGAAGAGTCTTCACCTTTTCATAGAGTATTACACATTCACCTTAGCAAGGATTGTACATGTTGCTACTAAAGCTAATTTAAACAGCTATAGTGGTCTTATAGACCCTATGAATCAAATAAAAATGTCAAAAACATCATGAAAGAGTGACACTATGTAAAAGATTTTTTCTATAACTTTATATGGATCTTAAAGTATGGTATAATACTCTTATACTTGGTCCCATCCTAAGTCTTTATGACCATTGTGAAGCTCATCTCTAATTTCAACACCAATATTGAGGATTTGTTTGAACTTATTTCCACTAAAGACCTGATCAATATATAGTTGACAACTATCATTATGAGAAAGATTATACAGAGTCTCTGACAAAAATTTCATTGGCATCAAACAGATGATAAAAAGTTACATCAGGGTGAAAAACGCTATACGCTTCCACATATGAAAACAATTTTCACCAAGTCATCAATCTCTAATAGGAATATCTAACTGAAGAACCAAGAGGCATATTTGTGATAGTCTGACATTATCTAAGCTTGTGACCACACCTCTCACAATGATATGTATTGAGATGTTGGCTGCCATCAAGGAAAAAATACTTCTTGCAATACCCACCCCAATGAAAATTGGTTCAAACACAAAAAATCC
Organism: Salix purpurea; assembly: GCA_027405865.1. Taxonomy (NCBI): domain Eukaryota; kingdom Viridiplantae; phylum Streptophyta; class Magnoliopsida; order Malpighiales; family Salicaceae; genus Salix; species Salix purpurea. The sequence continues at coordinate 8,106,162 of JAOWLH010000001.1, forward strand.
AAACAAATTGTATTTCTTTCATTGTGATCATAGACGTGACACAATAAAGTGTCATGCATTTATAAGAAAGATAGAAACACTACTATTCAAATGGCATTTTTAAAAATTTATGAAGGATGAAATTATAAACAGACAAGAAACAATCATCATGATAGACTACCTCAAATAAGATAAGTCTCATAAATTATATCTTCATCATCTTTTGAATTTTTGAAAGAAATAGTTGTACATCTCTAAATACAGAGGGTCTACATGACATTAATATGGAAAACTCTTCATTATATCATAAGGTCCCCGTGATCAATTTCCCCTAGGTCTAATGGCCAAGGTGTTTCTAAATCCCTATATATAACCAAAGTGTATTTAGGTCCTCGTGACCGCTATCTCCAAGTCCCTCTACCATTTTTATCTAAGAGACCATGGATCTTTCCCCACACAATATTAGCAAGAACCTCTCACGAATTCACCAAAAAATGGAAAATATTTTTAAGGCATGTGACCCTTTTTTGCAAGCATAGCAAATCTAAACTCTTACACTATAAGTATTTTGCCACCTTTGTAGCTTGTTAAAGCATTCAAACATGTATGTTTACAAGACTTACAGAGCAAATGACAATATATATTAAACATATAAAGTTGGATTTAAAATTCATGATGAAAATGAGCTGACCATGTCCCTTTTCCAAAACTTCTTGGGCTGTTATAAGAGGGGAATTGAGATAATGTATGTTAGATGGTATACGTATTTTTCAGCTAATTGGCTTCAGGCAGGAAAGGCAAATTGAAGCTACTTGCCAGTTGGTTTGTTTCATTGACCCTTGCAAATAATTCTATATAGCATGATCGATCCAAAGCTAGTTTCCAAAAGACAGCCTTGATTATCATTAATTAATTAATTAATTGTCAAACACCCGTTTTTAATCAAGTCAATTGCCCGCCTTCCCTTCTATTCATGCCTCCATTTATTCCTTGCCACGAAACATAGACAGATTAGCACATCTCAACCTCGCTAAATACATCAAGCTGTCTCCTTTCTTCTCCTACCCTTCTTTCTTGCCATACAGTAATTGTATGTAACCATGGAAGGTGTAGCTAGGGCGCACTCAAGTGATCCTAAACCACCACCCCCTTCTAAGCTGGGCATGCACAGGGATTCGCACGTAATATCAAAGTTGGTCAAGCCCAAAGTTCGCATAATTCACATATTTGCACCAGAGATTATAAAGACTGATGCTGCAGATTTCAGAGAGCTTGTTCAGAGACTCACTGGCCAACCTTGTGAGAGGAAAGGCCTGATCAGGAAGAAAGCAGGTAGCAGTGGTACTGCAGACAAGAGAAAGAAGAGCACTGCAGGCTCCTCAATATGTGAGTCGAACAAGAAACCCATGCATCAGTTGCCAGAGTTGGGGTTGCCTAGTTTGATTAGATCAGAGAAACTTAAGGTGGAGGTGGAAGCAAATAAAATGTGGGGAGGTGAGTGCTCTTCAAGTAACTCCAATTTCCTTGATGGGTTTGGAGATCTGAATGGTTTTATACATGATTTGAGTGACAGCTTTCCTTTGACAGCAACTAATTCACAGTCTTATCATGAAATGGATGTATATGAAGACATATATACACCTTTCTAGGCAAAAGGTGGATTGGTGTAATTTGAAGGGCGTGACAGGGTTTGGATTTTGGTTCTTTATCAATTCGATCCGTCAGTCGATGATCACTTTCTATCACAAGACAAATGGAGATGAAGGTTATGCTTTTCTTGATGGGTTTGCAGATTTGGATGGCTGCAGCTGATTGATTTTGCCATATGAGGCATGCATGAGATTGATGAGCCTCCTCAATCTTCTTACATGGACATGGTTAATTTAATTATGGTTTCTTCATCGTTTTGTATCACGGCTTTGCTTAGTGAAACAAGTCTCTTATCTCTCAATCTATGGAGGATTGACTTCTAGAACTGGGTTCGTTGAGGGTTTTCTTCTTCTTCTTCTTCTTCTTCTTCTTCTTCTTCTTCTTCTTCTGGCTTTCCTTTGTTTTGTTGACTTATGACCTGATCTCCACCAAGTAAACATTTCAATGTACATTTATTTTGCTAGACTTTATTATTTCATGATTGTACTGAGCATCTGGTCTTGGAAATTACTTGCTTCCCTTTTCATTTCTGCTGCAGACTATTCTCCGATCTCTTCTTTTTTGCCCTTAGTTCGAAGAACTGGAAGGCTTTGAGGGTGGCTCCCTAAACCCTATCCTGTCTTTACGTCTCTTGTTTTTTTTCCCTTTATCCAAATTAAAATATACACAGTACAGTTTTTATATATATATATATATGTATGTATGTATGTATGTATTTACTTGAGTTGCCTAGCTGAAAAGACAATAAAACACGGTTGTAAAAACGGACAGGAAGGTTCTGTAAAATGCTTGGTATATTTGTTGCACATTGTGGTGTTATTATTTTTATTTTCCAGGGTATTTTTTAAATTGTTTTTTACTTTAAAAGATATCAATTTAATATGCTAATATAAAAAAATCTAAAAAAATATTATCTTAAAATATTTTTAATTAACAAACACTTTTTTAATAAAAAACATTACGTGTAAATCCAATTCCAACGAAAACCAACACCTATCTTTCTCAGCTTTCTTGAAAGCAGCAGCTAATTGGGCAGCTTCAACATTTCTCTAATATCTTTCGAACCTTGTATTTATTATGAAGTCTTATACCATACTCAATTTAAATTACTATTTATTTATATATATATATATATATATATTAAAAAACAAATAAAGGGTGTGGGAAATTGCACTGTACACCCCCTCACAAACCACTGTTCTTTTAACAGTGCACGCCCGAAAATGACCCTCGGGCGCGCGGCGAGAGGAGGGGCTGATCCGGGGCTATTCTCGGTTTTTCCATTTAATTTTCTTTTTTTTTTTTTAAATAATCAGTTATGAACAGTGTATTGACGATTTCGTCCCCGGTAATAGGACAAAAACAGGCATCGGGCTGAGGGGCACCGGCGTAATTGCGCGCGGCCGGACCGGCCCGGTCCGGTCCGGTCCGCCGCAACTTTTTATTTTTTTAATATTTTCTGAAATGGCTAAATACGGTTTTAGCCCCTAATACGACAAAAACACTTAATTGGGTGCAGGGGTGAAACGGTAATTGACCCTATTTTTCGAATTTTATAATCGGCGTCTGTCAGGGCGTGAGGCGCACGCGCCAGACGGCTGTCCGCCTCACGCCCTGTTTAGGAGGCGCGTGCGGTCTCCTCCGGTGGACGGAAATTGTCTACCGGAGGACAGAACGATGCGCCGCCGTGTGCTCTTCCTCCCGCGGTGGTGCGTGTCACCACCGGAAGTCCGTGGACGCGGCGGAGGCCGGCTAAAGCCGCCGGCCACGTTTCTCTCTCTTCAGAATGGCAAAGTTTCATTTCGGTCCTTCTACTTTTAATTTCCGGGTTGGCTTTATATAACTCAATCAATTCGGTACAAAAGTTCCGATTTTTGCAATGTTGTCCTCTGATTTCAATTGACAATTAATGTAAGTTGCATTTCAGCCCTTTGACTTTGAATTTTGTAATTTAAGCCCTTGATATTTGATTTTCATTTCAGCCCTTACACTTTTTTTTTTTAATTCCTACTTTTGTCCATGTATATATAAATGTATTTAACAAAATAATAATAATAATAATAATAATAATAATAATAATAATAATAATAATAATAATAATAATGTATTTAACACAATAATAATAATAATAATAATAATAATAATAATCATGATTTAATTATTTTTCATTCTTACTCTTTTGTTATGTTTTTCCCCTCCCGATAATTTGATAAATTTTTTTTCCAGTAATAGCCATGGTAATTTTTTTTATGTTTTGTTAAAGTTTCTAAAATATTTTTTATCTTTCATTTATTTTTTTCCCTTTCATTATTAAAGTAATCTATGCTTACGTGACAAACTCAACTCAAAATTTTAAACATTTTATCTTTTAATCTATAATTTTTTTGTACTTATATCATATAAATTGATCGTTGTAGATTTAATTGTGTTAAATTATATACAAAAAAATACCCGCGGCAACGCGCGGGCAATTAGCTAGTATATATATATTATGCGTAGAAGACGATATCATAGACCATAAAATTTGGTTCAAGATTGCGGCTTTCGTCTAGCAAGTTCCCATCCACCTTACTCTTGAAACTTATAATTAATCAGCTCATTATACTGTTTCTCTTTCTTGTTCGCATAGAAATGGCAGTATGATATTGTTAATTGTCTTTCAGTAATCCATAAGGGATTAAAATAACCACAGAAGAAACGATGTGAGAAGAAGGGTAGAGGGAAACTGCGATGCTGAGAGCGATGATCCCACATCGTCCATTGACTTCAACTTTTGATGAGAAGATGGGAAGTGGAAATCCCTGCAACATTGACCAGCACCAATGAAGTATCATCATCCCTTACACATCACAGAATGAGGAGGATCAGTTGTTTATTCATATAAAAGCAAATTGCTTGAAAATGATTGAAAGCAGGAGTTTGGTTACCACTGCGCACACAGAAACAGGGCAAACAATTTCAACATGCAATTCCTGTAAATTGCGAAGGGAAGCAGCAGGTAGAGTGCATAGAAAATAAACAATCCATCATCGATTCACTTAAGTCAATGGCTTATATCTTGTATGATTTAATAACAAAGTCTTTCTTTTTTTGTTACATTGTGGCCCAATATGACATTACATCCATATTGTTCTCTGTGTACGATTACATGGTCAAAATGAAATAATCCATGGCTTGCTCACTGAGTCAGGGCCTGTACCTCGTTTGAAGTAAAGAGCATCATCATGAAAGGCACAAAACTGGTACGAGCTTAAAATACATATTTGTCACCATAATTGTAAAGGTAATCATTACAGCATTAGGGTATGGCATCCGAAAATTCTTACTGAAGTCTATGGTGAGTTCTTATCACGCCTTGCCCATTCATTTCAGGTTGGGGCTTGTGATAGCTCATGAGAAGCAAGCAGCAATTTATTTTTCATCTCAATGGCGTGAGATCAACTAAACGAGAGAATGAAAAGGGTTGTTGCTGCTCTGCATCACCTCATCAAACCTGAAAGGAATTTCAATTGGGTTTTAAAATTGACAATCCATTTTAGCTTCAAATTGAGTGTTCAAGGTGACTTTTAGAAGGGCAATCAATGGCAATACTTTTTGAAGCATCTGCATATGCAATAGCAGTCCTAAGTCATTAAGACAGGATAAATGGAAACATAAATGACACATGCTAAATCTCATTTAAGCACATATGTTTCACTGCCCTTGAGTAACTAAACAAACCAGACAAAGTATATAAGTTTGACCAGAGAGATAACTGGGGACAGGTAATGTCTTGATGGATTGAGGGCATTTAAGTTAGGGCTTGTAAGATTCACATGCTGTATAAGTGTGAGAGTACCTTGTCAACTATTAAAGTGGTAAGAACTCAAGGGAAGTTACAAAGTTGCAAAAGCTCGAGTGAGCTGGCTAAGATTTTCGTAAAAGTTTTCCAACTATTTTAAAGGACACTGTCATGGTGAAATCCCAATTGAAGCTTCAAGAGTGGACTAGGTACTTAGTTTTTTCCAAAACTACCAAATCTTGTATTATATTAAGATTGTACTGCACTCTCATGCTTAGGATCTTACCTGCAAGTAGTTTTTGAGTTGTTAGTGTTTGCATTTGTGAGAGCACCTATTCACCTCCCTTGTAAGGTGATAACAGCCTAATATATTTCAAGTAATTAAAGCCTGTAAGATATGTCAGTTTTTGATTTGAAACGAGGCTTTAAGAAAAATTATATTTGCCAAAGAAAAGATTTAAAAAAAAAAAAAAAGTAAATTTGTGAACAATGGAGTTAGACATAGCTGACTAAATAATGCAGGAATTCCATCTCAATATTTTATTTTATTTTATGCGAGGAAACTCCATCCCCAGGAAAGCGCACTTTGTGGGCCTAGGTGAGCGAGTAAAATCCCGGTTGTCCCAGACTTATACAAGGGATGCACACCCTGACTTGAACTCGAGACCTGCTGTGCAGATCGCAAGCTCTCTGCCATCACGTACGTTCCTTGGGGACTCCATCTCAATAAATGCTAAACAGGAACAAACAAAATAAAATTCAACATTAGCATTCAGAAGAGGAGTCAGTGGACATACCAAGCCTTAGCCGCCTATATGTATCATTGGTCTATTCGCTGTTTTTGCAATGTCAAACATTCCAGCATGTGAAGCTTTTTTCCTCTTGACCTGGAGATTAGACATGAGTTAGGCTGAACTGGAAAAATTTTAATCTCTAATGAAGAAAGACACTTTTTTTCATTAGAATTAAGGCATGCATTGATTTAAAGTTTTAGTTTTTCAATTTCCAATGATGTTCTTTAAAATTTGTACATAAAAGACAGTTGCTAAAAATCGATAAAAATTCATGTCATGAGGCCTGAATACAATGCCCAAAATGGCATGACCCTGGACCAGGGAAGCAACTTCAACCACAACTTACAAACGTGCAAGGAATTTTCTTCCCATTGACGATCTACGCTATCAATTTATATTATTATAACAGTAATAAGAAACTGCAGTTTTAACAATTGTGCCTCCTGATGCTACAGAAAGCTGACAAGATTATAAGTTGCATACCGCTGCCCCAATTATTTCCCTCAGCTCATGTTCTTCAGCACCTTCACGAAGAGGATCTCTCAGGCTTACCTGCAAAGACAAAGCAATACAAGGAATTATAACAAAATATTGTAATATCTTCTAGACAGGACAAGGCCAAAGGATTTGGAGCGACAAAGTGTCATCAAACAATATATGGGTCATTCCCAGGTACTTTCATCCAATAATATAGACCCATATATAGTACAAAAAATACCTGAGATAGAGAGAGAGAGAGAAGCACGGAAAGATATCAAATTCACTATCAAAATCTTAATTTGATCATGGATAGAGCATACATGTCAAATGTTATTTGAAAGGATTCCATCTTGCCTTGGGTAATACTCAGGTCTTAGATTTTGAACCTACTAGAACTTTGCATGAGATTCAGTGCATATTTCCTTTCAAAGTTTGTATGAACCTCAAGGTTGCAAGATTTCATAGATGGAGTTTACATCTTCCAGGTTTCCCCCTTTTTTTTACTATTTAGTATTATAGCACAGTTCCAATCTCATACAAAATGCTCTCTTGCCAAACTGTTTTGCCTGCTTTTTTTATATCATTCAATGGAGACTTCAAGATTAAAAGAGTCAAATAATTGTAGGTTGAACCAAATTCAAAGTAATAGCCACAACAACCACAATAGAAGAAAGAGAATGCTGAACAAGCAAGTGGGATTGAAGTTTTTCTTTTTGATGGGTACCACAATAAAAGAAAAGGAGAACATCCTTAATGCAAAGAATGTTCCAATCACTCCTACTCAATTGGCACCACATTAATCAAAATGAAGAAAATACTGTGTACACTAGAGTAAAGTAGCTAAAATGTGCCTCTGTTTTATACACAGACTGTATGGTCATTACAAGTACCAGATGTGAGTATAGCCTCAAGCTGTGATGGATCTGAGGTAGCTTAAGGAGGAAACAGAAATATAAAATTTTCAACATTAGATAACAGCGGTCAAGACTTAAATCAAAAGCAAGTTCATCTGGAATAATCTGCAACACCACAAAGAATTTGGAAGATTCAGGTTAAGACAAAACAAGATTAAAAATGACCTGTGAAATACTGATGAAACATGGCATAAGGTATTTTGGTGGAAACAAAGATGGTATCTGTGGAAAACCCCAAAAGCTAATTATACTATACCTAATTGGCTAACCTTGTAAATAAAAATCCTACATACTCAGCTAAATGGGGAAACTACAAGAAAAGGAAGCTTATGTTCTTTCCATCTGGTACTGGCAAGTCAGACTAATAGATAGAATTTGTGTTATGCATTCCAAATTCAGTGAGCATGTGAATCACTTTTTATGCCAAACAATGCATAAGAAAAATAAGGAAATCAAGCAGAACCATATTGAAAATTTAACCAGCTTGGGCAAATTTAATAAACACCACACAGAGAGGAAGATGTAGTAACAATTATATGATCAGTTTCTATAACTAGAAGAGAAGTTAATCAATAAATCACCACAGCAGGGAAGGAGATAGTCACCTCTGAAGGACCAAAGAGGCATACTTTAAAGTTTCCATCAGCTAAAAGTCGCAATCTATTGCAACCAGCACAGAAATGCTCAGTCATTGAGGTGATAAAAGAAACCATACCAAGATGCCCATCTATCCTGAAGTTCTTGGCCGTATCAGTAGGGTGATCCTGCAGCCTCTTTAGGCCAGGAAACTGTTTTCCCTGTTCAATTAAAATAAGTTACCAAAAGAATCCATAAGAGGACGCTAAAATATCTCCCCACAGACCTGTCAGAGTTCTACCTTACCACTGTATCCAGCATTTCCGAGTAAGGAACAACTTTCTTGACATTCCAAACATTTCCATCAAAAGGCATGAACTCAATGAACCGAACATTAATCGGTTTGTTATGTGTCAACTCCACGAAATCACAAATCTCATCATCATTAAACCCACGCATCACCACACAATTCACCTAATTGAAAATAACCAAGAGAGGAAAAGAAAACAATTTTTAGTTTAGAGTCAGTGAAACCCTAAAATTTGCAAATAAATAAATAAATATGAAGCTAATAGTGAACCTATCATTGCACCAGCAAATCACTAGTTAGTGGATCAAATATGGAAAGAGCATAATTGAGGGAGAAAGCAAGGATGACAAGAATTGCAGAGAGCACACATACTTTTACTGGATTGTACCCACAGTCAATAGCAGCATTAATTGAATCCACAACTCTTTCATGCCCTTTCCGCCTGGTCAAAAATTCAAATTTTGCCGGGACTAATGTGTCTAAGCTGATGTTTACAGAAGTAAGTCCACATTCTTTCAGCTTTGGAAGTTTTCTCGCAAGAATGATTCCATTGGTTGTCATGGCCAAGGTCTTTAGTCCTTTCAAGTTAGACAGCTGTAAGCATATGTCTTCAATATCTTTTCTAATGGTCGGCTCGCCACCAGTCAAACGAATTTTATCTACTCCAGAGCTCACAAAGAGATTTGCCAAATGAACAATCTCATCCTGTGAGAGCAATTGAGGGCTAGGAGTGAGCTCCGTGCCCTCAGCCGGCATACAGTACTGACAACGTAGATTGCAACGTTCGGTCAGGGAGATCCTCAAGTAAGTGTGCATCCTCCCAAATGAATCAACTAACATGTTAGAAGCAAGATTAGTGCTCCGTGGATCTTCTGGCAACTTAGCACAGTAAGTTGAATATGCCTTTGGCAAGGAACCATTAAGATGGCTGCTAAGAAAACATTGGCATTTTCTGTTTCTGGATGTATGATAGGACTCAGCCTCACAGCCAACCTACAAGCGAATTCTAAATGTCATCACCATTTCAAACATGCACATCAACTGGAGTAGCAATCAAAATATTAAAAAGCATCAAGAATGCTCAATGTCTAATCTAAACACAACCAAGTGCAACACAAGCACATAATTGATCAATTTAAACTCTTGAAATGATAGAGATTAAGGCAGAAGAGGAAACCAAGTTATGTGAGACGAGAAAAAAAAAACTTTTAGAGTTGTATTGGGCGTTTATCAATTAATTCAACTTCAAAATGGCTTGTGGAATAACCTCATGAGTAAGAAAAGTGATCAGATATCAGTACCACACTACCACTAAACTATTATCTAGCTTGACATGAAAACAGACCATCCTAAAGCCGTATCTCCAAATGTTTACAATTTTCAAGAGGACACTAAGATGAAAAGGTTGCTACGGAAAGAAACACTTCGTACTGTTGTTCCCCTTAATAGCTACAGGGAAATGAATTTTCCGTGTGCATTATGAATAGCAAAATAGGAAATTGGCATTAATGGCGTGTCTAAATCATGATGACAGACAATTGAAGATGTTCTGCTAGAACAAACAAACGGAATGATCAAAAAATTGACAAAGAAAATAATGGGCTTCACTAAGTGGCAAGAAATAAAACAAAAACAATTTCAACTCATATAACATGGTTCTCTACAGGCAGGCTGCAGCAAGGAGCTACTTTTGGCCTTCGCTCCAAATAAACACAATACTCAGACTCAACACAATTTGCTTTCACAGATAAACTGAAAAATCATCCAAGAAAATGTAAATTAAATATAAATACGTTGTTACAAGTATATCCAATCATGCCGAATCTTAATGAAAAAATAACGGTAAGGAAAAAAAAAAAAACGACGAATATAATTGATACCATCGAGAGACTGAAATTCTTGAAACCCAAGTGCCAATTAATAAACTTCGAAGCATACCGCCTCATCATAGCTTAGCTGATAATTCAAGACACGAAGTTGAAGATAAAATAAGATATGACTACGTAAAGGGGCACTAGGAAATTAAACACTCTCGTTAAAGCATATAGAGAGAAAAAAACACAAAAAAAACAACAACGATTGATAAATTGATACCTCGTAGAAATGGGTTTTCTTGTGTTTTCCCGAAGGTGGAGTGAGAGACAGAGAAAGAGAAAGAGAAAGAGAAAGAGAAGATGAAGATGATGACGAGAAGATGCCAGGGACTGACCTTTCACCTCGTCCAAACTCTAATGTTGTTTTTTCTACAAACTTGAATCAGTCAGCGCCATTATTTTTATCTTTTATCAACCCAAAAACAAAATCCAAGAAAAAACAATAGATTAAACCTACCAAAAACATAAAAACAAAACTTGAACAAAATAAATCGAAACACAAAAAAAAACAAAAAAAAAAAAAAAAAAAACACCAAAAGAACCCAACAACATAGATCTAAAATCAAGTCATATTTGGTTAGAAAAAAAAAATATCAACTAGAAACACACAAAAAACAAGAATCTAGCATCGTATCATGTCAATGCATGATTTTATCAAAATAGATTTTGGTTTAAAACTAAAACTCAAAGATTAAAACTTATTGTAAACATATTATAGATGCAAATAAACACTAAATTACATGTTAATGATGTACATAGGAGTATTTTGGGCGAAGACATGAACTAGAAATGGTCCAAACACATAGTTAAGACAGTTTTTTAGAATAACATGAAGAAACCTAAAGAACATGCCTAAACTATCAAAAAGAAAATGAGAATTAAACCTATTGAACCAAATCTTTGATGCAAATTAAACATAGATTGTTGATTAATCAAGTCCAAAGAAGAACTCAATGCAAATAAATGGGCAAAAAATGATGTTTGACAACTTCAAACACATGAATGTGAAGCTTAATTTGGAAGGTTTGGAGATCCACATTCATCTGTTGGAAGTTGTTAACTCAATCAGTTAAAACTATCAAAATAGAGATTGAACGATGTGTCATTCACCTTCTCTTTTTTAATATTAAACTATGCAACATTTAGATGAGATAATAGTTTTTAAATAGGGATTTGAAAATTTCAATTGAGTATGTGTTCTTATAATCCCTTCTAATTATATCTTTTATTACCTTTAAACTTTCATTTTATTTCAATTTCAACCCGGTTAAATTCAAATTTCAAACCCAAAGTCATTCATTCTTATGGTCATTGATTTTGAATTTGTGAATTTTGACTCTCAATCGACAATAAACTTCTAATTTGTTAAATTTGACCTGTTATTTAGTCATTTTCACCCTTATATTCATGTGCCTTGTTCACTTTGGTCTTTGGTTTTTTATTTTTTTCAATCAAGTCCTTAAGTATCTATAAAACTTTAAAATTTATGGAATTAAATCCCTAATTTGACCAAATCAACTCTTTAAATTTGCAATTTAACCCCCAGACTTTAATTTCTTTCAATTAAAGCCAAAATTAGCTTTTAAAAAATGAATTTCCTTGCAATTAAACCCTTAATAAATTCAATAAACTTTGAAAAAATAATTAAGTCCTTAAGCATTCAATTTTGAAATTTCCTTATTGAATTGAATTTTTCTTGTAAATTTGGCCTTCAACAATAATAATAATAAAAAAAAAAACAATGTCAAATTTTCATATTTTGTATATTTTGACCTTCCTAGACTAGTCTTCGTTAATTTCTTAAGTGTTCTAATATGTTTTTATCATTGATATATTTTTATTATAATTCTTTTGAATTGTTATTTGTATTTTTTCTTTCTTTTTATATCTATTTTTTAAATGAGGTCCTAAGAATAGGTAAGACCAAATCACATGTGTTCAATTGAGATGAGTTTTTCTACATGTTGAATTTTTTAGGAATGTTAAGTTTAATGAGAAACTCGGTTGAAGTTTTGGTAGATTTAATTACAACTAAAATTGATCTCAAACATGATTTTAAAAAAGAAATCTAAAGATTATTGAATTGATATAAGAAAATATCACCATATTTTTCATATGAGTTCAAAGCTAAAAAAAATGTTTAGAATCAAGAGTTATTACAGGCTTTTTTATTTTTATTTTCATTCAAAGGGAGCAAGCAGTTCCCATTCGTTGGTGTGTGACATGTATGCGCCAACTACGTTTTCTTTTTATTATTTTATCTATTAGAAGATTGGTTTAATATATTATAACAAAAAATCATGATAAAAACATAATTTGACCTTATTTTATATTTTTTTCATACCTGAAGAGAAATGAAGCATTTGTCTTTTCTATTAAATAAGAAATGACAACAAAGGCTTTTTTTTTGTTTGTTTGGTTGTTAAGGATATTTATATAATTTAATTGTGTAAAAAGATTTAATAGACCATTATATCCGTGGTTTCATAATACCAAAATAATCTTTTATTAAAGACCACCTTATCCCATAAAAAAAATCATTTGTTTGTTGTAATGAAGGGCAAAAATGTCATTGTATTGTAGCAACAAACAAAGCACATATCTTGCCCAACAATAATATACTTATGTGGTTTAGTTTTTTTTAATCACAATGCATTTATATTTTTATGACATCTAAATCCTTCCTTATATAATATAAATTAAAAATAATAAATAGAAAATGCATACACTGCAAAGAATAATATTTTTTTTAACATTGCATGCTAATTAAAACCATTACTACATCGTTTAGGGCTTTTTATTGATTTATCAGAAATCAAGAATAAAAATATATTATTTATAAATTATCTAAATCTACTTTCGTCTTATGTGGTTACTTTATTTTTTGAGTAGAGAGAAAATGAGTTAGTTTTTAAGTTCATTTATACTTCATGTATTGGTAGAAGGTTATGAATTTTTTTTAAAGTGTTTGTTATTCATAAATATATTAAAATGATATTTTTTTTTATTTTTTAAATTTATTTTTGATATTAGAACGTAAAAATAATCTAAAAACACTAAAATAATTTAATTTAAAGTAAAAAATAAAAACATAAAACTTTCAAATTCTCTTGAAAATATTTTTAAAACGTAGTGCCAAACATAATTTTAGCGTTGAGGTGCTTAATTTACATCTACCAGAGCAAAAATTGTCGTAATAACAAAAAGTATAACCCTTGTAACAATCGTATAATATGTACTTCGAAGTCTGATTTAATTTGTTAATTATTTTAAGTCTTTAATATTTTTTATGGCATACCAGATGGGTTTTTATATATTATTTTATATGCATACTTGTTTTTTTTTTTTTTTGTAGCTTGTATTTGAAATAAAATTTATATTCAATTATTAACAATAAAAATTATGTTATAGTTTGCACTTGCTTTTTTTTATATAAATCCAATCTTATATACTAGATTATTTTGAAAATTATGTTTGATGATTTTTTTTTTCTGTTGTCTTATAGGCTGATCTTGTAGATTTATTTAATTTAAATTTTAACATTGGATCTATTGTGAGTGGAATATCATAATTATTTTTTATTTTTTTATATAAATTTATCTGGATTTCATAATTTAGATTATAAGTTTAAAAGGTTAATCCAAGTTGTTTTTTTCTAATTGATTTTTTTGTTTCTCCCTCCAACAACTCAATCTTCTTCTTTTTTACATAGTTTTTCTTTTAATATTAGGTCATTTGGAAATTGAGCTTTGTAAAAATAATTCAATATGTATTTATTTTTTCTCTTTCATCATTCACTATTGAGTTGATTAGGAATAAATCCTTATGATCTCATGGCTGAACCAAGTCATAGATATTACAGTTAACCTGAATCAGATCGATATTTAATCATGATATTATTTTTTCCAATATCCATCCAGTATATTTTAAATATACAATTAATCTTTATGCTTGAATTTTTTTTATATTAAAAAAGAAAACAACCTGTATACATATCTAACTTATGTATCCTAAGTTGCGAGGGATGAGTTCCTTGTCATTAAAGGAAACTAGAGTAGTCTTGCTCTCCAAGACTAGCAATGCAGATGGATGATGAAGCAGATGCAGCTGGCATGTAGTTTGCATGCTGTCGTTATTATTTCAAAACTCGGATCCAGGCAAGATTCTTTGCCCTAGCTTTTTGCTAATGCTCTGTGTTAGTATTAAATCTTAAGGAACATGCTCGCTCTCCCGACAAAAGAAGAGTGCCATTCATTTGTCTTAACGCCCCTTCTATTTTCAAAACAGCTTTGGTTGACTCTTCATTTGATGGAAAGCCAAGGTAGCCCCTTCACCACCCAATAGCCTTCTACATACGTTGACAATGTCCACACCCATTTTCATTCCTCGGTCAAACACCCTGACCCTTAATATTATTCAGCATCCCATGAACTAAACCCACTCCGACCACCAAGACTCAGAGGTATTGTGGTTTGAATAGTGAAATTATTATCAATTTTTTTTCTTTTTTTTTTGCATTCCTGTGCACAATAAAATAACTATAATACCCATGAATAAGACAGAACACCATAGGAACCGCCGGGAGCATTAAGGTTATTGCATTTTTTTTAAATGGAAAAATTCAAAACTAACCCCATATAAGACAAAACTGCACGGTACACGTCAAGGTCAGTCGAGTCATTGCACTTTTTTTTTTAAAAAAAAAAGGCCAAATACATATATACCCCCTAATAAGACAAAATCCAAGAATTGTCTGTAGGGGTGTGACTGTAATTTACTATTTTTAATTATATTTTCTAGCGAGTTACTGTTTGCACGTCGGCGGACGTGCCGTTTGTTTTCGCGCTCACGCGAGTTTCAGACAGCGCATGCGATGTTGTAAGGTGAGTAATTATCAACCGACGTCTAGAATTAAACCTCGTCATGTTCTCTTCCACTTGGTGCAGCGCGTGGGGTCACAAGGTGGACGAAGACGTGTCAGTTGTCGATTGAAGTTTTTCCTTTCCTTTTCTCTCTCCTGCATACGAAAGTACACGTAAGACCTCATTGTTTATTGAGTTTTCAATGTAGTCCTTGATCTTTTGATTATTTTATATTGTTCTTATTTATGTTATAGAAGTTTTGATTTTTTTCAATTCTGCATTCAATTGAAATTGATTATATATTGTAGATTCATTTTGGTCCCCAATCTTTTAATTTTCCAATTGGTTTGAGATCCTTATATTTTCGGTATCAGAGTTTTGATTTGTTTCAATTTTATCCTTCAATTCAAATTGATTTTTTATTTTAGTTTCATTTCAATCCTCAGTCTTTTAATTTCCGGTTTTGTATTAAATTCTTTGATTTTTTTGGTATCAAAGTTTAGATTTGTTTCAATTTTTTCCTATAAATGAAATTTAATATATATGTGTTTTTCATTTCGGCCCTTATACTTTTAATCTTGGATTTTATTTTAATTCCATTATTTTTTATATATATTTCTTAAATGGTTCCTATTTTTGTCCATGTTTATATGTATATGCTCTTAGTTTTTGTTTCTAGTTTTTATTATTTCCACTATTATTAAGGTTATTTTTTATTTAATGTTAAAATTTTAATTTGTGTTGGTGATCATTTGAAAATTGATATTTATTATTTTATTTATTTATTCTTCAAGTCAAATATTTTTTTTAAATCTAATGATATTTATTTATTTTTTGTTATTTTTTAATTGCTTTTTTGTTAATATTATTAGGTGTTGAAATTTCTAATTATTATAGATAAGACATTCAAAATAATGATAATGATTATTTGTAAGTTTTTTTTTCTTATAAATATGTGAGACTAATTATATATTTTGATATTTATTTCATATTAGCGCCTTCAAATATATATGTAAATGACCTATTTTTTTAAATAATAATTTACTATCAATGCTCTAAAATACTTTTAATATAATAATATGAGGAATAAATCTTATAAAATAAAATACAAATTATTTTTTAAAAAATAATCATGGGGTCATCAATAGTATGACCAATAATAATTAGAATATTAATTATGTATAATAATATTTATAATGTCAGCTATAATAATTGTGAAAAAAATTCATTGGTTAATGTTATTATTGTGAAAAATAATTTATGTGTCTTTTTTTATGTATGGTATTTTAGATCTCATATTACAACAAAACAAATATGAAACCACATGTAGAAAAGACATGTAGAAAAATAGTGTCAAATTATCTACAATAATAAATAAAAAACTGTCTTGTGTTTTGCCACATTCATCACCAAATTTTTTAACATGTAATGAAATTGTTAATGGTCCTATTTTTTCAAAAATATTATACATCTGAGCTAAATAATTAATTTAAAATATTTTAGATTATGTTGTTGTTATATGTATTTATTTTACTATAGATAAGACATTTAGAATAATGATAATAATTTTTTTGGGACTTTTTCCTTAAAAAAATAGGAGAGACTAATTATATATTGTGATATTTTTTTGATATAAACATCTTAAAATATATATAGAAAAATGAACTGACTTTTCATTATAAATGTCACATTAATTTAATCTTAGTGTTCTAAAATACTTTTAATATAATAATATGAAGAAAAAATCTGAAAAAAATAATCTCTAATAATTTTTAGCAGTTGCATTTTTGTTATATGTCAAATAAATTATTCGTCAAATAGTTAAAACATGCCCAACAAACAATTAGCATGTTGCAGGCAACAAATAATATATATATTTAATCAATTTGATCAATTGCGGTTTTGCTATCTACCAATTAAATCACTACCAAAATAGTTAAAACAAAACCACAAATCAAATTGTATTGTTTTCTCTTGTTGAAAAAACAGAAATTAAATCAATAAAGTTTTAATCCACCCCATTGTACAGAGCTAGAGTAGAATGCTCATATTTATATTCACCGGTAACGAGCCTCCTATCACTTCCATTAGCTGGGCTCCTAGCTCCAAGAGTATTTTTATATCTATGGTCAAGGTTTCATATTTAACTTGATTATTAGTTCATAAAAAATCATGCTAAAATAATAAGTCATATTATGACCAACCAAAGACATTATTAACACCTTTTACTCCATCTTTCCTTTTGGTTTTCAATCCATTAAATCACCTGATGAACATTAAGATCATGTTTTACTCATATTTGAATTTAGAGTAAGAGTTTAAATATGTTTTAGAGGTTTTTGAGAAGAATTTGAGAGAGTTGTAAAGATGTGAAAAGATGGAATATAATATGAGAAAGGATAGTGGATAAGCTCAATCAATAGGAAAAAGAGTAGTTTCTCAATCATAACAATTTAAAAGGTGCCGGGAACAAATAAATAGGCAAAACGAGATAACATATTAATAACAAATAAATGCTAATTTTAAGATCCATAAAATAAAGCTAAACGAGATAACATATTAATAACAATAAAAAAGAAGTTTTTTTGCCGAAATTAGCATCAACATCCGTATACGGGAACATGTTCATCCCAGAAAAGACAAATTTTCACTTTCAGTGAGGATAAAAAGCGATTTTAAAAATTATGGTAAGATATACCGATCAAGATATCATCAGACCGCGACCAAACAAAAGATCGCAAAGTATATACAATAAAAATTAAAAATCATCTCGATATCAGGAAATCAAATAGAGGCTGGCTTATCCTTGGCAATATATGAATTCGAAAGGCTTCAAATCCCGGTGGCGTTTTCACCACCCATAGTCTCACCGGAAGCGCCACCACATCTAGCACCGCAAGCTCAGTGCCACCGCCGCATAGAACACAAACTCTACCACCAGCAGCAGCAATCTGCTGTGCTCCAATAAGCCTCTCTGACTCCATTATACGCTCCCAATAATCCCTTTCTGGATCATATTTTCTAAGCACACCCCTGGCTTCATCCACCACATACATAACCTCCTCGTTCATGGCTGCCACGGGTCCTCTCCACCCTGCAACCATACCATCTGGCATGTCCTCCCATGCGTCCTTCTTAGTGTCATAAACAATCCCTTCTTTAGCTGCATCTCCTTTCATATTCACCATACAAAGTTTCCCTCTCCATCCCACTGCATCAATAGCGTCCCTACTGAATCTCCCGTCTTTTAGTTCTTTAACCTTTTCCCATTTCCATGTGGTTGTTTTATTGCGGTTGTTGGAGACCATGGCTTTCATGTTTTGCAAATCCCACTTCTCCAGTGACTTGGCCACGTCTGTGTTGTATTGGGATCCGATCCCACTCGCCACATAGACCGTGTCATGTGCCGAGCCAGTAGCACACCAGCGGCGAGGAGTGGCGAGGGGAGGACCAGAGGCCCATGAGCCTGAAAGTGGATTGAAAACAAGAGGGCGAGGGAGAGCTGGGGAAAAACTGTGAGAAGTAGCAGCAAGAAGTATCAAGCGATCAGAGGCGGAGATGGATTGGATAGGAAGGTCACGGGAGATAAAAGAAGGGTGGCGAAGGATGAGATGGAGTGGTGGGTCTGGTGGTGGAGGAGGGAGAGGATCCCACCTAGAAGAAATGGGGTCAAAGTAAGAGAATTGGATTGAGTTCTTATCAGAAAGGTTATGGCTTGTATTCGTAGATGATAGCACTGCATACAAAGAGAAGAATGGAGGGAAAGAAGGGGAATAGATTAGGCGACGCCATGAGTGGCAAACAGAGTAAAGGATGGAAGGGTGAACAAGGGAGAGACAAAGTTGGGCTATGTCGTTAGGGAGACCTGGTATGAGAGGCTGTTCTTGGTGGTGGTGGTCGGTGATTAGCTTTCGCCGTTTGGTGGGGTTTTTGGTGGTTGTGCCAGTGATGGAAGTTTGGATGGAATTTGCCATCAAGTGGAAGGGGCGGATTTGTTGTTTGGGAAGAGCTTTAATAATGGGATTTTTATTTTTTATTTACATCTTTTGAATTTATTTATTTTTGGCTTTACTTCTCTTTAAAGATAAGGAGATCTACAAGTGGGGATTTAAAAGCGTGTTGTCAAAGATGAAAGGATTGAATTAAAAATAATTTGAAAACTTTTTCCTTGCTTCAAATTTATTTATTTATTTATTTTAATATTTTTAGCTGGCTGTCGTGCGAGATAGAGACCATGCAGCCACTGAGGCAGTCATTGCCGACGGATACAAAATGCAAACCGCTTGGTAGTTGTGATTTAAAAATATTTTTAATTTTTTTTGATTTTTTTATTTTTTATTTAGAGTTATTTTTTTATTTATTTAAATTATTTTTATGTACTGTAATAATGTTAAAAATAAATTTTAAAAAATAAAAAGAATTATTTTAATATTTTTAAATAAAAATAATATAAAAATAATATAAAAAACAATGATCAGTACTTACTATAGCATTCAATAGGAAACACAAGTAATGAATGAGAAAAGGTAAAGCAGCTAATGAGAAGGAGAGAGAGAGTTTGGAAACCATAATTCATTTCAGCTATAATAACTTTATTTTTGATACAGTAGTAACTCTACTCTTTAATTATGATGAAAAAAAAAGAGATTATGATATGCAAAAACAATCATATAGTTATTTCATACTTTTAAAACAAAATAGGATTAGAGCTTTTATGGTTATATTTGTAATAACTTTGTAAATAATTATATATGAACGTAATATTCAACAAATTAAGTAAATCACATGAATATATATATATATATATATATATATATATATATATATATATATATATATTACTGTTAATTTTTAAATAATTTTTATGAAATGATTTTTTGATTAGGTTTGTATTTTAAATTTGTTATATAATCTCAGATAAGAAATTTTATAAAAAAACTGGTTTGATTAGGTTCTAAATTTAAATTTCAAATTAAACTAGAAAAAATAACTATATATAATCAAGTAAACCAAGCTGTCCATTTTTTTATATTTTAGAAAACATAACCCGGCAAAAATAACTTAACTTTTTTTTCCATGTAAACTTATTTGATCTTAGTAAACGTAAAACCTAATAGAATAATTTATTTTTATTTGATCTAAAATATAAAATCAAATTAAACTTAGATAGAAATTCACTTTACATAGGGTTGTTCAAGTGATAGAAGTTATTTTTTACTTAAAAATAAATTAAAATAATATATTTTTATTATAAAAAACTTAATTGACATTAAAAAACATAATTATTTTAAAAAAAAACTAAACAACATCTTTTATCATTAATTCGTAAAGGTTTTTTTTTTTTTTAAATGTATAAAATTAAATTTATTTTATTTTAAAAAATATCTTTAATATTAGCACATAAAAATAATTTGAAAACATGAAAAAATATTAATATAAAATTAAAAATCATTTTTAAATGACAGAAATAGAAAATGACCATTTGCCACTTAGACACGCCGAAAAATATAATAATAATAAGGAAAAAATAGTCGGTGAATTGAAAAGGGGAATTTTGTCGCCTGCCAGTATGACAGCTACGAAAGGTCCTTTTTGTCACGTGAAATCCACGATTACACGGCCTTTGCCTCTTCGGTTCGGTGCTCAGCCGCTGCCATTCGACTCGGCTTTGTTTTGTTTACTTCCTGGTTGTTGCGTGCGCCTCCTCGCATCGTTTTCCAGAACGATGATTTGATTTATAGATTATAAACACGTCTATAAAATAAAGGGTTGCCTCGAGCAAAATAAAATGTTTTATCTTCGATAGATAAACCATAAGCTTACTAAAATAGGAGTAATTATCTTTTATTTTAAGACGAATCCTAATCCGAGTAAATAAGCAAATATTCTTAATTTTTTTTTTTATAAATACCATAAAGATTTTAAGTAAATTATAATAATTAAATTTTGTAGTCCAAGAATGATACGCAACATGAGATATAAATAGATTTGTAAACCATGTTTGAGTGGTAAGAGCTTGGAGTTAAAAAAATTGTTTTTTTTTCTATAATTTCAAGTTCGAGTTTTGTGATTGCTAATATGATAATTACTGGAGGCTTGCATGATTATTAACTTTAAAGCTTGTGGAATTAGTTGAGGTATACGCAAGCTGTCTCAGACATCTATGCTAATAAAATAAATTATATATGCGCAAACTACTTGGACATCTATGTTTAAAAGATTTGAAGGCAAAATATGATGGTGTTTTTTTTATATATATAAAAAAACAATTGTTGAATCAATTATGCAAAACTATAGTGTCCAGACGAATGAATTGCTATTGTTCATATAATATTGAATGATTTATAAATGTCTTTTACCCATGATGCATCCCTATACTCTTTTTTTTATATATATATAAATGAATTGCTATTTTTTTGATTTAATTGTGTCTTGTATATTATGTCTTCTTGTGGCCTCTATCCAAGTTGACCGTTAGTCAATAGAATTTAACCAGTAAATGATCGACGCATTAAGATTACAATAAATAATAACACATGTTAGCATGAAAATTAACATATAATTTTAACATTATTTTTAATTAAAATATCAAAATCAAGAAAAGTTAAATTAAGAGTGTGTGTGGATGTGTGATAGAATATATTAACTATTACTTTTTTAAAAAAAAAATTGTATGAAGTATATATTAAAATATATAGTTTTTTTAAATAATTTTAATATAAAAAAATGAAAATAATCTAAAAATGAAAATAATAATTTTAAACAACAACAAGAATATTTTTATAAAACAAAAACAAACACTCAATAGAAACCAAACAACGGCAGATAGGGGCGCCGTGAAATCTAAGGAGAGGGGAAAAACACACAAGTAACATACCAACTTCATATCCTATCGAAGAATATATGCAGTGTTATAATTAAATTAAATTTAATAAATGACAAAAACAAGAAGTCTTAACTAATTTTAACTAAGTGATTGTTTGAGAGTGTGGTTGAGGTTATTTTTAAAAATATTTTGTTTAATGTTTTTTATTTTTAAAATTATTTTTGATATTAGTACATCAAAATGATCTAAAAACACTAGTTTTTTTTTAATTTAAAATAAAAAATAAAAAAATATTTTAAAATGCTTTCCAATTAGACTCCTAAAACAATAATGTAAAAGACATTTAATACAACCATAATTATTTTTTTATGGAAAATAATTGAATTTATTTTTATTTTAAATTAATTATTTTGACATAATTTTTTTTTAATCATACTCTCTTCCACTCCGTTGATCTTCGTAAAAAAAAAACATCGGATTGCAAGAAAAATAGAATTGATTTTTTTTCGTTCACAAGAACGGAAAAGTAAATGATATTCTACAGTTTCCAATAAGAAACCTAGCGCATCATCTATTGCACTTATGTTATGTCAGCCCGCAACTTGTGATTTTCTTTATATTTTTAATATTAATATATTTAAATTATTTTAAAAAATATTAATATTATATCTTTTTCAATTGAAATATCCATTACAAAATAAAAGCTACAACTCAAATGGAACTCGTTCTTTGACTCTGGGGTTATAGAATACTACTATTAAATAAAAATCATAATAAATCGATATATTTATGCATCAAGTTACGTAGTTGTAATTTATTAATACAACTTACTTGATTGTGGTTTATATATATATATATACGAGCGAACTTGCCCGCGCGTTGCGCTGGGCTTTTATTTATGTGCAAAACTAATTAATTTTAATATTTGGTGTGTTATAATTGGTTATTTTAATATTTAATTAGTAAAATTGTAATTGATAGAATCTATTAGAAACGGGGTTTTTTTCCTACCTAAAAGTCATTGAATGTTGTTATTGTTAAAACTATTTTGATACTTATTTAATTAGTAGATTGTACAATTTTAATAGAAGAAACTCTGTTAAAATGAGCCACATGCTATGTGTAACATACTGATTGATTGTTGTGTATATTTTATTTGTTTCATGAATTCTTTCAGTAGGAAACAGTAAAATTATAATCGTTGAATTGTACCACAGATGAGTGATTTGTTTCATGCAGCAAACAATTTGACAGATAGCAAAAATACAACTACTAAAATTTATCAAAGATTATTTTTGCAGATTTTTTTTTTCATATTATTTTATTAAAAAAAGCTAGAACACTGAGATTAAATTAATGTGAGATTTTTAAAGAAAAGTCAGATCAATTTTTTATATATATTGCAAGACATTAATATGAAAAAAATATCACAATATATAATTAGTCTCTCCTATTTTTTTAAGAAAAAAGTCCAAAAAATAATATATATAAAAATTTAGGACCATCAACAAATTGTTACATGTTAAAAAATTTAGTGCCGACTGTGGCGAAATGCAGGGCAATTTTTTATTTTATTATTGTAGATAATTTGACATAATTTTTCTACATGTCTTGTCTTTGTGTGGTTTCATATTTTTTTTCGTGATATGATCTGAAATATCGTACATAAAAAAGACACGTAAGTTATTTTTCACAAAAATAACATTGACCAATGAATTTTTGTCATAATTTTTATAGTTGTTATTATAAATATTATTATACATATTTAATATTCTAATTATTATTGGTCATACTATCAATGACACTGTAATTATTGTTTTAAAAAAGAAATTTTTATTTTTTAAGATTTATTCCATATATTTTTATATTAAACATATTTTAGAATACTGATAGTAAATTATGATTTTTTGAAAATAATAAATAGGTCATATATATATATATATATATATATATATATATATTAAGGTGCTAATATTAAATAAATATAAAAATATATAATTAGTCTCACATATTTATAAGAAAAAATATTACAAATAAGCATTATTATTATTTTGAATGCTTGGAAATTTCAATAACTAACAATATTAAAAAAAAAAAGAGTTAAAAAACTCAATAAATGAAAAAATAAAAATAAATATTATTAGATTTAAAAAAGTTATTCGACTTGAAGAATAAATAAAAATAATTTTAAAAAACAGAGAGAAAAAATAATAAATACTAATTTTCAAACTATCACCAACACAAATTAAAATGCAAACATTAAAAAAAAAACTTAATAATAGTGGACATAATAAAAACTGGTGAGACCATAATTATTGTTAGAAAAAAAATTCTATTATTTTTTTATTTTTATAAGATTTATTTCTCATATTATTATATTAAAAGTATTTTAGAACAATGATATATTTTTTTTTCAAAAAAATCTAAGTCAAATATATATATATAATTAGTCTGATATATTTAAAATAAAACAAAACTTAAAAATAATTATTATCATTATTTTGAATTTGTTATCGATAATAATTAGAAATTTCAACACCTAACAATATTAACAAAAAAGCAATTAAGAAATAAACAAACAAAAAAAGAAAGCCAAGAGAAAACACCTTTTCAAACAGTAATAAATAGTGAAAATCACTATTAATTTTGGAGAAAAAAACATGATATGCGTAAGCCAACACAGACACCCCGGTTATCAAAAAATAAACAAAAAAATGTATAGGTGGAGAATGAAAAACAGTAAAAAAATATTAAAAAAAGAAGACTCGGAGATTAATCGTGGTGCGCATAAGCTGTCTTGGACATCACGGTTAGAAAAAAAACATTTAAAAAGAAAATAAAAAAACAGAATCAGCACAGACACCCCGGTTATCAAAAAATAAACAAAAAAATGTATAAGTGGAGAATGAAAAACAGTAAAAAAATATTAAAAAAGTAGACTCGGAGATTAATCGTGGTACGCATAAGTTGTCTCGGACATCACGGTTAGAAAAAAAACATTTAAAAAGAAAAGAAAAAAAGGGAATCGGTTTTAGAAATTTTAACTTAAATATAGTTGTACTCGGGCAGAGCTGATGAGGTCGCTGTCATCATCTCCTTTAGATTTTCTGATAATATCCCGTCTACAATGCAATGGGCACGGCGAAAACACTGTCAATTCTAACAGGGAGAGAAGAAGGGGGAGAGAGAGATGCAGTGTGGCTGATAGATGATTGCAAATGCAGGTATTCATCAATGGAATTTGCACTGTCGGTAGCTCTTTTCCCTTGCAGTTTTGATTGATAGTGTAGGGTAATTCGAATTAACTTAAAATCACCTAGTTTAAATTAAATATGTTCTTAAGAAAAAACAAAAATATTATTAACTTAAATTTTTTAGAATTTTTTTTAATTAATTATTTTATAATTTAATATAGATATATGTACAAAAGACTACGATTTAATTTTTTTAATGATGGAAAATGAGCAAGAAAAATATGTTATTTTTGTTTCAATTAAAAAACAAACTTATTACAATCTCATAGGGCAAGTTGTTAAGAAAAACTTTGATAATCATAATATCTCAATAAAATAGGAAAAAACAATTACTCTAAAAAAATGATATAAAATTTATAATAAAGAATTACAAAGTATAAATTTTTAATCACAGATTTTAAAAATAACTCATCCAGAGATGATCTTATTATCGTTGATGGTGTCAAAATTTGTAGCTGACTGATCATGATAAATAGGGGGCACGTGCCTCCTTCTCTTTTTTCTATTCATTATCCAAGAGACGGCTTCTCCACTTGAAAGTTGACATGTCCATGTTTCTTAACAGAGAAGCAAAAGCAAGCGCACTGTCATTCGGGCATTAATTGAAAAGGTGAAACGCACAGCTTGCTTTGTCTTCGGTCAGCAAATAACCATCACCATCTCGGGCAGCCGCCATCTAAAATGAAGCTAAAACTGGGAAGAAAAGCCTAAAATCAAGCTATGCTAAAACTGGGAAGAGAAAAGGATTTTTAGAAAGAAAGCTAAAAGAACGAAAAGGAAGTGAGGCATGAAAATCACTATTGAAGTCCACAGTAGAATGAGAGTAGATGAACAGGGAAAACATGATCTGTTTTAGCTGTATGTACTAGACAATGCCCCCGCGCTTCGCCGCGGGCGGCACAATATTTTTTTCAATGTAAAAAATATTAATTGTGTGTATTTTTTATTATAATATAAATTTAGCTAAAATAATAAATCTGTACAGAATTCATATCAAGTGCAAGTTTTTTATAAAATATATGAATTTAAAATCGATATAAATTTATCTGTTTAGTAGTTTCAAACGAAATAACCAGCATAAATTTATCATCATCATTAAAAAAGCAAGAAAACTCGAATATCTGAATTATTAAGTTCACTGTATTAAGATTAGTTCATTTTATATTTCAATTTAAATCAAACAAAAATAAAATATAAATTATGAAAATACCTACAATAATCAAATAAAAAAAATAAGTTGTTAATTTTCTATCAACAAAAAGACGAAAACATAAATTGAAAATTCATCCTGATGTTATTGCCATTATCATTGCTATTAAAGCTAAAATTATTGCTAACATTACTTCCAAAACAATTAAAATAATTAAATTTCAATGAAAAAAAAAAGCAAAAGATTTTTTATAAAAAAGCAATAACTAAAATTATCATTATTATTGCATAAATAATAAAATCATATAATCTAAAGAACAAATAAAGAAACAGAAAACAAAAAAAATGAATAAAGGGAAAAATAGAGTAATATTACTTTTAAAATGATCACCGATATAAATTAAAATTTCAGGAAAATCTTTAAAAAAAAATCAAAAGATTTTTATAAAAAAATAATCACTAAAATTATCATTATTATTGGTTCGGAGATTAGTGAACAAAAAAATGTATAAGGAAAAAAAATAAAAAATAATAATAAATTGGTTCAGAGATTAGTCATGGTGTGTCCACGCTGGCCTGGATACCCCGATTATCAAAAAACAGATTTGATCCGAGGAGTAGTGGTGGTGCACTTGAGCTGGCCCGGAGATCGTGGTTATAAAAAAAATATATAAGTGAAAAAAAGAGCTTAAGCTGGCTGAGAGACCATGGTTATAAAAAAATATATAAAGGAAAGAAAACAAAAAAAAGTATAAGCGTGAAAGCACTGTAGCAATTCATATTGTTTTTTAAAAAATTTGGCCCAAGAATTAGTCGTGGTGTGCCTAAGCTGGTCGGAGATCCCGGTTATAAAAAAATGTATAAGTGAATAAAAAAATTATAAAAAAAAGAAAAAAAATGTACCAGCAGGAAAGCATTTTAGAAAAAAAAATGTGGGTCCGGGGATTGTCGTGGTATGTATAAGTTGGCCTGGACACCCTGGTTATCAAAAAAGTTGGATATGGAGATTAATCGTGGTGCATTTAAGCGAGCTCGGACACCCCGATTATTAAAAAACAAAAAACCAAAAAAATATATAAGTAGAAAAAAATATATATATAATAAGAAAAAATGGAAAAATAATAAGTAAAAAATACAAAAAAAAAGGCAAAAAAAAAAGAAGCAAAAACGGAGGGAAAAAACAGAAGAAAAAGAATAATTATAAAAAACAAAAGCAAAAAAAAAAGGAAGAAACGAAGTAAAAAATACAAAAAAAAAAGGCAAAAAAAAAGAAGCAAAAACGGAGGGAAAAAACAGAAGAAAAAGAATAATTATAAAAAACAAAAGCAAAAAAAAAAGAGGAAGAGACGGAAAAAAAAAAAAAAAAAAAAAAAACAAACACTGTCGCAATCCACAGTGCACTGTGTCTGTGTGCACAGTGCACTGTGCTACAGTAAAACCACGACGGGTTTTATATATATGTATAATATATATATATATATATATATATATATATATATATATATATATATATATATATATATATATATATATATATATATATATGTTGTTTTTAACAAAATAAATAAATAAAAAAGATAAAATTATTTAGTTAAAACTAGTTCATTTCCCTCACTATGTTATGAGTTGGACTAAAAATTCATTGAATGTAAAAGAGGAACATCCAAGCTACAATGAATTTTTTGAAAGACCGAACTCGGGAGTTCAAAAGCAACTCAAACAACTATTTAAAAAAAGTTTTGTCATTAAATAAAATGAAGCTTATAATGTCCTTAAATGACAATTTTGTTCAACCTAAATCAACTCATCAAACTCGTGACTTATATTATGAATTTTAATAAGTTCAATAACTTTATATATATGATAAAAAATGATAAATTCAGAATCAATTAATGTTAAAGAATAAAAATAAAAACATTAAAAAGATCCATAGAAAACTCAATGTTAATGGTTAAATAAATAAATAAATCCGGTTAGATGCGCGAACTTAAGTAACATAGCATATTATGACTTTAAAAAAAGCTTAGGCGTGTGGGTCTAGGTTAAACATCTTGGACTACAAGTAAAAAAAAACAATTAAACTTTTTTATAAAGTTGATATTTATATATAAAAAAATTGATGATAGCAAATTGAATCAATTCCAGAAGATAGGTTAACTTGTTAAAATGATAGCATGGATTATGAACTCTGATGACATATATAATACTCATTTATTATAGATAAAAAATTGCCAAGTCATATCATAGTGAATAGAATATTAAAAAATAGTTTGAAAATAAAAAGAAAATGAATAGAATATTCACTATGTCTCTTTATCATTTTTTGTTATAAAAATCCCCTTAATTTTTAATGGTGCCTAGTTTAATGGCCATTAATATATCAAAGTTTGGTAAAGTTTTAAAGTTCTATACAATATTTTTCAGAAGGGTAAAAAATAGAGCCTTAATCTTAGATGTGAAATGTTTTTGTTCAATTAAGTTCAATTTTCCCCCTTAAAAAAATAATCAATTTGTTTTTTTAAATATAAAATTAAAATTGGTTAAAAAGGGCTAGTTTTGTTTTGGTTTGATTCAACTTAATTTATATAATTAAAAAAAATTATTTTCTTATCTTTTATCTCACTACATTGAATCCAAAGATGAAACATTCTAAAATGCCTTATTCTATCTCAATCACATCCACATCCACATCCACATCCATCAATAAAATACTATTTATAATCCAAAACCATTTATAATCCCAAAAAATAAAAATAAAGAACATTATTAAAACAAAGAATTTATGATATTTATATAATGTCAAACTTGCATCTTATATTTACAACCATGTACGATAATTATATATAACCCATTATGGACAAGATGTTTATAATTTATCAACCCTCACATATCTGCAATTTTTTTTATATGAGTAAGCCTCGTATGTATTTATTTTGTGGATCTAGGTGGACGAGTTGTTTCAAGCTCTTATAAGACGGTGTACGTCTTGACTTAAATTCGAGACTTGCTGTCCAAGCCCTCTACCATCACACTAGAGCCCAAATCTTGACAAAATAACAAACAAAATATATTTAAGAGAGAAAGAGGGAGAGGTGAAAGATGAGAGAAATTTGGGGGTTGTAGCTTTTAGATTTGATTTGGGGTTAGGACTTTACAGAAATGAGATGCAAAGAGAAAGCTGGGTAAAGAAGGTGTACTCTAGTTTAGGTTAGGGTTAATAAGAAAATAAGGTATTTATATTTTTTTTGAATAAAAAGCATTGCTTGAACCAATTTGATTCAGTTTGGTGATTCACCAAGTAGAACTGATTTTTTTTTTAAATTTCTAATTGGTTAATTTAGCTTTTTTTTGGTTTTTTCACAACCCTATTGAATTTATATTCATTGAAGTCCTAAATGACTACAACCGAGTTTGATTCTATTAGCCTTTGCAATATTTTTTTCTGCTTTTTTTTTGCGTAATTTAAAACATCAAAGCCTTCGAAGAAACAAAATCACAATTGAAACCGAATCCTTCAAAGAGAACACAATTTCTATCAACGAGGTATTTATAGAATTTATAGTTTGAAGAAGGAGAACAGAAGCCTAACACCAGAGGTTTTAAGTTCTGTAACTTAAGGTTAGTTTTTCCAAACCGTTTCTACTTTGTTTTTCTTGCATATGCTCTTGACTAGGAATTGCAAGTGTTGTTCTTGACTTTGTTTTTGGTTCTCTAGATGGGTTTGTGAGGGTTTTGTTACTGTTTTAATGGGTTGGTTCTCACAATTTGCATCTTTTAGTGATATGGGTTTCAACTTTGTGGTGATAATTTTGATCTTATGATGAACAAAGAGATTCATGAGAGTGTATTAACTTATGGGTTTTCGTTGAATTTGTTTGCGATGGCAGGGGTTGTGAATATGTATGCCAAATGTAGACAAATGAACTTTGTGTATAACATGTTTGATAGAATATCGATCAGTACAAAAGAAAAAGGCTTTGAGTTTTCAGTACAATTGAAAACCTGTGTGAGCCTAAATACGATCCAAAGCTTTAACAAGCCAAGAGAAAAAGAAAAAGAATTGAAAGAAGAAACAAAACCAACAATTAAGATAGTACTCCACCTATCCTTCATACGAGTTAAAACCCTCTCTGCAGCTTCCGCTTCTCTTTCCTTTCTCTTCATTACATTTCTTGCATTCTCTCTGATGTGCTCGGTGCTCATTTTTTGGTTTGGAGAAGGGGGGTGATGGGGTTCACTTTAGAAGTGGAGATGGAGTTTTATTTTTGTTCTTATGAATGTGATTGTTGTTTTGAGTGAAGGAAATGTGCAATGGGGTGGCATTGGGTGTGGTTTTTGCATAGACTAGGCCTAACATAGTTACAATATAAAGAAAGAATCCATGTACAGTTTAGTTTCTACGGTTCAATGGAGAGCTAAAAGTGACTACGCTTTGATTCACAGTGCATGCTTTTGGATAAATTGAGAAGCAAAATTAATGGGTTTTCCGTTTCTGATACAAAGGGTTTAATTATTAACGGTGGTGGTGGTGGTGGTGGTGGTGGTGGTGGTGGATTGGAAGAGAATTCTTATGATGAAGTAGTTCAGGTCTTTTAATTTGAAAACAAGCTTTTCAACAAAAAAAGGGAGAAAACAAAGACCCAAAACTACCACTGTTAGGTTTTTCTGTGTTGTTCTCTTGCTGATTACCCTTCCTTTCTTTTACGCTCTAGAGGAATAGGGATGTTTTGTGTCGCATGTCGCCGCGTGACGTCCCGAGAGGGATCCGGATCCTGGCTCTCGCAATGGAGTTGAGAAGGAGTCGCCACCTAGCTGTTGAGGGTCACTAGGAACACCCGATTTGTACTGGTCTGCTCAAAGATTCAAAGGTAGGGGACTGGTTGCGTAAAGGGGAGGTATTAGCACCCCTAATACGCCTTACTTGAGGTAAGCTGCATTGTCTATTCCGATGTGATTTTGAATGCTTCAATAAGTCATATTTATTCACACAAAAAATGTTCCGATTGAAAAAGAAAGCGATCACCGCTTAGAAATAATCCTGTGAATTTTATTGATTATTATCATCTCCGCCGAATATTTTGGATATTAACCTCTTAGAATTTATTTATCCAAACAACGAAAAGTGAATAATAGCATATTCTTCCCGCCGAATATTTTGGATAAGATTTATTTATCCAAACACCGAACAGTGAATAATAGCATACTATTCCCCCGATTATTTTGGATTTTAACCCCTTAAGATTTATTTATTCGAATACCAACAATGAATAATAAATTCCCAAAAATTAAGATTTTTATATTTTTGAAATATTAGCCAATACCCTTTTGATTTTTACAAAGAAAACACATTTTTTATTTCATTTTATATTCCTTTCTTTTCTTTATCAAAACAAACATAAAATTGAATAAATAAACACAACACACACACACACACACACACACATTCTCTTTTCTTTATTTTTCATTATATTTTACAAATAAAAAACAAGTCACCCACACATTGTCTTTTTTCATTTTTTTTTCTCATTACATTTCACAAATAACAATTAAAATAAAAAATTCAAATAAAACAACATAAACATAAAGAAAAATACAAAAAAAGACTTCAGGAACAGTGCTAGTGTTGGAACAGTGGCAGCAGCGCAGGGATGCTGGGGCAAACGGATCTGCCTCTTCACTTCAACCTCTCGCCGGTGGTGGCCTTCCGGTGACCTGCACAACAACCAATGAACAACAAACAAAACACAAACACAAAAAATCAAGAATCTCTTCAGATCGCAGATCTGCCCTTCTTCTTCTTCTTCTTCTTTTTCTTCTTCTTCTTCTTCTTCTTCTTTTTCTTCTTCTTCTTCTTCTTCTTCTTCTTCTTCTGTTTTCCTCTTCTTCTCGCCGGCGAGGGTGTCTCGATGACCTGCAAAACAAAGCAAAATACACCCAGCAACGAGCATAAAAATCACTTGCATTCCTCCTTCAGATCGGCGATGTGTTCTTCTCGGGTCTGTTTTTATCTTCTGCACTCTTCTTCTCCTTCTCTTGCCGGCAAGGATGTTCCATAATGACCTGCAAACATAAGTAAACAACACACACGCAACGCCAACACAGCACAAAACACAATCAGTTCATTCTCTTCAGATCTCAGTTCTCGGGTCTGTTTTTGTCTGGACTGCCGTAGGTAAGATCGAGGGGAGAGAGAACGTCAGGTTGTCTGTGAGAAGGAGAGGGAATGGAGGAGTTGTGGCCGACGGGGCTGCTGTATAGGAGAGGGAATGGTGGCTGATCGATGCAGGAAAGAAAAGAGAGTGGACGGGGCTGCTGCTGTGGGTGGCTTGGAGGAAGGGGCTGCAAGAGGCTGCGAAAAGGAGAGGGACATGGGGCTGTAATTGGTGGCTTGAGCGAAAGGAAGAGAAAGAGAGCAGGGGAAATGGGGAAAACGGTGTTGGAGGATGGACTAGAGGCTGGGAGGAGAGTGTGGGGGAAGAGAAAGAGAAGCGGGGAGGGGCTGCAGCTGCTGCCCAGATGGGATTGGCGGCTGCAGCCCCTTTGGGGAGAAAGAGATGTTAGGGTTTTTTTTAGGGTTTTTTTATGAGTGTATTTTTTTGGTCCTCCTTATTTGTGGGTGGGCAACTCTATTTATAGAGGTTTTCAAAGGCAAAATTCCAAACACAACCCTCAGCTTGCGCGCTTCTTTCAATTTGGTCCTTGATTTCCAATTTGTGCAATTTGCCCCTGTAACAAGATATTTTTGGATTTTTATCTTTTTTTCTTTTTCTTCCGAAACATAAAATAAGTAGGTCAAAATTTGGGTAGCAACACTTTGCTTCATTATTCAATCAAAGCAACAATTCTATGCAGCGAGCATATTAGTGAGTTGCTTATGTATAGGAACAAAAAAGAAGTTCTGGTTATTTGATTGAATATGTTAGAGTATACAATAGAGAGTATACAAAGTATATAAATAGTGGTTTTTGTAACACACAATTGGTGTGACAAATATAATAAAATTCAAATTCTCTTCTCTCCATCTCCTCTATTCTCTCTCTCATGTTTTCTCTCTAATTATTCTTCATCAATTACACAATCCTAACATGGTATCAGATCTTTCAAATGCTCACGCATACACATGAATTCGAATTTCTTGCTTCCGTAATCTGCTCTTCTTCATAATCTTGTTTACAGTGAGTTGCAAAAAAAAAATCTTCGTCTTCTTCACCAATAGAGATAGTGACTTTTTCGAGCTTGATGATCGGAGCAACCTGAGCACTGGTGTCTTCGTCGTCGCCGGTCAAAGCTTCCTCATCTTCTCTGTGCTCATGTATAGATGAATAACTTCTCCAAACTGATATCGCAGGGCGGATCCTCTGCCCAAAATCTGAAGTAACACAATCACGAATTGTCTCCATCAAAGAATCTTCTCAAAATCAATACATAAATGGAGGAGAATGAGAAGGAGAAGGAGAGCTCTGTGATTCAGCTGGCTAATTTCAAAATCAAGGTTCTTATTCATCACCTTCCTCAAGCTGCCAAAGACCTACACTCCGCCAAGATACGATTGGAAGTGCACGGCGTGTCGTCGAAGCAAGCGGAGGCGATTATTGCTGCGATTACTGGAGTGTTGAATGATAGTTTGGAGAATGTTGCTCATTCTTTTGTTTCTAAGGCAGAAATGCAGAAGTGACATGATTCCAGACGCAAATCTGTCTTGCTCACAAAGTAAAGCTCTCAAGAATAATTTGTCTGGATGGAGAGAAAATAATCAGGAAAAGCAAAGTAGAAAATATCAGGTATTGAGAGGTTGCAAAGAATGTTTGCAGGTGCGGGAGGTGCGTTGGGCCATCCACCACCAGATTCTCCAACACTTGATTCCTCTAAGCAGGTCTACATCTTCTCTCTTGATCTCGTCAAAATCAACTCCCCTGCCATTTCCTTTACTATTTTGTTATTGGATCTGCTTGATCTTCACTGAAACGACATTAAGAAGAAGATGAAACGACATTCAAAAAGTAAGATTTACATATATGATGGTGTGCGAGGTACTCCTCAAAATGCTTAAACGGCGGAGAGCTAGGGTTTTTTAGTTTTCCTTTATGCCTTTCTTTTATTTTATTTTCTTATTTCTATGTGTTGTTATTGTGTGGTTTATTGTACGATGTCATTTTGTTGACAAAAAAGAAGAAGAAGAAGAAGAAGAAGAAGAAAATGAATTCTTACACATATTAAGAAATTCATCAATAAATGAAAAACTTCAGAAAAGCTAAAGTAGACAAATAAAATTCAAACCCATTCTATCACCTCTCTTACCTCCCATTTCTTTCTTCTCATCCCTCTCTTCTCAAAGATGAAAAACTTCAGAAAAACTAAAGTAGGCAAAGGAAAAACTTCAAGAAAACTGAAGTAGACAAATGAAATGTCAATCAAGACATAGATATATGAAATGTCTCTCTCTCTTCTATCTTTTTAGCCATTTGAGCATTTTTTTTCTTTTTCTTCTCAATCGTATTCAAACTCATCTCTCTTTTACATAGTGATTTCTGTCAAAAAGGATTCAATACTTATGTATTTCATTTTCATTGTTGCAATCTCATGCTTGGTTTATCAAAACATGAGATTAAGGAGGGATGTTAGAGTATACAATAGAGAGTATACAAAGTATATAAATAGTGGTTGTTGTAACACACAATTGGTGTGACAAATATAATAAAATTCAAATTCTCTTCTCTCCATCTCCTCTGTTCTCTCTCTTATGTTTTCTCTCTAATTATTCTTCATCAATTACACAATCCTAACAGAATAAAATTATATATATTTAGTTTAATAAGTATCGAAGGATTGCAATATCAACCAAGGAAATTACCCTGTGTATTACCACCATTTTTGTGTTTTAAAAGATTTGTGGATATGTATTCAAAATGTGGGTCAGTTAGGAATTGTGGATTTGAGATTTGTTGATCAAGTGTATTTGGATGTGTGGTTTGTGCTGCATGCTGAGAAAAAATGATTTATAGTTAATTTTGCGCTTTTTGTATTGTTGTGTACTAGGATAATCCTAGATTTTATTAATTCATGATATGCACTTATTTTTATTATGGTTCGTGATTTTTATTGGTAGTTTTTTGCAGAAAAAAATGTGCAAATTAATTAATCTTGGTAGATTTTCTTGTATGTTGTTGAAGGATTTTTTTTATTATTATGGATGATGAGTATAGTTGTATGTGATTGATGAATCAAGGGTAATCTTTTCACGTTGATAGTGCTTCGTGCATGTGAGTTTGGATTCAATTATAGCAGAGCAAGAATCTTAATTATGCATGACCTGACACTTACAATGATTTTCTCCCCTAATGAACACTAGTGCACTCATTCGTTTATATGCGACAATGCTAGCTAACCAAATACGTGAAAAACATGCAATTTTCTTGTTGATTTTATTGTAAAACTCCAAAAGAGTTGTCCAAATTATTGCCACCTTAAAAAGGGTTAAAAGATGCACAAAACAAAGCGTATAAAAATGTTGCAGAAATTTCCAATGTGATTGCTGATTACCGGGGAGACCGAAGCAACCCCTTCCATGTTATTAGAGTGGCTTCAGCCAGCACTGGGATGGATTTTAATTTTTATAAATGACATAAAAGTATTGACAGATGGAAAGAATTCTAATAACTTTACCGCAGAAGACAAGAATCGCAAGGAATAGGAAGCAAGTAGCCTCACACCACTCAAAAGAAGATTTTCACCATGACATAACCTCCTGGAACTATCAATCTCCACTTAAACAAGTAGCCTAATTACAATTTACTGAATGACTTAATCCCTTCTGTTTCTGCTTTGGGTGCTGCCGTTTTGATCACCAGAACTTGCTTCGGATTTTAAAGCCTCCCTCCCTATCAGATGACTTAAAAATGCTACCATCATTGTGAGACAGAGTTGAAGAAATTAGATGGTTTGCATATATGGTTGAACAGATCGACATTATGGGCTTGTCGAAAAACAAAAATCAACATTATGGGACTGCATGATTCTATTCCAAGTTTCAACGAAACCGCCCCAAAATCCCTTGTGGACTGTTATGGAGGACCATTTACGACGCAACTTATAGTGTTAACACTTTATTGTCACCAACTATAAGTAAATTTGCTTCGACTATTCAATTTTTTATAATTTTTTCTTAACTTTTTAATTACAATGGCATATTTATATAAATTTTCAATGACACCATAAAAAAAAGAGAAAAAAAGGGGGAATATTGGTGGTTGACTTTTTGGTGGGTTTGGTCAGCAAGGAAAAGAAAGGGTTTTTGACACGTAGGTGGGAATGGAAAATGCAACCAAGAATTCTTCATCTGCTTAAGACCCTAAACCTTCCTATAATCATCTCCTTCACTGATTAGGTGATTGATTGATTACTCCTCATGGTTTTGTTTTGAAGTGTTTCTCATCTTTCTAGGCTTTGTTCCCGCGATATAATCCTTGCTCTTCTCTCTCTCTCTCTCATCTTTCTATACATCTCTATATCTTTCTTAGCTAGAAGGATGATTCGATTCTATTAATGCAATAATAGTTGCAGCTGATTCAACAATATTCAAACCTCACAAATTCTGTCAGATGGATTCAAACACTGACCATCTCTTTTGATCTCGTATTCCTTTTCCTTTCGTTTCTTTCTTTTTTTCATTTCCTTTGCCATTTTTTATCCCTTTTTTAATGTATATATATAAATAGATGGCTAACGATTGTTGTTTTTTGTCCTTTTTTTAGCAAACAATTTTACATTTTGATTTATGGGATTTTTAAGGTTTGAATGCCCAAAGGGGTTTAGAGTGGGTTTTTGGAAAGAAAAATAATATTGTTTTAGTTGTTGGATTTGGTTGGTATGACCACAACTCTTTGGAAATCTTCATGTCTTTGTAATGATTTAAGATAAATCAAAGTAACTAGGGTTTTATGTTTCTGACACGGAAACCAATGCGGTTTCTTTTGATTATTGACTTTTTTGTGCAATTGTTTTAGTTTTTTTATAGTGATTCTTAAACCTCCTCTCTCTTTTGAATATTCAGGACCTACATTCTCAGCTGAAGGAGTTAATCCCAAAACAACAGGCATGACTTTCCTCATTAAAAAACAATGCTTTATCACTCTATGTCCTTACTTTTTTGCTTATACCTTATACTCAACTAACATTGCCACAAAAAAGTTTTTTGCGCAAAATCCGTTGAAGCTAGTTCTGACTTGATTATCAATATTTGTGAATCATAGAAGTATGCTTGGTTTTCTTATTTATCATTTCATTATATGAGCGTATGAAGAAGCTCAAGATAGAGCATGGAAAAGTTCAATTGGGAAATATTATTGTTGACATGCTAGTTATAGTTTTGAGCTTTTTGGTGTTTGCCTTGATATTGATAACTTGTGATTGAATTCTTTGTGCATTGAATATGTAAGGTGCTTGGTGGGATGAGAGGGATGACTGGGATGCCGTGGGAGACTTCATTACTTGATCCAAATGAGGTATAAGTTTAATAAATTAAACTAAATTATTATCTTTCACTTATCTTAAATGATTAGCCTGCAAAGTTTTGGAACATTGGGTAGTTTTTTCAGTTGTGAATTTGAAAGAAGGTTCTTTGTTTCGCAGGGAATTTGCTTTAGGGGTCTGCCAATTCTTGAATGCTAAAAATTGTTGCCAACTGCAAAGCCTGGCAAAGAACCTCTGCTAGAGGGTCTCCTTTGGTTTCTTTTAACCAGAAAGGTATATAGACTGTCACAAGATATTTGAATCATATGTCTTTGTAGTTTTCTGCTTTTACTTGACTTTAGCATTTTATTTTTTTTTCTCTCCCTTTCAATTTAGGTACCAAGCAAAGAGCAAGTTTATGCCTTGTCAAGGGAATTGTTTGACCGTGCCATTGTGCCAGGTTTTAGACTTCTTCTTCCCTATCATCACCATCATCATCATTGTCATTATTGTTATACAAAAAATACTGCACATTCAATGAGTTGTTTAACACTGTTGGATAGCATAGCATACATCTTGTTCAATGCATCCCTCTCATTCATTTTCAATTGTTTTTTTTAACCTGAAATGACCTACCCTTTTATGCATTCATTATTAGCAATGTGATTAGGTTGTTGATCTCTTGTTCTTGGTTGCAAATTATGTCTTTTAGGCCATTGATGCACTGCCAATCACAGCCTATCCCATGACTGAGTTTGCAACTGTGTTATGGCCCTACAGGTAAAGAAAAGCTTTGAAGACCCAACTTCTGCCTTGTCTTCTTTTTTATCTTCTATTGTTTTCAAAATCATGGCCAAACTTATTTTAGGTACCGTTATTGCTTTTGATTTTGTTTTTCTAATACTGATTTTAGGAGCTTATCCATGTCATGTTTGGCCAATTTAGGCTCTAAAAGATAAGATTATGGAATGGAATAGAGCAACTGACTAATTTAACAAATTCTCAGCAACAACTTGTATGTTGTTTTGTTAATTGTTTTAATTTATTGACAGTGTCTTTCAGGTTCAAAGTGAATTTCTGAAAGCATATGAAAAAGGGACTCACAAATCAAAGTAAGGTTTTTTAGGATTGTTCTTCCAATTGTTCACTGTTCAATGTTATAATAATGTGCTTAGGTACTGGGAGCCAATGTATGAGGATTCTCTTAGTTTGATTGCTCGTGTGCCAATAGTAGCTTCATATGTTTATCGAAGGTTAGTGATTTTATATAGCATTCAACCTTGCATATTAAAAGTGTATTTTTTGCGTTTAAAAAGCATTCTGAAATATTTTGATTTTTTTGCTTCAAATTACTTTTTTATGATTTTGGATCCTTTTTACGTGCTAATGTCAAAAATAAATTTAAAAAAAAAAATCAATGAAGTTCTTAGTGAAAAACAACCACTGTCACAATCTCAAACACTATCTTAATGTAGAATCAAATGAGAGGATCACCAAAAGATAACTAATTTAAAACAAAAATTAAAATTCAACAACAAGAGAGATACATTCGATCTTGAAGGGACCAAACCGAAAGAGACACTTGATCTTGGAAGAAGAATTCAATGTCTTTATTTCAATTAATAAAAATACACTTTAAATAAACTATGGTCTAGGTGCTTATATGCATCAAATCAAACAAAATAGGAAAACCTAACAAGTCTTAATTCAAGAAGGAAACTAAAATCCTAATTTAATTACTAAATAATTAATACTTGTATACTTAAATAATAAAATCTAGGATAATAATAATAAAATATTAAAATTCCTAGCGGAATAAGTATCAAATTTCCTTGTTTACCTTCACCCTTCATCATTCTCCCTTGGTTTGAAAAAAATCAACCTTGAGTTCAAAAGTGTTGATGTAGTAAAACCTCCATGAACTTAAATGCTCTCTATAGCTCGAAGAAATGTTTTTGCACCAAATACCTTTCATTCTTCTTCAATGATGAGAGGAATGATGGCAATAGGATAGTCTTCTCAGCTACAAGATTGAATTCAATAGGAATTACAAAGTCAATGTGATCTTTCATGGGGGTTGTTTTAATATACATCCTTCACTAATTCAGATCTTTCATGATCTCCTATTAATTGCCTTGCATTACACTACTGTAACTTTGCATTACTACTGTTAACTTTCCTTTCTACTGACATCCCCCCTCAAATTGATGCTGGTTGGTCCAACAACATCAATTTGTCCACAAGAAATTGATGTCACTGTCTAGTGAGGGTCTTAGTAAAAATACTAGCCACTTGAAGAGTGCTAGTCACTTGAGGAAGAGAGATAACTTTATCTTCGAATGCATTACGAATGAAGTGACAATCTACTTCAATGTGCTTGGTTCTCTCATGAAAATTAGGATTGACAGTAATGTATATGACACTAGTATCATCCCCATGGAGAGGATTAGGAGAGTCCTGCCAATATGGTTCTATTGTAGTTATCTTGTCCATAGGAGCAAAAGTTTCCTCATAATTGACCCCATATTGCTGATGATTGCCAAGTGCTACTAGTCAGGCTTATTCCTGTCTAAACTACCTTCACAAAATAAACCCATCGACATCCAAGAGGAGTCACCCCTGGAGGACACTCAACCACCTCCCAAGTATTATTATCTTTAAGTGCATGTAATTCTTCCTCCATAGCCTGTTGCCAGCAAGCTTCTTTAGCAGCCTGTGAATAGTTAATGGGTATAATAGTAGAGTGCAATGTTGCAGAGAAAGCAAAATGAGTGGTCTGTCATCTTGATGAATTATACCCATATCTATAAGGAGGTAGATACCCTAGCAGATCTTCGTAGTACATGCAGTATAGGAGACAAATCAGGTATCTCAGAATCTGAAGGTATCATAGAATCTAAAAAATGCATAGGACTATATGTCATGACAATAACTGAAGGTAAGTCTGTTACCTCTGGATCAAAGAATGCATGAGATCAGTTTGCAGGGCAATAGCTGAAGGGGGTTGCGCTTGTGGTTGTCTACATATGTACACCAACAATGGTTGGCCATTTGAGAGCCTAGTTGGTAGGACACTAGAAACACTAGTTGTAGGAGAATTTGTTTTATCATTTGGAACACTAGTGTCATGATCAGTGAAGGAAGGTAACAAAGCCTGTGACTTGGGTGTTGCTGAGAACCAAGGAAAATGACACTAATTTTATAGGAAGATAACATTTCTAGAAACATGAATCTTATGAGTCTGGGAATCAAAATAGAGGCATCTCTTTTGATTCACACTGTACCCAAGAAATACACATTTTATAGACTAAGCCGAGAGCTTATTTCTGTGAGGTGATGGAAGGTACATAACATATACACCCGAAACTGTGAAGGTTGTCATATTTAGGCTGACAGTTATGATTCTGAAAGTATAGAGTGTCTAGACCTATCTTTTGGGAAGTCTATTGATTAAATAAGTGGCCATAGTGAGAGCTTCTACCCAAAACTTAAGTGGAACAAAAGTTTCAATACGTAATGTTCTAATGACATCTAAAAGATGTCGATTTTTAGGTTCTGCCACTCCATTTTGTTAAGGGGTATAAGAACATGATCTTTATGAGACTATGCCTTTATTTTGCAAGAAAGATTGAAATTCATTTGACATATATTCTCCCACAGAATCTGACCTAAGGATTTTAATAGTGGTAGCAAATTAAGTCTGGACAAGTCCTAGAAATAGTTGAAACATGGAGAATACATTTGACTTCTTTCGTAGGAAATAAACCCATGTATAGCTGTTGTAGTCATCTATAAAAGTTACAAAATATTTGTAACCTGCATGAGACATAATAGGACTAGTTCCCCACACATCACAATGCATTATGTCAAAAGGTTTTGTGGCTCTACTGCTCTCGAAAGGAAATGACAATACCTTACTTTTGCCAAGTTTACATGTAACACAATCAAAAGACACAATAGAAGAAGAATACAACACTTTATTATTTAATAAACCAGATTTCAACAAATGGGCTAAAACTCTATTGTTTGGATGGCCAAGACGCTTATACCGTGTTTATTGAGACACATTAAGTGCAGTACAAAATAAAGACAACGCAGAAGAACTCAAGGTACATGGAACAACAAGTTGCAGCAGAAATAGACGTCCATGCTTAGACCTCTTCTCTATCATCTGCCCCGTCATTTGATCCTGCACAATACAGCCCTGGTTAGAGAACTTAACTTTACAGTTATTGTCAACAAATTGTCCTACAGAAACCAAATTTACAGTAAGATTAGGGGAAACATAAATATCTTTCAATAGAGATTTATCACCAACAACCACAATCAGCAACAAACATAAATATCTTTCAATAGACGTTTATCACCAACAACTACAATCAGCAGGACACTGCCATTGATTTTTTGAACCTGTGATATTCCCCTATGTTTTATGAGATTCATCAATCCTCGCAATGAATTCGTCATATGATCTGTGGCTCCAGAATCTAATACCCAAGAACAAGTCGAAGAGGTTGCATTACATTAAAGAACAAGTGTAGAAAATGCACTAACGATCATTTTTTGTACAATTTCTTTGGTTAAGACTGTTGCTGGAGGTTGAGTGCTAGAGGCTGGTGACACCGAATGCATGCCACTGTCAACAACAATTGTTGAATTTGTTGTGTGATAATTCCTATTAACTCGTGAAGGAGGTCGAATAGGACACTCCTTGATGACGTGTCCTGGTTGTTTGCAGTAATTACACATTTGTTTGGACATTTATTAGGTGCGATATGTCCATATCTTTTGCGCTATAGCACTGTGTCATCCTCATGCCGTACCCTTTCCCTTTGTTGTAGGTAGTATAAGCAACAGAAACCACTCTAGCTTGTTCCATAGTATGTTGCGCATTGAGGTGTTGTTCCTC
This sequence comes from Salix purpurea, assembly GCA_027405865.1. Taxonomy (NCBI): domain Eukaryota; kingdom Viridiplantae; phylum Streptophyta; class Magnoliopsida; order Malpighiales; family Salicaceae; genus Salix; species Salix purpurea. The sequence goes on from JAOWLH010000001.1 coordinate 8,148,968, forward strand.
ACGCAACAGCTCTCCAAAACAGGCAGCCAAAATGGGGACTGGATCTCCATTTACTAGAGAAGCACGTACTACTTCATATTTTGGCCCCAATTTCATCATAAATTGATCTCTTTGGCTGATCTTGTGCACTTATTATACTGCCAATATCTCTTCATCAGACATCTTGGCAGTAATTAGATTTGAGTAGTCATTCCACAATGTCATAAATCTTGAATAATACTCTTGAATGATAAGGTCTCCTTGAGTATAATTTCCAATACCCAGCTCCATCTGAAACCGTCTAGCATTTTTGTCTTGATTATAGACTTGTGTGAGATAATCCCACATAGCCTTTATTGATTTGTGAAGTCTTAAAGACAGAATTAACTGTGGCTCCATAGAACCAAGAATCCAAGACATGATTTATGCATCCTTTGTTGCCCATACTACCTTTGCATTAATTGAACTTTCACCATCTAAGTCCTCTTTCTCACCATCATCCACAGGACTCCTTAAGTCCTTTCCCTTGAGATAGATCTTAATTTGAAATGACCAAGCAACATAATTCTTGCTAGTAAATCTGACACAAATATTATTTGCCTTCTCCATATAGCCAAAACTCTAAACAACTATGTTTCTATGAATTTCTAAGAGAGTTACTCTGATACCATATTAGAAATGGTTCAAAATACTGGTTCAAATACCTTTTCCTCTGTTTATTCTTTCATATATAACATACAACACATTAATTACAACATAATCTATATATAGTAAGCTAGATCTAGGGGGTTGTTTTATGGTAATATAATCTTCCTATTTACTATTTTAATATACATTCTATACTAATTCAGATCTTTCATGATTTCATATTAATTGCCTTGCATTGCACTGGTGTAACTTTGCATTACTGCTGTTAACTTTCCTTTCTACTAACATTCTCAGCTACAACATTGAATACAATAGAAATTACAAAGTCAATGTGATCAACCTCATCTTTAAACTCTTCAAATTGTGACCCTTTGAATATTCTAGTTCAAGATTCATTGCTTTAAATTCTTCATCATCAGTCAGATTGTCACTAGACACCACAAGCGACAACATTATTATAGTAGTCAACTGGAAAGCTTAATTGTTGCATTGCTTTATACATGTAAGGAGTAAGCTCTAAAATGCAATCGATAAAAACACTTAACTAGGTAAAGTGCACTACATGAAATTTTTTGTCTATCCAATCTCATATTGTCCAAAAAAAAAAACTATTTCCATTAGAATTTCATTGAAAATATCAATAATCACACTCCATTTGTAAGGAGATACCTTTGGAAAAGTTGTTTGTGAAACTTTACAAAAAGACACCCAAGCATATCCAAAACCAGAGAATCACATTTGAGATCTAGCATTGCAAGATAGAGTTTGACCCTAACAATATTTTCAAATATCCAAGTATGCACACAAATCAATCTACTTGAAATATCAGAGGTATCTTGTAATACTTCTATAATAAGCTAAAAAATCTCCATCATCTAGCCATCACTATAAGGAGCATTTGGGTAAGATATTCTCAAAACCCAACACAAAAAACTAGCATCAAAAACTTCAACATCCATATTCAAGTTAGCTAAAAGTTCCTTAGACACTAACGCCTCTATGGCTGCACTTAATGCCCTCTCATGGAACTAGATCTAAATAGGTCCAGTTTCACTAATCCATTCACAAGTTGATCAAGCAATAAAGCCAGTCTATAGAAAATGAAAACATAAGAAGTGTATAATCAACTGCATACATATCTTCCTCTAACTCTCTATCCTTCAGATACATTTGCTTTAACCACACACTAAACTGCCATTATTTTCGTTTGAAAGTGTAGAAGAACTTTACCTCAAACCCCAAAAGTAAAGAAATCCAAGGAATTGAATTTTCAGCAAGTTGTTGAAGAAAGCTCACTATTGAACTCTTGTCTACTACAGAATGTTAATTGCCCTAAATTCCCTTTGAACATCAACCCACAACAGCAATCAGTCCCCTTCCTTCGACTTTGACATTTTGTTTTTTTAATTTGTAACATCATGTTACAACAATATCATAGTGTGTAGTGTTAAAAATTATTAGAATTTGCTAACAGATCGTGCCTCTTCCTTTCAACCTCACCCCCTCGTTTTTTTTAAATGGAAGAACAAGAACCCTAGATGGATTTCACAGTAGGCACCAAAGGAGAAGATCACCAAAAGATAGCTAATATCAAACAAAACCCAATTCACCAACAGGAGAAACATTCAATCTTGAAGGGACTAAACACTCAAAGGAAAAGATCTTGGATGAAAATTCAGTGTCTTTATTCTTTATTTCAATCAATAATAATACATTCTAAATAAATAATGTCTAGGTTCTTATTTATATGCACAAAACCAAACAAAATAGGAAAACCTAAGAAGTCTTGATCCAAGAAGGAAACTAGAATACCAATTTAATTACTAAATACTATTATTCATAAATTGTAAAATCTAGAATAATCATTAAATATTAAAATTCTTAAATGAGTATCAATAACCATTGTTGCCCTTCATCCTTCGTCAATATTGTTCCCAATAGTATGAGAATAGGTTGAGGCATGGCGTTGAATTTGGTGTCTTTTGAGAACCTTTACTTTCATTTTAAGCTAATTTTGCTGATATGTATGCGCAAAAATATGCCAATAAAATGCGCTTTCCGGTCCAAAAAATAAATAATTAAAAAGCCCCCCCCCCCATCTCACTCACATTTCTTGCTGTTGGGCTTTTAATGCTGGACTTAATTCACTATACCTGTACATCCACATTGCATGACATTACTTGACTTCCTTGATCTTTCTGTGTCCTTGAAGGATTTACAAAGATGGGAAAGTGATTCCTGTGAATAACTCTTTGGATTATGGAGGAAATTTTTCGCACATGATGGGATTTGATAGTCCTCAAATGCAAGAGCTTATGAGACTTTATGTTACTATCCATAGGTATATATTTTGTCTCATGGTAAGATGTGAAAGTGTTATTGTACTAGATTGCATGACATGCAATTGATCTTCCTATCATGGTATTTTTTTCTAAGTTCTTATAATGTGATGCAGGATCGCGAAGGTGGGATTGTCAGTGCCCATACTGGTCGGTCACCTGGTAAAGATTCGCACTTTCTGATTTTTTTTCATTTTTTTTGGGGGGTGGCGTATCGTGTCTGTTCTCTTGTGCTGTTAAATTCTGATGCATATGGTTTTCCTGAAATCAATGTTTGTGCTTTGTACAGGTTGCCAGTGCACTTTCAGATCCTTACCTTTCATTTGCAGCTGCATTGAATGGTTTAGCTGGGCCACTCCATGGCCTGCCAAATCAGGTATGCTATTCCAAGTCCCCTCTTTTTGATACAGCATCCTCTTTATTCTCTCTCACAAATTCTTTGCCACCATCCCTTTCTTCTTTCTTGTTGGGACTTTGCAGTAGGATTAACATCTTAGGTTGTTTAAAATACATGCATTATACCGACATCTTAGGTTGTTTCTTTCTTTGGATGCTATCATTTTACCCTTGACCTTTCTAATTGTTGACAAAAAGCTTGATTTCTAAAAATGCAACCTTAAAGTGATTGATCTCTTAGGTTATAAGGTATCTTTTAAATCATAGAAAAGGCTCCACCTGGACTCATGAGTGCTCTCTAGTTCTGATTGTTTTGGTATTGGTCACACGCATACTTGGCGTTCTACTTAGTTCAAACAGATTTGTAAACTAAAATGATTCTCTTGCTATCTGTGTTGGGTTTCACATTGGTTTGTAACTAAGAATATCACCAACATTGTAATCTATTACCGAAGGCAAGTTCCTTTGAATGCTAGCATTACCTTCTTTTTCCCATAAATGATTGTTATTGCTCATCAGAATGTTGCGGTTGCAGGAGGTTCTCCTTTGGATCAAAACTGTGGTAGAAGAGTGTGGAGAGAATATAACCACAGAACAACTAAAAGACCACGTTTGGAAAACATTAAATAGCGAAAGGTAATTTATAAAATGTAAATATTTTTTATTATTCTCACATTCAAACTTCACTGTAGCTTCTTTTATTGCTGTGTTTAATTCATATTTTCTCCTTTCACACTCCACCCTTGTTTTGCAGGCTGTTCCTGGATTTGGTCATGGAGTTTTGCGTAAAACTGATCCAAGATATACATGTCAAGGGGAGTTTGCGTTGAAGCATTTACCTGATGATCCACTGCTCCAGCTGGTTGTTACTCTTTACTGATTACATCATGACATGCCTTTTTATGACACATGGATAATTCTTTCTATAGCTAACCTAGTTTAGACCTGACCAGGTTTCTAAGCTTTATGAAGTTGTTCCTCCTATTCTTACTGAGTTGGGCAAGGCAAGTTGCTCATCCTTTGGCTTTATGCAGAAAGCATAAATGACATGTAATCATGTATATGTCTCTTAGGCAGTAAGAATATTTATTTGTATTTTGTCCATAGATCCAATTGGTAGTATATTTTGATGTTCCTGTCAAACTAATCATGGATTTTATGCTCCTTGGAGGTTAAAAACACATGGCCTAATGTTGATGCTCATAGCGGGGTGTTGCTGAACAGCTTGTTAGAGTATAATATAATCATATTATGTGGTCTCACCTAAAAGCTTGAGCATTTAGGTGAGATGGTTTCTTAACATGGTATCAGAGCCTTGTTGACCCAGTGGTCACGAGTTCGAATCTCATCACCCCCATTCTATTTGATAAAAAAATCAAGCACAAGATAATACGGGTCTGTGCAAATTTCAAGCCCAAAGAGCTTTCACTTGAGGGGGTATGTTAGAGTATAATATAATCATATTATAGGGCCTCATCTAACAGCTTGAGCTTTTAGGTGAGATGGTTCCTTAACACAATTATGGTTTAACTGAAGCTAGGTATTCCATCTATATTTCTTCAAGTACCAGACCTTTTCAATGGCAACTATATGACTTGGAGGAAAGACGACAATGCTCTTTAAAATTGCTTATTTATAGGTACTACACAGTACTATTCTGTGTATCAAGGAGTATTGGCATTTGCTCTCAGGTTTGTTCTACAGTCATTTTTGTTTTCTGTGATCCCGTGCCTTAATTTTTCTGAATCAGTTTTGTTCTTCCAGCTGATATAGGACCGAGCTCTTGGATTGCCACTAGAGAGGCCGAAAAGTGTTACGATGGGTTGGCTTGAGAATCACTGCAAGAAAGCAGCTTCATCCTGAGAACTGTTGAAGAATGCTCTATTGTTTACCTCAGTAATAACTGCTCATAAACATGAGATTTGTGTTGGATAAAGGAATGGTGTAGAGTTAACGAGCTCTATTGTGGTGAGATTTCCCAGAATTTCAAACTCTAGTATTGTTGAGTTTCTTCACAATTTTTTCAGTTGTAACTAGGCGTCATCCCCAAATTTTATTGTTCTATACCTCCTACGCTTAGCTTTTCAACATTAAATTCTCCACTAGCTGTTCGAGCTCTTGATCTGTTCGGATAAGTTGTGTGGTATACTTAATAGCATCTCTATTCACAGTTGCTCTGTGCTGTATAGAAACATAAATAAATGAGCTTGTGTGCTTGCTTACGCAGCCAGCCGTGTGGCTGACCGCTCAAACAAACGGGTCCTAAAGGTTAGAAAATCAATAATTAAGGTAACTTGGTGGAAGGATTTTTAATTAAATTCCTAAAGGTTTCGTAGTTTTCATTCAACTGCCCTCTTCCCTGGAGCTCAATGGCGAAGAAGATGAGCGTAGTGCCTTGCTGCTTATCAGATCAGAACATTATGTCTGTGCAAGTTCGAGATCAGGTAGTTCTTCCATGGAGGGCTTAATTTGTTGCTGCAGCTGCTTCATCATCTCTTCTAAACCAGGAAGACAAGAAAACCTAGAAATATAAATGAATCAAAAGTATAAGGAGAGAGGGATGGAGCTGCATGCAAGGAGTTTGGAGGTGGCGGCTGATTAACCTTCTCTCCCTGCTACGGTATTGGAGAAAATTAATGGGTATTCGAAGCTTATTACATGATCAGGTAGGATTTTGGACAAAAGATTCTGGTTTGGTTTAGAATCACAACGTGATAAGCCACCAAGAAGATCAGCTAGAGTTGCAGTTCCAAATCCAAGGTATCAGGAGTAATGGCCACGATCAGGAGTAATAGCCACGCAAGAAGAATCGTTACTTCGCAAGGAGAATCGTTACTTCAAATAAATTGCATTTAATTTCAATTTCCCATTAATGACAGTAGGTGTGAACCGTTACTGTCATCAGTTACTGTCTTTCAATTGTCTTTTAATTTTGTTGTTTGATTTTAATTATGTAACTAGCAGTAGAACAAGCTTCTGAAATTCTGAGATATAACTTCAGAAGATTGATGATAGCCGTTACTTTTATTGATGTATTTAAACCCTTGAAGATTAATGAGAAAGCAGCTTAATTTTCTTCAACAAACAACTTGTGGTCATTCTCGCCCAAAGTAGAAATTCGTCACTTGTCACAAAGGCAACTCAATTACAGAGTTGTATTTCCTTTGTCTGATTGGGACCTAACATTGGTATCAGAGCATGGGAACAAATAAGGAACGCATTGAGAATCTCGAAGCTGGATTGGGAGGCTTACAAAATAGCTTCAGCCAAATGGAAACTGGTGTTGCCGATAAACTACAGCACATTGAAGGCGTCCTCAACAAGTTCTCAGAATTACTCACAGCCAAACTCCCCACCACGTCCAATCCAACAAGAGGTAATGCATATAATGTGAGGGTAAACAGAATACCTTGGAGTGTGATATGCACACTTTCAAATCTTCTGCGACACTTCAATGGTTCCCCATTCGCCACCTTAACATTGAATGATTCTGTAGGAATCACGAGTAATTGCAACATATTCGCCATATTCTCGCTGATAAAACTATGGGTCGATCCACTATCAATGAGAACCACCATCTCATAGGGGCCAATCTGCGCTAAAATTCTCATTGTTTTATTTGTAGTCCATCCCGACAGCGCATGAAGTGAGATTTCCGGTTGGAAATCTGTTGAATCTTCCTGATTTTCATCCTCATAAAAATCACCGTAGCTTTCCAATAATAGAAGTTGTGGTCCTCTGCATTTGTGCCCAGCTGAAAATTTTTCGTCACAATTAAAACATAAACCTTGCGCTCGTCTTTTCTGCATTTCTCCCCAAGACAATCGCTTCATTGGTGGGGCTGTCTTGAATTTGTTTTGTGGCTGGTACTCTGTAAGTGTGCGATTGAATTTCATTGGTTGTTGATAGTCCGTGTTTGGTCTGTTGACAGACCGAATGGCTCTTCTTTGGTGGTTTAATTGCTCATCTCTCATTCTTGCCAAACTACTAGCTTCCTTTAGTGATTTCGGTTTGAACATCCTTATCCCATCTGCTATCTCTGGTTTGAGATCACCCATTAACGTCCCTACCAACGCCTTTTGTGGCCAGCCATGTACTCGGTTGCCCAATCGCTCAAATTCTTTTTGATATTCCCGCAGTGATCCTTCTTGCTTCACCTTCGATAGTGCTTCATCAAAATCCTCACATTCTGTAGGGCCAAATTGTGCCCACAATTCCTCCTGGAAAGTGTCCCATGTCACGACCTTTCCTTCTTCCTTATAAGACCTGCGCAACCATTGCCACCATTGATTTGCTTCACCTTGTAGATGGAATGAAGCAAGAGAGACCTTTTGTTGTTCAGTGGTGCCCTGAAATTCAAAGAATTGATCTACGCGTGTGAACCATTCCGTGGGGTCATCCCCAGAAAAACGAGGGCAAGGTAGTCAAAATCGTGAGCCAACTCGCAAAATCGTACGATTTTGCGAGTTGACTCCGAAAACCTGGTTGGATCGGAAAGAAAAATTGAAACCGGTCAAACTCGGTCAAACTCGTATCAAAATCGTTCAAAATCGTAGAAAAATCGTAGAATAATAATAATAATAAAAATAATAATATTTAATTATATTTAAATTCATTTTTTAAATTTAAATATAATTAAAAATAATATTTTTTGTACGGACATTTTACGATCTTTCTACGATTTTACGATCCGATCTTACGATCCGATTTTTCGGAGCCTTTTCCGATCCGTGTCAAAATCTCGATTTTGACTACCTTGAACGAGGGAACTCCAGGCTAGCTAATTTAGAAGAGAATAATGGTCTTCCTCCTTCTGGTAGCTCACGTGTTTCCTCTCGCATGCAAGTGCTTTGATTATGAATGGCCAAGAGTATTGATTAAAAAACCAATTATTGCTAACTTTATTGTTGATTTTTATTTTGTTTTGCACCAGCATAATCTTGAGTGCATGCTAAAAATCATAATTAATTTTGAGGCAAAATATAATTAGTATAAAATTAATACAAATCAGAAATGATGAATTATTAACCAACAAATCCTTGTTATTTAGCCCATTTCTTCATATAAATATTAATCTACGTGCAATGTTGATGTTTCTTTCAAAGAAACTAATTGATTGGCATTAATTTGAAAATAAATTTGTTTCAATGTTATTGTCATTAAATTTTTTAAGACCTTTTAAATATGTTGTTTTTGTACATGTCCAATGATTAAAAATAACCAAAGATAAGGTGATAACCCAATATTTTAAGGTCAAAGATGTCCATCTTTCAACACCTTTACATGAATAAAAGTCCTACAAGAATCTATCGTATTTTTATTAGTATTAATAATATATAAGAATTATTTATTCCACATACTAATAAGTAAAAAATATATATCACTCGATAAATGTTATTACAGCAAAATAACAAATTAACCCTCTCTCCACAAAAAAAAAAAAAAAAAAAAAAAAACAAGATTAATGAACTATAAATACCTCATGAATCCTTCATATGTCAGGTCTAAAATCTCTTCATTCTCAATATTTATAGTGTATACGAGCGGTATACCCACGCGATTCGGCGGATTTTTTTTTCTCTATGTAGAAAATTGATTGTTTCTATATGTATTGTATTTTATTATTTTAATATTTAGTTAGTATAATTATATTTAAGAATACTAATATGATTTTTTGTCTTTCAAAAAATCCAAAGTCATTTTTCCTCTCGCTCAATATATTTTTAGGCAATAATATTCAATAAATATCAGACATATTAGAAATAAAAATATTGTAATTTATTTTTAAAACATAAACTTAATTTTTTTGTGTGCTATAATTATTTATTTGTCGTCTAAAAAGAACAGTCTAATGGAAACGGGAAGTGACTTGTATATTTTTTAATTTAACTTGTAGATAATGCAGGTAAATTTGTCAATTTTTTTTTGAGATGTTTGTTTTTTTCCAATAATATTAGATCTAAAATATTAAAAATGTAAACATTGGAAATTCTTGTGAAGAAATAAACTTAAATAAAAGATTACAAAATTAAATTTTGAAGCCAATAATTTTTTTTATATAAGATTTATTAATCATATTATTATATTAAATATATTTAAGAAAACATGATATAAATTTCTGTCCTTCAAAAAATCTTAGGTCATTTTTCTTCTCTCTCAATATATTTTTCGGCGATACTATTCAATAAATATTCAAACATATAATTAGTTTTACATATTTTAATTTGACATAAATATACAAATATATAATTAATTTGACATAATTTCAATAATATATTTAATTTAAAGGATAATCTTAGGCTATTTTGTTCTCTCTGTATATATTCCCAGGCGATAATATTCAATAAATATTAGAATATATAATTGTTTTTTTTCTTTATGAGTTGTTTTTCTCTCCAGTAATATTAGATGTGAAACATTGTAAATAAAAATATTGAAATATGTTTTTAGAAATTTTTTTGTTAATATATGAAATATTAAAAACCAAAATATTGTGATTTTTTTTTAAGAAATAAATTTTAAGAAAAGAAGACAAAATTAAAATTTGAAGACAAATTTTTTTTATTATCCGATTTATTAATTATATCATTATATTAAATGTATTTAAGAATATTGATATTAATTTTTTTTATTGAAAAAATCCTAGGTCATGTTTTTTTCTCCCTATATTTATTCCTAGGCGATAATATTCATTAAATATTAGAACATATAATTAATGAAAGACTATAAATATTCTAGAAACTTTAAAAAAAGATAAAAAAAAAATTTAAAATAAAATTTAAAATTATCTTTGCTATCACTATCAAAACAATTAAAATTATTAAATTATCTGAAGAAAAAAAATTAACAAATGAATAAGTAAGAAAAATAATTAAATTATTATTGTTATTATTCATCATATTATTATATTAAATATATTTAAGAATACCGATATTAATTTTATTTGAAAGAAATCGTAGGTCTTTTTTTTTCTCTCTTTATATATTTTTAGGCGATAATATTAAACACATATACTTAGTGATCGAAATGTGAAGTGATTTTTATAGTTTTTTTCCCGCGCGATGCGGTGGGTTTTTGTTATTTATGTAGAAAATTGATTGTTTTTATATGTATTGTATTTTATTATTTTAATATTTAGTTAGTATAATTATATTTAAGAATACTGATATGAATTTTTGTCCTTCAAAAAATCCAAAGTCATTTTTCCTCTCTCTCAATATATTTTTAGGCAATAATATTCAATAAATATTAGACATATTAGAAATAAAAATATTGTAATTTCTTTTTAAAACATAAGCTTAATTTTTTTTGTGTGTGTTATAATTATTTATTTGCCGTCTAAAAAGAACAGTCTAATGGAAACGGGAAGTGACTTGTATATTTTTTAATTTGACTTGCAGATAATGCAGGTAAATTTGTAAAAAAAATAATTTTGAGATAATTTTTTTCCAATAATATTAGATCTAAAATATTAAAAATGAAAACATTGGAAATTCCGGTAAAGAAATAAACTTAAATAAAAGAGCAAAAAATTAAATTTTGAAGCCAATATCTTTTTTTATATAAGATTAATTAATCATATTATTATTTTAAATATATTTAAGAAAACATGATATAAATTTATGTCCTTCAAAAAATCTTAGGTCATTTTTCCTCTCTCTCAATATATTTTTAGGCGATAATATTTAATAAATATTCAAACATATAATTAGTTTTACACATTTTAATTTGACATAAATATACAAATATATAATTAATTTGACATAATTTCAATAATATATTTAATTTAAAGGATAATCTTAGGCTATTTTGCTCGCTCTCTATATATTCTCAGACGATAATATTCAATAAATATTAGCACATATAATTGTTTTTTTTCTTTATGAGTTGTTTTTTCTCCCTATTAATATTAGCTGTGACACATTGTAAATAAAAATATTGCAATATGTTTTTAGGAGTTTTTTTTTTTTAAGATATGAAATACTAAAAAGCAAAATATTTTGATTTTTTTTAAGAAATAAATTTTAAGAAAAGAAGACAAAATTAAAATCCGAAGACAATTTTTTTTTGTTATCTGATTTATTAATTATATCATTATATTAAATGTATTTAAGAATATTGATATTAATCTTTTTTATTGAAAAAATCCTAGGTCATGTTTTCTTCTCCCTATATTTATAACTAGACGATAATATTCAATAAATATTAGAACATATAGATAATGAAAGACTAAAAATATTGCAGAAACTTTAAACAAAGATAAAACAAAAAAATAAAATAAAATTTAAAATTATCTTTGTTATCACTATCAAAACAATTAAAATTATTAAATTATCTGGAGAAAAAAAAACTAACAAATGAATAAGCAAGAAAAATAATTAAATTATTATTAATATTATTATTATTATTATGTTAAGTACACTTATATATACATGGACAAAAGTAGGGATTATTCTTGAAATATAAAAAAATAAAAGTATAAGGGCTGAAATGAAAATCAAATATAAAGGGATTAAATTGAAAAATTAAAAGTCCAAGGGCTGAAATGGAAACCACATTTATTATCAATTTAAATCAAAGGACAAAACTGAAAAAATCAAAACTTGTGTACCGAATTTATTGAGCTATTTACAGCCAATCCGGAAATTAAAAGTAGGAGGACCGAACTGAAACTATATACTATACTGATTTTGAATTTAAGGACGCAATTGAAACAAATCAAAACTATTATAATTGCAATAAGGGCCAGAACAACAAATTCGGGCGTTCAGGGACTGAAATGAAGTTTGCCAAAAACATTGTTTCGCTGACGTCAGCTTGCGCAGGAGGAGAGAGAAATGAGAGGGAGAAATTCAAACGCCCATTTACACGTACCGGGAAACCACATGCATACACGCGCCGCCACATGTGGAAGAGAGCATGGTGAAACATCGTTCTAGACGGCGGTTGAGTATTTTCGAACGCCGTATGACATCGCACGTGCCGCCTAAAGCACGCGTGCACGCAAAAATAGACGGCGCGTGTTGGGACGCGCCAACAGTAACCCGTGGCAGAAAATAATAAAAAATTGGCTAATTATCGTTTCACCCCTCCCACCCTGCGCGTGATTTTGTCGTTTTGGAGGGCTACAACGGTCAATGCACTGTTAAAAGAAATATTAAAAAAAAAGAACCGCCCGGCCGAACCGGGCCGAACTGGGCCAGACCGACCCGGAATGGCCAATTACCTTGAAGCCCCTGAAACCGGCAGCGTTTTTTGTCTTTTTCGGGGGCTAATTTCGTTAATACATTGTTCAAAAATCAAAAAAAAAAAGGAGAACATACACCCGCGAAGCACCGGGTCAAACTGAATAGTGCACATGAGTCATGGTGAATAGTTCTCACTATTCCTTTCTCCGTTTTGTTTTAGGTATATTGATAATATTTTTAGAGTTTTTCTTTCTAAGCTATCATTGCACTTTTTATCCTCCTTTTTTTTTTTTACTTAAGCGTCAAAAAGTCTCTAAAACCACCAAATAAATCTTGTAAAGATACGACCCTTCAACTATCTTGGCCCATCAACCACCTTAGCCTATCAAGCACTATATACATATTACCAACTGCCTTGGTCACATAGAATGAATCAAGTTGCTTGAATCAAGAGATTAATCTATTATCTAACATTTGAGTTTTACTTCTAAGTTGCTTGCATATTTTAGGACATCATCGCTAACAATAAACAATATTTTCTCCATGTAGATCATTAAAAAAATACGGTATTTTCTTTTATGATCAAATTGACTTGAGTGCAGTTTTATTTTTCACAAATATAATTAATAAAAACATAAAGTGGTTAGCCAAAATGTGGAAGTGTCCAATCATTTACTTCACATATCCAATTTAGTCTATAATTATTTTTTATTTTTGTTTTTATCATGTTTTTAATCTTTTTTATTGATAATGCATTTTCATGTATCACCATTATATTTTATTTTATTTTTATATCAAATTTGATCTTCTTTCGTTTGATATATTTAAATTTTTCCATGAATTATATATTGTTTTAATTTTATCTCTCATCATTTAATTTCTATATTTTTTATTGTCAAACTTGATCCCTATTTTTTTGTGATGAATTTAATATATTCTTTTCAGATTACGTTTATCTTTTTTTGCTTTTTTGTTTTGTATGATTTTATCATTTATATTTTTTTTATTATTGAGCCACTACTTTAAAATGTTATCACAAGTTGATTTTGAGTTTCTTTTTTCAGGTCCTTTTATAAAATTAAATTAGTTGTAATTTTTTTTTTTATGAAAATGGTCTTCGTGCTTGTTTTTCACTTTTTTTCCTATAACATTATCCAAAAAAAAACCATAATCACATGTTTGGCGGGCTAATTTGGATTGACTCGGATTTTTTGTTGCTTTTTTTTAATGAGAATCATGTCTAGCATTTTTTACTAAAAATCTTCCTACGTTGTTTTCTTGGATTTAATGAGCCATGACTTTCCAATATTATCACAAGTTGATTTTGAGTTTCTTTTCTTAGGTCCTTTTATAAAATTAATTTATTTTTAATTTTATTTTTTAATATATAATTTTTATGAAATGGTCTTCATGCTTGTTTTTCACTTTTTTCCCTACAAGATTATCCAAGCAACATTCCCATGATAACATGTTTGGCGGGCTAATTCGGATTGACTCGGATATTTGTTGCTTTTTTACTGAGTATAATGTCTCTAACATTTTTTTACTAAGAATCTTCCTATGTTGTTTTCTTGGATTTACTTGACTTTCAAATGCTATCACAAGTAGATTTTGAGTTTTTTATCCAGGTCTTTTTATAGAAAAAAATAATTTTTTTCAATATTTAATTTTTATGAAAATGGTCTTCGTGCTTGTTTGTCACTTTTTTTCCTTATAAGATTATCCAAACCATGTACCCATGATCACATGTTTGGCGGGCTAATTCGGATTGACTTGGGTTATTTTTTTTACAGAGTATCATGTCTCTAACATTTTTTACTAAGAATCTTCCTACGTTGTTTTCTTGGATTTGCCTTCTACATGGGTAGTCTCTACATCATGACCATGATCATAAGTTTTCAAGGTTAACACTAGTTGACTTTGATTTTTGTATGTATTTTTAAAAAAAATTATTTCAACCTTTAACGTTTATTTTTTAAGAGTTGGTCTTTGTGATTATTTTATCACTTTTGTTTAAATAAGGCTATCCCAATCATGTTTCCATGATCCCAATGATAGCGAGTTAATCCTAGTTAACTCAAGTTTTTTTACTTATTGTTTCTTAGAGTATGTTCTTAGAAAGTTTCATGCCTTGGCATTCTATTATTGAGAATTTTGTTTTGTTGTTTTTTAGGTTTGATTTATGTGTGGGTAATCTTGGTCTCATGATCATGAGTTTTAAGAGTTAACATAGGTTGACTTTGTCTTTTAAAATATTTTTTTTATCTCATCCTTCAACATTTTCTTCCATAAAATATTGACATTTTTTAAGGTTTTTTAGTTTTATTTTTATGTTTTTTTAATTGACATTTTTTTATTTTCATCCTTTAGAATTAATTGATTATGACCAAGGCTTTATGATTTATCTTGGTTTGTTTTTTATGTGATTAGCTTGATTTCATAACCCATGTTGTGGATTTGACTAGTTAATTTGGTTCACTCTTTCCAAATCAAATTGATAGCTTGAGTTGTTTAATGCATCAGCAAAAATAAAGGTGGCTAGATCTTAAGATCATGAACAAATAAAGGTAACAAGGAGGTTCACCAATGGTGATGAGAGGCTCAACTGCCACCAGATAGAGGAGACCGAGGTGGTTCTTCTTATGATGGTAATGTTTTTAATGGTGTCACTTGGTGGTCGGGAGGTGCGTTGGAAAGGGCTGCAGGGCAGTGTTACCGATTACTGTGTTGTTGGCACTAGAGAAGAAGAACTCAGCTTACTGAGGGAGAACCCTCAGGTACCGAGGTGAAGCAAGGTGGTCGGCCGGCCACTGCTGGAGCTGGCAAGGGAGACGATCGAGCTGGTACTAGCTTGGAGCTACTACTAGGGGGGGGGGGGGGGAGTTCATGGCTATGGGTAACAGTGAAGATGGAGAGGGTTGCCAAGGGAGACAAGGTTGACGATGACCTGTCGGCGCTAGGGAAGAAGTCGTCGTTCTATTGGTGGTGCATTGTCACTGGTTTTTAGCCCGTCTATCCCTGTCGTGTTTTTTTGTTCGTTCCTCTCTTTTTCTCCTCTTTTCAGTGGTTTTATCTATAAATTACTCTCCTCCTTTTTTCCGGAATTATTTCATGCTCCCCTCTTCTTCACAGTGTTTCCTCTCGTTATTTATAGGCGAAGGAGGTATTGTGTAGTGATGGTTGTCTGCAGGGCCAGGGCATGGGGTTGATGTCTAAGGAAGTGTTTTGGACATGGTTGCAAAGTTGGTTGCAGGGCATGATTGCCTGTAATACCTCAACAGTTTTAAAAAAAAAATTGGAATAAATGGGTTGTAACAAAAAGGAGATTTTCTACGGGAAAACAGGTAAGAATGATTTTTTTTTCTTCAATTTTGGCTTCTGATTTCACCCAAAAAGTTTCATCATTGAAAATTCTAAACTTCTCAATTTAACCCAAATTAGGCTTCCAAACTTAATTTCTCACTAATTAAGCCCTTAATAAAATCTAAATTATTATTAAGTCCTTGCGCTTAATTAAATCCTTCAATTGGGCTCTGAATTAATCCCTAAACATAATTACATTTTAAATTGGCCAACGCTTAAATAACACTGAACCATAAAATATAATTATATTTTTTTACTTTATTTTGATGCATATTTATCCAATAATAAATTATTTTAGCATTGAATTTGCTTTTTCCTTCATTTTTGGGCATAAAAAAGTATGATCGGACTCTCGAAAACGTTCAAAATTTCCAGCTTGATTTTTCTGCCATCGTCAACCCTTTTTATATTTTTTTTTTTACTTTTGTTTTATTTTAGATAGAATTTGGTGGAATAACCCAGCAATGAGTTATGCAACTGATCCTAATTATAATTCCATTTTCACCATGATTAGAAAGGTGTGTGAAAGAGATAGGAGAAAAGCAAAACACTTCCTAGCAATAATGAAAAGACAAGTTAAAAATTAAAATAAAAGATGAATATAAATCAATATATTCAATCAATCAAAATAATATATTCACCTAGTTGTGTTTACTGAACTTGTTAGTTTAACTCAATAAAAGATAAATTTACACTCTAAAAAACTCATGAACTAAAAGATAATAACAAATAAAGTTGATTGGATAAATTCACAGCCTAAACAAAATATTATGCAAGGCCCAACTCATCAATAATATTATTCAAAAATATTTTTTATTATTTTTGACAAGTAAATTTTATTTGTATAAAATCGAAAAGAATTACAAATAAATTAAAATAATATTTTAAAAATCAAATACAAACAAAACAATTCTAAAAAAAAACTTATATTAAACAATGTGATGTAAAAATTGTGATGTAGGTCACAAAACCATAACAAACTCATACAGAAAAACTAAAGATAATCACAAAATCAATATTTTATTTTAAAAAAACTAATACAAAAGGATAAGATTGTATGAATCAGAATATTCAATAAATCTAATATCAAAAGATGAAACCTGAAAAAACAAATGAATTACATAAAAGGATCTAAAACAATTGAGGGTGAAAAAACATTAATTAGACAACAAATAATTTTTTTTATTTGAAGGGTTAAATTGAATTTAAAAATAACTAAAAATAATAAGGGCTAAATTAAAAAAAAAAAAAAAACTTTGTGAAGAATGAAATTGAAACCAAAAAACAAAAACTTCAACAAAAAAGCCAAGAAAAAAAATAAAGTTTTTTAAAATAAGTATCAAAATGAAAAACAAAACATTTGAGAAATTGTAATTGAAGTATTAAATTGAAAAAAAAAACTATAAAAGGAATAAGAAGAAAATGAGAAATTAAAAGAATGAGGACTGAAATTAAAAATAAAATAAATGATAAATTATAATTGGAGTAAATAGAAAGAAAAAAAAAACTTTGTTTAAAGAAGTTAGAATAAAATCAAAAATGAAAATAATAGGGATTGAAATTAAAAACAAAACAAACAAGAAAGTGTATATAAAGACTACATTGCAAAGCAAAAAACTTTTATAAAAGGAGAGAAGAAAATAAGAAATTAAAAGAATGAGAATTGAAATTGAAAAGAGGACAATGATATATTTTAGTTGTTGAAAGAGAGAAAAGGAGAAAAGAAAAAGAAAAGTGATTGCCGACGAAAATCTAACGACCATAAGCTATCACACGCGACTCTAAATGAAAGAGGAGACATTGGAGCATCCTAGGAGATGAAAGAAAGACTAGTTTGACCACTAGATGGTGTTAGATGCACCGCTTGAATGATGTGGTTGTCATCCACTCACTTGCATATACCATACATGAGCAAACAATGTTTTTCATTTTAAAAATAATAAATAGTACAAAAAAAAAATTAAAATGGCCCTCAATGACTTTGGAAACTATAGAAAATATATGGTTTAGAGTACAAAAATACCCTATCAATCAAGGTTTTTTTTTTTGTCTCATCCAAGATTAAGTTTGTATTTATATTGTACAATGACAATTAAAAAAAAACAGAAAAACCCTCATCTAACAGGCCACAAATTTATTTAATTTTAAGGATGAATAAGTATTTTAATTGCTAAGAAGTCTATGAAAAGTCAAGAAAGCTCTTTGTAAACAACCTTAAATTTTATTGATTTTGAGGGTCAAAAAGAATACTTTTATTGTGTAAAAATGTGAAAAGATGAATAAACCCTAAAGCAAAGCTTTAAAAATAAAAATAATTATTTTATTATAACACAAGACATATTTCACCGTGGATTCTATCCCAGTAAATGACCCAAGAAATTTATTGTATTGTTTAATAAAAAGTTATGAATTATATAATTTATATATAATTATATTAATCATTAACAATTTATTACTATGTGTATTCATTACCAATGATATATAATGACATTAATATCTTAAATATTTGTTAGAACAAGATCATTGATTTATGTGAGATTTATTTGCATAGTTTATAGATGTAACTAGTAAAGTTAATTGTCCGCACTACGTTGCGGGCTGAGCAAATATATTTTATATTTATTGGGATTGAAAAAATTAATAGATTTTGCAATTATAAAAATAAAATATAACTTTTATACATGCAAGGTTTGATATAATAAAACACATCAACACACCTTATTATAACAATAATAACATCGAAGGCTTAATATCTAAAAATATTATTACTATTATTGCTAAAATAATAAAAAATATTAAATTATTACGAGGAGAGAAAAAACTCAAAAACATCAATAAAAAAGGAACCAAGAAAAAAAACTAAAATTATTATTATTATTATTATTATTATTATTATTATTATTATGTGAATAATGCAAAAATAAATTCAATAGAAGAATAAAAAAACCAAAAACTTTAACAAAAGAACAAACAAAATAAAATTAAAAAATAAAAAGTATTAGCTAAAAAATCATGAAAAAAAAACTATTAAAAAATCAAAAGAAAAAACAAAAGAATTATCAATTTTTAAATGATTATAAATACAAACTAAAATTTAAAAATAATTTTTATTGAAAAAAATATTATCTCAACCGAAAGAATTGATATTAGAGACTTCATTAGTTAAACCTGTTGCAGACTGGAAACCGAAGAAAAAACTGCTATCAAATTAAACCTCATTAGTAATCAAACTGTTGCAGACTGCAAGCCGAAGAAAAAAGTAGTGTGATGGGCAATCCGACGATTCCAAGCCAAGGTCAATTAGCCTTCATACACTCTGACCTTTACGCTCAAATTGCTCAGAAATATGGACTGCCATGCCGTAGTTCATTGATGAACTCAGTTTCAAGGACTAAACAAATCCTTCATAAAACTCAACCTTTTTTTGGGCAAGCCAAGATAAAGATCCATAATTCTTTGGCATAACTACATTTTGTATCATATTTTTTCTACACCCAGTAGATGTGTGAAAGTCCTTCAATAGAAAAAATTAATAAAAAACAACCAAAAGAAAGAAAAATGTTTAAGTAGAAAAAGAAAAAAAAATTACAAGTAGGGAAAAAATAAGAAAAAACATGAGCATAGTCGGGGGGAAACAACAAAAACAAAGACGTAAGTGGGTGAAGAGAAAGCGTCTAGTCAGGGTCAAACCCTGACCTCCAGCTTAAAAAACTAAAACTCTATCCAATAAGCTACAGGCATTTCATTGTATCTTGTTGTATAAATATATATAAATACTAATAAAGCAGTGAATCGAATGAACCGAACAAAAAATTGAGTAATACTATTGTAATTCACAATGATTTGTCTCATAAACTACAGTAATTAAATTATGACCTCTTTTAATATATAGTATAATTTAATGAGGTGCTAAAATTTTGTATAGAAGAGTGAACACTTCTATGAAAAAAGAAAAAAAGGTCTGGTGAGTATCGAAGTATCCAATGATGAAGACCCTTTATGTGATGAGGTCCATAGAAGGTGCCATGAACACTCATGTCAGATGTATCCATTATATATATATATGAAATTAGTTTATTGACTAACACATTTAGTATTTGTTTGTTTTTGCATTTATAAATGTTTTAAAAAATTAATTTTTTTGTTTCAAATTAGTTTTCCTAGCAATTTTAAAACATTTTGATATACTAATATAAAAATAATTTAAAAAATATTATCTTAATATATTTTCAAATAAAAAATATTTTGAAAATCAATATTACTTATTCGGTCCAAATGAACTTAATGATCATGGTGTGAAAGATAAATCAGCACGACTCCACCTGTATGAATTCAAGTCAGTAAGACAGTTTTTGAATGCCGAGTTATCATGTCAAAAATGATGGAAAAAAACATGATTTTCTCATTCTGGTTCAGCCATGGCGATCAAATCTAATCTCCTTCCTCCCTAGATCTGCCTCGATGTCCCCTTATAGAGGAACAGTCATGACCCTAGCAGGGTACAATTCATTTTTTTTATAAATATAGATATTTTGATCAGCTTGCATGGATCTCAACTAATCTTATAAATTTTGAATGTAATGATCATGTAAGTCTCTAGTAACCATCACATTCACAATTATAGGTTTCAAACCTGAGATTATAAGAGAGACAGACTTAATCCAAAGCTTTTATAACTGGAACACTTAATAGATTGTTAAGGAGTACAAAATTCTTGTTTGAACACTTAATAGGTGGTTTAAAGGATCATCGGAAAAATCCTTAAGGTGACTTTTTTATAGGTACTGAGTGTCGGATTCATTCATATTTTAATCGATTTATTTATAAAATTCATCCATATTTGGAATTGTTTTGTTGTTGTATTTATTTTTATTTTTTTGAAAAAAACTCACCCTCCATAAAGTGTATTTTATAAGCTTAAATAAATGAATAAAACCTCGATTATGTCTTACTCTTATAAAAAATATACATCTCGAACTCAAGACCTATTTAGATAGCAATTTTTTTTATTATCACAACGTGCTTTCTGGTGAATTATTGTTGCATCTCATCGTGTAGCTGTTGAGCGAAACTTTTTAGCAGTTCCAGTTTTATTGTCCCAGCACAACATTGTTAAGCCATGAGAATACCTTGGATTTCTCATATTTACAAATGATTTTGTAATGTTTTTTTGTCTCTCTCAAAATGCATTGAGTTAAATTGTTTTTGTCAAATATAAATAGTTTAAGAAACTCACCGGCAGGACAAATCGCACCAAAATTCGGATATTTTTAAGACTCCGAAACAAATTGATTTTAAAAAAGTTTATTTTGTTTAAAATATTCATAATCCCTACAATATTTTCATCATCAATGTAATAATTATTTAATTAGCATGATAAGAATCACCATACCTTCCACTACTACCATTAATTTATATCTAAAAAATGATCTAAGCTCTTACTTCATGCTAATTACTTTTACGATAATCATTCTTCTAATTAAAGGGGTTAACCGGATAAGAATGAAGGGTTTCATGGAGTCAAAAGGTGATTTATTTTTGCAAATTTCAACGCCTTGCATGTTTTGCCTTTCACATTCTACATATCATCATCGCCTTTTACGTGTGCATCATGGCAGCATTGCACCATCTCCTGCGGGCCCATTTTCATCTCTAATTAGCTGAATAATTATCATTTTCACTTTTTATTGTTTTTCTTATTTAAAAAAAGAAAAAAAAGAAAATGATTTACAAACAAAATAATGTATTAATTATTAGTAGTAAAATGCGAGCTTCATGAATGATAAAAATATATATAAATGAGTGAGCATGCTCTACTTTGTATGAAAAAAATGGAAATAAAAGAGAATGTAAGCAACATGCTTTTCATTTTTCATTTCTCCCTCTCTCTTCTACTTTATTCCAATCACAAATGCAAATTAACTAGACAGAGAGAGATTGTTGGATCTGAAATTGAATTCTTGCTACCAAATGGTAAGTTTTCAACGAGGCCGGTTGCCTCTCTAATCATTATCCTCATGTCAAGAATCCACTCATGCAACTCCAAAAGGAATATAAAAGGCCAAATGCTTTCTTAGTGTGATTGGATAAGCATGCTAGCTAAGAATTATTCTTACAAAAATAGGTGCCCGTCGATGCACATTGATAAAGATAAAGCACGAAAGTAAAAGCTAATATATATCCTAGTTTTGGGTGGTTGGAAATCTTGATTTGCTGACTATAATATTGTCATGCAATTAATGGTCAAACATATAAGAAATAATTATGAATATATAACTCAATGACTTTCCGAATCATTTCCTGAAAATTTGAATTATATATGAACAATTAAAAAATCATCTCGTTTAAAAATTTAACTTATTAGGTGATGTCTCAAGATATGATTTATATTATTCTTTAATATACCATCTCAAGTAAAAATACTTTGAGCTTGAAACCCGCACAGACTCATACTACCTTGTGTTTATTTTTTATCAAATAGAATGAGAATAGTGAAATTCAAAGTCATAACTAGTAAATCAACAAGGTTTTAATATAATTTATATTATTCTCTATCGTGAATCGAGAACTTCTCTAATATTTCATCTTGCTGGTTTTTTCTCTAATTTTATATCGTATATATATATATATATATATATATATATATATCATGATGGCGAGATTAGCGGATAGCTCTCTTGGCTTGGGCGAGTCGACAGAAGCTCTTTCACATGGATGTGGGCATAAATCAGGTGGTGGTCCTTGGGGAGAACGACAAGCATAATGAGCAGGTCGTTTTTGTTCATTAGGTTTGCTTCCCACATGATCCAAAAGAAGGTCATGGGAGACGCCATTAGTGCCTTTTCTTTCCTATCAATTCATGATTCCAATATTTGAAATGGCCGTTGAAAGAGAGCCCCCCACGTACTCATGAAACTTTACCTAGGAAATTACTTACCTCCACCATATAAATAAGATAAACCCTAGCCATATTCCTCCATTCTCCAATACTAACTCGGTCAATCACAATCTTTTCTTTTCTTTTTGTGATGGGGGGGTGATGGTGGTCAATCACAATCTTTGAAATGTCTATAAAGCAATACACCCACGAAAAATAAATTGATAAGATATTGGAGTAGATATTATATATTCGAGATACATCATGGGTGTTTCCCATGGAAATAAATAAAGGTAAAAGGTATTTGTCATTTTCGTGTATATAAATAAACTTTATTAAAGGGTTGCTTATGAAATCATCAAGGGAGACGACGGACACAAAACGTAGCTCAAATCATTGGATGACATGAAACTTGTCCTTTTTCACCCCATAATTCCCAACAAGGATTCGGAAGTGGGTCCATGGAAGGCTAAGAACACCATAATTAAACCATAATCTTTGCTTACCATCTGCGATGAGGTTCGTGAAAAAATCCCACGAGTTGTTGTCTCAAAACGCAAGAAAATAAGATTTAAAAATCTATCCATGTTTATGGAATTGATTGAGAATTTACAAACAACGATGTGTTAAAGAATCATCTCATCTAAAAGTTTAAACTGTTACGTTAGGCTTCAGAATATAATTTATATTATTCTCTAACACACGCCCTCAATTGAAAGTCCTTTGCACTTGAAACTTGCACGGACCCATATTACCTTGTGCTTGATTTTTATCAAATAAAATAGGGGTGGTAAGATTCGAACTCGTGACCGCTAAATCAACAAAGCTCTAATACCATGTTAAGGAACTATCTCATCTAAAAACTTAAACTATTTGGTAAGATTCTAAAGTATGATTTATATTCCTTAACACAGTAACCATGAACTCTCAACAAGCAATTAACCTTAAAGGCAAAAAAATCTATGAGGGTTAACTCAAGAAGGGAGCTCACCAAATGTTAGCCGAAGAAGACGTAGAGATGCGAAAGTGAACCCATTAAACTAGGTAAAGTCCAACACCAATATAATTGTAAAATGACTAAAACTTAAGCAATCAAATAAAAAAATTCTCAAAATAATTCATGTGAGAAAAAGCAAAAGAAAAGGAGTTGATGGAGCTTATGTGATAATTGATGTGAAACAATATCACACACCAATATGGATTCATAATCCAAACCAATATGGATTCATAATACAATAAATTATTATTAATTCCATATAAATCATATTCCTCATCAAAATATAAAATCAACAATAAATAATCGATACTCAACTATTTTTTCATTATTTATTCAATTTATACTTATTCAACCAAAGTTACTGTATTTTAATTATCATCATTTCCCCCCAAATTCTCGACTTAATAATAAAATTGAAAAATATAAATGGTATGTATTAAAATACCCATTATTTCTTCAATTATAACACACCTAAGTTGTAAAATTAAACTCAATTTCATTAAATTACAAATAAACTCAATTTCTCTATTCCATCGCAATTTTCATCTGGAAAAAATGTTTTGATATTTTCATCATAAATTATCGATTAAATATTCTCCATTAGTGTTTTCGTTGCTATTTGTTATTTTTATAATAGTGAGATTAACAACCCAAAAAATCACAAATTTGATCATGTTGATCATTCCTTTCTTTGTTGTCAAGTCAAATAAGCTCTCTAAGCTCTCTAATATATCTATTTTCATTAAATAACCTAGACAATAAGAATTCACAATCCAATAACTAATTATCAATTCCACTTAAATTCCATTTTTTCATCAAACTATGAACAACACAATATAAAATTAATAGAAAGTAACTAGGACCTAACTAAGTATCCATCATTTATTCAATTCAAAATTATTTAACCTAAATTAATAAATTTTAATTATTATCAAATCCATAAAAATCAAATTTCCCTAAATTTCCAACTTAACAATAAAACTAACAAAATATAAATAGTACCCATTAAATTACCCATCATATTTCCAATTACAACACATCTAAGTTACAAAATCAAACTCAATTTTATTATATGAAAAATAAAAACAACTTCCCCTAAATCCTAAACAAACCCTAATATGCAAATCAGACATTAATAAAATAAAATTATCTAGGGAAGAGAAGTAAATCACTTAAATATACAAGCCAACTCAAATACTATAAAAAAATCAATAAATTAACCTAAAACATAAATAAATTAAAAGAAGAAGAAGAAGAAGAAGAAAATAGGTTTGCTTATTTGATATAAGGAAGGTTCACATAAAATAGAATCAAGAGAGGGAAGCTAACACTATTGATGGATATAAGTCAATATTGATGGCATGGGTGATTGGATTTGTGAGGAGGGTAACTAAATTTGCTAGAAAACATATAGTGAGGTAAGGTTGCTATTTTTTGACAAAGGAATTGGGAGGTGAGGGGAAAAAGAGTTGTCAAATTCATGATTTAAATTTGCCAATTTTTTTTATATATATAATTCCATTAACATTGCTAACATGTCAAATTACCAATGGAATTGTTGATAAGATCTTAATTTATCAAAAACAATTATTTAGCTACTCATGCTTAAGAGATTAAACATCAAATTTGTAGAAAAAAATAAAAATAAAAATAAAAGAATTAAATGAAACTTGACCATGGTGGTTTTATAAAGGTTTTGCCTCTTTATTTTTCACTTGCGTTCTCCTGTTTTTCTTTTTTTTCTTTATGAGAGTGGCTTTCATAATTATCTCTAAGAAGTACATGTCCAAGTTGAATTAAACAAATAGCCATCCTTATCTATTTTCAAATCCTAAGCTTCACATAAGACTACATTATTGAGCCAGTAAAATAACTTTACGTGACTTAAATAATTTAATCAACAAATAGATAATATGGAGATTAAGTCCTTATATTTTTCATTTAGATTCTGTCTAACCTATATATTAAAAGATAGAATTTGGGCTTTAAACTATCTTCTTTGAGATCTAATTAGCATAAATTAAGCATAAAATTCCTTTAAAAAGTAATCACAATCTAAAATAATGCACTTATAGAAAAATCTTTATGTTTATTTCCATCTAAAACACCTACAAACATAAAAGAATAAAAAAAAAGAATCAAGAAATGCATAAAGAAATTAATTATAAAAAATGTAAAATTCAACACTTATTAGCTAGAAAAGACATTAAGAAATAAACATGTCGTTCAAATGATAGATTTGTCATTTGTTAATGCTTTACAGCCAAGGCATTTTTGCTTGATTCTATGCCCTGGCATGTATTTTTATTTTACTCATTTTTAAATACGCTATCGCTATCTCTCTCTCTATGTATACATATTATGAATTAATTTTTAAGAAATTAATTTTTAAGAAATTTTGGTTTTTCATTTTATTAAATTAATAAAGGAAAAATAATAAATTTGTTATAATTAAAAATGAATGAACTAAAGTAAATTATTTTTTTATATAAATTAAATAAGATTAATCAACCAATAAGAAGAATATATTTTTTCCTGATGGAGTTTTTAACATTATGAAAGAAAATGAATACTATTTTTAAAAAAATAATATAATAATCTAAATATATAAAATATAGAGAAAATGAAAATTTTCATGTTCTAAAAAGAGTTAGATTTTATGGAAATGAAAATAATGAGAAAATGAAAACGAAAATAATTTTGGTTAGATTTATTCCCTAATAATGAGAAAAATAGGGAATAAATTTTAACAAAAATAGGCATTTGAAATTATATTATCATCTTGTATTTTATTCGAGTTACTTTTGTAATAATAATAAAAAAGAATTTCCCAATAAAGTGAAAATGATAATTTCTTGATGGTATTACATATTAAATGTAAAAATATGCTTCTTATTTTTTTATATTTTATTATGTTTTGTTTCTCATCAATCAAATTTTTACAACTATCAAATATAATTTGATCTGGTGTCTTCTATCTTATTTATCTTTATCTCTTATATCCAAAAATAATAATAAATATCCTCTTAAAAATACATATTCATCAATAAAACATCCACTCCCTCATAATTTTTGGTCCTATAATTTTCTTTATATCTCCATTATTTATTTTTAATCAGCCCTCAAGCCATCGATCCCTTGAATAATCGATGTGGTTTGAATAAAATCATCAAAAGCAGCAGACACAAAATCTACACTTTCTTAACGCACGCCTTAATCCACTCCCACAAAACCTACCACACATTAATCAATCAGCACATCGAAATTCATCGTATCTAATTAAAGGGAGGAATTCTATATTCCTATTAATCAAAATTTAGTTCCGTATTAATTATACCTGAAAATGAAAGGAAAAACAAGAGAGAAAAAACCATTCCCTTAACATATATAATTCTTTTTCTTATTGTATTTTTTTTCTCGGATTCCCACTACAAAATCGAGAAAGAAGCAGAGAGAAAACCCCGTATAATTATAATCCCTTCCAAAAAAAAAAAACCAATTCCAATCAAGAAACGAAATCAACCTATCAAGATTATCTCAAGAAGCCTTGTATATATGTACACATCAAAACAGAGGCAATCACGCTTTGGGCTGGTGGGGGTGAGTTTGTGTGTGGGAAAATGGATAGAACCTTGGTCTAGAACTGCTAAGGGATAACCCCGTGGTTTTAGAAGTGGGATCGGTGGTATGGTTCTGGTTATTGGCTGTGGCGGTGGTGGTGGTTGCATTAGTTGCTGCGGCAGAGGTGGCGGCGGTGGCAACTCGTTCACAGGAAGGGCACATGGTGAGAGTAGTGGCTGGGAGTTGCATGTAAAATGGATTTGAAGTCTTTAAAGCCCTTAATTCTTGAAGCTCCTTGTTTAGTCTTCTGTTCTCCTCTGTTAATGTCTCACAACATCTCTTCAAGTACTCACAGTCCACTTCAGTTTGCTTCAGTTTAGTCCTGCAAATAAAAGCATGTTAAGTGTCAGATTAAAACTAGTAGTTGCTTTATTAAAAATCCAAGCCAATAATTAATTAACTAATTACCTTGCTCTTCTATTTTGAAACCAGACTTCAACTTGGCGAGGGCGAAGATTAAGCTCCTTAGCAAGCGCAAGCTTTTGTTTCTACACCATGATATTTAATTAAAGAAAGAAAGTAGCTAATCAAGATGGAGAAACACAAAAAAAGGTATTGATTCTCTTACAGGAGTGAGGGTATTGTGTTCCTTGAAGCTTTCTTCAAGAAAAGCAGACTGTTCCTTAGAGAGCCTGAGTTTCTTTCTGGCACTACCATTCTCATCTTCATCGCTGGCTCTAGAAGAAGCTCTCTCAGCCTGTTCAGCTTCTGTATTGGATCCGCTTCCACCTTTACTACTGTAAATGCAAAAATCCATTTGAAAAGAAGAGGTTGCACTGTTCGGCGGTGAGGATGAAAGGGTAGCCCCATCTTGATCAGCCTGATCTTCATGTACCATAGCAGCAGAGAATCTATTCACATCAAACCCTCTTGACATGTTACCTGAAGACCCAGATTCAAAATTAATCCCTGCAAAACATCAAAAAATATATCAAGAAAGCAAAAGGTTTGTGAGGAGGACAGTTCGTTGAGATGTCTGGTTCAGAACCAGATAACAAGATAGAAAACAAAAGGGAAAAAATGGTTTTGGGTACCATTATCAGAGGGCAAAGTGAGGGAGGTGTTCTGGTTACGAGGGACAGGGGTGTTAGGGAGAAGATCAAGCTGGACAGGTGGATCAGTGCTCGTATCTGCAGTCTTGCTGGCTTGTATTGCTGCTGTTCTTGTGTTTGTATTGTCAGAGCTGTTATGATCATCAATAAGTTTGTGATCTTCGTCTTCTTGCAGAGTGTGAATTGATAAGCCCATGCAAGACCCAAAAGTGAGTTTGCTGCTGAGCTGTGTAGATTTCTCCATGAACCCTAATGGTTTTGAGGTTGCAGCAGCAGCAGCAGCAGCATCTCCTAAGCTTAACCCAAGCTCCATCTCTCTTTTATTTTGCATGAATGAAGAGAATAAGAGAGGACAGAGCTTCGAGGAAGAGTCTTTATAGAGCCTTTAGCCTTTGCTAATAATTGCCTCCCTGCTATAGCATGTGAATCGGCCATGATTAAAATATATGTTCAGTATTATTAAAACAATTATTATTATTGATTTCATTTTTACTGAAATAAAATGATGTGATGTATTTATTTTCTTAACATAAAATATTTGTTTCTTGGATAATATTTTATAATCATTTCAAAAACAAGTTTCAATTCTAAAAATTAACATCCTGGTAATTTTAATAATAATATACAAGGCTAGCATGCTATCCCGAAAATCTTACCAGTCCATCCTTGAAACCCTCCCGTCCAAATGTCTTTTCTAATTTTGGTTTCAAATTAAATAATGTAAAGATTGATCTTATATGACTCACTCCATTGAACAGTTCTAAAAATAATTTAAGATGATATTTTTTTTAATAAAATTATATTTAAAAATCAAGTATATTATATGTTAAACTATTTAATTTTTATGAAAATAAATATTAATTATTGAATAAAAAACTAGACACGTGACCTTACATGTCGTTTGTGACAAGCCCAAACAACATGGAGGTTCTAGGCCATGAGGGGGTCTATTTGGAATGATTTGAAGTTAACTCATTTTAGCCTACTCCAAATAGCCTAGATGCACGATGTTTGAGCTTGCCCTAAGACGACCTGGCTAAAAACAATTGTACCATCAATATATATGATAAAACTTCCTGTAAATAAAATTATGAATAAAATGTATTCACTAAACAATTATTATTGACAACAGCAAATAAAAAATATCTAAAACCATCAGAATAATTTAATTTAAAAAACACTTTGAAATGCGATGTGAAAGAGTTCGTAATATAAATGATAGGTCGGAGTGACATGTGTGCCTTTTCCACCAAGAACTACATGATGATTGATTTATTTTGAATTTTAACATTTACATCTGTCCACAAACTCTACATTATCATTGTAGAGAAATTAATACGATGACGTATTCGATAAAGACGAATACACCTGTATAAAGAGATGAAGGGAAAAAGAAAAGGCATGACGCAGCACCGTTTGAATTTCATATTCATGGCACTGCACTGTGTTGTGGCATCCTTGTTTTAAATGCCATGCCATTGCATGCATCACCCCCCCGCACAGCCTCCTATTTGGAATTAAATACAGACCCGACAGAAATATATAATAATTGCTGTGTGGGGGTTTATTCATGAGCACATGATGAAGATACATATTTTTTATTTCTTTCTATACAGATTAAGAGAATACTGTGAGATCCCTCGCACCATGCTCAGGCAAAAATGACAGAAAGAACGTACACAACAAAAGAACTGCATGCTCAAGCTGACTTGGGAATAGTACGAACATTAGCATGAAAATGAATCGTGAAAAGACATGACAGCAAGTGTATACGACGAAGTCCAAAGATATTGAGTGGAGTCGAAGCCTCTGTGCTGACAGAATTCACACAGTAATCTCCTGCCTGAGTATTACAGTTTCTTCTGATGAGGTTAAGTTTATGCTCCTGCTGTCATGCGATGCCACGCAGCAATAATTATTATATGAGCTTTAAGCAGCTATGTCTCCCTGGTATCATTGTGTTCCCTTCAATCAACAGCAATAATTAATGGCAAACTAAGAATTGCCCATTTATTATTCTTATTTCGATCGATGATCGTCACATGATGCCCCCCTCAGCCCTACATGAAATCACAGTGACCACATCGAAGCATCCGTCGTAAGAGCCTGTGTTCGCTGTATGTTTTTTTTTTCTTTCAAGGTCAGATTCTAAGCTTTGGTGGAGTACTCTAGTAGAATGCCTAAGACGTTTTGAGCAAGCAAACATCACATGATGTAGGGCGCCTTATTAGATTTTGGAGTTTGACTTTGCATGTGGAACACCGATACGATCGAGTTCCACATGAATCATAGTCCTTGCTCTCGAGGATCACGCCTGCATGATAGAAGTTGCACGACGCATCCCTTGCAAACCATGCATGCGAGATGTTTTAAATAATCTCAGTGTGGGTGATGCTATTCACGCCCCTTAGATTTCCTTGCACAGCATGGTTTTTGTAATGGATAGTGTTCAGATTATCTTAGGGCCGGGTATAATTTCATGAAATCATTGGATTAATTCATATTTCAAAGAGAGCAAAAGGTTTTTGATACCTCCTTTCCTTTTCTTGACGAAGAAATAGATATCGAAAGCTTAACCAGGCCATTTCAGTAGATATCCAAACAGATTCTGATGCTGAAGCACTTGACAGTAGAGAAACAATGAATCAAGGAGTCTTGTCTTTTCATCAGGTAGGGCAAGCAGTCGATAAATATATGTAGCAAGCCACAGTACAATGATTGATTAAAGCAGGAAGCTGGTGTGATTAACACAAGGAGAGACTGACTCGCCAACTAACAAGAACGTACACTTGGGCTTTAATGCCACGATCATGGACACGTGTGGTGAATCGATGGGGTGAGTTGGATACCCACCCACCTGGAAGTTTGAACCGTTAGCCCGTTAGGAGATTAACGGGTTGAATCAAAAAAATGGAAGAGGAAGAGTGGTTTTACCCTTTTTGCATACCCAACAACTCCTTTCGCCCGATGGTGAAACTGATGTGACTTGTTTATCTACTCCTAGGTCGGATTAAAGACCTGACCTAATTTAGCAGCTAATAAACTTTTTGATTTGAGGTTTAACTCGAGTTGGGTAAATAAATAAATAAATTAGAATAATATCTTTCTTTTCTTAAAAAATCAAAACTCAAATTCGGATATCAACCTATTTGATTTCAATCTGAGCTTTAGAGATGAATCTACCCAAATGGAGTCTTCTAGCTATACTTTTACATGGTCAAAAGCCATTCAAGTTTATCTTTTGAAGTTGGACTATATCTTAAGCTATTTTTTGGGGGGGGGGGGGGGGGTGGTTCTCCAATTATTAATGTCTAAAATATATTTGGACTACTTCGATATAGTATATACTAGATTATTGTATATTGCAAGTCAGGTAAAAAAAATCTAGTGTTTTTCTATGATTAGCATCTAAAAAAAACTATATGGGTGTTATGACCTATTCAACTTGGAAGGTTAAAAAACTAAGTCAAACAACCAATAAAAACATAATTTGCTTTCAAAAAAATTAAGATAATATTTTAATATATATATATATATATATATATATATATATATATATATATATATATATATATATATATATATATTAAGATGACAATTTATTGAATCGACCCCGACCAACCGAATTTAACTTAATAGATTCACAACCTTGATCACGAGACCATGATAACCACGACAAAAAGCAAATTAAAATAAATTATGAAGTATAATTTACAATCAACTCAAAGTTGAATGATAAGAGTTTCTTTTAAAAAAATCAATTAGAAAAATAGCATGATTATACCAGATTTACCTGTTAAACTCATGAGTTGGATTATAACATCAGGATAACACAACAAAAAATAAATCAAAATAAATTATAAAACTCAATTGATAATAATCTAATGTTGAATGATTGAATTGAAAATCAATTGAAAAAAATAACTTGAGTCAATATGGGTTAACCCACCAAACTCATATCTCTGTCATGAGATAAAGATAACCTCATAGAAAGCATATTAAAAAAAAAAAAAACTCAAGTCAATATGGATTAACATACCACACTCGTAACTTGAGTTATAAGGCTATGATAACCCTATAGAAAGCAAATCAATATAAATTATGAAGCATGATCCTTATCAAATTAGATGTTGAAGGATAAATAAAAAATCATAACTCGATTTAAAAAAAGACAAAAAAAAATAACCCGATTCTACCTAGGTTTACTCGCTAAACGCGTGACTCGGTATATGAAACCTGGATAATCTTCATAAAAGCAAACCAAAATAAATCAGCCTAAGAAATCAATTTAAAAAAAGTCAACTGGGTCAACCGGTCAAACCCATAACACCATATCTTTTAATATTTTGTTAATTAATCATGTGCCTTTCAAAAGCTAAATCAATAATTATATATACTAGTAATTTTTAAAAATGTTTTTTGACACTAAACAAAGATTGAGCCGGCAAATTAAGTTGAAAATGCTTATTAAAATATATAATCACATCATATAAGTGGCTCTTCAAAAGTCTTTTTATTTAGTTATGCATAAACAAATTATTTCTTGTAATAAAAGTAATTATCTCAGCTCTACTAGAAAAAATGCAAACCAAGGAGTTGAATATGTAGATCATACCCTTGGGAATGAGGCTGAATTAGCACAAGATTTTTTATCACTTCCAAGTGGTCTAATTACAAGACTTAGAGCCAAACGTTTCAAGAAAGCACTAAATGGGTTAATCCAGGAGATTTCGGCTAATTCTAAAAAGACCAAGATGGGCTCAAATAATAATCAAGGCTTAGTACACATCATCAAATCAATTGAAAAGGTTACTAAATATTCAAAAACATTTCAACATGATCTATCCATCAAATGGCATGAATTTAATGAGTTCCAAGGATATTAAATAAGGAAATGATTTTTTTCTTGAATGTTTATATTAAATACATTGAATTTAGTCATTTAGAATTTATACGGTAGCCTCTAGAAGTCTAAGAGACCTAAAACATGGGGACTTGTTTACGTTACTGTTTGAGTGTTTTAAAGCTTTAGTTATGACTTTTCGTATTCTTGGAGGGTTGTTCCAAGTATATAGATGGGTATTTCAAAATAAATAAAGAGATCATGTTTTCAGAAAATTATCATTATTGCGAGGTCTTGTGTTCTTCTTAGTTCTTAAAAGAACTCCTAGAACTTATCAAGTTAATTTTGTGGCATTCAAACAACCAAACTTATCACCTTGATTGTTGAGAAATTCTCAGGTTTTCTGGGTGTGGCGTTTCAATCCTTCGTGGTCTTGGTTTTCATTTTGTTAGGTGTTGGGTCAAGGCTCAATCGATCTTGTCTATCCAATCTTGGGATTCTAAACCATCATTGTTATTGGGTTTCATCACAATTGTTGATGGAGTTCATATCAAGAAAGAAAATCTAGTAATATCCCTTCTTTTGTTATCAACATATGTTTTTCAATTATTATTTTCATGGGTTCTTATATGTTAAAATTTATAAGCAATTAAAATAGATGATTAATTTTATAAGCAGTTAAAATATGTTACCTAATTAATATAGATGATTAATTTTTTCTTCATTTCACTTCACGATAATGATTATTTTTAAAATAGATTATCAGAATTATAAATGAAAGTTTTAATAAAAATAAGAAGATAAAACATATTTTGATATTCTTTGTAAGAATGTATTATAAAATACAATAATGATATATTGATCATATGATGTCATGATAAAATTATCAAAACAATTTAAAAAAAAATTATTATGGTTATTAAATTAAAATCTTTTGATATTTTTAAAGGCTTATCTTGTTTGGTGAACAAAATCCTCATTACATTATTATTGAGAATTTAAGCTCAAGAAATAATAGAAACACAATAACTTTTTTTATAAATGCATTAGCTATTAGAAACAATGTAAAGAATTTCATACTTTAAAAGAAAAAAAAAATCTTACAACCAAGGATATTTGTGTATTTTCTAATTAATTATAATTAATAGACTGATTGAGGTCTATTTGGATTTATAACATATCTTAAAAACAATGTAAAGACATTCATACCCTTAAAAAAATTACAACCAGGGGTATTTGCGTGTGTTTTTAGGTTGTTTATTTGTAATTAACATGATGGATCGATGACAGCTTGGTCTTTTTATTAACTTAAGCATTGATATAAAAAATTATCGTGTGTGCAAGGCACGACCAATAAGTGGGGAATGCTATTGCTTTTAAAAAACATGTGCAACATCGCTTTATGTCTAAAAACTACATTTCAGGGCAGTATTGGAAGTCTCCCACCATGTTTTTTCCAATTATATCACGTGTGTTGCCATTAAAGAAGTGGTTAGGCTCCGGTGAGCATTTTTCTCCCCCTACCTATTTTCTCTCTTATTCTTATAAGAAAATAAATATTTTTTTTATTTGTTTTTTATATCCAAAATTATTTAGTTATTTTATTTAAATGAGACTCAAACAAACTATAAAAAAAAGGGTCTTAAAAACAAAAACTTTGAGTCTACACTAATAGGCTCTTCTTTGGCTAAAAAAGGATAGGAAAGATTGTGTGTCTAATTTTAAAAAAAAAAGTTTGTCACATGCCTAACTTTTTTTTAAAAAAAAAAAAACAACTATTAGTTGACAAGTCATCTAGTTAAACTCCAACCATCTTAGGTGGTGGAAAGTCTTGCTTACAACTTGTTCTGTCTAGAAAACATATCTTTAATAATATTTTTACTTGATAACACCATAGAGACTTTAATAAACTTATTTATATCTTTAAATCATAAAAAAGTTAGAAAAATGAAAAATAAACCTTAAAAAAGAATGATCCTTGATTTAATTTTTTTTCTCTAGTACGATGAATGCCAAAAAGACACTCAATAGAACATGCTCACAACTTTTTTGTCACTTAAATTAGGCTAATTAATAACTTTCTCTCTTTTCTTTTGTTTCAATGACTTTCTCTTTTGTCTCTCAAACCTAGGGAGTAAAAAGATGAAAACAATGAAGTTTTGGATCAAAACTAAAATCTTAAAAACTAAAAGGATGGAAAAGAATTCAAAGGAAAGTAAATGGACCAGAAATAACTTTTTTGTGGCAATTTGTAATTGGCCACTTGAATTTTTAATGTTTTTCATTTTGATCTTTTATTTTTTAAATATATGTTTGTGTAATAAATTAGAAAATTTTAGTCTTTAATTTGACTATAAAAAATATATAATAAGAAAGAAAAAAAAATTGATGATAAGTAAATTAAAAAAAAAATATTCTTGTCCACAATAAAATATGAGAGATTTAGTTACGAGAGAAAAGGCCACTCATTTTTTTAATGAAATTAATTAAATGTAAGTCAGGCGAATAATAATTATTATGGTTATTTAAATTAAAATTTTATGATATTCTTAAAGGCTTTTCTTGTTTGGTGAAGGAAATGTTCATTACATTATTGTTGAGAATTTCAATTCAAGAAATAATAGAAACACAATAACTTTTTTTATAAATGCATTAACTAAATGAATACGATTTATTTAATATTTGATGGGAAAATAATTTTGATTTTTATTTGTGTAGTTTTTGTATTGAGTTTTTTCTCCAATCTCGTCTCCACCGTTTGGTAATTATTCTTTTATTTAAAAAAAAATCAATTTTGTTATTAAACATTGAGATATTTTATAATCAAGCTTCATAGTTTTATTAAGTTAGCTTTCATTGAGGTTATCTGAGCTCATTTTTTAAATTTATATATTAAATATTATTTAAATTAATCAAGTTTATTAAATCTATATCAGAGTTTTGTTTCGAACATTTGCATTGCTTAGCTATTGTTTTTCAACATACTGTGATCCCTATCTAGTTATTACTATTATTAAAAGGTCAAAACATATTTTTCTATAATATATTTTTCACTTGAAGAATTACTTTCTCAGAACCTAATCATTATTTAATAATGTTTACCTGCTCGTGAAACATAACACTATTAATTGTATAAAATGGGATGGTTTGAAGATATCTAATGGTAGAATTTTCCCGCTACATTCCAATGGGGTATGTCATGTGGTAAAAAATTTAATATTTATAGATTTCGAGTTAAAGTTAATCCAAATCTAAAAAGAACATAAAAAAAATTATGTTTTTCTCGAATTCATACAGCAAAAAGTCCAACTACCTCCCTCCTTTTATCTTCCAGCAAGACCTGGCGCCATGTCAGGTTCCTCCTGGTCCACCGAGGCAACATTCAGTGGACTGAGAGGAGGTGGTCTCAACTTTGGGAGTCAAAGCAATAATTGAAGTCAGACAGTGAGCGCAGGTGAAAGGACAGGCTTTAATGATGATAATTGAAAGTTGGTGACCGGCATTTCCCGGTTTATTTGCGGTGGCATGGCAACATTCGTCCTTCTTTTGGGATCATCATCGCAATTACTTGACTGCCCACAGTATGCTGTTTTAAATAAAATGATTTTATTTAGATTATATTGTTTTCAAAACAACAATTACAAATGAGAATATGTCCATACAAAGCTATTTCGATAATATCGAAAAAAATCTTTATTCAATAGCTAAAAAAATTTATATATCTGTTATGTTTAATAAATTTATTTATTAAAATTATTTTGTAATATAAATTGATATGCACACAAAATTTATTTAATAAAAAATATATAAAAAAAACCAATATATTTAAAGAAATAATTTATATTTAAAAAGGATAAAAATGAAATAACATAGAATATCAATTAATTAAAGGCATTGATAACAAAATGAAAAAAAGAAAGTCATGAGCCGGAATGAAAAATAGTATATTATCAACCTCGATTGAAGGATGATATTAAAAGTAAAAAATTACAAGAATAAAATTAAATTGAAAATATAGATACATGATAAAAAAAAATACATTTGAACATATAGAAGTTTTTCAATGTGTTTTCTTACATAAAAGTAAATTGACAATTTTATGCACCTATGTAATTAGATATATTACACATCATTCTGTAAAACAAGAAAAACAAATCATGAATGATAAATAAAAATAAAATTTGAAAGATTAATAAAAAAAATTCAAATATTTGATATAGCAACATGCGTCATTTACTTGGTTGTATTCAATTTATTTATTTATTAAAAGTAATTCAAAATATAAATTGATACACACACAAAACTTATTAAATAAAATAAAAAATATTATCCAAGGCTACACAAACTAAAAATATTATAAAATACACACACACACACACACACACACACAAATGAAACACACTACCTTCTAAAAAATAAAACATACTTACGATAATTAAAAAAAATGAAAGAAAATCACACAAAACGGGTATTAACTATATATATATATATATATATATATATATATATATATATATAAAGAAATATTAAAAAAATAAAAAAGATATTATTATTAAAAAATCATTTTATGTTAAATGAGATCATACATTGTTTGGCATAGAAAGTTAACCAAGTGCATTTCCAATCAAGAAACCAACCTACTTATGGGCCTATTTAGGGTCTATTTGGTATTGCAACAACTAATGTGGTTGAGGTTAAAAAATCAGTTTTATAGGAAGAACATTTAGTTGATGTTCATAGCTAAACTTGAAGTGTTTAGTTAAAACTACGGTTGAATTTAAGGTTTAATGAAAAATAGTTTTGTGTGTTTTGTTACTATATTTTTCATATTACTAAAAAAAATTACTTTAAAAAAACATTCATTTTCTTTCAAGTATTTTCTTCAAGATTTCTCAAATAAATTAGAATAGAAAATTTTACTTGAACAACAAAAATGGAATAGACAGAACAATTTTATTCTTAAATGTAATATCTTCTTAAGAAAAAAGTATATAGACCGTTAGAATTGAGGAGACCTGTTAAATTTATTACATAAATACAAGTTGATTGTTTATATGTGCATTGACTATTTGGTATTGCAAGTGGTGTCGTTTTGAAATCACATGTTTTCATTCTAATCATGATTTTATTTCTGTATTTTTTCTTAATTAATATTATTTTTAATATTAATACTCTTTCCATTTCAATTTTATTCTCCTAAAATATTCAATAATTTATAAAATGGTTATAGTTTAATAGTAATTATTTTTCAGTGTTTTTTATTTAAAAATATATGAAAATAATATTTTTTACACAATAATAATAATTTTAGTGATTATTTTTTTATATTTATTTCCATGCTTGCACTTCTATTACAACTTTTGTTTTTTATTTTTATTTTTCAGGAAAATTTAATATTTTTAATTGTTTAAACAAGAATAGCAATGATAATAATAATGATTTATTATAGTAATTGCAGTCCTTATTGTATTAATAATTATGATTATTGTTCTAACGGTAACAATAACTCATAAAATAATATCAATAATAGCAAATTTTATTATAACCCGGACAATTATAAAATGCACGCATACACTTCCTGTTCATCGCGTGTAGATTCATTTCTCTTCCCACCGAAGACCGGTGACAAATGCAGAAGATTTTGCTAAGCAGGGATTCGAGCGAGAGGAAATGAGACTCGACCCGACCCAGTAGCGAGAGGAAATGAGACTCGACCCGACCCAGTAGCGAGAGGAAATGATAATATCTACATATCAAAATAATATGAAAACACCAAAAAATAATTTAAAATAAAACTATTTTTTTTTTCAAATTTTATCAAAAATACTTTTTCAAATTTTATCAAAAATACTTTTTCAATAGATGATCCTCATGTTCTTTTTTATCAAAACGTTTTTAACAGAATAAACTCATTTTTCTCATGTTTGTTTTTTGCAAAATATATCTAATATTTATTTTTAATCAAATAATCTAATGTCTACAATGATATATTTTATTGTTTTTGGTATAAACCACGCGGTGTCCTAGACACTGGTCCAGACTAATCCACGTTCGCACCGGGTGGGCCCCGAAGGGGTGAAAGTGCTCCTCAAATAGTCAGCTCCATACAAGAGTAGGGATTGAACCCCTGACCTCTCTTAAAGGACGAGAGCGCCCTCACCAATCACGCTAGAACCCATTGGATATATATTTTATTGTTAAGTGGACGTACCATGATGTGAGCACACGGGCCAATGAGAGAGTAGTGCGAGTCATTTTTATTATGAGTTTTCACGCCTGTGGGCCCCATCCAGGGAAGGTTAGGGTTGGCGGCAAAAGGAGAGGGGACAGGTGATCATGTGAAGGGGACAGGTCCCACCATTTCCAATCATTAGCAAAGCATCCCGTACCCTGTCTCTATATTCATTTTTCTTTTTTCTTTTTTCTTTTCTTTTTATAGAGCAAAAGACGGTGTTTTTTTCCCCTTTTTCTTTTTAATTTGTTGCTGATTAATTAATAATATTAATAATTGAAATTTTACTCGTTCATATATCTTCTTCGCATCCAAAAAATATCTCATTGAAGGGAAGTGTATTTTCAAGGATTGTCGACTACAATTTTGACCACTTAATAGTAGTTATTACGTGCGTGATTGTTGTTGTCATGCTCCCTCCCCTTCTCTTCATGCCTTTTTAGATGGTAATAGTAAAGTAACGTGGTGCTTCTAGAACCTGTTTATTAATTATTATTATTATTATTTTAAAAAATATATTAAATTATTATTTATTTTTAAAATTTATTTCTGATATTAACTATATAAAATAATTTAAAACAATAAAAAATTGAAAACACTTTTTCACAGTAAAAATAAACATGTTATTAGGCCCATCTCTCTTCCATTATTTATCATGGATATTCATGAATATCATTGGATTTATCTTGGTTCCATAACTATATTTAACCTAACTTTCGACGTCTTACAAATTATAAATCTTACACTTTTGAATGTTAATAGCGTGGACCTTCTTGTCTCCATTGGGTGCTCTTCAATGGTCTAAAAAATAACAACATGGGCCAACTCACCATGTCGGCATCAGCTGCTGTCCTGTGACAACGCGCGCGTACAGCACACAGTCAATCCTCGTCGGAGCATCCCTCTCTCTCTCTCTCACACTCATTATTTTTCCTACTCGCCTTGCTGCTTAGATAATCAAATTGATATGGGCATTAACGCAAGACAAAAACTAGAGTATCGTCGAGGCTAGGGTTCATTACCTGCATCAAAAGTCACAGTAAGCTTTTTGATAGAGAGCAGCAAATGCCAATCATTGATCTCTCTGCCATATTCAATTCCCACTCATTAAAGTTTTCAAGAATCAAGAAAACAGCCTCGACATGTTTCATCTTCCACTAGGGTTTGTACGAAGTGACATGGAAGAGAGAAAATGGACTGGACATGGGCACCTCCAACGTAGCCAATCATTAAACTTGAAGAATCAACTGGCCGGTGTGACTGGAAAATATAAATAGAGATTCCATTTTGTCATGGAGGGGCACAAAAACAATGGGGCATCATATCACAGGAATGTTCATTCTTGCTTAGCTCTTCTTTTTTTTCAACATTATAAGCATCACTTTTAACATTGCTGCGAGGGCGGATCTTGCTGTGGCTTTCACCGCAACCGGAACCGGAACCGTTAGCTAGCTATGATTCTTAAGATATGGTCGTGGTGTTTGTGAAAATATTTTGATAATCTGCTTTTGGTTCCAAAAACAAAAAAGTTTCCACACTTCTACCGAAAAACCCAAAGCCAAACATTAAAAAGCCGGAAGCCATAGTTCTTCGAATGAGCTATTATTAAGGAACAGTTAGTGATTCATAATAATATTAAAGATCGTCTTGGCATGCGGATGGTACCAGAGTAAACTGGACAGGATAAGAAAGGAAAAACCCATCTGACTGAAGAAGGTAAGGTAGCAGACAATTAATGTAGGACAAGACAACATAGTCTCTCACAAACAAGTTAGGATAAAACTGTAAGACCACCCTGTTACGCGTCCACCAGAGTCCAATATCAGTAAATTACTCTTGCCCAGTTCTGCTTGCTATTGCTACAATGAATATAAATGGGAAGAGGTAAAGATGCGATATTATTGTTATGCATGCAAGGAGGGATGTCTCGAAACAGACGCCGCTCTCTAGGGTTGGTTCAACCATAACCATTGTCTAAGTACATTCTCATTAAGAATTTAGGAGATAAATCCTTTTCTTTTTTATCATTGTCAGTCATCCCTACCCTCCTATCGTCTCACCACCACCATCACTAGCCTCGTCATCAGTTACCTGTAACTGGGTCCACACGTGCAAGTTGCTACAGACACAGACAAGGTTTAGAAGAAAACTCCTGCCTCAAACTGTTGTCATTTCCCCAGCTGGCAGAGCTTGTAGGGTTCCGCCTGTTCTTTTCTTTGCTTGCATGGAAAATGAAGGGATGGTTAGAGGCATGCATGACCAGACAGCTCATACAAGGCACGTTTAAGCTAAATATTAAAAACTTTTCTGTATGAAATCATTCTATTTACTCACGTAAGCAAGAAGCCATCCTTTGGTGAATATATTGTTAACAGAGACACAAATGCAGCAAGATCATTAGAGACAAAAAAAAAATCATATATGCTATGAAGCCTACGGGTTTTATGAAATGATGAGTACTTGATGATCAGACC
Source organism: Salix purpurea (assembly GCA_027405865.1). Classification (NCBI taxonomy): domain Eukaryota; kingdom Viridiplantae; phylum Streptophyta; class Magnoliopsida; order Malpighiales; family Salicaceae; genus Salix; species Salix purpurea. Next base: position 8,190,977 of record JAOWLH010000001.1, read on the forward strand.
ATGATCAGGGAGTTCGATATGGCATGCATCATCACATCATGACTTGTATAGTTAATTGAAGACAAACCTACTGCAAGTGTTAAATTAAAAATCTTAAATTAATCATCCAGCTAGGATCTCATGAAATGATGATTGTGAATATTTTGCAATCAATGATAGTCTGATATCAGGCAGACCAGAAAAATTGTAATGGTACTGAGCAATAATGCTAATAAAATTGTCTGGTTTGACCCTATCATAATCATAATTGCCCTGGAAAACGAAGCATAGCATATGTTAGAGCAAGGCATCATAGCAGGACAGCTATGTTGGGCTTGGTGGACCAATTCCGATCCCAACACACATGCTAAACCTGTCCAAACACTTTGATAGGAAACTCATGATAACAGGTGGTAAAACCAATCAAACAAAGAATTTTCATCACCTTTCAAAAGGATAGGTGCACCTTTGACTTAATTCTTGATACAAACCCTTTTTACACACCTAACAGTACCTCTCTTGTATAATCCACCAGCGAAGTAGCATGCGTTTAGGTTCACTTAAAGTTATTGAGAAGCATAGTATGTGCTAGGAACATCTCTTCACCACTATACTTGATCATTTCATAAGACACTCAACTCAATGCAATCAAATCTGATTATTCATGCCCTCTTTATTCCAAGAGATTATCAATGAATTGACAACTAGAGGTAGGAGATTCAAACTTGAGCACTTGTAAAATCACATTATAAGACCAAAGGAAACCGGAATAAATTCTTCAAATCCACATTATAAGCAAGAATGCCAATCCTATTCTCAAAGTTGCATGCACAGACAAGATCAAGGCTTAATATGAAGCATTTTTACCTCTCTGCCCCCAAAACAAATGGTATAATGGTATGTGGGCTGTCATTGCTTCAAGCTGGTTAACAATAACTTATACCTGCAACAATTTAAATCATCGGTAAAGTGACAACCTGACACAGATGAAAACACAAACGAGAAGAAAAGCAAAAATAAGAAGAGAATTAAAGCTGTTTTGGGGTTTCACATGAGAACCTCGACTTGAAATTTTATTACTCGATAATTTTTTAATCAAAACTAAATATTACAACACTTTTAAGTTGTTTATATACTAAACAAAGCTGAAAAAATAATAAGAGTTCTAAATCAAATTGAAAAAATAATCCTAAATTAACTAGGAAAATATGGTAAATCCTGAATAATAACTTTTGGGTTTTATTTTAAAGCCTTCCTAAACTGAGGTGGCTACAAAATTTCAACCTTGTAGCAAATAAAGCGTATAGAATCTTCTAACAAAATTTCAGTTGAAATCAACTATCAGATCAAAAATTACGCCCGTTAATATAAGGTTGCACTATGGAAAAAGCTCTCCTGCATCACAACCAGAAGAAAAAAAGCCCATAAACATTGCAACACTAAGTGAAAGATTAAACCAGTTCTAAGAAAGGATGGAGGGCTTCTGCAATTTTCAGTCACTTGTTTTATAATAGAATTTGACAACATCTTGAGCATCAATAAAAATCCAAACAAACCTAATCATTAACCAAAGCCAAACACGCATGCATCACAAAGAATAGAATGATCACTTTTCTTTTATTACATGTGTTTTTCTAGCAACAAAGAAATTTCTCCGTTCTGTTATAAGAAATTAGAGAATGATTCATTTTAATTACAATAAATCAAGGAATAAAAGTCAAATGAGCAGGATTTTCCACTAAATTTGTTGTCAGATAAAATTCCTCTACACCAGCAGAGAATGCATTTTGTGACACACAAAGATTATAAGAGAACAAATAGTTGATGGGAAAACAATTAAAATGCCAACTTTTTTCTTTTAAGTTTGAGTGTTCTAATATTTAAATTGTCTGATAGCTTGTCAAATTTACCCTCCTTTTTAGAAAGCTGGTTCCTGTGAAATTAGAACTTGATACATGGTGTTTGTGGATGGGACAAAACAGTCATTTTTAGCTTGAGTTAGAAGAGTTTAAATAGGTCTCAACTGATCATTAATTAGCTGGTTTATGGTCTGACAACCCTAAACCTTGCTTTCCATTCTGTTTTGCTGTGTTCTTAAATTTGCTTGCCCTCAAAGTGTAGCTTATTTCATGACGTCTTGTCTGCCTACAGTTAATGTTTTTTTTCTGGTTTTAGATCTAACCCTTTATACTCCCTTTTTTATGCTCTGTCAATTAACTTTTATTACCAAAAATAGAACATGGTTCTGGATAATGCAACAATAACATGCAAGGAAGAACAAAATCTAAATTCATTTTGCATTTCGAGACATTTAATTGATAGATAAAAAACAACTTTCTACAGATCATGAACATATCCTGACATTACTCAAAAGCAACAAAGGACATTAGCATTATCAAGCATTTCAAGAAAACTACAATCACTCTTCAAGTCCATACCCGTGGACACCAAATGAGTTTTGAAGCAATCGAGAATTTTTTTTTTTACTTAAGAATTCAAAACAAAAAATATGCTGGTTAACAGCCAACGGACATAACATCTTAACATGCATGAGTAAATAGTAAATGATAAATCATCATATAACCATTTTTGCTTGCCAGGCATGATATCCTGGGTCTTGGTCAGCACAAATGAGATAAGTGATTTATTTCAATAAGCATGAAATGAGTGGTCAATGATAAATCTTCACAAAACCATTGTTGCAAGCGAGACCTTAACATCATGGGTCTTTGTTAAGGTCAACAAAAAGATATCAGAAATACAAAATAGCAGGGAAGCAAAAATACTCAAAAAGGAAATTGACAACCAGATAAAACTATTGAACAAGTACATTGTATATAACTAGAGGCAAAGAGAACCAAATAAATCTTTCACTAAGAGTTCATAAACTTACCAGTTAAATGGCTGATCTCTGCATTATAGAACACCATACTTTGCAATCAAGGATGACACTGAGTACTTCAGTAAGAAAACACAAGAATTACCAATGAAACAGCCAAATAAAAAATAAAATAAAAAACTATAGCAGCACCAGTGTACACACTGGTAGTGTTATCCTGATATTTTGCTTAGATTGAAATATGCAGGCAATAAATGAATTGGTGAACACGGCCTTCATAAACAAAGATGTATTGGTTTTCAACAACACAACTGAATCACAGTACTCAGACAAGGAACATGTTATCAATTTAGCCCTTATTTCTATGGCTACATCAGTTCAACCTTCTCCTTCTATGCTCACGGTTATGTCCATTATCTGCATCTGAAACTCTGGAAACTTCAATTCTTCTCCTGGAAGATGAAGGATTTGTTTGTAAGCTAATGTCCACCTCTGAAAGCCTAGAAACTAGATTTCTTCTACTAGAAGATGATGAAATTGGCGCTGTAGAATTGCTTTCAATAAGATTACCCATGCTACGGCTTTCAAATTGTGAGGCAATGGCAGCATCATCAGGCCTGGAAGACGAAGCAGAATGAGGCAGCATTGAATCAGCATCAGCAACTGTATCCAGGTTCTGGCTGTCGGGTTGAATAACAGCAGCAATGCTTGAAAATGAATCTCTATCAGCAGGACGTGAAGACTGTTGATGGTTTCTTCTCCCACCATGATTGTGCAAAACTGCTTCAAGGTCCTCAACTAATCTTTCTGCAGATTCCACTGCAGAATTCATTGCAGAATTCACTGCAGATGAAAAGGAGGACAGTGAAGCTGCTCCTTGAAACAATAACCTTGAAACTTGAACAGAATGGTTGTGCCGGCTGACCTCTGCCCCTGTGGAAGGCAGTGCCTGAGAAGTACTGACTTGATTTGCCAAGAAACTGGTTCTCTCAGATTCAAGAGGTGTATCTTCAAGATCATCTGATCGAGGTATCTCCCCCATTGCAATGAGCACATTGCCAAAATGCCGCATCCTTTCTTCAATTGAAGAAGAAAATACACCGCGATTAATGAGTTGCTGCCTCATACTCTCAACTCTTTGTGCAGAAGGTCTAGGAGGAACCTTCAAGCCAGACTCCTTCGACTTGAGCTTGTTGTTATCATTAGTGTTGCCGTTGCCATAAATTGGAATAATGCTTGTGTCTGCAACCTCTTCCATACACACAAGGCATTCCTTCACATTTGAGTAGACATACGACAGCTGATAGAAGCATGACCAACAAAACAGGTGTCCACAACAAGTTAATATAGGATCTTGTGCCATATCAAGGCATATGTTACAATCAAATACACTCCTATCACTTCTGGCCTCCTTACCATTCTCATTCCTGCCTAATGCTTTAGCTAACAAATAGGCACTGTTCCTTTTGCCAAATTTATTCATCTCATCTCTCCTTTCTTCAGTAGCAACACTAGCCTCCCCAATAAGCAGTCCACCTTCACTGCGAACATTAATGGTAGCTGGTTCCACAGAAATACCCCCCGTTTGAGGGGTGATGTGACTTTGTCTCCATCTCTGTCGTTGTCTAGCCCTGAAAGTAACTGCTTCAAGCTGCCTGATACGTTCTTCTAAAAGACCATTGGTGGTTTCCAATTCATTCCACATAGTTGCGAGTCCCAACAGCGAGTCGTTGGAGGAGTATAAAGGTTCTTCGTTCAAATCAAGATCCATTATTCCTTGTCAAAATTTTAAGACACTCTGATTCAAAACTCTTTTTACAGGAACACAAACCAAAGTGTCTAAAAAATTCTTATACCCTTCCCTACAAAGAACAATAAAAACAGTCTCGTAACTCATCCAGGTAAAAACTACCATTTGCATGAAAAGAAAAGAGAAAACCCCTTCTACCCATAAACTGAAATTTCCCATCATCTTAAACTAACTGGGAGAACTAACTGAGATAATTATCAGTCTCTAAATCAGTAAATTAGAGGGGGGAATCCAAACTCTACTAAAACTGAACCCTCCCTACATACTCAAAAAAAAAAACTAAAAATTGAAAGTTCTCTCCTTTTCATTCTTCAATCTCTTTTTGAGGAAAGAAAGAGAGACCCGTTAACGTAATGAGCCACGATATTAATATTAATCAAGAAACTGAAAAGAAAAGGATGAAAGAAAAGAATAAGAACCTGTTTGAAGCAGAGATCATCTCATGTCTTCTTCGTCATACAAGATTCATTGATACAATCATTCTGTAGCATCAATGAAAGTTAAAGCAAGCGGAGGTGATTATTTATGGGATTTATTGACAGGTGCTTGGTTTCGTGCATGGTCAAGGTTAGATGGGTATAAATGGTGGCGTTTTGTGCACTGACCTTGAGTGGTGATTGGAGTTGTGACGAAGAAGTACCAGGTCAAGGAGCTTTGGTCCGGTTGGATTGGATTGGATTGGATTCTTTTGGCAGCTAATAAACTCTTTGGTGGCTCTATTTTATCTAACTTTTCATTTTGGTCTATGTACTTTAATTCGTTTCTCTTTTTTATAAAAATATAATTTCATTCATACGGATGATAATATATAATCATTATATTTTTATTTTTTGTACAAAGATAACGAATGTAAGAATCAAATTCAATCGAGTAAAGATTGACTCGAGACCGCCAGCAATTTTACTCTTATAAAAACTGACATTATTTTTAGTTAATTTCATTTTTTATTCTCCTATTAAAAAAAGTGGGATTCAATATGGTTCTTCATTGCTCAAATAAACCGTGAAACACCTCATTTTATTTAATCCTCTTATTTATCCTTTTATTTTCAATGGAATGTTTTTCTGTTTTGAGATTAAATTGCAAATTATAATGGAAAGACAGACTAAAAGAACAAGAAATTAAGGGTGTGTTTGGCATTGTTTTTGCTTTTGCGATTGAGGTTGAAAAAAAACAGTTTCAAAAAAAGCGCTTCTACTGTGGTTCAAAATAAGCAGTGAAGTGTTTGGTTAAAACTGTGGTTGAGTTGGAGGTTGAAAAAAAACAGTTTTGGGTGTTTGGTTACCAAGCTTTTCATATTGCTTTTAACTTGTGAAATTACTTTAAAGGGTATATATTTATATGTATATAATTTTTTAAAATATTGTAAATTTAATAATTATAATAATATAATGTAATTAATAATTCATGAAAAAACAAATATTATTTTTTATTCTCCCATCAAACTACTTGCAATTTCATCACGAACAGATATTTCCCTTCAATTAGGACTGATCTGTATCTACACATTTTTTTTAGTTTTTTTAAATATATATTTAAAAAATGGTTGGGCTGAGGGCAGCCCAACCAAATTGGGCCTAAGCCCAACTTTGCTGGACTTGGGCTGGGCCGAGTGCAGCCCAGCCTAAGTCCAGCTTCGAAGTAAAACGGTGTGCTGCACTGTGCGTCTTCTTCGCGCGAAAGTGCAGCGCACCCCTGTGCACATGAATTATTTCACGTGCACAGTGGCTTCCGACCGACCACGACGAGAGCTTCAACGGAGGATACCTACGAGTAGAGGAGGCCGAGGTGGTTCTTCCTGTGATGGTGGCGTCTTAAATGGTGGTCTATGGTGGTGGCGTCTTAAATGGTGGCCGGAGGCAGCGTTGGAAGGTGGCGGTACTGTTCACCGACCACGACGAGAGATTCAACGGAGGATACCGACGGGTAGAGGAGGTCGAGGTGGTTCTTCCTGTGGTGGTTTCATAGAGAGAGAGAGAGAGAGAGAGCCATGCACAGATCATTTTTTTTTTAATTATCAAACATGGATTTGTCAAGGGCAACTGCACAGAAGTTTTGCATGTAAATTTTTCACAGTTTTGCATTCTCACATTTTTGCATGAAAATGGATTTGTATCGTCGTTTCAATAAGCACGAATCGCAGATAAAAAAGCATCAATTTTCAGCTTTTTTTGGATCGGCGTTTTGGTTAAAATTTGGTGTGGGTCCCACACAAAAAAGTGCCTTTTGACATTAACCAAACGACAAATTGTGGTGCGATCTATGACAAACACGCACTAAATATAAAACACAGAATTTTTCAATTTTCATGACAATCTTTGTTTTTACTCTAAAAATTAATTATATTAATTTTTGGTCCCTAAATTTAAAAGATGAGAAAGAAAGTAGTGAGAAAACCATGTGAGAGAGAGTAAAAGTTATTGAATGTCATGATTCTAGCAAATCATAATGCTCAAGGTTGATGTTAAATTGTTCCATTCATCAAAAGAAAATTAATAATAATAATTTTTTAGGGTCCAAATTTTGGACATAGATTTTTTGATTGACAATGTAATCGAAAAATGTTACAATAGGTGGCATATTGTATAGTTTTAGAAAACAAAATAAAAAAAATAGAAGTGGAAGATTTGTTGTTGGCTCATATGAAAAAAAAAGGAAGATAAAAATTGCAATCTATGCTTCTTTTTTATTATTATTTCTTCAAAAAATGAATTAATTTATATATTTTTTTTAGTTACATGATATTTTAAAGAGCTTAGTTTGATTTCTTACAAAATATCTTCTCTTATATTTTACATGAATCAATTGTATTTGAATGAGGTTTTCATAAAAATAGAAATGATTTTTTTTTTGGATAACGTGGAAACCACATGACCCGGAAAACGCACTTCGTGGGCCCAGAGCATGTGTAAACCCCCGGCTGTCCCAGGCTCTTACAGGGGATCTCGAAAGATTGGTTGTCGAGGCTCGAACACCTGACCACCTCGGGTAAATAACCAAAGGTGGCAGGGTGCTGTTGCCGCTAGGCCAAGCCCCTGGGGACAAATATAGAAATGATTTCTTATTAGAAGAAACAACAACTACCTATATATATTAATTTATTGTATTAAGTGTAAATATAACTTTTGCATTCCTCATTAAAAAAACCCATTATACATTAATATGTCATTAACACAGGTTTTAAAGCTAGCCTAGCTTAGGGTTGCTGGAGAAAATGATAACTATTATTTTTTAAGGAATTATTTACAGTCAGCTTTCCTGACCATCATAGTACCCTTTTTCTTGCGTTGACATCAAATTTTATTACAAGAGAACATATGCCAATTGTGCACCACTCCTGTCGGTTTTGGAAGAATCCTATGCTGTAAATGAATTTTGTTAAAGGCTTAGCTGTGTTTGCTTTTGTGTTTAGGAGATGTTTTTATTTTTTATATCTAAATTATTTTTTCATAATTTTAAATTATATTTATTTTAAAAATAAAATTTAGAAAAATTATTTGATTTAAAAAAAATATATATATTTAATGCAATTTCGTACTATGTAGTAATCCAGTGCAAGTATTTTTAATTGAAACTATTTTATATGTTTATTTTCAACATAAACAAATTAAAAAAAGGGGAGGAGTCAGATGGAGAGGCATAGTTGACTCAAATCTTATTATAGTTGTAGGGTAATATTATTTCATATGGAAGTTCTCCTGGAAAAGAAGATAAATTGGGAGAAGGGAATCTTCGGTGATGGTTCCTAACTGGGGCTCGGGTGAGGGAAGAAGCAGAAAAGGCTTTTGCCTGCTTGCGTCTTATTACACAGTTTCTTGTTTTCTCTTCTCAACAACAAATTGAGAAGTCATGATCTTTGTCGATGGAATTCCGTTTTCAACCGATTCCTCTCAGGTAACCTGCTCATCTTTTGTTAACTTTCGAAAAACCCATTTCCTTTATCATACCAAAACTTTCTAGGACATAGAAACAGCTCTGTTTGGTTGCTTACAAAATGTAGGAGAAAGAAATTAGTGCCCCATATGCTTAAATCATTGAAAAAGATTGTGTTTTTTTTAATCTATTTTGTTACACTCTATTTGATTGAGGTTCTTATTATATATAGTTTTTGTTTTCAATGATCTTTAACTTATAATTACGATAAATAGGAAAGGGATGCCCTGGTAAACTTACTTGAACACCCTAAGTTGGTATCTGCCTCCAATTCATTCGAGGCTATGCAGGAGGTGAAGTTCTCAGCATCAAAGGAGTGTGCTTTGCAGGGTCGATGGGTTTATCTCTTCCAAAGAGAATTTGCGACAGTTGACCCGGCACTTATAGATGTACGTTCTTTTTTACCCTGCTCTTTATTTCTTATCCCTGGTTAAATGTCTGAGAAAGTTCTTACCTCTAAGTTTTCTATTGTCCCTAGTTTAAATATTTGTGACTGCATCTCATATATATTTTCATCATTGATTAAATTTCTTTTCTAAATTGACATTGGAATCCCAGCAGCAATAGGTGTGCGGGTAACAAAAGATTTGCTTGTTTGATAACTTATGAAACAATTTGCAGAAGTAGTCATAAACAAATGTGGCTTTCTTTGATATTTCCAGTCCAAATCCCTGTAATGGACTCATTTACTATGGAAACATGTTCTAAATCTCTATGAATCATCTTGTGTTTCTTTCTCGTGAGTTTGAAACAAGTTATGTTCTTCTCTCTCTATATTGTTATTTGTCTTAATACGCTGTAAGCTTATTTATTTTTTCATTTCATTTACTGTGATGGAAGTTTCTTTTTCCTTCCTTGCATGTAAAGTTTATTGGCACTGATGAAGCAACTACTTGCGTGGGCCTTGTTATTCGGAACCAGAGAAATGGAATGTAAGAATCTATTTTACAAGAGAGGGGAAAGTTCTCAGAATTTTACTACTGGTGATGTTAATTGTTTTATTTTGACCTCGCATTATGGCATTTTATGAGTTGCAGGACTTCAGTTGCCCATATGGATTCTACAAAAGTTGTCGATACTGGCCTCACCCAAATGCTGTCACTGGTTGTTGACAAAAATTTTGATGTTGACTTGGATGTATTAATCTATTCTTTTTCTACCTCACAATTTTGTTGCTCTACTCACAACTTGCTCTTCATTGGTTCATTTATTTTTCTTGGGGTAAGCCATTCTTGTGATTTTTAAATGTAGGTACATTTGATTGGTGGTTTTGAAGATGTCTCACCTCAAGTATGCTCCAAGAACCTCTTCTTTTTTATTGATATTATAGAGATCTAGTTACATCTTCAGAGATCAAAGTGATTGAAGTGAATGTTTTGCCATTTGGTTGCAGCAAGCTAATGGCTCTACTAGGTCTAAAACACGGGCAGAAGTGGATGGCTATTCCTTTCCTTTGTGTACCAAAATAATTGAGACTCTGCGTAAGAGACAGGAAAAGTTTCACATTCAAACTCTCTATGTCCTTAGGCATAACACCAGAAGGGATTCTCAAGGAAATGCATACCCGGTTTTCAATGGGTTTCTGGTTAGGTTCAACTTTAAAATTGTCCATAGTCATTTTTAAATAACTGCATTGATTTCATTGGACAATTTTAGATTTTATTTCTGTGAAGGAAATAATTAAATGAAAGATCATAGCTAGTGCCCCATGGAAACCATTTTTCTTTGACTTGCATAGCAAAGTATCCACTCCCTTTTAAATTTGCTTACAAGTTCATGCTGAAAATCTTCTACAAGTTATATTTTGCAGCCTTTGGTGTCTCAGCCTAGAAAACTAAAGTATACTAAAAGACTGGTCAGAAACTTAATATTTGATATAGGAGATGATATGACTGCAAATCTGATGCTTAAATTCATCAAAAAGTATTTACCCATTTTTTAGTATCAAATGCTGTTTTTTATTGAATTTGCAAAATGGTTCCAACTTGTTTCAAGTATGAAATTATTTCTGATGACAGGAGTCTTTTGTTCATAGATCAACAGTGTACTGTAGTTGTTTACCAAAAGCTTATAATGTCTTGTTCTCTTGGATTTAGGACAAGATATTGAATAGCATTGCTTTATGTTGTCAAGAATTTTGTTAAGATTTGGCAGTGTAGAGTCTGATGTTTCTCTGAACTTTGTCAGGTAAAAACATCCACTGGATCCGTCATCCCAGCCAGTTTTGATAGAACTACGAGATGCCCTGATGAAATTGTCAGAAGAATTCGAGTCTCTGTATCCTATGAAGACCCCACTTGGAATGCAAAGTTGCTGGAGACCTATGATACTCAAAATGATCGATTTGTGATTGCTCCATGCTCTTGGTATTGGGTTGCTACTGAGCGTTTTCTTTTGATTTAAGTTCATCTTAAATGAAAACTTTCCAAAAGCAGTAGCCTGGATAGTGTTTGGCATTATGTTTTCTATTCTACAGACTGTATCTGGTCTCGTGCTTGTGGCTAAAGTAAATATACCAAGCTTTTGCTGTTTGTGTTCCTTTAACTGCTGTGCAGGACACTTTGGCAAGAACATTATGCTTTGACACTGCAAGATCTTTCTGATGAAGAGATTCTCCTTCAGTGCTCCTCTTCACCTTCTGCTGAGGGCCCTGAATTTGTGGATAATTTAAGAAGGTGAGCATGTTTTAAAAGAATGCCTTCTCCCTGTCTGCCTTGGGCACTAGAAATGATCAGAAAAATGGTTGGTCAATGTCTATTCGTAGTGAATATTAACCTTGGCAAAATGATAATGCAAATGAAGTTGATGAAAAGAAAAGATATTATAACACGTGAACAACCTTGGCAAAACTGCAAAGGACAACAGTTATGGAATTCTGATAAATTAAGGATGTTGAGTATTATCAGGAATTAAAACAAATAAAATTGAATGAGACTCGGAGTATGGAAGAGAATTTTTACAAGACCAAGTCTGTTAGGTAGATAAGGAAAATGCATAAACTAAGAAAGATCTCAGCAAAAGTATCATTGCTGCAAATAACATGGGCGGTCCACAAAGATAGCTATTCTTTACTGTCGTTGGTTGACTATAAAATGATCTCTGTGCAATCTATATCACATCATTGAGTCAAACATGTGGCTTGATAAAAAAAAATGTTCATTAAATCATTTGGATTTATAGCTTCTTTTTGTTTTTTTCCTTATGTTTTTGTCCATACTGGAATAAATATCTTAGTGAAACAAAACCTGGCTGATTACTTGGAGTTTGCAATGTTTATTAGCAGGTAGATTTCTGTAGATACAAATTATAAGTGCAGACTTAAAAAACTTTCCACTTTTCAGGCAGTGGGATTATTTGACTAAACAACCACTCTGGAATTTGACATTCCCTATGAGGCATCCACGTGTGTTTGAATGGACTGCTGATGGATCCTGGAAAAGATGCTTGTTCTCACCCCAGGATTCATGGAATGAAGATGGAGCTCAAACTTCTCTACAGAGAACTTAGATTTCCCTGATGAATATCATTTTTCATACTGGTATAAACTTGAATTTCTTTACTTTAGCCAGGGCATCTCATCTGCAATCTGTCATAACAGGGTCGAGATGCAAGCTATCAATTCGCTGGTGTGTGTGTGTGTGTGTGTGTCTTTATGATCATCTTTATCCTTTGACAAACAGTTTGTTTGCTTATTTAAATTTATGTGTCTTTAGGATAGGTAATGGTCCTAGTTTTGTTGCCCTGAGCGTTGATAGATAGAATGGAGAGGTGATCATTCTCGGTTTGTTTTTTATCTTTAAAAACAAACAAATGAAAATTACTAAGAAAAAAAGCTGAAACCGGTTTAAATTGACCGGGTTCGGTTCGGTTTAAACCGAAAAATAGTACATTGTTTTTTAGGTTTTTTTTTTTACTTTAACCAAGTCTTTTTCTTCTCCCATTTCATCAAATTGAATCAGGTAAAAAAATTTATCTGATCAGGAAGAATATAAGTTTTTAATAGTATATATTTTTTTTTTTAATTTGAACTGGTTAGGTTCGGTTTATCGGTTTTAGCCAAATTAAAATTGAACTGGACCAAAAGGTTTTAAAAATATTCTAATCGGTTTTTTTAATTGTTTGGTTTTTCTTAATTAGTATTTTTGTCTTCTCGGTTTAATTGGTTTTTAATTTTTTTATCTCACCTCTAATTGAAAGTACCTAAGCTTGTTTTTCTTAAAAGTCAACTATGATTCAGGCCTTCTAGCTTATCAAAACTAATTTAATTGGTCCTTGTAGTGTATGGATGTCATAAATTAATCCCTTGGCTTGCATTGATCATCCTCAAATAGTATTTTTTTTTTCTTCCAAAATTGCCGTCTTAAATCAAATCCTCTCATCTCACATTCTCACCTGCTTTTGTATTCTTGCGTCCATTTTTCAAAATAGAGTGACAGTAAATTGAAAAAAGGACTAAATTATAAAAGGTTTGTAAACTACAGGAGTCAAGCTAAATTTAACACTTTTTAGTTTTTACTAGTTAATTGTCCACACTACGTTGCAGGCCGAGCAAATATGTTTTATAATTGTTATGATTGAAACAATTAAGAAATTTTATTATTTCAAAAACAAAATATAACATTTATACATGCAAGGTTTGATATAATGAAATATATCAACACACTTCATTATAACAAAAACAACATCGAAGGTTTAACATCTAAAAATATCATTACTATTATTGCTAAAATAATAAAAATTATTAAATTATTCTGAGGAGAAAAAAACTTGAAAACATTAATAAAAGAGGAAGCAAGAAAAAAAACTAATATTAATATTATTATTATTATGGGAAAATAAATTCAATAAAAGAGTAAAAAAAACCCAAAAACTTTAACAAAACAACAACAAAAAATGAAATAAAAATAAAAATTATTAGCTAAAAATCATTTGACGTGAAAAAAAAAAACTAATAAAAAAAACCAAAAGAAAAACAAAAGGAAAAAAATAAGAAATATCAATTTTCAAATGATCATAAACACAAGCTAAAATTTAAGCACAAAATTTTTGAAAAAAAATGTTATCTCAACAAAATAGAAAATGATAAGAATTAAAAACCAAAACTAAAGGCACATATATATAAACATGGACAAAATATGGACTATTTAAGAACAATAAAAAATTAAAGGAATTAAAATAAAAAATTAAAAGTATAAGGACCAAAATAAAATCCAAATATATTATCAATTTCAATCAAATTAAAAAAATCAAATAAAGTATAACATTTATACATGCAAGGTTTGATATAATGAAACAAATTAACACTCTATTATAAAAACAGGAACATTGAAGACTTATCATTTAAAAATATCATTACTATTATTACTAAAATAATAAAAATTATTAAATTACCCCGAGAAAAAAATCAAAAACATTAACAAAAGAGGAAGCAAAAAAAACTATGATTATTATTATTGTGTTAATTATTGGAAAAAAAAAGGCCAGTAACTTTAACAAAAGAGAAAATGAAAAATGAAAAAATAAATTAAATTATTTGCTAAAACAAAATCATTTGACGTGAAAAAAATAATAAAAAAAGCATAAAAAGACATGTCAGGTTCAATCCAGTGACTTCTACTTAGAAAACAGATAGTCCATCCACTGAGCTACAGATGTTTCTTGGTATCTTACTTTGCAACAATAAATAAATATCAGTTAAACGGCGAACCGAATGAATCGAACCGACCTGAATCAAAAATTGAGCAACACTATTGTAATTCAAAGTGCTAAATGGCGAACCGAATGAACCAAACCGATCTGAACCAAAATTTTAAATAATACTATTGTAATCCGCAATGATTCTCCTCAAATACTATAATAACTGACTCTAACTTTTTTTAATATATGGTATAATTGGTTGTTTGTCATGTTCTTGGTGAAGCGAGCCCACGGTTCTCGGGTCTTGAACTTTTTTTTTCCATGGATTCTAAAGCACTGTTTGTTTCTTTTTGCGGAGGTAAAGTATTTTTATAAAAAACAAAATGAGTTTTTTAATTATTATTTTTTAACTTTTTTATGTAATAATATTTAAAATAAATTTTAAAAAACAATAAAATATTATTATAATGAAAAAAAAAGCAATGATTAAAAATACTAAATTGCTTTGGTGCAGAAATCCATGGGTATAGAGAAATGGCACCGTCGAGTCTTGCTTTGAAAATATAATTGCAATCCCTTTTCTACCCAAAATGTTTTGTTATTAGTATAGGTGTCTAGTTTAGATTATATGTATCTTGATTAATTATATAGACTCTAAAATTAATAATAATATAAATCTCCAGTGATTATCATATTAGAAAACATATAGTTTGATTTTGTGAAATTACAACTTATCTTAATTTTTGGATTAATTTCTTATCATGTTTTTCTCGTAGAAATTAATGGTTGATAGCATAATTAATCAAAAAAATAATAATCATTTGACATATAAATCTAGTGGCATGCTTGGTATGACAAGATTCATAACGTCAATGTTAAAAATAACTTGGAATATCATCTAGTAGGTGATACAGTGATAAGAGCTTGGAATTAAAGGGTTTGCTCTTCCTGTGAGCTCATCGAGATTTGTGGTTGCTAATATGATAGCCCGGACACCCACGTTAATAAAAAAATAACTTAAAATTCCAATTACTATATATATATATGTTAACAACTGATACGTTTACAGTATATAGCAACATCAAATGAGGAAGAGAAAAAGTTTGAATAATGTGGTTTTGGAAAATTGATCTAATATGGGTTAGGTTTTTCTATAGTAAAATGTGACTATAATAAAATATAATTTTTTTTGTTAAATCTGCACAGGATTTGAGGGCTAAGTGGCCACGTCAACAGCACATGTATTTTGTCTGCTAAAAGAAATGTAAAAAAAGAGATAAGAATTCCAAAACCAATACACCGAAGGAAACAGAAATGAGACTACCTTTTGCTTGATTCTCATAAAAAAAAAAGTCATGGACAAAACTAAAAAAAAATCTCTTTAAATTGGGTTGATATTTCAAATGAAATTTCAAAATAACCATGTTTATAAGGATAAACGACGGAGAAATATGGATTGTTTCACATTTAATACAACACCACTCACACCACCTCAAGTGAGATAATAATAATAATAATAATAATAATAATAATAATAAATTCACCATCTAATAACTATGATCTTATACTACATCCTTATCTCTATTTTTGTTGATTTTCCATTTAAAAAACTACTAAAAAATCAACAGAACATGGTTGACTGACTCAACTAACCTTAACAACTCGGTTTGGCAGTACCAGGTTGTTCTGTTTGTTACCAATGGTTAGGATCCTTTTCCAGATGAATCAAGGGCTGAAACTCTCACCTAGAAAGTTGTCCAACTCCAAACACCTTTTGCATCTTCTATAAATACAGATGAAATTATGGTGAAGGAAAAAAACAAGAGTAAAGAGGGAATAAAACCAAAAGAAAATTAGGAAAACAAATAGAAGAAAACCAAGAGAGAAAAGGAGAGAAGAAAACCAGCCACCACCCTGCACCTAAACCAAAAAAGATAAACTGAATGTAGAGAGGGAGAAAAATAGGGGGAAACTATACAAAATATAGAGAGAGAAAAACCAACCACCACCTTGCATCTAAACCCCAAAAAAGGATAATTCATTTTCTTCATATATCTGATTTTAGGATAAAAATGTGTTTGAAAAACATGTCATACTGCTCCTCTTTTATCTACATGGAGTGATGATTTGAATTCTAGTTCAATTGATAAAGAAGAACATATTGTAAGCATGTGCTTTATGAATGAGATAAAATCTTCAGATGATAAATCAGACCCTACTAATAATGAATCAAATGATGTTTTTAGATATTTATATGATAAATTTATAAAGTTAGTTTCATAATATAGTACATTGAAAAGGAAATATGCATGTTTATCTATTGGATTTTTTTTTTTGCATTGTCATTAATGACAATGATGATGCAAATCAACTTGAAAGTGAAGATAAATTCTTGAAAGAAAAGGTAGAAAAGTTGAGCATTACCTTAGCTAAATTCACACAAGATTAAAAAAATTCTAGAATCATTGACACATATATCATCCTTTTTTGTGTTAAGAATGTGACAAATCAACAACTTTGTCTATATTTTATTATTTTCTAATAATTTATCTCGCCTATATTATATAGTGAAATTAAAAAATAATAAAATAAAATGTTAAATAAGAATTCTAAAAAAATGGATTAACCATGTGTTTTTTCATTTTATATTGTGATCCTCTCTTTTTTAATCTTGTTTTTCTACTATAATTTAAAATTTTATCTCATAAAATTAAGATAAAAAAGAATTCAATAAACTAATATGGGAAAAGAGAATGAGAGGAGCTAAACAAAAATAGTAACATAAAAAAGAATTCTATATATTATTTGAGTTTACAGCTCAAAAATCATATTTTCATGACAGTAAAACAACATATTTATTCAGCAATGATAACTTTTATCAAGTAGACAAAAAACCTTACAAGAAAATGTCATGGATATGAGAGAAAATACAATGAATAACTTTTATTCAGCAATGATAATTTTCTCTCATATTCATTATATTATTTTGCGCATGCTAATATAATGAATATGAGAGAAAATTACTATGGATATTTTTATGGTTTGTACATGAAAATGTTTATTTTATATTTTTTTACAAGACACCAAATCATTTAAAACTAAATCAATGAGTTATATTTCAATTAATATCAATATTGTTATTCCTTTTAAAAAACAATTGAAATTTTAACCTTTTTATTTAAAAAAAAAAAATTCGGCAACATTTTGCACTTACCGTTAGTCTCCACCAAAAAAAAAATGATTTTTTAAAAACGTTGTTGTACTGCGCATGTGATGATAAAATTTAATGGCTAAATTAAAAATTAAAATATAAGATTTCATTTCATTTTATTTATTTCATATATTTTCCTTATATATATACATATATATAATTCTCCTCTCACATTATTCTCACGACAAAAACCTTAACACCGAAAAGTAGATCTCAATACCCCCATCAGAATTTCGAATCTCCAACAACAAGATCCATCTCAAATCAAGTTCGGTCTTGACCCGAGACATGACCCGTTTCTCCAACTCGGTTTCGGACTATCCCTTATTATTGTAATAGCCCAACAGGAGCCTTTGACCAACCTACCTTAACAAAACGACAATAAGGAATGGCATTTATTGAAATTTACACAAACATCCATGCACAACATAGTACTTTTACCCTTTCCTGTTAGAAAACAAAGTCACGAACCGTGTTGCGTGCTCCAAAAGATCAGATCAACCCCATTAAGATAACACGAGAGCCGAGAGACAGGAGGGTAAAATATATATGTGTGATCTTATATCAGTCCCCAACCTATAATTATGTTCTCGATTAAGTCCCTAATTTCAAAAACCTAGGAGTTGATCTTATATTATGTTTTATATTAGTGTACACTTAAAAACCTAGGAATTGATTTAAAAACACAAAATCAAACCGTCAGAGCTTCTCTCAATCCCAATATATTTTTTCAAGTGACTAAAAAGTTCAAAAACACTTTAATAACACTTCTATTATTAAAAGGAATATATGGATATAAATTTAATTATTTTTTTTTTATGTTTTTCAGTGACTTTTCCTATCTCTCTAACTCAGAGACAAAAAATATAGATAAAATAAAAATATAATATTTATTTAAACTAAAACTACAAGCATAAAAAAAAAAGTGAACGACGTCGTAAGCCTGGATTTAAAAAGGAAAAACATATTTCAAAACAAGTAAAAAAAAGACAATCACGAAGTTATTTTAATTTTTTTTTAAAAAAAAACCCTAGCTGTTTCTTTTGAAAACAAAGGGAGGGACGTGAATATTAGCAGAAGAGAGTTAGAATAGAAAGATAGGAAAGAAAAGCGAGAGCTTAGCTCTCCCAATCAAAACCAATCATGGCGAGAGAAGAAGAAGGGGAGCACGAGAACCAAAACCAACAAACATGGGGTACGTGGGAAGAGCTATTGTTGGCAAGTGCCGTCAAGCGTCATGGTTTCAAGAACTGGGATTCCGTTGCCTTGGAAATTCAAACCAAAACCTCTCTTCCTCTTCTCTTAACCACCCCTGAAAATTGCCAGCAAAAATACCACGACCTCAACCGTAGATTCAATACCAACAACAAGCTCCACCATACCCGTAAACCGCTGGATTATCAAGAACAACACAATAACGTTAACACCGCTGATAATAGTAATACCACTAATAAGTTTGTTAGCATTCCCTGGCTTGAAGAACTCCGGCAACTCCGTGTAGCGGAGCTGAAACAAGAGGTCCAACGATACGATGTTTCCATCCTGTAAAAAAAATATTATATTGTTCTCTTTTGACAATTTTATTTTTATTTTCTTACAACTCATATTTCGTCCTCAGATCTGAAACAACCATTTATATTTGTTGACAGTACTTTGCAATTGAAGGTGAAAAAATTGGAGGAAGAGCGAGAGAGAAGCGTTCAAGGAGGAGATAGCAATACAGAGAAACCAGATCTGAAGGAGGAGAGATCGGAAACCGAGAAGGAACATGAGTCAGGGAAACCGGTTTCCGTCTCAGGGGAGGAGTCGGACCGGGAGAACCGATCGGTAAACGAGTCGAATTCGACAGGGTCGGGTGGGAAGGGTGGAGTAGAAGATGCGGCGGGGGAAATGGAGAAGCTGGAGCCGGCTCGGAGCGGTTCGGGCGAACCGGATCCGGTTACGAGCGGGTCGAACAGGAAAGCGGCGGCGGAGGGCGGCGGCGGTGGTGGGGAGGAGTTGTGTGAGGTGGGTGACTCGGTGACCCAGCTGAGTAGTGAGTCGTTGAGTTCGGGGAGGAAGAGGAAAGGAAGGGAGAGGAAGGAGTTTTCAGAAACAGGCGGTGACGAAACGGTGGCTGCTTGCTCGGTGAAATCTGAGCCGCTGGTTGGGTTCATAGAGATGATTGGGGCCCACAAAAATGGTTCTCTATTTGAAAGCCTGATTGAAAGCCAGGTACGTTTGGGCTTTTCTTTTATTTATTTTTTTATTTTCTTACCGAGTTTATTAAATCTCACACGCTTATTTGTATTAGCAAATATCGATAGCAATTAAACCATTAAATTTAATATTTTTTCTTTTTAATATAACGGTTTAATCGATATTAGTATTTTATTTATTTATTTATTTATTTTCTTTTATCTTAAGAGGCTCCCGGCAAACCTAATCTGTAGACCCTTTGCAAATTTTATTGGTCAACAAACAACTAGGAATAGGTGGAAAAATATTCATGAGAGTTCATTATCATTATATATTTTGGGACCGTCTGCTTTCTTGTCTTTTCCCATATATATATATATACGTATATATATACTCCATTGTTTCCCCCCCCCCTCCCGTGTTGCCTGATCAACCACCTCAATTCTCTCCCAAAAATTAGCCAAGATTCTTATTAGATGATGATTCTCAAGCTTTGAGCTTATTATAGAAAAACAAGAAATCATTGATTTTTTTAAGGTCAAACCTAAATTCATGCAACGTGAATAGCTGTTCTTATGGTAACTTAGCACCCATCCTGATATTTCACAGTTCATATAACTGAAATAAATTACTACCACGTCAGCCTTTTGTCTTAAACCCCAAGTCATCCCTCCATTCACTTAATGTTTTAAATCTCGGACTGGCCTAAACTGGATCGAACCGATCCATGGTCTAGACTGGTTTAAATTAAGGAAAAAATAAACAAGTGTAGTTGACCCAGACGATCAACTTATTGATTTTTTTTTTTTAATTAAAACAATGTTTTTTTTTTTATTATTACTGAATGGATTTAATCCAAATTAACTCGAGTCTTGTTTCGGATCAACCCGATTAAATTCACCCCCATTTTCTTTTCAAGTGAGCCTAGTTTCAACCACATTAGCTTTTGGGCGGCCCATATGATTGTTTCCTTATCCATATCGGTCCCACCTCTAAATCTATTCCCATCCAAAGAAAGATTATCTCTTGGCCCAGTTCAATGAATGAGACCAAAAACACTTCAAATCTCTCTCTGTTTTTTTTTTGGGTCGCATGAATTGGGCCTGGGCAATAAGTTTTGCCCAAGCCACACCTTTCAAAACAGAACAAAGATGGGTTAAGACAGCAATGCTTTCACGTTTGTTCAAGTTGTGCTTGCAAGTGATCTTTTTATATCATTGATAATGCAGTACAGATTTGATAAACTCATAACCATATGTAATACTCCAGGAAATGGATGTGTATAAAGACATGATCCGGCAGCATATGGATTTGGAAGCAATACAAACAAAGTTGGAACAAGGTTCCTACTCTTCTTCAAATCTTTTCTTCTTCCGAGATCTTTTGCTTCTCTTCAACAATGCTTTAGTTTTCTTTCCCAAACACTCTGTTCAATCACTCGCCGCCCATGAACTCCGATCCCTAGTGTCAAATGAAATGAGAAAAGAAACCCACAATTCTGATTCCTCTGTAATGCCAGAAAACATTCCACCCCAACCAAAAAGCGAACTTGAAAGATCAGATTCATTGCTCGCTAAACACAAGTCTTCAATTCCTATTATAGTTTGTCGTAAACGTAGTTCAATATCGGTTAAGCCTTCCTCATCTAGCTTAGGGCAAAAGATTGAGCAGCAGCAACAACAAAGCAATGAGAACAAATCGGTTAATGATCTGAAACCGCCTACTGTTGAGCAGGGTTTGCTAAAGAAGAAATCAGACGAGAAGCCTGTAACTGGTGCAAGAAGTACACGGAGAGGTAAGAAGAGTCTTGCGAAAGGTTCCAGTTCTCCAAGCAAGAAGCAAAATACAAGCCCCGACTCAAAAGCTGCTGTCCCCGATAAGCCTGAAACTCCTAAAACCGAAAAGAAGAAAGGTGAGGCACTAGCATTGGAGAAGAAAAAAAGTGCAGTTGATTTCTTGAAGAGAATGAAGAAGAATTCTCCTGCAGAGACACCGAAGAAGAACAGTAGAGCCGCTAGTAATGGTGGCGGAGAGCGCAAGAAGGAAGGAAGTGGTGGGAAAGGAGAGTCAGGAAAAGATAGAGTGTTGAGGAAAAGTAGTGAGAAAAAACCAGGAAAGCAGGAGAGTAGTCCCGCAAAGAGGAACGTTGGGAGGCCATCAAAGAAGGCGGCGGCGGAGGTGA
This sequence comes from Salix purpurea, assembly GCA_027405865.1. Classification (NCBI taxonomy): domain Eukaryota; kingdom Viridiplantae; phylum Streptophyta; class Magnoliopsida; order Malpighiales; family Salicaceae; genus Salix; species Salix purpurea. The sequence goes on from JAOWLH010000001.1 coordinate 8,212,746, forward strand.
GTGGGGGGGTTTCAGGGAAGCGGGGGAGGGACATTGGCGTAAAGGAGGCGGCGAAGAGGCCAAGAAAGCGGTCTAGGAGGTAAAAAGTGGTAATAAATGGCTTCTTCTGTATATTATGTAGTATAGTGTAGTGTAGTGTTTGATCACTCGATCTGTTTTAGTCACTACTGTAACATTGTATCGACTCTGATTCTTTCTATACTTAGTATTAGTGGATTTGAAAGGCATAATCTGTTTGGACACCTATTTTCTTTACTAGCCATTTTACATTTCGTGCAATTCGAGAGTGATCAATGTTTTTGTTGAGCAAATGATCTTAAAATACTTGACTCTTCGATTAACTGACGGGTTCGCTTGTGATTCCTGCATGAGCTAATGGTAATTAGCAAGGATAATTCAAAGAATTGTATGACTTGGACATGAATAAGAGATTCAATTGATTTCAAAGGATTGTATGACTTGGACATGAATAAGAGATTCAATTGATTTCAAAGGGATCTCTTGCCCACAGGAACTGTCGACAGAAAATTTGCAGAAAACCACGTCCCGCATGAACTAATGATTAGTCTGCTTATTTCTAGAGTTGATAGATACTGAAAAAAGAGAAAAACAGCTAAAAATGAAGAAGAACAGAGCCATGCACATTCTTTTCTTCTTGTCCCTACGCATAATGAAGCCATAACAATCAGAACCCAAACTTCCATTTCCCTGCATAATTCTGTTCCCATCTTCAGACTTCTGAAACCACGTACTCCACTCCTGATTCGTGGGAAATTTCTGTCTCAAATCCAAACAAAACAAATGATTATAGATACTAAAACATGTAGTGATCATTTAATGACAAACTCACTCCTATGGATAGTAACAAATGTTTTTTTCCCTTTTAATTTGATCATTTACATCAAGTTGATTTGAGTTTGAGCTTGATTATTTTTTTCGGTTTATAATATTTTTGTGATGTCAATAAAGAAAACTAGTATTTGGTTAACACTTGACTTAGCAAAATATATTTAATTTTATTGATCTAAGGCAATTGAAGCTTTAAGGATCAAAATTGAAAAAACTGATCATCCCCTTTCCTGGTATCTTTGAAATCATCTTGGTGGGGGCTCTCTTACTCGGCGATTGTGATGACAGTGGAGCTACGATGTGGCTCCAATAATCCTTTTTTTTTTTTCTTTTTATCTTTCTTTTCTCTCTTATCGCCTTGATTTATATGCCCAACTCTCTTTCAAATAATAAAGTGAGTTGTTATTTTTCTTTAATGTCAGATTTAATCTTTATTTTTTATTGTTATTTTTAGCAACAATTACAGTCTAGATTTAGAAAATTGGTGCTTCATAAACCATGAAATGATATTTAAAATTATGAACATGTAAGACAATGTGAGATAAAATAAATAGAAAAAGATTTATTGAAGTGCAAAATAAAAAGAAGACAATCCATTGTGGATTGCAATAATTACCCATATTTTTTCTTTTTTTCATGACCCTTTTAGTTTTTTTTTTTTCATTTGACTCTTTTTTCTAATTTCTCTTTTCATATTGAGTTGAATTGAAATTGCACTTGATGATTTGTTTCAGTTGACTTGAAATGGATTTCTCACAATGCCATAAATAAATTCTGATATTGAGTTAATGCTTAATTTGGAAAAATACAATTTATTTTTCTCTTTATTGAAAATAACTGAAACTTTAAGTACCACATTTGAAAATGAAACAAATATTCAACATCCTTTTCTTTTTCATTGTGTATTTACCACAATTTTTATTAATTTAGTCCCATTTCTTTTTCATTTGTGTTTTTTTTTTCTTGAGGTTTTTTACATTTTGATTCAAAACTTTATTTTGTACATGAATTTGAGAGAAAAGAGAAAAGATCATTGAGAAACAATGGAGAAAAGAGGAATAGGGTTTAATGCCTAAAAGCTGATCACCAAAAAAACAGGTTCTGCGTGTCAATGGAACTTTTTAGCAAGTGAAGTTCCATTACCGCGTTTTCAACCCTTAATCATGGTGAAAATGGTAAACGAGGGCTTGAAGATGTTTTTGAAATCAGGTTGGATTTTTGTTTATTGGGAGATTGAAGGTTGTTTTAGGTTATTAATGAGTTTATTAAAGTCTATATGATTTTTTCCTGTGTTTTCGAGTGAGAATAAAGTTGATTTTTTTTCCAAATGTGTTGGAACAGGGGTTATAGTATTTATATATTATTATTGACATAAATTTCCAAAAGAAATATCTAGTTTTGTGTGGAGATGTAATATTTATCAAAGTTCTAAATAAGCCTTATTAAATGTTGGACTTTATACTTCATTAGAGATTTATAATGCTCCATTTATGGGTGTTAGAATGGATTTATCTAGGTTTACCTCATACCTAATATGCCATGAATTCCAAAATTTTTTTATTGTGGACATATTCTTAAATATAATCCATTTCATAGTCATTTGTGATTATGGATACATTTTGGATAACTTATTGCAATGTTTAATGAGACACAACCAAAACAATGAGATCTAGCATTGTTGCAAGTAAAGTTTGCTTATAACAGATCTTAAAATTGGACTACCCAATTGATTACATTCAAGATATAGACAAAAACCTGTTAGAGTGTTAGAATTGATGCATGTTCCTCGTATTGAATGACTGAGTATGCAAGTTGATGGTATGATAAATTATATGCACGATATTCATGAGTAAGTCAAAAAGATAATTACCGACAACAATACAATAAAGCCGTGAGTAATATTTATTATTCGAGGGTGGTGATTAGGTTGATGATCTTGTATAGAAAAAGCTTACTTGTGACATATTTTTAGTGGGCAAGTACATAAGTTGAAAGAAAGAAAGATAGGCTATTTTGAGATTTTGAAAAAGATAAATCAAAATGCTTATAGCTTGTCTTTTTATCCATATGAAGACTTTTGATGTCTTTAATGTTGAAAACTTGACATCTTATCTACAAAAAGACAAAACTCAATGATGATTTCTCTCTAATCCTGTGAGAATAATACAATCAGGTTTGCAGAAATAAAAGTTTTGAGCATTCAAGTGAGGACCTTTCACTACTAGATAAGAATATGATCTAAGCAAACTGTGTGAATGGCCTAATAAATGCTTTTAAAGACCAATAAGACAAATATAGATTCAATAGAAAGTTCGGTAGTGCCACACTAGGTTAACTCCTTGAAGCTAAGATAACATAAGATCCAACTATTATATTGAACTCATATTTTTCAAGTGATCCTATATACAATTTTTAATTAGAAGCGATTATGTTTCTTGTCAGATTATTGAACATTTTAGAATTAGGTCTACAAGTCGCTATTTGGGTCAATCTTGTTATTTTCCTAGGATATTTGAATTTATTATTTTTATTTTAGATTCTATTTTAATTTTCTTAATGTTTTTTTTAAGGTTGTTTTCTAATGGAAATAAGTGTTTTCTGGGCCTATTTAAAATATCTTGTAACCTTTTGAAAGGGAAAACGCCAAATATCTAAATTTCAGAAAATAAAATCATAAATTTAGAGTTTATACTTGCAATTATTGTTGTACTATAGTAGCTTTATCTGCATTCATTTTCTAAGTTTATGGATCTTAATCAACAGTGAAATTAATTAAGACTATGTTAGTTAAAATTTTAGAAGGATGATGGCATTTAATGTGTTTGCACCAAGTGACAAACAATACAACATTAAAGACAAAATACATAATCTTTGATACTAAACAGTCTGTTTAAGATTTTATACTCACATGTTCATAGAGCAGAACACTTGCCAAACAATCCTTGATGACTTGGGTGTCTTTCACACAGAGAGTTTCAACCCTCTTCTTCTTCCCATGGTTACAGCCATGCAAGTCCAACGTTGTATAGATCTCCTTTCTTCATGCTCTAAGCAAGATTTGAAGAAAAAAACATATTTGCTTGAAGCTTTAGAAAAAGTAGATAATGAGCATTTTGAGACTCCCAGTAACCCTATGAGAACGATGAAGATGACGCCATGGATGAACTTGGCTCCCATAGAGAAGATTTAATAAAGTGGGTCTAATCAGATCATAAGCTTTAGTAAAAATGATTTTGAAGGAATATTTTCTGGAGGGACTTTGCATGGGGACTGAACTTAGAAGATATTTCAAACTCAAATGTGGACGTGCACGTACGATGCACTGGAGTAAATTATGAGTGAATAGTGCCAATGAGTGTAAAGACATGGGGCCTGAACTTAGAATATTAATTTTTTATTAACATAGAAATGGGTTTGGGTCCGGAAGCAAGAGCGTTAACTTTGTCCACAGAATGATATCATTCCAAAACATTATAATTTAATTTATTTGTAAGACGTTTGGAATGGTATTAATTGTTGTTTTTATTTTTACTTGGATAACTACTCTCTAGGTGCTTTCTTTTTTGTCAGGTAAAGTGCTGCGTTGTGCTTGTTTTCAAGAAATGCATCTGATTTAATATTTTGCGTGGTTGAGAGGGTTTGACCTCTGACATATACTGCAAAAATTGTACTCGTGATGCTGAACAATGGCAGTGATCCTGAAAACTGGCTTCTGTATTACAAAACACAAGAAAAAAAGGAGACGGAAAAGTGGCTGGTTGAGAAAAATATAAAAGGTGAATGAGGCTTAAAAGCCGTTGGATTTTGAGCTATGCATGAGTACCGGAGTAAATTGCGAGTGAATAGTGCCAATGAGTGTAGAGACACAATGAATCTAAAGTAAAACATCGATGTCTTTTAGGGTTTTTTTTGTTAATGTTTCAGACTTTTTAAGAAAAATTTATAAGAGATGGAAGAGTCTGAAACTTCGATGCTAAAAGAAACCCTATTTCTCTATAAGCAAAACTGGCCAAGAAAATCTTGGAAATTGAACAGGACGCTGCCTTCCCCCTTTACTGCACCCAAACACCTAATTCACATCAAATCCTGATCTATGGTTTCATGCCAAAGCCAAACCCCCCACCACCAGCAATCAAGATCCGAAGCCTCTTCTTCTCATCACTCTCTACACCTGAGTATTATTGTATATTATACCTTGCCTTTTCACACCTGACAACATAGCTGCTGCTTTTGAATCACAACTCAAGAAAACTAGCGGCAATTCTTGTACGGGTGATGGCTTGAACTAAGGCAATGGCATGTTGCCATTGGTGATTTCATAAAATAAAAGATGGTCAATTAGGCTTTCTAGCTTTTGCCTTCTGCACATCAATGCAAATTTGCTAGGGTCAGTTTTCGTTTTTGTACTTCAGCTTCCTTTTCCGGTGTTACAGCCAGGATCTTACTAAGCTTGTGTTTGCCATGACGGTATTCTTCTGCTATTGTGGATAGAAAGGTAGAATTTCCTTCTAAGAAAGCAAATAGTACTTTTATTCTTCTTTCAAAATAAGCTATGACGATTTGATTTGATGTTTTTTCTTTTATTTGGTACAAGTTAAAATTAAATATTAAATAATGTTCCACTAAAATATTTCAAGCAAGGTTGTCAAAATCGAGATTTTGACACGAATCGGAAAGGGCTCCGAAAAATCGGATCGTAAGATCAGATCGTAAAATCATAAGATCGTACCCGAATTTGTCCGTACAAAAATCTTAAAATCACAGCTAAAATCGTGTGAGAAGAAAAATCATAAAATCGTATGTAAAATATTTATGAATACAAAATAGCATAATTATGGACATAAAACTTAATTAGTTTAGGTTCATACATGATGTAAAATAACTTCAAAACACATTACAAAATAATTATGTCCCTAAAAGTTCATAAGTTAAAAACTAACAAATTTAAAACAAATCTTTAGCTGGCGTACAATGTAAACTAAAACCAGCTTCAGTTTCACCCCCCTCACTATGTCCAGGAATTGCATCAATAGCATCACAATGAAAAAGATTACTAGTACTACCGGTGCTAACAGCGATATTGCTAGTACGAGATTGAGCTCCAACATTATTGAACTCTAAACTCCTTGAATGCAAAGTTTCAAAATAATCTTCAGTGGCTTCAGTACTCATCTCAACACCATTAAAATTATCTTCATCATTATTGGATCTCAACACCATTTAGTCATGACAACATAATAGCCTTCACCTGTAACTTGGGAATTCGACAATTACAAGCCACGCAATAAAATCTCAGCTACACAATGAAATTCCCATGCATGACATCCAATAATTTGAAACTTGGGATATATTTTGAAATGCAGGAGAACAAAGCTGAGATTATGTCCAACAAAACTTTGTTTATAGACATGTTTAAATCTCTCAATCAGCACATCAATCATAATCATATAGCCTATATCTCGTAAAACCCAGAGACAAAACAGAACAACCAATCCATGGCTACTGTAACATCATCCACCTAATCATATAGTTATGTAGATAACACAAAAAAAACTTAACAATTAAGCTTATGGACGCAAGCCACCGTATAACGCTTATTCCTTTGACAAAAATCCAAACAAAAATCCAGTTTGATTCCAGGGTGATTATAATAAATTAAACAAAGCATGGAACAAAACCAATCCTCTTCAAGAATAGGATTTAAATCCATTTTTTCACAGCTCTTTCACCACCCTCTGTTTTAAAATTGATAAAACCAAAATCAAGAAACTGAGAATGATGAGAAGCACTAACCTTTTAATGGCGACGAGAAGGATGAGAACAACCACTAGGGTCCTGGGGAGGAGGCCACCGAACTCAGAACTGATGATTTTGGGGGTTTTGAGCTGAGAAGAGAATATTTAGGGGTTGAGAGCTGACGATTTTGGGGGTTTTGAGCTGAGAAGAGAATATTTAGGGGTTGAGAGCTGACGATTTTGGGGGTTATGAGCGGAGAAGAGAAGAGAAGATTTTGGGGTTTAGGGCTGATGATTTGGGGGTTTTGTGCTGAGGAGAGAAGAGAATTTCGAGCTGAAAATGTGCAATATTAAAAGCATGAAAAGTTCAACAGAGAAATGAAGAAATAAAAAGGGACTCCTGAAGGACGAACACTCAAAACTCGTAAAATCAGACCGGATCGACCCGATTTTACGAGTCAACCCGATTTTGACAGGTTTCGATTTTTCTTTCCGGTTTAACCCGGTTTGCTGAGCCAACTCGCAAACTCGTATGAGTTTACGAGTTGACTCGCAAGTTTGATTACCATGATTTCAAGGCAAGGTTGTGGGTGCTTGACTGTGTCTAGTAATATATTCATAGCTTTAAAAATATTGTTTAAAATACATTTAAATTTAAAAAGGCATCAAATTAGAAAAAAAAATCAAGTATTTTAAGAGCATCATTCCATGACGGCACTGCTTGACTGTGAAGTGACTACAAAAACAAAATGTTGAGTTAAATTTCATTATCTGAATGTGATCCACATTTTGTCGTGAGTCAAAGGTCACAGTCCCAAGAAAAAGGGGCCAGATGATGGCTGGGGCCTAGGGAGTGCATCATTGCTTCTTTTTGCATCACACTCCCATAGAGCGAGATGACAAGGTTTCGCGACTTATCCCACTACGTGAGCACATTTCAATACTCTTCCCGAGTTTTTTACGAGAGACATGAGGGCAGCAATCAACAGAAAGATGGTTCCATTCATTAAGGTTGCAGCAAAGGGCAGCAGTCATTTGCGGCAAGCAAGAACATAAATTTGCAACTTAAAAATGAAAGAAAAAGAATTTATACATCATAGCACACTAAATACGGGTCAATGAACAATGTTACACTTTCAAAAAGTGACTTTTTTACTGTTATCAAAGAAATTTTCACCTGGCTACAACAATTTGATTCCTACATTAACACCTATCCTACACCAACCAAACCAAGAGCAATTCCATGTTGGGAAGAATATATAATTCTAGTGAGGTTTTATACAAAAAGGTGGACATTCTTCCAGGTCAGATCTGTCTCTCTACCATTGCATGAGTCACTGCTACCCCGTTATCTGGTTGTCATTCTCTCTCCAATGCCTGCCCATAACCGCGACCACCCTCATCTGTTTTCGAACAAATTATCACACATATGCATTCAATATACAGGATGAGGTTCTGTATGTCTACTATTATCCAGGATTGCATGCACATTTTCAACAATATGCAAGCACTAAGAATTTATGACACAAGAATTTTGTACACCATAGAGATCTTATAACTTGTTTGGTGAAAATAATATTAGCAGTTTCATAAAAGGACAGGGAGATGTATGTAATTCAAATGTTGTGTAAAGATGCTGCACCCAGATAACAATTGAATGAAAAATTATTGCCTTGACCCTGCGTGGTAAAAATAGATTTGGCGACTAAAAAAATACGAGGAGTAATATGTGATTCATATGATGTGTATTATTAAACACATAAAATGATCACGAAAGTATATCTGTTCCCAACTTCTGTGGTACCTCTTCCCAAACAAAATCTTTCAGACAGCCTATGCACGAAGTTCAAATTTAGCCTCAAGAGTGATATGGATAAGGGGGTTATTGAAAATGATGATGATCTGAATCTTAGGTGGGCAGAAATGCCTCTACTTCTTCAACAAGCAGATGATTATTCATTTTGGAAACTTTTAGTCATATCATATAAAATAGTTTTTACAGGCACACAGCTATTATTCACTTATCTTAAAACCGACTAGCATGAGGCAAAGTAAGCACGGGAGAAAGTTCCAGGATGATATGATACGTACCATTTTCACCATCAGAAATATCTGCAAGCCTTAAAATTGCATCAACAAGTGCTTGCTCATGATCCTGCTTTTAGAGAATTAACCACTCAAATATGCAAAATTGATGAATATGATGGCGAAAGAGGAAATAAATTGCGAACAGGCAAAAGAACCTGCCACAGTTTTTTGTCTGACCTTCAATACTTTCTTTGCTTTGTCAATCTCAAGAGGATCAGGATGATTTGCATTGAAGACTCTCTCTACCTGTTCAAATTTACAAATGATTAAATAACCTGTTCAAAAAGTAACACACTTTGAATTCATCAACATTTTTTACTTACTTCCCTGATTAGAGTATCTGTATGAAGAATTTGGATATCATCAGGCAGCTTTTTTCCAATCCCATTCTGCGAAGGCAACAAATCTTTCCTCGATTGACCCTTTGAGACCCCTCTACCTCTTCCAGGACCAGGACCACCATCCCGGCCCATTGCCCTATTTATCCCATGCCCTGAACCACCATAATTGCCACGATGAGAAATTCCAGGGTCCTCATCTACCCATTGTATATCATCAGGAGAGATCTGCAAGAAAAAGATTGTCAGTCAATTAAACAGAAACCACCTCTTTTATTCGTGAGTTAAACAGTTGATCCCAAGTTGAATATTTGTACCAAGCTCTGTAATTGTTTGAAAACTGGATATACATGATATTTCTATTAATGTGTTTCTACAAAGGGCTTGCACGCTGCCTTTGTAAACCTCAGAGCTCTTCTTTTTTGGTTCAGAAACCAACATATATATCTTGTATATTTGGTTATGAAATAACTGTCATCCTCCATCTCATAAAAAATAAAATATAGAACTGCTTGCACCACATTAAAAAATCCATCAACTTAAAGTACAACTGAAATGTGTCATTTCATCATATGCTTTCAGATACATCATTGAGCTGCTTCATCAACCTTCTGATATGAGCAATTTTTTACTTGCAATGTAAAAATCACAAACTAACTACTTCAATGATTGCAATCTTAGGCATAATCCATGAGTGTAGAAAAGAAACACGATAAGTGCAAATATTTGGAATTGCCTTCTCAAAGCAAAGAGTTTATCTAAGTCAAGGTTAAGCAACTCTAAAGAATTTAATCAAAAGTAACAGTTAAGTACAGCAATTATGAAACACATTCATTCACAATTTGAAGTCTGTTACTCTGGAAATAATGCAAGTCCAACCTCCTTTTCAATTCTTTTTCATCAGTGACAAGAATCCCACAATATAAAAGCTTTAGGCAATATGGTTTTACAGGGCTAAATTGCAGCACAATAGCACAGTCCATACAAGAAACAAAATACGAAAAAATTAAAAAAAAAAAAATAGCCAATTGACAAAGTAATAGATATACCTCTGACAGATTAACCCATTCCCATGTCTCACTAGCTGTTCCCATATCATATACCAGAGCATGCCGCCCCTAATAATGGTTATAAGTGAGCTACATAACCACTTCAAAAGAAAAGGCCTAAATCAATAATCATACATACCTCAATTGGATTGTAGTCAGTTATAACAGCCTCGTAAAAGTGATTATCATCAGGCCACCTAGTTTTGACTCTCTTCCCAATATATTGATCAGCACCTTCAAGAACAGCACCGGAAGATATTCTATTTGCAACTTGCCCTCTTCCAGATGGACCTGATGATGTGTATGGAATAGACTTCATTGTAGAAGCACCAGGTAAACCCTGAGAAATGGAAAAAAGAAATATTAAGAAAATAGACATATAAATAAGTAGAATTTGGAAGTTTTTGAGTCTTTAGAATATTCAATTACAGGTTTTTGCTTCTTGCCCTTGGTTCCTGTTCCCGGTCCACGTTTAGCAGCAGATGAAGATGGCTGGTGTGATGCAGAAACTGATGGTGGGTGAAATGATGGAGAAGGCCCACCAAAGGATTGAGAAGGTATTGACGATGTCATCTTCTGTTTCTTGCGTGATGCAGAGACAGTAGGGCTAGGTATTGGATCATGAACAGCTTGACCTGTAGTGAGCATGCCAGATTGATGTCTCCACTCCCTAATAGCATTACCCAAAATCATACACATTAAATACAAAGAAAAAAAATCCATACCTGATCTGATCTAACTAAGAAAAGAAAAGAAAAAAATTGCTTCCTCATCCAATCATACCTTATCCTTTGTATTACGTTATCTGCATTAACCCGAGCAAGAAGCTCTCGGTGCTCCTCATTAGACAATCTCAACTCCTTTCTAAGCTCTGTTATCAAACTTTCCTTCTCCTGAAGAAAATATGTATAATGTAGCAGTTATTTAAACCTGATGGGATAAATTTAAAGTTATAAGAATTCACAAAAATATTATGACAAGAAGTACCCAAGTGATGGCATCAGCCTGTGCTTTAAATGCTCTCAGAACTGAACTGTATGCTTCTTGCTCGAGCTGGTGAATTTGATTCTCCATATCAGTTTCACCATACATTCTAGGATAAGGGACTGAACCTCCAACTGGTCTTCCATTCCCTGCCACACGACCCCCTCTGGGGATTCTGTTTTGATGTGATGGGGGGAGATCATCATCAGTTCCTGGAATCAAGCAAAGTAAAAAAGAGTATTATAAAATGACTTAGAAGAGACTTTAAATAAGGTTTTTAATCATTGAAAGTGCATGGTCCCTGTTCAAAGCCTTTATCACAACTGGAGGCATCACCAGCATGAATTCCATGAGGGCTGAAGCCATGATCTAAAGATTCAAGAATCTTGGTAATTTTGGCAGCTTGTGCCTCTTGATGATTTATTTGGAATTAGAGAAGATTCATTGAAGGTCATTATCACTGAATTGCATTCAGGTTTTCTCTAACATTTAGTATGAAGTTTGTTGAATAAAAAATTTCAAGCCTTGCTTTATAAGACAATCAGTGGCAAGACTTCCAAAAACCAAAGCCCATATTATATTTTTGACATTGACAGCACAAATTCCAGGTGAAAGTTACATAAAGGAAATCTCCAGAAGATAAAAAGCTCAGATTTAAAGATAAAATTGAATAGCAGAGTACTAACATTACAAAAGAAATCCAACGTTAGGAAACAAAATCCATAATCAGAGGGTAATCAATGTCATGTTAGGGTATTCAGCTACTTGCATATCAACAATTGCAAAAATCTCACATGTATTCAGAAGTTGACACTCAACATTGTTCTACAGCAAACAAAATGCCGATACCAATAATCAATACAGTGCATCATTTTGTTTAATCTCTCTGCAGCATACACAAACGCTACAACTCCAGGGCAGAAAGTTACACTCTTTAAATTGCTAAAGCTTGCTATTTACCGCTAAAGTTTTTAATTTCATCTCTCAAGAACACCCAAAACAATTCTGCCCATCACCATAATCCAAAAAAATTCATTTTGGAGAAAGCACACTTGCAAAAACTATACTTTCAAAAGTACAATCCCCACTTAACTTGAATAGATTAGCATTCAATGTCAATCAAAACTACTACCACACCTCCCTATTGCCTAAATGATTTCAATTCAAACATCCAAGTAATTTTACAAAAAAAAAAATCTTCAAAAAAAAATTCTCACACTTCCTATTTAAAAAATGTCATCTTTTTCCTCAAAAAAAAAAAAAAAAAAAAAAAACAATCAATTTGCAAACACCTCGCTAAAACCCAACAGTTTACAAATCAAAATTCAAGCAAACCCTGACCCTAATCAATAAAAAAAAAAAAAACCTTAATTTAACCATAAAAAACTCACTAGAATTTAACAAAAACCCATATAAAAGAAACACGAAAAGGTTTGATCTTTGCATGTAAAGCTCACCACTGCTATCGTAAGGCTCGTAATCCATAGCCAGCTTTGATACCCAAAACAACACTGCTTTAGCTCAGCGGCACCGCAAAACAAACCCTAAATTTCAAAGCCACTAGTGGAATTGACAGCAGAGATTTTTAGAACGCTAAATAATTAGCTTAAAAACTGAATACGATGCCTTTTAAGATGCAGAAACTGGAAAGATTTCTCACTCTTTAGCTGACGGATACAGCTTGAGCTTACAGACTGTGATTTTGATTATTTTTCCCCTTATTTTTCTCGAAAATTAAAAATTAGAGAAAATAGGGACTTGAAATAAATTATTAAATTGGTGTTTTTCAGTTTACAGTGTATTTTGAAATCCGTTAATATTTGTATGCATTGCTTTGTCTTGAATGCGGAGCCATGTGCCTGAGGAGAGGATTCTGTGTGTGTTCTTTAACTGGGCCCCAATGATGTGGGCTTACTTTTGTCATAAAACAAAAAACAATCTAACAGATCTTGGTCTGATCTCAGCCCAAATTATAGGAGTTTTGGATCTTTAGCTGTTAAGCATGCATGCCTGACCTATCCATGGTTTTGTACAAGCTTATGTTTATGTTAAAAACCAGCCATTTAAACCGTGTTTCATGTGTTAATTTTTATGATTATAATTTAAAAAAAAACATAATGGATAAACTAAAAAGCCTATGCAAACATCTAATTAAATAAACCAATAGTTATTTATGTAAATAAATAAATAAGTAGTTAATAATAGCCAATAAAAAACACTTGAAAAATTAAGAGATGAATGAAGATCAAGATATTCAATCACATAAAATAAAACATTCACATGATTATGTTTACTAAAATTATTTATTTAAATCAATAAAAAATAAATTCACGCAATAAAAAACTCATAACTTAAAAAGATAAATACAAATAACATTGACTAAATAAACAATGCCATAAAAATATTCTGTAAGATCGAACAAATCAACAATAATATTTAAAAATAAATATTTCTTATTTAGAAAAATAAATTTCATTTGTATAAAACCAATTATAGAGAATTTGTTAGAACAATCCTAAGAAAAACCCTTATATAGCTACCCACATTTTTTTTTACTTTGGGGGCAAATACATGTTTTTCAGTCTATGTTAATAAATGTTTTTAAACATCTTTTTCAATCTATAAAGGCAAAACTTTTTGCATGTGAATTGGTAGAGAAAAGTATACTAAACAATTACAAGTTAGAACTTAAAGACAATTTGTTTTAATATTTTAAAAATGATTTTGCGAGACAGTTTGTTTTTACTTTAAATTATTTTAATATGTTAATGTCAAAAAAATAAAAAATAAAATATTGATGTATTTCGAAATAAAACGTATTTTAAAAAGCAATCATTGTCACAATACCAATATATATATATATATATATATATATATATATATATATATATATATATATATATATATATATGTTAAAGCATATATTATGTTTCATTATTTTTCAGTAAAATACATTTAAAAAGATTTTTTTTATATTTAATTTATATGAAAAAAAAGTGTTAAAAAACAAGAGTTAATCAATTATGAGATCCATGATTATTTGAAAACTTGTCTGAATGTATAACTTATTATATATATATATATATATATACACACACACACACCATATGGAGCTTCATGCGGAATTGAAACTAGCTATATGGAAACAATTTTTCTGATATACAAGAACAAGGCAAGATCAAGCAATGCAATGTCAGGATCCTTGATCAAGTATAGAGCATACTTAAAATGAATGTAAAAAGAAAATATGTAAAGATGAAGATGAGAAAAGACTTTGGATTACTGTAAATAGGTTTACAGGTTACTTAAAACTCAGGGTTACAAAGAACTATGAACTCCCGCTAGTTCTAAGTTTTATGCTGAAGTTTTTAGATGCTTTGGAATGAAATGCAACTCTGCTTATATAGAGTTCGCAGAGGATCTGTACAAGCTTTGGATTCCAAACAGTAGAGCCGAAAGGTCTTCTGTCGCTTTGTGGTAAAACTCTGGGTGAAACATTTTTCAGTAGTGGTAGGGACCATGCTTTGTCTGAAGGAATCTTCACCGAAAGTTGCTTTGTCGTTTTGTCATAGTGGAAGACATTTCTGAATGGCAGGGGCTATACTTTATCTTCTTTTGATGACTTCTTTGGATGAATGCTTGACTGGTGGCAAGATGCCATAACAGTCATCTTCATTGTCGTTTCCAAGAGAAATGACAGGAGAGGAGGCTGAGCTGGAGGAGACGGATTCGTCTTCTTTGGCAGGGGCTAGGCTCTGTAGAATTCTTAGGTATTCTTCTTGAGTCTGAGCAGAGGCAAGGAGGGCTACAGTTTTGGCCTTTTGAGCTAAAAACTGTGATGTATTACTTTGAGAGATGGCTGGTAGAAGTTTTTGGGATTTGAATCATTCTTCTACTGCTTTCAGAAAACATTGGGGTTCTTTTCTGAAGGCATCCCACCATATATATATATATATATATCCATTATTTATTTGTCAAACCACCAACTGTATATCTTTATGAAGTATGGATGGGCAAAGTTATTGATTAGTGCACTAGCTATTTTCAAGTGTTTCGTCGCCAACGAAACTATATTTTTTTAATGCAAAAAATATATATTGATAGAATGAGATATGAGATTTTTTTTATTATATTATAAATTTGGGAAAAATAATCGATTTGTGCAGAATTTCTACGACGCGAAACTTTCTAGTAAAATATATGAATTTTAAATAGATATAAATTTATTTGTTTAACAGGTTTCAACAAAATCACCACCATAAAATTATCATTGTCATTAAAAAAAAAGAAAATTCAGATACCTGAATTATCAAATTCACTGTATTATGATTATTTTATTTCATAATCTAATTTAAATTAAATACAATAATAAAATATAAATTGTGAAAACACCTACGATAACTAAATAACAAAAATAAATTATTGATTTTCTATTTATAAAAAGAAGAAAACATCATTGAAAATCCATTACAAAGTTATTATCATTATCATAAATATAACACCTAAAATTATTATCATCATTACTACCAAAATAATTAGAATCAGTAAATTGTTACGAGAAAAATATTGAAAAGCAAACAAATAAACAATAAAACAAACAATCACTAAAATTATCATTTTTATTGCGCAAATAATGAAACCATAAAATTATCTTGAAAAATAAAAAATAACTTTAACAAAAGAGCAAAAAAACAACAACAAAAGAAAAAACTAAAATAAATATTCTAAGCATAAAAACATCATATGATCATAAGACCAAATAAAAATAATAGAAAATACAATAAAAAAGAACAAAGGGAAAAAGATATTACCAACATAAATAAAAATTTCATAACTGAAACAAATAAAAATAAAACCCCAATAAAAAATAAAAAAACTAAAACAAAAGCATAAATAAATAATACAGACAAAAAACAAACATTGTGCAAGAAGAACCGAAAAAACCAAAGGAACTAATACTAAAAAAATAAAAGAATAAGTGCTAAAATTAAAAAAAAAAAAATATATATATATATATATATATATATAATTAATTCCAATTGAATGACAAAACTGTGACAAATTAAAACCTTGGGATCGAAAAACAATAAAGGGATTTTTAAAAACAAAATACAGTGTAACCACCATAAATTAAAATTTCAGAACTGAATAGAATAAAAATAAAAATCCAACAAAAACTAAAATGAAAAAAATAAAAATAAAAACTAAAAGCATAAATGCATAAACATAGACAAAAAATAAATATTGTCCAAGAAGGACAAAAAAAACCAAAGGAATTAATACCAAACAAAAAATGAAAAGAATAAGAGCAAAAATGAAAAAAAAAAATTAAATCCAATTGAAGGAAAAAATGCAACAAATCAAAATTTTGGGACCGAAAAACAATAAAGAGATTTTTAAAAAAATACAGTGTAATTGTTTAAGAAATTAAAAGAATAAGAATTGAAATGAAAAGTAGCATATATGAGCAATTTTAATTGGAGGACAAAATTTAAACAAATTAAAACTTGCTGGCCAAAAATATTACAGTAACCAAAAACAAACCAAAAGTTAAAAGATTAAAGACCGAAATGAAATGTACTATATTTGACCAATTTCAATTAAAAGGCATAATTGAAAACAATGAACAGTTTCATTGAAGAAATTAGTAAGAAAAATGAAATCAAAAACCCAATGACTGAAATGAACAATCCAACAATATGAAGGATTGTATTGTACTTTCCAGCAACAAGAGAGAGAAAATGGGAGAAAGAAAAACCTTCCACCGGCGATCCCACGACCACCTCCCATGACATGCGTCTATCACGAAGGTAGAGGACATGGTGACACACCAGGTGACATAGATGAAGGTCAATTTCCACCACCTAATACTTTGTATACGCCGCTTGAATGACACATGTGCGTGAAACACTGTCAGGAATGTCCGTATAATGCGCCTCTAGTGTTTTAGAAAAAGAAATTAAAAAAATGATAAGTTACCTATAGACCCCTGGACTCAGCGATAAACATGAAAAAATCGGAGGTGAAAGTACCATACTACCCCCGGCTCCAGGCTTCTTTTTTTTTCTTTTTCAGGGTTATTTTCTTATTTTATTGTGCACGAATTTGTGAAAAAATGAAAAACAACTTCTACTATTCCATGTCATTTTCTCAGCACCTGGGGGTAAAATAGTAGTTTTACTATGCAAAGAAATTAAAAATATCATCCATGTCCCCTGAAAATGTCTAAAATGACCCCGATCCTGGAGGTTAATTTTTTTTGTCCTAGGGTTAAATGGTAATTGTACTGTTTGAATCCACAGTAATCTATGTCTATATGCACAGTTAAAAAGTGAATAGGAAAAAGGACATGCCTTTTATTTTATAGTTAATGTTTAATATTATTTTTTAAAAATGGTTTTTATTTATTTTTAATTTTTTTTATATTAATATATTATAGTTATCAACAAACTTTAAAAAATATTAAATTAATATTTTTTAAACTAGAACAAACTGTTAACACATACCAAAAAAAAAAATATAACACCTCAAACACTCGCAAAGTGTTGGTTAATTACTAGTTAATATATTTTCCATGATGAATCTCCCTTATATCTCTTTATTAAAAAAATATACAAAATATATTATAATCATTCAAAAACTAAAAAAAAAATATCAATTTAATATTTTTTTTTCAAATAATTATTTTTAAAACATATGCAAAAACAAAAAACCATCACTCTTCAAACAACCACTAAGTGTTAATTGATTAATATATTTATTTTCCGGGGTGACTTACCCCTTATAAGGTATCTCTTAATTGAAAATTAGTAGTGCGGTCATGATATGGAAATGTAATTAATAATTTGTTTTATGAAATAATTGTTGTTTCGACGCTCTCTCTTACGTGCAAAAGTCAATGAAGGTTGGCTACATGCTACCTTTGCTCACCAATGTTAACAAATAAAACTCATACTTGAATATATTGTGTCCTACTTGGCATTGCATTTTAAAAATATTTTTGACAAAAAAAAAATTATAGTTTTTACTTCAAATTTAAAAAATTTAGTATTTTTAGATCATTTTATGTGCTGATGTCAAAATTGATTTTTAAAAAAAATTATTTTGATGATTTTTGAATAAAAATATTTTAAAAAACAACCTCAATTACACTTCAAAACAGGCACTTAAAAGTGATTAGTCTTATAATGGTTATATTTGATGTATGAACATGTTTTAGATTTTGTATAAAGTTCATGTTTAAAAGAGTTAAATGCAAGGTGATAATCTATGTTAAGGTTAGGTAAAATATTAAATCTAGATGATGCGAGATAACTTGTTTCCAAACCTAACATCATTGAGTTTAGCTACATGATGAACTCAAACACTACTAGAAAATCAAAAAATACATAGGAAAACACCAATGAAATTTTATCATTGGTATTTTGCTGTGAAATTTATTGACGGTTTTTTTCATCTTCTTATCCATCGGTAAACACCAATGAAAACATTTTGTCGATATATACCAACAAAATTACAATATGAAAAGAAAAAAAAAATATATACGTCAGATGACATGAAACTTTTACAAACGTTGTTACCGATTTAAATTATATGTGAGTAATTATTGATAACAAATATAACAAGAATATCATAGTGAGATTAAAAAACCTTGAAAGAACGATGACATGACATTGTTATTTATAGATTAACCAACATATATATTTCATTGGTAAACGCATTGGTGATTTTTCAATTTATGACCTGACAATCGACCCTTGTCTTTCTCTCCCCTTTTTCTCATTTCTTCTCTATTTTTTCTTGTACAACTAACAACCTTTCCCCTTCAATTTCAATACAACAAATTTGGTGAACATAACTTTTAGTTTGTGGACATTTGTGTTCTGATTCAAATGTTTTTTAGAATTCTCCACTTTAAGTAAACATATCTACCATTTTTTATTTAATTTTAATATTTATTTTGCATATTTTTAAAGTGCATTGATTTTGTTTGAGTGTTTACTTGTTATATATATATATATATAATTATAAAAATTTCTTGTATGGATTTATGATTTGTACATATTAGAGTTTGTATTAGATTTTGTAAAATTGTATTTGTTTAGTTAATATATTTAATTGATACATTATTTTTGTATATATGTTTGATACCAATAACGGAAGATCGTTCATGGATATATCAAAAATCACCTCAAAGATTGTGTAGTATGAATTATCATAATGGAGTTGAGGGTTTTATTAGCTACTAAATATCTAATCCGAGAAATATTAGTGGAGACGATATTATATGTCCACATAGAAGATCCAAAAACAAAAAGTTTATTGATCTAGATGTTATCATGATGCATCTTCTATATAAAAAAGTTTATGGATGAATATTTGTGTTAGTATGCACACAAAAAGAATTTGCTCCTTATGAGACCAAAGTAGCAAAGATGGCTGGGTCAACTTTTAGTTTTTGCAATGTGCATGAAGTTGTAGATGCCAACAATAATTCTTATAGGAATATGATTATGGATGCGATGATAATGAATCAAAGTGGTGCAAATGAATGTTCATTCGTAGATAAAAAACCTAATAAGGACGCAATTAGGTTTTTTTTAACTTTTAAAAAGTTATGACGAACCATTATGGGATGGTTGCACAAATCATAATAAATTATCAGTCATGACACGTGTTCACCATCAAGTTAGATAATGGGTTGAGTGAGGCTAGTTATGCCATAATTATTAAACGGGTAAGAAGTATTTTACTTGAAGGGGACAAGCTGAAAGAGAATTATTATGCTGCTAAATCTATGATGAAACCCTTTGGTTTAAGATACTAAAAAATTAAAATATGTCCAAACTGATGCATGATGTACTATCTTGAAAACACAAAGTGGAGTGAGTGCAAAACATGTTAGCATATGTAATATAAAGACAAAGATGACAGAAGACAGAGTCTTGTCACACATATAAAACTTAGATATTTCCTAATCATACCTAGACTACATAGGTTATTTAAATCAAGGATCATATAGTGAAAATAGGACTTAATTCAAGGATCCTTTGATTAAGGACATGCCACCATTTAAATTCAAGGATCATATAGTTAATTCAATTATGTGATTTTATTTGTATGAGCTATATTATATTTAAAAAAAAAATCTATTTACTATAATGTTTTCTTATATTTATGTGCACCTTTGTTTATTCAAGAAAACTTACTTGTATAGAACCAAGAATAAACACAAGGTTTAATCATTAAGATTGTCATATATAAAAATACTTGGGAAATTATATGCTTTGTAATAAATGGAAAATAATAGTCATAAATAGAGGACTTATCTCCATTATTCATGCATTATGTTTCCAAGAAAGATAAATGACAGGGTTAAATTAAGACATTGGACGAATGGACCAAGTGATTGTTTGGAAGTGTGGTTGAAGTTGTTCTTCAAAGTATTATTTTGTTCAGAAGTATATTAAAATAGTGTTATTTATTTTATTTTAAAAAAATTATTTTGATATCAGCACAAGAAAAAGATATAAAAACATTAAAGAAATTTAATTTAAAGTATAAAATAAAAATAAAAATAAATAATTGTTTTAAAAAATACATTTAAAACACAATGACAAATAGGACCAAGTAGAAGAATGTTAAAGGCTTAAAGCTATGTCTTACTACTCTCTATTAACATGTGATTTAGTTTCTTCTATAACTTTAATTTTGTACAATAAATTAACTTTAACTTTAATAAATAAACTCCCACATTAAATGACAACAAAGTTATATATTTGGGAGTCTAATTAGACTCTTGTTATATAAATACTTCCCTGGGCTCACACATTAATGGACCTCTTCATCTTGATTTTTTTTCTTCTAAGAATATCATTTTATCAATGACAGGAGATATATTTTGATTTTTTTATTCTTAAAAAAACATGTTTAGATCGTTGAATTCTAACATGATATAATTGTATACTGTTATAGAGGAAAATTATGACACCCAACCAATGGATGGTCACCGCCATTGATCAAGTGGGAGTTAATTAATAGATTGATTAGAATATTTTTCCCGTGGTCATCGCCACGTTAAATCGGTCTTATTGGATCCAGTAGGAACACAAATCTTTTTGCTCACTCTCTGAGAATTGATTTTGGAAAGATGATGGGTCTGGAACCAAAGAATCTCCATTCTTCAATCCCTGTTCCAAGTGTGCAGGAGCTTGCAAGCCTGCAACTTGAGGCCGTGCCATCTAGATACATGAGAGACGACATGGAGAGCATCATCAGCACCGTCGCCTCTGATAACACCCTTCGTGTGCCGTTGATTGATATGACCAAGCTGGTCGATTCAGAGTCTCAAGAGACAGAGCTTCAAAAGCTTCATGCTGCATGCAAAGAGTGGGGCATATTCCAGGTAACGTAAAATTGGGCAAAGAGTTGTAATTTAATTTTGTTCATGCATTTATGTGCAGCGTGTGTGTATTTAAACATGTTGCATACTCTGTTTATTTTTTTATTCCATCATCGTGGATGTTTTAATCAAAAGTGAAGCGAGAAAATAAATAAAAGTAGGAATATTATTGAATCCGAGCTCGAGACAACAGGGAAGGAGAGAACACATATTGGATCGCTTGTTTTAATGTGGTTAGATATGATTTTGCAGTTAATAAACCATGGAGTTTCAGACGAATCACTGAGAAACATGAACAAGCAAACTCAAGAGTTCTTTGACCTTCCCTCGAAAGAGAAGCAACGCTGGGCACAGAAACCAGGAAGCCTCGAAGGCTATGGTCAAGCATTTGTAACCTCAGAAGAACAGAAGCTTGATTGGAATGACATGATTTTCCTCAAAGCTCTTCCCATTGAAGACAGAAACCTTGAGATCTGGCCCGAGAACCCTCCAAAATTCAGGTACTAGCAACTGGTTAGCATCGCTAATTAAGTCGCTGCTTCTATAACCTAGCTAGCCAGATCGACATTTTGACTGTCATGATGATTCATCATACGGCGTACATTTTGTGTATCAGGGAATCCTTGGACGGGTATTCGCAAGACATGAGGCAAATTGCTGTTGCCTTAACAAGATTCATGGCCATGGGGCTTGAGATTGAGACTCGAGAGCTCTGTGCTGCTTACGAAGAAGGACTGTATCAAATAAGGATGAATTACTACCCACCTTGTCCTCAACCCGAACGAGTAACGGGGCTAACCCCGCATGTTGACATCCCTGGCTTCGCTCTGCTGCTTGACTGTGGAGATACACCCGGATTGCAGGTTCTCAAGGATGGTCGATGGATTTTTGTTGAGCCCTTAGATGGTGCAGTTGTTGTCGACATGGGGCGGATCACAGAGGTAAGTGGGTTCTTCAGTGCTGGTCCGGCGGTTGCAACCACGGCTGAGCTCAGTCGGAAAATATTTTTCTCTTTTCTTTCAAGCTGTGCCCTAATGAGTTCACATAATTAATTTGATTGAATCATGCAGATACTAAGCAACGGGCTATACAAAGCACCGGAGCATAGAGCAGTGGTAAGCAAATCAAAGGAGAGACGATCCATAGTTACCTTCTGCTATCCTGCCTTGTCTTTCAAAGTTGGCCCTGCCATGGAACTGGTTAAGCTCGGAAGCCCACCTTTATACAAGACTGTCACTGTGGAAGAGTATCTCGGCTGCTTCTTCAATCCAAAGCCAGACGTCCCGTTCATCGATACCATGAAAATCTAGTAGCTTCCACAGACAGAACAGTGGTTCTCTAAACTTTCTGTTATCCAGGAAATCTTGTAAGCTTTGCAGGCATGGCTGGCTAGCCCCATCCTATAAAAAAAAACTGTTTAATTAATTACCAGCTAGTTTTGTATTCATTCGACTTCAAAAAATATTATAATATGCATGCTCTTAAATGTCAGTTGTTCATTGGATTAATATGATCCCAGCTAGCTAGCTTAAAACCGCTCAGCCTATAAATTCTTAAACACGAAGAAAAAACAATAAAAGAGGAAGACAAACACATATATTTGCTTTATGCCTTGAGATTCATTTTTTATTTTTGCTGGTTATTTGCTTACGACAATGCAATTGTGAGAGCATATGAGGATAAGCGAAACATATAACTGTGAAGGAATACGAGTGAGATAGAAAGCAGAGCTTAGTCTAGTCGTGTAAGATTAAATTTTATGGTGAGAAATTGAACCGTCTGATTGCTTCAATGAACTAAGCTATCATCATCATTATGTTAGAGAATAATATAACTTATATTTTGTGGCCTCACCTAACAGGTTAAGTTTCTAGATGAGATAGTTCTTTAATATGGTATCAGAGTCTTGTTGACCTAGTGTCACAAGTTCAAATTTCACTATTCTTATTCTATTTGATAAAAATCAATCATAAGGTAGTGTGAGTTTATGTAAGTTTCAAGCATAAAAGGTTTTCACTTGAGGGGGTATGTTAGAAAATAATATAAATCATATTATGAGATTTCACTTAACAACTTAACCTTTTAAATGAAATGATTCCTTAACACAACAAAGGTAACTAAAAAAACTCATGGTTGGACGCTTACAATGGCAACATCAAGACACTGAGAGTAGAATGATGAGGTTCTCTATATTATTTAGTGATTATTTGAGAATGTGGTTGTTTTTTAAAGTGTTTTTTTTGTTCAAAAATGCATCAAAATAATCATTTTTATTTTTAAAAAATTATTTTTGACATCAACACATGAAAATAATCTAAAATCACCAAAAAAAATTAATTTAAAGTAAAAAACATAAAAAAAAATATTATAAATGCAATGATAAACAAAATTTTAGGAAGCGGGATAATCATTCACTCGTTGCTGGATATGGCTATTATTTTCTAATCAAATTATTTATCACATAAGCCAGGAACTATGCATCTCATGGTTCATGTGGGCTATTAAGTGAAGACTTCCAAGCAAATGACCCACGGTATGTGTGTGTGTGTTTTTTTATGCTGTTTGGGTGGGAAAATGCTTTTAAGAAAATAATTTAAATTAATAAAATTTTAGTATGTTTATATAGATGTGCTAATATTAAAAATAATTATATATATATATATTATTCAATACATTTCTAAGTAAAAAACACTTAGAAAATACAACCATAATTATGCTCTTGAACACGCCTATTATATCCAATCAGAACTGCATGCACACTCTGTGGTCAATAACAAGCATCTCTAGAATTAATGCCACAACTTGTGGTTCATAACAGCAATAAACTTTTTTTATAGTTCTGATAAACTATTATTTAAAATGATAATTATTATGGTAGAAAATGTCAAAAAAAAGTTCATGTTTTAATTAAGAAAATGTCTTTTATATATTTATTTCAACTCTGTCAAATTTTATACACACACACTAGAAGAACACTAATTTAAATTTTATTGAAACAAAATGATTTCTCTTTTTTTCTTATCATCAATTTTTCGATATATCTTCTTAAGACATGTTATTTGCTTGATAACAAGTAAAAGCAATTATAATTATAATATGTGACTAAAGCATAGCTCTCCACTAATTTTGAATAGCAGATACGGGAGAAGGTTGTTGTTTTAATCTTTGTTCTTTAATTTTTTTTTTATATAAATAAAAATTCTATTTTGCAAAAATGATATATTAATTAATGTTCGATCAATCTTCAACACCTCATTCATGTAATAGCATAAAACTCAAAGAAAATAAAATAAAAATGGAAGACAGTGACAACATAACTTATGAGGATCAAATTGATAGAACATAAAATTTAGTGACCAAATTAAAAAAATATAAAATTCAAGGGACTTGGAAGGAAATCTTGTCCAATTAATGAAAGGTAAGAAAATGAAAATCGAACACGTAGTAAAAGCTTGATCTATTTTAGTTTCTTTGTTAAAATAGTTTTTAAAAAATTATATCATTTTTGGCACAAATAAGATCATGATATGACTATTTTTTAAGAAACATTGTACGACGTTCGATTAAAATTACTCTTACAAAAAGCAAAAGGGTAATTGATGAAACTTCTGATACTATATTGCAAGATAAAAGAAAACTACGGAAGCACTATAAAGCGTCCCGTTATCGACTCTTTTTTTATCACTGGTTTTTCCTTTATTTATATTTTTCAAACAAACCCTAAATGATTTTTATAAATTTTGAAAAAGTTTAAGAATCATTTTTAAATTATTTGTGATCCCTCACTTTTTTTTCAAAAAATTTACTTAATATTATAGCTATACACTTGCACGATAAGATACTAATATGGTATTAAAAAAAAATTAATTTTGAAACAAAACACAAAAACAAAATTATGATTCTAATTTCATATAGATAAGTCATGTTTTAATTTTTATTACAAGAAAAATATGAAAGCAAAAAAATACATGGCATGATTTAGCATTTCTTGAAAATACTAAAAAAAATATTTTTACATTTTGCATGCATTATGAGTTATAACAAGTTTATTAGAATCATTGAGACTAGGCCTAAATCTCAAAATTACCAAAAAAGAATTTAATGTTAGGAATATAAACTTATATGTAAGATGTATTTTAGATATTAAAAAATAAAATACAAAACAAGAGTCTCGACTTTAAAAAGACTATGCTTAACTTGTAAAGTCATGGCTCACTCTATTAGAATATACTTGCTTAATTAATAGACAAATAATTACAATAGGATCGTAGTAATATTAAAAAAAATAAGCAATATAATTTATCTTAAGTAGAGTGTATTATAAGTGATATTATCATTCATAATAAATCTTCTTATCCAAAATAGGAAGACCGGTTAAAATTTCTAGTAAATTATTATTTTTTTGACAAAGTGAAAAAAACGAAAAAAATCGTATCACTCCAATAGATTGGCTAGAATATAAAAAAGGAGAAGAATAAGTGGGGGGTAATGCATGGCCGTCACCTACCATCATCACATTAAGAAAATAGGCATAATTAACAGGTAGTTAAGCTTTAGTTGTTAGGAAACATGTTTCATAAATTTCCTCCCCTCAATGATCACCCAATTAAACAACTAAGCCATAAATATAATTGTAGTTGTTGAGGGATGATTGTGCCACGTTAGTCAATTGATCAGTTCTTCATAAGGAGACAAAATTTAATAATTTTGGTAAAATTTAGGAATTGAAAGGCATGTGACGTATCTTAAAAAATGTAAAATATACTATATAGTATTTTTAACCCCTGATTTTGTTTATGATTTTCCGTAATTGTATTTGTGCCACTATTTTTATTTTATTATTTTTTTCAAGTTTTCTTTTATTTGATTTTGAAGATTTTTACCAGAAATAATCATATGTTTATGGTGTTAATTTGAGATAATTATATGTTTTAAAAGTACCCAATACCAGGAGATAAAAGTGGAAGGTTTTAACGAAATATAGATAAACATGACGAAACAACAAAATAGATAAACTTTTTTGAATGACCGAAATGTTTTGAAAACTATATGAATTAATGTTGAGAAAGTTTACAGTACAAGAGTCGTAGTATAGGTTTCAATTTTTATTTAAAATCGACCTTTAATAATAATAATAATAATAATAATAATAATAATAATCATTAGTAATACCTAGCTTTGGTGTTCGTTCTTCGCATCTTGACTGAACTATTTTTTATACAAAAAAATTAGAAAAAAAATATGTTAAATTTATAAATAATTATTGTTGTTGCTGTTACCATCATTATTATTACTATCATCATTGTTATTATTATTATTATTATTATTATCAATAATATTATTATTTTCATAACCACTGCCATTGTTGTTATGAGTTTTTTTTTTATCATTATTATAACTAACATCACCATCGCCATCATTGTTGTTGTTGTTGAAAAAATAAAAGTCTAGAACTTGATTTGAAGGACATAATTAAAAATAAAAAAAAATAAAAAAAGAGTAAAGAAAAACAATGTGAAATCAATAGAAAATGACCCAAGTTGAAATCATTATTTTCGTTAAAAAAAATCGTGAACTTAATTTGAAGGATAAAATCAAAATCCAGAAAAACTTTAACAAAATAACAAAAGATAAAAGTAAAAAAGTAAATGTGAAAGGATTGAATAAAAAACATTATATATACAAAAAAATAACAAAAACACCCCCAAGTGTAAAACAGTAGAGGTCACCTAAGTAAATAGGGTGTCAGGGTCACCATTGTAAGAGCTTGAGCGACTCTTTAAAGACACTCATGAGACAAGAAACGTATGCATGCATGACTATAAAAACCACCACACTAATGAAACCTTAAAATCATCTAATATTGTGTGTGTGTGTGTGATATGTTTATACTTAGTCCTTTTAAAAGAACTTGGTTCAAAACATTCTAGTTACTATGGTTTTTCAAGTTAAGATTTATTATTTACCCTAGGAGTATAGTATATGCAAAACTTGAGATACCTAATATCTTTTACACATTATTAATTTCTCTTTTAAATTATTAATTATACGTATCAATAATTTTAAATCACGTGGGGAGGGTACAGTTTTAATCTAAAATTTATCTTTAAAGATAGCCACTAGTAAATTGTTATAGCTGTTAGAAATTCTTAAAAATATAAAGCATTTTTCTATTTTAAAATATTCCCTCATGGACTTTTTAAAAACATTACTTTCTTAATTCTTCTAAGGTTTCTCTGTAGTTATTTTTACTTGTGCCTTTTAATTTAAGTGGATGATAAAAGGTTTTGAATATTTTTATTTTTTTATATTAATGCCAACAGTTGAATATTACAGGGAATAAAATAATATTGTTTATCCCAAAAAAACAAAAGCAGAAAAAACTCGTGATGTTCAGCTTTCAACAGCCTTTTGCATGCATGAATTGACGCATCATCTCACCGCTGACGCCCATACATAAACCCTATTTTTAAATAACAAGTTGTATTAAATACTAGCAAATTGCCCGCGCGTTGCCACGAGTATTTTTTTTGTATATAATTTACAATTTTGAGTTGAGTTTGTCACGTAAGTATAGATTATATCTTTTATAATATAGGTATTGCGTCATAAACGATCACAAAAGAGCGTACACTAACATTAGAAAAAAGAGCAAAATATTTGAATAAGAAAAAAAGAACTTACTTAAATCATTATTGTGCAGATAATAAAAGTATAAAAATCAATTAATAGAAAGAGTAAAAAAAAAACAAAAGGAAAAAGAAGCAATATTAATTTAAAATATTATAACAATAGGAACATCGGAGTCTTAACATTTAAAATTATTATTGCCGCTAGAATAAAAACAACAAAAATTATTAAATTATACCGAGGGAAAAAAATAAAAAGCATGAACAAAACAGCAAGCAAGAAAAACCAATTAAAAAATTATTATTATTATTATTATTATTATTATTATTATTATTATTATGAAAGAATAAAGAATCACTATTATTATAATAATAGAATACACAATAACTATTATTATAATATTAATAATAATCACTATTATTATTATTATTATAATTATTATTATTATGTTAATAATGAAAGAAACAAAAATAAATGAAAGACTAAAAACATCCTATAAACTTTAACAAAAGATTTAAAAAAAAAACAATTATTGCTATTACTGTAAAAAAAAATATATGAAATTATCCAGAGGGAAAAAGAACATTAAAGAAAGGGCAAGCACGCAAAACAATTTAATTATTATTATTATTATTATTATTATTATTATTATTATTATTATTATTATTATTATTATTATTATTATGTTAATAATGAAAGGAAAAAAACAATGAAAGACTAAAAACATGCAAGAAATTTTAACAAAAAAAACAAAAAAAAATATTATTATTGCTATAACCGAAAAAAATAAATTATTATCAAATTATCGGGAGAAAGGAAAAAAACAGAGAAGCGTAAGAAAAAAAATAATTAAGTCATTATTATTATTATTATTATTATTATTATTATTATTATTATTATTATTATTATTATTATTATTATTACTATTATTATTATTACTACTATTACTATTATTTTTATTATTATTATTATTATTATTATTATTATTATTACTATTATTATTATTATTATGATTATTATTACTATTATTCTTATTATTATCATTATTATTATTATTATGTTAAATACACTTTTATATATACATGGACAAAAGTAGGGATTATTTTAGAAATATAAAAAAATAAAAGTATAAGGACTTAAATGAAAATAAAAAATAAAGGGCTGAAATTAAAAAATTAAAAGTCAAAGGGCTGCAATGCAAATTACATTTATTCTAAATTGAAATCAGAGGACAAAAATGCAAAAATCGGAACTTTTGTACCGAATTGATTTAGTTATTTACAGCCAATCCGGAAATTAAAAGTAGAAGGACCGAAGTGAAACTTTGACATTCAATCAATTGAAATCGGAGGACCCAATCGAACAAAATGAAAACTTATATAACAAAAATTAGGACCAAAAACGAAATTAAAAGTATAGGGATCGAAGTGCAAAGTCAACATAAATGGGGGACTCTCCTGCACATTGACGTGCAGGAGAGAGAGAAAACGTGGCCGGCAACTTCAACCGGCCTCCGCCGCGTCCACGGACATCTGGTGGTTACATGCACCACCGCGGGAGGAAGACCACGCGGCGGCGCATCGTTCTGTCATCCGGTATACCATTTCCGGCCACCGGATAAGGCCGCACGCGCCGCCTAAACAAGGCGTGAGGCGGGAAACCGCTCGGCGCGTGCGGCTCACGCCCTTACAGACGCCGATTATTAAATTCGAAAAATAGGGTCAATTACCGTTCTAGCCCTGCACCCAATTAAGTGTTTTTGTCTTATTAGGGGCTAAAACCGTATTTAGCCATTTCAGAAAATAATAAAAAATCCAAAAGTTGCGGCGGACCGGACCGGATCGGGCCGGTCCGGCCACGCGCAATTACACCGGTGCCCCTCAGCCGTAAGCCTGATTTTGTCTTATTATCGGGGATGAAATAGTCAATACACTGTTCACAAATGAATATTTAAAAAAAAATAGAAAATTAAAAGGAAAAACCGATTTTATCCCCGCCTGCCAGCTCCTTCTCGCCGCGTGCCCGAGGGCCATTTTCGGGCGTGCACTGTTCTTAGAACAGTGTTTTGTGAGTGTATGCACAGTGCAAAATCCCACGGGGTTTATTTGTTTTGTAATATGCAACTAAGCTTTCTCCATTTTTTTATAATCGAAGATGAGAGATGAAGTCCCACAAAGTTGCTTCCCAGTCTGCTTGTCCTTTTAAAATTTCACATGTGAGGTGATGACAGGGATGTAACTTGGCACCTGTTATGTAATTTAATGTAATTGAGATTATTTTTAAAATTATTTTTTATTTAAAAATATATTAAAAGGGTATTTTTTTAAAATTATTTTTGACATCAATACATGAAAATGATCTAAATATATATAAAAAAATTAATTTAAAATATTATTTTTTTCAAAAACACTTTTTGAAACAAAGTATCAAATACTAACTTTAGTAATATTTCATCTTCTTTTTTTTCTTTCTCTAATGTCAACTTCATAGTCATCAATCATCACAAATTTGATAAGAACATTGAAACTAACATTCCCTAAATAAATAAATAAATAAATAATTTAGTCCTCGTATGTCACAATTATATATCTTTGGCGGTTATTTTTCAATGAAAATTGATTCACTCCTATCAGTAGGATTGATTTGAGATGATTATAAAATGAAGGAGATGAAATGAAATAAAATAAAATAAAATATATGCCCATAATTGGCCATACACCTCCATCCCAACAACAAAACTCTAATAAAGATCGAATACGTTTCTTAATTCCATCTTTAATGGAAGATGTTAGAAAGGAGTCCTTTTCTTATTTAATGTTTTCCCCCGGCAAAATATTTGTCTTCCCACCGTCCATTGATAACTAGTTGACAAAAACATACATCATTTATGTGCTATTTTAAGTGTTTTTATATGAAAATAATAATTAAATTAGTCTTTTTTTTTTTATATATAATCCTGATTTGTCGAGGTTAACAAATATAGGTGCTGTTCGGAGTTGACAATGAATCACCCATTAAAAAATCTAATGTGTGATTCATTACATCACTTAAGTTCTTACCCTTTAAAAATATTTTAAGACTATATAATAAATAAATATGATTAGTGATAGTAGGAATAGTAAATTCCATTAATCATACTCGTAAATCCAAGTTTTGCGTTACAATCTGTTCAGCAATTGTTTATGTGAATTCCAAGTTCCAATGATCAAAGATAAGCTATTTAAAAATATAAATGATTTTTTCAATAAAATATTTTCAATGATAGAAATGTCCACCCACCAAAATGCCAACACATCACCGTAGACAGGCAACGAAAGACTAAAATTTTGATCGCTGCATTTTTTAAAGTATTTTTGAAAAAAATAAAAAATTATTATTTTTATAATAATTTTAGATTATTTTGATACGATGATGTAATTTTTTTAAATAAAATTAAAAAAATTATTTTAATATATTTCTAAATAAAAAATATTTTCAAAAACAATCTCAACAACACTCTTACATAACACACCCTCTCCATTTTTAGGCAAAGCTTGCCCGATTGAGTGTTTTTTGAAAGTATTATTTTTCAAAAAATATTTTTATTTTTTTTAAATGCTCTGAAATGAAAAAAATATCTTTTAAAAAAATTATTTTGAAAATATTTTTTTTACACTGTCAAACAAGCCTTAAAAGTTGTTTGCTATAGTAATATCTATTATTATTTTTAAAAGTATTTTTCACTTAAACAATATATCAAAATAATATTTTTTATATATGTTTGGCATCAATATTAAAATAATTTAAAATGTTTAAATGTGTTTTTAAATAGTTTAAATGTGCTGATATTAAAAATATTTTTTTAAAATAAAAAAATATATTTACGAATGAAAAACAAAACAATGGGAAGACATGATAGAGAAATGAAGAGCCACGTGTTAAACAGTGAGAGGGTGCCAGCATGGACCAGAAGTGGATGCCATCTGGCAAAGACGGGCGCTAATAATTGTGGGAAAGAAGAAGCATGTAAGATGTGATGCAATGTGGTTTTAATAATCTGGAGGACAAAACAAAACAAAAACATCATCGGGCAAGTAAAAATAAAAAGATGAATGGTGGCACGTCACATGCTTTGCTTGGTTACTGCAGAAATGTTTGTGGTACAACTACTGGCTTTTGCGCGCTCTATCTTTTTACTGCATGTGTTTCGAGTTTTATTTTTAAATCATTTTGATATTAAAAATAGTTTTTTATATAGATAAACATTTTTAAAATCACTGCTCCTCATTGAGAATTATTTCCCAAATTAAGAGACCATTGTTATAAAACAAATTGGATAAGATGAGCACAATTCGCTTTATAAATAAAAAAAAAAAGAGCATAATTAGTCTCTCAAATTGAGAATTATTTCCTAAATTAAGAAACCATTACTTCAGCTATTTTTGTTTTTCCATTCCTTATCTTTGAATTGGAACTCTTCCTTCTTTTTCTTGATTGAAGCTCTGTACTCAATTTTGAATTGAATTCACAGTTACAAATGAAACGGAAGCACTTTTATAAGTGTTTTTAAAAGTGAAAACAAAATCAAGACTCAAGTTATTGTTATTTTCGAATTTAATAAGCTAAACTACTTTAGATGATGAGATTAAAAAAACACAATGACTAGAAAATTATAAGAAAAAATTGACAACATAAAAAGATAAAAATAGAAGGGCAATAAATCAAACATTGAAGAGTAAAATTATAAAAAGTTCAAAAAAAATAAATTAAAATAAACATATATTAACCTTCAAAACCTATGACCTTTATCATGAGCCCTAGGCCAACCATGTAGAAGGTAAAACTTATAAAGTAACAAAGCAAAATTCTACATCAATAAAATATAAATAGATATAAAAAAAATACACTTGAAAAAACACATTAAAAAGTAAAAGAGATAACAATAAATAGAATAAGGGACTATTTGAGCTAAATTAAACAAATCCCCACTGTGATATAATAATAAATAGTAACTGAAGTAGTTTAAAATTCTATTTAATATTGTATCAAAATAAATATTATTATTATTTTTTTTAATATTATTGCAAATAATTTAAAAATATCTAATTATTTTTTTGAAAATTATATTTTTGAAAATGCTTTTAAACTATAAAAACAAATCAGTTTTAAAAATAAACCTCCACGAAGGCGAGACACCTTTCTTTTCTTCTTCTCCCCATTCTGACAGCTCCACCGCGTAGACAGAGCCCTTCTCGCTCAGTCATCTCGTTCGCACAGACACCACATTTTTTCAAGAAAAAAGAGGGGTTTCAAAAAGGAGTGTTATTTTCTAGTTCTTTCTTTAATGGCAAAATCAAAGAATAACGCAAAGAAAGTTTCTTGCATTTCAGTTCCATCACAAAAAATCAATTCTTTATCTTCTTCTTCGTTACATTATCTGTTTTTTTCTCCCAAGAAACCCTCAGCAAACAGGTTTTTTGGGTTGAAATGGTATAGAAGTTCAAGATTTTGGGTTCTGGCTCTGTTTCTTTGTGGTTTTCCTGGTATGTTAAAGTTATGGTACACTCCTGACCCTTCTGTACCATTTTCTCCTGACCCTTGTGTGACTAGTCAGTCACAGCTGCAAGAGTCTTTTTCTAATAGGCATACAAGACAGCAGCTTGGTCTTGTTTCAAATGATGAAAGAAATGGTAAAAATGATCAAGAAGTAGGATCTGTGAATGCCCGGGAGCTAAAATTTGAGGTGGGTTTTGGGTCAAACGAAGTAAAAAATGAGTCTTTGAAAGGTGCGGTTGATTTTCAGGGTAGAATATCTTGCGGGGTTGAAGAGGACAGTGAGTTTTGGAAACAACCTGATGGGTTGGGTTTTAAGCCTTGTTTAAAGTTTAGTGGTGAGTATAGTAAAGAGAGTGAGTTGATTCTTGAGGACAGGAGGAAGTATTTACTAGTTGTGGTTTCTGGTGGAATGAATCAACAGAGGAATCAGATTGTGGATGCTGTGGTGATTGCAAGGATTCTTGGTGCTGCTTTGGTTGTTCCTATTTTGCAAGTTAATGTCATTTGGGGAGATGAAAGGTAAAAGAGACAAACAAACTGTTAGAACATTTTGTATCATAGGCTATGCAAACTAAATTTGTTTCCTTTGCTGTCCATAAATGCTACATATGATGTTTATTTAATTAATATTTGTGATTGTGGTGTTATATGGCGAATGCAGTGAATTTTCTGATATATTTGATCTGGAGAATTTCAAGAGAGTTCTAGCAAATGATGTGAGAATAGTTTCATCATTGCCATCAAATCATGTAACCAGAAGGCCAGTGGTTGAGAGCCGAACTCCTCTCCATGTCTCCCCTCATTGGATCCGCGCACGTTATCTCAAAAGGGTGAGAATTGTTTCTCAGTTTTTCTCACTGCAGATTACTTGCTTATCCTCTTTGTATTAATTGTTGTTGATCAGTTTGCTGTTTGAAGTAGATGCCTTTTACTACTTGTTCCTTGTTCACTTTGGAATGTTGATTTAGTAAATGAAAAAATAAAATGGAAGGAAAGTTAAGAATGTAGGCATATAAGATTAATCTTAGCAGCTGATAGTTTGTAACTAGGCTTAATGGCCCACATATTGCTAAGGTATAATCGAGCATGCATGTCTGTTTTTTGTTTTTTGCTTTGCTTTTAAGTTTTAACTGTTTGGATTTGGAGTATTGTGTTATGGTTGTTGGGGTAGGATGCTATTAATTGATAATCCGGATTACAAGAATGACTTGCCAAAATAGCTGCTGCTCTACGGCTAGGCTTATAAAAAAAGACAGCTTTGGACAATTTCATTATTTGTGGGCACAAATTGCAGTCTGGCACAGTTATATTAATTGGCTCTGGTCTCGTACTGATTGGGTGGTTCTGTTTGTTTTCTGGGTGGCATTTTGGATGAAAGATTCTTTACCTGTACATTTGATTCACTAGCTGCAAAGAATGATTGATTCAATGTATAGCTGACTTTAATATCAAACCCGGCTCGAGTTTTGTCCACTTTTAGCGTGTCCAGTGTACTATCATGAGAGCTGTCATTTCACATTTGACCAGATTCCATGGGCTCCAGCAGATACCTATTGGTGTAGTGGGTCTTATTACTTGTGGTTTATTTTGGCTCTGCAGCTTAATCGAGAAGGTGTTTTGCTTCTACGAGGTTTGGATTCAAGGCTCTCTAAAGATCTTCCTTCTGATCTTCAGAAACTTCGATGCAAGGTGTTTTAAGATTCTTCTTGTTTTTTAGATTTTTTCCCCATCAGATTGATGGCTTTCCACAATTTTGCTAAAATTCGTTCATTTGGGAATTTAAACTCAGTCTAATGCTGTTCTCCATTCATATTTTCACTCTACATCTTCTGATCTCATATAGTTTTGTCCAGGTGGCATTTCATGCATTGAGGTTTGTGCCACCAGTTGTGGAGCTTGGTAACAAGCTCGCAGAGAGGATGCAGAGGAAAGGACCTTATATTGCACTTCATCTGCGGATGGAGTTGGATGTGTGGGTGAGGACTGGATGCCACCCTGGTTTGAATCATGAATATGACGAGATAATCAATCAGGAGAGGAGACAACGACCTGAACTACTCACTGCAAAGTCAAACATGACTTGTCATGAAAGAAAGCTTGCTGGTCTCTGCCCCTTGAGTCCCTTGGAGGTTGCTAGGTTAGAATTTAATCCTATTCAAGCTGTTGTGTGAGGATTAAGGCATGTATATTCAATTTGCATAGTTTACCTTCTTTTTTTTTCTTTTTTTTATGTTTGAACAGTTTTTAAAGTTGAATTTTTATTTAATTTAAATTTATTAGGCTTCTTAAAGCTCTTGGAGCTCCAAAAAGTGCAAGAATATACTGGGCAGGAGGGCAACCACTTGGTGGGAAAGAAGCTTTGCTACCATTAACCAGAGAATTTCCTCATTTCTACAACAAGGAAGATCTTGCCTCAGCTGGTGAGCTAAAACCATTTGCAAACAAAGCTTCCTTAATGGCTGCCATTGATTATTTAGTTTCAGAGAAGAGTGATGTTTTTATGCCATCTCACGGTGGAAACATGGGCCATGCAATCCAGGTACATTCTGCCATCACCTGTTTGTTATTTCCACTCACACTAGCTGTAGAAGCAAGTAGAGTAGATATATGCATACACACATGTTCTTCTCTAGCTAAAGCACCGACTTTAGCGAGTGATTCATTTTTCCAATGCTATCTTCGAAACTGATTTTTTGTTTTCGTTACAGGGACACCGGGCATATGCAGGACACAAGAAGTATATAACCCCAAACAAAAGACACATGCTCCGCTATTTTCTAAACTCTTCTCTCCCTGAAGCAGAGTTCAACGGAGTCATGAAAGAGTTGCACCGTGACTCCTTGGGGCAACCAGAACTGAGGACTAGCAAAGCTGGAAGAGATGTTACAAAGTATCCAGTTCCTGAGTGTATGTGCAGAGATGAGCACGACGATAGAAGTCATGAATGAATCGTTGAGAAACAGTGACGTAATAATGTTGGAGGCAATGGTGGTTCTGTTGAGCTCCATCTTTGAAGCGCAGCAGCAGAAGGCATGCTTCTGCGAGTAATCTCATTCATTTATTCACTTGGGGGGTGTGGTGTACATGGAGTGCCTCGTTCGATTCTTTATAGCCTTACAGTAGGATACATCAGTTAGCTCATTCTTTCTTCTAAACTTATGTAACCCATTTCCAGTTAATTCATCCGCTTCTCAATCCTGTTTCAGCTGTATCTTTTATTTGCCAGAAAAACGATGAACCAGTCGTGTAAAAACGATTTTCTTCCCTGTTGGTTCCATTTCTCACCGATATACTCCTCATCAGGCGAATATATGGCTA
This sequence comes from Salix purpurea, assembly GCA_027405865.1. NCBI lineage: Eukaryota > Viridiplantae > Streptophyta > Magnoliopsida > Malpighiales > Salicaceae > Salix > Salix purpurea. The sequence goes on from JAOWLH010000001.1 coordinate 8,249,674, forward strand.
GATAAAACATTCAGAACAGCCATCACTTTTATTGCTTGAACCTGTGCTGTGGGGAAGCATTTTAACAGTGAAAGTTCTCGTCACCTATCTATGACCTCAAAAAACCATCTCAGAAACCAAAATTTACCTGAAACAAAAAATCATCAACTTTAAAGGTGAAAAAAACACATGATATGAACTCCCCTCGTTAAAAAGAATAACTTAACTCAAGTATTTATTTGTTTTGGTGGTCTAAATTGATGTCAATGACATGTTTCTCTCTCTACCATTGAAATCCAATGATTTTCTCTCAACTAGGGACTAAAAAATGAACTTTTATACCAAAACTGAATTTGAAAAATATTGAGATACCAAAATTGTATAATTTGAGTTATTTAATCTGTGCTTGGTTGGGGGCTATAATTTTTTTCCATGAGAGATATTCAATATGCAGATATTTTGATGTGTTTTTTTACATAAAAGAATTCAAAATGTTAACTAAAAGGTCTATGTTAATACATAATTAAATAAATTCATAATAATTTATGTATAAAAACTAAACTAAACTTATGGCCTAAAAACGTATTACGCAAGGTTGAGAAATAAAAATAAATGGAGAGATAATGTAGATTAAGATATTTTATTACAAAAAAATAAAATACTCACCCGGTTGTATTTACTTAACTTATTTCTTTAATTTAATAAAATCAAATTGAAATAGAAACACAAATGAAATGGATTTAATAGACCCATGGCCTAAAAACTTATTACGCAAGGTGGAGCAATCATGAATATTATTTAAAAATAAATAAATATTTTTTTGAAAAGAAAATTTCATTTGTATAAAATAAAAAAGAATTATAGATTAATAGAATAATATTTTTAAAGCCAAATAAAACAAATAATTTTAAAAAACTCTAATCTAAAAAAGGCCCTTAAGAGTCATAACCTAGTTCATGAGTCCGGGATAAACTCATAGAAAAACAAAATTCAAAATCATCACAAAACAAACCTTTTTTATATAATTTTTTTTAATGTGGTAAGGTAATATTGTAAAAGAAAATGAGCAAAAATAAATAAATGACATTAACTTTTCAAATTCATAAGATGAGTCATTAGATTGACAACACTACAAATAGAAACAATAAAAAGCTCAGTCCCTAAAAAATAAAATGTCTAATGATAAAATTAGAAAAAAAAAATTAATTACACAAAAGATCTAAAACAATTGTTATGAAAAGAATGAGAGTGAAAATAAAAATAAATAAGAGTGCAAACAAAAAATTTCAACTAGAGGGTTAAATTCAAATGAAAAATAACTAACAAAATGATAAAGAAAAAAAAAAGAATGAGGGTCAATTGGAAAAAAATAAAACAACATAAATTTTGATTAAAAGATGAAAGTAAAAGCCAATAAAACTTTAACAAAAGAGACGAAAAAAAGTTAAAATAAAAAGAATAAGGATTGTAATGAAAAAAATAAAAACATACGAGAAATTATAATTGAATTTTTTTTTTATAAAAATGATAGAACAAAAATAATAAATAAAAATAATAACTAAAATTAAAGTGCCACAAACAAAGAGGATGATCATGCACTTTTCCTATCACGAGAGAGAAAAGAAGAGGGGGATATAAATTAATCAATTATTGAAATAAAATGTTTGATTTATTTAATAAAATTTATTTGGATTATAATTTAAGTGTGACTTGATTGAGAAATTAAGCACTACAATGTATTTATACTAGGGACTATAATTCTAGTTCTAGAATAGTCAAGTAAGGACTTGATTGATTAAATTTATAAAACTATATATTAATATTATTTAAGAGCAAATAAGTATTTTATTTATTTTTATCATTGATAGAATTTTAAGATTCCATATAAATATAAAGTTATGACTTTTATTTTTTATGAGGATGTGTATTGGATAAAGTTATGTCTATTGAGCAGCAATCACATGCTCCGACGAAAGTTAAAAGCATTTCCTATCCGCATCAGATGGATAGCAAATTAAGAAAACAGAAGTCTTTATTTTGTTTTATTGGTAAAAATTGTCTGCTTCTTCTTTTGCAAAACAGGGTACCGTATAATGAATGCTTAAATCACTAAATAAATAAATAAATAAATAAATAATGGATATGGTTGGCGTGTAGATGCTTGAACGATGTCGTGTAGGTCATTATGCCATGACCGAACAACGTGGAGGAGGAGCGACGTGATGGTCATTTGGGCCCAGCAGGCACAAACGACGTGGGTCTCTCACTATAACTATACACACGCACGCACTCACATATACTGGTAAATACCCCGTGTCTCGTCACAAGCAGTACCATATTTTTTTCAACACAAAAAAATATTAATTGTATATGAATTTTTTTATTATAACATAAATTTATCAAGATAATAAATATGCGCAGAAATCCTGTGAAGTGCAAGTTTTTTTTTCTACAATATATGAATTTTCAATGGATATAAATTTATTTACTTAGTAGGTTTCAACGAAATAACCAGTATAAAATTATTATTATCATTATAAAAGCAAGAAGATTTGGATATCTGAATTATTGAATTTACTATATTGAGATTATTTCATTTTATAATTCAATTCAAATTAAACACAATCAACCAAATATAAATTATGAAAACACCTGCAATAATTAAATAACAAAAATAAAAAGTTATTTCATTCTAAAAAAAGAAAATATAAATTAAAAATTTATCCCTATGTTATTGTCATTATCATTACTATAATAGTTAAAATTATTATCAACATTACTACCCAAATAGTTGAAATCATTAAATTGGCTTGAAAAATAAAATAAAAAAGCAATTTTTTTTACATAAAAACAATACTAAAAATAATCACTAATATTATCATTATCATTGCGCAAACAATAAAATTATAAAATCATATGATCCAAAAAATAGATAAAAATAACAGAAAACACACAAAAAAAAAAGAACAAAAGGAAAAAAGGAGCAATATTAATTTTAAAATAATCACCAACATAAATTAAAATTTCAGAAATTAACCGAATAAAAATAAAACCTCAATCAAAAATAAAATGATAAATATTAAAAACAAAAACTAAAAGTACAAATGAATAAATATGGATAAAATAAACATTATCCAAGAAGGACCGAAAAACCAAAGGATCAATACTAAATAAAAAATTAAAAGAATAAGTGCCAAAATGAAAAATAATATATATAATTAATTCTAATTGAATGAGAAAACGTGCAACAAATCAAAACCTGGGGACTGAAAAACAATAAAGAAATTTTTAAAAATAAAATGTAGTGTAGCCAGCATAAATTAAAATTTCAGAACGGAACCTAATAAAAATAAAACCCGACAAAAAAATGAAATGACAAAAAATAAAAACAAAATATAAAAGCATAAATGAATAAATACGGACAGAAAACAAACACTGTTCAAGAATGACAAAAAAAAAAGGATTCAAAACTAAATAAAAATTAAAAGAATAAGTGTCACAATGAAAAACAAAATATGTAATTAATTCCAATTAAAGGATAAAAATTAAACTAATCAAAACTTCGGGACCAAAAATCAATAAAATGATCAATACAATGCAATGCAATTGTTGAACACATTAAAAGAATAAGGACCAAAATGAAATGTAACATATATAACCAATTTCAATTGGAGACAAAATTAGAACAAATTAAATCTTGCATACCAAAATTATTACAGGAACAAAAACAAATCAAAAATCAAAAGATGAAGGACTGAAATGAAACTTACTATATATAATTAATTTCAATTGAAGGGTATAATTGAAAATAATTGAAATTTCCATTGAAAAATTAGTAAGCAAAATGAAATCAAAACCTTTGGGACTAAAATGAAACTACCCGAAATATGAGGGACTTGATCGTATGTCCCGTCAGCAACAGAAAGAAAAGAGGGGGGGGAAAGAAAAACCGTCCACCGGTGATTCTAAGACCACATTCACATGCAATGCACCACTCCGAGAGGAAAGGACATGGAGGCGCACCAAGAGACACGGCAGAAGGCCAGTTGTAACCATCGTATGCCACCACACACGTCTCTCGAATGGCGCGTGCAGACAAAACATTGCTGGCGTGTTCATACAACGCGCCTGCAGTATCAAGGAAAAAAATAATTAAAAATTGCTCAATTAGCCATACATCCTTGGACCTAGCGATATCTACGAAAAAATCGGGGGTGTAAGTACTGGAATACCCCTAGTTGCAGGGTGCGATTTTTGTTGTTTATGGGGGCTAAATTAGTTAATTCACTTTGGAATAAATCCAGAAATATCATCCGTGTCCCCTGGAAAATTAAAAAATACCCCTAGTCATGGGGTTAAAAATTGGCGGTTCTGGGGTAAAATGGTTATTTTACTGTGCGAATCCACAATAAATCATGCACAGTGAAAGGGCGATTTACATATATCTATAATATACTAGCATTTCATCCTGATGCAAACCTCATGATCACGTGGTCACGCAACCCACAACCAAGAATGAGATCTTATCCCGGAAAGCCGAAATAGGTCTGATAGGAGTATGACACAATGGAAACCTGCCCCAAGGCATTAGCACTATTGTAATGAGTAGAATGACGTCACGAAGCGAGTTAATCTTCGATAAGTCGGATTCAGTTCGTTCAAGAACTAAAAAATGCAAGAATCATTCTCACACATAAACTTAAAAGTTCAAAATTAAAATTCATCAATGGCTGCCGAAATTTAGCTAACATGAGTTTAAATAGTTTTTGAAAAACTACTCCTAATGGACCCCTTATGTGGACTTAAATGAGGTCCACTCAAAACTGATCAAAAATCCTAGATTGAAAAGCCCATGACTTAATCCAAACAAACCTTGAATCCTAGCTGAAAACAAAGTCTTAAATAAACCCAAACAAGCCTTAATTATAGCTAACAAAATTAAATAAAAACCATAAAGCTTGTTTTATATCCTTCCATCCAACCCATTAATCACATGTTTCCAAGTTGTAGTAGGATTCTTTTGGCTCCTTTGTTGTCCTCACTTCATGACCCAAATAAAGTTGTATTGGATCCCTCCTGTATATTGATGCTTCAACGGTCCTTACAATTCTGACTCGGTTGCAACCTTCAAAACCACGAATCAAGCCCCTGAACATGTAATGGGTCCTTGCTGGTGTTTCTGGGCTGGTTCGCATCACATCTGCACCTCGTTGTGGTCGGAACCATATTTTTTCAAAGTAAAAAAATATTAATTGTGTGAGATTTTTTTATTATAATATAAATTTGGGCAAAATAATAATTTGTGCAGAAATCCTGTGAAGTGCAAGTTTTCTATAAAATATATGAATTTTAAATCAATATAAATTTATTTGTTTTGTAGGTTTCAACGAAATAACCAGTATAAAATTATTATTATCATTAAAAAAATGAAGAAGATTTAGATATTTGAATTATTGAATTCACTGTATTAAGATTATTTTATTTTATAATTCAATTTAAATTAAACACAATAAACAAAATATAAATTGTGAAAACACTTGCAATAATCAATAACAAAAGTAAATAGTTTATTTTTTATCTGCAAAAAGAAGAAAACATAAATTTAAAATCCATCCTTACATTACCATCATTATCATTACTATGATAGTTAAAATTATTATCAATATTACTGCCCAAACAATTAAAATCATTAAATTGCCCTGAAGAATTAAAAAAAATTACAAAAAAACAATAAAAATAATCACTAAAATTATCATTATTAGTGCGCAAATAATAAAATAATAAAATTATTTGATCCAAAAACCAGATAAAAATAATAGAAAACAAAAAAAAAGAACAAAGGAAAAAAAAGGACCAATATTAAAATTAAAATGATAAAAATTTCAAAAATGAATCGAATAAAAATAAAACCCCAATAAAAAATAAAATGATAAAAATTAAAAACATAAACTAAAAGTATAAATGAATAAATACGGACAAAAAATAAACATTGTTCAAGAAGGACAGAAGAAAAAAAAATCAATACTAAATGAAAAATTAAAAGAATAAATGCCAAAATGAAAAACAATATATATATAATTAATTCCAATATAAGGATAAAAATGAAACAAATTTGAGACAAAAAAATAATAGAGGGATTTAAAAAAAACAATACAGTGTAATTTTTGAATAAATTAAAAGAATAATTACCGAAATGAAAAGTAGCATATATGACCAATTTCAATTGGGGGACAAAAGTAGAACAAATTAAACCTTGCATTCCAAAATTATTAAAGGAACCAAAAACAAACCAAAAATGAAAAGATTAAGGACTGAAATGAAACATACCATATATAATCAATTTCAATTCAATGGTATAATTGAAAATAATCAAAATTTCAATTAAAAAATCAATAAGAAAAACAAAATCAAAAGAATTGGAACTGAAATAAAACTCCCAAACATATGAAGGACTGCACCTTACTTTCTAGTAGCAAGAGAGAGAAAGGAGGGGGGACCGTTCATCGGCGATTACACAATCACATTAGAAGGACAAGCGTCGCGTATGGAGGCCGAGGACATGCAAGCGAACTAGGTGACATGGCGAAAGCCCCTAAAGACGCTGCACGCGTCACTTGAAAGATGCGTGTGGGTGGAACACTACTGGCGCTTCCGTACGATGCACCTGCAGTGTTTTGGAAAAAAATAATAAAAAATTGATCAATTACCCATACACCCTAGACCCGAATATATTTATGAAAAAACCGGGGGTGAAAATCCTGAAAAACCCTCGATTCCAGGGGTTATTTTTTGTCATTTTCGGAGGCTATTTTCATAGTTTTATTGTGCATAAATTCGAAATACCATCCAAGTCCCCTGGAAATTTCTAAAATACCACCGGTCTTGGAGGTCATATTTTATCGTTTTCAAGGGTTATTTTCGTAGTTTTACTATGCAAAGAATTCAGAAATACCATTCATGTCCCCTGAAAATTTCTAAAATACCCCCGGTACTAGGGGTTAAAAGTTTTCGGACCTAGAGATAAAATAATCATTTCAGTTTAGCAATCAACAATAAACTGTCTAGATGAACAGTGGTGAAGTGTACAGTAAAAGTGCCTCCTCAACATTTATATTTTAGTTAATATATATATTTTGACGCGTGCTTGTGGAATCTGATCTCCCCCTCCTTCTCTAAACCTAACAAAGAGAATTTTTTTGACTTTCATTTCCTTTATTACTGTAAATCCAAGATGGGAAGTTTTTACTTCTCAGGTCTGGACCAAGTTCTTGAAACTCATGAAATCCAGACCTACCATGTTAACATGCACTCCAGCAAAAAACTGGAAAAAACAGATGATGTGCACTCAATAGCAGTGATGAAGTCCTGATCCATGCGGAGGGGTAGGGAAGATCAGGCAGGAGTAATCAAGGGAGATACAAGAACGTAGCCAGCATAGATATCAATCCATTCACAAATCTGAAATATTCATACATATACGAGAGTAGCTTTGTCCAGATCCATATTCTGAAACTAGTTATTCCCATTACATAAAAAGGAAATCCACTCGCATTATTTTCTTTTATTTCGAACATCAACTCCAAGTATAGCAAGCTGGACAGTTTTCAGTCACCTGAATCAAAAAGGCTTCATCAGATTCATACTCGTATAAAAGCAGGCCATCAGCATGATCAATTACCTGTACAATGCATCCATGTCAATGCCATCGAACCAGCAAAATCATTTTAGCTGACTTGTACGATCGGTGGTTTTCAAAAACAGTTACCTAGCTCAAAAGGGTTATATATAATATATGCAAAGCATTTTCAACTTAATGGTCTTGTACCTCTAGAGAAAGATCGGGTAAGTGAGACTTTATTTTTTGGTCTAGATTGCAATTACACAAGATGAACTCAGGCACTCCAAGAGTTGCACTTGAAAAGCCATATATAAATTCAAAGGAACCATGTATGAATAAAGCATGCGCGACTTTTCCTATCTCAGTAATGTTTCTATATTTTAACTTCAAAGGCACTTTCTTCTAGAATTTCATGCCGAATGGGGATAATCATCAAACACATCCCAGATTGTTGGACACATGGTTGCAGCTTAATTAATGCACAGCTAAAACAATTTTACTAATCCAATGCATAGGTCAGCTGCCAGTGCCACGCAGAACAAAGTTAAGGGAACCAAATTTGTAATTTATGAGAAGATGGGTAAACCATGCTAAACTCACGTTGTCCTTTTCACCTGAACCAAAGATCTCTGTTTCCTTCTCCATGTCCAACATAACAGGTATACTTTTCTGGTTTCAGATTATGCTGGAAACCACTTATGTTTGCAACTCAATAGACTCATGACACTACATAACCTAGTTTTTGCCTGATTCACAACCAATATAATTCGGGTCACCAGATTGGAGACGCAGGGTATTATGATTATGTTAAGGCTCAAGCGAACACCCTGAGAGAAGGCCTGTGAATGCCTTACAACAGAACCTCAAGGCAAGTAACCTGATGCTTGGACCAGCAAATTGCAACTTCATATCAACTTGCAAACCTAGCTGTATATACATATGTTCCAAACCTCATTCCTACAAAAAATATCTGGTACAAGTAGTTGTGTTTCTATCTGCCTTTATAATGTTCTAGTTGATTTTTCAGGCATTGCTTCAAAATCTTACGAAAAATGGATCAGCACAAAAAGATTAGAAAATAAAAATAAGATGCATCTATTGAACCAATTTGCAAACAAATGGGTATTTAGCCTGGTGGTTCTCTCCCCAAGGAAAGGGAGTGGCATATTGTTTTCAGGCTCTACTCTTGCCATTCAAGGAAATGGGGAAAATACAAACAAAATTTCTTGAATAACTTTTCTTCTTTGTAGACTTTGGTTTTAAATAGACGTTAAAGACCTCAAGAAAGCTAGATGAATAAAATGGAATCTGAGTGGATTTTGCAAAACAAATCCTACTAAAAATTCATCCCTAACATGCTCTAACTCCAATAACAGGCCGGTGCCCATCAGTAGCATGGTAAATAGCTTTGAGTTCCACATGACCCCTTTTATTTACTATCATCTAGATGCATTCTGCAGGTATCATAAAAGTTTTAGGGCCATGACAATGTTGCAGTGTTATTAAAAATGTTAAGCATTCCTTTAGCATATGTGAATCAAGCCATATGCGACTACGAAACATTGCCTAGTTTGTTAAAATGTTCATTTTTGACAGCATACTAATTTTGTTTCAAGATATCAAAGATAGTCAATTATATATACCTAGCTAAGCGCTAGAGTCAGAAGGAGCATCCCCAACAAGCTTGAATTCCTGAACCTCCTTAAAATTCATCCATGGCTTCTCCCATACCTTGGCTTCATACACTTTCCTGTGACCCCCGTCAATTACCTCAAAGGTTATATAGTACATCATCCCAGATACCACCTGCTGCTTTGTATTCACCACTCTCTTGAACTCGAGCAGCGAATTCTGCAAAAAAACTCGGGATCAAATTGAAATAAAACAATATTTTACAAAGTTCTTCTGGCTAAATTTGACTTCAAAGAAAACAAAAAAAGGAACCTGTTTCTTGTTGTAATCATCAACGGCAAAACGAGCAAGACTGTCGATTTCAAGACTGTTAGCTGATCCTTCCAACTCTTTAATACCACCTGTTGTTGCCATTTCTCTCTTTCTTCTTTCCTTCTCTCTCTCTCTGCTTCTGCTTTGTTATAAGAAAATAAAAGAAGAAATGGAAGGCTATAAATTAAAATAGAGTGGTTTTAGAATAAAATAAATAAATAGTTTGATATCTGGTTGGACTTTATTCGTGTGGATGTTTTGGTCAAATTTGGCGCCGTATGCAGCGACGATTAGTTTGGCTTTTGAGGGCGTACGTCGGCAGCAGAAGGTGAAATTAGGATGTGGATATGCATGCAGCGACTCATCTAACAATATTTTTTTCATGCATGTTTATTTTTTTAAAAATAAACATTCTTTTTTATTTTTTCTTTGTTTTTACTTAATTTTTTTTATGTTTTCAAGTCATTTTGATATGTTAGAGTCAAAAATAATTTTTTTAATATATTTTTAAATAAAAAATACTTTATAAAAACAATAATTAATACACTCTCAAACACCCTTAAAAATCAAAATACAAAAATAAAAACAAAATTCAGGAATATATTCTACACTTGTAGCCTTATTTCCTCACATTTTCAAGACATGTTTGTTTGGTAACAGTCCAACCCAAATTCAATATCATATCTCACACAATTCAACCTAATATCAACTCTTGAAAAACTCATTTTTTCTTGAAGTTTTTTCATGAATTTTTGAACTTGTATAAAAATAATAAATAAATAAAATGGTAGTTTCTTTTAAAATTGCAAAACTCATTTAATGTTGTTTAATAGATAACATTTGGTTACTATTTTAGGATAAAAAAGACTAAAACAATAAGGAAAGAAATACATTTAGTTGAAAAGATAGAGACAAAGACATACAAATAAATGTCCTTATAGCTATTTTAGAGTAAATTTATATACTTCTAAAATATAAGTTACAAAGAGGATATGCTTATAGAGATAATATTTGTTATTTTTTATTCTTAAAATATCCTTATAAAAAATTATGAGTTTCAAATTTGTTCACCTAAGATATATAAGTATAGAAATAATAATAATTATTATAATTTAAAAATTCAACTCGAGAGTTGGTTTAGGACAAAGTCTCGGTCATGGGTTGGGTTGATCCAAGTCAGTGTAAGAATAAAAATAACTATTATCATAGGTTTAAAACCTAACTCGAAACTTGATGTAGGGTAAGACCTAGGTCACAAGTAGGGTTGAATGTTGACCCGAGTTAATATAAGAATAAAAATAAGTACTATCATATTTTTAAAACTCAACTTGGGGATTGATCCAAGATAAGACACGAGTCACAAAAAATTGGAGTTTCAAATTTGTTCACCTAAGATAGGATAAAAATAATAATAATTATTATTATAATTTAAAAATTCAACTCAAGAGATGCTTCAGGACAAAGTTTGGGTTGTGGGTTGAGTTGAACTAAGTCGGCGTAAGAAAAAATAACTATTATCATAAGTTTAAAACCTAACTCGAGAGTTGACGTAGGGTAAGGCCTAGGTCCCTAGTACGGTTGAATGTTGACCCAAGTTAATATAAAAATAAAAATTATTACTATCATATTTTTAAAACTCAAACTTGGGGATTAATCCAGGATAAGACATGGGGCACATGTTAGAAGGGTTAACCTGAATCAACATAAAATGAAAATGGTTATTAATATAGTTTTAAAACTTGATTTTAGAATCAACCCGGAACAAAACTCGAGTCATTGAGTAAAAGAGTTAACTCGGGTTGACTTGAGTCAATATAATGATAAAAGTTACTATTATCATAGTTTAAATTTAACTTGATAGTTAACCAGGACAAGGTCTAGGTTGCAAGTCAGGACGGTCCACTTTACTAACCTATTTTTTTTATAAAAAAATAATCAATGCAACCTTGATCAATTTTTTTTAATTCAAAAATGTTAACAATTTTTTTACTTGTGTTTTATCTTGAGTTGATTTGGGGTTTTAACCAAGTAAGGTTAGATCATCTTTTTCTTTATTTTTTTTTAAATTCATCCTCAGTCAACCCGTTAAGTTAATCTTAGTTTTATAACTAAGTTTATTATAATATTATTAATTTCAATACTCAATATAAACGAGAGTTAAAATAATATCTAATTATTTTTTTTAAATATGTATGTTTGGTAACAATACATATTAAGGGTAAAATAATTTTATTATATATTGTTCACTATAACTATACATGATATAGAGATGACAATTTTGTCTTATACTTCATTAACAAACACAATTTTATTTTTGTCTTGCCTTTTGTATCTTTTTCTTTTTTGTTTCAATATAGTAATATATTTAGATATAATCATCAATATCTTTTTTTAAAAAAAAAACCTTATTTTCAATACAAATCCACATAAAGGGTACAAACTAACTTGATATAAAATAAATAAATAAATAAATAAATAATTTTTTTTGATGAAACTAAACATAAATAGCCTAAGATTGTTTATATACATAAAATAATTTTATCGTTGGTAAAAAATCACAAATGACCACTCATTAAGTTGATAAAGAGAAAGATGGATGAGCTGATTTTGTTTTTCAGAAAATAAAACTCAATTATAAAAATATGGATTCTAATAAAATTATTAGGAAATATGTTAGGTTGGACTTGAATTGATAGACAAGATTGAACATATCTGCAAGTCAAAAAAATATGATTTTTTTTTCAGTAGATATTGTAAATACCATTTTTATCTTTATGCCTAGGACAAAAAATAGCCAAATTTGTTACCAATAAATTTAAATCATAAAGGCTACTTTATATCATAAATTGAATATTCTCTAATTGTATATTCTTGGGATATATTGCCCATCATAAATGCTATAAAATATTTAAATTTATCTATTGACCGAATTTATATATTTTGATATGTATATTTGATGAAACATTATTCCTCTTTTTAGGCTATACTTTTCAATGTCCATCATCATCTTCGAATGATCCTATTATTCTCTAGTGGATTCTACCTTATGATAATCTTTCAAATAACAACATATAACAATTACTATCTTCACCTATCAACACACAAACCATAAACTTCTTTCCATTTTTAAACCTTTTAAACTCATCGACAAATACATAAAACTCATTATCATTTTTTTAAAAGGAGACATCTTTATCTCCACCTAAATAAGCAGTCTATCCTATAACAACTTGCTTAAAAGATGACATTCATTAGCCTAAAACCTTGATGTCTACAAAACATCCAATTGTAAAATGTTATTCATTTCTATTAACTATTATAATAAATTCTATTTGTTATTCTTAAGCATCTTCATTGATGAAAAAGGTTAGAAGAATTAATGTTTTGATTCAAAATGACATTTAGTCTCTTATTCCACCTCGACTAGATCTTAATGTTATTAGTTATAGACAAGTCTTTATGAACATTGTTCAAACGAGACTATTGGAAGACACTAAGCTATCATTATTTCTAAGGGGATTTTGTGCCTGTTTGAGAGTATGGTTGCAGTTGTTTTTGAAAATATTTTTTGTTCAGAAATGCATCAAAGTGATATTTTTTATTTTTTAAAAATTATTTTTGACATCATCACATCAACATGATCTAAAAACACTATTTTTTTATTTAAAGTAAAAAAAAATCAAATTTTTTAAAAAGCACTTTTGAAACGCACTACTAAACACCCCCTTCATGATAAAAAAAGCATTGATTTTGGATAAATCTTTAGCCAACTTTGTTGTCAAGTCTCCATTTATTTATATTGTGTTTTCACCTACTTACATTTATGATTGGTCTTTTCGACAACTTAATGTGTTCTTTAAGATTAACTATACAAAGTTTATGTGCAACAACCTATTGGTTTTATATGCCTTAGGAAACCAAATTATATATGCATTTTCACAAGGTAATATATGACTTTAAATAGACTTAAAAGCATGGTTCATCACATTTAATTCCATGCCGGTGGAATTTTATTATTTTTTGAACATAAACAAAGCAGATGCATATTTTCATTTCTCTATGTTGATGATATTGTCATTTCTAATTGAGAGTCTTATTCAATTTATCAGCTCATTTTGATATGAAGATCTCTAATTCCTTAAACTTCTTCCTATTAATAAAGGTTCATCATGATTCTTTATCCATTATTATCGATCAGAAAACAATCTTAAAATATTTTAAAAAATTAAATGAAAACAAAAACAAAAATTAATTTTTTAATAAAATATTTTTGAAACATAAATCAAACAAATTTATTGATACTTGAAGATTCTTTTAAATTGATCATGACACTTTTTATTGATTGAATCTATTTTTGATTATAAATTATAATAAGAACTTAGATTTTTTTTAAAATATATAATTTATAATTTTCTAAACTTGTTTATTAAAAGATATTTTTTAGTAAAAAATAGGTTAATTAATTTCGATTGTTGGAAGGGTGATTCGGTAATTCAACCACGAACAGAGAGGTGTATCCCGTATTTTCAGATAAAAAATGTTGCTTCCTCAACAGGCGGCAGCGTCTTTGCAATTTGAAACTAACAGGCAGAAGAAAAGAAAGAAAGAAAGTAGTGGTAGCTTCGAGAGAGCATCCATCAATGGATTTGGAAGAGCATCGACGTGAAAACGAAGAAGAGGACGGAACCGAAGCCACTAAGTATAAAGGATTTAACCTCTCTTTCTACTCCCACCATCTCCGCAACCGACTTGCTGCTCTCTTTCCCCTCTCTTTCCATGATTCCTCCAAATTTCTCTCCAAATTCTCTAGCCTATGCTTTCAAACAGGAAGACACGTCTTTTTTCCTCGTAGACGACGCAAGGCTTACCTACCTCTCCCTCTCCCACTCCCTTCTAACACACTCGATTCATCAGTGTATGTACTCTTTCTCTCACTCTCCTCACATTTTAATTTTCCTGTTTAATTGTTAGTTAATTATTAGACTTTTGTTTCTATTTAGGCATTATTGCACTTTTCTTGTGAAAAAATGTGATTAGAAATTAGTGCACAAATTTAATTAAAAATAATGATGGATAAATAAGTATAATTATTTTAATTTGTTATATTTATTTTCTTAAATCTAGAATTTATTAGAGATGATGTCGTGTTTTCTATATGTGCAGGGTTAGGACAGAGTCTTCGAGGGTGTACGATGTTTTGGAGGACATTATGGGGCATATTTTCATACATTTGCACAACATTCAAGATCATTTGCAATTTTGGCAACCCTTGATAGAGGTACTGATACTATACCCAGTGTATCTGTAGTTAACCGTTGTATTATGCAAGATCTCTATGTTGTGATCGTATTGCTTTGATTTGTTTGTACCTGCAGGCATCTAATGCTCGGAAACTGTACTTTATGATTTTCGAGAGAGGGCCACATGCTTTCCTTGGTGGAACAGCTCAGATGTTGCGTCAAAGCATTGTTGACGGTTGGTCTATGCAGCATCTAAGTCAATTTGCTTCTGCTTATATTTCCGAGAGGACAGTTATCTTAAGCAACTTAAGACGTGCCATTGCTACATTCTTGGCCGAGGTTCGTGTGATGCTTCTTTTGGTTTTGGTTTTGTATTTTCATAGATAATTCTTACTGATTGTTTGACTTGAATGTCAAATAATCTTCTCTAATTAAAAGCTTCAACTTTAAGGTGAGATACAATGTATGATTTAGATTGTTCTCTGACACCATTAAGTGAAAGCTCTTTGGACTTGAAACTTGTATAAACCCATATTATCTTGTACTATTAATTAATTTTAATTAGAGACGAGAATGTGAGTAGTAAGATTTGAATTGGCCATTAAAATCCTGAACTATCTCAACCTAGAAACTTAAAATTGTTTAGGTGAGGTGCTAAAATATAATTCATATTAATCTATAACACTAAATATAAACTTGCTCTTTGTTGATAATTAGAAAACTGTGAATTGAGTAAACTTTCTTTGAAATGTGGGCTTGAAGTGTTGTGCTTTAGTGAGAGGTGGGATATTCAACACATTCTATCCTACTCAACTTGCAAGGGAGAGGTGGGACATTCAACATGTTCTATCCTACTCAACTTATTCTGTATCTTTTATGAATGCATATCAACTTTCTTTCCAACCATGTACTTATTATAAATGGATGCTTATAACTACATCCATAAGCATTATTGTTTAATTTTTTTTCTTAGTGTCAAGTTCTTATGTTTGTTCTTTGTGGATAATAATGGTTACATCAATGAGCATTGTGTATTCAGAATAACATTGTAAGAACCAATTACTGATCATTTGTTTCACTTCCCTTCACTCGTAGGTTTACATGGAAGTAGACAGATGTGGAGAGCAGTTAGTGGAAAATCCAAAAAAGTCATTTCCGCCATTACTGGCAATTATTAATCATTTATTCTCAAATTTGGAGGCATCAATTGGCCATTTACATGCAATACGTCAGGTAGAGTAACTAACATATGATGATTGCAATTTTTTTGCCATCCTTGTGGCAATGACAATATGCTATGACTTTTTTTGTGTTTTGTTCTCATCCTATTAAATGATGTGCAGACGGGTTCTTCTGTTGAAGGAAGCTATTCATTTCCACTCGTGTTTGAGAAATCTCCAAAAGTTAATCAAGAAGGGTCTCAGTGGACAAATTGTGAAATCAGTGATGCCATCAATGTGATTTATAAGAATCTTGAGAAATTGGACTCCTATATATCTGTTATGGTAATAGTGCTTCCAAAGGCTACATTTTATAATTGACTGCTTATCTTTATCAGTTGATTGCATCTTCTTCTTCTACTCCTATATATCTTTATTGTTTTTTGGAGATAATTACTGCCTAATGGTTGGTCAACGTTTTTGACATGTATTTGTTTCTTATCCTTTCTAAGGTTTCCAAACACCAAAAGCCTAGTAAATTATCCCAGTACTGGATCCGTCACACATGTTGCGTAGTTGGCTTGTCATTTTGTTCCTTGTGGCTCCTTCGACATAGTCGTTTGATGGGAAGCCCTGATATTGACAATTGGATTCGTGAAGCCAAGGACTCAACTATTAGCTTCTTTAATGATCATGTAGAGCAACCGGTATGCCCTAACTTACCCTTCTCAGTGCTCCTCTTATTGTTAGGTTGATCTGGCCCTAAATGCTTTTGGCTTTCGGATATTTAACAGGTATAAACATATAAATCATAAAATAATTTTTGATGAAGATGTTAAGTGCTCAATTGATTGAATATCAATATCATAAAGCATTGTTGATGATGATATCAATGAAAGATGAGCTTATTATCAACAAATTAGTGAATTTCATAATTCATAGCATTGAAAAGTAATAAATGTTGTACCTCAGGGGTTCCATACGTTTTGTTGATTGAATTGCGATAGCTATAAAAAACCAATGGTATGAGAACTACTTGGAAGTGAAGCCTTCTACAATCATATATAAAAGAATGCTCAAACCAGAACAAGATTTTGAATTAGGTTTTATGATTCATGGTAAAATGTATTTAATGGCTAACGAATCTTACCTTTAGTTAGAGACTAATGGAGGTTGTCCTGCTTACTTTGGTATGTATGGGCTTATCAACAATCCTAACTCTTGATTGGATTAGGATATATTGAAAGCTTACTTTGGTATGTATGGGCTTATCAACAGTCCTAACTCTTGATTGGATTAGGATATATTGAAACTTTTAGGTTTTAGTGATTGAATTGGATAACTCAATTCTAAACCCATACATTGCTTTTGTAAAAATTATTGACCCAATCCAAAATGTTGATGAAATCACCATTATTTTAGCCCATGCCTTGAAAATCTAGATGCTGATTATTTGAAAGAAAAGTTTGGATCTTTCTGCTTAGTTATTTGATGTGTGCATAGCTCCCTATTTTTTTCCTTGAGTAAAATTTTGAAAAAATGAAATTCCCAAAGAAAGTAATTTTCCCCATAAAATCAAGTCGTTATAATTTCCTTTTTGCTTGACATATTTCCAGAAAAAAAATTCAAAGAGGAGAAATGATACCAAATAAAATAGAGAAAAACTGATTATGGCCAAGAGACAATCGGTCACAAACACAAAGAGAATTTTGTAGAAGGATTCTTTGAACAATTTCTAGGCCACAACACAAGTAAAGAAGAACAATTTTGGCCAAGAGACAACTAGAAACAACAACAACCAATACTCTAAAGACATTGAAATAATTTTTTATAAATCCTTCTAAGCTCTCATACTATGTCCAATAACCATCTCAACTCAAAAGTAACTTTTTAAGTGAGGTCTAAAATATAATTTATATTATTCCCAAACATATATTTTCAAGTGAAAGCTCTTTGAGCTTGAAACGTGCATAAACCTAAACTACCTTGTGTTATCAATTCCTTTTAATTTGAAGAAAGCACGAGAGTGATGAAATTCAATTTCATGATTATTTGGTTCTACAAAGTTTTGAAACCATGATAATTTGAAAGAAGAGAATGGATTTCCTTTTGGCCAAGTAGTTTTTTGTGTACATAAGTTCCTATTTAGCTATCAAGAATTGATTAAATCCTTTAATTAAGTAGCCAATCCTTCAGATAATTAAGTCCAAGATTCTTTACCTATCTTAAATCACAATCCTGTGCAAATCTCATCAAGTTTATTGACAAATATTACCCAAAAATCATCTTGCTTAAGTTATGGAAACTAGTATAAAGTACGCCAATCGGTGGACTAGGCAACGATAAAATAAATAAATTCATGTCCTGATTTTTTTTATGATTGCTCTTTTTTATAATTGTATTTTGCAAAAAAACATAACTGGTTGTGATGATGAGGAAAGTATATGTATTATGTGGTGAGTAAGAACCAATGTTTGATTTTAGTAATCATTTCAAAATATCCTGTTAACTAAATACTTGGCAAATTCGGCATAAATATATGGGTTTCTTCATGTTAGAATCTCCAAAAAAGCTGGATATTCCAGGAGACATGTTGGCCCTCAAGTGTGCTTTTGGAATCCTGACATTTGTTTTGGATTCCTTTGAATATTCAGATGAAGTCATTTCATAATAAGCTTTGGACACACTTTCTTTGTCTCCATATTATTTACATATTCCTTGTTATTTAGGGATTATTTCTTCAAATGATTTAATGATGTGTAACTTGATTTATGAACAGCTTCTGTCCATTAGAGATGAACTTTTTGATACATTCAGGAAGAGACACAAAGGTGTGATGGAGGTAGAAGAAGTGCAGTTGACTGCCAATTCGCTGCATAGGTTAAACTTTCTTCCATTTCTGGTTCCCTTATTTCCTATTATATTGGATGGTGACTACTTGGTATACTAAAAGAGTACTGTACTTCACTCGTAAAACTAACCTGTGTATGTTTTGGACTTAGCTGCAATGATGCTGTGGACCTTATTTACATTCATGTATTTCATGTATTCCACCTTGACTCTGAAGATAATGCTTATGTAGTTTCTAAATTACCTGAAGAATACATAATGTGTTCATCATGATAAAAAAAAAGTAAATAAAAAAGATAAGTTGACATTGAAATATAATGGAAGAGAATATCATATGTTAGTGTATGGAACAAATCAAAAAGGGGTTTTGCTATCACCTTGCACAGAAGATGCTGCCACATCATTTTCTTTTAAAAGTCTTCTTCTTCTTTTAGGCTGATCTTCACTCAACCTTTGCTTGAGATGCAGAATGTTATTGGATTTCAGCGAGCAGACAAAAGCTCAAAAGTTCCCTGAGCATGCATCAGATCAGGAAATGCTTGAAATAGTTATGGACAGGTTGGTTCTTTGTCGAACTTATTCTGGAACTTATATTTCAACAAATAGAATAAGAAACTTCAAGTATAGAACAGCAGAAGGCAATGGTTAACTCAATTACTAGTTTGCTGCTATGCCTGACTCATTGTTTTGTATAGTAAATTGATGCATCCAAGGAATAATAAAGGGGAACTTGAAATTTGAAAAGCATGCATGTGAGGCACCAGAATTTAAAAAAATAAGGGGAGCCAAGCAATATTATCTTTCTTCGTATTGGTTTTCTGTTCTTATTCACTTAGTTTCCCAATGATTTTTTTTTCCATTTCGCAACGCTGCCCTTAAATTTTAGTTTATTTTTAATAAAATTTTATATGACCCCTTAAAATTGTGTATTCTATTCAAGTCCGCACTTGCTCTGTAACTTGCCCTCCCAAATAATTTGTCCAATCTCGGCCATTGTTCCTAATCCTATTGTTTTGTTTAAAGATCCTACTTTGCTGATTGCCAATGGCAATAAGAATGGCTTTTTACTAAATTATTTTCTTCATGTCCTCATGTGCATTATTAAGTATTTGTCAAGCGTAGAAGTTGATTGAGTCATTTATTTGCTGAAGGCATTCACAAGACAAATCTGATCCTAGTTTGTTTTTATTTGGACACATTTGTTAAGAATATTTTAATGCACATAATTCTCATGTACCATTGGTTAAATTTGCTTTCAATCAACAGAAATTTTACTCAAAGTTAAAGAAACTCAAACCATATCCTTGATGAAGGTGGTAGTTTCTTTTTTAAGAGGCTTATACTCTTAAAATCTCGTCATTGTTTTGAAGTGCTACTTTGACAAAACTACTGATCTGATTATGTTTTCTGGCAGATTTATTTATTCATTTGACTGAAAAGTAAATGATCTGTTTTTTCCATTTTAATGCAGGTATGAAAAGGAACTTATGCATCCTATTCAGAACCTTCTAAAGGGAGAGCTTGCTCATGCTTTGCTGATCCAGGTACTGCAGACTATCTGTGGAAATTTGTGTAATTCTCATTATGCTTCTGCATAGAACTTGAAATATATACAGCATCTACATTTCTAATTTAGGATACTAATTAACTATACATGAATAGCTATTATTTCTAGATCCTAACGTATAGGAGAGTATATTTGACATTCCTTTTATATTTCCTAAGAATCTGCCTTGTTTAATTCATTCAATACTTCCCCTCAAGCTGGATGGAAGAGATCTTTCATTCCAAGCATGTCTAGTGTGTTCTTGAATGTAGGATTTTGAACTCTTTTAGTGAGTATATCTGCAAGTTGTTCTCTTGTAGGCACATAAGGGGTGCATATCAGTCCACTCTATTTTTTCCTTGATGAAGTGCCTGTCAAACTCCACATGCATAGTTCTGTCATGTTGTACTGGATTGTGTGCTATTGATGTAGCAGACTTGTTGTCACAGTACAACTTCATTGGTCCTTCCCACCTGATTCTTAAGTCTTCTAGAATGATCTTCATCCATAATAACTGACAAATTCCAAGTGCCATTGCCCGAAATTCTACCTCTGCACTTGATCTTGAAACAACATTCTGCTTTTTACTCCTCCATGTCACCAGATTCCCCCCTAGGAGTGTACAATAACCTGAGGTTGACCTTCTATCTGTTATGGCTCTTGCATAGTCTGCATCTATGTAGCATTCCAGCTGTAGCTTGCCATGTTTTTTATACAAAATTCCCTTTCCGGGAGTAGTCTTCAAATATCTTAGAAGTCTGTATACTGCCTGAAGGTGTGATTCCTTTGGATTGTGCATAAACTGGCTCACTACACTGACAGCATAAGCAATGTCAGGTCTAGTGTGAGCTAAGTAGATCAACTTACCAACTAACCTTTGGTACTGGCCTTTGTCCGTCGTGGTCCCCTCTTCATCATTGTCAAGTCTGTGCTTTAGGTCAATCGTGTCAGAAATGGTTTGAATACCTTTCTCTGGATTCTCATTGCATACATATAGCCTACATTTACATTAATTACAACATCTTTTATATATGGTAAGCTAGATCTAGGGGGCTGTTTTATGGTAACTGAAATCTTCCTATTTACTGCATATATTTGATATTTACAGCCTACACTAATGTAGAATCTTTCTGCTGTCTCTTTCCTTCTACTGACATCCCCCCGCAAATTGATGCTGGTTTGTCCAGCAGCATCAATTTGTCCACAAGAAATTGATGACGCTGTCTAGTGAGTGTCTTAGTAAGTGTGCTGGTCACGTGTGGAAGAGAGATAACCCTATCTTCAAATTCATCCCGAATGAAGTGACAATCCACTTCAATGTGCTTGGTTCTCTCATGAAAAATAGGATTGGCTGTAAGATGTATTGCACTGGTATTATCTCCATAGAGAGGAGTAGGAGTGTCTTGCCGAAACCCTAGCTCAGTAAGTAGTCCCTGTAACCAAAGGATTTCTGAACAGGCTTGTGACATAGCTCTGTATTCAGATTCAGTAGATGATTTAGACACCCGGTCTTGTTTCTTGCTCTTCCAAGAAATGAGAGCAGGACCAAGAAACATACACCACCCTGTAGTAGATCTTCGAGTGTCTGAGCATCCAGTATAATCAGCATCACTATAGGCATGTAGTGTAGAAGAAGTTCCAGCAGGATAGCACAGCCCTCTTTGAAGTGTACCCTTTACATATCTAATAATTCTTTTAACGGCTGCCATGTGAAGATGCCTAGGAGAGGCCATGAATTGACTAACCTGTTGTACTGCATAAGAAAGATCAGGCCTAGTGTTTGTAAGATAAATCAAAATTCCCACAAGTGTTTTGTATACCGTAGGATCCTGTAACAGTTCCCCCTCATCCTTTCGAAGCTTTACATTGATCTCCATAGGTGTGTCTAGTGGTGACAGGTCCTGGAGACCAGCTGCAGCCACCAAATCCATGGCATACTTATGCTGTGATATGAAGATTCCATGTGTGTCAGTCTGAATTTCCAGACCAAGGAAATATGCAAGAACACCCAGGTCTTTCATGTGAAAAGACTTCTGTAAATGCTGCTTTAGGTGCTGAATTAGGCTCAAATCAGTCCCTGTGATTACTATATCATCCACATAAACTAGGACAAACACAGCACCAGCAGTAGTAGTACGCAAGAACAAAGAGGCATCATATTTACTCTTAATAAACTCGAAATCAAGAAGAGTAGAGGCAAATTTAGCATACCATGTCCTAGGAGCCTGTTTAAGCCCATACAATGAACGACGCAATTTACACACAGTTGAAGTAGGTTTGGAGAACAAACCAGCAGGAGGCCGCATGTAGATGTCCTCACTTAGATCCCCATGAAGAAAGGCATTCTTCACATCCAATTGGTGTAAACACCATTGTTGTGAAGCTGCTAGTGCCAAGATTGTTTGTATTGTAGTCATCTTGACTACGGGAGCAAAAGTTTCCTCGTAATTTACCCCATACTGCTGGTGATTGCCAAGAGCTACCAATCGTGCTTTATGCCTGTCCAAACTGCCATCAGCCTTGACTTTTATTGAGTAAACCCATCTACATCCCAGAGGAGTGACCCCTGGAGGACACTCAACAACCTCCCAAGTGTTATTTTCTTTAAGTGCATGTAGTTCTTCCTCCATAGCCTGCTGCCAGCAGGCTTCTTTAGCAGCCTGTGAATAATTAGTAGGTATAACAGTAGAGTGCAATGTAGCAGAGAAAGCAGAATAAGTGGACTGTTCCCTTGACGAATTAAACCCATACCTATCAGGAGGTATAGATATTCTAGCAGATTTTCTTACAGCAGGCATGATGGAAGGCAAATCACTGATCTTAGAGTCTGAAACATGCATAGAACCAGATGTTATGACAATAGCTGAAGGTAAGTTTGTTACCTCAGGATCTGAAGGATGCATGGAATCAATTGGTAGGGTAGTAGCTGAAGGGGGTTGCACTTGTGGCTGTCTGCGTCTGTACACCAGTAATGGTTGACCATTTGAAGACACAGGTGGTAGGACACTAGGAGTTTGTGTGTTATCATTTGGAATACTAGTATCAGACTCAGTGAAGAAAGGTAACAAAACCTGGGAGTTAGGAGTTGTTGAGGACATAGGAAAGAAATACTGATTCTCTAGGAATACCACATTTCTAGAAAAATGAATTTTATGTGTTTGAGGATCAAAACAGACATATCCCTTCTGATTAACACTATACCCAAGAAATGCACATTTAGTGGACTGAGCCGAGAGCTTATTTCTATAAGGAGGTGAAAGATGCATGAAACATACACACCCAAAAGTGTGAAGATTGTCATATTTGGGCTGACATTGATGAAGCCTAAAATATGGAGTGTCTAGGCTTAACTTTTGAGAAGGGAGTCTATTGATTAGATAAGTGGCAGTAGTGAGTGCCTCTACCCAAAACTTTGGTGGAACAGAAGTTTCAATAAGCAATGTTCTAACGACATCCAAAAGATGTCGATTTTTACGTTCTGCCACTCCATTTTGTTGAGGGGTGTAAGAACATGATCTTTGTGAAATTATGCTTTTGTTTTGCAAGAAAGATTGAAATTCATTAGACATGTATTCCCCTCCAGAATATATATAGCATCTACATTTCTAATTTAGGATACTAATTATCTATACATGAATAGCTATTATTTCTAGATCTTAACTTATAGGAGAGTATATTTGACATTCCTTTTATATTTCCTAAGAATCTGCCCTTGTTTAATTCATTCAATACTATCTTTATTATGTTATTTTCTTATACTTTTGGCCATGTTATAATGGGTTCTTGCTATTTCAGGTTCAGAAGCTAAAATTGGATATTGAGACGTGAGTACTGACTTTGTATCGTGGATAGATGATAAATGTTTCTTAACCATGTTTATCTCAATTGTCTTTATCTTTAATCAGGGCAATGCTTGAACTGGATCAGATTCTCAAGGCAAATGAGATCAATTTTGCTATTCTTGCGGCCTTACCAGCTTTTTTTCTCTCTCTCATGCTGCTAATGTTATTGCGTGCATGGTTTAAACAAGTAAGAATTTACTTATCTTTTTACCTTTCTTTTTACCTTTATTCAATATACTTTTATAGAGCATACACCTGAGCCTTAGGTTAGGATTCGTGGTTCATTTAAAACAATTGGTATATTGAATAAACATGCAGTATCTAATGAGATTAAATATCAAATTTTGTAAATGCTTTAATCCTTCACCGTTCATGTTTCTTCCCTGTATTAATTCCGTGGCTGCTGATTCTGCTTATTTGTATCAGGATACTAGAGCAGAAGGAAGGGGCAGAATAGCTCAGCACCAAAGGAGACTGCTTTTAGTGGAGATCGAGAAAGGAATTGTTCAATATCAAACTTACGTTAACCAAGGACTGGTATGAATCTAGATTTCTCTTAGGACTATTTTTCATAGTTCTCCCTGTTACCTCATTTATTCAGTATCTATTGATAGTTTTGTACTGTAAATGAATTGTTTTGCATTATATGAACAATCTCTCTTTTTTAACCCTAGAATGACAGGGCTTTTCTATCATGCTCACGCTATTGGCCATATCTTCTCTACCTGACAGAACGCATAAGAAGGCTTATGGTCTTGTGTGTTATGCTTTTCTGAGTAGATGAATGATTGTGAAAACTTGGATGGACTTTAATTTATATGAAAATCTTGGTTGTATCGGCGATGTCTATGTTTAATTTTATGTCATGCTATCAGTCTTCTAGTAAATGTCCTTGGAAATGTGGCTGCCTCATCCTTGTTATGGCATCTCTCCTATCCTGGCCTATTTTTAAAGAGCTACTTGATATGAGAAAATAAAATAAAATTATGTTGCTCCATGGCCAGTGTTTTCTTTGAAAGTTCAGGATTTGTTGGTTACATGCACACAAATATAGAGTATTCTGGTTTATAATTTTTTCATCCTCTTTATAAGTTAACTTTCATGATGTTATCTCTCTCACTCCTGATACGAGATTTGAGTTTGGGAGTCACCTCCGGGCACTCTTTCAGCTATTGTCAAAGGACCAGAAGTTTAAAGTGTCTTCTCCTGCTGCCACTTTTAAATGATTCAAACATGTTCGTTTGTTGCCCATGCATAATGAATATGAGTACACCAACCCTTATTTCTTGTATTTTACAGGAAAAGGACTCACAATGCATGTTTGGATTAGTGTTACATTGTTTGGATCGCCTGTTCCATGCTGTAGAGGGGCACGCAAAAGCAACTGGTGAATGGCAATGGTTAGTGTCATCTCCGAGTTTTACTTATTATCCAAAATTTATCGGTTCTGGCACTGAGGTGCACGTATCCTTCTCTCCACAAGTATGAGTTTGGTCTAATGCTAACTGGAAATATGTTTTAAACAGGCTGAGACAGGATATTATTGATCTGGGGAAGCCCCGCCTTCAAACTGAATATAAGCTCATCGTGATATCTCGCATGGAGCGGGTGTACGAGTGCCTGTTTCCTTCATTGAAACGACAATAGGTCCATAGCTTTTCCTTTTTGTTTTTTTCCCCTCAAATTAAATCCTTCTCCACCAAAAAAAAGAGCACATTTTGTTACCTCGTATATCAATTTTGTAGGGTGGAGACATTTTTTTGAGTTGCGAAGGTCAGTTGAATCGCCAGATGTTTTGTTTTTGTTGCTTTATGTCAGGCTTTCTTTTTATAACATGAAGATGAAGCCAGACTTTTTGGTGTCAATTTTGAGTTTAGGCATTTGTCGTTGTGTTTGAAATTTCAGTGGTCTGATTTTAAGCATTGTCTGGTTGTGCCTGAAGGAGGGGGTCGATGCATGAGCTGTTTAGGTCTCTATGTCGGGCCGTTCAACCATAGCCCCATTTGAATGACTCAAGGTTGTCAATCCTGTTTCGTTCTGTTCAGAATGACCGGTATATCTTGTTCAAGTTAAAAAACCAGAACAAGTTTTATCTCGCTCAAAATCTTGGTCCATTTCAGAAATTCTGCTCGGAATGTTTCTGTTTTGTTTTGGTGGTTCCGGTCAAATAATTTTTTAAAATAATAAATAGTTTTATAATATCAACCATATCTTTTAATTTGATCGTTAGATTGAGATGAAATTTATGAGAAGTCTTTGAATATATTTATATATATTATGTCAAAATTTTAGATCAATTAGATAATATAACAATCTTGCGAGATTGATGATGAAATTCAAAAAATTATTTAGGTTTATAATTTTATTTAAAAAAATATTTTATTGTCTTTTTTAGATTAAATCTTTCTCAATTTTATTATTTAACGAGTTTATTAGAAATTGAACTTTATAATTTGCTTTGATTAGTTTTATTTAAGTTATCATGGTCTTATAACAAAGGTATGGGTGAGCAAAAAAACTGACCAACCGATTCAATCAAGAAAACTAGAAAAAAAATAACCGAGAAAACCAAACCGATAAAAAAACCCGATAAAACCAATAAAATAAAATTTTTAAAAAAATCTGATTTGGTTCGGTATCGGTTTTTTCTATCAACTAGATGAAGTCTGCGTTTCTACATGGAGAGTTAAATGAGGAGCTGTTTGTAGAACAACCTAAAGGCTATGAGCAGAAGTGGAGTGAACATAAAATCTACAAATTACACAAGGCTTTGTATGAACTAAAACAAGCACCTTAAGCTTGGTTTATTCGCATTGAATCCTATTTCATTGAAGCTAGAATTCAAAAGTGAACAAACCTTGTTTGTTAAACAAACAAGTGAAGGCAGAATTTTGATTGTGAGTGTGTATGTAGATGATTTGATCTTCACTAGAGATGATGAACAAATGATGCTAGAATTCAAGAAATCAATGATGTGTGTTTGATATAACTGATTTAGGGAAGATGAGATTCTTCTTAGGAATAGAAGTGTTGTAGAAGGATATAGGAATCTATATCTATCAAAGAAAATATATAATGGAGGTTCTGAGATGATTTGGGATAGAAGGGAGCAAACCAGTGATGGTGCCTGGTTTCAAGGCTGGAAAGAATGACACAAGTAATAGAATTGATGAAACCTACTATAAGCAAATAGCAGGAAGTCTCATGTATATTATTGCAACAAGGCCATATATCATGTTTGTGGTGAATTTCATTAAGAGGTTCATAGGCAGACCCACAAACTTACATCTACAGGTTGCTAAGAGAGTATTAAGATACTTGATAGAAACTGTTGACTATGGAATATTTTACAAGAAGAATGGAAACAAACAGCTAATTGCATTCACGGATAGTGATTATGTAGGAGACATTGAAGATAAAAAGAGTACAACTGGCTACGTTTTTATGCTAAGTGGA
This sequence comes from Salix purpurea, assembly GCA_027405865.1. NCBI lineage: Eukaryota > Viridiplantae > Streptophyta > Magnoliopsida > Malpighiales > Salicaceae > Salix > Salix purpurea. The sequence goes on from JAOWLH010000001.1 coordinate 8,277,309, forward strand.
GGAGCAGTTTCATGGTCATCGAAGAAACAACCTATAGTTACTTTATCGACAATTGAAGCTTAATTCATTGTAGCAGCAACCTGTGCTTGCCAAGCAATATGGATGAGAAGGACTCTAGAAACATTAAATAATAAACAAGAAGGTTGCACTACTTTGATGTGTGATAATAGCTCCACCATCAAGCTTTCAAAGAATCCTATTATGCATGGTCACAACAAACACATTGATCTGAGATTCCATTGTCTACGAGATTTAACCCGTGATAAAGTGATCGAGCTCGTACATTGCAGAACACAAGATCAAGTGGCTGATTTGCTAACAAAACCAATTAATATGCAGACGTTTGTGGGGCTTAGAGAATAGCTGGGAGTCTGCATGGTGCCCGAGATAAACTAATTTCTAAAAATTAGTTTAAAAGAGGGAATGTTGAGAAGGCTATTATTCTGTTAGTATATTGTTGTTAAATAAGTCTGGCAGTTAGTTAATATTGTTAGTTGATTGGTAATTTGTTAGTCTAGTTGACAATTAGTTAATTGATTCCTTGAATTACAGGGAATCAGTTATGCATGCACTGTTGTACCAACTATAAAGCTAAACATTTCAATTCATTTAAAGGGTTCACTGAGATAAAACATACGAGAGAGAGATTTCTTGTTATTCAATTCTTACAACTTCATTCTTCTTCGTCGTAATCTTCCTCATTTATTCTTGTATTTAAGTTTGCAGGTTAAATGGGGTCGATACCCATCTTTTCAATGTCTGCTAGAGACCATTCAGGTACTTTCCTGGTGCTTCAATTCAGGAATTGGTTTTGTTAAGGAATTTGCAGGGACAACGGTGCCAGATTTTGTTGAGGAACTTGCAGGGATAGAAGCTAGCGCTGTTTTTGTTTCTCCATTCTTATCCAAGTCCAAATTTAGGTCAAAGACATGGACTGGTGTTTGTAAACTTCTTGTAGCTGGAATATTATCCTTCAAATCTCCAGGCTCATAATCCTCGTCCAACATTCCAAGGTTTGGACTGTGCTTGTCATTACAATGTCTGGATCATCTTCAAATTTCCCATCCTGTGCAGCTTTCTCCCCCTCCATGGCTCTTGTGCCCCGCCCCGCCCTCTACCTCTTCCACTACCACTGCTACTTGCCTGGGTAGTCTCATGCTGTCAAAGGAGTTATGGGTTGAGTTCTAGGTCAACATATTGTTCGAAAAACATAAACAAGCAGAACAAACCCATAGAAGATTATTTTCTATATCTATTAAGAGTTGCCATCACGTATGCCTCCAAATCAGTGGAGGCAGAAACAATCTACAACTGGCGAAACGATTAACTTGTTACAATACCTCCATTTAAGCTAAGTGCATTTTGTAGACAATGGTCATAGATAGTTTCTACACAATCTACAAGGTAAAAATAAAATTCAACATCCAATGATATATGGAATTAGTCAAGTCGACGATCCAACTTTATGCAAAACCCTTATATGGTTTTGTTTCTCCATTTTAATATATAATGCAAGGCACAAAAAGTTACTGTTCTGCTTCTATTGCACTCCTCGTCACTATCATTGTCTTCATCAGCAGCAGCTTCCCCGAAGTTAAAGTATTAAGAATGCCATTTAGTCATCAAACACTTTAAATGTCCAAAACTAAAAATAAGATACGAGACTAGACAAACAACTCACTATAGGAAAAAAAAGCTCCATGCAAGAATTCAAGTGATATCTGTCACATCTCCATGTATTAAATAGGCCCAGTAAACGGTTGAACCACTCACTATATTACCCTCCAATTGAAAATGGATGCAAACCAAAAGTTGAGTCCTCAACACAGTACAAGTGTTTTATAAGTGGTAATACCAATTCTTACAATGTTCAGACGCGGAGTCTTTGGAACAGGCTTTTTAGAAACGAGGAATTGATGAAAAATTGTCTTTGGGGGGGGGGAAGAGATTTGCTCTTGGGACAAACTACCAATTCCTATTCAACATTTATGGTCAAGAACAGTTCTCTTCTCTTTTGGAATTGAACAACCAATGATAGGTGAGAAATGAGGGAAGCAGAAGATAACTTCATGTCAACCATTCAGTACAGAACAAATAAAATGTCGAATAGCAGTGTAAGAATAAAAACTCCATAGTTTTTGATTGTGCTCACATGAGTTTGTAAGAAACATTTTTTTGTAGCTATGTTGTTCATTAATCAAGCCCTCACATCTGCATGGTTAGGAATCAGTTCCCACCCAATTCTCCATACACTTCCACTTAGTTGGGTTTAAAGACTAAACTTTTTGATATATGATATTTAAAATGTCTAAGGTAACATTTTACATTTTACATTGTTGTAGCGGTTGCTTTTCACTTTGAAATGTATCAAAATAATTTTTTAAAATTTAATTTTATATTAGCACAATAAAAAACATTGAAAGAAAATAATTAAAAAAAGAATAATAATTAAAAAAAACAAACACGATGCCACCATAAAAATAAACAAGGCTTAAGTTTCACATAATGAAACTACCATACTTCTATCATGCAACAAAACCAACCAGCTTAAGAGGTAGTAAAACAAAAGGTAAAGACCACTTGTAAGAAAAGCTCATCTAATTCCTATGCACAAAGTCACACCGACAGCAAGATTTTCTACCTCACAATTTGGAAACCCTAGAAAAGAGGGTTGCAATTGGAAGAGAAAAAAAACTCTCGATAGTAAATATATAAAATAGAACCCGAAAACGTCACGAAAACAAAACCAATCCAGCAAAGTGCTGAAATGAGAGCAAGAAAGTGATGAAACTAATAAGCCTCCAAACAAATTCAGCAGCACCCAAAGTACGTGTAAAACAGAGGTGAAGGGCAAGCTATGAAGAGTCAATACACATTAGACTGTGCCCTACAAACCGACAATTCATTAGCCATAATCAAATAGGTCCTATCTCCAATTCACCAAGCAAAAACAAGTGTTGGTTCCTTGTGTTTTGCCATTTATGCTGCGTTAATACATCAAAACATAACCAATGCAACAAACTGCCCTTGATGGGCACCGAATTTAGCAGCAGGCAAAGTACATAAATAAAGAGAATGGGCAAGCACTATCAAAGACAAAAACAAATTCTAAGACTCGATCCAGATTAGACAGTGCCTTAGATATCAATAATTCACTAATCCCATGTTAGTATTAGCGATAACAAAATAAGTAGACAATCCACGATTTTTGTTCAAAAAACATGGGGGGAATAACTTACGGCAGGGAAACGAGTGTCGAGTTTCTTCCTCATGCTACCAGAATCTCCCTCCTTCTCTTAAGGACAAGTGAGGAACGGACAACGTTGGTAATTAAAAAAGATTTTTACAAGAAAAAACAAAAACAAAGGGAGACGACGAACAGAAACAGAGACACGGCCGCACAGGGTTTAGCCGGAAATAAGGAAGAGAAGTCCAGGGGATTTTATTTATATTTTTGAAAGTTTAGGGTGATTTCTTTAATTTAGTTACATTCATAGGCTTTGGCTGCCAACCACTAGTTTTTAGGTCCTCGGAAAAAACCCTAACCTGCCACGTTACAACTCTGCATCCTCTTTGGTTTGTTTGTGTTTTCTTTTGGTCAACTTCACCCCTACATATATTCTAATATTTTACATCTATCCTTATACTTTTTACCTTTTCAATTTTGCCCCTTTACTTTTCCACAAGCTCCTCTGTAATGCCTAGCATTACATTTTTATATGTTTTTTTTTCTTATTTTTCTCTTGTCCTCTCGTTTCAGATTCTGTGTACATTTTATAGTTTTCCATGAAATAAAATTTAAGAAGCGGGCTTTTTACTATTTTTTTAGGTTATTAATTCATTTAAGACGCAGGCTTTTTACTATTTTTTTAGGTTATTTGATTCTTAAAAATTAAATTTCCTTGAGGATTTAATATAATTAGTTAGGAGCATGCTCTCACATTATAAACCAAACTTTAATTTTCAATACTTATGGGAAGTTGTAAGAAAATAATTTATTATAAATGCTCAAATACTATAGAGATGGACTTAGCCTTGATTCATAAAGACCATTATTCAATTAAAATCAAGAAAAAATTTATTGGACATGAAATTGAAACTTTTCTAAAACTATAAGGATAATATTGGAAAATTGCAAATCATTTGCATAGATGGAACATTATGGATTCATAGGTGATGAAAGTTCCAAATCCTTGATATATATATATATATATATATATATATATATATATATATATATATATATATATATATATATCTATAAAGTTATTTAGGACTTAGAATAATGAATTCATATGAGAAAATCAGTATTTTTATGATAAATGTATCATATAACCTATAAAAAAACCTCAAATTCAAGAAACAAAAATATTTGTTCTTGAGTTTTAAGATGGTTAAAATTATCTTATTTTTTTCTCTATTTTTCTTAGCCTCCCTTACTTAAGGGTTTCAAGAGGTTATTTATACCCTTTGAACTTTGTTGTTTTCCAAAAAAAAGGTCCAAAAGTGTTTTGATTTCAGTAATTTTAATATGAACAAATACTTAATACAGAGAGGTATGATGGTTTATCATATCTTTATTATTTATATAGTGAAGGATTGACTAAGATCAGGTATAAAGTCTAAGATTTTGATAATAATCAGGTTTATTAGGTCTACCATGTTTATCAGACTTACATTATCTTGGACTTCACTGACTATCGAACCCAAATGCGCTAGACTTGACTGACAATCAAGTCCAAATATTTTAGATCTTGGACTTGGCTAACTACCACGTTCAAGTGCATTGGACCTAACTGGTTGTTAATTCCATGTGTTTTAGGTTTGACAGGTTTGTTAGACCCACATCACCTTAGACTTGATTAATTATCACGTCCAAGTGTCATGGACTTGGCTTGTAATTAACTATATCATCTCAATATAAGAATACTAGTTTTTTTTAACAGGATCAACAACATATCAGTTTTCTAACATTATTCAAAACTAGTAAGCATCATATTAGTATGCACAATCATAAATTGAAGGAATTATAGTTAAAAACATTTGTTTTAAATCATGAATAATATGTATATTTTATGACAAATTGATGAGGACCAAAATAACATCAAGCGTAATCACGCAAATGACCCATTGGTGATGCCAAGTAGACTTATTACAAGAGTTAGGGCAAAAAGACTTAAAGAGACATTGATGGGCTAGTTTAGAGTACATAGAGTAAGATGAACTTAAAGGGACAAATAACACCAATGGATCTTAAAGAGTAACCTCTAATTTATCTAATCCAAATCCAAGAAGGGTCTTCTTCAAGTTCTAAAAAGGGTTGATGTGTTAGGCCCAATGACAACCTTGATCTGAGCTTATTTTTCTTAATGTAACAGAGAGTCCAAGTCCAGGTTATATGCTAAAGAATGAAGGATTTTTAGCATTCAAAAGAAGAAATTATCTAGTCTAGAAAGGAAACCTAAAAGTCAACAACATTTAAGACCGAATAAATCTTCTTTTATGTGGTTGCAACTTAAACTTTTTATTTTAAATTCATATTTTGTGTTTTAGAGTTAATTAGCATCAATTAGACTGAGATACTTAGGGATTTATGTATGATTGTAAGTGGGCTTTATACAAGTCCATATCTTTGGATATTCTAGGATTTAGCTTCGGTTAAAAACATATATGTAACCTAAGTTTCAGATCATTTTTTTGCTCAATGATATTTAGATTACGCATATAAGTTTGTGAGCTTGTGAGGGTGAGAATTTTCTCTTCCTTGATTCTCTAAAAGAATGAAAACAAGTTATTAAGGTTCAATTAACTTCATGGCGTGAATCCATATTTCTCGTTCGCGAATTATTGTTCGTTGGGTGGAGGTTCAAATCCAATAGTGTTGATGTCTAGGTACAGGTTATCTTTGTGTCACACTTCTATCAAACCTAATTTATTTGGCTTTCTTGGAATTGATGTCTTTGCGTGGGGGTTGCTTGACCGCGTGATTAAAAGGTCCAGATCACAAATTAAAAATGGATTCCTTTTACTTACAGTGCTAAAATCTTATGAAATAATATTCTTTAGGAAATACTCTTCTAATGAAATATTAACATGATTTACAATAAATTATGAGTAAATAAGAAATTTTTCTAACTAATGATTGATATACTTATTATAATAAATTATGAGTAAATAACAAATTGATATAAAAAAAACTCTTGGTGATATACTTTTGTGAGACCCAAAATTCTTTTTTCCATGTAGAAAAAAATACAAGATTTTCTTGTAGTTTATATAGAGAAAAGTTGAAAAGTCACAAATGATTATAAAAATGCAATTTGGGTTTATTGTTAATTATATACTTAATAAAATAACCCATTTTAAATGAGAAAATACATCATATAAATTATAAAAAGATAAAAAAAAAACTTCTTACAAATATCTTAAAGTGTGGCGGTGAGTTGCAAAAACGACAATTCTTAATCTTTTAAAAGGCCAAGATAAAACCTACAATTATTAATCATTTTTTATTGGATATGTTTATAATAGATACACATATCAATTTCTTGCATATAAGTTAGATATTAAGGGCATTCATTCTAATACTATAATGAAATCAAGAAATGCTACATCTTTATAGAATATGTTTCATTTAAGGAAGCACAAGAAAATCGTGTTATTAGAATGATTGAAGTTAGCTCAAGTGTTCATCATCAATCAAAAGATGAGAAAGTCGAGTCTATAAGGAGTAAAAAAGAAAAAAAGAAACCAAAACATTTGATCTTGATTTTTCTAACATGTTAGAAAATGAACCTTTAACTTGCTTTAAAATATTTTTTTTTATCATAAAGCTTCATATTAAAAGGAGATAATCAATAATGAAATTGAATCTGTTATGGATAATTATGCACAATAACTTAGAGGACATTCCACATGGAAGTAAACTATTAAGTCACAAGTTGAATTTTAAACGAAAGATGAAAACTGATGAATTTATTAACAAATACAAATTAATAATTATTGTTAAATAACATTATACATTTTAAAATAAACACCTAGATTATATGAAAAATTTAACAAGGTTATATCATGAAATGAGTTGAGAATTTAGTATATGAAGGAACCATGTGGAGTTTGTATCGGAACTCTTTATACTAATTTTCTTGCCATAATTGTTCATCAAATAAAATAAAAAAGAATTATTTTCCAAGTTCATTCACACCAAACTTAGACCCAAAAATATCCAAATTCGAATGGTTTGAAAATTACAAATTTAGAAATTATGATTGATTTGAGTTTTGAAATGATTGTTAATTTTAGATATTCACGAGATGCGAAGAGAACGGTTTTGGCTATCATTTCAAATAACAGATACATTAGGGGTGTAAATTAAAAGAGTGTAGCTTAAGGGACCTCTTTGCAATTAGCCAAAGAAGGAAAGAAGAAATAAGGAAAAAAGACAACGCTTGGCCCACATCCATCCATCCATTTCCCCCTTGTCTGCCTCTTGGATCAAAAATATATAACGCCTCATTTTTTTAGATTTTGTTCTTGCAAAAAAATAATAATCAAAATCCCTCCTTTCTTCCCCCACCCACCCTCTCCCTCTCTCTCTCCAAAAACCCTAATTCTATTCGGACCATTCGGTTTCAACCTCTACTCCTTTTCTCCTCCCCCCTTTAATCTCCACCGTCCGATCGATCACACCGCCGTTTCGCTCTCTCCGCAGGTCTGCCCCCCCTCTCCAAGTCCAACCATTCAATTTTTATTTTGATTAATTGACAGGATCGCAATCTAATTATGGATTTGAATTTGAGTTTCTCGCTCCGTTTAAGATGGAGAATCTTGATTGAGAAAATTTTGTGATGGATCTATCAATTTGACTCTTTTAATCAATTGACGATAATTTTGGCATATATGATCGTAATTAATGGAGAAATGTTGTTTTTGAATGACTTCAAGGAATGAAAATGTCGGTGCGGTGGAATTAACCGTCGGAGGAGAAGGAAAATGATACTTTGTTTTCTTGCGGCATTTTGTTTTCTTTGGTTTCGAAGGATTCCTTTTCTAGTGTATCCAGGGCTTGGTCTGCTTAAAATGAAGTGGAAATTAAGTTTTATTTATTTATTTAGTTTTAAGAATTGAGACTTGTTTAGGGTGTGAATTCGTTGGTTTTATCTTGGTTATTTCCAAATTTTTTTATCAATTTCAAATTGGCATTTCATTTTATATGATGTTAGGTTGTTTTTTCTTGTGTTTGCGGTTTTGTTGCTGCTAGCGTTGTTATGTTTTAGCTGAAAAGCACTGACTTTGATTGGCAGCATGTTATTAGTGAAACTTGCTCTAATAGAGAAAGATTCTGCTTGAAATTTATGAAAAATTAATTCCAATCGTATATTTAGCTTATAGTGGGATGCTCTGGCATTTGTGTTGTGCTTTGTTAAACAGTTTACATAGTTTGATAGTGATAGCTTGGGTTTTAAAAAAATGTTCTTTTAGGAGAAGTCAGGGTGTTAGTGGACAATTAGGTTTAGCAGTTGAGTTGATGTGGTTCCTTGTGGCTACTCTTATCGATAATTCTGTGGGGATTGCGCGAAAAAATTAAGTTCACAAGGATTGATGGGATCTCAAATTCACCAATACTTCAATGCTTGAAGACTCATCTTGGCAATGGAGAAACAGAAATGAAACAATTATGATTGTGTGCTCTTTTGTAAACTCCATTCAAACATTTGGATCCCTTCATTGAGATTCAACAAGACCAGTATTTGTTGAAGGCAATGTTGTGAAGATTGCAGTAGTGTTGTTACTTTTGTAAGCTCCATTTAAACATTTGGAATTAAATTTTGTTTATTTAACTGCTAAGTGCCTGCAGACCTCTCTTATCTTTGAACTATTAAGATCCTAACAGTTCTGAATATTTATGCTCTGGAAGAAGAGGCCTTGTTTGTGAAGGTTTTTCACTTCCTAGTTTGTGCTATAGAAAACCCTAGCTCTTTTTGTTTAACTCTTCACATTGGAAATTACATCATTGGATGATATTTGGGCCTTTCAAGTGACTGTCAACTGTTGGTGTCATTGTAAAAACTTTAAAACCTTGCTTTAGCCAATGGGGACACAATAGTTCTGAAGTATTGGAACATCAGTTAAAGGCACTGATAACTTAGCTGTTCAAATGTTTCAAGAGTGTTTTGCTTGTGACAAAGGTGACAAAGTGGGTAGGCAAGGATATGGCAGTGTTGGGATTCCCTGGTTTAGAATGGCTTGCTTATGATTTTTGGAGTATGCATTTTAGAAACTACAAACTTTACTAAACAAATCAGTTTCAACAGTTCTAGGTTTATGAATACTGCGAAATGTGAATATCTTTTTGATGCTTTGTTAAATTGGAGAGTTATCTATCATGGGGAAGCTTTGCTTACTTTATTACAACAGTTTTTTTGTTTTGTTTTGTAATTTCCTGGAGTTTTCTAAAGATGACATTCATGTCTTATCATGGAATCAAATTTAACTCTCAAACTCCATGTCTCTAATGTATAAAGTTCTGCATTATCCTGTATTATGATTTGGAACCAATTTTTTTGGCAATTTAAAATGGATGGCTGTTAAGAGGTTTTTTTTTTTAGAAAAAAATAAACTACAGGTTATATGATTGGTTTGTTTTTTGGTGCGGTTCTCCAAGAAGCATGCTCAACAAGGACATGCCAGAATGTGCATTTAACGAGTTGACTGATCTGTTAGTACCTGTGGTATTCTTTTAGTTGCAGAGTATCAGGATTCGTCATGAGTGGTTGTTTGAACTTGTCTTTTTCGATGCATATTGGTATTTTCTTTTCACTTGGAAGTTCTGCCACAGGTATAATTAAAGCATCAGTTAAATGAGATGGTCAGTAGGCGGATATGCCTGTGTTTAACCCTTTTTTTTTCATTTCTGCATCTTTTCATGCAGCAGTTTTTGAGGTTCTGATCCTTTAATAAATAGCATATGTGTGGCTATTTGTATATTATATCACAAATGCTTCCAAATAAACTGGTGTGACGATATGGAGTGGATGATTGCTGGTTATTGTAGTATCTGATTTAATGGTGATCTTGCATGACCAAGTTATTTGTCTTTTTTCACAACTGTATACTAAATGTCTCAATCATTATTGTGGAAATTACAGGAACATATTTGCCTTTTGAGATGTCCCCAGCATCAAAATCAAAGTCAAAGGACAAAAAAGCTGGCAAGGAACCCCAGAAAGCTTCATCAAAGCCTCCGGGATCAGCTAATGCAGGGAGTGGTATCTCAGCTAGCGCTTACAATCCACTGTCTGGAACATTTCATACCATTGAAACAGTGTCAACATCCTCTGCTTCACCTCTACACAGTAATGGTCGATTCCGAAATATAGACGAGACAGATGATCATCCTAGTGGCTTGTTAGGAGCTGGGGTTGAATATGATTCTGTTTCAAATAATGGTAGCTGGTCTGGTGAGTCAGAAGATCACAAAGAGAAGACTTCTAATCATGCAGTCCGGCAGGAAACAATACCGGGTGCTGACAATGACAAGCGGGAAAAAATCCGCCAGAAGAATGAGAGAAAGCATCAGCGTCAAAAGGAGAGGCGAGCACAAGAATTGTATGAGCGGTGCACCGGCTATCTCATGTCAAGAAAGCTGGAAGCTCTAGCTCAACAGCTTGTTGCAATGGGATTTTTGCATGACCGGGCAACAATGGCTCTTATATTGAATGAAGGAAAGTTGGAAGAATCTGTGACATGGTTGTTTGAAGTGGGTGAACATGCAGATAAGCACAGGGATCAAAACCTTGGTGGCAGTACTTTGAAAATTGATATATCAGAAGAGCTTGCCCGGATTACAGAAATGGAAATCAGATATAAGTGCACAAAGCGGGAGGTTGAAAGAGCTGTGGTTGCCTCTGAGGGTGATCTTGAGAAGGCCATGGAAAGTTTAAGACAACTGAAGCTAGATGCACCATCTGCTCCGCCAAAACCTGAGGAAACTGCTGATCCTCTGGCATCAAGCAATGATAAGCTCTCTTTAGCAGGTAGCCAGAATATGGTGAGACCGCAACCAAAGGTCAACCCATCTTCTTTAATACAGCAAAGAAGAGACAAAGATTTTAACTATACAAAACCAGCTGCTCCAGTGGTAGGATCATTGGAATCTGGGAGTAAAAATGGACAGCCTTTGACGAGAATACAACGAAAGTTGGATTGGCCAAAACCTCATCCAACTGCAACTCCAACTGACAAAATATGGTCAAGTGTGGGATCAAATCCTTCCGTTTCGTATTCTGTGGCATCTCCTTTGCAAGTGCCACCACCACCTGCCAAGACAGAAACCCGTTATGCTGCTGTTGGAAGTGAATATAAGAGCCTTCACCCTGGAACAGTTAGAGAACCAGTGATAATGATGCAGCGGCCTCAATCGGTAAATTCAAAGCAGGTTCCATCTACAAGCATAAACTCATCTCCTCCCGGGACAGCTGCTGCTTGGTATCCCACCAATAGTGCTGATATCATGAAGTCAAATGGCTTAATGCCTCCCATTCCTAGCACTAGAAGCCGCAGCCCAAACAATCTGAGTTCCAATCAGACATTCCATCACTTCCATTATCAACAACTGCAGCATTTTGTTCCCAGCAATGGTCCAGGAGATTCTCCTGGAACCAGCAAAGCAAATGGGTTGTGGAGTAGAGCTGGTGCATCACCATCACTCGCTGCTGCAGCTTCCCTTGGACTTTTCTCGGGATTGGGTTCCACGGGTTCATCAGAGGCATCCTCTCCAGTTGACTGGAGCACTTCTGGGTCAATGGCGCAGCTGGACTACACCAGCATAGACTGGAGTTTGGACCGAGGCCTATCATCCCCAAGGCATGGTGGATTTTGGTTAGGGCCAACAAATTTAAAGAGCAGCGCACAAACGTATGATTCTAGCGCTTCTGGGTTTGGTGCTAGGCTAGCAATGAGACCAGCTCCCAGTGGCAATGGCATCCCCGTTCCAGGATTGCAGGATGGTGGTGTGGATAATTCAGAAACATCTACACCCGGTTCCCTTGAATGGACTTCGCCATTTGAGGGGAATGATATCTTTGGCTTGTCAAGACAGTTCGTTTCATCTCCTTCGCTGTAGGGGTGGTGGGGAAATGATTTCAATGAATAAAATGAAAAAGATAAAACCTCAAAATTGTTTGAATTTGATGTTGGTTCTCCCTGTGTTGATTGCTGGTGAATATCATTCTCGTTTTCCAAAGTCCTTTGCTTTTGATCTCTTTCCACCGCCCTTCCTTTACATTAACTTGCTATCAGTTGGTCAAAATTGGGGAGAGCAAGAGGTGATGACATGCACAACACATCCCTCTCAGTCAAAATTGAAATTAACAAAAAAATCGATGGCCATTTCATCATTCAAAACATGATGCTCGTTGAAGAATATTCATTTATTCTGACGATACCCTCCCTCCCATTCCAGCCTCAACATCCCCAAATATTTCTATATTCCCCCATCTTCACGGTTCCATTAGCTTCACAAAGGTAATTATTATACAGATGTGATCGTTGTTTTCATACTACAAGAGAGGCTAGTTCACTGGATAGGGCGGGAAAATTCAGGCGGAGGGTCACAAATTGTTGAACTTGAAGCAGGATGTTGATACCAATGATCTGCCTCACGATTAATGAAATTGGCCTCTGCAATTGAAAAGAATTGCATCGTCAAGATAGCCCCAGAGATTAATTTCTTCTTTCATCGACTAGGCCCTAGGTTTGTCCTAAAAGATATCCTTTTGGTTTGCCTCATACTGTAAGCCTTAATCCCAGCTGCTTTTCATGCATCTCTAAGCAAATGCATACCAGCTTCAAAAGTATCAGGGATTTGCTCTTTTAAGTCCTCGGGATTTCTAGTTAGGCGATTACAAATGAGATAGTATGCTGTCACGGGATGTGATTATATATTAATTAGAAAATTAATTAGAGTTGTAAATAATAGTGTTTTAGTAGAACACTTATACTTCCATACTTGGACCGAGTTTGTAGTCAAGGCATGTAAATCAGTTTACTTTCTATTTAATGGACAAGACACTCAACAAGGTGATCATTCAGTTTCTAAACATACCAATTTTGTCATGATATCAGAGCATCTACTGATCTGTGAATGATCATGAGTATAACAAAAAAAATTCTCTTCTTTCTTGATATGTGTCAAGCTTTCTGTGTGGTTTTTTTGGCTGTGGTTGTGGCTGTGGCTGTGGCTGTGGGCGTACTGCTCTATGCTTGTGGTGGAGATCGATGACAGTTCTAGCATGTTCCTGTGTGGTGGTCGTGTAGTTGTGGCATTGGTTCTCTTCTGTTCTGGCTTGATTCTCTGTTGTGGTTGGGTTGTCGTGAGTATATCAGTGATTTCTGTGGTGGTTGGAGGTCCTGAAGTGGTTGGAGAGGTGATCGATGTTCTGAGCATCCTCGTCGGTGCCTACTCTGTTCTGCGCACGATTGTTGAAGATGAAGTCTTCAAAACAACACAATTTTTTGTCTCCTGTCCCTTAAGTTGTGTTTGGACCGAGCCCACACTATATTAATATAACAGCCCACGGTCTGATACCATGCGGGCTGGGTTTGGACTGTGTTTGGACTTATTTGTAGGCTGTGTTTGGGATAGTTTGTGGGCTGTGTTTGGGCTTTGTCTTTAGGCCCGGATCTGTGGGCCTTCATTACTGCAGGCTCTTTTTTTGGCCTGATTTCTTTGGGCTATCTTAGCGAGACCGATATTAATCTTCAACTATATATTTTTTGGTATTACTATTCCGGGATTTATATCATGTATGGAAAATAATATCATTCGCTTTACTGGAAAAAAATTTCCTATGTGAGAATTTCAATTTAAAATGTTTTTAAAAGGGAAATAATTATTTCATCATATTGATAATTCTACGTGAAAAGGAATTAGCTAAATGGGAGGTCGATGCTAAGGTGATTTCTTGGCTATTGGGAACGATTGAGCCTCATCTTGTTACTAATGTTTGGTGTATGTGGGCATATTTACACTGCATTTATCATCAAGATAACAATGCTCGACAATTCCAGTTAGAGATGGAGATTAGCAATTACAGTCAAGGACCATTGAATAATTTTATTTTGGTTTTATTAATATCTGAAGCGAGTATTCTGCTATTGTTCATGCTAAGGTTCCTACTACGGCTCTAGCGGCTCTTTAAGTTGTTCATGTTGAGAGTCAACGCGATCAATTTTTGATGAAACTTTGTCCTGAATTTGAAAATGTTAGAGTTGGTTTACTAAATTGTGATCCGGTCCCTTTCTTGGATATCTATTTGGGAGATTTATTGTGTGAGGAGCAACGATTATCCACTCGGATGGGTATAGCCTCTCAGAAAGCTTTTTCTGAGCTTATTACTGTAGCCTATGCATCGCAAGGAAGAGGACATCACAGGTTGCAGTGTTTCAGCTGCAAAGAGCTTGGTCACATTGCTCATAACTTTCCAAAGAAAGTTTGCAACTACTATAAGAAACCAGACCATTCATCAAAAATTGTCGGGTGCGACATCAGAATCGCCAATTTTAAGCTTTTCAAGCTTTTGTCTAGGCATCGTCTTTTGCGCCTCTCACTATAAGCTCTGATTCATCTGTTCTCACACCTGTTATGGTTCAACAGATGATTGTCTCGGCTCTTACAACCTACAAGGTATAACTCCTACCCCTACTCCTTGGATTATTGATTCGGGTGCTTCTAATCATGTGACTGATAGTGAGATGGATCTTCATGATGTTCATGAATATGACGGCACACAATCTATTCAGATTGTTGATGACAATACACTTCCTATTACTGTTGTTGGTAATTTGGGTCCTTCATTTAAAGATGTTTTTGTCTCTCCTAAATTATCTACCAGCTTGATTTTTGTTGGACAATTAGTGGATGATAACTGTGATGTTCATATTTTCCATGGTGGTTGTATTGTGCATGATCAAGTATCGGGAATGGTGATCGTGAAATGGCCTAAAGTGGGATGTCTTTTTCCTCTATATTTTTCCATCCCTAATATTGTTTCTTTTGCTTGTATGGCTACTGTTAATAACAATGAAGTATGACATTAGAAATTGGGTCATCCTAATTCTATTGTCTTAACTCATCTTTTGAAACATGGTTTTTTGGGCAATAATAATAAGTCTTCCTCATCTTTTAATTGTACTACTTGTCGTCTTGGTAAAAGTAAAACCTTACCTTTTCCTGTGCATAATAGTCATGTTTCCACCTCTTTTGAAATTGTGCATACTAATGTTTGGGGGGCAAATCCTATTATCTCTCATGGGCAATATCGTTATTTTGTGACATTTATTGATAATTACAGTTGATTTACTTCGATCTGATTTTCTTCGCTATAAAGTTGACGTGTTCTTTGTTTTTCAAAGATTTATGGCACTTGTCGAGACACAATTCAATACTTCTATCAAAATCTTATGCTCCGACTTAGGGGGGATACATGTCACACTCCTTTCAAAATTATCTTCTGCAAAAAGGGATAATTTCTCAACGCTTTTGCCCTTACACCCCTCAACAAAATGGAGTCATTGAGCGTAAGAATCGTCATCCCTTAGATGTTGTTCGTACTTTGATAATTGATTCGTCTATACCTACCAAATTTTGGGTAGAAGCATTATTTACAACTGTTTATTTGATCAATCGCCTGCCTACGATCACTTTAGATTATGATTCTCCCTATCTTCGTATATTTGGTATATCTCCTGAGTATAAATCAATTCATATTTTTAGGTGTGTTTGTTTTGTCCATCTGCCACTCACTAAACGTCACAAGCTTGTTGCCCAGTTTGTCACATATGCTTTCATGGGATATAGCCTACTTAGAAAGGATTTATATGTTATTATGCTCATGCAAATAAATTTTGAATCTCCAAGAATGTAGTTTTTTTTTTAAATCAATATTTCTTTCAATCTCATGTTATTTCTGATTCCCCTATTGCCCCTACTGCCCCTCTTCATCCATTTGATGATGTCCCTCCTTCTGTTAAGCGATTTAAACCAGGTATAGTATATCAAAGACGTCCTCCTCCAGCGCCTCTTTTAGACACCACTTCGTCACCTGATTTTACACTACCAGCACCTCGACGGTCCACTTCTCATACCTCATTTACTGCCACTCTCGATACTATTTATGTTCCTCACTCTTATACTCAGGCAGTCACCCAAGCCTGTTAGCAACAAGTCATGCAAGAAAAAATTAAGCTCTTTAAGACAATCACACTTCAGATCTTATGACTTTTTCACCTGGAGTAAAACCTATTGGTTGTGCAGATACTCGTCGCTCTGTTATCGAATGATGCATGTTTTTTGGCAATTCACTTATTTCTTGGAAGAGTAAAAAGCAAGATAGAGTTTTCAAATCCTCCATAGAATCCGAATATCATGCTATGTCTTCCGCTTCTCTGAAAGTACATGGCTTCGTGGGTTATTGGAGGAACTTGGTTTTCTCCAGCTTCATTCCACTCCTCTTCATGCTGATTATACCAGTGTGATTCAGATCGCTGTTAATCTAATATTTCATGAGCATACAAAACATATTGAGGTTGACTGTCATTCCATTCGTGAATCTTTTCACTGACATGAAATTACACTTCCTCACATTTCCACCGAACATCAGACTGCCAACATTTTCACTAAAGCTCTCTCTCGGCATTAGCATAAATTCTTAGTTGACAAATTGATGCTTCTTGATCAACCAACATCAATTTGAGGGGGATTTCACATGATGTGATTATATATTAATTAGGAAATTAATCAGAGTTGTAAGTTGTAGTGTTTTAGTAGAACACTTATATTTCCATGCTTAACCCGAATTTGTAGCTAGAGCATGTAAATCGATTTATTTTTTATTTAATGGACAAGAACTCAACAAGGGTGATCATTCAGTTTCTAGACATACCAATTTTGTCATGGTACAGGGTAAAACCACGAGAACTTTACCTGACACAAAAACATCTTGGTACTCATCCTCATCGTATATATGAATTGTGGAGGATCTAGTGAGCCAATCCCAACTATTGTGTGCTTCCACTGCGTGAAGTTTATGGGAAAATAAAAATAAGATTATAGCAAAACGGATCAGCTTTTATGTAAATTTTAGTAGTTATCATCAATATATACTAAAATTAAAAACAAGTCTTCAACTCATGTCAGGATTAAAATATATAACAATTCAAACAAAATTTAGAAGCTACAACTGATTATTTACATACTTCATGCAAACTGTTTGCTTTATTCCAACTCTCCTTGCACCATACATCAAGCTATCAGCTACAACTGCTCAATTATTAAGAGATTCATGTGGTAAATAAGCTCATTTTGTAAAACTTTGATCGCGAACACGCGAAGAGAACCTAACAAAATAAGATTTTATCAAAATATACTTAGAACTTAAAATTCAAAATACATGAAAAAATACAAAATATCATGGAATTGCACCAAAATGAATTAAATAGTTACGACACTTCTGCAACCAAAAAGACCTCATTCCATCTTAACTTCAACATTGGTTAGAAAGGGCCCATGCATTTGATGATAAGTTTGTTAAAAAATGAGCTTCAAAGGCTTTAAAGTTGCTAAATGGGTTATCAATGAAAATTTAAGGCAATTATATCATGACATTTTAGTAGTTACTGGAAGATTAAGGTTTAGGGGTTAGAAGTCAAAAGAGGATGGTATTTTTTAAAATTATAGATGAATTCTTAATGGATAGTGTCAGTAACTAGAGAAGTTAAAGAAAGAAAAAACACAATATAAACAAGGGAGTACTGAGAAAGATCATACAAAAGGCCACCCACGCTCCAAACACAAATACAACATTTTCTCTTTTTAACAACAATATAATTTTAAAATAGCAATCTCAACCACCCTCTCTCTCACACACACACTTGAGGAGGAAAAAGCGTTCTAGCATACTCCAGTTGGGAAGCTTTAGATATGAGAGATGCGTAGTGGAGAAATAGTTTTGACTTGATTATTTATCTACTATAAAACAAGTGTTCCTTTAAGGACCATAAAGTTAACAGACCTTGCTAAAAATTATCCAATTTGTATAAAGGATTTGAATGCTTACTAAAAAAACCTTGTTAATGTAACATAAGCCTAAAACTATTGTTAAGAACATGGGGTGTTCACACACGATTATGAGCTAAGTAACTTATAATGACAAGTTAAGTTAAAGACTTTGTCACTTATAATTTATCAATACCACATAATACATCATCTCATGCATTTAACTGCAGAAATCCAAATCTCATTAAGATTCATCGGAAATATTATACTATCAAATATAACCATTTGCTAACTTATGCTAAATGTGGATTCAATATGAAGATTCTAATAGCAATCCAGTATCATACCTCCGAGAGATAAAAATAGCATCATATTATCTACGACCAGCTACAGCTATTCGTTGTTTTAATCTTTTAAGAGAGGAGAGAATTTCAAAGGCAGGGGGCTCTACCACATAAATCATTCAGGAAGATGTAAAAAATGAATTCACCGTAAAGCATGCATAAAACAAAATGTATGATTGAACCAGGAATGCACCCTAGCTATCCAAGAATTGCCATGAGCCTAGAGGGAGTTGTGACTTTGAATGACAAGGGAGTCTCTAACCTGCAACACAACTCTATATGTCCCAAAAAGAGTGGTTAAGTGGGTGAAAGGATGGGTTTTGTTATTGTTGCGAGAACCTGAGGCAAGCATGAGTTAGGGGTAGATTTAGAGCCACCCAACCCAACACAATAATGCATACATGAAAGCATCAACCATTATTTTTTTCTTTTTTTCTGCATTTTACATTATTCTTATTTCATTCATAAAATAGCATGTTTCAATCTGTGTCACACTTTTACCTTGATGAGCATTGTCAATGTGGTAGGAAAAGTGCCATGAGTGCTAGCTATCAACAATCAATATTTAATCTCAAAATTTGTTGGTCAAGACTTTGTGCATAGGACGGACAAAGAGTGGTGGTGATGGTGGAGGCACAAATAGAGAGGCAGTGGTTCAGATTAGGCCCCAATGCTTCTTCTTCATATTGCTCTAGAGAGAGTGTTATTACTTTGACTTCAAAAGCATTTGATTGAAAAAATTGGAGATTTCTTACAATATGGAGTAGGATTTCAAGCTTTAATGAAGATATGCTTCAGTTTTAATTTGAGAATTGACTTAAGGAGATGTTTGTTTATCTTTCTAGTGTGTGTGTTTTAGGTGGGGAGTGACAGTAAGTGTCAGTAAAAGGAAAGAAGGAAAGAGACAACAGCCGTTAGAATGCAATTAATAGGAAAGATTCTATATTAATGTAGGCTGTAAATATCAATTATATGCAGTAAATAGGAAGATAAAACAGCCCCCTAGATCAGTTACTGTAATTAATGTAAATGTAAGCTATATGTATGCAATGAGAATCCAGAGAAGGCCATTCAAACCATTTCTGTTATGGTATCAGAGCTGCTTTCATAGAATTCCCAGATTTCTTAGAAACCCTCATAGAAACTCTAGAGTTTAAGAGTCTTAGCTTGATGGAGAAGGCAGATAATGTTTGTGTCAGATTTACTGGCAAAAATTATGCTGCCTGGGCATTTCAAATGGAGATTTTTCTCAAGGGAAAGGTGTTATGGTGTCATGTAGATGATAGTGAGAAGGAAGCCTTAGATGCTGAAGAATCAAATAGTGAGAAGGATGCTGAAAAATCAGCCAGTGCAAAGGCTGTATGGGCAGCAAAGGATGCACAAATCATGTCCTGGATCCTAGGTTCTATGGAACCTCAGTTAATCATGTCTTTGAGACCTCATAGGTCAGCAAAGGCTATGTGGAATCATCTTGCACAAGTTTATAACCAAGATAACAATGCTCGAAGATTTCAGCTTGAATTGAGCATTGGAAACTACACTCAGGGAGATCTATCAATCCAGGAGTATTATGCTGGATTCCTAACACTATGGAATGACTATTCTGATCTAGTTACAGCCAAGATATCGGGAGAAGGGATTGTAGCAGTTCAACAGGTTCATAAAGTCAGCCAAAGAGATCAATTTCTGATGAAATTGAGGCCTGAATTTGAATCTGTTCGTGCCTCCCTAGTGAATAGAGATCCAGTTCCATCTCTAGATGCTTGTTTTGGAGAACTTTTGCGTGAAGAACAACGTCTTCATACTCAGAACACCATGGAACAAACAAGAGCTGCTCCTGTGGCTTATGCTGCTTATAGCAGGGGAAGAGGATCTGAGATGAAGAAGACTCAGTGTTACAGCTGCAAGAGGTATGGACACATTGCACCCCACTGTCCAAACAAAGTCTGCAATTATTGCAAGCAGCCTGGACACATTATTAAGGAGTGTCCCATTCGACCACCTTCAAGATTCAACAAGAGTCAGCACACAGCCAACACTGCCAATGTGGTCAGCGGTAATGTGTCTTCTACAGAGACAGCCTTAACCAGAGAAATGGTGCAAGAAATGATTGTAAGTGCATTCACCACACTTGGCCTACAAGGTAATGATGCCTCTGCACTTTCTTCTTGGGTATTAGACTCGGGTGCTTCTAATCACATGACAAATTCTTTGAAAGGTCTAAAAAATCTTAGAAAATATTGTGGAACTTCAAAGATTCAAACAGCTAATGGGAGTATTCTTCCTATTGTGGCTATTGGTGATAAACCTCCTTTAAAGGATGTTTTTGTTTCTCCAAAACTGGCTGTTAATCTGGCCTCTGTGGGGCAACTTGTAGAAGATGATTGTAAGGTTCATTTTTCTAAACAAGGTTGTATTGTGCAGGATCAAATGACAGGACAGCTGATAGCGAAGGGGTCTAAGCATGGACGTCTATTTCTCTTGCAATTTTCTGTTCCACGCAGCTTAGTTTCCTTTCCTATTGTTTCTCTTCTCTGTACTATTCCAAAAGTATCACAAGAAATGTGGCATAGACGTCTTGGGCATCCAAATCATATAGTTTTGTCACATCTTTTGAAATCTGGTCTAATAAAAAATAAGATGTTTTCCTCTTCTAAGCTGTCTTTTGATTGTGCTACTTGCAAGCTTGGCAAAAGTAAAAGATTACCCTTTCCTTCTGAAGGCAGTAGGGCAGTAAAACCATTTGATGTTATACATAGTGATGTATGGGGAATAAGTCCAGTTTTATCTCATGCAGGTTACAAATATTTTGTAACTTTTATAGATGATTACAGTAGATATACATGGGTTTACTACCTAAGAAAGAAATCAGAAGTATTTGCTATGTTCAAACTCTTTCTAGAACTGATCCACACTCAATTTCAGACTACTGTCAAAATACTTAGATCAGATTCTGGAGGAGAGTATATGTCAAATGAATTCCAGTCATTCTTACAAAACAGAGGTATCATTAATCATAGATCTTGTCCCTATACTCCACAACAAAATGGAGTAGCAGAACGTAAGAATAGACACCTCTTAGATGTTGTGAGAACCCTACTTATTGACACTTCAGTACCACCAAAGTTCTGGGCAGAAGCCCTTGCTACTGCCACATACTTAATCAATAGACTTCCTTCACAAAAATTAGGTCTAGACTCTCCATATTTTAGACTTCATCACTGTCAGCCCACATATGAGAATCTACACACCTTTGGGTGTGTATGTTTCATGCATCTGCCTCCACCTTACAGAAACAAACTTACTGCCCAATCTATGAAATGTGCATTTCTAGGATATAGTGTCAATCAAAAAGGTTATCTATGCTTTGATCCTCATACCAATCGCATTCATATTTCTAGAAATGTTGTATTTCTTGAAAATCAGTGTTTCTTTCCTATGTTTTCCTCAACATCATCCAACACACTTGCCATGCTACCTTCATTCCCTAATCTTAACACAAGTAGTGAAGATGAAACTCTACACTCAGCTGCTATTGATCAATCTGTGTCTTCCAACATTAATAACCTACCACAGGTATCTTCAAAGCCATTGCTAGTATATAGACGTAGACAAACACATGTGCAGCCCCCTTCTGCTACTGTCCTGGAATCAGATCCCAGGCATCCTACAGTCTGTGAGGTAAATGACTTACCTATTGTAATGCCTTTTCTAAGGAGATCTACTCGAGTTTCTGTTCCTCCTAATAGGTATGGGTTTGACTCCTCTAAGACTCGAGATTCTCAGTCTGCTCTCTCTGCTTCACTGCATGCTACTGCAGTACCTACTAGCTATTCACAGGCAGTTAAGGAATCTTGTTGGCAACAAGCTATGAAGGAGGAACTTCATGCCCTGGACACTAATCACACCTGGGATATTGTTGAGTGCCCTGCAGATGTTACACCTTTGGGCTGTCGATGGGTATATTCAGTAAAGGTTAGAGCTGATGGCAGCTTGGACAGACATAAGGCTAGGTTGGTAGCTCTTGGGAATCATCAACAATATGGTATTAACTATGAAGAAACCTTTGCACCAGTGGTCAAAATGACTACAATACGAACTATTCTGGCCATTGCAGCCTCACAGCAATGGTGTTTACACCAATTGGATGTGAAGAATGCCTTTCTTCATGGGGATTTAGCTGAAGATATCTACATGCGACCTCCTGCTGGTCTGTTTTCTAAGCCTACTGCTGCTGTGTGTAAGTTACGAAAGTCCCTGTATGGACTTAAACAAGCCCCACGTGCCTGGTATGCCAAATTTGCTTCTACTCTTATTGATTTTGAGTTTATAAAAAGCAAGTATGATGCCTCCTTATTTCTGCGTACTACTGCCAATGGTGTTGTGTTTGTCCTAGTCTATGTTGATGATATAATCATCACTGGCACTGATTTAAGCCTAATACAGCACCTAAAGCAGCACTTACAACAGTCCTTTCACATGAAGGACCTGGGTAATCTAGCCTATTTTCTTGGTCTGGAAATTCAGGCTGGTACACATGGATTATTTGTATCACAACACAAATATGCCATGGATTTGGTGGCTGCAGCAGGACTCAAGGATGTCAAACCAATGGATACTCCAATGGAAATCAATGTCAAGCTTCGAAAGGATGAAGGAGAACTACTACCTGATCCCACAGTGTTTAGAACACTTGTGGGGAGTCTGATCTATCTAACAAATACTAGGCCTGATATTTCTTATGCAGTTCAACAGGTGAGTCAGTTTATGGATTCTCCTAGACATCTTCACTTGGTGGCTGTTAAAAGGATCATACGGTATGTGCATGGCACTTTACAAAGAGGGTTATGCTATCCTACCGGTACTTCTCCTGATCTACATGCCTACTGTGATGCTGATTATGCTGGTTGTTCAGACACTAGAAGATCAACTACTGGATGGTGTATGTTCCTTGGGCCAGCACTTATTTCATGGAAAAGCAAGAAACAAGATAGGGTTTCGAAGTCATCCACTGAGGCTGAATACAGGGCTATGTCTCAAGCATGCTCAGAAGTAGTTTGGCTACATGGGCTTCTTTCAGAACTTGGTTTTCCACAAACTACACCTACTCCTCTTTATGGGGACAATACAAGTGCCATACATCTTGCTGCTAATCCTATTTTCCATGAAAGAACTAAGCATATTGAAGTGGACTGTCACTTCATTCGAGATGCCTTTGAAGATAAATTAATCTCTCTACCTCATGTAACCAGCAACCTTCAAGTTGCTGATATCTTTACCAAGACACTTACTCGACAGAGACATCAATTTCTAGTTGACAAATTGATGCTGCTGGACAAACCAGCATCAATTTGAGGGGGGATGACAGTAAGTGTCAGTAAAAGGAAAGAAGGAAAGAGACAACAGCCGTTAGAATGCAATTAATAGGAAAGATTCTATATTAATGTAGGCTGTAAATATCAATTATATGCAGTAAATAGGAAGATAAAACAGCCCCCTAGATCAGTTACTGTAATTAATGTAAATGTAAGCTATATGTATGCAATGAGAATCCAGAGAAGGCCATTCAAACCATTTCTGTTAGGGAGACAGGTATGGAGTTCTATCTCATAGACACAGAATTGATGGAACAGGGAAGATTTTCTTGCAGTAGTGCCTCCTTAGGGGGGAGACATCCATCCCTAACCCACCCTGCTGCCATTCATAATTCACCAAATACTTTAATCAATAGATTATGATACTACGCCAATTAGAACCAGCTTGTGTCATATCCAATAAATTGAGATTTACCAGAAGTATATTTTTTTATGGATGATGCATGGGACAGGGGACAACAACGTGCAACTGTGATAGTGTGTTAAATATATTCTACAAAAAAAACTTGTATTTTCCAAATACTTAATAACTCATTTATCAAGCTAAGAATAAAAACTAAATTGGTTAAAAAAAAAAAACCAAAGGTATTCATGCAGGATTAACTAATCTAAAAACAGGAAACTATAGAAAGAACAGAGGGAAAAAAGGTATTTTGAAAAGGAGGAGAAAAAGAAAGCAAGCTCATGTATCTCTGTAGATTCATACCTAAATCATTGATACAAACATCTTAAGATATTCCATTTCTTTTTTATCCAATTGAAAGCACTGTGAAATTTAAAGAATTCTCTTGTCAAGTAAATAAGTTGATATTAAAGAAGCGCAGACAATGTTCTAGCCATAACATTAAAACTAAAATACCTTGTAAACTTCTCTGCCAGTTGAACATGCTTGTTGGGGGGGGGGGGGGGGGGGGCTTTATGAGAATTATTAACAAGAGCAAAACTTCAGCAAGTTCAGAAACTGCAAAGAATCATTTCTAAATGTGCTAGCACATTATAAGTATGTGTATATATATCTGCAGATAGGTGTGCACATCCTTCAAACTGTGACTAAGAGAAATTATTTTAAGCGAGTCATATTGTTTTGTTGGGAAAAAGGTTAGCAAGTTCTCACAATGGAAAATTGACTTTAAAATAATTTCCTCTAGGCAAGATCTTTATTTCTAATCGAAACATTAGTGTAACCCTGTACACATGATACGCCCCTTAACTAAGCTTTAACTTCACAACAGGTGAGGTTGGCCACATGAATCCCCCCCATCAGTCTGCCTTTTGTAGGGGGAAATCTTCCATAAGACGCTCAGAAGCCTAAAACTAGTTTTGTTGGTAGTTGGTACCTAACTAGGGCCATAATTTCAATGATGTTATTGTCATAACACCCATGCATTATAACATCACAACTAAAGGATACCAATCAGAAAATGCCACTTAAACAACATAAGTGTCTTCCCCAGTCTTTCAAACTAAAACCAAATCAGCCCTCAGTCCAGGGAGGGGAGAGTTTGCAACAACTCATGAATCATAGCAAAGCAATTTATAAAGAGGAATTGGTTCTCTCAAAAGAGTGAGGGAAATTTCAATCACATCCATAATTGAATCCCTACGTCTGGAATTGAGAGCTAGATAGAAACATGAAGCGGAATAAGGAATCCTATATTTGACTTGATAAAGAAAAATTCATACACACCTCGCCATGACCAGTACAACAGGTTGTTCCATGAGAGAAAAAGAAGGGGATATTTGAACCAATCTCACTTGACCATTCTTGGAGTTCCTTCTCAGTAGCAGGACAACCACTAAATTGATTTGCGACCCAAAGGGCAGTTACAGCATCGCTACTCCCACCACCAAGCCCTGCCCCAGTAGGCTTTTGTTTATCTAAATGAGTCTGCCAACAAAATTCAAAATAAGAATATTTAATAGTATTATTCAATTACTAAGTTTTATCAAGAAACATATCTTAAACACTAACTAATAGCACTTCTTACCCAAAATAAGTTGTCAGTGCCAGTCTTTTTCCTGTAAAGATTAAGGGCTTTAATGATATGTATGAAGAAAATCACGAGAAAATAAGTTCACAAGCAAATCAAAAATCAATACAACAGAAACACTATTATTTATGCAAATCAGAAATTAATACAACATAAACACTATTACTTATGCCTTACCAAATTATCTTCAGTAAGGGGCACACCAGACACATTGGTTAATAATCGATCAATACTTTTGATGGTGACAGAGAGAATTTAATCACATCTCCTAGATTAATCATCTGAAGGAGCAAAAGGGGCCGAATTATGAATTTTTGAAGATTCAAATGATAAATCAAACTAAAACTAGAGTTAGCATTAAAAAAACGCCAAATCAAAATGTATCCTTTCTACGATTAACTTGTATACACTGGTGTCCATAGCTCTAAAACGAAGGCTAAAGGCAAAATTGCTTAAATTTGAACAAACTTAAATGAAATAAAGAAGTCAAATCATGATACCCATCTTCTCTCTTACAGGTTATTCTCAAGAAAACATTAGCCTACACCAAATAACAATACCACGATGCACATAAATAAAATAAGAAAACAAAACAAACCCAATTATCATAAAAGTCAAGCTCAAGCAAAGCATGAGAATACTTAAAAAAAAACCCTACAAGGTGAGAAAAGAGTGAGCCTTGAAAGAGGAGCCTATTTATCCACTTCATCAGCCAAGTTGTTTATCCTTCCATCAGGATCATACACCAGCTAAATTACCCCCACCAACCAAAAATATCAAAATAAAAAACCTAAAAAGTTCAAAACTTTAGCTCAAAGCATAAACAACAAACCATGGTAAAATGAAAGCAAAACCAACCAAATAAAACAACCTATAAAAACCATAAAAAAGTTCAAAACTTTGAACCCAAAACACAAACAACAAAGAATCTCACCTCTTGTTTTTCTGTGGCTTTAACAACTAGATTCTTTGGAGATTGAAGTTGTTGACAAAAAGAAAAGGGCCCACTTGACTTTAACAAAGAGACATTGCTTTTACTTGATAGATTGCAAGATGCATGGAAATGAAAAGTATTTCAAAGAAGATGGAAGAAGCCATGGATGCTTGTGTTTGCTCTTGCTGCAGCTATCAATGACACATGGATTCAGTGTTAAAGCAATGAAATTCAAGCTCCAATTTAATAGTATTTGGTATGACTGCTGATCTTAACACTGAGGTGTGTTTCCTGCATAAAATGATTATATTTTGGTTGGCGTCTTGTGTGAAATTTTTCTATTGTTAGGACAAGGATGGAGACATCAGTTGTGAAACACAAGTGGAGTTGAGATTTTGTTCGATGGAGGACGATGATTGATTAACCCAAAAACTTATGTGTTTAATTCCTATAAAACTAAATTTGTTTATAATTTAATTTTCTTTAATATTTTTTAATTTAATATTTTTAAAAATAAAGTTAAGAAAAATAGCCTTTTTTTATCTAACATGGTAAGATGGGGAAATTTGGTTGTTAAAAAAAAATTGGAACGAAAAACTAATAAATTATGACAGTCAAAACTAATTAAAAAAAAAAAAACTATTTACTAGAGAAGCTAATTATTTAATTCTAATAAAGTGCAAATTATAATTAACTCGGTTTCTTTTTCATCAATTTTTAATATTTTAAATGGGTTAATCCATATTTCAATCAGGAATAGATTATAATATAATCTCTATATTTTATTTTGTGTTCTTTTGGTTTTAAGAATAAAAAATTACCTCTTTTATTAAAAGTTGATGATAGCAAAATCTTTTTTTAAAAAAAAAAAACTATGAGCATTTATTCATCCCTCTCTTAAGTGTTGCAAATCGTAAATTCAAAAATCGATTTCAGATTCTAGCATAGGGCAATAACTAGATTTTTCATCACTACATGAAATAATCTACTGATATTGTATGTAGAAAATAATAGAGTTTCTTTCATGGGTTAAAAATCTAGATTAAAAAAATTGGATTTTGGATTGTACTCTCACTCAAATCTTGATTTTTTTATATTAGGAAATCTTATTTTCTAAAAACTGTGTTGGTAGGTTCAGGTGATTGAGAAAAAACTTAGTTGTTCTAGACTCTTATAAAGAGTACATGTTTTGATTCGAACTCGCGACCTATTATGCATGTCACAAACAATTTACCATAACATCACGCTTCTAGAGATAAATATTGATATTATATTAAGAAGGTTGGTTGATATATGATACAGATTAAATTAAATATTGATATTGATATTGTATTCTTGATACTGACTATTTTGGAGCAAGTATAATGTATTTGTTGTAAAGTAGGTCCAGTGATTATTCAAAGTTTTAAAAGCTCAAATAAAAGACAAAAAAAACTCAAAATAATTGGGCAATTGGAATAGGCTTTATTCATCGATAAAAATCCTAAAAAAACAAAAACAAAATAGGTTTTGTCGATTTCTTACATGAAAAATAAATCCAAGGTTATCAAAATCACGAGTTGACTCGCAAAATCGTACGATTTTATGAGTCAACTCATCAAACCTTGTCAACTCGGGTAGAAAAATCGATTTCGGTCAAACTCGGTTAAAATCGTAAAATAGGACTAAATCGGTCCAATTTTATGATCTGCTCATTCTGCCACCGGTTCAAAAGCAAATTCAAAATTTTGAACGGAACCAAGAAAAAAAATAGAGAAGAGGATAAGGAGATGAGGAGGAAGAGAGTAGCAGCACAAGGAGAGGGATGGAGGGAGATGGGTGGGTGGGGAGATGGCTGCACAAGCAGAGGGATTAAGGGAGGAGGATCAAAGATGGGTGGGCGGCGGCGTGGGAGAAGGAGAAAGGAATTAGAGATTTAGCCATTTAGGGTTACTGGGGGGCTTTTATATATATATATATATATATATATATATATATATATATATATATATATATATATATATAGGTTTTTAGGGGGGGTTATAAATTTATAATAATAATAATAATAAATAATTAGGTTTCTACGAGAGGTATAGCAATAATAATAATAATAATAATAATAATAATAATAATCGGGGGGGGGTTTAATAATAATAATAATTATTATTATTATTAATTAGCATACAAAAATAGTTAGCATAAAAAAATAATTTTAAAAAAATCCTATTAATTTAAGACAATAAATAACATTAATTAACTTCAAATACAACAACCATAAAAAAACATACAATTACTTGAAAAAACATACAATAAGTAGCTTAAATTTCAAATCTAAAATATTGTGGGTCATTTAATTATATTTAAATTCATTTTTTAATTTAAATATAATTAAAAATAATTATTTTATTGTTGGAGGGTTTTTCAAAAGTAATTATTTAATTATATAAATTACTCCTGTTAATTATATAATTAATTGCATAATTAAACTATATATAAAATAATTGAGCTTTATTTAAAATAAGATATAAAAATGGTTCTCCAAAATAGCTTTTACCATTTGAGAACACATCAACAAAAAAACCATATATACACTATTCAAGGAGCTATTTTACCATTTGAGCTGTTTTGTAATGTATTTTTAAGTTATTTTGAATCATGTATGAACCTTAACTAATGAAGCTTTATGACCATAATTATGTTATATTATATTCAAAAATATTTTAGTTATGATTTTATGATTTTTCTACTTACACGATTTTAGCTGTGATTTTATGATTTTTGTACGGGAAAATTCAGGTACGATTTTACGATCCAAGTTTTCGAATCCCCTTCCGTGTCGTGTCAAAATCGCGATTTTGACAACCATGAATAAATCTAATTGGTAGACTTGAACTAATATCTAGTTTGGTTCTCAACCTAAAAAGATAAAAATTTCTAGTTTGGTTGTTTATTTTAATTTAAAATCAAACCAAACAAAAACAAAAATCATATTACAAAAAGTTACAAATTATAACCATCAAAATCTTTTAATAGAAATGATTGAAAATGACATAAATATAATTTTAAAATTTAAATTGAGTTTATGCCATATTGATCATGTTTAACATTGTGTTTCAAAAATGCTTTTGAAAAAATTGAAATTGTTTTATTTTAGATTAAAAAAAATTATGTTCTTAGATAATTTTGATATGCTAATGTCAAAAATAATTTTTTAAAAAATAAAAAAAAATATCATTTTTATGTTTTTATGAACAAAACATATTTTAAAAATAATTCCAACCATAGTTCTAAACATACTCCTCATGAATTTAAAGAGTTAATTTAGATTAATTTCATAAAAATATTTGATCAAGATTTGTTTTATATATATAAAAGAGTCAACATGTCGATGGCTGATTACGAGTGAGACTGCATGGGTCTACTAGGTCATTGAGTCAACTTGGGTTTTTAATTGGATCAGTTGAGTTTATTTTTATTTGGATTGATTCAGGTTTCAGGTCAACTCTTTAGGCCGATTCAAGAGTTTTAAAGAGTCCAAAGTAAAATTCTTTCCAACTTTAATAAGATTTTTTTTTGTAAGTGATACATATGAGGAAGTTAAAGCAAATATAGAAGAAAATAAATCTTAAACCTTCCATTTTAAAGGTTATATTATTATGTTTTGAGAAAATTATAGTAAAAGTAAACTGAAAAACAAATTAAACCTTTCAATATTTGAATAATTATGTATGAAAACTCTACTAGAATAACTTTTACTTAAATTTGTTATCTTAATGAGCCGAAGGTTGTTTTCTTTTCATCAATAAACTGCAAGTTTATTAAATTTTATTTTCTACTAATTAATTAATTAATGTAAACATATAATCTAGCTGTAACAACCAACAAGTTTATTGAATTCAAGCAGGATTAATTTTGATCTTCAAAGGAAAGTTTAATTTTGATCCTCAAAGGAAAATTGTGTAAATGATTAATGCTTTTGAAGGCTTAGAGGTTGCATCTCAACCTTAACCTCAACCACAAACATGACTAAAAATATTCAACATTATGGTAATTTTTGTTTTTTATCCAACGACATAGAAAAACAAGAATTAGGTTAGTCCAAAAACTATAGTATTTGCATTAGATCCATATAAAATTGCATTTCAAATCTTAGTTTTGTAGAAACTAAAATGAAGATGTACTATTTTATTTATTTTGCATGAAAAAATCATGTCATAATAATCTTCACTAAACACATTTTTTAAAGTCTATTTTTTAGGAAAAAACACAAGTATTTTTTTTTTAAA
This sequence comes from Salix purpurea, assembly GCA_027405865.1. NCBI lineage: Eukaryota > Viridiplantae > Streptophyta > Magnoliopsida > Malpighiales > Salicaceae > Salix > Salix purpurea. Next base: position 8,308,273 of record JAOWLH010000001.1, read on the forward strand.
AAAAAAACCTAGTTCTTATATGATGATCTCAAAAACTAAGAGAAACACTTTTATATTTGATTTTAAGATAAATTTTACGGTTGTGTTTTTTTTTTAAGAAAAAAGGCTTAAGCAAAATACTTTTAGTTGTGATTTTAAAAAATAAAAATAAAGTATATGTTTAGTTAAAATTGTTGTCAGATAAATTCTTGCAAGCAAAATAAATGAAAAATAGATTATTCTAGCTTTTATAAAATCAAGGTTGAAATGTATGTGGGTTTTAATGCAAAAAAATATAAGTTATTTGTCTAACAGTTTTTTTTCTTTGTGGTTAAGCAAAAAACAAAAGCTATTACAAAATCAAACAAATGAGATATTACTTATGATTTTCAACTTCAACAAAAAAAATAGTATGTATTTTTTTATTAATATATTGTTACTTATTGTTCGGTCATTAGTCCTCCATTTTTGCTTGTAACAATACATGTTCCTTTCAATAAACAAATGGCAATAATATAAAAAACAACAAGACTACCAATGAGGATTAATAAAAACCTAGAAAGAAAGATTGATTACACAAACCAAATCCTCATCTGGAACCCGGTACAAACAAATATAGAGAGGTAGCAACCAGACATACCTAACTAGGTATACTATAAAGCCCATGATCATGCAATCCTAAACAAAATTGAAATACCACTTGGAAAACTGAAAATTAGGTTTAATAAAATTTCAACCCAGATATAACTGTGTCTAAAAACAAAAAATATTAGAATAAACTTCGACTTATAGATAATTTTGTATCTAAAAACTCGAGATATACAAATAATATCACAAAAATAGTTAATATTAAACAAATCAAATGTATACCTTTTGTCCCTATAGAGAAATAATGTTTCACCACAAATAATGGAAAGGAAAAAACTCATATTTATTATCACCAAACTCTCCTGAGTAGTGTTGGGTAAATGTAGGTATCATAAACTATTTTTGGACTATTTCCCAAATTCGTCTAAAATAAAAAATATTTGTACAATATTGTAGTCTTTTTTCTTAGAGTTTTTGACAACAATGGCAAACCTGACTGGACAAGGCTTGGTCACGAGTTAAAAATGAAAACAAAAAATAAAAACAGTATTATTTTGACTAATTAAAACAATTATGCGGAGTTTTCACGATGAACTAAGTTTTTTACTAGGTCAATTAATTTTATTTTTTTCAACCTAGATCCCCAGGCCTTGTTTCTGTTTATTTTTTTCTTCTACTCAGCTGAACTGGCTAGGCTCATTACCTAATATATAAACCGCTTGGGTTTTTTACTGTAGCATGATGCACTGTTCACACAGACACAATTTATTACCTAATATATAAACCGCGTGGGTTTTTTACTGTAGCATAATGCACTGTTCACAAAGACACAATTTATTGTTCATTGCGACAGTATTATATAAGACTTACTATTAATATATATTGTCGTTAATAATGAACGAGATGTTCAGGTAGCCGAGTTGGCTAAGGCGCGCGAGATTAATTGAAAGGGCGTGGGTTCGAATACCACTCTCAGCAGTTTCTGATTTTGCATCCACACAAAACTTTCTATTATTATATATGTTCGTTAACAATAAACAAAATGTCCAGATAGCTGATATGGCTAAGGTGCGCGTTTTTAATTGAAAGGGTGTGCGTTTTTAATAGAAAGGGTGTGCGTTCGAATCCCTCTCTCGGCACCTTCTGATTTTGTTTTAAAATAATTTTTATTTTGCATGAAAATGATTTAAAAACATTAAAAAACCATTAAAAAGTACAATGTTTGGACAATGCTTGTTTTCTGTCCGTATTTATTCATTTATGCTTTTAAATTATTATTTTTTTCAATTATTTTTTTATCGGGGTTTTATTTTTATTCGGTTCCTTTCTGAAATTTTAATTTATGTTGGTGATAATTTTAAAATTAATATTGCTGCTTTCTTCTGTCACGTTTCTGAATATTTTTGAGAAATAAATAATGGATTTTTGAGGAATCCAAAACCTCCAAAGCTTAATTTAGGAAAAATAATTTGATACATTATTCATGATTCCTGACTTAATATAAATAAAACAAAATAACCACTTACTGGGTTCCAAGGACCCAGTATCTCAATCCTAAGACTCTGCTTATCTTAAGCTAACACCTCTTATTGACTCATTCTTCATCCACAATCGGCAATTATTGACACGTACTCTTGTAACTAAATAACTTAATACTCTTTACTATTTATTTAACCAAACATTGTAACCGAACTAATTCCATTACAATCTTGTTGGCACAGACTTCGACTTGAAATGACCCTCTGCTGACTTAGATGGCTGGACGTGACTCACGTGACCCCTTCAGTTGACACTTGTGCAACTCCAGTGCATTGTCACGTACGCCTCCAGTGCATTGTCACTTCATCATGTGACTTGCACGTGACATCTTCTCTCTGTTATTTTTTTTTGTGTGTGTTTTCTGTTATTTTATCTATTTTTCATATTAGATAATTTTATGATTTTATTGTTTGCGCAATAATAATGATAATTTTGGTGATTATTTTTTTTATTTTTTTATTGTTAAAATGTTTGATTTTTTTAGGGTAATTTAATGATTTTAATTGTTTGGGCAATAATGTTGATAATAATTTGAATTGTTATAGTAATGAAAATGACGGTAACATAGGAATGAAATTTCAATTTATGTTTTCATCTTTTGTGGATAGAAAATTAACTATTTATTTGTTATTTGATTATTGCAGGTCTTTTCACAATTTATATATTTTTTTAAATGTGATTAAATAGAATTATAAAATAAACTAATCCAAATACAATGAATTCAATAGTTCAAATATCCGAATATTCTTGTTTTTTTAATGATGATGATGATAATTTTATGTTGGTTATTTTGTTAAAACCTACTAAATAGATAAATTTATATCGATTTAAAATTTATATATTTTATAGAAAACTTACACTTCACAAAAAAAAATATAATGCAACCCGCGACGAGGCGCGGGGCATTGGCTAGTGAGGGGTCTAGAACTTGTACGCTGCGTTTTTAACTCTTAGTAAAATTTATAAAAGGAGAACGAAAATAGTTTGAGATTTTGTTAGATTTTTTTAAAAAACAAATTGGCTTTTGATAATATATATATATATATATATATATATATATATATATATATATATATATAGAATATTCTATCATAAATCAATTTGTAGCAGATTGAAGAAAAAAACATATATTAATGAGTTTTTCAGGATTCATGTGCAGGTTTTAATGTCCAAGAAATAAATAAAAACAGTATAAACTTGGAAGAAAAGGAAAGAAAAGTCAAGAAGGAAAAAAATTAAAATAAAAAATCGATGGATTTCTGAGGATTTTTGTACAGGTTTTACCGTTTTAATGCTTAGAAGAAGAACAAAAGAGCAATTAAAAAAAATATAAAAAAGAGAGAAAAAAAAACAATATATATTAATTTAATATTAACATCGGAAACAAAAAGATTTGACTGCAAAAAACTATCACCCATGCGAGAGGCATCCACCTAGCTAGTCACAGAAGTCCATATCGAGTTTTTTTACTCTCTATTCACTGTGATTTTCCTCACCCAGGTATCTTGGGCAACAAGTCAGGCCCACAGTACCTTACTCTCTCAATCTTTGTGTCATTTTCTTGCCGTCTGTGCTGAACGAAGGGAAACCGAGCGAATGCTAGGTGGTTTTTTTTCTAACATAATTTGAAGGAGAAAATAAAAACAAAATATCATAGTTTATAAATTATTGTTTTTTTGAGAAATAACATAATGTGTTACATGTCATAGTTTGAAAAACACAATATTTTAAAATATCACTGATAAAAACAACATATTAAAAAATAATATAGTATAAATTTTAATAAGCAAAGAACATATAGAGAAAAAAAAAAAAAACAGATAGATCATAGACACGTGTTAACTGCTATTTTCAGGTAGCATGTATGACTCACGTCGATCATTGCTATCGATTTTTCTTAGTATTATTAAGTTTATCTTTTTGAGATTTTTCTCATAATACAAAACTTGTCATTATAGAATCTGATCAATCTAGGAGATCTCATCATCTCTTTTTTCTTTACTCTTTTGTTATTGAAATATGTGGTACCTTATTTTTTAATAAGTTGCAATTCCCACCTATATCTTAAGATATCATAATTTTCAATGATTATATTTGTTGTGTTATTTCATTAAAACTTGTTTAAAATATGTTATATTTTATGAAAACCTTGACTACTTGTTGGCTATTTATCAAATATTCAACTTGCTTTGGGTTACTTTAAGAAAACAATTATTGCAAATCACATCTCATAAAACTAAAGTATAGAAGTTTTATTCGTAAATCATTATATTATAAGATAGGTCTAAAATACATGTATGTATTAACAACAGCAAAAATAAATATATTAAAAGAGATATTAGGTTGAGTTGAACCCTTGCATCTTTGTAGTAAACTTGATTTGGATTTTATCTATATATTTAGTGTATGTTTAGTAATGTAGAAATAATATTTTTAATATTAACATATCAAAATTATTAAAAACACCTAAAGATATCAATTTAATGTTTTTTTTTTCAAATAAGTTTTTTTTTAAAATGAGTTGAACTGCGTTGTCATACAGAGCATCAATCCTGATAAAATCATGTAAAATTACACATGATTGATTTAGATGATAATATCAAATAAGTGTGTTGAAAATGCATCTCTAAAGCTCATTTTCTAATTATATAGTTTAGTTTTGGGAAAGCTTCAAAAACATCCCTAGATTATATAAGTAGATTCAATTTTTTCACTGGACAATTTTTAACATTGATTTTACTTTTAAATTTTCAAAAATTCTGAATTAATGATTTCCATTCATATTTCCTAATATTGTATTTTTATTTAAGTAGAAACATAAAACTTAATATTTTTCATTAGTAATTTTAGCAGAAGCCCTGCTGGATAAATCAAAGTGATTAAGAGGTAAGAAAGTTTTTTTTATATGTATATTTTTTTTAATTCAAGGAACCCCACCTCCCTTTTAGGTACTCTTTGCGAGCTTAAGTTAAGCGAGTAAAACCTCGGTTGTTCCAGACTCTTACAAGGTGAGCATGCGTTGACCTGAATTCGAGACAGATGATTTAAAGCTCTATACCACCACGTCACGTCTCTTAAGAACATTTATATGCATAAACACTTGGATGCAAAAATGATGTTGTCCCTATAGTTTGGGGTAGTATTTGATGTTTGTCCTTTAATTTATGTGCTTATAGTTTTTTTAAAATATTATTATAAAGACTTGATCTACCATCTAAGATCATAAATCAAACCAATAAAGTTTTTATCAATCATTTTTTGATTGATGCATTAATAATTATTTAATTCCATAACTTTAAATGAATAATTATGTGTGAAAATATTCACATTTTAAATGTGTTTTGCTTAATACATTATTTGAGACATATTAATGGTTTAATAAAGTTATATCAGTTGGTCCATAATATTAGATGGTGAATTATAACCATCCAATAATTTTCCTTTCTCTCTCTCATTCTTTATTTTTTAAACCCCTCTTTTGGGTTTTGATCCACAATTCAATATATGGTATGGGTCTAATATTTGTTACATCAAAAATAAAACAAGCACCATGGTTTATTTATGCAAGCAATACATATACTTGAAATGAAGATTAAAAGCTTTTTTGGTGTATCAAATCAAACTATTCAACCACCATATGTATTAATAAAAATAATAATTTTGACATGCTCTATTTGACCTAACAGTAAAAAAAACAAATTGGTCGATATGCTCAAATAAGGCCTTTTTTTTCTCATTAACATCATTTTTTTAAATATCAACAAAACAATACTATTGGAAAAAACATTACGAGTTATCATAATTTTTATATGTCATGTTGAGAAACATAATATTCATATAGTGGTTACTAATGGTAATCATAAATGTGGCATACTTGTTGTCCAAAGGTGGTAGGTGACCCCACTTCTCTTTGGTAGCAAGTGTGACCTACTCAAGTCACTATTTATGACTTTTTTAGTGTTGTTAAATTTGTTTTATTAAGATCTATTTGATGGTATCAGTAGTGCAGTGTTGTCAAACTCGCGAGTCAACTCGTAAACTCGCACGAGTTTGCGAGTTGACTCATCAAAACTGGTTGAACCAGACAGAAAAATCGAAACCGGTCAAACTCGGTCAAAATCGGGTTGACTCGTAAAATCGGACCGAATCGGTCCGATTTTATGATTTGCTCATTATGCCGCCGGTGCAAAAGCTAACTCAAATTTTCAAACGAAGCCAAGAAAAAAATAGAGAAGATGATAAGAAGATGAGGAGGAAGAGAGTAGCCGAAGAGGGAGGGAGGGAGGGAGGGAGATGGGTGGGTGGGCAGGTGGCAAAGGGATTAAGGGAGGGAGATGGGTGGGCGGGCAGGTGGCAAGGTGGCAAAGGGAGATGGGTGGGCGGGCAGGTGGGTGGGCGGCGGCGTGGGACTGTGGGAGAACGGGACTGTGGGAGAACTGGAGAAGGGAATTATTTAGGGTTACCAGGGGGGGGGGGCTTATATAGTAGTTATAATAAAATAATAATAATAATAATAATAATAAAAGTAGGTTTCTATGGGGTTATAAATTTATTATTATAATAATAATTTATAATTTTATAATTAATTGTATAATTAAACTATATATAAAATAATTGAACTTTATTTAAAATAATTAATTATATAACTAATTGTTCTGTAATGTATTTTTAAGTTATTTTGAATTATAAACCTTAACTAATGAAGTTTTATGGCCATAATTATGTTATATACTTATATTATATTCGAAAATATTTTACCTACGATTTTACCATTTTTTTGCTCACAAGATTTTAGCTGTGATTTTACGATTTTTGTACGGAAAAATTTAGGTACGATTTTACGATTTTACGATCCGATCTTACGATTCGAGTTTTCGAATGACTTTCCGATTCGTGTCAAAATCACGATTTTGACAACCTTGCAGTAGTGCCATGATCAAAGCTTCTATGTGTTTTCAAATTTTTTTTCTTGTATTTTCATCGTCCTCTCTTCTGCCTATTTAATATTTTTTTATGGATGTTGCCATTTTGAATAACAACAAGCTATAAATGTCTTATTTCTCAATCGCAAAATATATAAACCATGTTATTTGGAAAATATTCCTCTAATATTTTAATATATTGTGCTAAGTTTTTTTTTTAAAAAAAAGAAATCCTAAAATGATGATTTGATTACAAAAAAAAAAAAAACAAATCATGTCACCACCATTTTAACCCATGCCCAACCCTAGCTAGCTTAAATGTGAAACAACAAAATGTTAAGAGATTAGATTGTAAGAAACAATAATCTAAGAAATGAGATCATGGGTTAATCTTCCAAACCCGCAAGTAGCGGAATCCTAGACCCGAGTTTAATTAAAAAAACTCATTCTCCAACAAATTTAATATTGGAAGAAGAAATCGTCAAAAACATTAAAATAAAGTTATTAAAATAAAATAACTGCAATAAAAAAAATGATGATTAAATCAAGTAGGAAAAAAATGAAGGAGGTGAAATTATAAAAAGAAATTCAATTCTGAAAATTAACAAAAACAAAACAAATAATAATAAAAATAATATGGATCAAATTTGACATATAAAAAATTAAAGGGGGATGAAATTGAAAAAAATATTTATAAAATAAACACGAACTTAAAAAAAGTTAAAAAAGGGAACCTAAGTAAATCTTCTAAAACTGGGTTAATTTTTCAAACCTGCAAACCATTGATTACTAAATTTAGATCAATCAAGAAGTTCAAATCCTAACTAGTTTAATGCTGGGGAGTGAAATTAAAAAAATAATTTAAATTAAAAAAATTATCAAAACAAAAGTAATTACAATTAAAAGAATGATGATCAAAGCACATAAGAAAAAAAAAATACAATGGGATGAAATTAAAAAAAAAAACCCATCAATTCAAAAAATTATCCAAAACGAAACAAATAAAATATGAGAAATAAAAAATTGATAAAAAATAAAATTTTTAAAAATATATTCAATTTTAGAATCTTTTTTTTTTAAAACATGGTCTCATCCAATCCACGAGTCAATCCTTTGGACCTAAATCTAAACTTTGTCATTATTTTTATGCAATCATCATAAGTTTGAAACTATGTCATAAATAAGTAGCAAATTATTTTGTTCTTTCATTTTGAAGACTCAAAAATTTTTGCTCTATTTTTTTTCTTTTGTTAAATAAAATGAAAAGTATTATTGATGCATTTTCAATTACCATATCAATGATAAAAATAAAAGATTAAAAGAATCGTTTAGGCAAAAAAAATTCGAAAAATAAATAATAAAAAAAGGCAAATGTGAGTGCTATCCGGAGGTCCTGAATTCAAGAATAGGTCAATGGAGATTTATTTTTTATAATTCACTAATTTTTTGTTTTCTTTCATTTTTTTTTTGCATGGACTGGTACCAAGTTAGAAAAACAGAAAACAGAAAGTTGACAGAAGAGTAGTAAGGAGGGGTAAAACAGTAAAGCGCAAAGACGCGAGTTGAGAGAAAGGAATTACATGCGGAAGAGAGAGAATCAGAGTGCAGAGCACAACCAATGAGAGCACTTCAACTTTAAATTAAAAAAGAGGCCCACGTAGGCTGACTCCTCTGCCTATTTATTTTCCAAAGCCATAGTCAGATCAGAGCAAAGACATACACAGAGGCAGATCAGCTAAAAGAGGCAGCGATCCAGCCATCAGATATCGTCCTCCTCTTTTATTTAAAGCATTTCTTACAGTTTTTATTTCCTCGCTCTCTCTCTCTCCCTCTCCAAACAAAGATGGCGGATCAGCTAACAGATGATCAGATCTCCGAGTTCAAGGAGGCTTTCAGTCTCTTCGACAAGGACGGCGATGGTCTCTCTCTCTCTCCTTTTATTATATTTCACTTCTTTATTTCTCAGATCTAATTCTGTTTCCGATTGTGTTTTACACTTTTTGTGCCAGTTTTGCTGTTTCTTAGCTTGATCTGTGGCTGTTCCGCGTTTTATTTACTTCGACTGGTCGTTTGGCAGCTTTTCTGTTTCTGTTTTTTTTAATCTTTTATGTCCTTGAGGATCTGTTTTTGAAATGTGCTAGGGTTTGATCGCGATCTGTGCTTGTTTATATTCTGGATCATTTCCTAGGTTATGATTCGGCCCGGCTCGGGTTGACCGAATTGTTTGTTTGTTAATGAGGGAAATGATGGATTTTAATTGAAGGAATTAATGTGTGGAATCATGTAGGTTAAGAAATTGTGTTAGGAATGAGGTTATGATCTTCTAATTTCTAGTTTAAGCTGTAGAAAACTTGCATTGGCAAATCGTAGTCGGAATTGCAGGCATGTTTTGTGTTTGATGGTTAAAGTTGGAACTTGCTCCGCTTTTATCTTGATTCTTTTTTTGTGAATGATTCATGTATTTTGTTTCTATGATACTGCCTGCAATTTGTTGAGTATTGCATATCCTTGTCTGTCCTCTCCTCACACATCCACGCCTGGGCCTGTTTTGAATCATATTCAGTATCCGAACTTGATAAGGTCTAATGCTAGCAATATGATAATTGCTATTGATTTTATCCCAGGCTGCATTACTACTAAGGAGCTTGGGACTGTGATGCGTTCTTTGGGCCAAAACCCAACTGAGGCAGAACTCCAGGACATGATAAACGAGGTCGATGCTGATGGGAATGGTACCATTGACTTCCCCGAGTTCCTCAACCTCATGGCCCGCAAGATGAAGGACACTGATTCCGAGGAGGAGCTCAAGGAAGCTTTCAGAGTTTTTGATAAGGACCAGAATGGCTTCATTTCTGCCGCTGAGCTGCGCCATGTCATGACAAATCTTGGAGAGAAGCTGACAGATGAGGAGGTTGATGAGATGATCCGTGAGGCTGACGTGGATGGTGATGGTCAGATCAACTACGAAGAATTTGTCAAAGTCATGATGGCCAAGTGAGGTTCACTCACCCAAAACCAAATGCACAAAAACAGAAGAAGAAGAGGAAGAAGAAGAGAAATAGGGCAAATGAGTTTGATGAGAATTCTATTTCCCCCCCATTAGGACATCTTCATTTGGTGGTGCTAGCTTCAGTTGGGTTGTTTGTTCTGTTTGCATTATTTTATGGAACCTGTCATTCATATCTACTTGTTTGCTGTTTCTTGTTCAGTAGCCTGGCTTGTTAGGATATTCTCATTGATGTTTGGCATTTTCTTTTTACCTTTGGTATTATGAACCTAGAACTTTTGGGAGAATTGGATGGTTTTGCTTATGGATGGCTAATTTTGTCAATATCACTTTTTTGTTTGCTTCCATTGTTTGTGTGATTTGTTTGAACATTTAATGTACTGTGTGTCATTTCATCCACGTTATTGCTTATCTGTCAAATCTAACAGAGTAATAATTGAGATGTCAATGACCCAATTTAGCTGCATGTGGTCTGATTCCTTATTGCGTCACCTCTCTCCCTGCCCCCGAACACGGAGAAAATTTTATGGTACCATGGAGCAACTAGTTGCTCAGTGTCCACTTTAACTTAAAAGAAAAAAACAGGAGAGCTAAATGTGATGGAGGTTATTGTTGTAACTTTTGGAGGTTGTGTCATGAGTGTTTTTTATTCCTTTTCCTTTTCAAGGTGGGTTTAGGGAGAGAGTACTACTAGTTACTCTTTTAGTACCATCAAACTTGCCACATCATGTGTTCATCTGCTACCATTTTGTGGAGGTATTTATTCTTCTATTTTAATCATGTCATGGGTGCTGACACTGGCAGCCACCTGTATCCTACTACTTGTTCTTCGGGCCCTTTTTGTTTTGTGGTGTTAACCATGTTCCAAAAAAAGCTAGCACAAGACCGTTTGGTAATGCAGGAAACGAGCACCAAACCATGTAAATAGTTCCTATGGCCTATCATGAAACGCGTTCCAACCACTGTTTTGTTTGAAGCAGCTTTAAGTTGCTTTTTTCATTCCACCGACAAAAAGCCAGCCACAAATTCTTTTTTTAACTTCTACGCCCCTGTGACTTCTCAAACCCATCTTCCTCTTTGCAAACCCATCTGCTCCCTTGCAAACCCGATAAAAATACCCAAATCCCTCAACGTCCCGACTCCCCTCTTCTCCCTTTTGCTCCTTCACATCCGCTCCCTCACTTCTCCTCACTGTCGTTTGGCCAAGACCTGTTTGCTCCCAAAATTGCAAAGCCAAAAGACCCGATCGAGCTGCTCCCCTTTTCTCCTTCACAGTTGCTCCCTCACTTCTCAGCCTCATCCTTTGCTCCTCTTTCTCCCTCACAGCTTCGCCGACCTTCCCTCACCGTCGTCCTCACCGACTCTGCAGCAGATCCTGACTGTTCTGGTAACTCTTTCAGGTCAAGAAGATCGATGCACCACCCAACCAAAGTAAGCTCTTCTTTCTGTCAATCACTTGTTTTTTCTCTCATTTTATGTGTTTGTCATGTTAGGATCTTGGATGTGTGCTCTTACCTCTTTGTGAACAATGTGATGTTATGGGTTTGTGATGAATTAGAGTAATTAATCAGCAATTTTGAACATGATCTCGTCCCATATGGGGTTGTCCGTACGTCAATGAATTGTGTTTTCGCTTCTGGATAATGAAAGAAGTCTCAAGTTTGAATTACTTGCTGCATGTTGTGGCTGAATTGTGCGAATCCAGCTGACTGTGATATAAGAAAGTCCATTTCTCTCGTAAATAGATGTTAAGGGTGTTATTAATATGTTTTTGATATCAAGTAAGAAATATAACCATAAATCAAAAAACTACATTTTTTCATATAAAACATATCATATACGTGACTGAAATACATGTAAAAGTCAATTTATGATGTTTATTTTTATGATGATAATGGACCGTAAATAAAGGTAATGGGAGTGAGAGAGAGGGAGAACCTTCAAACAGTTAATGTGAGATAGGAAAAGTCCATACAAAGGATGGCTTGCATGTCCCGTTGTATTTAACTGTTATTTGACGAAATTATTCTTTAATAGAAATGACAAGGTATCTTCGGTTTTAACATGGTAATGCGTTATTTAAGATAGAAAAACATTCAGTTTGTAAGATTGAAAATCATGCTTAATGAATTGTCTCAATCTCCTGTATATCTCCATTTATACCAGAATGGTGAATTGTGTTGTTTAAAATCTCGGTTTGGAGTTGTCAAGTGTTTGATATTTTTATCCTGGCTTTTTAGGTATGTATTATGCACTGATACTCTTAGAAATTATCAATTTACGAAATGCAGAGATAGCTAATGGAAAATCAGAATGGAAAGGATATTGGAGGCTCTGTTTTCACATTTATTACCTCTCTTCTTAGAAAAACCTGAACCTCTTAAGGATAGGTCTTAAATTGATGATTCATGTTTTAGTTGTGCTCTTATGTAATGGATTGCCTGAAAGTTTGTTTACTGAATTTTAATAAAAATTTGTTTACTGAATTTTCAGTTCTGTTCTTATGTAATGAATTGCCAGACGTGGCCATTGGCAATTTAATTGTATTTTACAAAATAAATCTTATGTTCACCTAAATAATTATCTTACCCGTTGCCGGTTTTATATTATCAGCACCAAGTGTTTTTTTAACATAGAAGAAAATGTGTTTTAACGAAATAATAAAAACCTAAAAGCATCTAGTAAATTTACTAACATTATTTAAAAAAATAATAACAATAAATAAAGTGAATAATTTTTTTAATAAATATAATTAAAATGGCAATCTCATACTTACATTGAATAATTAATTTAATTGAACTGAAACATTTTTTTAAGAAAAAAAATGAGATGATCTATATTATGTATCAAATTTAGTATAAAAAAAAACTCTAAATAAAGAAAATATTGGAGCCCAAAATTAAAAACAAAAAGGCAATTATAAAAAATTATAACAAAAGAATCAAAGTTAATACATGAAAAACATCAGTTTATTTATGTCAAAGGAAATTCATTTATTATTTATTTATTTGTTCATAAGTTAGTTCCTTCACAGTATTTAGTGTTTTTGTTAATGTTTTGTTGATGTGTTTTTGGTTTCAAAGTTGTACGCGGTATCATGGACAATTTTGAATCTATGGATAAAGCTGCTTGGAATAGTGAAATGTTGCATATCTTTTGTAATTAATGCATTAAGGCCATTGACATGGGAATGAGATCGAATTCTCATTTTGATAAATCCGGTTGGAAATTTATTTCAACATCATTTAAGGAAAAAACGGGTTAAGCATTCACCAAAACACAGTTCAAAAATAAATGGGATGGATGTAAAAAAGATTGGAGAATATGGATGAAATTGATTGCTGAAACCGGTGTGGGTTGGAGTAACGAATTAGGGACAATTGGGCAAGCGATGTGTGGTGGAAATCAAAAATTCAGGTAAATGTTCATTTGTCAGGTTATTCCATATCCTTTGTAATGTTTTGTGAATATAATTTACAAGAGAATTATTTATTTCATGCAGGAAATTAGGGGAGCGAAAAAATTTAGACATGCCGGTATTGAGCCATCGTTGAAGTTCAAATTTGATAGAATGTTCTCTAGCGTAATCACTACCGGACAATATGCATGGGCACCATCGTCTGGCACGGTTGGTGGCAATGAAGATGATTTGGAGACATTTAATGTCGGTGTCGAAGGTGTTGACTTGGAAGAAGGAAACGGGGATTTAGAGGAGAATGTCAATGAGGATTATGAAAATCGTAATCCTCAAGGCGTTAGGGGGGGTGCATATGTCAAGTAGTTCTAACACAAAGAGTAGTGGGAAAAGAAAAGAACGAGAGCACCCGCAGCCGAGAGTTAGAAAGAAAAAGTCATGTGGTATTGGTGCTCAACTAGTATCCCTGCAGCAACAATTTCTTGACAGCATGTCCAGTAGGAGTGATTCGACTTCTGCAAGTAGGTATTTGCCAGGCTGTAGTATTGCTGAAGTTATGGTTGAGTTACAATCAGTACCTGGTGCGACAGATAACGATGAATTCTCTTAACTCTCTACTGAGTGTCTACGTGTGCGAAGAAATAGAGAAATGTGGGCTAGTATCAATAGTATTGAAAGAAAATTTAGTTGGCTTAAGCAAAGCATCGCTCACCAAAAAAACGCTTAACTGCACTTTCTTTGTTTGACTGTTTGGTTTTTATATTTGTTTTCCTTTGGATTGCAACGTAAAAAGTAATTTGTTGAGCACAAGTTTTTCTATTACGACTTTCGTATTGAGTTATTTCAATGTTATAAAAGATATAATTTTATCATAACATCTTATACTATGATTTAAAGATTGTTATTTATCAAATATTACTATGCTCATTGTTATGCATGTATGTTTGTTTGTACTAGTGAATAAAATTATTGTAACGGATATTAAGAACATGATATTGTTTGACTATGCAAGTTGTCTTAAAAATAATAGAGCAAAATGTAGATCTTGACTCAAAGTATTTTATGTCAACAGGTTTGCACTTGTTTGGTATTGATCTGCTGTTAACAGGTTTGCACTTGTTTTATGTTAAAATACTCAACACAAAGTGTTTTTATGCAACACTCACATTATACTTTATTTATTTCTAGTGTTGCTAGCTATGGATAATCCATATTTTAATGCTCTATTTAGCGGGGTTTTCGAAGATGACAATGACAATGTTATGGATCGTGTTGTTGACCACATTAACTATGGTGGTTATGAAGGTAATAGTAACGCATACGTTTATGATGGAACTTGTGATAACAAAAATAGCGGCGACGACGACGACGACGACACAAATTTCATACGTAGGCAATGTGATGTGAAAAACTAATTACATGCACGGCTGGATCTGTAAACCAATATTATATTAATTATATCCATAAAGAACCATGTATGGTTTCATACAATACAGAGATGCGTTGGTTGACTGAGATTTTAAGAGGTCATTGGAAACACTGTGTTAACATGTTTAGGATGGACAAAGACACTTTGATTTGCCTATGTAATGATTTGGAAACGCATTATGGTTTAAAACCTTCACGAAGGATTAGCGTAATTGAGAAGGTAGGGATGTTTCTATTTACTCTTGCAATTGGGGCGTCAAATCGACATGTGCAAGAAAGATTCTAGCATTCAGGCGAAACTGTAAGTACATGTATGAAAGAAGTCCTTAAAGCCTTATTTTTGTTTGCTGTAGATGTTATAAAACCAACTGATCCAGAATTTACCAACACACCAATACAAATTGCGATAGATCCTAGATTTATGCCACATTTCAAGGTAATTTTGTATGTTCATAGTAAATATACTTGGAATGAAATTGTGTATTTTTTTTAATATTTTTATACTAACTCTATTTTTTTATGCATGTAGAATTGTATCGGTGCAATTGATGGGACACATGTTCGTGCCACCATAGCAGCCGAAAATCAAATTCCTTTTATTGGTAGAAAAGGTGTCCCAACACAAAACATCATGGCGGCCTGTAGTTTTGACATGCAATTTACATTTTTCTGGGCAGGATGGGAAGGTAGTGCACACGATACACGTATTTTTCTCGAGGCTATTGACAGTAGGAGTATCAACTTTCCAAAACCTCTTGAATGTTGTGATTTATTATATGTTACAGAGATGATAATTTCAATCACTTAATATTCTTCTTTTGTTATTGAATTAATGAAAAGGTTGCATGTCGCTTGTATTTTCAAGAAAATACTATTTGGTTGATGCTGGTTATCCAAATGAGTATGGGTATTTAGGTCCATATAGAGGGGAGCGGTATCATTTACAAGATTTTCAACGTCGTGGACAACCAAGTGGACGTGAAGAAGTGTTTAATTGTGCACATTCATCACTACGTAATGTGATAGAACGAACATTTGGAGTATGGAAGCAAAGGTGGAAAATTTTATAAAGCATGTCACCTTATCAATATAAAACGCAAGTTCAAATTGTTGTTGCGTCGATGACACTACATAACTTTATTAGAAGGAGATCGCAACATGACGTTGATTTTGTTCAATATGATTGTAATCTCAATTATATACCAAATGATTTTTTACCAGATATTATAGCGTGAGAAAATAGTCAGGGATTGCAAAGGCCCTCACGTATGGATATTGTTCGTGATAACATTGCAAATAGTTTGATGAACAAATAAAAAGAAGTGTCAATTTTACTTGACCTATTCCTGAAAATATGATTATTAATACAAAATATGTATATATATATATGTGTGTGTGTGTGTGTGCGCGCCCTTCACAGTAATTTCACAAGTAAAAAGCTACATGCAAAACTTGGTAACCAAACACACAAAACTGCTTTTTTTCAACCTGAGACTCAACCACAATTTTAACCAAACACTCATTGCTTATTTTGAACCGCAGTAAAAGCGCTTTTTTATAAACTGCTTTTTTTTAACCTCAACCACAACAACAACCGCAATACCAAACACATCCCTTCATCCATCCCTGTATCTCTGGATTCAAAGGAAGTGGTGGACACGATTATAATAATATTAGCTAACCATTGAATTGGACTCTATTATTGGTTTTAATTTATGTGTTTTGTTGGATGTTTTATATAAACTCAATTAATTATTGATAATGTAGGGTTTATTTAGGCTTCTTGTTTTTTACGTTACAGGCAATTTTATGATGAATTAACTAAAATATATGGATTTGCCATCCCCTTTCCTCCTTTCTTTTCTCCCTAGATAACTAGTTGGTGAGCATCATTGTTCTCCCTCTTCTTCGCTCCTAATAGCTAAATAGCTTAGTATTTGGTTTGCTAGCATGAATGTGGATGCTCTTAGAGCCTTTATTTGCATCTGGGCTCGATGCTATACAGATTCCTCAGGCAAGTTTACTTGTGCCACTGCCACCGGTGGTTGTGTCTCTGGTAGAGCAGAATGTCATGGCACTGGCCACTGGTGTTATACCGCCAGCATCCTTGGCAGAGCTCACTCTAATCTAATAATGGGCAAGCTTATTGTGATATCAGTCTGGTTGATGGTTTTAACGTCCCACTTTCAGTAATTCCACTAGGAGATTCTTGTGGGTGCAGTTCTACAAGATGTGAGGCTAATGTGAAAGCTATTTGTGATTCTAATATAGCTGTAAAAGGGTCAGACAGACGGGACCGTGTTTGCCTGCAAGGGTGTTCCGGCCAAAGTCTGCTGCACCGGTGAGTTCAGTACACCAGACAAGTGCCTTGCTTACCAACTAATCAAAAATCTTCAAGCAACAATGCCGTCAAGCTTGTAGTTGCGTTATGATGATAAAGGTAGCACATGCTACTTGTCCTGGCGGGTCTAACTATTTGATCACCTTCTGTCAATGATGAAATAATTAGTTTTCTTCATAAGTAGCACTGAAACATGAGAGATTCTGACGCTCAGGTTGCTATTCTTATGGAAAATAAAAGGAAATTATTATTAATAAGTTGTTAAATGTGTCGAAACAAAGCACCGCTAAATAAATAAATAAGACATCCAAATTCAATTAGCATAAGAATTCTTTATCATTTTCAAGTTCAAACTGCCAAGCCGCACAGTCGCAGTTTGCAGAACCAACATGATTAGTAAATTGCAGAAAAACTATACAAATCACAGCTGAATTACTAATCAGAATCAATTGTTCCAGTTATTTTCGCCATCAGAGGTTATTTCTAGGATCATGGCTTTTAACTGCAATAAGTAGGTGCTGATAAATATGCTAGGTTTCCTTGATGCTCTTGGGAGGCTGAAATACTATTTTGTGAAAAGAAAAACCATAACTTGAAATGGTGTGCAATAAGTTGAATTGGATTGGATGCAAAGTAACTGGCAGTGAAATAATTCAAGCTCAGGAAAGAACAACTTTTGATGAGCTGGTAGGGCACAAGTTCAAGAAGTACCACATATCAATTGCAACCACTACCAGCAGAATGCAGAACTTGCACAGCACACTGATGGTGTCTGGCTGAAAAAAGGTCGCCCATACCTTTACCAAGCCAATATAGTCAACTAGAAGATTTAGTAGCCATAAGGTGAGAGGGAATTAGAGGGAATTTCAAACTTCACCTATAAGTGGCTTATGTTGAATTTCAAGTTCGAACCTGAAAGCCACTCTCCGCTAAAGGAGATTCAATGGTTCCAATAAAGGAATCTGAAAACTTATGTATGTAACTCAATCTCAAACTGTGGACCTTCCTGATAATAATATTGAGGAAGCAGAAATGATTGAAGGAAAGAAAATTTAACTACAACAAATAAAACATGTAAAACTAGAGTAATTCTATAAGTAGAGAAAACCCTATAGGAACTGTATCATGAAAGTGATTCTTTCAGAGACACAGATGGAAAGTGGGAGGGTGTGGGCTGCTACCTTCTAAGTGGTTTATAAAGGCAAACAGTGACATACTTGGATTGAAATCTATGAGTCAGTCCAAGAGCAACTAGAGAATGAGATGCCCAACCTTTCTCAATGTAAAGGTGGTTCAGCACAACATGTTGAGGCTTGGAAGAAGCAGCTTCATCAAGGACTGTTAGATGTAGCTGTGGTGGAACTGCTAAAGGCTCCTTCGCAAAATCATCCTCAGCTGGGAATGCTTGGCTGTAAGTGGAGTCTGGAGATGGTGGAGCCTCAAACTCAATCACATTGTCAATGTTTTCAGGCACAAAATCCTGCAAGAAATAGCAACAGGAACTTGGAAATTGAGTCGTGTATGGCTTTGCAATTTTGCAAGGCACTGAAAAATGTTGTTGGACCAAGAAAAAACTTAATTATTTTCTTCCTCATAAATGAATAATAGAAAAGTATATATATCAAGAAAAATCTTGGTTATACATGCACGTAGAGGAAGCAGGATTCCTGTTCCCATATGGAACATAAAAGGCATGTTTCACATGGCTTCTCCCAATATATGGTTTGCATAACACTCCCAAGTTTTTCAAAGGCATCTGGAGCATATCCCTTCAAAAAACATGTTTCTGTGCTCATTTAGTTTCAAAAATCATTGTCACTAATGAAAATTTGAACAATCAAATGCTTCTGGATTTGTAAAACCAAGAGCCATGTTGAGATACTTACATGAACATCAAGAAGATTACATACACAACCCATTTCATCAGTCACTAAAGGAAGATCTGGGATATGTCTCCACTCTCCATCCACTATGACCTTATAATGGTATATGCCTGGTGGGAGGACCATAAGAATAGAATGATCCTTGCCAGATCTTTGTAACTTTTTCCTGCAACAGAACAATAAATGATACCATACAAGTTTCCTCAGAAGCAACAGATACTCCCCTTTCATCTTCTGTATTTAAGATAGTGGCTTAACCTTACCTTGATGTAAAGTTGTCCCATGATCCTTCAACATCCACATTGTTTCCGTCATCGTTCCATGTGATGATAGCAGGGATTCCTTGCTCAGGGGGCTGGCCTTCATCAACAACCTCAGGAGACTCATTCTGCCACATCTGATCGAAGGATAGGGGGCCACCAGGCCTTTGCAAGGGAGCAACTGGAACCTGCGGACACACAATACAGAAGCAGTTACATTGGCTGCAGCTCTATTACATACATAGACAAAATCCACCATTTGGTCCATAGAGCAAGTTTAGCCTTTAGATTCCCCAAGTACAAAAATGGAAAGCTGCAAAAACCTAAACTGCAGCTATCCGCCAGATAAACTACACACTTTCTCACACATAAAACGGTAATTGGGAAGCTAAAATCAAACCAATCCAACTCTAAACCAGACCATGTTAGCATCACACTCAGATTGCAAATGCCTCAGATAAACAAACATATCTAATACCAAATACTCGTAGATCACCAGCTTACGTATCCAGAAATGCATCTCTCAGTCACTAATGATTCCCGAAAGGTCAAAAACGACATCTAAAGAACAGAAACAAACGAAGCTCCCAAATCACACAACTTTCTTATAAACTCTAGTCAGGATAGAATCTTCAATTCACATTCGGTTAAATTCAACCGCACCCCAGCCCCTGGTAACCTTCTTTCTTATTACTTCATCACAAATTTCAGTCATTGAAACATACCTTCACAAAAATCAAAATTCTAAAAGAGATGGATCAGATTAAATCAAACCCACTTCATAAAACAACTAAACCACCTTAATGAAAACAAAATTAGAAAATAAAGGAAACCCATTTCTCAAAATGCCTAAAATCCAATCACAGAAGGCAATTAGTCACCAACAAGCTTCATCTTCCTTCCTTATTACAGATCTTAATGAACCCCATCATCATCCAATACTAGTCAAGACATAAAATTTGAAGTAAGACTCAATACTTTTTCAATCAAACTATTATTATTATACCTGAGGAGGGAACAAAAAAGGCGATGTGGATCGAGCAGGAGCATGATCAGGAGGAATATTATCACAACGGTTATGATTAAGATCATTAGTAGCCAATATTGTAACCGACTGCAGCATACTCGACGCCCCACTTCCAATCATCGATGACGACTCACCATTTTCTAACCCTTCTCCGTCGTCTCTCTCTCCTTCCTCTCTACCGTTTGCATTTCCCATTACAAAAACTTTCTAACCGTTAATCCACGTAGACTACAGATCTAACGTTAACAAAAAAAAACGGTAGTTGTCGTTTGACAATGGTGATAATGTATTACAGTACGATAATAATAATAATACAGTTTTTTTTTCCATAAAAAATAACAAGACTCGTGTTTTTGGAGCGGAGATTGGTGTGGTAGTGATTCAAAACTGATGTGGTTAAATGGGATTGATAATTTAATTGTGTTGCAGAGGACGGGGAGCTTAGAGAGAGGTAATGTTAAATAGCGATAGGATTAGGAGGAGGAAGAGACTTATGATGACTGATAAAATATTTGGTAGAAGTTTTATTTCGGTCTTTCATGGAAATATTACCAAATATACTTGAAGAATTGGATAAGAATTGTTCATATAAGGTCCGGATTACGGTGAAATTTCTAAATTTTGATCACCGAATTTCTTAGATCAGAATTGGGTATGTACTGTTCATACGAGTTCCGATCAAGAATTCGGTATAAACAGTGAAATCTTATTTTTTATTTCGAATCAGATCAAAATTGGGCATGAACAGTGATTTTTATTTTTATTTTTATTTTGATGGTCAAACTTTTAAGATCATAATAATTCGGTTTTATATATTGATATTTCTTTAAATTTACATCTATTATGATAATGAATTAAACAATGGATTCTACAGGATATTGTAGTTAAAAAAAGAAATTTAAAGAATGATCAAATTTTACAAACATAACAAAACAAACCCCCTTTTAAATTTTGGCACATGAAAACTTCAATTGGTCACCTTAAAGTTGTAGTTTATATATTGTTTTGTCCCTATTGTTTTATTACCTTACATTTCAATTCTAAACTTTTTTTTTCATGTTTTAATCCCTAAATATTAAAAAAATATAAAAAAATCACCCAAAAAGAGAAACTGCTCTTGGTGTTACAGAATTTATCTTACCAAGATGAGTTTAATATAATTTATCTTTTCGAATAGTATATATATTATTAGATAAACAAAAGATATTTCTGAACTAATTAAAGCATAAGAAAATCACACTGCTAAATCCCTCTGGTCGAAAACTTGAACAAAAATACTGTGATGAAATCTTGAAAATGATAAGAAAAAAAAAATTAAATTAAGAATATATAATTTTAAATAAAGAGGTCTCAATTTCTTTTCAAGTGCCTTTTCTTTTCCTTTTCGAAAGGATAGGTGGCATATTGAAGGTGGTCAAATGTTTTCTCAGCTTGGAAAAAAGTTGCCAACGGTTCACTCTCCTATCTCGTCGCTGGCGCTATTTCTAGGGTTTACTTAGAAACTGGAACTGAAGAATTGAGTTTTGCATAAAATGTTTTCTCTCGACGTCCCCCTCAAATGTCACCTGCTACCTGGATTACATTCTGTTGAAGCATTCCCTGATCATATATATTTCTACTTTTACATGAAGGTCTCTGCTCTTAGACTATATGGTTTCAAGCAAGCTCCAATCCTTGCAATAAAATTACATCAAATCCCTTGCTGTGGTTGCAGAAAGTGCAAGTAGATATCTTGTGAATCAATTTTGTCATATTTCACGCAAATCCCACCAGCATAGAAGGTTCAGCAGCGACGGACTGTGCTTTACTCGTGGGGTTGTGCTAGAAATGGCTTGAAGGTCAATAGCAACCCGATGAACTGGACCAAGTTTAATACGAAGAAAACCATTTCATCACCTGCACTTCAATAAACCAAATATAAATGCTCAACTCTCAAGGAAACAGAAGCAGAAGCCCTTTTATTTTGTTTTTAACAGCTATTCACACCACACAGATCGATGAATTAATGTCACTATAGTAGTCTTATGTTCATCAAAGTGTAATTTTACTCTGGACCTACTTCTGAGTGAAGTCAGATGCTTAAAAGTTAAAACCCACTCCCTCTGCAGGTTAAAAGACTAGGAGATTGACTTTTGATGATTTATCAGCTTGGTGCAGAAAGGCAAAGATTTGATAATGCTAACATTTTTTTTTTTTTGGATAAGCCGAAGCTAACCACGGGTATCCAGGCCGCTGGGTCTGACTAATCCCGGGGGTGCACAAGGCCTCGGCAAGCATGTTTTCCACAAGTGCACCACGGTTAAGTCAAGGGTTTCGCCCAAGTCTGATGGCCCTAAGGAATTGTTTGCACCTGAGCGGATTCGAACCTGAGACCTCATGGGGAGCACACCCACGAGCCCCAGGCCAACCCTAACATGCCAAAGCTTAAGAGGTCTTTACGGCAACAAATGGTTAAAGCCTATCCAAAACATTTCAGAAAATAAAGGGATGAGTTTTGGTCCATGAACTAGAAGATGACAGATGAACGTAATCACCTGGGAGAAAGGCAGAAACTTGTCTCTTTTGTGCCCAAGAAAAGCTGTAGAATGAATACAAAAACAACATACATTGCATTATGTTTCATGGATTTTCAGAAAGCCAAATCCATAACTGTCACAGTACACTTTGGCATTTCTTAAGGTCAAGCAAATAGCCATGCACACATATTATTAAATGCAAAACCCAAATAAATAAATAACTGTAAAACTTCACTTACAGGGTACCACCTCCTACAGGACCAAATGCTTTGAAGACAGACATTGCAGTCATGGAAATGCCATTAGCAGCCGCTCTCTGACTTTGGGGCTACAGCAACAGCATCCAGAATTCAAGAATGAGCCAGTGAATCATCCACAGAAAAAAAAAAAAAACAGAACAATCCAGGAGAAAAAGGAATTGAAACAATGTGCCAAACAAAAGACTTGCAACTTGCCACTGCGTTGTTCTGCAATATGAATAATCCAGTGACAAGAGTAACCTGCATGATATTGAACAAGTAAGCTTATAATATTAGATGTGCCTGATCAGTTTCACAGTAAAATCAAAAACAAACAGGAAGATTATTTGTGGGAGAGAAGCGAGAAAGAGAGTTAAAAATTTCTATGCTTGTAATTTTATTGAAACCAAAATTACAATGAGCATGAAAGGTTGTATTCTGTTGAGTCCAAAATTCAGTTGACAATGTTAGGAAAATATGAAAAATCACGAATGAATTTCCAGGAAAAATGCACTTACAGATAGAGTATTCCGTAAGATGGATGCACAATTTATTACTAAATGCAGGGTTATTCCTGAGAGCATAGCTATATAAGGATAACTTGCTAGCAGTGGTATTGATACTGCCTGAAAAAAGAAAATGATCAATTAATTTTACATTAAATAGTATTACCAAAACAAAAGAGGCAAATGAAAGTTTACCGCTGAAATGCGTGTCACAGTTATAGGTCCGAGTATTTTCTCGATTGGTGGATACAGTAAAAGCTGGAACAGTAGAAGACCAAATCCTAAACATATATATATATCAGCAAATGTCTTCAAAGACCCCCTTTGACATAAGAGGCCCACGCAGTATATCAAAGTGTAAAAATGTGATCAATTAAGGTACCTGTTCTGTCTTTGTTCTATGATTCTAGCTACCCTCAAGGAGTGTCCATTACCCATTAACTCAACTCATATATTTCAAGAGCTCTATAATTTTGCATCACACTCAGAATAACAAATATGTTTATGATGCTACTAGCTATGACATCAGACTAATCTAAAAAATCTTATTATTTTTTGGCATTATCATATTGAGATGTAGCACATGGTGATAAGACAGCTGATAGGAATTGGAAGTCAGAAGGCAAATTAAATAATTGTTTCAGTTAGCTAGTAGTCACGTGTCAAGTCAATTAAGAATTTGTTTTAGCTTTATCCCGTGTGTTGGCTTTATTAACAACTAGAGAAGCCATTTTGCGTTAAGTTGAATAATATACAGTTATACATTCTTGATTTTCCTCTATTTTTGGTTGTAATCCTAAGGTAGAAAGATAGAGTTCTATTATTGGTATCAGAGACTTTGATCCTCTAAGTTGTTCCTTTAGTGTATGACTCGTGCTTGTGTTCGTACTCGCTCGACAACCATGGAAGCTCGTGTTGCTGCGCTTGAACCAGCTCCTTCTGGAATCTATTCAGCGTTTCCTTGAGGATAAATTTGCATCCATCGACAAACGCCTTGATTCAATTGATTCTCGGCGAGAGGGAGCTAATCAGACATTTCCACCTCCAACTGATGAAGACGATGGTGAAGGCAGTCGTAGGCGAGGAGGGATGGATCAATGAGAGAGAGATAGGCTGGTCTTCTGAGAATCGTATGCCCTTCATTAAGATGGATTTTCCTCGATTCAACGACGGGGATGATCCAATTGAATGGGTCTACAAGGCAGAGCAGCATTTTGATTATTTCTTGGTGCCACTTGAGAAAAAAGTCAATGGTTTCCTTCCATCTCGATCGGGAGGCCCTGCAGTGATACCAGTGGGAGGAATGTGCGTCTTCTTGCTCCAGTTGGGAAGATTTTACGAAGGTATTTTGCAGAGAATTTGGCTCTTATGGGTTTGAGGATTTTGCGGAGGCACTCTTCAAGCTTCGTCAGACAGAGAGATACTCAAGCATAATGTCAAGTTGTTGTGTCTTGTGACAGTTCATGGGGCCATGAATTTTGCTCACGAAGTGGATGCTAAATTCCACAAGTTGAGGTTAGCACATTCATCTGGAATTTCTAATTCAAGATTGCCTCATTTACCAGTGCAACATGATTTAGTTACGACAAAAATTGAAATCAATCCTTGTAAGGATATGCCTATTAAGAAGTTAACCCCTGAAGAAATCCAGTATAAGAGGCAGAATTGTGATGCAAAATTTGTGAGCAGACATAAGAGTGCTAGTAAACAAAACTTGTTGTTAGATATGGGTTATAACAGTTCGGAGGAGGAAATGGCCCATGAATTACAACAAATTGAACAAGCAACTGAGGTAAATGCTTGTTGTATCACATCATCGCATCAGTCATAGTAAGGGTCACAATCACCTTTCAAGAAGCAATCATGAGAAGGGTTCTGTTAGGATTTTGACCTATATTCTGGTTTATGTAAGGGGTTTGGTGGTTTTGAAGTTCATTGAATTGTATGTTGGGATTCTGACTAGTATTTTGGGGGGCTAATTTGGGAGATTCTTGGATAGCAATTAAGTTGGGGTTAGTTTGGTGTTATTAAGAGTGTGCACTAATAAGTTGACTGGAGAGGTATTGCAAATCGATTTCTAAGGATAGGCTGGTGACATCTGAGGATGCAAGGAGTGTCAAGCGGGAGATTGAAATAATGACCAGGTTATCTGGGCATGATAATGTTGTAGATCTCAAGGCAGTTTATGAGGATGAAAATTATGTTCACTTGGTAATGGAACTTTGTGCTGAAGGGGACCTTTTTCAACAGTTAGAAAAACATGGTCGTTTCTTTGAGGTTGAGGCTAGGGTTCTCTTCAAGCATCTCATGCAAGTAGTTCTTTATTGTCATGAAAATAGAGTGGTTCACAGGGATATGAAGCTAGAGAATATCCTTTTAGCTTCAAAACCCTCATCATCACCGATTAAATTGGCAGATTTGGGCCTTGCAACCTATGTCAAGCTTGGTCAAAGTTTGCGTGGGACTGTCTACAATTGGAAACTGCTTTTAATTCCAGATGAATCAAGTTCCAGAGGAATTAAGCTACGTTCTCTTAGCTGTAATAATATCATCCTTTTGTCGTTGCAATAAGTATTCAATTCTTGTAAACTTAGTTTCAATGGGATAGGTAATGATAGGAATTGGAAGTCAAAAGACAAATTAAATAACTGTTTCAGCTAGTTAGTAGCCACGTGTCAAGTCAATTAAGAGTTTGTTACAGCTATATCCCGTTTGTTGGCTTTATTAACAACTAAAGAAGCCATTTTGCGTTAAGTTGAATAATATACAGAAATACATTCTTGATTTTCCTCTGTTTTTGGTTGTAATCCTAAGGTAGAAAGATAGAGTTCTATCAACAACATGAATGATAATACATGAGCGTGCTCACCAGAAATTGCTAAAACTTCACCAACATCTTGTGACGAAAAGCTCAGCCCTCCATACTTTTTGTCACTAACTGCCCAAAGTGAGAACGTCTGTAGACAAAATCCAGATGTCAAGTTAAACGAATTGTATAATGATACTATAAACAACTAACATTAAAAAGCTAATAAAAGGTAGATGTTTTACTGTATACCTAGACACAAATTACTGTGGATTTCGACACTAAAATTACCATTTTACCCCTCGGGCCGAACAATTTAACCCTTAGAACTAGGGGCATTTTAGACATTTCTAGGGGAGATGTTTGGTATTTTAATATTGTTTGGGGTTTTCTGGTATTTTTTGTATATAATTGCACAGTAAAATTGACATATTCGTGCACAGTGCAACTACGAAAATAACCCCTGAAAAGACAAAAATGAAGGCCTACAGCTGGGGGCATTCTGGTACTTTCATGGCTGTTTTTTTCGTTGTTATCGTTGGGTCCAGGAGTGTATAGGTAATTTGAATTATTTTTTTCAGAATTACTGCAGGCGCGTTATACGAACACGCCGATAGAGTTTCACACGCATGCGCCTATCAGGCGGCGCATGCGGTGGCTATAGATCATGTAAAATGTCCGGTCGTTGTGTCAACAGGTGCGTCTCCATGTTCTCGTCCTCCTAGTGCGGCGTGTGGTGGGCTAAGGGTGGTGGTGAAGCACTGGTGGACGATTTTTGTTTTTTTTTCCCTTTTTTCTCTCTCTTGCTGTTGGCAACATACATGTCAGTCCTTCATGTTTGTGGTTGTTTATTTTAGTCCCCCTTCTTTTGATTTCGGTTTTATCCCTAATTTCTTCAATGAATAGTTTGATTGTTTTCAATTGTGCTCTTCAATTGAAACTGATTATATATGTTGATTTTCATTTTAGTCTTTATTCTTTTGATTTTTGGTTTTTTTGCTCTTTTGATTTTTTGATTTGCAAATTTTAATTTGTTTTAAGTTTGTTCTCCAATTGAAATTGGTTATATATATGCTACTTTTCATTTCGGTCCTTATTCTTTTAATTTTTTAGCAAAATTACATCGAAATTGTTTTGAAAAATTCTTTTATTTGTTTTTGACCCCAAAGTTTTTATTAGTTTCAATTTTATCCTTCGATTGTATTTAAACTATATGTTTTATTATGCATTTCGACCCTTATTCTTTGAATTTTTTATTTGGTATTAATTCCTTTAGTTTTTTCTGTCCGTCTTGAACAATGTTTATTTTTTACTTGTATTTATGCATCTATGCTTTTAATTTTTTATTTTAATTATGTTGTTTTATTTTTTGTTGAGGTTTTATTTTTTGTTTCTGTTGAATCCTGAAATTTTAATTTATGTTGATGATCATTTTAAAATTAATATTTCTCCCTTTTTCCTGTTCATTTTTTTTGTTGCTATTTTCTGTTATTTTTATTTGTTCTTCGAATCAAATTATTTTATGGTTTCATTGTTTGAGCAATATAATGATAATTTTAGTGATTATTTTTTTAGAAAAAATTTATGCTTTATTATTTGATGCAATTTCATGGTTTTAATTGTTTGGTAGTAATATTGATAATAATTTTAACTGTTATAGTCATAATAATGATGACAATGTAGGCATGGATTTTCAATGACATTTTCTTCTTTTTGTAGATAGAAAATAAACTATATATTTTTATTATTTGATTATTGCAAGTATTTTCATAATTTATATTTTGTTTGTTGTTTTTAATTTAAATTGGATTATAAAATCAACTAATCCTAATAGAATGAATTCAATAATACAATTATCTGGATCTTCTTGCTTTTTTAATAACGATGATAATTCAGATAAATTTATATCGATTTAAAATTCATATATTTTATAGGAAACTTGCACTCCACAAGAATGCTGCACAAATTTATTATTTTGTCCAAATTTGTATTATAATAAAAAAATCTCACAATTAATATTTTTTTGCGCTGAAAAAAAATATGGTTTCGGTTGCAACAACGCGCTGGTAAGTAGCTAGCATTTTGGAAAAGATGTTGGTTCCTAGAATTTCTATGCATAAATCAAAAGAACCATAAAAGCCAGAGAAGTGTTTTAGGAGCCTGCTTAATGGCGTCTAGATGGTAAACTCCTATGTCTCTCCATTGTAGATGAATACTTTTCCTCTCTTAATCTTCGAGGAGCCATAAAGAAAGAAACATAGTTTTATGGTAATACTTGAAGCTAGTGCTTCAAACCCTTTCAGATTTTTTCAATGATGTAAAGGGTAAATATGGTTCAAAATGCAAGGGTAATTTGCTTTGTCAATCTATGATAGAGACATGTGAAAGTTAACATGCTTTGATAAGCTATGATGAAGACAGCCAGAAAATAATGAAAAAAACAGTCTTGAGGGAAAATAAGAGCTTTAAACCAGAGTTTTAAGGCCCTATCAGACTTTTCAGAGATAAAAAGGTCAAAGATCTATCATCATGTGCATTCATCCAAATGTTCAATATATAAAGCAAAGTTAAACTGAAAGGAAACCAACTTACCTCAGCATAAGCTATCTCTTGAAGAGAGAAAACACAATACACAATGATGACAGACATTAAGGGCCAATTCCTCAACAGATTTGCATTCTTGGATATTTTTCTTTCCTTGACTTCAGTAACATATTCCTTCTCATCAGATTCCTCTGAAGAAGCTTCCAACACATCAAATGAGTCACATCTTTCGCTCACCTTTTTGTCATGCATGTGCAGTGTCTCCTGCGTTCACACATATTCTGTTAGGTACTATACGAAGAAACTATATGCTGCTGCTATCAACATCCATGTGGACATAATGCTTGTACCAAGGTCATAAAACAGCCAGAAATATAATGCTCTGCTGATAAGATATCTTCTTTTTTAAACCAAAGATTGAATGTAAGAGATTATTTTAGCTACATAAACAACCATCTAGATTGAACAGATAACATTAGCAAATACAACATCATCTTGTTGTTGTTGTCATAAAGATACTACACATTGTGGAACAGACTTTTTGGCATAAGTGATGAACAGTGGATGTCTAGGAAGATTGGAGTATTCGTCAATGGAATAACATGTGCGATGTGGGAGGAAATAAGATCACAACTCTAGAAGGTGTTCTACGTTTGTAATGATGACAATGTGGATGAAAACCTTGGTCCTCCATTTGTTTTCTTCCTTTTAGTTCAATCAAACAAAACTATTCCAAAAGATGTCAAGGGCTGCTGCTTGAGAAAGCTCAAAAGCACTAAATATCAATCGAATGATGAAAGATAACGGTCAGGTGCTTGTTGAAACTTACAGGAAGCCACCAACAAGCTGCCAAAACTCCCACAGCATAAACTGATATTACAAGGCAGGGTAAGAAGTAGGGAAATCTGCAATATGCATGCATATGTCAAAACTAAAAATCAACCTAAAACAAAGAATGGAATCTTCATGAAATGAAAAGCCGTGGAATTAAAGAAACAGTATTTGACTACCTCCCAAAAATTGAGCTTTCAGCAAATAGATTTGGAAATTTCTCCGCAGGCTGATACCATCAATACACCCCCACAAAATAAGTAAGGAACCTTAAAGAATCTAAAAAGAAAGAAGAAAAAAGGAAATGTCCCCACCTGAGCAAGAAAACCTCCAATAGCAGGGCCAATAATCATCCCTATGCCCCGCGACGTACTGACCTGGAATCGGTAGTCAAGTATAGAATTTATACTTTAAATGATGCATCCACAACCATACAATACTGCCAAAGAAATATTCTTACAACTGATAGAGCCACAGATCGATACTCCTCTCTACAGACTTCAGAAGCATATGCCTAGAGCGCCAACAAGTAAAGGTTACAGAGCACAGAAACAGAATAATTAAGACTTTCTCATATAGCACAAAAACTGAGGCACATTTTTCTACGAACTATGTTTCATGTGTCTGAACGTATGTACATGAGTGCAGATTTGCAAAGCCAATACCCTAATTGTGCCAAGTAGACTATTGAAACATCCAAGAAGAAATCTCATAGAAAGTGCCATCCACAAGCTTGTACTGAGGCCAAACAGAGCATTAAACAAAACCCTGAGACAAAAAATATTATCAAAACAAACAAAACAGTTTCAGATGAATACGATTTGAAAAGAGTAATTTCTTCAATGAGAGAACTCTAAATAGTGAAGTTTTGAAACTGCTTACACTGAAGAGGTCCCTATCAATATAATAGGTTTTCGACCATATCGATCAGCTAACCACCCCCAAAAGAATGATGTTAATGCTCTTCCAATCATAAATGAAGATCCTAGAGGAGAAAAAAAGTAGGGAAGACAAACCAATATTTAGCCAGCACTCTCATAATAAACACTAGCTGTTAAGGCATGAAATAGCAGCAAACATTACCCACAAATCCTGCATAGAAACCAATATCCTCCTCTATCTCAGCAATATGAAAGTCCCTTATCTGCCAAAAACTCAAAAAAAAATAAAAATAAGGAAGCAAATAACTTCAGATAATGAAAATGCCTTGAAGCTTTACGAGGACACAGAAAAAGGTTCCTTATCATGACATGAATTTGTTTGAAAGGTAAGTGAGACTATATTTTGAAAAGGCTAGTCCTGTATATCATGAAGATCAATTCAGACGTTACATAAGAGACATAAGCATGAATTTTAACTGATATATAACATACCATGAAGTAAATGAATGGGAACAGTGATGATATTGGCAAAGCTGACAAATAAAAGATAGCAGTGTTATGGAGGTTAATTGACAAATATTTGGCATGGCAACCCCAAGAGATTACCTTAAAAAATAACAAGAACAGAAATTTGGAATAAAGATTTTTAAGAATAGGGATCGCTTAAAAATCCATAATAGACATCGACAGAAGAAATTAATCCCTGTTAACTTCACAGGACAGTATCAATCGTAAACGGTGATAAGGAATTGAGTACGCTGCAGAAACAATGACAGGAAAAGGGAAACCAGTCAAGTCCCAAGGGAAAACAACTACAAAAGCAAAAAGCAACCTCTATTTCTTGAAAAAATTATTACCAGGAATAGAGAAATTTATTACATTTTCCAATTGAATTAAGAATAATGAGAAAGGTATGATATACTTGTACAGTTATACAAGTTCAGGTTCAACTCTCCAAAAGATGAAACCCTGAGAGGCAACTTTATTATGATTCTTTGAGAGTTCATGTTATTCCCAAGACTCTTTTTTTTATTGTTTTCCCTGATTAATTCATTGAATGCATTCCATATGCCATCTGCCCACATACCACAAGCCAAGTGATCTACTGCTGAATTGTTAAACACCAGCACAAAGCAAAACCCATATTGATTGAAGATTAAAACGACTAAACTGAGGGCAGAAATTGGAAGAAAACAACTGATTTACGAGCAACATGGAGCAGAGTGAAGAGGGATATGAAAAATTGCACAAGTAAACAAGGAAAAAGTAAAACAATAACATGTTGCATATAAACAAAAGAAGGTGCATGGATGGATGCACCTGTGCAGAGAGAGACAGTCCAGATATAGGACAGGTTTCTGTAAGGGACACCTCTTTGCTCTTCATTGAGACGATCAATCTTACAACCTGGGCAATTCTCAAAGTATTCTTTCTTCTTCTCTAATAAAGCATTATTCTCAGTCCTAGCCATCACTCCGAACTCTGTTTCTAGTATTTTTTTTAAGAACTTTTTTGATGGATAGAGGTGTTTGGGATTGAGGTTGCACCGGAGGTCTATAAGAAATTGAGAGTTTGAGTGTTTAAGCTGATTCATAGATATGAGTCCACACCAAACATCAGCAAAACTCAGGACGCATGGAAAGCATCTATTTAGGGTAGGGGCTGCTGGGGTAGGTTTTATGTTTATTAATATATATAAAATATATTTTTAATATTAAAATAATTTAAAAATTAATTAAAATATAAAGAATGTTTATATAATATATATTTATTAATATTACAAATATATTTTTTATATTAAAATAATCTAAAAATTAATTAAAATATAAATAATGTTTACATAATATATAATATATGTTTATTAATATAAAAAAATATATTTTTTAATATTAAAATAATCTAAAAATTAATTAAAAGCAATATGAAAAGTTTGGTAACCAAACATATAAAACTATTTTTCATTAATCTCAAACTTAAAAACAGTTTTAACCAAACATTTCAAAATTTATTTTGAATCGTAGCTAAAGTGCTTTTTATAAAAAAAAAATTAAATTTCAACCACAAAAACAAAATCAATACCAAACACACCCTATATATCTCGACTTTTTAACTTAGTTATTATTATAATATAATTATAATGGCAGGTTGGAAGTTAGAAGAGAAATTGAAGAGCCAACCTTGCTGGCATTTTGAGTTTAAGAGGTGGGTGATACAGCACCAAGTTTTGATTTTTGAGTGCGGCTGACTATTTACTTGGCTTTTTGTTTGTGTACTTTGTGTAAGAGGTTACCCAGGCTTTCACGGCTGCCTCTTGTGTCCATTACTCATTTTGTATGAATGAAGGAAAAAAATATCTTCTTCCGTAACATCAAGTCATTAATAATAAATATTTTTTATTTAAAAATACATTATTATTTTCATCTCATCAAAATAATCTACACTTATAAAAATATTAATTTTAAATCTCAATTTTTTAAATGGAAAGAGATATCCATCACACACTTGATTGTCTTAGTAAATATGCAAGCAAGCTATTTCGGATCTCCATATTAATTAAAAAAAATACCTTAGAACAAAAACCGTTTGTTGTATGCAAACCAGAGAAGCATTGCGAAGCAGAAATATAACTACTTGCAATGATCAACTATCGCAAATAACAAAATTGAGTTGTTTATTTTATCTACATGTTTTTGTTGGATATTGTTGGATAGTGCCAGCACCAAGATCAATAAATAAAATTTTCAAAGCTCCTCATCTACACTCAATATTTTGGCCAAGACACCATTTATGAGAGCTTGATAATGATATATGTGTCTTTCTTTTGATTATTTATGGTAAGACATACTTTTGTTTTAGGGACAAATGAGCGAACTTGCCCGCGCGCCGTGTTGAGCTTTTTTTCTATATAAAAAACTAATTGATTTAATGCATGTTGTAATTGATTATTTTAATATTTAATTAGTAAAAATATAATTGATAGAATTTGTTAGAAACAAGTTTTTTTCTCATCTAAAAGTCATTGAATGTTGTTATTGTTAAAATTGTTTTGATAGTTATTTAATCGGTAGATTGTACAATTGGAATCGAAAAAAATATGTTAAAATGAGCCACGTGCTTCGTGTAACATACTGTTTGATTGTTGTGTATGTTTTATTTGTTTCATGAATTCTTTCATTAGCAAATAGTAAAATTATAAAAATCGTTGAATTGTAGCACAGACACGGTTTGTTTTATGCAGCAATAGGTTTTAGCAATAGGTTTTATGCACAGACGAGTGGATTTGCCAGGAATAGGTTTTGGAGCATTAACACTGACCCACCTCCATTTCCCACAAATTCGAAGTCCTTTATTGATTTGATCCATAAGCCATCTGAAGAGGATATGCCGAAGTGGCCTCACAGGTGAAGTCATTTAATCTCTTATCCCTTGGTTCTTTATTTGGCAACATAGGTTCTAGAATCTTTATTATCCTTTCCCTATTCCTCATTCCCTATGGGATAGACAAAGTTATTTATTAGAACATCTTTCTCTTTGCTCTTAGTTACGAGTTCTATTTGAGGGTAGCTTTGGGAACTGGGGGAGATCCGATGCTGACATCTCGCATTAGGAATGCCAATGCTGATGGAAAGCCATTCACATTCACATTTGCCTATTACACTTATTTCTCTGTTTTAGACATCAGGTATTAATTAACTTATATTACTAAAATTGCATTTTATTTCTATACACATTTGCGGATAGCTTTAATTTCTCAAAGTAGAACTGGGGCATTTCTCAATTCCAGAATTATTTTATATGACTTACCTTGGGAAATTTTAGACTTCCTTTTTCCATTGACACACATCCTTGAAGGCATGTGTTTCCACTGTTTAAGAGGTTGCCGCAAAGTGTTATTAAACAGTTTCCTGTTATTGTCCTCCTTTTCCAGAGACAAGTTTTATTGTTGAAGATTAAATATGTTTAAGCATGCATTTTTTGGCATTTAAGGATTCATGTTGAGCAGAATCAATCTGGAAAGGATTCAGATCTCTCATACTAGGTAAAGTCAAGTCACACAAGCATGTACAAATGTATTATGATCCTTTACCTGATTTGCATGGTCCTGCTTTAAATTGTACTAATAGGCATGGAGTTGTTTTATTTTAATTGTGAAATTATTTTGTTTACCTCATACCAAGAAGTTTCTAAGTCCCAACTCCTGCCCATTCTATAGAGTATAGAGAGTTGTTGGCCATCCAAATAATTAAAGAGCGGAAACAGTATGGCTGTTTCCTTGAGAGATTTAGACTCAGCCTCAGTGTTTCAGGGAGATGGACAAAAGGCGTATCCTTTGTTTGACAGAATATGAAGCATATTCGAGTTATCTCGTTCACTTATGAAATTGTTTTTCATGAGGTGCACTTTCTGAAGTTCTTATTTCCTTTATGAAATTGTTTTTCATGAGGTTCACTTAAGAAAGCATGTTGTGAGGTAAAAGGCGTTGTGAGCTTATTAGAGTGAAAAGCCTTGATTTTTTGTGTGATACACGAGAGTTGTGAGGTAAAAAGCGTAGTGAGCTTATTAAAGTGAAAAACCTTGATTTTTTTTGGTGTGAAACACGAGAGTTGCGAGGATATATTTTTTTGCCTGAATCAAGAAAATGTAATGAGTCCTTGTTGGTGTTTCTGAGCGGGTTCGCATCAGCAGGGTTATTGCACAATTTGACCCAACTAGCAACTCATCGAACCTTCATCAGTATGCTAAAAAAGCAAATAGTAAAAAATATTTAAGCTTGAGTAAATTATTTTTCTCCCTACTATTTGAAAGAGATTATAATCTAATAATCTATGTTTATAAACTTACAACTTAAAACTCAATCCTTAAATTCTTGTTAATTGTGAACTTAATAGAAAATTAAAGAAGATTTGCTTATACCCAAGAATCTATATTAATACTTTTTTATTGGTTCTTTTTATATCCTTTCTATGTTATGTTTTACAAAGTATTTAAATGACCGAATGACACATTGAATATAAAAACTAGGTAATAGAAGAGGCTCCATTGTGAGTTGAAATAAGTTTTTTTTTAATATTAAAAAAAAAGAAACTACATGCATTAATAACATGTTTTCTAATAGTAATTTTTTTAATAAAATAAAAAAGTAATATGATCAAGGTATAAAAAATAAGTTTGAAGATAAAAAAATACCATCGCCATTCATAACTAATCTATATATGCTAAATTATAGACTTCTTGTGTTGAATTTTTTTTTTTATCAAGTTTTAAATTAAGTCAA
This sequence comes from Salix purpurea, assembly GCA_027405865.1. Classification (NCBI taxonomy): domain Eukaryota; kingdom Viridiplantae; phylum Streptophyta; class Magnoliopsida; order Malpighiales; family Salicaceae; genus Salix; species Salix purpurea. The sequence goes on from JAOWLH010000001.1 coordinate 8,344,260, forward strand.
ATTGAAGTTGATACCTATATAATCTAGTCAACCAACGGGATTCAGATGATTTTTATTATATAGAAATATATAAATAAATAAACAGCTGTAATTTTAATAAGTGAATGACACAAAAGAGTCAAAGCACTATGGACTAATACAGAAGTATATTGAAACTCGAGTGATACTTCACTTTCCTTAATAAAAATAAAAATTAAATAAGAAGTGACAGAAATCTCACGAAAAAACAGAAGGGAAAATACACAGAGATACAGAGAGTTTTTGGTGTATATATATAAAAACAAATTCAAGAAAGAACGAAGAAAAAAGGAGAGGAAGAAAAATAAAGAAAAGAAGAGAGAGATAGAAGGAGAGGGAGGTTGAAAATGGCGGCGAGTGGTAGCGAGAGAGTAGCGGTGGAGAAGTGTAAAGGCATCAAATCTCACCTATGATGATTTCTTTCGTTTTTTTTCTGTTTTTGATCTGATCTGAAATTGCAAATATATATATATATATATATATATATATATATATATATATATATATATATATATATATATATATAAAGAACGAAGAAAAAAGAAGAAGAGGAAGAAAAATAAAGAAAAGAAGAGAGAGATAGAAGGAGAGGGAGGTTGAATGGCGGCGAGTGGTAGCGAGAGAGTAGCGGTGGAGAAGTGTAAAGGCATCAAATCTCACCTATGATGATTTCTTTCGTTTATTTTCTGTTTTTGATCTGATCTGAAATTGCAAATATATATATATATATATATATATATATATATATATATTTCTTATGCTGAAAGATTTAATTCAAGATTGGATTCTCCTAATCTTTTGTTGATCTTTTGGATAATAATAAGAAATGCATTAGGTTTTAGGATAATTCTTAAATTAAAATTAAGTTTAGGTTGCTAGTTTTTCCTTACCTTTTTAAACTGCGTTTGCATGTTAGCTTTCCTCCTTGGATTTCCAATGCAAGTGTTTCTTTATTTAATATTTACTTTGTTTACTTGTTTTTTGATGATTTATCAAGTGAAGCGACTGAAAGATTTCCTACTTGGATTTTTTTCCTTACAAATCATGAAGTATATGTGCTGAGTGTGTCTGGGGATATAAGTGATAGCTTCCATTTGAATTTTGATGAAACTAGGATCTGTGGTGCTTAGGACATCTTTGGCATATGTTGTTGGACTCAAGAAAACCATAGATTGGATGGGTGCTTTCCATCCAAAACAATATTTTGATCATGGAGAAAATTTTATTGATGTTGAACCATGCATAATCATTGTTTTATCGTTCAGTTTCAGTCAAGAAAAACTAGCATTCAAGTTTTGTTTTCTGTTTACTGATATCAATGATGATATATTTCTTGTTTCTCCAGTTGTATTTGTATGGGGCTCACGTGACATCCTGGAAGAATGACCACGGGTAGGAGTTGCTTTCTGTTAGCAGTACGGTGCATGCGATATTATAATTACTTTCTCTCTCCCTTCATTGTTTTGCATGTTTCATTTCGGGATTCATGAAATTGTTTCCCATTATTAATCCTAAAATAAATGTTTTAATATTTCTTTCTTGTAATATTTGTTCTAAACCATTAATTAGACGTACATTGTGGTTCAGAAATAAATAAATAAAGTATATTGTTTCCATCCCTTAAACTAGAATAGTGCTGGACACTCTTGCACTTTGAGTCTCTCCTCTACTCAATTTATCACTTACAAAAATATGCTTGAAGAAAGCGTAGAATAGGGAAATTTAAACTGTTTTGCTAGAAAATAAACCTCTGATTGCTAAGAAATCATTAGAATCAGTTAATGGCTTTGGTTCTCCTTGGTACTGTAGTGAACTGTATTGTTCGGAGTGAGTTAAGGCTACATTTCAGACATTGGATATCTTGCCATATTTTGCTGCTGTGGATTTTTGTATTTCTTATGCTGTTATCACAATATTGTCATGTTCTTAGTCACCACTGGGCTTAAGATGATATGAGAAAGGTTAACTGACTTGTGAAATATTTCGTGTTACTTTGATCTCGGTCCTCCCCTTCTAAATACTATATGGAAAAATCAAACTGACTATAATTAATGTCTTGTGCAGGCAATATACAAACCTCCAAAGGCAATTCGTGGAGGCATTCCAATATGCTTTCCTCAAGTATATGCTTTGAAACTTTTCTTTTTTATTTTTCAGTTGGCTTCATCTTTTCTGAGAAACTTTTCTTTGAATTTGCAGTTTGGAAGTCATGGTTCCCTTGAGCAACATGGATTTGCCAGGAATGGGTTTTGGAGCATTAACACTGACCCACCTCCATTTCCCACAAATTCGAAGTCCTTTATTGATTTGATCCATAAGCCATCTGAAGAGGATATGCCGAAGTGGCCTCACAGGTGAAGTCATTTAATCTCTTATCCCTTGGTTCTTTATTTGGCAACATAGGTTCTAGAATCTTTATTATCCTTTCCCTATTCCTCATTCCCTATGGGATAGACAAAGTTATTTATTAGAACATCTTTCTCTTTGCTCTTAGTTACGAGTTCTATTTGAGGGTAGCTTTGGGAACTAGGGGAGATCCGATGCTGACATCTCGCATTAGGAATGCCAATGCTGATGGAAAGCCATTCACATTCACATTTGCCTATTACACTTATTTCTCTGTTTTAGACATCAGGTATTAATTAACTTATATTACTAAAATTGCATTTTTTTTCTATACACATTTGCGGATAGCTTTAATTTCTCAAAGTAGAACTGGGGCATTTCTCAATTCCAGAATTATTTTATATGACTTACCTTGGGAAATTTTAGACTTCCTTTTTCCATTGACACGCATCCTTGAAGGCACGTGTTTCCACTGTTTAAGAGGTTGCCGCAAAGTGTTATTAAACAGTTTCCTGTTATTGTCCTCCTTTTCCAGAGACAAGTTTTATTGTTGAAGATTAAATATGTTTAAGCATGCATTTTTTGGCATTTAAGGATTCATGTTGAGCAGAATCAATCTGGAAAGGATTCAGATCTCTCATACTAGGTAAAGTCAAGTCACACAAGCATGTACAAATGTATTATGATCCTTTACCTGATTTGCATGGTCCTGCTTTAAATTGTACTAATAGGCATGGAGTTGTTTTATTTTAATTGTGAAATTATTTTGTTTACCTCATACCAAGAAGTTTCTAAGTCCCAACTCCTGCCCATTCTATAGAGTATAGAGAGTTGTTGGCCATCCAAATAATTAAAGAGCGGAAACAGTATGGCTGTTTCCTTGAGAGATTTAGACTCAGCCTCAGTGTTTCAGGGAGATGGACAAAAGGCGTATCCTTTGTTTGACAGAATATGAAGCATATTCGAGTTATCTCGTTCACTTATGAAATTGTTTTTCATGAGGTGCACTTTCTGAAGTTCTTATTTCCTTTAAATGTGGCATATATTTTAGTTGCATAGTAACTCAAGGGGTGTGAACTATGACAACACCATGTCCTTGACAAGACTTGAAATATGGTGGATTGAAAACTTTCGTCCTATTCCTGCGCCGAAGTATTCTCATGGAATTTTTTTTATGGGGGACTCCTATGTAATTTTGAAGGTTGGTGTTTGTTTCCTATTCATTGTGCTTCTTGTATGTGTGTGCATGCATCTGCATATGTATGTGTTTGTTCTATAACTGGTTGCAAAAGGGGACGGGATCATATGATTGGGTAAATTTTGGTTATCTGATTTTGGATTTTTGGAGCTCTAGCTTCATTAGCAGTGAGGAAGAAATCTATCTAGTAGAAGTTGGGGGGGGGGGGGGGGGGTTCTCTAGGTGTTCTCTAAGATGGTTTAGTCCTGTTTAATGTGTGTACTAATTAGTAAGTTGACTTAGTGAATAGGGAAGAAAGGGAAAAGAAGTAGTGAACAAATGGATGAATTAAGAAGTAATTGATTGAGCAGAAATATATAGCTTTTGATAGATAGAGAAATGGGGAAAAACAAGAATTGGCTGATTAAGTTCTTGCTGAGTATGAATGTGAAGAAGGCATGTGAAAGACCGTTTCTCCAACATTTGTGTTGTAAATATAGTAAATCAATTATATGATTGATTATTGTTCTAAATAGAGTAAGTCAACTATAGGGCTGTCAGTTACAGGGCTGATTTATATGCATTCAATTATAGCTTGATTCTAGGGATTTAGATTAATCCTAGACCTGTATATATACATACTGTACTAATGCATCAAGTAGAGAGAAATATAATTTTCATACTCAATTCTACATGGTATTAGAGCTATATGATTCTCTTTTCTTTTAGCGTGGCCCAATTGAGTCACAATTTTTTTTTTCTCTACTGTTGGTTGAATGCTTTGAGTGTAGTAATGGCAAAGGGTAGGAACACAAAAGTGCAAACTGTGAATTCTGATGTTGTTCCTATGACAACAAAAATCACAGAGCACAAACTGAATAATACCAATTATTTGAATTGGAGCAAAACAGTGTGAGTGTATCTTCGTAGTATTGATAAAGATCACCTTGCTGATGATCCACCATCTGATGCTGCAGAAGGCATGGTTGAGAGATGATGCCAGAATTTTCCTGTAGATTCGAAATTCTATTGATACTGAAGTGATTGGTCTAGTTAATCACTGTGAATTTGATAAAGATCTCTTGGATTATTTGGCTTTCTTATTTTTTAAACGGGTATACGAGGAGCTTAATTCTCTTCTTCCTTTTAGTACTGATGTGAAAACTCTGCAATCTCAACGTGAGCAGATGGCTGTTATGAGTTTCCTTGCAGGTCTGCCACCAGAATTTGATGCTGCTCGAACGCAGATTCTTTCTAGTCTGGAGATAACCACTCTTCGTGACACCTTTACAAGAATCTTGTGTTCAGAGGGATCTCAATCTGCCCCTATTATCACTAGTGTCCTTGTGAGTTGTGGAACTTCAAATGAAGCTAGTCGTGATAGTCGAGGCAGTCGTAAGAATACTGGTTTTCAAGGTAGCTGGAGTGGTGGAGGCTTAGGTAGAAATACTGGTCATAACAAACCAGTTTGTTATTACTGTGATGAACCTGGTCATACAAGACGTACTAGAAGAATGACCACGGGGAGAGGTTGCTTTTTGCTAGCAGTACGGTGCATGCGATATTGTAATTACTTTCTCTCTCTCTTCATTGTTTTGCATGTTTCATTTTGGGATTCATGAAATTGTTTCCCATTATTAATCCTAAAACAAATGTTTTTAATATTTCTTTTCTGTAATATGTGTTTCTAAACCATTAATTAGACATAAATTGTGGGTCAGAAATAAAAAAAAAAAGTATATTGTTTCCATCCTTTAAACTAGAATAGTGGTGGACACTCTTGCACTATGGGGGTCTCCTCTACTCAATTTATGAATTACAAAAATATGCTCGAAGAAAGCGTAGAATAGTGAAATTTAAACTGTTTCACAAAATGGTAGGGTATCTAATCACCCCTTTCACATTCCCAGCTTTATTGTTTTGCTAGAAAATAAACCTCTGATTGCTAAGAAATCATTAGAATCAGTTACTGGCTTTGGTTCTCCTTGGTACTGTAGTGAATTGTAATGTTTGGAGTGAGTTAAGTCTACATTTCAGACATTGGATATCTTGCCATATTTTGTTGCTGTGGATTTTTGTATTTCTTATGCTGTTACTGTCATGTTCTTAGTCACTACTGGGCTTAAGATGATATGAGAAAGGTTAACTGACCTGTGAAATATTTCCTGTCTTACTTTGATCTCGGTCCTCCCGTCCTTAATGCTATATGAAAAAATCAAACTGACTATAATTGATGTCTTGTGCAGGCAATATACAAACCTCCAAAGGCAATTCGTGGAGGCATTCCAATATGCTTTCCTCAAGTATATGCTGTGAAACTTTTATTTTTTATTTTTCAGTTGGCTTCATCTTTGCTGAGAAACCTTTTTTGAATTTGCAGTTTGGAAGCCATGGTTCCCTTGAGCATCATGGATTTGCCAGGAATAGGTTTTGGAGCAATGACACTGACCCACCTCCATTTCCCACAAATTCGAAGTCCTTTATTGATTTGATCCTTAAGCCATCTGAAGAGGATATGCCGAAGTGGCCTCACAGGTGAAGTCATTTAATCTCTTATCCCTTGGTTCTTTATTTGGCAACATAGGTTCTAGAATCTTTATTATCCTTTCCCTATTCCTCATTCCCTATGGGATAGACAAAGTTATTTATTAGAACATCTTTCTCTTTGCTCTTAGTTACGAGTTCTGTTTGAGGGTAGCTCTGGGAATTGGGGGAGATCTGATGCTGACATCTCGCATTAGGAATGCCAATGCTGATGGAAAACCATTCACATTCACATTTGCCTATTACACTTATTTCTCTGATTTAGACATCAGGTATTAATTAACTTATATTACTAAAATTGCATTTTATTTCTGTACACATTTGCGGATAGCTTTAATTTCTCAAAGTAGAATTGCAAACTTCTGCTCTGAATCATAAACAGATTAAACAAATGCATACATCTGCAGAATGTTCTTATGGTAAACTTTGAATTTGGCTATGAAGCATTAAAGTGTAAATGGGCGGCATTTCTCAGTTCCAGAATTATTTTATATGACTTACCTTGGGAAATTTTAGACTTTATGAGCTTTTTCCATTGACACACATCCTTGAAGGCATTTTTTCCACTGTTTAAGATGTTCCTGCAAAGTGTTATTAAACAGTTTCCTGTCATCGTCTTCCTTTTCCGGAGACAAGTTTAATTATTGAAGACTAGATATGTTTAAGCATTCATTTTTTTGGCATTTAAGGATACATGTTGAGCAACTAATCAATTTGAAAATGATTCAGATCTCTCATACTAGGTAAAATTAAGTCACATAAGCATGTACAGATATATTATGATCCTTTACCTGACTTGCATGGTCCTGCTTTAAATTGTACTAATAGGCATAGACTCTGAATTGTTTTTGATGTTGTTCTTTTTTTAATTGTGATATTATTTTGTTTACCTCATACCAAGAAGTTTCTGAGTCCCAACTCCTGCCCATTCTATTGAGTATAGAGAATTGTTGCCTGAAATTATTTCATTACTTTTGCCTTTTCATGTAGTTTATATCTTTTCTTTTCCATTCCATCATCTAATATAAATGATGCAATTCATTTCAGGGTAATCCTTTCTCTATATTCAGCCTCTGAAGTTTTGGCCATCCAAATAATTAAATAGCGGAAACAGTATGGCTGTTTCCTTGAGAGATTTAGACTCAGTCTCAGCGTTTCAGGGAGATGGACAAAAGGCATATCCTTTGTTTGACAGAATATGAAGCATATTCGAGTTATCATGTTCACTTGTGAAATTCTTTTTCATGACCTGCACTTTCTGAAGTTCTTATTTCCTTTAAATGTGGCGTATATTTTAGTTGCATAGTAATTCAAGTGTTGTGAACTATGACAACACCTGTGTTATTCTTAGATAGATATAGTTTTCAATTGATCTATTAATCAAGGACCATGTCCTTGACAAATATAGTGGACTTGAAATATGGTGGATTGAAAACTTTCGTCCTATTCCTCGCCGAAGTCCTCTCATTGAATTTTTTTTATGGGGGACTCCTATCTAATTTTGAAGGTTGGTGTTTTTTTTCCTATTCATTGTTCTTCTTGTTGTATGTGTGTGCATGCATCTGCATCTGTATGTGTTTGTTCTATAATTCGTTGCAAAAGGGGACGGGTTCATATGATCATATGATGGGGTAAATTTTGGTTATTTGATTTCGGATGTTTGGAGCTCTAGCTTCATTAGCAGTGAGGAAGAAATCAATCAAGTAGAAGTTGGGGGGGGGGGGGGGGGGGGTTCTGTGGGTGTTCTCTAAGATGGTTTATCCATGTGCATCGATGTCCTGTTTAATGTGTGTACTAATTAGTAAGTTGACTTAGTGAATAGGGAAGAAACAAGAATTGGCTGATTAAGCTCTTGCTGAGTATGAATGTGAAGAAGGCATGTGAAAGACCGTTTCTCCAACATTTGATTCTGAAAAGAGAAAAGTAAAGTAGACTGGCAGGTGTTTTGCTTCTTTTTTGAGTCTTCTATGTTTGCTAACAATTATCCATTCTCTTTGAGGATTCACTTATTATTCCTATCGCTGGTGTAGACTGTTCTTTTTACTGAGTGATATAGTTTTTATTTTATTCTCTCTCTCTCTTTTTTGGATTATCAATTTTCTGTGATATATTAGAGTAAAGCTTTTCTTGAATTTGTATTGTACGATGCAATGCTTTTCTCTCTCTCTCTGCAGACGACTGCACTAAAAACGGTTCCTTATGTCATGATATTCATTACTGGCTAGGTAAAGGTACCTCTCAGGTCAGTCACTGTTTCATATTCTAGATGCTTTGCACCAACAGATTTGTGTCTATGATTTTGGTCCTGGGACCCCACTTTTTAAGTAGGATGAAGGAGGTGTGGCTGCCATTAAAACAGTTGAACTAGATGCTGCTCTTGGAGGCCGAGCAGTACAGTATCGTGAAGTACAGGGCCATGAAACAGAAAAGTTCTCATCATATTTTAAACCATGTATTATACCACAAAAAGGTGGAGTTGCGTCTGGCTTCAAACATCCTGAGGCTGAGGTGCACCAGACATGCTTGTTTGTCTGCGCAGGAAAACATGTTATCCATGTGAACGAGGCAAGTCTGTGAAATTAGATTTTGTATTTATGAGGAATAATTATTAATATTATCAATTATTATGTCTCTATATTAAGCTTCGAACTTTGGCAGGTTCCGTTTGCCCGATCCTCACTCAACCATGATGATATTTTATTCTTGATACAAAGTCATAATTTTTTCAATTTAATGGTTCCAACTCATCCATTCAAGAGAGAGCTAAAGCTTTAGAAGTGGTCCAGTACATCAAAGATACTTATCATGATGGAAAATGTGAGGTAGGTGCTGTCGGTTGTGGGGAATTAGACTTGAGGCTCTATATTTGATATTTTAACGCCTATTGCTTGTCTATTGTCCTTTTCACATAGAGGATGAAAAATTGATGGTTGATGCTGAAGCTGGAGAGTTCTGGGGTTTTTTTGGTGGCTGTGCTCCACTTCCAAGGAAAATAGCTTGTGATGAGGATAAGACTGATGTTTCTCTTTCTACTAAGTTGTTTTGGTAATTTCTTGTTTCGTCTCAAATTTCTTTCCCCGATGACATGTCTTTAAATGCCATAATTCTTCTCTACTCTACAAATTGTTATCATTTAGTGCAAATACATATATCCCTGAATAGTTGCTTTTTGCTTTTCGTCATCTCTGAAGTGTTTGAGGATTTTCTTTGAAAGATAACATAACAGCTAGCGTGAATCACATTTCCTTCCCCCAAAAAATTTCCAAAACTGTATAATTAGATACTGAAACCTTTGCTTTGGTCTCATGCGCTAAAACTAAGATTCAATGAATTACTGATTATTGAACCCCATAATAATATCTATAGTTTTAGCAGAGCTACTTTATTCTAATTAACATATTTGTTGCCTTTCAAGTCTTGAAAGGGAGCAGAACATGGCAATCAATACCTATTCGGAGCTAATGAATGAAAATTACATGGCAATCAATACCTATTATTTGATTTTCTCCATTAAGATAGATCTTTAAAGACATGGTGGATGAACTATCATATGTACAATAACGATGTAGCTCTGACATAAAAATATGTTTTCAATGAAAGTGTGGAGAAGGGGCAGGCAGAACCTGTTGAAGCTGATTCGTTAACAAGGGAATTTCTAGACACCAATAAGTGTTATACTCTAGATTGTGGAGCGGAAGTGTTTGTATGGATGGGGAGAAACACTACTCTTGATGAAAGGAAAAGTGCCAGTGGAGCAGCAGAAAGTAATACTTCATCCCTTCTTCAATGTGGAGATTATAAAATGTCTGCAATGATATATCTTCTCAATTTTCTTTGCTTATTGTTGATCCCACTGATCAGGAGTTAGTCCGAGCTGTTGAACGACCAAAATCCCGCATTGTTCATGTAATTGAGGGGTTTGAGATGGTGATGTTTAGATCAAAATTTGAATCATGGCCCCAAATGACTGTTGATACTGTGTGAGGATGGTAGAGGCAAAGTTGCAGGTCAGCAGTTGAATCATCTCATAGATTTTTTCTTGTGTCTTGTTTTCATTCCTGAAGCAATGATGATAATCATTAGTTTTAAGTACCCTTCCTTCTTGTCACCATTTTCCAATGCTCATAGATCTTCTTTTCAATGAATCTGCAGCACTTTTAAGATGCCAGGGGGTTAATGTCAAGGGTCTGTTAAAAACTGCTCTTGCAAAAGAACTCAACCGTACATTGATGTTACTACATTGATGTTACTGGAAATTTGTAGGTGCTGTATGTACTGTCCTAGTTTGTCAATCTATTAGGTGTGGACTTTGTATTCTAGGACTGGGATGAGACCCATTGCTTATAATTTTGTTATATAAAAGAAAGAAACTCTCATCCTTAACTGAACATGTGTTGGAGCTCTCTTGCTGCTTCTCTGGGATCCCTCACCTGCATGCCTTCAGAAGCAGTACGGTAAAAGATATATGGGATACATGAAAGAGTAGTTCTCCAAAATTAATCTTGGAATCTGTAAAAGAAGTAGCAAAACTAGAGGATATATTTTCAGATATATGCAACATCTCAAACAAGAAATGCATGAAAAATATAAATTTAAGAGAAGCATTTTGTTTGAATTTCAGAAGGATTAGAGATCAAGTCTTTTGCATATTGTTTCACTAGGAAAACAAAGGTTCCAAGTATTTCTGAAATGCTTTTTAAGCATTTTAGATATGTATGTTTGAATGCAGTTTCTCTCCAAAATCAAATATATTCTCTCCTCTCAACTAACCAGGCTTCGTAATCCACAGAAAATGCTTTTTGATTAAGTTATAATTCTAACTCCATTGTGATTGCACAGGTTTGGAGTGTGAATGCTCAGGAGAAGGTTCTCATTCCTGCTTCAGATCAGTCAAAGGTTGCTACATTTTTCAGTATTCATATCCAGGAGAAGACAGGGAGGAATATCTTATAGGAACATGGTTTGGGAAGAAGAGTGTGGAGGTAAATTTCAAGCATCCTATTCTAACTTGCCCCCCCATTTCATTTTGAGTATGTGGTGCTGTCATTAATACCCTAGGAACATGTCACAAAATAGGAGGGGGACATTCTAGCGTCCACCATTTCACACATTAAGCTTTGAGATCTCATGCTTCTAGGGGAGTGAAAGTGTTTGAGCATAAAGTATTGCTTGTTTATATGAAATTTCTTAGCACAAATACAGCTTGTTCATTTTGTTCACCAATGATTTTGTTCAAGCCAGACAGTTAAACAATGCTCTGCCTGGACTTTTAATACAAATCTCACTGCATTAATGTGCTTAATTAATAGTGGTATTGTCATTATAGAGACGAACATCTTGTAATTGGTAACAGCCATATGTGCATCCTTCCACAAGGCTTCATGGCTTTGCTTTCCTGTCTTCTTAACTTCCACTAAGAAATTTTGTTTTCTTTTCTTTTCTTTTTCCTCAGCTTCTTGTGAACTTTATGTTTTTCTCAATGACTCTAATTTTGAGTGGTATGGACACTGTTGAAATATGTTTATCATCATATATTTGCCAAAATCATTGGCCATGCATCTGCTAAGCTAAATCAGATGTGGAAATAACTGTATCAATTCTGGTTCTAATTTTTCGTCTCGAAAGTTGTTTCTATTGAATGGAAAACGGTGCATTGTCATATGGTGGGAAATTAACTCTTAAATTTGAATAATGGATGATTACTTATGCACACTTGTTTCCTGCTTGTAGTATTCTGCTGAAAGCAGGATGGCTGCTCTTGCAGGCTGGAACTCATTATTTAAGTGCAAAACCCAGATTTTTATATACTTCGGTATACATGAATTAGAGGCCTTGTCTTGCCTTCTTTGCCCTGTCTAGATGTTTTGTAATGCTACCTCTTCTATGCACTGATATATGGTACCTATTAGTTTACCCTTGTATAATCTATCTCACATTGAAAAATAGGAGGAAAGAACTACTGCTATTTCACTGGAGGGCAAGATGGCTGAATCATTAAAGTTTCTACCTGCCCAGGTGGCATTCTATTTCCTGTAATTATTGGTGTTGTTGTAACAGGGGGATTTCTGTACAATTCTGGTACCTTTCTGATTCTGTTTTGGTATTAATTCTTAGGCTCGAATCTATGAAGGAAATGAATCATTTCAGTTCTTTTCAATCTTCCAGAGCTTCATTGATAAAGCCGATGAAACCTCAATAAAGAATTTATAGTGACATTAGTTTTTAACTTTTTTTCCAACTTTCAACCAAATCAGCTAATTGTAAACTTAATCAGGGAGGTCATAGCTGTGGATTCAAGAATTACATTGAATAGAATGAACTCCCAGAGGACACATACAAGGAAGAAGGCATTGCATTATTCAGGGTAATATGCAAGCTCTACAAGTTGAACCAGTATGTCATGCCTTTATCATTGTTGCTACAGCTTGTTGTCCAGTGTACTATTAAATGTCTTGATATTTTTAATCTTTACTTCTATTTTTTCCTGACTCTTGATTGCCTTTTTTCATCCCTAGCCAATTTATGGTTACGGGACACAGATATCCATAATCTTCTGTTCTTTTCTTTTGAGTTGTGGAGGTACATTTCCTGAATTGAATTGCATGGGCAGGCTGAGTTGCACAAGCCTTCTCATTAGGAAAAGGGAAATGAAGAACAAAAATAAGGAAAAAGATTTAAAATTAAATTGACTGGTGAAAATTAGTCTAAAATTATTGTCCAAATTTAGTCAAATTTTAATGAGACCAGGTTATATTAGAATCTGTGTTGTACATTTCTAAGTGAGCAGTTTATTTAACTACTGTATAACAGTTTTAACAGGTCCTACAATTACCAAATATATTTCCCCGAAAGCTTGTTGGTCTTATTTATTTTTATTTTTTTTACTTCTTGACATTATCAAGCATCTCGGGTACAATTTGGAGTTTGGTCATGAGCTACATGTTAGTTATGGATTTAATTCCTGGTCTAGTATTTAGATTTCAGGTTCTGTATTGTTGTGCATATAAGATATTTACTTTTCTTCATCCGTTCATTGAATCCAATCAGGTCGCACCATCACTTAATTCCTCATCCTGTTACATATTACATAATGACTCCTCTGTTCTTACATGGACTGGAAACCTTACCACCTCAGAGGACCAGGAACTTATGGAAAGGCAGCTGGATTTGATAGAGGTTTGATATTTCTTCCAAATAAGTTCTTTAAGTAAATTAATACAGCATATAATATTTATTTTTATTTGCTTAACTAATTATCTGGAATGGATGTTACAATTACTTGGAGATGCATCATTTTTATGGGCAACTATGCTCATCAACTCACTGAGAATTATTTATATAAATTTAGATTCCTGTAGTACATTTTTTAAAATTGTATGTTTTATGCATAAAGCTCATTTTTATTTCTCATATTATTTTGGTGTAATATTATGGCCTGTTTTAATAGTCATCTCTTTTTTCTGCAGCCAAATACGCAGTCGAAACCACAGAAGGAAGGTTCAGAAGCTGAACAATTTTAGGAGGAAAATCTGAATATCCCAGTCAAAAACTTGCAAGGGAAGGTGAAAGCGATCCACACCTGTTCTCATGCATATTCTCAAAAGGTTGGGAAAATGACCGGTGTGGTTTTGAGATTTGTTAAGCTGCTTTTCATGTATTGTAAAAGTCTAATTCTTTCCCTTTTCTCCCATGGTTTTGCTACTGCAAAAATTTGCGCTCATCTGTAGGAAACCTGAAGGTATATTTTCTTTCTAGTCAATCCATTCTTTGTCTAAATTTCTTAAGCTTTCTTTATTGTCTTTTTTCTGAGATAGTTCTGTTGAATTGCATGTAGACTTACCTGTCAGTAGTTGAGTTTAGGGAGAAATTTGGTATGGCAAAAGATGTCTTCTATAAGTTGCCCAATTGGAAGCAGAATAAGCTTAAAAATGGCGCTTCAACTGTTCTGAGTGTCCCTCGTACCTCAGCTTTTCCTTCAGCTCCCTGCTGTTGAGATTGCAGGTGGAAAAGGCTTGCTTGTGAATCTATGACAAATCTTCTTGTGCAAAAGTTATATGGCATCGTTAATTACTCCCATTAATATTCTAAATAACAAACTTTTTGTTTCTGTCTGCAGAGGACGAACTTGGTTTCTCAAGAATTTAAAAGGGACAGGGATCGGTGCATTTTTAGCAGCTTCTGCCCCCAGGAAGCTTGTTTTCTCGGTTGATTAAAAAAAATCATAGATTTTCCCCGTTTCCCTTTCCTTTTCCTCCCCTCTATTTGAATTTCTAGTTTGTATTTACTTTTTTCCTTTCTTTTTTGGGTTGAATTAGTTCTTTGTTTTTCTTTTATGGCTGCAGGATGATTGAGAGCTTGAATTTTTGTTTTTCATTTTTAGATTAAATCAAATTGTGTTTTCATTGGAGAGCAGGAGCTTGAAAATGATGGAAAATTAGGTGCATTGTACAACTGAGACAATGGCATCAAAAGTTGTTGTAGGAAGGAATTAGGGATGTCATCAACTGATAGGGAGAGCTTAAAACATGTAGTAGCCAACAATTAAAATGGCTTTGTGATTATATCTTATCTTCAATCCATCAAAAACTTGAAACCATCAAAAAAGAAGAAAATAAAAGGCGGAAGGAAGATAATATCCTATGTTGCGCCCTTTAAGGGATCACAAAAGAGTCAAATATTCTCTTTTTAGTTGTATTTCAATAAATGAATAAATCATACTGGAAAGAAGAAATTGAAAACATAATTTGAATCCATGGTATAAATTAAGACTTCAGATCATAAAAACAACAAATGTAATAGCTAAAGACTTCATCATTGGAAAGAATAAAGCATGAACATAATAAGAAAAGAGGAAAATCTTGCAAGCCTGTGGAAGTGAAGCTAGCGCAATAGAGCACAAACAGAAGCAGGGTAATTGATTTTAAGAAGAAACTCATTGTGGGAGAAAAAGTGATTTGCTTTGTTCAAGACACAACACAGAACGGTCTTTAAGCCATCTTTAAACAGTTCAACAACATGTTTCAGGGAAATTAACACAATTAATGGCCATTTATCTCGGTGATTAAAAAAACATAATTTTAATACTTGACTGGTTCAGATAAGATATACTTAGCCTTTTGAATTCTACTTGATTGGTTATAAAAATGGGATGCATGGCAATTGTTTATTACTATGATGTTAGAAAAATACTAGAGTACTTCAGTTTTGGGAATGTTGACTCCAATTTATGGGGTGCAGGGTCATGCTTTTGGTTTCAGTCTTTCCTTCCGCAGAAATTTTTAATAGTTGACAGGTAAATGTGGCTCTTCACTTCCACTTAGACAACCATTAAAGTTTCAAAAATTTTAGGAGCTTGAAAATGATGGAAAATTAGGTGCATTGTACAACTGAGGATGTGAAAGTGTACAACAATATAATTTCATTAATGTATTTGGTGATTAAAGCCCATCTTACACTCTTACGAGAAATCATGAGATGTTGAAAAGAATATCCAGACATTGTGAAAAATTGTTCAAGAAAAGTGAAAAAAAAACACTTTTTATTGAAAATAAATGAGTTGACAAGTCTTACATTAAATAGACGCTAGAGATGGGTTTGGACTTAGTTTTCTTGTGTTTTGCCACATATCTGAGAGAGGGAAACTCAAAGACAGCACCTAATTGTCATACTAAAAACAATATAATGTAATTTTAATCATCCTGATTTTATTTTTTTTGTGAAAGATCGTGTTATATAAAATATTATTAATTCATATTTGTTGTTCCAAGCATTATTTCATCGGTATTGTCAATTCCTTCAATAATATATACCAATTATTATTATACAAAAAGTTAAATCACATCGTGCTAACACTGTTCATACACCCTAATTTCACTGTGTATTCGAACGGTGCATTTCAGTTTTCATTTGCAACTGTTCATGCTAATTAATTAGCATGAACACTGCTCTTACGTCCCCGTGCATAGTCCATCGTGAGCAGCGTTGGATAGAAAAACTTCTCTTGATGCACAACAAGATCTTAGGCAACCTTACTAATAAAGGGGATGGAATGACCGAGACAGGTGCAAGCACGAGGACTAAGAAAGGCTGAAAGAGGGAGGAGAGCGAGAGGAATGCAGTCACTCGACTGTAAAGAGAGGAAGGCGAAAGTGCATCTTGCTTTCCTGGGTTCCAGATTCTCTTCCATAAATAAAGCCCATAAGGTTTATTCATTCTCTTCCATCCAGCCCATCAATCCCTTGTTTCCAAGTTGTAGTAGGATTCTTTTGGCTCCTTTCTGTCCTCATTTCATGGCCTAGATAAAGTTGGGCTGGACCACTCCTGCACATAGATAAGATGTACTAGGGTCTCCTCTTGATACTTTAACGGTCATTGCAATTCTGATATGGTTAACACCTTCAAAACCACGAATCAAGCCCCTGAACATGTAATAAGTTCACCTTTTGGTCTTCATTTCACAATCTTAAAAAAAAAAAAAAAACAGAAAAGAAAAGAAAGAGAGATAGAGGCATTAGTTGAAATCTAGGGAAACATATGCAAATCACATTGGAATCAATTGAAAATTCATATTCCTTCTATTGGGGTTGAGATAGTTTCATATGTCAACTTTGGGCTTATTCTGATATTGATTTCTTGAGGGGTTATTTCGATATTCATTTCTACCGCAGAAACACTACCTTTGTGAACCCTTAGAAAAATACTTTAGAATCAATTGAAACTTTACATTCTGTGTCTTGGGATTGATATCGCATGATATATTAAATTGGGGCTTATTTTGATATCGTATACTAGAGGTTTCAATTGGAGGTTCATTTCTGCCGCAAATTGATTACACAAGGTTTTGTGTACCTAAAAGTAAGAGAACGACCTAGAAATTGAGTGTTGTTTTTTGTTTAGTACTAAAGTACTACATATTGATTTTGAGGTCATTTCGAAGTCGTTTGATCTGGGTTTCAATTCTGTTACGTAAAAATTGCGTAAGACGTTAGATTCTGCTCAAGTCTCAAAACGTGATCCTTAGTGTTTAGCTTTGTCCAATTCTCTGTTTTCGTTCTATTTTCAGTTATCTAGGAGTCACGTAATTGTTTTTGCTAGTATTTGCTTCTGTTTTATTTCGTGTCTTTGTATCGTCCACAATTCGTACGAATTTGCATTGCTACTCGCAAAATCATAATTAGAGTGTGCTGCGAAAGCTACTAACTTTGATTTGTTGATTTTAGTTCGGAAAGAACCAAAAGAAAGCAAGTTATGAGGTAAAAGGTGTAGTGAGCTTATAAGAGTGAAAAGACTTGATTTTGTTTGTGTGATACACGAGAGTGTGAGGTAAAAGGCGTAGTGAGCTTATTAGAGTGAAAAGCCTTGATATCTTTTTGTGTGATACATGAGAGTTGTAAGGATATATATTTGTTTTTGCTCCTAACCAATTTTTGCAGATTCAAAGGATGTCTGAAAACAACGAATCAGTGACACAAAATGTTGACATGGCGTTCCAATTACGAGCCATGGGTCAGCAAGTTGAGTTGATGTCGAGGGCATACAAAGATCTGAAAGATGAGGTGAATTCAATAAAGCAACAGAATAGTAGGGCTGATTACCGAGGAAATACGGTCTGCATGACCGTACGGAATAACAGATCTGATTTTGAAGAGTATGCTGATGAAAACACAGATATGGGCGAAGATGACTACGATTTTGCATCTGTTGGCCAAGGAATCAGGTCTGGACCGAGCAGAGCTAGGAGGAATGTGAATTTCCGTGGCATGAGGAATTATGAAGATATGGATGGGGACAACATCAAACTGAAAATTCCTAACTTCGAAGGTAAAAATGATCCCGAGGCTTATTTGGAGTGGGAGAAAAAAGTAGATTGGATTTTTGATTGTCATAGCTATTCTGAGCAAAAAAAAAAAGTGAAATTGGTGATGATTGAGTTTACAGCGTATGCAATGATTTGGTGGGATCAGATTGTAATCAGTCGGAGGAGGAATGGGGAGCGACCAGTTCAGAGTTGGGGGGAAATGAAAGCGTTAATGAGGAGACGATTTGTGCCAAATCACTATTATAGAGACTTATACCTGAAGCTCCAAGGTCTGAATCAAGGCTATAAGACAGTGGATGAATATCACAAAGAGATGGAGATAGCAATGATTCGTGCCAATGTTGTTGAGGATAGAGAAGCCACCATGGCTAGATTTCTTAATGGGTTGAATCGTGACATTGCCAATGTGGTTGAGCTACAGCACTCTGTGGAGCTAGAGGACATGGTTCACATGGCTACGAAGGTGGAGAGACACCTGACACCTGAAACATTTAACATCACAATGTATGCAATCTGCTTAGTTTCAGATTTACCTTTGGCACCGGTAGGGACATCAACTTTAGCCGTTGTTCGATCAGTTTTAGAAGGAACAGAGGATCTTGGCTGGACAGTACCCTACGTACTCGTGATGTTAAATGTTTCAGGTGTCAAGGGCACGGACATTATGCTTCGGAATGTCCAAACAAGAGAATAATGATGATTAGAGATGATGGTAATATGGAATCTGAAAGTGACCGATCTGATTGCGAAGGCATGCCACCATTGGAGGATATTGATGAGGATGAGTTAGCATTACCGGTTGCGGGGTCCTTGGTTATAAGGCGCACACTTCAGGTTCAAGTAAAGGAAGATGAATCTCATCAACAAAGAGAAAATATCTTCCATACGCGCTGTTATGTACAAAGCAAGGTGTGTAAACTGAATTAATTATTGATAGTGGAAGTTGCGTTAATGTTTGCAGTACCACGCTTGTGAGTAAACTGAATTAATTATTTATAGTGGAAGTTGCGTTAATGTTTGCAGTACCACGCTTGTGAGTAAACTGAATTTGAGTACTGTTAAACATACGAAACCATATAGATTGCAATGGCTGAATGATAGTGGTGAAGTGAAAGTTACTAAGCAGGTTGTGGTCCCATTTTTTATTGGGAAATATGTTGATGAAGTTCTGTGCGATGTGGTACCAATGCAAGCAAGTCACATCTTGATGGGGAGGCCATGGCAATATGATAGAAAGGCAGTTCATGATGGGGTTAAGAATAGGTATACCATTGTAAAATATGGTAAAACCATCACTCTTGTACCTCTTACACCCAAACAGGTGTATGATGATCAAATAAAGCTAAAAAGAGAGCATGAGGCGATGGGGAGAGAAAATCAAGGTGAGGAACATGGGGAAAGAAAACCATCTGATTCGGCCAGAACTCAAACCTCTACAACCTATTCAGCCACCCATCCAAACACAAACAAATATTTGGCCAACACTCCCAACAAATCAGACCATTCGACCACTCCTCAAAAACAACCAAATCTGGCCGAGAGTGGAGGTAAGACAAGAGGAGAGAAGAAAGTGAGGAAGAGTGATGAGAATTGTGTGGAAAAACTAGAGAAACAACCTAATTTTTATGCTAGAGAGGGTGAGGTCAGATCTGCATATTTCGCTAACAAGCCAATGATTTTACTTGTGTACAACAAGGAGGCTTACTCTAATACTAATGATCTTGATCATATTGTGCCTAGTGCTGCTATTTCTTTATTGCAGGAGTTTGATGATGTGTTCCCCAGCGATACTCCAAGCGGATTACCACCATTGCGAGGGATAGAGCATCAGATTGATTTCGTACTCGGAGCTTCAATTCCTAACCGGCCAGCATATAAAAGCAATCCCAAGGAGACGAAAGAGCTTCAAAGGCAAGTTGACGAGTTGATGGAAAAGGGATACATTCGTGAGAGTATGAGCCCCTGTGCCGTACCCGTGCTACTTGTGCCTAAGAAGGATGGAACATGGAGGATGTGTGTTAATTGCCGAGCCATTAACAACATAACGGTAAAGTATAGACACCTTATTCCTAGGCTTGATGACATGTTAGATGAGTTACATGGATCTTGCATTTTCTCTAAAACTGACTTGAAAAGTGGGTACCATCAGATTAGGATGAAAGATAGTGATGAGTGGAAAACTGCATTTAAGACTAAGTATGGTTTATATGAATGGTTAGTAATGCCATTTGGACTTACAAATGCACCAAGTACGTTTATGCGTTTAATGAATCATGTGTTGCGTGCATTCATAGGTAAGTTTGTGGTTGTGTATTTTTATGACATTTTGATGTATAGCAAGATCTTAACCGAGCATTTTGATCATATGCGTAATGTACTTAGTGTGTTGCGTGGTGAGAAAGTGTGCCTTCTGCATGGAAAAAATTGTGTTTCTTGGCTATGTCGTAACTACACAGGGTATTGAGATGGATGAGGAGAAAGTTAAGGCCATCCGGGAGTGGCCTACACCCAAATCGGTAAGTGAGGTAAGGAGTTTTCATGGGTTAGCTATTTTTTATAGGTGTTTTGTGAAAGATTTCAGTACAATAGCTGCACCCTTGAATGTTGTTAAAAAGTCAGTTTGGTTTAAATTGGGGGAGGATCAAGAATTGGCTTTTGTTCTTTTGAAAGACAAATGATGTTCTGCACCAGTTTTGGCTTTACCTGACTTTAAAAAAGCCTATGAAATAGAGTGTGATGCCTCTGGAATGGGAATAGGTGCTGTTTTGATGCAGGATCGGAGACCCATTGCGTATTTCAGTGAGAAGTTAAGTGGAGCGACCTTGAACTATCCCACTTACGACAAAGAACTCTATGCCTTGGTAAGAGCACTTGAAACATGGCAACATTACTTGTGGCCAAAAGAGTTTGTAATCCATTCAGATCATGAGTCCGTGAAACATCTGAAAGGATAAGGTAAGTTGAATAGGACACATGCAAAATGGGTTGAATTCATTGAAACTTTTCCTTACGTGATCAAGTATAACCAAGGGAAAGAGAACATCGTAGCCGATGCACTTTCGCGCAGGTATGTTCTTTTACACACTATGAATACTAGATTGCTAGGCTTTGAATATGTGAAGGAATTGTATGGTAATGATTCTGTCTATGCTGAGATTTATAATGCATGTGGAATTCAGCTTTCAGTAAGTTTTATTTGATGGATGGTTATTTGTTCAAAGACAATAGAATGTGTGTTCCTGCTAGTTCCTTGCGTGAATTACTTGTACGTGAAGCACATGGGGGTGGTTTAATGGGTCACTTTGGGGTTGCGAAAACCTTGCATGTATTGCATGAGCATTTCTATTGGCCAAAAATGAAAAGAGATGTGCAACGTATTTGTGAACAATGCATTGCTTGTCGAAAGGCAAAATCTAGAGTACAACCACATGGTCTCTATACACCATTACCTGTTCCTACTGAACCTTGGGTAGATATCTCTATGGACTTTGTTTTAGGTTTACCTAGGTCAAAGAAAGGTAGAGACTCTATTTTTGTTGTGGTTGATAGGTTTTCTAAAATGGCGCATTTCATCGCATGCCATAAACAGATGATGCATCTCATATTGCAGACTTGTTCTTTAGGGAGATTGTACGTTTGCATGGCATTCCTAAGAGTATTGTATCAGATCGTGATGTTAAATTGCTTAGTTACTTTTGGAAGACCTTATGGGGAAAGTTGGGAACCAAAGTGTTATTTTTGACAACATGTCATCTTCAAACAGATGGGCAAACTGAAATAGTCAATAGAACATTATCTCAACTTTTGCGTGTTGTAATACAAAAGAATTTAAAAAGTTGGGAAGAATGTTTGCCTTTTGTTAAGTTTGCTTATAATAGAACTGTGCATTCGACCACTAGTTTTTCTCCTTTTGAGATTGCTTATGGTTTTAGTCCACTAACTCCTATGGACATAATTCCTTTACCTTGTGAAGAAAGGGTAAGTTTAGATGGTGAACAGAAGGCAAAGATGGTTAGACAACTCCATGAAGGAGTTCGACTGCAAATAGAGAAAAAGAACAGACTTTACACTTCTAAAGCAAATAAGGGACGTAAACTGGTTGTTTTCCAACCCGGTGATTAGGTTTGGGTGCACATGCGGAAGGAACGATTTCCTAACCAAAGGAAATCAAAATTACAGCCTCGTGGTGATGGTCCATTTCAGATTTTGGAGAGAATAAATGACAACGCATACAAAATTGATCTTCCAGGTGAGTATAGTGTTAGTGCTACCTTTAATGTTGCTGATGTTACATTGTTTGACACAGATATTGATTCAAGGTCGAATCCTTTCGAGGAGAGAGGGGATGATGCGGACCAACCCAAAAACACCAGCGAGGACCCATTACATGGTCCAATGACGCGGTCTAGGACAAAGGCATTGATAGAGGCAAAGGCATTGGTCTTGAAGGTTTCAACCCCGTCAGAATTGCAAGGACCATTGGAGTATCAAGAGGAGACCTTAGTACATCTTATCCATGTGCAGGAGGGGTCCAATACTACCTTATTTGGGCCATCAAGTTAGGACAACAAAAGGATCCAAAAGAATCCTACAACATTGAAACATGGGATTAATGGGCTGGATGGAAGAGAATAAATAAACCTTATGGGCTTTATTTAAGTTAGTTAGCTACAGCCCAACGCTTGTTTGGGGACTTTGTTTTCAGCTAGGATCCAAGGCTTACTTGGATTTAGTAACGAGCTTTTTAATTTAGGATTTTGGGTCAGTTTTCAGTGGACTTCATTTAATTCCACATAAGAGGTCCATTAGGGTTACTTTTTAAGAACTATTTAAACTCATGTAACCCTAATTTCGGCAGCCATTGATTAAACTTAATTCTGAACATTTCAGTTTATGTGTGAGAGTGATTCTTGCATTTTTTAGTTCTTGAACGAACTGAATTTGACTTATCAAAGATTAACTGGCTTCGTGGCGTCATTCTACTCATTCCAATAGTGCTGGTGCCTTGGGTCAATTGTAAGTGGGCTTCATATAAGTCCACCTAAGGGGGGTCCATTAGGGTTTCTTTAAGTCTCAGTATAAATAGAGGCATAACCAAACATGTAAGGTTACGCAATTTTTAGATCAATAGACTTCTTTGCAGCACTTGTGTGTTGGTGGGATAATCTCCCTTCCTTGGTTCTCTAAAGAACTGAAAACGACTTATCGCAGAACAACTGGCTTCGTGGCGTCATCCTTATACTTCTCGTTCGCGAATCTATATTCGTTGGGTGGGGGTTTTCGATTCCAATAGTGCTGGTGTCTAGGTACAAGTTATCTTTGTGTCACACTCCTATCAAACCTGATTTACATGGGTTTCCGGGAATTGGTGTCATTGCGTGTGGGTTGCGTGACCACGTGATCACGAGGTTCGCATCAGTTGGTATCAGAGCTTGGCTCCATTAATCAGGTTATATCCTTCTAAAATTTTTGTTTCTTATTGTTTCCACAAAAAAAAAAATCCTTAGTGTCCAATTTCTTCTTCTCTTGATTTGGTATCATATCAAAAAATAAAAAGAGGCTATTTCATTTGGTTCCTGACCGAAATATATCAGTGGCATAAAAAAAAAAGAGAAAAAAAAAGGCATTGAAAAAGGCATTCGTTTGTTTCTGCTGCAAAAAAAAAAAAAAAAAATTCTGGTCAAAATTAGGTCTGATTCATAACGTTTTTGCGTCAGTCTATCAAACCTTATCGTAAGGTACTAAAACTTTATGTTCTGTCTATTTGGGTTGGTAGAGCACTATATCTGAAAATTTAGCTCAATTGGACATCATTGATTTTAGGTTCCAGATCCGGACTTAACTCGTTGTAAACGAGTCTGTTTTGCGTCAACTTTTGAAATTGGCTTTCTTTTTGTTGTTTTTGTTTCTTGCAGTTTATTTTCATCTTATTCAACATATCTGGGTGTTGTTTCTGTTTTTTTTCTCCGAGTCTTCAGTTTCGTTCATATTTCGGATAGACTCGCTTGCTACTCGCGGGACTATAATCGCAGTTTTGTTTTGCTTGTTTTCTGGTTTTATTGCTTGGTTTCATCTTGAGTCATATATACATATTTGGATTGCGCTGCCAAGTTGGTTTTATTTGGTGTTGGTTTCAGTTTCGCAAGAACCGAAGAAGGTGAGACGAGAGGTGTGAGCGTGTGAGGACATTCAGAGTGTTTGACCGAAAACACGAGCGACGTGAGGATATTTTTTTTTCACTGACCAATTTTTGCAGGTATTATCATGTCAGATCAAAACAACACACCACCTCATCCCGAGGGAGATCTTACATTCCTGATGCGAACCTCGTGATCACGTGGTCACGCAACCCACAACGAAGAATGAGATAAGATCCCGGAAAGCCGAAATAAGATCTGATAGGAATGTGACACAATGGAAACCTGCCCCAAGGCACCAGCACTATTGGAATGAGTAGAATGACGCCACGAAGCCAGTTAATCTTCGATAAGTCGGATTCAGTTCGTTCAAGAACTAAAGAATGCAAGAATCACTCTCACACATAAACTGAAAAGTTCAGAATTAAGTTTTAATCAATGGCTGCCGAAATTAGGGTTACATGAGTTTAAATAGTTCTTAAAAAGTAACCCTAATGGACCCCTTATGTGGACTTAAATGAGGTCCACTCAAAACTGACCCAAAATCCTAAATTGAAAAGCCCATGACTCAATCCAAGCAAGCCTTGGATCCTAGCTGAAAATAAAGTCTTAATTAAGCCCAAACAAGCCTTGGGCTATAGCTAACAAAATTAAATAAAGCCCATTAGGCTTTTCTTTTATAATCTTCCCTCAAGCCCATTTATCCCATGCTCATTCGCTGTCCTCACTTCATGGCCCAAATAAGATTGTATTGGACCCCTCCTGCATATGGATAAGATGTACTAGGGTCTCCTCTTGATACTCTAATGGTCCTTGCAATTCTGACCTGGTTGAAACCTTCAAAACCAATGCATTCATTTCTTCTTTCAATGCCTTTGTCTTAGACCGCGTCATTGGACCATTTGGAACATGTAATGGATCCTTGCTGGTGTTTCTAGGCTGGTCCGCATCATCCCCTCTCTCCTCGAAAGGATTCGACCTCGAATCAATATCTGTGTCAAACAACATAAGATCAGCAACATTAAAGGTTGCACTAACACTATACTCACCAGGAAGATCAATTTTGTATGCGTTGTCATTTATTCTCTCCAAAACTTGAAATGGACCATCACCACGAGTCTGTAATTTTGATTTCCTTTGGTTCGGAAATCGTTCCTTTCGCATGTGCACCCAAACCCAATCACCGGGTTGGAAGACAACCAGTTTACGTCCTTTATTTGCTTTAGAAGCGTAAAGTCTGTTCTCTATTTTCAGCGTAAAGTCTGTCTCACCATCTTTGCCTTCTGTTCACCATCTAAACTTACCCTTTCTTCACAAGGTAAAGGAATTAAGTCCATAGGAGTTAGTGGATTAAAGCCATAAACAATTTCAAAAGGAGAAAAACTAGTGGTCGAATGTACAGTTCTATTATAAGCAAACTCAACAAAAGGCAAACATTCTTCCCAACTTTTCAAATTCTTTTGTATTACAACACGCAAAATTTGAGATAATGTTCTATTGACTACCTCAGTTTGCCCATCTGTTTGAGGATGACATGTTGTCGAAAATAAAAGTTTGGTTCCCAACTTTCCCCATAAGGTCTTCCAAAAGTAGCTAAGGAACTTAACATCACGATCTGACACAATACTCTTAGGAATGCCATGCAAACGTACAATCTCCGTAAAGAACAAGTCAGCGACATGAGATGCATCATCTGTTTTATGGCATGCAATGAAATGCGCCATTTTAGAAAACCTATCAACCACAACAAAAATAGAGTCTCTACCTTTCTTTGACCTAGGTAAACCTAAAACAAAGTCCATAGAGATATCTACCCAAGGTTCAGTAGGAACAGGTAATGGTGTATAGAGACCATGTGGTTGTACTCTAGATTTTGCCTTTTGACAAGCGATGCACTGTTCACAAATTCGTTGCACGTCTCTTTTCATCTTTGGCCAATAGAAATGCTCATGCAATACATCCAAGGTTTTCGCGACCCCAAAGTGACCCATTAAACCACCCCCATGTGCTTCACGAACAAGCAATTCACGCAAAGAACTAGTAGGAACACACATTCTATTCTCTTTGAACAAATAACCATCCATCAAATAAAATTTACCAAAAGCCGAATTTCCACATGCATTATAAATCTCAGCAAAGTCAGAATCGTTACCATACAATTCCTTCACATATTCAAAGCCTAGCAATCTAGTATTCATTGTGTGTAAAAGAACATACCTGCGAGAAAGTGCATCGGCTACGATGTTCTCTTTGCCTTGCTTATACTTGATCACGTAAGGAAAAGTTTCAATAAATTCAACCCATTTTGCATGTCTCCTATTCAACTTACCTTGTCCTTTCAGATGTTTCAAGGACTCATGATCCGAATGGATTACAAACTCTTTTGGCCACAAGTAATGCTGCCATGTCTCAAGTGCTCTTACCAAGGCATAGAGTTCTTTGTCATAAGTGGGATAGTTCAAGGTCTCCGATCCTGCATCAAAACAGCAACTATTCCCATTCCAGACGCATCACACTCTATTTCAAAGGCTTTTGTAAAGTCAGGTAAAGCCAAAACTGGTGCAGAACATAATTTGTCTTTCAAAAGAACAAAAGCCAATTCTTGTTCCTCCCCCCATTTAAACCCAACTGACTTTTTAACAACTTCATTCAAGGGTGCAGCTATTGTACTAAAATCCTTCACAAAACGCCTGTAAAAACTAGCTAACCCATGAAAACTCCTTACCTCACTTACCGATTTGGGTGTAGGCCACTCCCGGATGGCCTTAACTTTCTCCTCATCCATCTCGATACCCTGTGTAGTTACGACATAGCCAAGAAACACAATTTTTTCCATGCAGAAGGCACACTTTCTCACCACGCAACACACTAAGTACATTACGCATATGATCAAAATGCTCGGTTAAGATCTTGCTATAGATCAGAATGTCATCAAAATACACAACCACAAACTTACCTATGAATGCACGCAACACATGATTCATTAAACGCATAAACGTACTTGGTGCATTTGTAAGTCCAAACGGCATTACTAACCATTCATATAAACCATACTTAGTCTTAAATGCAGTTTTCCACTCATCACTATCTTTCATCCTAATCTGATGGTACCCACTTTTCAAGTCAGTTTTAGAGAAAATGCAAGATCCATGTAACTCATCTAACATGTCATCAAGCCTAGGAATAGGGTGTCTATACTTTACCGTTATGTTGTTGATGGCTCGACAATCAACACACATCCTCCATGTTCTATCCTTCTTAGGCACAAGTAGCACGGGTACGGCACAGGGGCTCATACTCTCCCGAATATAGCCCTTTTCCATCAGCTCATTAACTTGTCTTTGAAGCTCTTTCGTCTCCTCGGGATTGCTTCTATATGCTAGTCGGTTAGGAATTGAAGCTCCGGGTACGAAATCAATCTGAAGCTCAATCCCCCGCAAAGGTGGTAATCCGCTTGGAGTATCGTCGGGGAATACATCATCAAACTCCTGCAACAAAGAAATAGCAACACTAGGCACAATATGATCAAGATCATTAGTATTAAAGTAAGCCTCCTTGTACACAAGTAAAATCATTGGTTTGTTTGTGAAATATGCAGATCTGATCTCACCCTCTCTGGCATAAAAATTAGGCTGTTTCTTTAGTTTTTCCACACAATTCTCTCCTCCTGTCTTACCTCCACTCTCGGCCAGATTTGGGTGTTTTTGAGCTGTAGTCAAATGGTCTGGTTTGTTTGTGTTTGGATGAGTGTCTGAATGGGTTGTAGTGGTTTGGGTTCTGGCCGAATCTGATGGTCTTCTCTCCCCTTGGTCCTCACCTTGATTTTCTCTCCTCATTGCCTCATGCTCACGTTGTAGCTTTATTTGATCATCATACACCTGTTTGGGTGTAAGAGGTACATGAGTGATGGTTTTACCATCTTTTACAATGGTATACCTATTCTTAACCCCATCATGAACTGCCTTCCTATCATATTGATGAGGCAATTACTGACTGTGCCCTCATTGATCTGGGCTTTGAAGGCTACCCGTTTACCTGGAGCAATGGTCATCCCCAGCCTTCCCCTTACTCTCTATATGCGAGACAGACTGTTTAGAGTATGGGCTTCCAAAGAATGGCTGGACATTTTCAAATGTTCGAGTGTAAGCCATTGAGATTCCCACTACTCTGAACATTTGCCCCTTTTCTTTAAAACCTAGCACGGAAAAGAAAAAACCATGGCCTCCCCAACAAGATGTGACTTGCTTGCATTGGTATCACATCGCACAGAACTTCATCAACATATTTCTCAATCGAAAATGGAACCACAACCTGTTTAGTCACTTTCACTTCTCCACTATCATTCAGCCATTGCAATCTATATGGTTTCGTATGTTTAGCAGTACTCAAATTCAGTTTACTCACAAGTGTGGTACTGCAAACATTAACGCAACTTCCACTATCAATAATTAAACCACACACCTTGCTTTGTACGTAACAGCGCGTATGGAAGATATTCTCCCTTTGTTGATGAGATTCATCTTTCTTGACTTGAACCTGAAGTGTGCGCCTTATAACCAAGGACCCCGCAACCGGTAATGCTAACTCATCTTCATCAATATCCTCCAATGGTGGCATGCCTTCGCAATCAGATCGGTCACTTTCAGATTCCATATCACCATCATCCCTAATCATCATGATTCTCTTGTTTGGACACTCTGAAGCATAATGTCCATGCCCTTGACACCTAAAACATTTAACATCACGAGTACGTTTAGGCTGAGTTTCAGATTTACCTTTGGCAGCGGTAGGGACATCAACTTTAGCCGTTGTTCGTTCAGTTTTAGAAGGAACAAAGGATCTTGGCTGGACAGTACCCTCTCTCTTCAGATTCGTCTTCCAAGATGATGAAGAACCCGAATTAAATCCTGGCCGAACATGTCCCTTCCTGAGGTGTCTCTCCACCTTCGTAGCCATGTGAACCATGTCCTCAACCACATTGGCAATGTCACGATTCAACCCATTAAGAAATCTAGCCATGGTGGCTTCTCTATCCTCAACAACATTGGCACGAATTATTGCTATCTCCATCTCTTTGTGATATTCATCTACTGTCTTATAGCCTTGATTCAGACCTTGGAGCTTCAGGTATAGGTCTCTATAATAGTGGTTTGGCACAAATCGTCTCTTCATTAACACTTTCATCTCCCCTTAACTCTGAACGGGTCGCTCCTCATTCCTCCTCCGCTGTAAACTCAATCATCACCAATTTCACTTTTTTTTGTTCAGAATAGCTATGACAATCAAAAATCCAATCTACTTTTTTCTCCCACTCCAAATAAGCCTCGGGATCATTTTTACCTTCAAAGTTAGGAATTTTCAGTTTGATGTTGTCCCCATCCACATCTTCATAATTCCCCATGCCACGGAAATTCACATTCCTCCTAGCTCTGCTCGGTCCAGACCTGATTCCTTGGCCAACAGATGCAAAATCATAGTCATCTTCGCCCATATCTGTGTTTTCATCAACATACTCTTCAAAATCAGATCTGTTATTCCGTACGGCCATACGGACTGTATTTCCTCGGCAATCAGCCCCACTATTCTGTTGCTTTATTGAATTCACCTCATCTTTCAGATCTTTGTATGCCCTCGACATCAACTCAAGTTGCTGACCCATGGCTCGTAATTGGAACGCCACGTCAACATTTTGTGTCCCTGATTCGTTGTTTTCAGACATCCCTTTGAATCTGCAAAATTTGGTTAGTAGCAAAATATATATATATATATATATATCCTCACAACTCTCGTGTTTCACACAAAAAAAATCAAGGCTTTTCACTCTAATAAGCTCACTACGCCTTTTACCTCACACTCTCGTGTATCACACAAACAAAATCAAGGCTTTTCACTCTAATAAGCTCACTACGCCTTTTACCTCACAACTTGCTTTCTTTTGGTTCTTTCGGAACTAAAATCAACAAATCAAAGTCAGTAGCTTTCATAGCGCACTCCAATTATGATTTTCAGACTCAAGAAGCAATAAAATACTGAAAACAAAGCAAAACAAAACTACGATTACGATTTCGCGAGTAGCAATCCAATTGTGGACGATACGAAGACACGAAATAAAACAGAAGCAAATACTAGCGAAAACAATTACTTGACTCCTAGATAACTGAAAATAGAACGAAAACAGAGAATTGGACAAAACTAAACAGTAAGGATCACGTTTTGATACTTGAGCAGAATCTAACGTCTTCCGCAATTTTTTTGTAACATAATTGAAACCCAAACCAAACGACTTCGAAAAGACCTCAAAATCAATATTTAGTATTTTAGTACTAAACAAAAAACAACACTCAATTTCTAGGTCGTTCTAGTACTGCTAGGTACACAAACCCTTGTGTGATCAATTTGCGGCAGAAATGAACCTTCAATCGAAATAAGCCCGAATTTAATATATCATGCGATATCAACCCCAAGACACAGAATGTAAAGTTTCAATTGATTCAAAATTGTTTTTATATGGGTTCACTATGGTAGTGTTTCTGCGGCAGAAATGAATATCAAAATGACCCCTCAAGAAATCAATATCCGAATAAGCCCAAAATTGACATATGATACTATCTTAACCCCAATAGACGGAATATGAAATTTCAATTGATTCCGATGTGGTTTGCTTATGTTTCCCAAGAGTAGTGTTTTCTGCGGCAAGATTTCAATGATTCTTCAAATTTCAACTAATGCCTCTATCTCTCTTTCTTTTCTTTTCTTTTCTTTTTCTGGTTTTTTTTTCTTTTTTTTTAATATACTGAAATGAAGAGACAGAAAACGATGAAATATAACCTCTATTTTTTTTTTATAAGATGACGCTGACACGAAGAACAAGGAATGAACACAAACACTCGAAAACTTCAAGGAAAACGAAAAAAAAAGAACGAGAATAACAGAATGATATGACCTCGTTTCGGAGCCAGGCTCTGATACCACCTGATGCGAACCTCGTGATCACGTGATCACGCAACCCACAACGAAGAATGAGATAAGATCCCGGAAAGCCGAAATAAGATCTGATAGGAGTGTGACACAATGGAAACCTGCCCCAAGGCACCAGCACTATTGGAATGAGTAGAATGACGCCACGAAGCCAGTTAATCTTCGATAAGTCGGATTCAGTTCGTTCAAGAACTAAAGAATGCAAGAATCACTCTCACACATAAACTGAAAAGTTCAGAATTAAGTTTTAATCAATGGCTGCCGAAATTAGGGTTACATGAGTTTAAATAGTTCTTAAAAAGTAACCCTAATGGACCCCTTATGTGGACTTAAATGAGGTCCACTCAAAACTGACCCAAAATCCTAAATTGAAAAGCCCATGACTCAATCCAAGCAAGCCTTGGATCCTAGCTGATGATATTGGTGATGGTGGTTTTGAGGATGAGGCCATTGGCTATCGGGAAGGTTTTCGGCAGCCTAGAAACTGAAGGGATTTTGGGAATAGAACTAGGGGCCAAAGGGAAAATTTCCGTGGTGTTGGGGGACATGCTGATTTAGATGGTGATTTGTATTCGATCAAACTGAAAATACCTGCTTTTCAAGGTAAAAACGATCCCGAGGCATATTTGGAGTGGGAGAAAAAGGTGGATTGGATTTTTCATTGCCATAACAATTCGGAGGCAAAGAAAGTGAAATTGGTTGTCATCGAGTTCACGGGTTATGCACTGATTTGGTGGGATCAGAATGTTATTAGTAGAAGGAGGAGTGGAGAGAGGCCGGTAGTGTCGTGGGAGGAGATGAAAGTGTTGATGAGAAGGCGATTTGTGCCTAACCACTATTATAGAGATTTATATCTGAAATTGCAGGGTTTGAATCAGGGCTCTAGGTCCGTGGATGAGTATTTCAAGGAGATGGAGATCGCCATGATTCGGGCCAATGTGATTGAGGATCGGGAAGCTACTATGGCTAGGTTTTTAAATGGGATGAATAGAGACATTGCGAATGTTGTAGAATTACAACATTGTGTGGAATTGGAGGACATGGTGCATATGGCAACCAAGGTGGAGAGGCAAATAAAGAGAAGGGGCAGTACACGTTTTCAGACCAATTCGGCGTCATCTTCCTCAATATGGAGGCCGAATTTTAAGACAGAGGGGGCTGCCCAACCAAAGCCTTATGCAAGGGCACATAGCATCTCAGTGTCCAAACCGAAGAGTTATGCTTACAAGAGATAATGGGGAGGTTGAATCTGAAAGTGAAGAGATGCCACCTTTGGTGGATTGTAGTGATGAGGAGATTGCATATCCTGTCGAGGGAGAGGCCTTGGTTATGAGGCGTGCACTGAACATGCAAATCAAAGAAGATGATGTAGATCAGCAACGGGAAAATATATTTCACACTCGATGTCATATCCAAAACAAGGTATGTAGCATGATAATAGATGTAGGTAGTTGTGCTAATGTTGCTAGTGATACCCTTGTGAAGAAATTGAATCTGAGTTGTATCAAGCATACGAGGCCTTATAGATTGCAATGGTTGAATGAATGTGGTGAAGTGAGGGTTACTAAGCAGGTTCTGATTGCGTTTGCTATTGGGAAGTATTCTGATGAGATTTTGTGTGATGTAGTCTCCCAATTCATGCTAGTCACTTACTTTTGGAGCGTCCATGGCAGTTTGATCGGAAAGCGATTCATGATGGGTTTAGAAATAGGTTCACTATTGTAAAGGATGGTAAAACCATCACTCTTGTACCTCTTTCTCCAAAACAAGTGTATGAAGATCAAATCAAATTAAAAAAAGAATGTGAGGATGGGAAGAGTGAAAATTCACGCGAGGACAATGGTGAGAGAAAACCATCAGATTCGGCTAAACCAAAATCATTAATTAAACCGGTTGAGAGTGGAAGTAAAACCCGAGGTGTGAAGAAAGTAAGCTTGTGTGATGATAAATTAAAGAAACAACCTAATTTTTATGCGAAAGGATCTCAAATCAGATCTGCATTTTTCAGTAATAAGCCAATGATCTTATTTGTGTATAAGGAGGCTTATTTTAACACTAACGATCTTGATTCTGCTATTCCTAGTGTGGCTGTTTCTTTGATGCAGGAGTTTGATGATGTATTTCCGGAAGACATCCCTAATGGATTACCACCATTAAGGGGGATTGAACATCAAATTGACCTTGTGCCCGGAGCTTCGATTCCTAACCGTCCAGCCTATAGAAGCAACCCCGAGGAGACAAAGGAGCTTCAAAGGCAAGTAGATGAGTTGATGATGAAGGGTTACATTCGTGAGAGTATGAGTCCTTGTGCTGTGCCAGTGCTACTTGTGCCTAAAAAGGATGGAACATGGAGGATGTGTGTTGATTGTCGTGCCGTCAATAACATAACGGTAAAGTATCGACATCCTATTCCTAGGCTTGATGACATGCTAGATGAGTTACATGGATCATGTATTTTCTCTAAGATTGATCTAAAAAGTGGGTACCATCAGATTAGGATGAAAGAGGGTGATGAGTGGAAAACTGCATTTAAGACCAAGCATGGGTTGTATGAATGGTTAGTCATTCCGTTTGGATTTACGAACGCGCCTAGCACGTTTATGCGTTTAATGAATCATGTATTGCGTGCGTTTATAGGGAAGTTTGTTGTTGTGTATTTATTTGACATTGTGTTGCGTAGTGAGCAATTATATACTAATCTTAAGAAGTGTACCTTTTGTATGGAAAAAATTGTGTTTCTTGGCTATGTTGTAACTGCGCAGGGTATCGAGATGGACAAGGAGAAAGTTAAGGCCATCCAGGATTGGCCTACACCGAAATTGGTAAGTGACGTAAGGAGTTTTCATGGACTTGCGAGTTTTTATAGAAGGTTTGTGAAGGATTTTAGTACTATTGCTGCACCTTTAACTGAAATTGTTAAAAAGTCTGTTGGATTCAAATGGAATGATGAACAGGATAAGGCTTTTAAAAAGTCTGAAAGATAAACTTTGTTCGGCACCTGTTTTAGCTTTGCCAGGCACCTGTTTTAGCTTTGCCAGACTTTATGAGAGCTTTTGAAGTTGAATGTGATGCGTTAGGTATTGGTATAGGAGCTGTGTTAATGCAGGATAAAAGGCCCATTGCGTATTTCAGTGAAAAGCTTAATGGGGCAGCTTTGAATTACTCTACATATGACAAGGAGCTCTATGCCTTGGTAAGAACTCTAGAGACGTGGCAGCATTACCTGTGGCCTAAGGAGTTTGTGATACATTCTGATCATGAATCATTGAAGCACTTGAAAGGGCAAGGTAAGTTGAGTAGGAGACATGCCAAGTGGGTGGAATTTATTGAAACCTTTCCGTATGTGATCAAGTATATGCAAGGAAAAGAAAACATTGTGGCTGATGCACTTTCGCGCAGGTATGTTCTTTTATCTACTTTGGATGCTAGATTTCTAGGATTTGAACACACAAAAGAACTGTACAAGGATGATAGCGATTTTGCTAATGTTTACAATGCTTGCAAAACTTTGGCTTTTGGGAAGTTTTATAGACTTGATGGATATTTGTTTAAAGAGAGTCGGTTGTGTGTTCCATTAAGTTCTATGCGTGAATTGCTTGTACGTGAAGCACATGGGGGCGGGTTGATGGGGCATTTTGGTGTTGTTAAGACTTTGGATGTGTTGCATGAGCATTTTTATTGGCCTAAAAAGAAAAAGGATGTGCAGCGCATATGTGATAAATGCATAACTTGTAGGAAAGCAAAAAGTCTAGGACTCAACCACATGGCTTGTACACCCCTTTACCTGCACTAAGGAGCCATGGGTAGACATTTCGATGTATTTCGTCTTAGGTTTACCTAGGTCAAAACGGGTTAGGGACTCAATCTTTGTAGTTGTTGATAGGTTTTCAAAGATTGCAAACTTTATTCCATGTCATAAAACAGATGATGCCACTAACATTGCTGATTTGTTCTTTAGGGAGATAGTACGACTTCACGGGGTCCCTAAGAGCATTGTCTCTGATAGAGATGTTAAGTTCCTTAGCTATTTTTGGAAGGTGTTATGGGGAAAATTGGGTACTAAACTGTTGTATTCAACTACTTGTCACCCCCAAACAAATGGACAAACTGAAGTAGTTAATAGGACCTTAACACAACTTCTGCGTGCTGTCATACAAAAGAACTTAAGGAATTGGGAAGATTGTTTGCCATTTATAGAGTTTGCATATAATCGTAGTGTGCACTCTACTACTGAATTTTCACCATTTGAAATTGTGTATGGATTTAACCCATTAACTCCAATGGATTTGATTCCTTTACCTATTGATGAAAGGGTTAGTTTGGATGGTAATCGTAAAGCACAGGTGGTGAAGATACTCCATGAGAGTGTGCGGCAACAGATTGAAAGGAGGAATCGTGTGTATGCGAGTGTCCGTCTATTGGGGTCAACGAACTGAATCCGACTTATCGAAGATTAACTGGCTTCGTGGCGTCATTCTACTCATTCCAATAGTGCTGGTGCCTTGGGGCAGGTTTCCATTGTGTCACACTCCTATCAGACCTTATTTCGGCTTTCCGGGATCTTATCTCATTCTTCGTTGTGGGTTGCGGATCAGCCCAATACCAAGTGTAATCATGCCAACGATCCATTGGAGGTGCCAATTGGGCCAATCACAAGAGCTAGGGCAAAGAAGCTTAAAGAAGCATTGAATAGGCTTGTTCAGAAATTATGGAGCAAGATGGACCTAGAAGGGCTTGGGACATTTAAGGAGCATGAAGGACAGCCTTTTATTCATCTAGTTGAGGTCCAAGAAGAGCCCAAGTCATGTGGAACAAAGGGTTGATATGTCCGGCCCAATACCAGCCTTATCAGGCTTGTTTTATTTCCTAATGCTACAAGGATAAAAAGCCAGCAATTTATTCTCCTAATTAAGTAAGGAAGTTGGCCATATCTTATGCCTAAAGAGGGGAGGACTATTTAATGCTTTTCCTAACATAGGAAGGAAAGTAATTAAATCAGCAACAAAGGAGGAAATTTATCCAAGCTAATCAAGGACATCAAAGGAAAGGGGGCAGCAACTCAAATTTGATTCTAGCATATTTAGGTTGGTAATTTTCGGATTTTTATTAGTTTTTATTATTTTCTTCTTATTTTTCGGTTATTATTGCTTATTTGGGTCAATTGTAAGTGGGCTTCATATAAGTCCACCTAAGGGGGGTCCATTAGGGTTTCTTTAAGTCTCAGTATAAATAGAGGCATAACCAAACATGTAAGGGTACGCAATTTTTAGATCAATAAACTTCTTTGCAGCACTTGTGTGTTGGTGGGATAATCTCCCTTCGTTGGTTCTCTAAAGAACTGAAAACGACTTATCGAAGAACAACTGGCTTCGTGGCGTCATCCTTATACTTCTCGTTCGCGAATCTATATTTGTTGGGTGGGGGTTTTCGATTCCAATAGTGCTGGTGCCTAGGTACAAGTTATCTTTGTGTCACACACCTATCTAACTTGATTTACTTGGCTTTCCGGGAATTGGTGTCTTTGCGTGACCACGTTATCACGAGGTTCGCATCAAGCCTTGGATCCTAGCTGAAAACAAAATCTTAATTAAGCCCAAAGAAGCTCAGGGCTGTAGCTAACAAACTTAATTAAAGCCTATAACGTTTGGGGTTCGCAGTTTCGCGTTTAGGGTTCGGGGTTTTGGTTTAGGGGTTTAGGGTTTCGGTTTTCAGGTTGAGGGATTGAGGTTTGGGGTTAGGGTTCGGGTTTCGAGGTCAGAGAGAGGTGCTCTCCAAAGTCTTCATTAAGCCCAAATAAGCCTTGGGCTGTAGGGGTTTCGCGTTTGGGGTTCGTGGTTTTTGAGGTTTTGGTTTGGGCGGTTTGGGGTTTCGGGTTCAGGGTTTCGAGGTCAGGGTGTCGGGTTTCGAGGTTCAGGATTTCAGGTTAGAGGTGTCGAGGTTCATACCAAACTGATGTTAGTTTGGAAGGCTAAACTTTAGAACTCACAAGCAAGAATTGGAACACGTCGAATAAAGCTAAAATCATATTAGAACGCCCCAACCCAAAAACTCTTTGAACATGGTTAGAACATCACAAATATGATATTTTGAAAAGTTCGCTCACATTATCAAACTTTAATGACAGCAAAAGTTATGTTTTTTCCTTTTTATTTTAGCCACTTATATAATATGATTTCGAAAATAAATCTTA
This sequence comes from Salix purpurea, assembly GCA_027405865.1. Classification (NCBI taxonomy): domain Eukaryota; kingdom Viridiplantae; phylum Streptophyta; class Magnoliopsida; order Malpighiales; family Salicaceae; genus Salix; species Salix purpurea. Next base: position 8,381,468 of record JAOWLH010000001.1, read on the forward strand.
ATTAGCGAATGGGCCTAATTTAAATCGACATAAATAATAAATTTTAATTTAAAACTAAATAAGAATACAGTACAAACCACATGCTTGTATTTGATGTGGATTTAAGTTTGAATATATGGTAATCCGATGCGCCCGCAATGTAGCCGAGGAGGGCATTTGGCAGCTAACTAGTCTTCAAGTTGGTCTTAATCAAATTAAGAGATTTTTTTTGCTCTTAACGATATGACGGTGGCGATTACCATCGTTGATGATAGAGGATAGTAAGAGATTCCGTTGGAGGCTGGAGTGTTTAGAAAGGGTTTAGATTTGACACGTTTTAAAAACTAGTTGGGGGCCAAGGTCACGAATCACATATGATACGAAATAGCCTAGAAACACCAGCAGGGACCCATTACATGTTCAGGGGCTTGATTCGTAGTTTTGAAGGTTTCCACTGTGTCAAAATTGCAGTATTAAAGGAGACCATAGTATATCTTATCCATGTGCAAGAGGGGTCCAATATAACCTTATTTGGGTCATGAAGTGAGAACAGCAAGGAGCCAAAAGAATCCTACTACAGCATGGAAACATGAGATTAATGGGCGTGATGGAAGACAAAAAAAAAACAAGAAGCTTTATGGTCTTTAATTAAGTTTGCTAGGTACAGCCCTACGTTTTTTTGAGCTTAATTAAGACTTTGTATTCAGCTAGGATCTCTTTTACGTCCACATAACAGGTCCATTAGGCTTAATTAAGAAGTATTTAAACTCAGTGATCAATGGCTGCCAAAAATTAGGTTACATGAGTTTAAATAGTTATTGAAAAGTAACCCTAATGTACCGCTTATGCGTTTTGGGGTTTCGTGGTTTGGGGTTTCAGGTTCGGGATTTCGGGGTTTCGAGGTTCGGGTTTTCGGGTTTCATGGTTTCGGGTTTAGGGTTTTGGGTTACAGTTTTCGGGTTTAGGGTTTGGGGTTTAGGGATTAAGAGGGGCATAATGTGCTGTTTTAGAGAGAAATTAGAGAGAGGTGCTCTCCAAAGTTTTAATTAAGCCCAAACAAGCCTTGGGCTATAGGGGTTTCAAGGGTGGTGATGCAAACCAAGGAGCTGGACATATTGATCATACACTCGGGAATGCGTCTGAATTCGCACAAGACCTTTGTCACTTCCAAGTGGCCCAATTACAAGACTTAGAGCCGATCGCTTCAAGGAAGCACTAAATGAGCTAATCCAAGAGATTTGGGCTGATTCTAAAAATACTAAGATGGGATCAAATAATAATCAAGTCTTAGCCCACATCATCAAAGCAATTGAAGAGGGTAATAATTATGCAAAAACGTTTCAGCATGATCTGACCATCAAAGGGCATTAATTAGAGGAATGAAGTTGGTCTTAAATGGTTATGTTAAATACATTGAATTTAATCATTTAGCTATTTATGATAGCCTCTAGAAGTCCAAGAGACCTAAAAACGTGGGGACTTGTTTATGTTACTGTTTGAGCTCTTTTAAAGCTTTAGTTATGACTTTTTCTATTCTTGGAGGGTTGTTCCAAGTATAAAAAGGGGTATTTCGAAATTATTCAGTAGATTATGCTTTCAGAAAATTATCATATTTGTGAGGTTTTGTGTTCCTCTTCTTTCTTAAAAGAACTCCTAGAACTTATCAAGTTAATCTTGTGGCGTTCAAATAACCAAACTTATCACCTTGATTGTTGAGAGATTCTCAGGTTTTCTAGGTGTGGCGTTTCAATCTTTCGTAGTCTTGGTTTTCATCTTGTTAGGTGACGGGTCAAGGCTCAACCAATCTTGTCTACACGATCTTGGGGTTCTAAGCCATCATTCTTATTGGGTTTCATCACAATTGTTGATGACGTTCATATCATTTGGGGTTCAGGGTTTTCGTGGTTCGAGGTTTCCGGTTAGGGGTTTCGAGGTTCGGGGTTTCGGGTTCAGGATTTTGAGGTTCGGGGTTTTGGGTTCGGGGTTATGAGGTTCGGGTTTCGGGTTGTGGGATTTTGCGGTTCAGGGTTTCGGGTTCGGGGTTTCGTGGTTCGTGGTATCGCCAGAGGTGTTTCGGGTTCGGGCTTTCGCGGTTCGTGGTATCGCCAACAGGATTTCGGGTTCAGGGTTTCGCCGATCGGGGTTTTGGGTTTCTTATGCATTTCTTATTATTATCCAAAAGATCAACAAAAGATTAGGAGAATCCAATCTTGAATTAAATCTTTCAGCATAAGAAATATATATATATATATATATATATATATATATATATATATATATATATATAAATATATATATATATATATATAAAGAACGAAGAAAAGAGAAGAAGAGGAAGTTTTGATCTGATCTGAAATTGCAAATATATATATATTTGCAATTTCAGATCAGATCAAAAACAGAAAAAAAACGAAAGAAATCATCATAGGTGAGATTTGATGCCTTTACACTTCTGCACCGCTACTCTCTCGCTACCACTCGCCGCCATTTTCAACCTCCCTCTCCTTCTATCTCTCTCTTCTTTTCTTTATTTTTCTTCCTCTTCTTCTTTTTTCTTCGTTCTTTCTTGAATTTGTTTTTATATATATACACCAAAAACTCTCTGTATCTCTGTGTATTTTCCCTTCTGTTTTTTCGTGAGATTTCTGTCACTTCCTATTTAATTTTTATTTTTATTGCCAATGTGCTGGAGCTAAGGCACTATGTGGAGCTAGAGACAACTTAGGAAGGGACATGTTCGGCCAGGATTTAATTCGGGTTCTTCATCATCTTGGAAGACGAATCTAAAGAGAGAGGGTACTGTCCAGCCAAGATCATGTTGGGGAGGCCATGGCAATATGATAGGGAAGCAGTTCATGATGGGGTTAAGAATAGGTATACCATTGTAAAAGATGATAAAACCATCACTCTTCTACCTCTTACACCCAAACAGGTGTATGATGATCAAATAAAGCTAAAAAGAGAGCATGAGGCGATGGGGAGAGAAAATCAAGGTGAGGAACATGGGGAGAGAAAACCATCAGATTTGGCCAGAACCGAAACCTCTACAACCCATTCAGCCACTCATCCAAACACAAACAAATATTTGGGCAACACTCCCAACAAATCAGACCATTCGACCACTCCTCAAAAACAACCAAATCTGGCCGAGAGTGGAGGTAAGACAGGAGGAGAGAAGAAAGTCAGGAAGAGTGATGAGAATTTTGTGGAAAAACTAGAGAAACAACCTAATTTTTATGCTAGAGAGGGTGAGGTCAGATCTGCATTTTTCGCTAACAAGCCAATGATTTTACTTGTGTACAAGGAGGCTTACATTAATACTAATGATCTTGATCATATTGTGCCTATTGCTGCTATTTCTTTGTTGTAGGAGTTTGATGATGTGTTCCCTGAAGATACTCCAAGCGGATTACCACCATTGCGAGGGATAGAGCATCAGATTGGTTTCGTACCCGGAGCTTCAATTCCTAACCGGCCAGCATATAGAAGCAATCCCGAGGAGACGAAAGAGCTTCAAAGGCAAGTTGATGAGCTGATGGAAAAGGGCAACATTCGTGAGAGTATGAGCCCCTGTGCCGTACCCATGCTACTTGTGCCTAAGAAGGATGGCACATGGAGGATGTGTGTTGATTGTCGAGCCATAAACAACATAACAGTAAAGTATAGACACCCTATTCCTAGACTTGATGACATGTTATATGAGTTACATGGATCTTGCATTTTCTCTAAAATTGACTTGAAAAGTGGGTACCATCAGATTAGGATGAAAGAGGGTGATGAGTGGAAAACTGCGTTTAAGGAATCATGTGTTGCGTGCATTCATAGGTAAGTTTGTGGTTGTGTATTTTGATGACATTTTGATCTATAGCAAGAACTTAACAGAGCATTTTGATCATTTGCGTAATGTACTTAGTGTGTTGCGTAGTGAGAAATTGTATGCTAATCTTAAAAAGTGTGCCTTCTGCTTGGAAAAAATTGTGTTTCTTGGCTATGTTGTAACTGCACAGGATATCGAGATGGACGAGGAGAAAGTTAAGGCCATCCGGGAGTGGCCTACACCCAAATCGGTAAGTGAGGTAAGGAGTTTTCATGGGTTAGCTAGTTTTTACAGGCGTTTTGTGAAAGATTTCAGTACAATAGCTGCACCCTTGAATGAAGTTGTTAAAAAGTCAGTTGGGTTTAAACGGGCGGAGGAACAATAAATGACTTTTGTTCTTTTGAAAAACAAATTATGTTCTGTACCTGTTTTGGCTTTACCTGACTTTACAAAAGCCTTTGACATAGAGTGTTATGCGTCTGGAATGGGAATAGATGCTGTTTTGATGCAGGATCGGAGACCCATTGCGTATTTCAGTGAGAAGTTAAGTGGAGCGACCTTGAAATATCCCACTTACGACAAAGAACTCTATGTCTTGGTAAGAGCACTCGAAACATGGCAGCATTACTTGTTGATGCGAACCTCGTGATCACGCAACCCACACGCAAAGACACCAATTCCCGGAAAGCCAAGTAAATCAGGTTTGATAGGTATGTGACACAAAGATAACTTGTACCTAGGCACCAGCACTATTGGAATCGAAAACCCCCACCCAACAAATATAGATTTGCGAACGAGAAGTATAAGGATGACGCCACGAAGGAAGGGAGATTATCCCACCAACACACAAGTGCTGCATAGAAGTTTATTGATCTAAAAATTGCGTACCCTTACATGTTTGGTTATGCCTCTATTTATACTGAGACTTAAAGAAACCCTAATGGACTCCCCTTAGGTGGACTTATATGAAGCCCACTTACAATTGACCCAAATAAGCAATAATAACCCAAAACTAAGAAGAAAATAATAAAAATAATAAAAATCCGAAAATTACCATCCTAAATATGCTAGAATCAAATTTGTGTTGCTGCCCCCTTTCCTTTGATGTCCTTGATTAGCTTGGATAAATTTCCTCCTTTGTTGCTGATTTAATTACTTTCCTTCCTATGTTAGGAAAAGCATTAAATAGTCCTCCCCTCTTTAGGAATAAGATATGGCCACCTTCCTTACTTAATTAGGAGAATAAATTCCTGGCTTTTTATTCTTGTAGCATTAAGATATAAAACAAGCCTGACAAGGCTGGTATTGGGCCGGACATATCAACCCTTTGTTCCACATGACTTGGGCTCTTCTTGGAACTGAACTAGATAAATTAAAGGCTGTCCTTCATGCTCCTTAAATATCCCAAGCCCTTCTAGGTCCATTCAATGCTTCTTTAAGCTTCTTTGCCCTAGCTCTTGTGATTGGCCCAATTGGCACCTCCAATGGATTGTTGGCATGATTACACTTGGTATTGGGCTGATCCGCATCATCCCCTCTCTCTTCAAAAGGATTCAAAAGGATTCGACCTCGAATCATCGCCTACATCAAACAAAGTAAGATCAGAAACATTAAAGGTAGCACTAACACCATACTCACCTGGCAAATCAACTTTATAAGAATTGTCATTGATCCTCTGAAGGATCTGAAATGACCCATCTCCTCGTGGTTGTAGCTTTGATTTCCTATGGGCCGGAAATCTCTCCCTGCACATATGCACCCAAACCCAATCGCCAGGCTGAAAGACAACATGTTTGCGCCCCTTATTGGCTTTTTTCGCATACACACGATTCCTCCTTTCAATCTGTTGCCGCACACTCTCATGGAGTGTCTTCACCACCTGTGCTTTACGATTACCATCCAAACTAACCCTTTCATCAATAGGTAAAGGAATCAAATCCATTGGAGTTAATGGGTTAAATCCATACACAATTTCAAATGGTGAAAATTCAGTAGTAGAGTGCACACTACTATTATATGCAAACTCTATAAATGGCTAACAATCTTCCCAATTCCTTAAGTTCTTTTGTATGACAGCATGCAGAAGTTGTGTTAACTACTTCAGTTTGTCCATCTGTTTGGGGGTGACAAGTAGTTGAAAACAACAGTTTAGTACCCAATTTTCCCCATAACACCTTCCAAAAATAGCTAAGGAACTTAACATCTCTATCAGAGACAATGCTCTTAGGGACCCCGTGAAGTCGTACTATCTCCCTAAAGAACAAATCAGCAATGTTAGTGGCATCATCGGTTTTATGACATGGAATAAAGTGTGCCATCTTTGAAAACCTATCAACAACTACAAAGATTGAGTCCCTACCCCGTTTTGACCTAGGTAAACCTAAGACGAAATACATCGAAATGTCTACCCATGGCTCCTTAGTGCAGGTAAAGGGGTGTACAAGCCATGTGGTTGAGTCCTAGACTTTGCTTTCCTAAAGTTATGCATTTATCACATATGCGCTACACATCCTTTTTCATTTTAGGCCAATAAAAATGCTCATGCAACACATCCAAAGTCTTAACAACACCAAAATGCCCCATCAACCCGCACCCATGTGCTTCACGTACAAGCTATTCACGCATAGAACTTAATGGAACACACAACCGACTATCTTTAAACAAATATCCATCAAGTCTATAAAACTTTCCAAAAGCCAAAGTTTCGCAAGCATTGTAAACATTAGCAAAATCGCTATCATCCTTGTACAGTTCTTTTGTGTGTTGAAATCCTAGAAATCTAGCATCCAAAGTAGATAAAAGAACATACCTGCGCGAAAGTGCATCAGCCACAATGTTTTCTTTTCCTTGCTTATACTTGATCACATACGGAAAAGTTTCAATAAATTCCACCCATTTGGCATGTCTCCTACTCAACTTACCTTGCCCTTTCAAGTGCTTCAATGATTCATGATCAGAATGTATCACAAACTCCTTAGGCCACAGGTAATGCTGCCACGTCTCTAGAGTTCTTACCAAGGCATAGAGCTCCTTGTCATATGTAGGGTAATTCAAAGCTGCCCCATTAAGTTTTTCGCTGAAATACGCAATGGGCCTTTTATCCTGCATTAACACAGCTCCTATACCAATACCTGACGCATCACATTCAACTTTAAAAGCTCTCGTAAAGTCTGGCAAAGCTAAAACAGGTGCCGAACAAAGTTTATCTTTCAACAAATTAAAAGCCTTATCCTGTTCATCATTCCATTTGAATCCAACAGACTTTTTAACAATTTCAGTTAAAGGTGCAGCAATAGTATTAAAATCCTTCACAAACCTTCTACAAAAACTCGCAAGTCCATGAAAACTCCTTACCTCACACACCGATTTCGGTGTAGGCCAATCCTGGATGGCCTTAACTTTCTCCTTGTCTATCTCCATGAAAACTCCTTACCTCGCAAGTACATTACGCAAATGATCAAGATGCTCATTTAAGTTCTTACTATAGATCAAAATGTCAAATAAATACACAACAACAAACTTCCCTATAAACGCACGCAATACATGATTCATTAAACGCATAAACGTGCTAGGCGCGTTCGTAAATCCAAACGGCATGACTAACCATTCATACAACCCATGCTTGGTCTTAAATGCAGTTTTCCACTCATCACCCTCTTTCATCCTAATCTGATGGTACCCACTTTTTAGATCAATCTTAGAGAAAATACATGATCCATGTAACTCATCTAGCTTGTCATCAAGCCTAGGAATAGGATGTCGATACTTTACCGTTATGTTATTGACGGCACGACAATCAACACACATCCTCCATGTTCCATCCTTTTTAGGCACAAGTAGCACTGGCACAGCACAAGGACTCATACTCTCACGAATGTAACCCTTCATCATCAACTCATCCACTTGCCTTTGAAGATCCTTTGTCTCCTCGGGGTTGCTTCTATAGGCTGGACTGTTAGGAATCGAAGCTCCGGGCACAATGTCAATTTGATGTTCAATCCCCCTTAATGGTGGTAATCCATTAGGGATGTCTTCAGGAAATACATCATCAAACTCCTGCATCAAAGAAACAGCCACACTAGGAATAGCAGAATCAAGATCGTTAGTGTTAAAATAAGCCTCCTTATACACAAGTAAGATCATTGGCTTATTACTGAAAAATGCAGATCTGATTTGAGATCCTTTTGCATAAAAATTAGGTTGTTTCTTTAATTTTTCCACACTACTATCATCACACAAGCTTACTTTCTTCACACCTCGGGTTTTACCTCCACTCTCAACCGGTTTAATTAATGATTTTGGTTTAGCCGAATCTGATGGTTTTCTCTCATCATTGTCCTCACGTGAATTTTCACTCTTCCCATCCTCACATTCTTTTTTTAATTTGATTTGATCTTCATACACTTGTTTTGGAGAAAGAGGTACAAGAGTGATGGTTTTACCATCCTTTACAATAGTGAACCTATTTCTAAACCCATCATGAATCGCTTTCCGATCAAACTGCCATGGACGCCCCAAAAGTAAGTGACTAGCATGCATTGGGACTACATCACACAAAATCTCATCAGAATACTTCCCAATAGCAAACGCAATCAGAACCTGCTTAGTAACCCTCACTTCACCACATTCATTCAACCATTGCAATCTATAAGGCCTCGTATGCTTGATACAACTCAGATTCAATTTCTTCACAAGGGTATCACTAGCAACATTAGCATAACTACCTCCATCAATTACCATGCTACACACCTTGTTTTGATTTACATCATTGAATTTCTTTGATTTGCATGTTCAGCGCACGCCTTATAACCAAGGCCTCTCCCTCGACTGGATATGCAATCTCCTCATCACTACAATCCACCAAAGGTGGCTTTCAGATTGAACCTCCCCATTATCTCTTGTAAGCTAACTCTTCGGTTTGGACACTGAGATGCAATGTGCCCCTTCCCTAAACACTTAAAACATTTAATATCTCTATCACGAGTAGGTTGATATTCAGATTTACCTTTCCCATCCGTACGAGTATCCTTTTTGGCCTTAGGTGGTTCGGCCCTTGCATAAGGCTTTGGTTGGGCAGCCCCCTCTGTCTTAAAATTCGGCCTCCATATTGAGGAAGATGATGCCAAATTGGTCCGAAAACGTGTACTGCCCCTTCTCTTTATTTGCCTCTCCACCTTGGTTGCCATATGGACCATGTCCTCCAATTCCACACAATGTTGTAATTCTACAACATTCGCAATATCTCTATTCAGCCCATTTAAAAATCTAGCCATAGTAGCTTCCCGATCCTCAATCACATTGGCCCGAATCATGGCGATCTCCATCTCCTTGAAATACTCATCCACGGACCTAGAGCCCTGATTCAAACCCTGCAATTTCAGATACAAATCTCTATAATAGTGGTTAGGCACAAATCGCCTTCTCATCAACACTTTCATCTCCTCCCACGACACTACCGGCCTCTATCCACTCCTTCTACTAATAACATTCTGATCCCACCAAATCAGTGCATAATCCGTGAACTCAATGACAACCAATTTCACTTTCTTTGCCTCCGAATAGTTATGGCAATCAAAAATCCAATCCACCTTTTTCTCCCACTCCAAATATGCCTCGGGATCGTTTTTACCTTGAAAAGCAGGTATTTTCAGTTTGATAGAATCCAAATCACCATCTAAATCAGCATGTCCCCCAACACCACGGAAATTTTCCCTTTCGCCCCTAGTTCTATTCCCAAAATCCCTTCGGTTTCTATGCTGCCGAAAACCTTCCCGATGGCCAATGGCCTCATCCTCAAAATCCTCATAATCAGCCCACCGTGGCCTTTCGGCCCTACTGCCACTGTTTTCTTTCGGTTCAGCCCCAAGCTTCCTCACAGTTTGGGTGCTTGTACCAGCCTCGTTACCACGTTTCTCCACCCTATCAAGTCTATCACACACGTTTCCCATTACAAAATTCATCCTCTCACTCTTTGTGTCATGGCTTGCATTTGGAATGTAAGATCTCCCTCGGGATGAGGTGGTGTGTTGTTTTGATCTGACATGTTAACCTGCAAAAATTGGTCAGTGAAAAAAAAATATCCTCACGTCGCTCGTGTTTTCGCTCAAACACTCTGAATGTCCTCACACGCTCACACCTCTCGTCTCACCTTCTTCCGGTTCTTGCGAAACTGAAACCAACACCAAATAAAACCAACTTGGCAGCGCAATCCAAATATGTATATATGACTCAAGAAGCAATAAAACCAGAAAACAAGCAAAACAAAACTGCGATTATAGTCCCGCGAGTAGCAAGCGAGTCTATCCGAAATATGAACGAAACTGAAGACTCGAAGAAAAAAAACAGAAACAAGATATGAAAGCAATGAAACAACACCCAGATATGTTGGATAAGATGAAAATAAACTGCAAGAAACTAAAACAACAAAAAGAAAGCGAATTTCAAAAGTTGACGCAAAACAGATATAGTCCGGATCTGGAACCTAAAATCAATGATGTCCAATTGAGCTAAAATTTCAGATATATTGCTCTACCAACCCAAATAGACAGAATATAAAGTCTTAGTACCTTACGATAAGGTTTGATAGACTGACGCAAAAACGTTATGAATCAGATGTAATTAGACACGAATTTTGAAACCCAAATTTCCTTTGATGTCCTTGATTAGCTTGGATAAATTTCCTCCTTTGTTGCTGATTTAATTACTTTCCTTCCTATGTTAGGAAAAGCATTAAATAGTCCTCCCCTCTTTAGGAATAAGATATGGCCAACTTCCTTACTTAATTAAATCTCAGCAAAGTCAGAATCGTTACCATACAATTCCTTCACATATTCAAAGCCTAGCAATCTAGTATTCATTGTGTTTAAAAGAACATACCTGCGAGAAAGTGCATCGGCTACGATGTTCTCTTTGCCTTGCTTATACTTGATCACGTAAGGAAAAGTTTCAATGAATTCAACCCATTTTGCATGTCTCCTATTCAACTTACCTTGTCCTTTCAGATGTTTCAAGGACTCATGATCCGAATGGATTACAAACTCTTTTGGCCACAAGTAATGCTGCCATGTCTCAAGTGCTCTTACCAAGGCATAGAGTTCTTTGTCATAAGTGGGATAGTTCAAGGTCGCTCCACTTAACTTCTCGCTGAAATACGCAATGGGTCTCCGATCCTGCATCAAAACAGCACCTATTCCCATTCCAGACGCATCACACTCTATTTCAAAGGCTTTTGTAAAGTCAGGTAAAGCCAAAACTGGTGCAGAACATAATTTGTCTTTCAAAAGAACAAAAGCCAATTCTTGTTCCTCCCCCCATTTAAACCCAACTGACTTTTTAACAACTTCATTCAAGGGTGCAGCTATTGTACTAAAATCCTTCACAAAACGCCTGTAAAAACTAGCTAACCCATGAAAACTCCTTACCTCACTTACCGATTTGGGTGTAGGCCACTCTCGGATGGCCTTAACTTTCTCCTCGTCCATCTCGATACCCTGTGCAGTTACAACATAGCCAAGAAACACAATTTTCTCCATGCAGAAATCACACTTTTTAAGATTAGCATACAATTTCTCACTACGCAACACACTAAGTACATTACGCAAATGATCAAAATGCTCAGTTAAGTTTTTGCTATAGATCAGAATGTCATCAAAATACACAACCACAAACTTACCTATGAATGCACGCAACACATGATTCATTAAACGCATATACGTACTTGGTGCATTTGTAAGTCCAAACGGCATTACTAACCATTCATATAAACCATAGTTAGTCTTAAATGCAGTTTTCCACTCATCACCCTCTTTCATCCTAATCTGATGGTATCCACTTTTCAAGTCAATTTTAGAGAAAATGCAAGATCCATGTAACTCATCTAACATGTCATCAAGCCTAGGAATAGGGTGTCTATACTTTACCGTTATGTTGTTGATGGCTCGACAATCAACACACATCCTCCATGTTCTATCCTTCTTAGGCACAAGTAGCACGGGTACGGCACAGGGGCTCATACTCTCCCGAATATAGCCCTTTTCCATCAGCTCATCAACTTGTCTTTGAAGCTCTTTCGTCTCCTCGGGATTGCTTCTATATGCTGGTCGGTTAGGAATTGAAGCTCCGGGTACGAAATCAATCTGAAGCTCAATCCCCCGCAAAGGTGGTAATCCGCTTGGAGTATCGTCGGGGAATACATCATCAAACTCCTGCAACAAAGAAATAGCAACACTAGGCACAATATGATCAAGATCATTAGTATTAAAGTAAGCCTCCTTGTACACAAGTAAAATCATTGGTTTTTTTGTGAAATATGCAGATCTGATCTCACCCTCTCTGGCATAAAAATTAGGCTGTTTCTTTAGTTTTTCCACACAATTCTCATCACTCTTCCTGACTTTCTTCTCTCCTCTTGTCTTACCTCCACTCTCGGCCAGATTTGGGTGTTTTTGAGCTGTAGTCAAATGGTCTGGTTTGTTTGTGTTTGGATGAGTGTCTGAATGGGTTGTAGTGGTTTGGGTTCTGGCCGAATCTGATGGTCTTCTCTCCCCTTGGTCCTAACCTTGATTTTCTCTCCCCATTGCCTCATGCTCACGTTGTAGCTTTATTTGATCATCATACACCTGTTTGGGTGTAAGAGGTACAAGAGTGATGGTTTTACCATCTTTTACAATGGTATACCTATTCTTAACCCCATCATGAACTGCCTTCCTATCATATTGCCATGGCCTCCCCAACAAGATGTGACTTGCTTGCATTGGTATCACATCGCACAGAACTTCATCAACATATTTCCCAATCGAAAATGGAACCACAACCTGTTTAGTCACTTTCACTTCTCCACTATCATTCAGCCATTGCAATCTATATGGTTTCGTATGTTTAGCAGTACTCAAATTTAGTTTACTCACAAGTGTGGTACTGCAAACATTAACGCAACTTCCATTATCAATAATTAAACCACACACCTTGCTTTGTACGTAACAGCGCGTATGGAAGATATTCTCCCTTTGTTGATGAGATTCATCTTCCTTGACTTGAACCTGAAGTGTGCGCCTTATAACCAAGGACCCCGCAACCGGTAATGCTAACTCATCCTCATCAATATCCTCCAATGGTGGCATGCCTTCGCAATCAGATCGGTCACTTTCAGATTCCATATCACCATCATCTCTAATCATCATGATTCTCTTGTTTGGACACTCTGAAGCATAATGTCCATGCCCTTGACACCTAAAACATTTAACATCACCCTCTCTCTTCAGATTCGTCTTCCATGATGATGAAGAACCAGAATTAAATCCTGGCCGAACATGTCCCTTCATGAGTTGTCTCTCCACCTTCGTAGCCATGTGAACCATGTCCTCTAGCTCCACATAGTGCTGTAGCTCAACCACATTGGCAATGTCACGATTCAACCCATTAAGGGATTCTCTATCCTCAACAACATTGGCACGAATCATTGCTATCTCCATCTCTTTGTGATATTCATCTACTGTCTTATAGCCTTGATTCAGACCTTGGAGCTTCAAGTATAGGTCTCTATAATAGTGGTTTGTCACAAATCGTCTCCTCATTAACGCTTTCATCTCCCCCCAACTCTGAACGGGTCGCTCCCCATTCCTCCTCCGACTGATTACAATCTGGTCCCACTAAATCATTGCATACGCTGTAAACTCAATCATCACCAATTTCACTTTTTTTTGTTCAGAATAGCTATGACAATCAAAAATCCAATCTACTTTTTTCTCCCACTCCAAATAAGCCTCGGGATCATTTTTACCTTCAAAGTTAGGAATTTTCAGTTTGATGTTGTCCCCATCCACATCTTCATAATTCCCCATGCCACGGAAATTCACATTCCTCCTAGCTCTGCTCGGTCCAGACCTGATTCCTTGGCCAACAGATGCAAAATCATAGTCATCTTCGCCCATATCTGCGTTTTCATCAACATACTCTTCAAAATCAGATCTGTTATTCCGTACGGCCATACGGACCGTATTTCCTCGGCAATCAGCCCCACTATTCTGTTGCTTTATTGAATTCACCTCATCTTTCAGATCTTTGTATGCCCTCGACATCAACTCAAGTTGCTGACCCATGGCTCGTAATTGGAACGCCACGTCAACATTTTGTGTCCCTGATTCGTTGTTTTCAGACATCCCTTTGAATCTGCAAAATTTGGTTAGTAGCAATAAATATATATATATCCTCACAACCCTCGTGTTTCACACAAAAAAAATCAAGGCTTTTCACTCTAATAAGCTCACTACGCCTTTTACCTCACACTCTCGTGTATCACACAAACAAAATCAAGGCTTTTCACTCTAATAAGCTCACTACGCCTTTTACCTCACAACTTGCTTTCTTTTGGTTCTTTCGGAACTAAAATCAACAAATCAAAGTCAGTAGCTTTCACAGCGCACTCCAATTATGATTTTCAGACTCAAGAAGCAATAAAATACTGAAAACAAAGCAAAACAAAACTACGATTATGATTTCGTGAGTAGCAATGCAAATTCGTACGAATTGTGGACGATACGAAGACACGAAATAAAACAGAAGCAAATACTAGCGAAAACAATTACTTGACTCCTAGATAACTGAAAATAGAACGAAAACAGAGAATTGGACAAAACTAAACAGTAAGGATCACGTTTTGAGACTTGAGCAGAATCTAACGTCTTCCGCACTTTTTTCGTAACATAATTGAAACCCAGACCAAACGACTTCGAAAAGACCTCAAAATCAATATTTAGTATTTTAGTACTAAACAAAAAACAACACTCAATTTCTAGGTCGTTCTAGTACTGCTAGGTACACAAACCCTTGTGTGATCAATTTGCGGCAGAAATGAACCTCCAATTGAAACCTCTAATATACGATATCGAAATAATTCCGAATTTAATATATCATGCGATATCAACCCCAAGACACAAAATGTAAAGTTTCAATTGATTCGAAAGTGTTTTTATATGGGTTCACTACGGTAGTGTTTCTGCGGCAGAAATGAATATCAAAATAACCCCTCAAGAAATCAATATCAGAATAAGCCCAAAATTGACATATGATACTATCTTAACCCCAATAGACGGAATATGAAATTTCAATTGATTCCGATGTGGTTTGCTTATGTTTCCCAAGAGTAGTGTTTTCTGCGGCAAGATTTCAATGATTCTTCAAATTTCAACTAATGCCTCTATCTCTCTTTCTTTTCTTTTCTTTTCTTTTCTTTTTCTGGTTTTTTTTTCTTTTTTTTTAATATACTGAAATGAAGAGACAGAAAACGATGAAATATAACCTCTATTTTTTTTTTTTATAAGATGACGCTGACACGAAGAACAAGGAGATGAACACAAACACTGGTAAACTTCAAGGAAAACGAAAAAAAAGAACGAAAATAACAGAATGATATGACCTCGTTTCGGAGCCTAGCTCTGATACCACCTGATGCGAACCTCGTGATCACGTGGTCACGCAACCCACAACGAAGAATGAGATAAGATCCCGGAAAGCTGAAATAAGGTTTGATAGGAGTGTGACACAATGGAAACCTGCCCCAAGGCACCAGCACTATTGGAATGATTAGAATGACGCCACGAAGCCAGTTAATCTTCGATAAGTCGGATTCAGTTCGTTCAAGAACTAAAGAATGCAAGAATCACTCTCACACATAAACTGAAAAGTTCAGAATTAAGTTTAATCAATGGCTGCCGAAATTAGGGTTACATGAGTTTAAATAGTTCTTAAAAAGTAACCCTAATGGACCCCTTATGTGGACTTAAATGAGGTCCACTCAAAACTGACCCAAAATCCTACATTGAAAAGCCCATGACTCAATCCAAGCAAGCCTTGGATCCTAGCTGAAAATAAAGTCTTAATAAGCCCAAACAAGCCTTGGGCTATAGCTAACAAAATTAAATAAAGCCCATTAGGCTTTTCTTTTATAATCTTCCCTCAAGCCCATTAATCCCATGCTCATTCGCTGTCCTCACTTCATGGCCCAAATAAGATTGTATTGGACCCCTCCTGCATATGGATAAGATGTACTAGGGTCTCCTCTTGATACTCTAATGGTCCTTGCAATTCTGACCTGGTTGAAACCTTCAAAACCAATGCATTCATTTCTTCTTTCAATGGCTTTGTCTTAGACCGCGTCATTGGACCATTTGGAACATGTAATGGATCCTTGCTGGTGTTTCTAGGCTGGTCCGCATCAAGAAGCAATAAAAATACTGAAAACAAAGCAAAACAAAACTACGATTATGATTTTGCGAGTAGCAATGCAAATTCGTACGAATTGTGGACGATACGAAGACACGAAATAAAACAGAAGCAAATACTAGCAAAAACAATTACGTGACTCCTAGATAACTGAAAATAGAACGAAAACAGAGAATTGGACAAAGCTAAACACTAAGGATCACGTTTTGAGACTTGAGCAGAATCTAACGTCTTACGCAATTTTTACGTAACAGAATTGAAACCCAGATCAAACGACTTCGAAATGACCTCAAAATCAATATGTAGTACTTTAGTACTAAACAAAAAACAACACTCAATTTCTAGGTTGCTCTCTTACTTCTAGGTACAAAAACTCTTGTGTAATCAATTTGCGGCAGAAATGAACCTCCAATTGAAACCTCTAGTATACGATATCAAAATAAGCCCCAATTTAATATATCATGCGATATCAATCCCAAGACACAGAATGTAAAGTTTCAATTGATTCTAAAGTAGTTTTCTAAGGGTTCACTAAGGTAGTGTTTCTACGGCAGAAATGAAATCGAAATAACCCCTCAAGAAATCAATATCAGAATAAGCCCAAACTTGACAAATGATACTATCTCAACCCCAATAGATGGAATATGAATTTTCAATTGATTCCGATGTGATTTGCATATGTTTCCCTAGATTTCAACTAATGCCTCTATCAAAAGGTGAACTTATTACATGTTCAGGGGCTTGATTCGTGGTTTTGAAGGTGTTAACCATATCAGAATTGCAATGACCGTTAAAGTATCAAGAGGAGACCCTAGTACATCTTATCTATGTGCAGGAGTGGTCCAGCCCAACTTTATCTAGGCCATGAAATGAGGACAGAAAGGAGCCAAAAGAATCCTACTACAACTTGGAAACAAGGGATTGATGGGCTGGATGGAAGAGAATGAATAAACCTTATGGGCTTTATTTGTGGAAGAGAATCTGGAACCCAGGAAAGCAAGATGCACTTTCGCCTTCCTCTCTTTACAGTCGAGTGACTGCATTCCTCTCGCTCTCCTCCCTCTTTCAGCCTTTCTTAGTCCTCGTGCTTGCACCTGTCTCGGTCATTCCATCCCCTTTATTAGTAAGGTTGCCTAAGATCTTGTTGTGCATCAAGAGAAGTTTTTCTATCCAACGCTGCTCACGATGGACTATGCACGGGGACGTAAGAGCAGTGTTCATGCTAATTAATTAGCATGAACAGTTGCAAATGAAAACTGAAATGTACCGTTCGAATACACAGTGAAATTAGGGTGTATGAACAGTGTTAGCACGATGTGATTTAACTTTTTGTATAATAATAATGGGTATATATTATTGAAGGAATTGACAATACCGATGAAATAATGCTTGGAACAACAAATATGAATTAATAATATTTTATATAACACGATCTTTCACAAAAAAATAAAATCAGGATGATTAAAATTACATTATATTGTTTTTAGTATGACAATTAGGTGCTGTCTTTGAGTTTCCCTCTCTCAGATATGTGGAAAAACACAAGAAAACTAAGTCCAAACCCATCTCTAGCGTCTATTTAATGTAAGACTTGTCAACTCATTTATTTTCAATAAAAAGTGTTTTTTTTTTTCACTTTTCTTGAACAAATTTCACCATGTCTGGATATTCTTTTCAACATCTCATGATTTCTCGTAAGAGTGTAAGATGGGCTTTAATCACCAAATACATTAATGAAATTATATTGTTGTACACTTTCACATCCTCAGTTGTACAATGCACCTAATTTTCCATAATTTTCAAGCTCCTAAAATTTTTGAAACTTTAATGGTTGTCTAAGTGGAAGTGAAGAGCCACATTTACCTGTCAACTATTAAAAAATTCTGCGGAAGGAAAGACTGAAACCAAAAGCATGACCCTGCACCCCATAAATTGGAGTCAACATTCCCAAAACTGAAGTACTCTAGTATTTTTCTAATAAACAATTGCCATGCATCCCATTTTTATAACCAATCAAGTAGAATTCAAAAGGCTAAGTATATCTTATCTGAACCAGTCAAGTATTAAAATTATGTTTTTTTAATCACCGAGATAAATGGCCATTAATTGTGTTAATTTCCCTGAAACATGTTGTTGAACTGTTTAAAGATGGCTTAAAGACCGTTCTGTGTTGTGTCTTGAACAAATCAAATCACTTTTTCTCCCACAATGAGTTTCTTCTTAAAATCAATTACCCTGCTTCTGTTTGTGCTAGCTTCACTTCCACAGGTTTGCAAGATTTTCCCCTTTTCTTATTATGTTCATGCTTTATTCTTTCCAATGATGAAGTCTTTAGCTATTACATTTGTTGTTTTTATGATCTGAAGTCTTAATTTATACCATGGATTCAAATTATGTTTTCAATTTCTTCTTTCCAATATGATTTATTCATTTATTGAAATACAACTAAAAAGAGAATATTTGACTCTTTTGTGATCCCTTAAAGGGCGCAACATAGGATATTATCTTCCTTCCGCCTTTTATTTTCTTCTTTTTTGATGGTTTCAAGTTTTTGATGGATTGAAGATAAGATATAATCACAAAGCCATTTTAATTGTTGGCTACTACATGTTTTTAGCTCTCCCTATCAGTTGATGACATCCCTAATTCCTTCCTACAACAACTTTTGATGCCATTGTCTCAGTTGTACAATGCACCTAATTTTCCATCATTTTCAAGCTCCTGCTCTCCAATGAAAACACAATTTGATTTAATCTAAAAATGAAAAACAAAAATTCAAGCTCTCAATCATCCTGCAGCCATAAAAGAAAAACAAAGAACTAATTCAACCCAAAAAAGAAAGGAAAAAAGTAAATACAAACTAGAAATTCAAATAGAGGGGAGGAAAAGGAAAGGGAAACGGGGAAAATCTATGATTTTTTTTAATCAACCGAGAAAACAAGCTTCCTGGGGGCAGAAGCTGCTAAAAATGCACCGATCCCTGTCCCTTTTAAATTCTTGAGAAACCAAGTTCGTCCTCTGCAGACAGAAACAAAAAGTTTGTTATTTAGAATATTAATGGGAGTAATTAACGATGCCATATAACTTTTGCACAAGAAGATTTTTCATAGATTCACAAGCAAGCCTTTTCCACCTGCAATCTCAACAGCAGGGAGCTGAAGGAAAAGCTGAGGTACGAGGGACACTCAGAACAGTTGAAGCGCCATTTTTAAGCTTATTCTGCTTCCAATTGGGCAACTTATAGAAGACATCTTTTGCCATACCAAATTTCTCCCTAAACTCAACTACTGACAGGTAAGTCTACATGCAATTCAACAGAACTATCTCAGAAAAAAGACAATAAAGAAAGCTTAAGAAATTTAGACAAGGAATGGATTGACTAGAAAGAAAATATACCTTCAGGTTTCCTGCAGATGAGCGCAAATTTTTGCAGTAGCAAAACCATGGGAGAAAAGGGAAAGAATTAGACTTTTACAATACATGAAAAGCAGCTTAACAAATCTCAAAACCACACCGGTCATTTTCCCAACCTTTTGAGAATATGCATGAGAACAGGTGTGGATCGCTTTCACCTTCCCTTGCAAGTTTTTGACTGGGATATTCAGATTTTCCTCCTAAAATTGTTCAGCTTCTGAACCTTCCTTCTGTGGTTTCGACTGCGTATTTGGCTGCAGAAAAAAGAGATGACTATTAAAACAGGCCATAATATTACACCAAAATAATATGAGAAATAAAAATGAGCTTTATGCATAAAACATACAATTTTAAAAAATGTACTACAGGAATCTAAATTTATATAAATAATTCTCAGTGAGTTGATGAGCATATTTGCCCATAAAAATGATGCATCTCCAAGTAATTGTAACATCCATTCCAGATAATTAGTTAAGCAAATAAAAAGAAATATTATATGCTGTCTTAATTTACTTAAAGAACTTATTTGGAAGAAATATCAAACCTCTATCAAATCCAGCTGCCTTTCCATAAGTTCCTGGTCCTCTGAGGTGGTAAGGTTTCCAGTCCATGCAAGAACAGAGGAGTCATTATGTAATATGTAACAGGATGAGGAATTAAGTGATGGTGCGACCTGATTGGATTCAATGAACGGATGAAGAAAAGTAAATATCTTATATGCACAACAATACAGAACCTGAAATCTAAATACTAGACCAGGAATTAAATCCATAACTAACATGTAGCTCATGACCAAACTCCAAATTGTACCCGAGATGCTTGATAATGTCAAGAAGTAAAAAAAATAAGAATAAATAAGACCAACAAGCTTTCGGGGAAATATATTTGGTAATTGTAGGACCTGTTAAAACTGTTATACAGTAGTTAAATAAACTGCTCACTTAGAAATGTACAACACAGATTCTAATATAACCTGGTCTCATTAAAATTTGACTAAATTTGGACAATAACTTTAGACTAATTTTCACCAGTCAATTTAATTTTAAATCTTTTTCCTTATTTTTGTTCTTCATTTCCCTTTTCCTAATGAGAAGGCTTGTGCAACTCAGCCTGCCCATGCAATTCAATTCAGGAAATGTACCTCCACAACTCAAAAGAAAAGAACAGAAGATTATGGATATCTGTGTCCCGTAACCATAAATTGGCTAGGGATGAAAAAAGGCAATCAAGAGTCAGGAAAAAATAGAAGTAAAGATTAAAAATATCAAGACATTTAATAGTACACTGGACAACAAGCTGTAGCAACAATGATAAAGGCATGACATACTGGTTCAACTTGTAGAGCTTGCATATTACCCTGAATAATGCAATGCCTTCTTCCTTGTATGTGTCCTCTGGGAGTTCATTCTATTCAATGTAATTCTTGAATCCAGAGCTATGACCTCCCTGATTAAGTTTACAATTAGCTGATTTGGTTGAAAGTTGGAAAAAAAGTTAAAAACTAATGTCACTATACATTCTTTATTGAGGTTTCATCGGCTTTATCAATGAAGCTCTGGAAGATTGAAAAGAACTGAAATGATTCATTTCCTTCATAGATTCGAGCCTAAGAATTAATACCAAAACAGAATCAGAAAGGTACCAGAATTGTACAGAAATCCCCCTGTTACAACAACACCAATAATTACAGGAAATAGAATGCCACCTGGGCAGGTAGAAACTTTAATGATTCAGCCATCTTGCCCTCCAGTGAAATAGCAGTAGTTCTTTCCTCCTATTTTTCAATGTGAGATAGATTATACAAGGGTAAACTAATAGGTACAATATATCAGTGCATAGAAGAGGTAGCATTACAAAACATCTAGACAGGGCAAAGAAGGCAAGACAAGGCCTCTAATTCATGTATACCGAAGTATATAAAAATCTGGGTTTTGCACTTAAATAATGAGTTCCAGCCTGCAAGAGCAGCCATCCTGCTTTCAGCAGAATACTACAAGCAGGAAAAAAGTGTGCATAAGTAATCATCCATTATTCAAATTTAAGAGTTAATTTCCCACTATATGACAATGCACCGTTTTCCATTCAATAGAAACAACTTTCGAGACGAAAAATTAGAACCAGAATTGATACAGTTATTTCCACATCTGATTTAGCTTAGCAGATGCATGGCCAATGATTTTGGCAAATATATGATGATAAACATATTTCAACAGTGTCCATACCACTCAAAATTAGAGTCATTGAGAAAAACATAAAGTTCACAAGAAGCTGAGGAAAAAGAAAAGAAAAGAAAACAAAATTTCTTAGTGGAAGTTAAGAAGACAGGAAAGCAAAGCCATGAAGCCTTGTGGAAGGATGCACATATGGCTGTTACCAATTACAAGATGTTCGTCTCTATAATGACAATACCACTATTAATTAAGCACATTAATGCAGTGAGATTTGTATTAAAAGTCCAGGCAGAGCATTGTTTAACTGTCTGGCTTGAACAAAATCATTGGTGAACAAAGTGAACAAGCTGTATTTGTGCTAAGAAATTTCATATAAACAAGCAATACTTTATGCTCAAACACTTTCACTCCCCTAGAAGCATGAGATCTCAAAGCTTAATGTGTGAAATGGTGGACGCTAGAATGTCCCCCTCCTATTTTGTGACATGTTCCTAGGGTATTAATGACAGCACCACATACTCAAAATGAAATGGGGGGGCAAGTTAGAATAGGATGCTTGAAATTTACCTCCACACTCTTCTTCCCAAACCATGTTCCTATAAGATATTCCTCCCTGTCTTCTCCTGGATATGAATACTGAAAAATGTAGCAACCTTTGACTGATCTGAAGCAGGAATGAGAACCTTCTCCTGAGCATTCACACTCCAAACCTGTGCAATCACAATGGAGTTAGAATTATAACTTAATCAAAAAGCATTTTCTGTGGATTACGAAGCCTGGTTAGTTGAGAGGAGAGAATATATTTGATTTTGGAGAGAAACTGCATTCAAACATACATATCTAAAATGCTTAAAAAGCATTTCAGAAATACTTGGAACCTTTGTTTTCCTAGTGAAACAATATGCAAAAGACTTGATCTCTAATCCTTCTGAAATTCAAACAAAATGCTTCTCTTAAATTTATATTTTTCATGCATTTCTTGTTTGAGATGTTGCATATATCTGAAAATATATCCTCTAGTTTTGCTACTTCTTTTACAGATTCCAAGATTAATTTTGGAGAACTACTCTTTCATGTATCCCATATATCTTTTACCGTACTGCTTCTGAAGGCATGCAGGTGAGGGATCCCAGAGAAGCAGCAAGAGAGCTCCAACACATGTTCAGTTAAGGATGAGAGTTTCTTTCTTTTATATAACAAAATTATAAGCAATGGGTCTCATCCCAGTCCTAGAATACAAAGTCCACACCTAATAGATTGACAAACTAGGACAGTACATACAGCACCTACAAATTTCCAGTAACATCAATGTAGTAACATCAATGTACGGTTGAGTTCTTTTGCAAGAGCAGTTTTTAACAGACCCTTGACATTAACCCCCTGGCATCTTAAAAGTGCTGCAGATTCATTGAAAAGAAGATCTATGAGCATTGGAAAATGGTGACAAGAAGGAAGGGTACTTAAAACTAATGATTATCATCATTGCTTCAGGAATGAAAACAAGACACAAGAAAAAATCTATGAGATGATTCAACTGCTGACCTGCAACTTTGCCTCTACCATCCTCACACAGTATCAACAGTCATTTGGGGCCATGATTCAAATTTTGATCTAAACATCACCATCTCAAACCCCTCAATTACATGAACAATGCGGGATTTTGGTCGTTCAACAGCTCGGACTAACTCCTGATCAGTGGGATCAACAATAAGCAAAGAAAATTGAGAAGATATATCATTGCAGACATTTTATAATCTCCACATTGAAGAAGGGATGAAGTATTACTTTCTGCTGCTCCACTGGCACTTTTCCTTTCATCAAGAGTAGTGTTTCTCCCCATCCATACAAACACTTCCGCTCCACAATCTAGAGTATAACACTTATTGGTGTCTAGAAATTCCCTTGTTAACGAATCAGCTTCAACAGGTTCTGCCTGCCCCTTCTCCACACTTTCATTGAAAACATATTTTTATGTCAGAGCTACATCGTTATTGTACATATGATAGTTCATCCACCATGTCTTTAAAGATCTATCTTAATGGAGAAAATCAAATAATAGGTATTGATTGCCATGTAATTTTCATTCATTAGCTCCGAATAGGTATTGATTGCCATGTTCTGCTCCCTTTCAAGACTTGAAAGGCAACAAATATGTTAATTAGAATAAAGTAGCTCTGCTAAAACTATAGATATTATTATGGGGTTCAATAATCAGTAATTCATTGAATCTTAGTTTTAGCGCATGAGACCAAAGCAAAGGTTTCAGTATCTAATTATACAGTTTTGGAAATTTTTTGGGGGAAGGAAATGTGATTCACGCTAGCTGTTATGTTATCTTTCAAAGAAAATCCTCAAACACTTCAGAGATGACGAAAAGCAAAAAGCAACTATTCAGGGATATATGTATTTGCACTAAATGATAACAATTTGTAGAGTAGAGAAGAATTATGGCATTTAAAGACATGTCATCGGGGAAAGAAATTTGAGACGAAACAAGAAATTACCAAAACAACTTAGTAGAAAGAGAAACATCAGTCTTATCCTCATCACAAGCTATTTTCCTTGGAAGTGGAGCACAGCCACCAAAAAAACCCCAGAACTCTCCAGCTTCAGCATCAACCATCAATTTTTCATCCTCTATGTGAAAAGGACAATAGACAAGCAATAGGCGTTAAAATATCAAATATAGAGCCTCAAGTCTAATTCCCCACAACCGACAGCACCTACCTCACATTTTCCATCATGATAAGTATCTTTGATGTACTGGACCACTTCTAAAGCTTTAGCTCTCTCTTGAATGGATGAGTTGGAACCATTAAATTGAAAAAATTATGACTTTGTATCAAGAATAAAATATCATCATGGTTGAGTGAGGATCGGGCAAACGGAACCTGCCAAAGTTCGAAGCTTAATATAGAGACATAATAATTGATAATATTAATAATTATTCCTCATAAATACAAAATCTAATTTCACAGACTTGCCTCGTTCACATGGATAACATGTTTTCCTGCGCAGACAAACAAGCATGTTTGGTGCACCTCAGCCTCAGGATGTTTGAAGCCAGACGCAACTCCACCTTTTTGTGGTATAATACATGGTTTAAAATATGATGAGAACTTTTCTGTTTCATGGCCCTGTACTTCACGATACTGTACTGCTCGGCCTCCAAGAGCAGCATCTAGTTCAACTGTTTTAATGGCAGCCACACCTCCTTCATCCTACTTAAAAAGTGGGGTCCCAGGACCAAAATCATAGACACAAATCTGTTGGTGCAAAGCATCTAGAATATGAAACAGTGACTGACCTGAGAGGTACCTTTACCTAGCCAGTAATGAATATCATGACATAAGGAACCGTTTTTAGTGCAGTCGTCTGCAGAGAGAGAGAAAAGCATTGCATCGTACAATACAAATTCAAGAAAAGCTTTACTCTAATATATCACAGAAAATTGATGATCCAAAAAAGAGAGAGAGAGAATAAAATAAAAACTATATCACTCAGTAAAAAGAACAGTCTACACCAGCGATAGGAATAATAAGTGAATCCTCAAAGAGAATGGATAATTGTTAGCAAACATAGAAGACTCAAAAAAGAAGCAAAACACCTGCCAGTCTACTTTACTTTTCTCTTTTCAGAATCAAATGTTGGAGAAACGGTCTTTCACATGCCTTCTTCACATTCATACTCAGCAAGAGCTTAATCAGCCAATTCTTGTTTCTTCCCTATTCACTAAGTCAACTTACTAATTAGTACACACATTAAACAGGACATCGATGCACATGGATAAACCATCTTAGAGAACACCCACAGAACCCCCCCCCACCAACTTCTACTTGATTGATTTCTTCCTCACTGCTAATGAAGCTAGAGCTCCAAACATCCAAAATCAGATAACCAAAATTTACCCCATCATATGATCATATGAACCCGTCCCCTTTTGCAACGAATTATAGAACAAACACATACAGATGCAGATGCATGCACACACATACAACAAGAAGAACAATGAATAGGAAAAAAAACACCAACCTTCAAAATTAGATAGGAGTCCCCCATAAAAAAAATTCAATGAGAGGACTTCGGCGAGGAATAGGACGAAAGTTTTCAATCCACCATATTTCAAGTCCACTATATTTGTCAAGGACATGGTCCTTGATTAATAGATCAATTGAAAACTATATCTATCTAAGAATAACACAGGTGTTGTCATAGTTCACAACACTTGAATTACTATGCAACTAAAATATACGCCACATTTAAAGGAAATAAGAACTTCAGAAAGTGCAGGTCATGAAAAAGAATTTCACAAGTGAACATGATAACTCGAATATGCTTCATATTCTGTCAAACAAAGGATACGCCTTTTGTCCATCTCCCTGAAACGCTGAGACTGAGTCTAAATCTCTCAAGGAAACAGCCATACTGTTTCCGCTATTTAATTATTTGGATGGCCAAAACTTCAGAGGCTGAATATAGAGAAAGGATTACCCTGAAATGAATTGCATCATTTATATTAGATGATGGAATGGAAAAGAAAAGATATAAACTACATGAAAAGGCAAAAGTAATGAAATAATTTCAGGCAACAATTCTCTATACTCAATAGAATGGGCAGGAGTTGGGACTCAGAAACTTCTTGGTATGAGGTAAACAAAATAATATCACAATTAAAAAAAGAACAACATCAAAAACAATTCAGAGTCTATGCCTATTAGTACAATTTAAAGCAGGACCATGCAAGTCAGGTAAAGGATCATAATATATCTGTACATGCTTATGTGACTTAATTTTACCTAGTATGAGAGATCTGAATCATTTTCAAATTGATTAGTTGCTCAACATGTATCCTTAAATGCCAAAAAAATGAATGCTTAAACATATCTAGTCTTCAATAATTAAACTTGTCTCCGGAAAAGGAAGACGATGACAGGAAACTGTTTAATAACACTTTGCAGGAACATCTTAAACAGTGGAAAAAATGCCTTCAAGGATGTGTGTCAATGGAAAAAGCTCATAAAGTCTAAAATTTCCCAAGGTAAGTCATATAAAATAATTCTGGAACTGAGAAATGCCGCCCATTTACACTTTAATGCTTCATAGCCAAATTCAAAGTTTACCATAAGAACATTCTGCAGATGTATGCATTTGTTTAATCTGTTTATGATTCAGAGCAGAAGTTTGCAATTCTACTTTGAGAAATTAAAGCTATCCGCAAATGTGTACAGAAATAAAATGCAATTTTAGTAATATAAGTTAATTAATACCTGATGTCTAAATCAGAGAAATAAGTGTAATAGGCAAATGTGAATGTGAATGGTTTTCCATCAGCATTGGCATTCCTAATGCGAGATGTCAGCATCAGATCTCCCCCAATTCCCAGAGCTACCCTCAAACAGAACTCGTAACTAAGAGCAAAGAGAAAGATGTTCTAATAAATAACTTTGTCTATCCCATAGGGAATGAGGAATAGGGAAAGGATAATAAAGATTCTAGAACCTATGTTGCCAAATAAAGAACCAAGGGATAAGAGATTAAATGACTTCACCTGTGAGGCCACTTCGGCATATCCTCTTCAGATGGCTTAAGGATCAAATCAATAAAGGACTTCGAATTTGTGGGAAATGGAGGTGGGTCAGTGTCATTGCTCCAAAACCTATTCCTGGCAAATCCATGATGCTCAAGGGAACCATGGCTTCCAAACTGCAAATTCAAAAAAGGTTTCTCAGCAAAGATGAAGCCAACTGAAAAATAAAAAATAAAAGTTTCACAGCATATACTTGAGGAAAGCATATTGGAATGCCTCCACGAATTGCCTTTGGAGGTTTGTATATTGCCTGCACAAGACATCAATTATAGTCAGTTTGATTTTTTCATATAGCATTAAGGACGGGAGGACCGAGATCAAAGTAAGACAGGAAATATTTCACAGGTCAGTTAACCTTTCTCATATCATCTTAAGCCCAGTAGTGACTAAGAACATGACAGTAACAGCATAAGAAATACAAAAATCCACAGCAACAAAATATGGCAAGATATCCAATGTCTGAAATGTAGACTTAACTCACTCCAAACATTACAATTCACTACAGTACCAAGGAGAACCAAAGCCAGTAACTGATTCTAATGATTTCTTAGCAATCAGAGGTTTATTTTCTAGCAAAACAATAAAGCTGGGAATGTGAAAGGGGTGATTAGATACCCTACCATTTTGTGAAACAGTTTAAATTTCACTATTCTACGCTTTCTTCGAGCATATTTTTGTAATTCATAAATTGAGTAGAGGAGACCCCCATAGTGCAAGAGTGTCCACCACTATTCTAGTTTAAAGGATGGAAACAATATACTTTTTTTTTTATTTCTGAACCACAATTTATGTCTAATTAATGGTTTAGAAACACATATTACAGAAAGAAATATTAAAAACATTTGTTTTAGGATTAATAATGGGAAACAATTTCATGAATCCCAAAATGAAACATGCAAAACAATGAAGAGAGAGAGAAAGTAATTACAATATCGCATGCACCGTACTGCTAGCAAAAAGCAACCTCTCCCCGTGGTCATTCTTCTAGTACGTCTTGTATGACCAGGTTCATCACAGTAA
The DNA here is from genome assembly GCA_027405865.1 of Salix purpurea. Classification (NCBI taxonomy): domain Eukaryota; kingdom Viridiplantae; phylum Streptophyta; class Magnoliopsida; order Malpighiales; family Salicaceae; genus Salix; species Salix purpurea. Next base: position 8,409,675 of record JAOWLH010000001.1, read on the forward strand.
TAACAAACTGGTTTGTTATGACCAGTATTTCTACCTAAGCCTCCACCACTCCAGCTACCTTGAAAACCAGTATTCTTACGACTGCCTCGACTATCACGACTAGCTTCATTTGAAGTTCCACAACTCACAAGGACACTAGTGATAATAGGGGCAGATTGAGATCCCTCTGAACACAAGATTCTTGTAAAGGTGTCACGAAGAGTGGTTATCTCCAGACTAGAAAGAATCTGCGTTCGAGCAGCATCAAATTCTGGTGGCAGACCTGCAAGGAAACTCATAACAGCCATCTGCTCACGTTGAGATTGCAGAGTTTTCACATCAGTACTAAAAGGAAGAAGAGAATTAAGCTCCTCGTATACCCGTTTAAAAAATAAGAAAGCCAAATAATCCAAGAGATCTTTATCAAATTCACAGTGATTAACTAGACCAATCACTTCAGTATCAATAGAATTTCGAATCTACAGGAAAATTCTGGCATCATCTCTCAACCATGCCTTCTGCAGCATCAGATGGTGGATCATCAGCAAGGTGATCTTTATCAATACTACGAAGATACACTCACACTGTTTTGCTCCAATTCAAATAATTGGTATTATTCAGTTTGTGCTCTGTGATTTTTGTTGTCATAGGAACAACATCAGAATTCACAGTTTGCACTTTTGTGTTCCTACCCTTTGCCATTACTACACTCAAAGCATTCAACCAACAGTAGAGAAAAAAAAATTGTGACTCAATTGGGCCACGCTAAAAGAAAAGAGAATCATATAGCTCTAATACCATGTAGAATTGAGTATGAAAATTATATTTCTCTCTACTTGATGCATTAGTACAGTATGTATATATACAGGTCTAGGATTAATCTAAATCCCTAGAATCAAGCTATAATTGAATGCATATAAATCAGCCCTGTAACTGACAGCCCTATAGTTGACTTACTCTATTTAGAACAATAATCAATCATATAATTGATTTACTATATTTACAACACAAATGTTGGAGAAACGGTCTTTCACATGCCTTCTTCACATTCATACTCAGCAAGAACTTAATCAGCCAATTCTTGTTTTTCCCCATTTCTCTATCTATCAAAAGCTATATATTTCTGCTCAATCAATTACTTCTTAATTCATCCATTTGTTCACTACTTCTTTTCCCTTTCTTCCCTATTCACTAAGTCAACTTACTAATTAGTACACACATTAAACAGGACTAAACCATCTTAGAGAACACCTAGAGAACCCCCCCCCCCTCCAACTTCTACTAGATAGATTTCTTCCTCACTGCTAATGAAGCTAGAGCTCCAAAAATCCAAAATCAGATAACCAAAATTTACCCAATCATATGATCCCGTCCCCTTTTGCAACCAGTTATAGAACAAACACATACATATGCAGATGCATGCACACACATACAAGAAGCACAATGAATAGGAAACAAACACCAACCTTCAAAATTACATAGGAGTCCCCCATAAAAAAATTTCCATGAGAATACTTCGGCGCAGGAATAGGACGAAAGTTTTCAATCCGCCATATTTCAAGTCTTGTCAAGGACATGGTGTTGTCATAGTTCACACCCCTTGAGTTACTATGCAACTAAAATATATGCCACATTTAAAGGAAATAAGAACTTCAGAAAGTGCACCTCATGAAAAACAATTTCATAAGTGAACGAGATAACTCGAATATGCTTCATATTCTGTCAAACAAAGGATACGCCTTTTGTCCATCTCCCTGAAACACTGAGGCTGAGTCTAAATCTCTCAAGGAAACAGCCATACTGTTTCCGCTCTTTAATTATTTGGATGGCCAACAACTCTCTATACTCTATAGAATGGGCAGGAGTTGGGACTTAGAAACTTCTTGGTATGAGGTAAACAAAATAATTTCACAATTAAAATAAAACAACTCCATGCCTATTAGTACAATTTAAAGCAGGACCATGCAAATCAGGTAAAGGATCATAATACATTTGTACATGCTTGTGTGACTTGACTTTACCTAGTATGAGAGATCTGAATCCTTTCCAGATTGATTCTGCTCAACATGAATCCTTAAATGCCAAAAAATGCATGCTTAAACATATTTAATCTTCAACAATAAAACTTGTCTCTGGAAAAGGAGGACAATAACAGGAAACTGTTTAATAACACTTTGCGGCAACCTCTTAAATAGTGGAAACACATGCCTTCAAGGATGCGTGTCAATGGAAAAAGGAAGTCTAAAATTTCCCAAGGTAAGTCATATAAAATAATTCTGGAATTGAGAAATGCCCCAGTTCTACTTTGAGAAATTAAAGCTATCCGCAAATGTGTATAGAAAAAAAATGCAATTTTAGTAATATAAGTTAATTAATACCTGATGTCTAAAACAGAGAAATAAGTGTAATAGGCAAATGTGAATGTGAATGGCTTTCCATCAGCATTGGCATTCCTAATGCGAGATGTCAGCATCGGATCTCCCCCAGTTCCCAAAGCTACCCTCAAATAGAACTCGTAACTAAGAGCAAAGAGAAAGATGTTCTAATAAATAACTTTGTCTATCCCATAGGGAATGAGGAATAGGGAAAGGATAATAAAGATTCTAGAACCTATGTTGCCAAATAAAGAACCAAGGGATAAGAGATTAAATGACTTCACCTGTGAGGCCACTTCGGCATATCCTCTTCAGATGGCTTATGGATCAAATCAATAAAGGACTTCGAATTTGTGGGAAATGGAGGTGGGTCAGTGTTAATGCTCCAAAACCTATTCCTGGCAAATCCATGTTGCTCAAGGGAACCATGACTTCCAAACTGCAAATTCAAAGAAAAGTTTCTCAGAAAAGATGAAGCCAACTGAAAAATAAAAAAGAAAAGTTTCAAAGCATATACTTGAGGAAAGCATATTGGAATGCCTCCACGAATTGCCTTTGGAGGTTTGTATATTGCCTGCACAAGACATTAATTATAGTCAGTTTGATTTTTCCATATAGTATTTAGAAGGGGAGGACCGAGATCAAAGTAACACGAAATATTTCACAAGTCAGTTAACCTTTCTCATATCATCTTAAGCCCAGTGGTGACTAAGAACATGACAATATTGTGATAACAGCATAAGAAATACAAAAATCCACAGCAGCAAAATATGGCAAGATATCCAATGTCTGAAATGTAGCCTTAACTCACTCCGAACAATACAGTTCACTACAGTACCAAGGAGAACCAAAGCCATTAACTGATTCTAATGATTTCTTAGCAATCAGAGGTTTATTTTCTAGCAAAACAGTTTAAATTTCCCTATTCTACGCTTTCTTCAAGCATATTTTTGTAAGTGATAAATTGAGTAGAGGAGAGACTCAAAGTGCAAGAGTGTCCAGCACTATTCTAGTTTAAGGGATGGAAACAATATACTTTATTTATTTATTTCTGAACCACAATGTACGTCTAATTAATGGTTTAGAACAAATATTACAAGAAAGAAATATTAAAACATTTATTTTAGGATTAATAATGGGAAACAATTTCATGAATCCCGAAATGAAACATGCAAAACAATGAAGGGAGAGAGAAAGTAATTATAATATCGCATGCACCGTACTGCTAACAGAAAGCAACTCCTACCCGTGGTCATTCTTCCAGGATGTCACGTGAGCCCCATACAAATACACCTGGAGAAACAAGAAATATATCATCATTGATATCAGTAAACAGAAAACAAAACTTGAATGCTAGTTTTTCTTGACCGAAACTGAACGATAAAACAATGATTATGCATGGTTCAACATCAATAAAATTTTCTCCATGATCAAAATATTGTTTTGGATGGAAAGCACCCATCCAATCTATGGTTTTCTTGAGTCCAACAACATATGCCAAAGATGTCCTAAGCACCACAGATCCTAGTTTCATCAAAATTCAAATGGAAGCTATCACTTATATCCCCAGACACACTCAGCACATATACTTCATGATTTGTAAGGAAAAAAATCCAAGTAGGAAATCTTTCAGTCGCTTCACTTGATAAATCATCAAAAAACAAGTAAACAAAGTAAATATTAAATAAAGAAACACTTGCATTGGAAATCCAAGGAGGAAAGCTAACATGCAAACGCAGTTTAAAAAGGTAAGGAAAAACTAGCAACCTAAACTTAATTTTAATTTAAGAATTATCCTAAAACCTAATGCATTTCTTATTATTATCCAAAAGATCAACAAAAGATTAGGAGAATCCAATCTTGAATTAAATCTTTCAGCATAAGAAATATATATATATATATATATATATATATATATATATATATATATATATATATATATATATATATATATATTTGCAATTTCAGATCAGATCAAAAACAGAAAATAAACGAAAGAAATCATCATAGGTGAGATTTGATGCCTTTACACTTCTCCACCGCTACTCTCTCGCTACCTATTTGCAATTTCAGATCAGATCAAAAACAGAAAATAAACAAAAGAAATCATCATAGGTGAGATTTGATGCCTTTACACTTCTCCACCGCTACTCTCTCGCTACCACTCGCCGCCATTTTCAACCTCCCTCTCCTTCTATCTCTCTCTTCTTTTCTTTATTTTTCTTCCTCTTCTTCTTTTTTCTTCGTTCTTTATATATATATATATATATATATATATATATATATATATATATTTGCAATTTCAGATCAGATCAAAAACAGAAAAAAAACGAAAGAAATCATCATAGGTGAGATTTGATGCCTTTACACTTCTCCACCGCTACTCTCTCGCTACCACTCGCCGCCATTTTCAACCTCCCTCTCCTTCTATCTCTCTCTTCTTTTCTTTATTTTTCTTCCTCTCCTTCTTTTTTCTTCGTTCTTTCTTGAATTTGTTTTTATATATATACACCAAAAACTCTCTGTATCTCTGTGTATTTTCCCTTCTGTTTTTTCGTGAGATTTCTGTCACTTCTTATTTAATTTTAATTTTTATTAAGGAAAGTGAAGTATCACTCGAGTTTCAATATACTTCTGTATTAGTCCATAGTGCTTTGACTCTTTTGTGTCATTCACTTATTAAAATTACAGCTGTTTATTTATATATTTCTATATAATAAAAATCATCTGAATCCCGTTGATTGACTAGATTATATAGGTATCAACTTCAATTTGACTTAATTTAAAACTTGATAAAAAAAAAAAAATTCAACACAAGAAGTCTATAATTTAGCATATATAGATTAGTTATGAATGGCGATGGTATTTTTTTATCTTCAAACTTATTTTTTATACCTTGATCATATTACTTTTTTATTTTATTAAAAAAATTACTATTAGAAAACATGTTATTAATGCATGTAGTTTCTTTTTTTTTAATATTAAAAAAAAACTTATTTCAACTCACAATGGAGCCTCTTCTATTACCTAGTTTTTATATTCAATGTGTCATTCGGTCATTTAAATACTTTGTAAAACATAACATAGAAAGGATATAAAAAGAACCAATAAAAAAGTATTAATATAGATTCTTGGGTATAAGCAAATCTTCTTTAATTTTCTATTAAGTTCACAATTAACAAGAATTTAAGGATTGAGTTTTAAGTTGTAAGTTTATAAACATAGATTATTAGATTATAATCTCTTTCAAATAGTAGGGAGAAAAATAATTTACTCAAGCTTAAATATTTTTTACTATTTGCTTTTTTAGCATACTGATGAAGGTTCGATGAGTTGCTAGTTGGGTCAAATTGTGCAATAACCCTGCTGATGCGAACCTGCTCAGAAACACCAACAAGGACTCATTACATTTTCTTGATTCAGGCAAAAAAATATATCCTCGCAACTCTCGTGTTTCACACCAAAAAAAATCAAGGCTTTTCACTTTAATAAGCTCACTACGCTTTTTACCTCACAACTCTCGTGTATCACACAAAAAATCAAGGCTTTTCACTCTAATAAGCTCACAACGCCTTTTACCTCACAACATGCTTTCTTTTGGGTTTTTTCAGAACTAAAATCAACAAATCAAAGTCAGTAGCCTTCGCAGCGCACTCTAATTATGATTTTCAGACTCAATAAGCAATAAAAATACCGAAAACAAAGCAAACAAAACTACGATTACGATTTCGCGAGTAGCAACGCCAATTCGTACGAATTGTGGACGATACGAAGACACAAAATAAAACAGAAGCAAATACTAGCGAAAACAATCATTTGACTCCTAGACAACCCAAAAATAGAATAAAAACAGAGAATTGGACAAAACTAAATAGTAAGGATCACGTTTTGAGACTTGAGCGGAATCTAACCTCTTACGCAATTTTGAAGGTCTAGTTTCGCTTCTTTTTTTACTAAGCAGATTGCGGTCGTTTCTGCCACTGAAATCAATTTTCTGTCGGTCTGACCCTTCATCAAAGTTGTAGTCCTGGATGTAAAGATGCACTTGGATTTTTGAATTGCCTCATTTCGCTACAAGAACCACGTGATATCCCCGTTTGAAGGTCTAGTTTTGCTTGTTTTGTTACGCAGTAGATTGCGGCCGATTTTGCCCATCATATCAATTTTCTCTCGTGTTGGACCCTTCATCAAAGTTGTAGTCCTGTATGTAAAGATGACCCTGGATGTTTGAATCACCTCATTTCGCTACAAGAAGCACGTGATATCCCCGTTTGAAGGTCTAGTTTCGCTTATTTTTTTACTAAGCAGATTGCGGCCGATTCTTCCCCTCAAATCAATTTTCTGTCGGTCTAACCCTTCATCAAAGTTGTAGTCCTGTATGTAAAGATGACCCTGGATGTTTGAATCCCCTCATTTCACTACAAGAAGCACGTGATATCCCCGTTTGAAGGTCTAGTTTCGCTTATTTTTTTACTAAGCAAATTGCGGCCGATTAAAGACCGTTCTGTGTTGTGTCTTGAACAAATCAAATCACTTTTTCTCCCACAATGAGTTTCTTCTTAAAATCAATTACCCTGCTTCTGTTTGTGCTCTATTGCGCTAGCTTCACTTCCACAGGTTTGCAAGATTTTCCCCTTTTCTTATTATGTTCATGCTTTATTCTTTCCAATGATGAAGTCTTTAGCTATTACATTTGTTGTTTTTATGATCTGAAGTCTTAATTTATACCATGGATTCAAATTATGTTTTCAATTTCTTCTTTCCAGTATGATTTATTCATTTATTGAAATACAACTAAAAAGAGAATATTTGACTCTTTTGTGATCCCTTAAAGGGCGCAACATAGGATATTATCTTCCTTCCGCCTTTTATTTTCTTCTTTTTTGATGGTTTCAAGTTTTTGATGGATTGAAGATAAGATATAATCACAAAGCCATTTTAATTGTTGGCTACTACATGTTTTAAGCTCTCCCTATCAGTTGATGACATCCCTAATTCCTTCCTACAACAACTTTTGATGCCATTGTCTCAGTTGTACAATGCACCTAATTTTCCATCATTTTCAAGCTCCTGCTCTCCAATGAAAACACAATTTGATTTAATCTAAAAATGAAAAACAAAAATTCAAGCTCTCAATCATCCTGCAGCCATAAAAGAAAAACAAAGAACTAATTCAACCCAAAAAAGAAAGGAAAAAAGTAAATACAAACTAGAAATTCAAATAGAGGGGAGGAAAAGGAAAGGGAAACGGGGAAAATCTATGATTTTTTTTAATCAACCGAGAAAACAAGCTTCCTGGGGGCAGAAGCTGCTAAAAATGCACCGATCCCTGTCCCTTTTAAATTCTTGAGAAACCAAGTTCGTCCTCTGCAGACAGAAACAAAAAGTTTGTTATTTAGAATATTAATGGGAGTAATTAACGATGCCATATAACTTTTGCACAAGAAGATTTTTCATAGATTCACAAGCAAGCCTTTTCCACCTGCAATCTCAACAGCAGGGAGCTGAAGGAAAAGCTGAGGTACGAGGGACACTCAGAACAGTTGAAGCGCCATTTTTAAGCTTATTCTGCTTCCAATTGGGCAACTTATAGAAGACATCTTTTGCCATACCAAATTTCTCCCTAAACTCAACTACTGACAGGTAAGTCTACATGCAATTCAACAGAACTATCTCAGAAAAAAGACAATAAAGAAAGCTTAAGAAATTTAGACAAGGAATGGATTGACTAGAAAGAAAATATACCTTCAGGTTTCCTGCAGATGAGCGCAAATTTTTGCAGTAGCAAAACCATGGGAGAAAAGGGAAAGAATTAGACTTTTACAATACATGAAAAGCAGCTTAACAAATCTCAAAACCACACCGGTCATTTTCCCAACCTTTTGAGAATATGCATGAGAACAGGTGTGGATCGCTTTCACCTTCCCTTGCAAGTTTTTGACTGGGATATTCAGATTTTCCTCCTAAAATTGTTCAGCTTCTGAACCTTCCTTCTGTGGTTTCGACTGCGTATTTGGCTGCAGAAAAAAGAGATGACTATTAAAACAGGCCATAATATTACACCAAAATAATATGAGAAATAAAAATGAGCTTTATGCATAAAACATACAATTTTAAAAAATGTACTACAGGAATCTAAATTTATATAAATAATTCTCAGTGAGTTGATGAGCATATTTGCCCATAAAAATGATGCATCTCCAAGTAATTGTAACATCCATTCCAGATAATTAGTTAAGCAAATAAAAAGAAATATTATATGCTGTATTAATTTACTTAAAGAACTTATTTGGAAGAAATATCAAACCTCTATCAAATCCAGCTGCCTTTCCATAAGTTCCTGGTCCTCTGAGGTGGTAAGGTTTCCAGTCCATGCAAGAACAGAGGAGTCATTATGTAATATGTAACAGGATGAGGAATTAAGTGATGGTGCGACCTGATTGGATTCAATGAACGGATGAAGAAAAGTAAATATCTTATATGCACAACAATACAGAACCTGAAATCTAAATACTAGACCAGGAATTAAATCCATAACTAACATGTAGCTCATGACCAAACTCCAAATTGTACCCGAGATGCTTGATAATGTCAAGAAGTAAAAAAAATAAGAATAAATAAGACCAACAAGCTTTCGGGGAAATATATTTGGTAATTGTAGGACCTGTTAAAACTGTTATACAGTAGTTAAATAAACTGCTCACTTAGAAATGTACAACACAGATTCTAATATAACCTGGTCTCATTAAAATTTGACTAAATTTGGACAATAACTTTAGACTAATTTTCACCAGTCAATTTAATTTTAAATCTTTTTCCTTATTTTTGTTCTTCATTTCCCTTTTCCTAATGAGAAGGCTTGTGCAACTCAGCCTGCCCATGCAATTCAATTCAGGAAATGTACCTCCACAACTCAAAAGAAAAGAACAGAAGATTATGGATATCTGTGTCCCGTAACCATAAATTGGCTAGGGATGAAAAAAGGCAATCAAGAGTCAGGAAAAAATAGAAGTAAAGATTAAAAATATCAAGACATTTAATAGTACACTGGACAACAAGCTGTAGCAACAATGATAAAGGCATGACATACTGGTTCAACTTGTAGAGCTTGCATATTACCCTGAATAATGCAATGCCTTCTTCCTTGTATGTGTCCTCTGGGAGTTCATTCTATTCAATGTAATTCTTGAATCCAGAGCTATGACCTCCCTGATTAAGTTTACAATTAGCTGATTTGGTTGAAAGTTGGAAAAAAAGTTAAAAACTAATGTCACTATACATTCTTTATTGAGGTTTCATCGGCTTTATCAATGAAGCTCTGGAAGATTGAAAAGAACTGAAATGATTCATTTCCTTCATAGATTCGAGCCTAAGAATTAATACCAAAACAGAATCAGAAAGGTACCAGAATTGTACAGAAATCCCCCTGTTACAACAACACCAATAATTACAGGAAATAGAATGCCACCTGGGCAGGTAGAAACTTTAATGATTCAGCCATCTTGCCCTCCAGTGAAATAGCAGTAGTTCTTTCCTCCTATTTTTCAATGTGAGATAGATTATACAAGGGTAAACTAATAGGTACAATATATCAGTGCATAGAAGAGGTAGCATTACAAAACATCTAGACAGGGCAAAGAAGGCAAGACAAGGCCTCTAATTCATGTATACCGAAGTATATAAAAATCTGGGTTTTGCACTTAAATAATGAGTTCCAGCCTGCAAGAGCAGCCATCCTGCTTTCAGCAGAATACTACAAGCAGGAAAAAAGTGTGCATAAGTAATCATCCATTATTCAAATTTAAGAGTTAATTTCCCACTATATGACAATGCACCGTTTTCCATTCAATAGAAACAACTTTCGAGACGAAAAATTAGAACCAGAATTGATACAGTTATTTCCACATCTGATTTAGCTTAGCAGATGCATGGCCAATGATTTTGGCAAATATATGATGATAAACATATTTCAACAGTGTCCATACCACTCAAAATTAGAGTCATTGAGAAAAACATAAAGTTCACAAGAAGCTGAGGAAAAAGAAAAGAAAAGAAAACAAAATTTCTTAGTGGAAGTTAAGAAGACAGGAAAGCAAAGCCATGAAGCCTTGTGGAAGGATGCACATATGGCTGTTACCAATTACAAGATGTTCGTCTCTATAATGACAATACCACTATTAATTAAGCACATTAATGCAGTGAGATTTGTATTAAAAGTCCAGGCAGAGCATTGTTTAACTGTCTGGCTTGAACAAAATCATTGGTGAACAAAGTGAACAAGCTGTATTTGTGCTAAGAAATTTCATATAAACAAGCAATACTTTATGCTCAAACACTTTCACTCCCCTAGAAGCATGAGATCTCAAAGCTTAATGTGTGAAATGGTGGACGCTAGAATGTCCCCCTCCTATTTTGTGACATGTTCCTAGGGTATTAATGACAGCACCACATACTCAAAATGAAATGGGGGGGCAAGTTAGAATAGGATGCTTGAAATTTACCTCCACACTCTTCTTCCCAAACCATGTTCCTATAAGATATTCCTCCCTGTCTTCTCCTGGATATGAATACTGAAAAATGTAGCAACCTTTGACTGATCTGAAGCAGGAATGAGAACCTTCTCCTGAGCATTCACACTCCAAACCTGTGCAATCACAATGGAGTTAGAATTATAACTTAATCAAAAAGCATTTTCTGTGGATTACGAAGCCTGGTTAGTTGAGAGGAGAGAATATATTTGATTTTGGAGAGAAACTGCATTCAAACATACATATCTAAAATGCTTAAAAAGCATTTCAGAAATACTTGGAACCTTTGTTTTCCTAGTGAAACAATATGCAAAAGACTTGATCTCTAATCCTTCTGAAATTCAAACAAAATGCTTCTCTTAAATTTATATTTTTCATGCATTTCTTGTTTGAGATGTTGCATATATCTGAAAATATATCCTCTAGTTTTGCTACTTCTTTTACAGATTCCAAGATTAATTTTGGAGAACTACTCTTTCATGTATCCCATATATCTTTTACCGTACTGCTTCTGAAGGCATGCAGGTGAGGGATCCCAGAGAAGCAGCAAGAGAGCTCCAACACATGTTCAGTTAAGGATGAGAGTTTCTTTCTTTTATATAACAAAATTATAAGCAATGGGTCTCATCCCAGTCCTAGAATACAAAGTCCACACCTAATAGATTGACAAACTAGGACAGTACATACAGCACCTACAAATTTCCAGTAACATCAATGTAGTAACATCAATGTACGGTTGAGTTCTTTTGCAAGAGCAGTTTTTAACAGACCCTTGACATTAACCCCCTGGCATCTTAAAAGTGCTGCAGATTCATTGAAAAGAAGATCTATGAGCATTGGAAAATGGTGACAAGAAGGAAGGGTACTTAAAACTAATGATTATCATCATTGCTTCAGGAATGAAAACAAGACACAAGAAAAAATCTATGAGATGATTCAACTGCTGACCTGCAACTTTGCCTCTACCATCCTCACACAGTATCAACAGTCATTTGGGGCCATGATTCAAATTTTGATCTAAACATCACCATCTCAAACCCCTCAATTACATGAACAATGCGGGATTTTGGTCGTTCAACAGCTCGGACTAACTCCTGATCAGTGGGATCAACAATAAGCAAAGAAAATTGAGAAGATATATCATTGCAGACATTTTATAATCTCCACATTGAAGAAGGGATGAAGTATTACTTTCTGCTGCTCCACTGGCACTTTTCCTTTCATCAAGAGTAGTGTTTCTCCCCATCCATACAAACACTTCCGCTCCACAATCTAGAGTATAACACTTATTGGTGTCTAGAAATTCCCTTGTTAACGAATCAGCTTCAACAGGTTCTGCCTGCCCCTTCTCCACACTTTCATTGAAAACATATTTTTATGTCAGAGCTACATCGTTATTGTACATATGATAGTTCATCCACCATGTCTTTAAAGATCTATCTTAATGGAGAAAATCAAATAATAGGTATTGATTGCCATGTAATTTTCATTCATTAGCTCCGAATAGGTATTGATTGCCATGTTCTGCTCCCTTTCAAGACTTGAAAGGCAACAAATATGTTAATTAGAATAAAGTAGCTCTGCTAAAACTATAGATATTATTATGGGGTTCAATAATCAGTAATTCATTGAATCTTAGTTTTAGCGCATGAGACCAAAGCAAAGGTTTCAGTATCTAATTATACAGTTTTGGAAATTTTTTGGGGGAAGGAAATGTGATTCACGCTAGCTGTTATGTTATCTTTCAAAGAAAATCCTCAAACACTTCAGAGATGACGAAAAGCAAAAAGCAACTATTCAGGGATATATGTATTTGCACTAAATGATAACAATTTGTAGAGTAGAGAAGAATTATGGCATTTAAAGACATGTCATCGGGGAAAGAAATTTGAGACGAAACAAGAAATTACCAAAACAACTTAGTAGAAAGAGAAACATCAGTCTTATCCTCATCACAAGCTATTTTCCTTGGAAGTGGAGCACAGCCACCAAAAAAACCCCAGAACTCTCCAGCTTCAGCATCAACCATCAATTTTTCATCCTCTATGTGAAAAGGACAATAGACAAGCAATAGGCGTTAAAATATCAAATATAGAGCCTCAAGTCTAATTCCCCACAACCGACAGCACCTACCTCACATTTTCCATCATGATAAGTATCTTTGATGTACTGGACCACTTCTAAAGCTTTAGCTCTCTCTTGAATGGATGAGTTGGAACCATTAAATTGAAAAAATTATGACTTTGTATCAAGAATAAAATATCATCATGGTTGAGTGAGGATCGGGCAAACGGAACCTGCCAAAGTTCGAAGCTTAATATAGAGACATAATAATTGATAATATTAATAATTATTCCTCATAAATACAAAATCTAATTTCACAGACTTGCCTCGTTCACATGGATAACATGTTTTCCTGCGCAGACAAACAAGCATGTCTGGTGCACCTCAGCCTCAGGATGTTTGAAGCCAGACGCAACTCCACCTTTTTGTGGTATAATACATGGTTTAAAATATGATGAGAACTTTTCTGTTTCATGGCCCTGTACTTCACGATACTGTACTGCTCGGCCTCCAAGAGCAGCATCTAGTTCAACTGTTTTAATGGCAGCCACACCTCCTTCATCCTACTTAAAAAGTGGGGTCCCAGGACCAAAATCATAGACACAAATCTGTTGGTGCAAAGCATCTAGAATATGAAACAGTGACTGACCTGAGAGGTACCTTTACCTAGCCAGTAATGAATATCATGACATAAGGAACCGTTTTTAGTGCAGTCGTCTGCAGAGAGAGAGAAAAGCATTGCATCGTACAATACAAATTCAAGAAAAGCTTTACTCTAATATATCACAGAAAATTGATGATCCAAAAAAGAGAGAGAGAGAATAAAATAAAAACTATATCACTCAGTAAAAAGAACAGTCTACACCAGCAATAGGAATAATAAGTGAATCCTCAAAGAGAATGGATAATTGTTAGCAAACATAGAAGACTCAAAAAAGAAGCAAAACACCTGCCAGTCTACTTTACTTTTCTCTTTTCAGAATCAAATGTTGGAGAAACGGTCTTTCACATGCCTTCTTCACATTCATACTCAGCAAGAGCTTAATCAGCCAATTCTTGTTTCTTCCCTATTCACTAAGTCAACTTACTAATTAGTACACACATTAAACAGGACATCGATGCACATGGATAAACCATCTTAGAGAACACCCACAGAACCCCCCCCCACCAACTTCTACTTGATTGATTTCTTCCTCACTGCTAATGAAGCTAGAGCTCCAAACATCCGAAATCAGATAACCAAAATTTACCCCATCATATGATCATATGAACCCGTCCCCTTTTGCAACGAATTATAGAACAAACACATACAGATGCAGATGCATGCACACACATACAACAAGAAGAACAATGAATAGGAAAAAAAACACCAACCTTCAAAATTAGATAGGAGTCCCCCATAAAAAAAAATTCAATGAGAGGACTTCGGCGAGGAATAGGACGAAAGTTTTCAATCCACCATATTTCAAGTCCACTATATTTGTCAAGGACATGGTCCTTGATTAATAGATCAATTGAAAACTATATCTATCTAAGAATAACACAGGTGTTGTCATAGTTCACAACACTTGAATTACTATGCAACTAAAATATACGCCACATTTAAAGGAAATAAGAACTTCAGAAAGTGCAGGTCATGAAAAAGAATTTCACAAGTGAACATGATAACTCGAATATGCTTCATATTCTGTCAAACAAAGGATACGCCTTTTGTCCATCTCCCTGAAACGCTGAGACTGAGTCTAAATCTCTCAAGGAAACAGCCATACTGTTTCCGCTATTTAATTATTTGGATGGCCAAAACTTCAGAGGCTGAATATAGAGAAAGGATTACCCTGAAATGAATTGCATCATTTATATTAGATGATGGAATGGAAAAGAAAAGATATAAACTACATGAAAAGGCAAAAGTAATGAAATAATTTCAGGCAACAATTCTCTATACTCAATAGAATGGGCAGGAGTTGGGACTCAGAAACTTCTTGGTATGAGGTAAACAAAATAATATCACAATTAAAAAAAGAACAACATCAAAAACAATTCAGAGTCTATGCCTATTAGTACAATTTAAAGCAGGACCATGCAAGTCAGGTAAAGGATCATAATATATCTGTACATGCTTATGT
The DNA here is from genome assembly GCA_027405865.1 of Salix purpurea. NCBI lineage: Eukaryota > Viridiplantae > Streptophyta > Magnoliopsida > Malpighiales > Salicaceae > Salix > Salix purpurea. The sequence continues at coordinate 8,424,747 of JAOWLH010000001.1, forward strand.
GACTTAATTTTACCTAGTATGAGAGATCTGAATCATTTTCAAATTGATTAGTTGCTCAACATGTATCCTTAAATGCCAAAAAAATGAATGCTTAAACATATCTAGTCTTCAATAATTAAACTTGTCTCCGGAAAAGGAAGACGATGACAGGAAACTGTTTAATAACACTTTGCAGGAACATCTTAAACAGTGGAAAAAATGCCTTCAAGGATGTGTGTCAATGGAAAAAGCTCATAAAGTCTAAAATTTCCCAAGGTAAGTCATATAAAATAATTCTGGAACTGAGAAATGCCGCCCATTTACACTTTAATGCTTCATAGCCAAATTCAAAGTTTACCATAAGAACATTCTGCAGATGTATGCATTTGTTTAATCTGTCTATGATTCAGAGCAGAAGTTTGCAATTCTACTTTGAGAAATTAAAGCTATCCGCAAATGTGTACAGAAATAAAATGCAATTTTAGTAATATAAGTTAATTAATACCTGATGTCTAAATCAGAGAAATAAGTGTAATAGGCAAATGTGAATGTGAATGGTTTTCCATCAGCATTGGCATTCCTAATGCGAGATGTCAGCATCAGATCTCCCCCAATTCCCAGAGCTACCCTCAAACAGAACTCGTAACTAAGAGCAAAGAGAAAGATGTTCTAATAAATAACTTTGTCTATCCCATAGGGAATGAGGAATAGGGAAAGGATAATAAAGATTCTAGAACCTATGTTGCCAAATAAAGAACCAAGGGATAAGAGATTAAATGACTTCACCTGTGAGGCCACTTCGGCATATCCTCTTCAGATGGCTTAAGGATCAAATCAATAAAGGACTTCGAATTTGTGGGAAATGGAGGTGGGTCAGTGTCATTGCTCCAAAACCTATTCCTGGCAAATCCATGATGCTCAAGGGAACCATGGCTTCCAAACTGCAAATTCAAAAAAGGTTTCTCAGCAAAGATGAAGCCAACTGAAAAATAAAAAATAAAAGTTTCACAGCATATACTTGAGGAAAGCATATTGGAATGCCTCCACGAATTGCCTTTAGAGGTTTGTATATTGCCTGCACAAGACATCAATTATAGTCAGTTTGATTTTTTCATATAGCATTAAGGACGGGAGGACCGAGATCAAAGTAAGACAGGAAATATTTCACAGGTCAGTTAACCTTTCTCATATCATCTTAAGCCCAGTAGTGACTAAGAACATGACAGTAACAGCATAAGAAATACAAAAATCCACAGCAACAAAATATGGCAAGATATCCAATGTCTGAAATGTAGACTTAACTCACTCCAAACATTACAATTCACTACAGTACCAAGGAGAACCAAAGCCAGTAACTGATTCTAATGATTTCTTAGCAATCAGAGGTTTATTTTCTAGCAAAACAATAAAGCTGGGAATGTGAAAGGGGTGATTAGATACCCTACCATTTTGTGAAACAGTTTAAATTTCACTATTCTACGCTTTCTTCGAGCATATTTTTGTAATTCATAAATTGAGTAGAGGAGACCCCCATAGTGCAAGAGTGTCCACCACTATTCTAGTTTAAAGGATGGAAACAATATACTTTTTTTTTTTATTTCTGACCCACAATTTATGTCTAATTAATGGTTTAGAAACACATATTACAGAAAAGAAATATTAAAAACATTTGTTTTAGGATTAATAATGGGAAACAATTTCATGAATCCCAAAATGAAACATGCAAAACAATGAAGAGAGAGAGAAAGTAATTACAATATCGCATGCACCGTACTGCTAGCAAAAAGCAACCTCTCCCCGTGGTCATTCTTCTAGTACGTCTTGTATGACCAGGTTCATCACAGTAATAACAAACTGGTTTGTTATGACCAGTATTTCTACCTAAGCCTCCACCACTCCAGCTACCTTGAAAACCAGTATTCTTACGACTGCCTCGACTATCACGACTAGCTTCATTTGAAGTTCCACAACTCACAAGGACACTAGTGATAATAGGGGCAGATTGAGATCCCTCTGAACACAAGATTCTTGTAAAGGTGTCACGAAGAGTGGTTATCTCCAGACTAGAAAGAATCTGCGTTCGAGCAGCATCAAATTCTGGTGGCAGACCTGCAAGGAAACTCATAACAGCCATCTGCTCACGTTGAGATTGCAGAGTTTTCACATCAGTACTAAAAGGAAGAAGAGAATTAAGCTCCTCGTATACCCGTTTAAAAAATAAGAAAGCCAAATAATCCAAGAGATCTTTATCAAATTCACAGTGATTAACTAGACCAATCACTTCAGTATCAATAGAATTTCGAATCTACAGGAAAATTCTGGCATCATCTCTCAACCATGCCTTCTGCAGCATCAGATGGTGGATCATCAGCAAGGTGATCTTTATCAATACTACGAAGATACACTCACACTGTTTTGCTCCAATTCAAATAATTGGTATTATTCAGTTTGTGCTCTGTGATTTTTGTTGTCATAGGAACAACATCAGAATTCACAGTTTGCACTTTTGTGTTCCTACCCTTTGCCATTACTACACTCAAAGCATTCAACCAACAGTAGAGAAAAAAAAAATTGTGACTCAATTGGGCCACGCTAAAAGAAAAGAGAATCATATAGCTCTAATACCATGTAGAATTGAGTATGAAAATTATATTTCTCTCTACTTGATGCATTAGTACAGTATGTATATATACAGGTCTAGGATTAATCTAAATCCCTAGAATCAAGCTATAATTGAATGCATATAAATCAGCCCTGTAACTGACAGCCCTATAGTTGACTTACTCTATTTAGAACAATAATCAATCATATAATTGATTTACTATATTTACAACACAAATGTTGGAGAAACGGTCTTTCACATGCCTTCTTCACATTCATACTCAGCAAGAACTTAATCAGCCAATTCTTGTTTTTCCCCATTTCTCTATCTATCAAAAGCTATATATTTCTGCTCAATCAATTACTTCTTAATTCATCCATTTGTTCACTACTTCTTTTCCCTTTCTTCCCTATTCACTAAGTCAACTTACTAATTAGTACACACATTAAACAGGACTAAACCATCTTAGAGAACACCTAGAGAACCCCCCCCCCTCCAACTTCTACTAGATAGATTTCTTCCTCACTGCTAATGAAGCTAGAGCTCCAAAAATCCAAAATCAGATAACCAAAATTTACCCAATCATATGATCCCGTCCCCTTTTGCAACCAGTTATAGAACAAACACATACATATGCAGATGCATGCACACACATACAAGAAGCACAATGAATAGGAAACAAACACCAACCTTCAAAATTACATAGGACTCCCCCATAAAAAAATTTCCATGAGAATACTTCGGCGCAGGAATAGGACGAAAGTTTTCAATCCGCCATATTTCAAGTCTTGTCAAGGACATGGTGTTGTCATAGTTCACACCCCTTGAGTTACTATGCAACTAAAATATATGCCACATTTAAAGGAAATAAGAACTTCAGAAAGTGCACCTCATGAAAAACAATTTCATAAGTGAACGAGATAACTCGAATATGCTTCATATTCTGTCAAACAAAGGATACGCCTTTTGTCCATCTCCCTGAAACACTGAGGCTGAGTCTAAATCTCTCAAGGAAACAGCCATACTGTTTCCGCTCTTTAATTATTTGGATGGCCAACAACTCTCTATACTCTATAGAATGGGCAGGAGTTGGGACTTAGAAACTTCTTGGTATGAGGTAAACAAAATAATTTCACAATTAAAATAAAACAACTCCATGCCTATTAGTACAATTTAAAGCAGGACCATGCAAATCAGGTAAAGGATCATAATACATTTGTACATGCTTGTGTGACTTGACTTTACCTAGTATGAGAGATCTGAATCCTTTCCAGATTGATTCTGCTCAACATGAATCCTTAAATGCCAAAAAATGCATGCTTAAACATATTTAATCTTCAACAATAAAACTTGTCTCTGGAAAAGGAGGACAATAACAGGAAACTGTTTAATAACACTTTGCGGCAACCTCTTAAACAGTGGAAACACATGCCTTCAAGGATGCGTGTCAATGGAAAAAGGAAGTCTAAAATTTCCCAAGGTAAGTCATATAAAATAATTCTGGAATTGAGAAATGCCCCAGTTCTACTTTGAGAAATTAAAGCTATCCGCAAATGTGTATAGAAAAAAAATGCAATTTTAGTAATATAAGTTAATTAATACCTGATGTCTAAAACAGAGAAATAAGTGTAATAGGCAAATGTGAATGTGAATGGTTTTCCATCAGCATTGGCATTCCTAATGCGAGATGTCAGCATCGGATCTCCCCCAGTTCCCAAAGCTACCCTCAAATAGAACTCGTAACTAAGAGCAAAGAGAAAGATGTTCTAATAAATAACTTTGTCTATCCCATAGGGAATGAGGAATAGGGAAAGGATAATAAAGATTCTAGAACCTATGTTGCCAAATAAAGAACCAAGGGATAAGAGATTAAATGACTTCACCTGTGAGGCCACTTCGGCATATCCTCTTCAGATGGCTTATGGATCAAATCAATAAAGGACTTCGAATTTGTGGGAAATGGAGGTGGGTCAGTGTTAATGCTCCAAAACCTATTCCTGGCAAATCCATGTTGCTCAAGGGAACCATGACTTCCAAACTGCAAATTCAAAGAAAAGTTTCTCAGAAAAGATGAAGCCAACTGAAAAATAAAAAAGAAAAGTTTCAAAGCATATACTTGAGGAAAGCATATTGGAATGCCTCCACGAATTGCCTTTGGAGGTTTGTATATTGCCTGCACAAGACATTAATTATAGTCAGTTTGATTTTTCCATATAGTATTTAGAAGGGGAGGACCGAGATCAAAGTAACACGAAATATTTCACAAGTCAGTTAACCTTTCTCATATCATCTTAAGCCCAGTGGTGACTAAGAACATGACAATATTGTGATAACAGCATAAGAAATACAAAAATCCACAGCAGCAAAATATGGCAAGATATCCAATGTCTGAAATGTAGCCTTAACTCACTCCGAACAATACAGTTCACTACAGTACCAAGGAGAACCAAAGCCATTAACTGATTCTAATGATTTCTTAGCAATCAGAGGTTTATTTTCTAGCAAAACAGTTTAAATTTCCCTATTCTACGCTTTCTTCAAGCATATTTTTGTAAGTGATAAATTGAGTAGAGGAGAGACTCAAAGTGCAAGAGTGTCCAGCACTATTCTAGTTTAAGGGATGGAAACAATATACTTTATTTATTTATTTCTGAACCACAATGTACGTCTAATTAATGGTTTAGAACAAATATTACAAGAAAGAAATATTAAAACATTTATTTTAGGATTAATAATGGGAAACAATTTCATGAATCCCGAAATGAAACATGCAAAACAATGAAGGGAGAGAGAAAGTAATTATAATATCGCATGCACCGTACTGCTAACAGAAAGCAACTCCTACCCGTGGTCATTCTTCCAGGATGTCACGTGAGCCCCATACAAATACACCTGGAGAAACAAGAAATATATCATCATTGATATCAGTAAACAGAAAACAAAACTTGAATGCTAGTTTTTCTTGACCGAAACTGAACGATAAAACAATGATTATGCATGGTTCAACATCAATAAAATTTTCTCCATGATCAAAATATTGTTTTGGATGGAAAGCACCCATCCAATCTATGGTTTTCTTGAGTCCAACAACATATGCCAAAGATGTCCTAAGCACCACAGATCCTAGTTTCATCAAAATTCAAATGGAAGCTATCACTTATATCCCCAGACACACTCAGCACATATACTTCATGATTTGTAAGGAAAAAAATCCAAGTAGGAAATCTTTCAGTCGCTTCACTTGATAAATCATCAAAAAACAAGTAAACAAAGTAAATATTAAATAAAGAAACACTTGCATTGGAAATCCAAGGAGGAAAGCTAACATGCAAACGCAGTTTAAAAAGGTAAGGAAAAACTAGCAACCTAAACTTAATTTTAATTTAAGAATTATCCTAAAACCTAATGCATTTCTTATTATTATCCAAAAGATCAACAAAAGATTAGGAGAATCCAATCTTGAATTAAATCTTTCAGCATAAGAAATATATATATATATATATATTTGCAATTTCAGATCAGATCAAAAACAGAAAATAAACGAAAGAAATCATCATAGGTGAGATTTGATGCCTTTACACTTCTCCACCGCTACTCTCTCGCTACCTATTTGCAATTTCAGATCAGATCAAAAACAGAAAATAAACAAAAGAAATCATCATAGGTGAGATTTGATGCCTTTACACTTCTCCACCGCTACTCTCTCGCTACCACTCGCCGCCATTTTCAACCTCCCTCTCCTTCTATCTCTCTCTTCTTTTCTTTATTTTTCTTCCTCTTCTTCTTTTTTCTTCGTTCTTTATATATATATATATATATATATATATATATATATATATATATATATATATATATATATATTTGCAATTTCAGATCAGATCAAAAACAGAAAAAAAACGAAAGAAATCATCATAGGTGAGATTTGATGCCTTTACACTTCTCCACCGCTACTCTCTCGCTACCACTCGCCGCCATTTTCAACCTCCCTCTCCTTCTATCTCTCTCTTCTTTTCTTTATTTTTCTTCCTCTCCTTCTTTTTTCTTCGTTCTTTCTTGAATTTGTTTTTATATATATACACCAAAAACTCTCTGTATCTCTGTGTATTTTCCCTTCTGTTTTTTCGTGAGATTTCTGTCACTTCTTATTTAATTTTTATTTTTATTAAGGAAAGTGAAGTATCACTCGAGTTTCAATATACTTCTGTATTAGTCCATAGTGCTTTGACTCTTTTGTGTCATTCACTTATTAAAATTACAGCTGTTTATTTATATATTTCTATATAATAAAAATCATCTGAATCCCGTTGATTGACTAGATTATATAGGTATCAACTTCAATTTGACTTAATTTAAAACTTGATAAAAAAAAAAAATTCAACACAAGAAGTCTATAATTTAGCATATATAGATTAGTTATGAATGGCGATGGTATTTTTTTATCTTCAAACTTATTTTTTATACCTTGATCATATTACTTTTTTATTTTATTAAAAAAATTACTATTAGAAAACATGTTATTAATGCATGTAGTTTTTTTTTTTTAATATTAAAAAAAAACTTATTTCAACTCACAATGGAGCCTCTTCTATTACCTAGTTTTTATATTCAATGTGTCATTCGGTCATTTAAATACTTTGTAAAACATAACATAGAAAGGATATAAAAAGAACCAATAAAAAAGTATTAATATAGATTCTTGGGTATAAGCAAATCTTCTTTAATTTTCTATTAAGTTCACAATTAACAAGAATTTAAGGATTGAGTTTTAAGTTGTAAGTTTATAAACATAGATTATTAGATTATAATCTCTTTCAAATAGTAGGGAGAAAAATAATTTACTCAAGCTTAAATATTTTTTACTATTTGCTTTTTTAGCATACTGATGAAGGTTCGATGAGTTGCTAGTTGGGTCAAATTGTGCAATAACCCTGCTGATGCGAACCCGCTCAGAAACACCAACAAGGACTCATTACATTTTCTTGATTCAGGCAAAAAAATATATCCTCGCAACTCTCGTGTTTCACACCAAAAAAAATCAAGGCTTTTCACTTTAATAAGCTCACTACGCTTTTTACCTCACAACTCTCGTGTATCACACAAAAAATCAAGGCTTTTCACTCTAATAAGCTCACAACGCCTTTTACCTCACAACATGCTTTCTTTTGGGTTTTTTCAGAACTAAAATCAACAAATCAAAGTCAGTAGCCTTCGCAGCGCACTCTAATTATGATTTTCAGACTCAAGAAGCAATAAAAATACCGAAAACAAAGCAAACAAAACTACGATTACGATTTCGCGAGTAGCAACGCCAATTCGTACGAATTGTGGACGATACGAAGACACAAAATAAAACAGAAGCAAATACTAGCGAAAACAATCATTTGACTCCTAGACAACCCAAAAATAGAATAAAAACAGAGAATTGGACAAAACTAAATAGTAAGGATCACGTTTTGAGACTTGAGCGGAATCTAACCTCTTACGCAATTTTGAAGGTCTAGTTTCGCTTCTTTTTTTACTAAGCAGATTGCGGCCGTTTCTGCCACTGAAATCAATTTTCTGTCGGTCTGACCCTTCATCAAAGTTGTAGTCCTGGATGTAAAGATGCACTTGGATTTTTGAATTGCCTCATTTCGCTACAAGAACCACGTGATATCCCCGTTTGAAGGTCTAGTTTTGCTTGTTTTGTTACGCAGTAGATTGCGGCCGATTTTGCCCATCATATCAATTTTCTCTCGTGTTGGACCCTTCATCAAAGTTGTAGTCCTGTATGTAAAGATGACCCTGGATGTTTGAATCACCTCATTTCGCTACAAGAAGCACGTGATATCCCCGTTTGAAGGTCTAGTTTCGCTTATTTTTTTACTAAGCAGATTGCGGCCGATTCTTCCCCTCAAATCAATTTTCTGTCGGTCTAACCCTTCATCAAAGTTGTAGTCCTGTATGTAAAGATGACCCTGGATGTTTGAATCCCCTCATTTCACTACAAGAAGCACGTGATATCCCCGTTTGAAGGTCTAGTTTCGCTTATTTTTTTACTAAGCAAATTGCGGCCGATTAAAGACCGTTCTGTGTTGTGTCTTGAACAAATCAAATCACTTTTTCTCCCACAATGAGTTTCTTCTTAAAATCAATTACCCTGCTTCTGTTTGTGCTCTATTGCGCTAGCTTCACTTCCACAGGTTTGCAAGATTTTCCCCTTTTCTTATTATGTTCATGCTTTATTCTTTCCAATGATGAAGTCTTTAGCTATTACATTTGTTGTTTTTATGATCTGAAGTCTTAATTTATACCATGGATTCAAATTATGTTTTCAATTTCTTCTTTCCAGTATGATTTATTCATTTATTGAAATACAACTAAAAAGAGAATATTTGACTCTTTTGTGATCCCTTAAAGGGCGCAACATAGGATATTATCTTCCTTCCGCCTTTTATTTTCTTCTTTTTTGATGGTTTCAAGTTTTTGATGGATTGAAGATAAGATATAATCACAAAGCCATTTTAATTGTTGGCTACTACATGTTTTAAGCTCTCCCTATCAGTTGATGACATCCCTAATTCCTTCCTACAACAACTTTTGATGCCATTGTCTCAGTTGTACAATGCACCTAATTTTCCATCATTTTCAAGCTCCTGCTCTCCAATGAAAACACAATTTGATTTAATCTAAAAATGAAAAACAAAAATTCAAGCTCTCAATCATCCTGCAGCCATAAAAGAAAAACAAAGAACTAATTCAACCCAAAAAAGAAAGGAAAAAAGTAAATACAAACTAGAAATTCAAATAGAGGGGAGGAAAAGGAAAGGGAAACGGGGAAAATCTATGATTTTTTTTAATCAACCGAGAAAACAAGCTTCCTGGGGGCAGAAGCTGCTAAAAATGCACCGATCCCTGTCCCTTTTAAATTCTTGAGAAACCAAGTTCGTCCTCTGCAGACAGAAACAAAAAGTTTGTTATTTAGAATATTAATGGGAGTAATTAACGATGCCATATAACTTTTGCACAAGAAGATTTTTCATAGATTCACAAGCAAGCCTTTTCCACCTGCAATCTCAACAGCAGGGAGCTGAAGGAAAAGCTGAGGTACGAGGGACACTCAGAACAGTTGAAGCGCCATTTTTAAGCTTATTCTGCTTCCAATTGGGCAACTTATAGAAGACATCTTTTGCCATACCAAATTTCTCCCTAAACTCAACTACTGACAGGTAAGTCTACATGCAATTCAACAGAACTATCTCAGAAAAAAGACAATAAAGAAAGCTTAAGAAATTTAGACAAGGAATGGATTGACTAGAAAGAAAATATACCTTCAGGTTTCCTGCAGATGAGCGCAAATTTTTGCAGTAGCAAAACCATGGGAGAAAAGGGAAAGAATTAGACTTTTACAATACATGAAAAGCAGCTTAACAAATCTCAAAACCACACCGGTCATTTTCCCAACCTTTTGAGAATATGCATGAGAACAGGTGTGGATCGCTTTCACCTTCCCTTGCAAGTTTTTGACTGGGATATTCAGATTTTCCTCCTAAAATTGTTCAGCTTCTGAACCTTCCTTCTGTGGTTTCGACTGCGTATTTGGCTGCAGAAAAAAGAGATGACTATTAAAACAGGCCATAATATTACACCAAAATAATATGAGAAATAAAAATGAGCTTTATGCATAAAACATACAATTTTAAAAAATGTACTACAGGAATCTAAATTTATATAAATAATTCTCAGTGAGTTGATGAGCATATTTGCCCATAAAAATGATGCATCTCCAAGTAATTGTAACATCCATTCCAGATAATTAGTTAAGCAAATAAAAAGAAATATTATATGCTGTATTAATTTACTTAAAGAACTTATTTGGAAGAAATATCAAACCTCTATCAAATCCAGCTGCCTTTCCATAAGTTCCTGGTCCTCTGAGGTGGTAAGGTTTCCAGTCCATGCAAGAACAGAGGAGTCATTATGTAATATGTAACAGGATGAGGAATTAAGTGATGGTGCGACCTGATTGGATTCAATGAACGGATGAAGAAAAGTAAATATCTTATATGCACAACAATACAGAACCTGAAATCTAAATACTAGACCAGGAATTAAATCCATAACTAACATGTAGCTCATGACCAAACTCCAAATTGTACCCGAGATGCTTGATAATGTCAAGAAGTAAAAAAAATAAGAATAAATAAGACCAACAAGCTTTCGGGGAAATATATTTGGTAATTGTAGGACCTGTTAAAACTGTTATACAGTAGTTAAATAAACTGCTCACTTAGAAATGTACAACACAGATTCTAATATAACCTGGTCTCATTAAAATTTGACTAAATTTGGACAATAACTTTAGACTAATTTTCACCAGTCAATTTAATTTTAAATCTTTTTCCTTATTTTTGTTCTTCATTTCCCTTTTCCTAATGAGAAGGCTTGTGCAACTCAGCCTGCCCATGCAATTCAATTCAGGAAATGTACCTCCACAACTCAAAAGAAAAGAACAGAAGATTATGGATATCTGTGTCCCGTAACCATAAATTGGCTAGGGATGAAAAAAGGCAATCAAGAGTCAGGAAAAAATAGAAGTAAAGATTAAAAATATCAAGACATTTAATAGTACACTGGACAACAAGCTGTAGCAACAATGATAAAGGCATGACATACTGGTTCAACTTGTAGAGCTTGCATATTACCCTGAATAATGCAATGCCTTCTTCCTTGTATGTGTCCTCTGGGAGTTCATTCTATTCAATGTAATTCTTGAATCCAGAGCTATGACCTCCCTGATTAAGTTTACAATTAGCTGATTTGGTTGAAAGTTGGAAAAAAAGTTAAAAACTAATGTCACTATACATTCTTTATTGAGGTTTCATCGGCTTTATCAATGAAGCTCTGGAAGATTGAAAAGAACTGAAATGATTCATTTCCTTCATAGATTCGAGCCTAAGAATTAATACCAAAACAGAATCAGAAAGGTACCAGAATTGTACAGAAATCCCCCTGTTACAACAACACCAATAATTACAGGAAATAGAATGCCACCTGGGCAGGTAGAAACTTTAATGATTCAGCCATCTTGCCCTCCAGTGAAATAGCAGTAGTTCTTTCCTCCTATTTTTCAATGTGAGATAGATTATACAAGGGTAAACTAATAGGTACAATATATCAGTGCATAGAAGAGGTAGCATTACAAAACATCTAGACAGGGCAAAGAAGGCAAGACAAGGCCTCTAATTCATGTATACCGAAGTATATAAAAATCTGGGTTTTGCACTTAAATAATGAGTTCCAGCCTGCAAGAGCAGCCATCCTGCTTTCAGCAGAATACTACAAGCAGGAAAAAAGTGTGCATAAGTAATCATCCATTATTCAAATTTAAGAGTTAATTTCCCACTATATGACAATGCACCGTTTTCCATTCAATAGAAACAACTTTCGAGACGAAAAATTAGAACCAGAATTGATACAGTTATTTCCACATCTGATTTAGCTTAGCAGATGCATGGCCAATGATTTTGGCAAATATATGATGATAAACATATTTCAACAGTGTCCATACCACTCAAAATTAGAGTCATTGAGAAAAACATAAAGTTCACAAGAAGCTGAGGAAAAAGAAAAGAAAAGAAAACAAAATTTCTTAGTGGAAGTTAAGAAGACAGGAAAGCAAAGCCATGAAGCCTTGTGGAAGGATGCACATATGGCTGTTACCAATTACAAGATGTTCGTCTCTATAATGACAATACCACTATTAATTAAGCACATTAATGCAGTGAGATTTGTATTAAAAGTCCAGGCAGAGCATTGTTTAACTGTCTGGCTTGAACAAAATCATTGGTGAACAAAGTGAACAAGCTGTATTTGTGCTAAGAAATTTCATATAAACAAGCAATACTTTATGCTCAAACACTTTCACTCCCCTAGAAGCATGAGATCTCAAAGCTTAATGTGTGAAATGGTGGACGCTAGAATGTCCCCCTCCTATTTTGTGACATGTTCCTAGGGTATTAATGACAGCACCACATACTCAAAATGAAATGGGGGGGCAAGTTAGAATAGGATGCTTGAAATTTACCTCCACACTCTTCTTCCCAAACCATGTTCCTATAAGATATTCCTCCCTGTCTTCTCCTGGATATGAATACTGAAAAATGTAGCAACCTTTGACTGATCTGAAGCAGGAATGAGAACCTTCTCCTGAGCATTCACACTCCAAACCTGTGCAATCACAATGGAGTTAGAATTATAACTTAATCAAAAAGCATTTTCTGTGGATTACGAAGCCTGGTTAGTTGAGAGGAGAGAATATATTTGATTTTGGAGAGAAACTGCATTCAAACATACATATCTAAAATGCTTAAAAAGCATTTCAGAAATACTTGGAACCTTTGTTTTCCTAGTGAAACAATATGCAAAAGACTTGATCTCTAATCCTTCTGAAATTCAAACAAAATGCTTCTCTTAAATTTATATTTTTCATGCATTTCTTGTTTGAGATGTTGCATATATCTGAAAATATATCCTCTAGTTTTGCTACTTCTTTTACAGATTCCAAGATTAATTTTGGAGAACTACTCTTTCATGTATCCCATATATCTTTTACCGTACTGCTTCTGAAGGCATGCAGGTGAGGGATCCCAGAGAAGCAGCAAGAGAGCTCCAACACATGTTCAGTTAAGGATGAGAGTTTCTTTCTTTTATATAACAAAATTATAAGCAATGGGTCTCATCCCAGTCCTAGAATACAAAGTCCACACCTAATAGATTGACAAACTAGGACAGTACATACAGCACCTACAAATTTCCAGTAACATCAATGTAGTAACATCAATGTACGGTTGAGTTCTTTTGCAAGAGCAGTTTTTAACAGACCCTTGACATTAACCCCCTGGCATCTTAAAAGTGCTGCAGATTCATTGAAAAGAAGATCTATGAGCATTGGAAAATGGTGACAAGAAGGAAGGGTACTTAAAACTAATGATTATCATCATTGCTTCAGGAATGAAAACAAGACACAAGAAAAAATCTATGAGATGATTCAACTGCTGACCTGCAACTTTGCCTCTACCATCCTCACACAGTATCAACAGTCATTTGGGGCCATGATTCAAATTTTGATCTAAACATCACCATCTCAAACCCCTCAATTACATGAACAATGCGGGATTTTGGTCGTTCAACAGCTCGGACTAACTCCTGATCAGTGGGATCAACAATAAGCAAAGAAAATTGAGAAGATATATCATTGCAGACATTTTATAATCTCCACATTGAAGAAGGGATGAAGTATTACTTTCTGCTGCTCCACTGGCACTTTTCCTTTCATCAAGAGTAGTGTTTCTCCCCATCCATACAAACACTTCCGCTCCACAATCTAGAGTATAACACTTATTGGTGTCTAGAAATTCCCTTGTTAACGAATCAGCTTCAACAGGTTCTGCCTGCCCCTTCTCCACACTTTCATTGAAAACATATTTTTATGTCAGAGCTACATCGTTATTGTACATATGATAGTTCATCCACCATGTCTTTAAAGATCTATCTTAATGGAGAAAATCAAATAATAGGTATTGATTGCCATGTAATTTTCATTCATTAGCTCCGAATAGGTATTGATTGCCATGTTCTGCTCCCTTTCAAGACTTGAAAGGCAACAAATATGTTAATTAGAATAAAGTAGCTCTGCTAAAACTATAGATATTATTATGGGGTTCAATAATCAGTAATTCATTGAATCTTAGTTTTAGCGCATGAGACCAAAGCAAAGGTTTCAGTATCTAATTATACAGTTTTGGAAATTTTTTGGGGGAAGGAAATGTGATTCACGCTAGCTGTTATGTTATCTTTCAAAGAAAATCCTCAAACACTTCAGAGATGACGAAAAGCAAAAAGCAACTATTCAGGGATATATGTATTTGCACTAAATGATAACAATTTGTAGAGTAGAGAAGAATTATGGCATTTAAAGACATGTCATCGGGGAAAGAAATTTGAGACGAAACAAGAAATTACCAAAACAACTTAGTAGAAAGAGAAACATCAGTCTTATCCTCATCACAAGCTATTTTCCTTGGAAGTGGAGCACAGCCACCAAAAAAACCCCAGAACTCTCCAGCTTCAGCATCAACCATCAATTTTTCATCCTCTATGTGAAAAGGACAATAGACAAGCAATAGGCGTTAAAATATCAAATATAGAGCCTCAAGTCTAATTCCCCACAACCGACAGCACCTACCTCACATTTTCCATCATGATAAGTATCTTTGATGTACTGGACCACTTCTAAAGCTTTAGCTCTCTCTTGAATGGATGAGTTGGAACCATTAAATTGAAAAAATTATGACTTTGTATCAAGAATAAAATATCATCATGGTTGAGTGAGGATCGGGCAAACGGAACCTGCCAAAGTTCGAAGCTTAATATAGAGACATAATAATTGATAATATTAATAATTATTCCTCATAAATACAAAATCTAATTTCACAGACTTGCCTCGTTCACATGGATAACATGTTTTCCTGCGCAGACAAACAAGCATGTCTGGTGCACCTCAGCCTCAGGATGTTTGAAGCCAGACGCAACTCCACCTTTTTGTGGTATAATACATGGTTTAAAATATGATGAGAACTTTTCTGTTTCATGGCCCTGTACTTCACGATACTGTACTGCTCGGCCTCCAAGAGCAGCATCTAGTTCAACTGTTTTAATGGCAGCCACACCTCCTTCATCCTACTTAAAAAGTGGGGTCCCAGGACCAAAATCATAGACACAAATCTGTTGGTGCAAAGCATCTAGAATATGAAACAGTGACTGACCTGAGAGGTACCTTTACCTAGCCAGTAATGAATATCATGACATAAGGAACCGTTTTTAGTGCAGTCGTCTGCAGAGAGAGAGAAAAGCATTGCATCGTACAATACAAATTCAAGAAAAGCTTTACTCTAATATATCACAGAAAATTGATGATCCAAAAAAGAGAGAGAGAGAATAAAATGAAAACTATATCACTCAGTAAAAAGAACAGTCTACACCAGCGATAGGAATAATAAGTGAATCCTCAAAGAGAATGGATAATTGTTAGCAAACATAGAAGACTCAAAAAAGAAGCAAAACACCTGCCAGTCTACTTTACTTTTCTCTTTTCAGAATCAAATGTTGGAGAAACGGTCTTTCACATGCCTTCTTCACATTCATACTCAGCAAGAGCTTAATCAGCCAATTCTTGTTTCTTCCCTATTCACTAAGTCAACTTACTAATTAGTACACACATTAAACAGGACATCGATGCACATGGATAAACCATCTTAGAGAACACCCACAGAACCCCCCCCCCCCCCCCCCCACCAACTTCTACTTGATTGATTTCTTCCTCACTGCTAATGAAGCTAGAGCTCCAAACATCCGAAATCAGATAACCAAAATTTACCCCATCATATGATCATATGAACCCGTCCCCTTTTGCAACGAATTATAGAACAAACACATACAGATGCAGATGCATGCACACACATACAACAAGAAGAACAATGAATAGGAAAAAAAACACCAACCTTCAAAATTAGATAGGAGTCCCCCATAAAAAAAATTCAATGAGAGGACTTCGGCGAGGAATAGGACGAAAGTTTTCAATCCACCATATTTCAAGTCCACTATATTTGTCAAGGACATGGTCCTTGATTAATAGATCAATTGAAAACTATATCTATCTAAGAATAACACAGGTGTTGTCATAGTTCACAACACTTGAATTACTATGCAACTAAAATATACGCCACATTTAAAGGAAATAAGAACTTCAGAAAGTGCAGGTCATGAAAAAGAATTTCACAAGTGAACATGATAACTCGAATATGCTTCATATTCTGTCAAACAAAGGATACGCCTTTTGTCCATCTCCCTGAAACGCTGAGACTGAGTCTAAATCTCTCAAGGAAACAGCCATACTGTTTCCGCTATTTAATTATTTGGATGGCCAAAACTTCAGAGGCTGAATATAGAGAAAGGATTACCCTGAAATGAATTGCATCATTTATATTAGATGATGGAATGGAAAAGAAAAGATATAAACTACATGAAAAGGCAAAAGTAATGAAATAATTTCAGGCAACAATTCTCTATACTCAATAGAATGGGCAGGAGTTGGGACTCAGAAACTTCTTGGTATGAGGTAAACAAAATAATATCACAATTAAAAAAAGAACAACATCAAAAACAATTCAGAGTCTATGCCTATTAGTACAATTTAAAGCAGGACCATGCAAGTCAGGTAAAGGATCATAATATATCTGTACATGCTTATGTGACTTAATTTTACCTAGTATGAGAGATCTGAATCATTTTCAAATTGATTAGTTGCTCAACATGTATCCTTAAATGCCAAAAAAATGAATGCTTAAACATATCTAGTCTTCAATAATTAAACTTGTCTCCGGAAAAGGAAGACGATGACAGGAAACTGTTTAATAACACTTTGCAGGAACATCTTAAACAGTGGAAAAAATGCCTTCAAGGATGTGTGTCAATGGAAAAAGCTCATAAAGTCTAAAATTTCCCAAGGTAAGTCATATAAAATAATTCTGGAACTGAGAAATGCCGCCCATTTACACTTTAATGCTTCATAGCCAAATTCAAAGTTTACCATAAGAACATTCTGCAGATGTATGCATTTGTTTAATCTGTTTATGATTCAGAGCAGAAGTTTGCAATTCTACTTTGAGAAATTAAAGCTATCCGCAAATGTGTATAGAAATAAAATGCAATTTTAGTAATATAAGTTAATTAATACCTGATGTCTAAATCAGAGAAATAAGTGTAATAGGCAAATGTGAATGTGAATGGTTTTCCATCAGCATTGGCATTCCTAATGCGAGATGTCAGCATCAGATCTCCCCCAATTCCCAGAGCTACCCTCAAACAGAACTCGTAACTAAGAGCAAAGAGAAAGATGTTCTAATAAATAACTTTGTCTATCCCATAGGGAATGAGGAATAGGGAAAGGATAATAAAGATTCTAGAACCTATGTTGCCAAATAAAGAACCAAGGGATAAGAGATTAAATGACTTCACCTGTGAGGCCACTTCGGCATATCCTCTTCAGATGGCTTAAGGATCAAATCAATAAAGGACTTCGAATTTGTGGGAAATGGAGGTGGGTCAGTGTCATTGCTCCAAAACCTATTCCTGGCAAATCCATGATGCTCAAGGGAACCATGGCTTCCAAACTGCAAATTCAAAAAAGGTTTCTCAGCAAAGATGAAGCCAACTGAAAAATAAAAAATAAAAGTTTCACAGCATATACTTGAGGAAAGCATATTGGAATGCCTCCACGAATTGCCTTTGGAGGTTTGTATATTGCCTGCACAAGACATCAATTATAGTCAGTTTGATTTTTTCATATAGCATTAAGGACGGGAGGACCGAGATCAAAGTAAGACGGGAAATATTTCACAGGTCAGTTAACCTTTCTCATATCATCTTAAGCCCAGTAGTGACTAAGAACATGACAGTAACAGCATAAGAAATACAAAAATCCACAGCAACAAAATATGGCAAGATATCCAATGTCTGAAATGTAGACTTAACTCACTCCAAACATTACAATTCACTACAGTACCAAGGAGAACCAAAGCCAGTAACTGATTCTAATGATTTCTTAGCAATCAGAGGTTTATTTTCTAGCAAAACAATAAAGCTGGGAATGTGAAAGGGGTGATTAGATACCCTACCATTTTGTGAAACAGTTTAAATTTCACTATTCTACGCTTTCTTCGAGCATATTTTTGTAATTCATAAATTGAGTAGAGGAGACCCCCATAGTGCAAGAGTGTCCACCACTATTCTAGTTTAAAGGATGGAAACAATATACTTTTTTTTTTATTTCTGAACCACAATTTATGTCTAATTAATGGTTTAGAAACACATATTACAGAAAAGAAATATTAAAAACATTTGTTTTAGGATTAATAATGGGAAACAATTTCATGAATCCCAAAATGAAACATGCAAAACAATGAAGAGAGAGAGAAAGTAATTACAATATCGCATGCACCGTACTGCTAGCAAAAAGCAACCTCTCCCCGTGGTCATTCTTCTAGTACGTCTTGTATGACCAGGTTCATCACAGTAATAACAAACTGGTTTGTTATGACCAGTATTTCTACCTAAGCCTCCACCACTCCAGCTACCTTGAAAACCAGTATTCTTACGACTGCCTCGACTATCACGACTAGCTTCATTTGAAGTTCCACAACTCACAAGGACACTAGTGATAATAGGGGCAGATTGAGATCCCTCTGAACACAAGATTCTTGTAAAGGTGTCACGAAGAGTGGTTATCTCCAGACTAGAAAGAATCTGCGTTCGAGCAGCATCAAATTCTGGTGGCAGACCTGCAAGGAAACTCATAACAGCCATCTGCTCACGTTGAGATTGCAGAGTTTTCACATCAGTACTAAAAGGAAGAAGAGAATTAAGCTCCTCGTATACCCGTTTAAAAAATAAGAAAGCCAAATAATCCAAGAGATCTTTATCAAATTCACAGTGATTAACTAGACCAATCACTTCAGTATCAATAGAATTTCGAATCTACAGGAAAATTCTGGCATCATCTCTCAACCATGCCTTCTGCAGCATCAGATGGTGGATCATCAGCAAGGTGATCTTTATCAATACTACGAAGATACACTCACACTGTTTTGCTCCAATTCAAATAATTGGTATTATTCAGTTTGTGCTCTGTGATTTTTGTTGTCATAGGAACAACATCAGAATTCACAGTTTGCACTTTTGTGTTCCTACCCTTTGCCATTACTACACTCAAAGCATTCAACCAACAGTAGAGAAAAAAAAATTGTGACTCAATTGGGCCACGCTAAAAGAAAAGAGAATCATATAGCTCTAATACCATGTAGAATTGAGTATGAAAATTATATTTCTCTCTACTTGATGCATTAGTACAGTATGTATATATACAGGTCTAGGATTAATCTAAATCCCTAGAATCAAGCTATAATTGAATGCATATAAATCAGCCCTGTAACTGACAGCCCTATAGTTGACTTACTCTATTTAGAACAATAATCAATCATATAATTGATTTACTATATTTACAACACAAATGTTGGAGAAACGGTCTTTCACATGCCTTCTTCACATTCATACTCAGCAAGAACTTAATCAGCCAATTCTTGTTTTTCCCCATTTCTCTATCTATCAAAAGCTATATATTTCTGCTCAATCAATTACTTCTTAATTCATCCATTTGTTCACTACTTCTTTTCCCTTTCTTCCCTATTCACTAAGTCAACTTACTAATTAGTACACACATTAAACAGGACTAAACCATCTTAGAGAACACCTAGAGAACCCCCCCCCCTCCAACTTCTACTAGATAGATTTCTTCCTCACTGCTAATGAAGCTAGAGCTCCAAAAATCCAAAATCAGATAACCAAAATTTACCCAATCATATGATCCCATCCCCTTTTGCAACCAGTTATAGAACAAACACATACATATGCAGATGCATGCACACACATACAAGAAGCACAATGAATAGGAAACAAACACCAACCTTCAAAATTACATAGGACTCCCCCATAAAAAAATTTCCATGAGAATACTTCGGCGCAGGAATAGGACGAAAGTTTTCAATCCGCCATATTTCAAGTCTTGTCAAGGACATGGTGTTGTCATAGTTCACACCCCTTGAGTTACTATGCAACTAAAATATATGCCACATTTAAAGGAAATAAGAACTTCAGAAAGTGCACCTCATGAAAAACAATTTCATAAGTGAACGAGATAACTCGAATATGCTTCATATTCTGTCAAACAAAGGATACGCCTTTTGTCCATCTCCCTGAAACACTGAGGCTGAGTCTAAATCTCTCAAGGAAACAGCCATACTGTTTCCGCTCTTTAATTATTTGGATGGCCAACAACTCTCTATACTCTATAGAATGGGCAGGAGTTGGGACTTAGAAACTTCTTGGTATGAGGTAAACAAAATAATTTCACAATTAAAATAAAACAACTCCATGCCTATTAGTACAATTTAAAGCAGGACCATGCAAATCAGGTAAAGGATCATAATACATTTGTACATGCTTGTGTGACTTGACTTTACCTAGTATGAGAGATCTGAATCCTTTCCAGATTGATTCTGCTCAACATGAATCCTTAAATGCCAAAAAATGCATGCTTAAACATATTTAATCTTCAACAATAAAACTTGTCTCTGGAAAAGGAGGACAATAACAGGAAACTGTTTAATAACACTTTGCGGCAACCTCTTAAACAGTGGAAACACATGCCTTCAAGGATGCGTGTCAATGGAAAAAGGAAGTCTAAAATTTCCCAAGGTAAGTCATATAAAATAATTCTGGAATTGAGAAATGCCCCAGTTCTACTTTGAGAAATTAAAGCTATCCGCAAATGTGTATAGAAAAAAAATGCAATTTTAGTAATATAAGTTAATTAATACCTGATGTCTAAAACAGAGAAATAAGTGTAATAGGCAAATGTGAATGTGAATGGTTTTCCATCAGCATTGGCATTCCTAATGCGAGATGTCAGCATCGGATCTCCCCCAGTTCCCAAAGCTACCCTCAAATAGAACTCGTAACTAAGAGCAAAGAGAAAGATGTTCTAATAAATAACTTTGTCTATCCCATAGGGAATGAGGAATAGGGAAAGGATAATAAAGATTCTAGAACCTATGTTGCCAAATAAAGAACCAAGGGATAAGAGATTAAATGACTTCACCTGTGAGGCCACTTCGGCATATCCTCTTCAGATGGCTTATGGATCAAATCAATAAAGGACTTCGAATTTGTGGGAAATGGAGGTGGGTCAGTGTTAATGCTCCAAAACCTATTCCTGGCAAATCCATGTTGCTCAAGGGAACCATGACTTCCAAACTGCAAATTCAAAGAAAAGTTTCTCAGAAAAGATGAAGCCAACTGAAAAATAAAAAAGAAAAGTTTCAAAGCATATACTTGAGGAAAGCATATTGGAATGCCTCCACGAATTGCCTTTGGAGGTTTGTATATTGCCTGCACAAGACATTAATTATAGTCAGTTTGATTTTTCCATATAGTATTTAGAAGGGGAGGACCGAGATCAAAGTAACACGAAATATTTCACAAGTCAGTTAACCTTTCTCATATCATCTTAAGCCCAGTGGTGACTAAGAACATGACAATATTGTGATAACAGCATAAGAAATACAAAAATCCACAGCAGCAAAATATGGCAAGATATCCAATGTCTGAAATGTAGCCTTAACTCACTCCGAACAATACAGTTCACTACAGTACCAAGGAGAACCAAAGCCATTAACTGATTCTAATGATTTCTTAGCAATCAGAGGTTTATTTTCTAGCAAAACAGTTTAAATTTCCCTATTCTACGCTTTCTTCAAGCATATTTTTGTAAGTGATAAATTGAGTAGAGGAGAGACTCAAAGTGCAAGAGTGTCCAGCACTATTCTAGTTTAAGGGATGGAAACAATATACTTTATTTATTTATTTCTGAACCACAATGTACGTCTAATTAATGGTTTAGAACAAATATTACAAGAAAGAAATATTAAAACATTTATTTTAGGATTAATAATGGGAAACAATTTCATGAATCCCGAAATGAAACATGCAAAACAATGAAGGGAGAGAGAAAGTAATTATAATATCGCATGCACCGTACTGCTAACAGAAAGCAACTCCTACCCGTGGTCATTCTTCCAGGATGTCACGTGAGCCCCATACAAATACACCTGGAGAAACAAGAAATATATCATCATTGATATCAGTAAACAGAAAACAAAACTTGAATGCTAGTTTTTCTTGACCGAAACTGAACGATAAAACAATGATTATGCATGGTTCAACATCAATAAAATTTTCTCCATGATCAAAATATTGTTTTGGATGCAAAGCACCCATCCAATCTATGGTTTTCTTGAGTCCAACAACATATGCCAAAGATGTCCTAAGCACCACAGATCCTAGTTTCATCAAAATTCAAATGCAAGCTATCACTTATATCCCCAGACACACTCAGCACATATACTTCATGATTTGTAAGGAAAAAAATCCAAGTAGGAAATCTTTCAGTCGCTTCACTTGATAAATCATCAAAAAACAAGTAAACAAAGTAAATATTAAATAAAGAAACACTTGCATTGGAAATCCAAGGAGGAAAGCTAACATGCAAACGCAGTTTAAAAAGGTAAGGAAAAACTAGCAACCTAAACTTAATTTTAATTTAAGAATTATCCTAAAACCTAATGCATTTCTTATTATTATCCAAAAGATCAACAAAAGATTAGGAGAATCCAATCTTGAATTAAATCTTTCAGCATAAGAAATATATATATATATATATATATTTGCAATTTCAGATCAGATCAAAAACAGAAAATAAACGAAAGAAATCATCATAGGTGAGATTTGATGCCTTTACACTTCTCCACCGCTACTCTCTCGCTACCTATTTGCAATTTCAGATCAGATCAAAAACAGAAAATAAACGAAAGAAATCATCATAGGTGAGATTTGATGCCTTTACACTTCTCCACCGCTACTCTCTCGCTACCACTCGCCGCCATTTTCAACCTCCCTCTCCTTCTATCTCTCTCTTCTTTTCTTTATTTTTCTTCCTCTTCTTCTTTTTTCTTCGTTCTTTATATATATATATATATATATATATATATATATATATATATATATATTTGCAATTTCAGATCAGATCAAAAACAGAAAAAAAACGAAAGAAATCATCATAGGTGAGATTTGATGCCTTTACACTTCTCCACCGCTACTCTCTCGCTACCACTCGCCGCCATTTTCAACCTCCCTCTCCTTCTATCTCTCTCTTCTTTTCTTTATTTTTCTTCCTCTCCTTCTTTTTTCTTCGTTCTTTCTTGAATTTGTTTTTATATATATACACCAAAAACTCTCTGTATCTCTGTGTATTTTCCCTTCTGTTTTTTCGTGAGATTTCTGTCACTTCTTATTTAATTTTTATTTTTATTAAGGAAAGTGAAGTATCACTCGAGTTTCAATATACTTCTGTATTAGTCCATAGTGCTTTGACTCTTTTGTGTCATTCACTTATTAAAATTACAGCTGTTTATTTATATATTTCTATATAATAAAAATCATCTGAATCCCGTTGATTGACTAGATTATATAGGTATCAACTTCAATTTGACTTAATTTAAAACTTGATAAAAAAAAAAATTCAACACAAGAAGTCTATAATTTAGCATATATAGATTAGTTATGAATGGCGATGGTATTTTTTTATCTTCAAACTTATTTTTTATACCTTGATCATATTACTTTTTTATTTTATTAAAAAAATTACTATTAGAAAACATGTTATTAATGCATGTAGTTTCTTTTTTTTTAATATTAAAAAAAAACTTATTTCAACTCACAATGGAGCCTCTTCTATTACCTAGTTTTTATATTCAATGTGTCATTCGGTCATTTAAATACTTTGTAAAACATAACATAGAAAGGATATAAAAAGAACCAATAAAAAAGTATTAATATAGATTCTTGGGTATAAGCAAATCTTCTTTAATTTTCTATTAAGTTCACAATTAACAAGAATTTAAGGATTGAGTTTTAAGTTGTAAGTTTATAAACATAGATTATTAGATTATAATCTCTTTCAAATAGTAGGGAGAAAAATAATTTACTCAAGCTTAAATATTTTTTACTATTTGCTTTTTTAGCATACTGATGAAGGTTCGATGAGTTGCTAGTTGGGTCAAATTGTGCAATAACCCTGCTGATGCGAACCCGCTCAGAAACACCAACAAGGACTCATTACATTTTCTTGATTCAGGCAAAAAAATATATCCTCGCAACTCTCGTGTTTCACACCAAAAAAAATCAAGGCTTTTCACTTTAATAAGCTCACTACGCTTTTTACCTCACAACTCTCGTGTATCACACAAAAAATCAAGGCTTTTCACTCTAATAAGCTCACAACGCCTTTTACCTCACAACATGCTTTCTTTTGGGTTTTTTCAGAACTAAAATCAACAAATCAAAGTCAGTAGCCTTCGCAGCGCACTCTAATTATGATTTTCAGACTCAAGAAGCAATAAAAATACCGAAAACAAAGCAAACAAAACTACGATTACGATTTCGCGAGTAGCAACGCCAATTCGTACGAATTGTGGACGATACGAAGACACAAAATAAAACAGAAGCAAATACTAGCGAAAACAATCATTTGACTCCTAGACAACCCAAAAATAGAATAAAAACAGAGAATTGGACAAAACTAAATAGTAAGGATCACGTTTTGAGACTTGAGCGGAATCTAACCTCTTACGCAATTTTGAAGGTCTAGTTTCGCTTCTTTTTTTACTAAGCAGATTGCGGCCGTTTCTGCCACTGAAATCAATTTTCTGTCGGTCTGACCCTTCATCAAAGTTGTAGTCCTGGATGTAAAGATGCACTTGGATTTTTGAATTGCCTCATTTCGCTACAAGAACCACGTGATATCCCCGTTTGAAGGTCTAGTTTTGCTTGTTTTGTTACGCAGTAGATTGCGGCCGATTTTGCCCATCATATCAATTTTCTCTCGTGTTGGACCCTTCATCAAAGTTGTAGTCCTGTATGTAAAGATGACCCTGGATGTTTGAATCACCTCATTTCGCTACAAGAAGCACGTGATATCCCCGTTTGAAGGTCTAGTTTCGCTTATTTTTTTACTAAGCAGATTGCGGCCGATTCTTCCCCTCAAATCAATTTTCTGTCGGTCTAACCCTTCATTAAAGTTGTAGTCCTATATGTAAAGATGACCCTGGATGTTTGAATCCCCTCATTTCACTACAAGAAGCACGTGATATCCCCGTTTGAAGGTCTAGTTTCGCTTATTTTTTTACTAAGCAGATTGCGGCCGATTAAAGACCGTTCTGTGTTGTGTCTTGAACAAATCAAATCACTTTTTCTCCCACAATGAGTTTCTTCTTAAAATCAATTACCCTGCTTCTGTTTGTGCTCTATTGCGCTAGCTTCACTTCCACAGGTTTGCAAGATTTTCCCCTTTTCTTATTATGTTCATGCTTTATTCTTTCCAATGATGAAGTCTTTAGCTATTACATTTGTTGTTTTTATGATCTGAAGTCTTAATTTATACCATGGATTCAAATTATGTTTTCAATTTCTTCTTTCCAGTATGATTTATTCATTTATTGAAATACAACTAAAAAGAGAATATTTGACTCTTTTGTGATCCCTTAAAGGGCGCAACATAGGATATTATCTTCCTTCCGCCTTTTATTTTCTTCTTTTTTGATGGTTTCAAGTTTTTGATGGATTGAAGATAAGATATAATCACAAAGCCATTTTAATTGTTGGCTACTACATGTTTTAAGCTCTCCCTATCAGTTGATGACATCCCTAATTCCTTCCTACAACAACTTTTGATGCCATTGTCTCAGTTGTACAATGCACCTAATTTTCCATCATTTTCAAGCTCCTGCTCTCCAATGAAAACACAATTTGATTTAATCTAAAAATGAAAAACAAAAATTCAAGCTCTCAATCATCCTGCAGCCATAAAAGAAAAACAAAGAACTAATTCAACCCAAAAAAGAAAGGAAAAAAGTAAATACAAACTAGAAATTCAAATAGAGGGGAGGAAAAGGAAAGGGAAACGGGGAAAATCTATGATTTTTTTTAATCAACCGAGAAAACAAGCTTCCTGGGGGCAGAAGCTGCTAAAAATGCACCGATCCCTGTCCCTTTTAAATTCTTGAGAAACCAAGTTCATCCTCTGCAGACAGAAACAAAAAGTTTGTTATTTAGAATATTAATGGGAGTAATTAACGATGCCATATAACTTTTGCACAAGAAGATTTTTCATAGATTCACAAGCAAGCCTTTTCCACCTGCAATCTCAACAGCAGGGAGCTGAAGGAAAAGCTGAGGTACGAGGGACACTCAGAACAGTTGAAGCGCCATTTTTAAGCTTATTCTGCTTCCAATTGGGCAACTTATAGAAGACATCTTTTGCCATACCAAATTTCTCCCTAAACTCAACTACTGACAGGTAAGTCTACATGCAATTCAACAGAACTATCTCAGAAAAAAGACAATAAAGAAAGCTTAAGAAATTTAGACAAGGAATGGATTGACTAGAAAGAAAATATACCTTCAGGTTTCCTGCAGATGAGCGCAAATTTTTGCAGTAGCAAAACCATGGGAGAAAAGGGAAAGAATTAGACTTTTACAATACATGAAAAGCAGCTTAACAAATCTCAAAACCACACCGGTCATTTTCCCAACCTTTTGAGAATATGCATGAGAACAGGTGTGGATCGCTTTCACCTTCCCTTGCAAGTTTTTGACTGGGATATTCAGATTTTCCTCCTAAAATTGTTCAGCTTCTGAACCTTCCTTCTGTGGTTTCGACTGCGTATTTGGCTGCAGAAAAAAGAGATGACTATTAAAACAGGCCATAATATTACACCAAAATAATATGAGAAATAAAAATGAGCTTTATGCATAAAACATACAATTTTAAAAAATGTACTACAGGAATCTAAATTTATATAAATAATTCTCAGTGAGTTGATGAGCATATTTGCCCATAAAAATGATGCATCTCCAAGTAATTGTAACATCCATTCCAGATAATTAGTTAAGCAAATAAAAAGAAATATTATATGCTGTATTAATTTACTTAAAGAACTTATTTGGAAGAAATATCAAACCTCTATCAAATCCAGCTGCCTTTCCATAAGTTCCTGGTCCTCTGAGGTGGTAAGGTTTCCAGTCCATGCAAGAACAGAGGAGTCATTATGTAATATGTAACAGGATGAGGAATTAAGTGATGGTGCGACCTGATTGGATTCAATGAACGGATGAAGAAAAGTAAATATCTTATATGCACAACAATACAGAACCTGAAATCTAAATACTAGACCAGGAATTAAATCCATAACTAACATGTAGCTCATGACCAAACTCCAAATTGTACCCGAGATGCTTGATAATGTCAAGAAGTAAAAAAAATAAGAATAAATAAGACCAACAAGCTTTCGGGGAAATATATTTGGTAATTGTAGGACCTGTTAAAACTGTTATACAGTAGTTAAATAAACTGCTCACTTAGAAATGTACAACACAGATTCTAATATAACCTGGTCTCATTAAAATTTGACTAAATTTGGACAATAACTTTAGACTAATTTTCACCAGTCAATTTAATTTTAAATCTTTTTCCTTATTTTTGTTCTTCATTTCCCTTTTCCTAATGAGAAGGCTTGTGCAACTCAGCCTGCCCATGCAATTCAATTCAGGAAATGTACCTCCACAACTCAAAAGAAAAGAACAGAAGATTATGGATATCTGTGTCCCGTAACCATAAATTGGCTAGGGATGAAAAAAGGCAATCAAGAGTCAGGAAAAAATAGAAGTAAAGATTAAAAATATCAAGACATTTAATAGTACACTGGACAACAAGCTGTAGCAACAATGATAAAGGCATGACATACTGGTTCAACTTGTAGAGCTTGCATATTACCCTGAATAATGCAATGCCTTCTTCCTTGTATGTGTCCTCTGGGAGTTCATTCTATTCAATGTAATTCTTGAATCCAGAGCTATGACCTCCCTGATTAAGTTTACAATTAGCTGATTTGGTTGAAAGTTGGAAAAAAAGTTAAAAACTAATGTCACTATAAATTCTTTATTGAGGTTTCATCGGCTTTATCAATGAAGCTCTGGAAGATTGAAAAGAACTGAAATGATTCATTTCCTTCATAGATTCGAGCCTAAGAATTAATACCAAAACAGAATCAGAAAGGTACCAGAATTGTACAGAAATCCCCCTGTTACAACAACACCAATAATTACAGGAAATAGAATGCCACCTGGGCAGGTAGAAACTTTAATGATTCAGCCATCTTGCCCTCCAGTGAAATAGCAGTAGTTCTTTCCTCCTATTTTTCAATGTGAGATAGATTATACAAGGGTAAACTAATAGGTACAATATATCAGTGCATAGAAGAGGTAGCATTACAAAACATCTAGACAGGGCAAAGAAGGCAAGACAAGGCCTCTAATTCATGTATACCGAAGTATATAAAAATCTGGGTTTTGCACTTAAATAATGAGTTCCAGCCTGCAAGAGCAGCCATCCTGCTTTCAGCAGAATACTACAAGCAGGAAAAAAGTGTGCATAAGTAATCATCCATTATTCAAATTTAAGAGTTAATTTCCCACTATATGACAATGCACCGTTTTCCATTCAATAGAAACAACTTTCGAGACGAAAAATTAGAACCAGAATTGATACAGTTATTTCCACATCTGATTTAGCTTAGCAGATGCATGGCCAATGATTTTGGCAAATATATGATGATAAACATATTTCAACAGTGTCCATACCACTCAAAATTAGAGTCATTGAGAAAAACATAAAGTTCACAAGAAGCTGAGGAAAAAGAAAAGAAAAGAAAACAAAATTTCTTAGTGGAAGTTAAGAAGACAGGAAAGCAAAGCCATGAAGCCTTGTGGAAGGATGCACATATGGCTGTTACCAATTACAAGATGTTCGTCTCTATAATGACAATACCACTATTAATTAAGCACATTAATGCAGTGAGATTTGTATTAAAAGTCCAGGCAGAGCATTGTTTAACTGTCTGGCTTGAACAAAATCATTGGTGAACAAAGTGAACAAGCTGTATTTGTGCTAAGAAATTTCATATAAACAAGCAATACTTTATGCTCAAACACTTTCACTCCCCTAGAAGCATGAGATCTCAAAGCTTAATGTGTGAAATGGTGGACGCTAGAATGTCCCCCTCCTATTTTGTGACATGTTCCTAGGGTATTAATGACAGCACCACATACTCAAAATGAAATGGGGGGGCAAGTTAGAATAGGATGCTTGAAATTTACCTCCACACTCTTCTTCCCAAACCATGTTCCTATAAGATATTCCTCCCTGTCTTCTCCTGGATATGAATACTGAAAAATGTAGCAACCTTTGACTGATCTGAAGCAGGAATGAGAACCTTCTCCTGAGCATTCACACTCCAAACCTGTGCAATCACAATGGAGTTAGAATTATAACTTAATCAAAAAGCATTTTCTGTGGATTACGAAGCCTGGTTAGTTGAGAGGAGAGAATATATTTGATTTTGGAGAGAAACTGCATTCAAACATACATATCTAAAATGCTTAAAAAGCATTTCAGAAATACTTGGAACCTTTGTTTTCCTAGTGAAACAATATGCAAAAGACTTGATCTCTAATCCTTCTGAAATTCAAACAAAATGCTTCTCTTAAATTTATATTTTTCATGCATTTCTTGTTTGAGATGTTGCATATATCTGAAAATATATCCTCTAGTTTTGCTACTTCTTTTACAGATTCCAAGATTAATTTTGGAGAACTACTCTTTCATGTATCCCATATATCTTTTACCGTACTGCTTCTGAAGGCATGCAGGTGAGGGATCCCAGAGAAGCAGCAAGAGAGCTCCAACACATGTTCAGTTAAGGATGAGAGTTTCTTTCTTTTATATAACAAAATTATAAGCAATGGGTCTCATCCCAGTCCTAGAATACAAAGTCCACACCTAATAGATTGACAAACTAGGACAGTACATACAGCACCTACAAATTTCCAGTAACATCAATGTAGTAACATCAATGTACGGTTGAGTTCTTTTGCAAGAGCAGTTTTTAACAGACCCTTGACATTAACCCCCTGGCATCTTAAAAGTGCTGCAGATTCATTGAAAAGAAGATCTATGAGCATTGGAAAATGGTGACAAGAAGGAAGGGTACTTAAAACTAATGATTATCATCATTGCTTCAGGAATGAAAACAAGACACAAGAAAAAATCTATGAGATGATTCAACTGCTGACCTGCAACTTTGCCTCTACCATCCTCACACAGTATCAACAGTCATTTGGGGCCATGATTCAAATTTTGATCTAAACATCACCATCTCAAACCCCTCAATTACATGAACAATGCGGGATTTTGGTCGTTCAACAGCTCGGACTAACTCCTGATCAGTGGGATCAACAATAAGCAAAGAAAATTGAGAAGATATATCATTGCAGACATTTTATAATCTCCACATTGAAGAAGGGATGAAGTATTACTTTCTGCTGCTCCACTGGCACTTTTCCTTTCATCAAGAGTAGTGTTTCTCCCCATCCATACAAACACTTCCGCTCCACAATCTAGAGTATAACACTTATTGGTGTCTAGAAATTCCCTTGTTAACGAATCAGCTTCAACAGGTTCTGCCTGCCCCTTCTCCACACTTTCATTGAAAACATATTTTTATGTCAGAGCTACATCGTTATTGTACATATGATAGTTCATCCACCATGTCTTTAAAGATCTATCTTAATGGAGAAAATCAAATAATAGGTATTGATTGCCATGTAATTTTCATTCATTAGCTCCGAATAGGTATTGATTGCCATGTTCTGCTCCCTTTCAAGACTTGAAAGGCAACAAATATGTTAATTAGAATAAAGTAGCTCTGCTAAAACTATAGATATTATTATGGGGTTCAATAATCAGTAATTCATTGAATCTTAGTTTTAGCGCATGAGACCAAAGCAAAGGTTTCAGTATCTAATTATACAGTTTTGGAAATTTTTTGGGGGAAGGAAATGTGATTCACGCTAGCTGTTATGTTATCTTTCAAAGAAAATCCTCAAACACTTCAGAGATGACGAAAAGCAAAAAGCAACTATTCAGGGATATATGTATTTGCACTAAATGATAACAATTTGTAGAGTAGAGAAGAATTATGGCATTTAAAGACATGTCATCGGGGAAAGAAATTTGAGACGAAACAAGAAATTACCAAAACAACTTAGTAGAAAGAGAAACATCAGTCTTATCCTCATCACAAGCTATTTTCCTTGGAAGTGGAGCACAGCCACCAAAAAAACCCCAGAACTCTCCAGCTTCAGCATCAACCATCAATTTTTCATCCTCTATGTGAAAAGGACAATAGACAAGCAATAGGCGTTAAAATATCAAATATAGAGCCTCAAGTCTAATTCCCCACAACCGACAGCACCTACCTCACATTTTCCATCATGATAAGTATCTTTGATGTACTGGACCACTTCTAAAGCTTTAGCTCTCTCTTGAATGGATGAGTTGGAACCATTAAATTGAAAAAATTATGACTTTGTATCAAGAATAAAATATCATCATGGTTGAGTGAGGATCGGGCAAACGGAACCTGCCAAAGTTCGAAGCTTAATATAGAGACATAATAATTGATAATATTAATAATTATTCCTCATAAATACAAAATCTAATTTCACAGACTTGCCTCGTTCACATGGATAACATGTTTTCCTGCGCAGACAAACAAGCATGTCTGGTGCACCTCAGCCTCAGGATGTTTGAAGCCAGACGCAACTCCACCTTTTTGTGGTATAATACATGGTTTAAAATATGATGAGAACTTTTCTGTTTCATGGCCCTGTACTTCACGATACTGTACTGCTCGGCCTCCAAGAGCAGCATCTAGTTCAACTGTTTTAATGGCAGCCACACCTCCTTCATCCTACTTAAAAAGTGGGGTCCCAGGACCAAAATCATAGACACAAATCTGTTGGTGCAAAGCATCTAGAATATGAAACAGTGACTGACCTGAGAGGTACCTTTACCTAGCCAGTAATGAATATCATGACATAAGGAACCGTTTTTAGTGCAGTCGTCTGCAGAGAGAGAGAAAAGCATTGCATCGTACAATACAAATTCAAGAAAAGCTTTACTCTAATATATCACAGAAAATTGATGATCCAAAAAAGAGAGAGAGAGAATAAAATAAAAACTATATCACTCAGTAAAAAGAACAGTCTACACCAGCGATAGGAATAATAAGTGAATCCTCAAAGAGAATGGATAATTGTTAGCAAACATAGAAGACTCAAAAAAGAAGCAAAACACCTGCCAGTCTACTTTACTTTTCTCTTTTCAGAATCAAATGTTGGAGAAACGGTCTTTCACATGCCTTCTTCACATTCATACTCAGCAAGAGCTTAATCAGCCAATTCTTGTTTCTTCCCTATTCACTAAGTCAACTTACTAATTAGTACACACATTAAACAGGACATCGATGCACATGGATAAACCATCTTAGAGAACACCCACAGAACCCCCCCCCCCCCCCCCCCCCCACCAACTTCTACTTGATTGATTTCTTCCTCACTGCTAATGAAGCTAGAGCTCCAAACATCCAAAATCAGATAACCAAAATTTACCCCATCATATGATCATATGAACCCGTCCCCTTTTGCAACGAATTATAGAACAAACACATACAGATGCAGATGCATGCACACACATACAACAAGAAGAACAATGAATAGGAAAAAAAACACCAACCTTCAAAATTAGATAGGAGTCCCCCATAAAAAAAATTCAATGAGAGGACTTCGGCGAGGAATAGGACGAAAGTTTTCAATCCACCATATTTCAAGTCCACTATATTTGTCAAGGACATGGTCCTTGATTAATAGATCAATTGAAAACTATATCTATCTAAGAATAACACAGGTGTTGTCATAGTTCACAACACTTGAATTACTATGCAACTAAAATATACGCCACATTTAAAGGAAATAAGAACTTCAGAAAGTGCAGGTCATGAAAAAGAATTTCACAAGTGAACATGATAACTCGAATATGCTTCATATTCTGTCAAACAAAGGATACGCCTTTTGTCCATCTCCCTGAAACGCTGAGACTGAGTCTAAATCTCTCAAGGAAACAGCCATACTGTTTCCGCTATTTAATTATTTGGATGGCCAAAACTTCAGAGGCTGAATATAGAGAAAGGATTACCCTGAAATGAATTGCATCATTTATATTAGATGATGGAATGGAAAAGAAAAGATATAAACTACATGAAAAGGCAAAAGTAATGAAATAATTTCAGGCAACAATTCTCTATACTCAATAGAATGGGCAGGAGTTGGGACTCAGAAACTTCTTGGTATGAGGTAAACAAAATAATATCACAATTAAAAAAAGAACAACATCAAAAACAATTCAGAGTCTATGCCTATTAGTACAATTTAAAGCAGGACCATGCAAGTCAGGTAAAGGATCATAATATATCTGTACATGCTTATGTGACTTAATTTTACCTAGTATGAGAGATCTGAATCATTTTCAAATTGATTAGTTGCTCAACATGTATCCTTAAATGCCAAAAAAATGAATGCTTAAACATATCTAGTCTTCAATAATTAAACTTGTCTCCGGAAAAGGAAGACGATGACAGGAAACTGTTTAATAACACTTTGCAGGAACATCTTAAACAGTGGAAAAAATGCCTTCAAGGATGTGTGTCAATGGAAAAAGCTCATAAAGTCTAAAATTTCCCAAGGTAAGTCATATAAAATAATTCTGGAACTGAGAAATGCCGCCCATTTACACTTTAATGCTTCATAGCCAAATTCAAAGTTTACCATAAGAACATTCTGCAGATGTATGCATTTGTTTAATCTGTCTATGATTCAGAGCAGAAGTTTGCAATTCTACTTTGAGAAATTAAAGCTATCCGCAAATGTGTACAGAAATAAAATGCAATTTTAGTAATATAAGTTAATTAATACCTGATGTCTAAATCAGAGAAATAAGTGTAATAGGCAAATGTGAATGTGAATGGTTTTCCATCAGCATTGGCATTCCTAATGCGAGATGTCAGCATCAGATCTCCCCCAATTCCCAGAGCTACCCTCAAACAGAACTCGTAACTAAGAGCAAAGAGAAAGATGTTCTAATAAATAACTTTGTCTATCCCATAGGGAATGAGGAATAGGGAAAGGATAATAAAGATTCTAGAACCTATGTTGCCAAATAAAGAACCAAGGGATAAGAGATTAAATGACTTCACCTGTGAGGCCACTTCGGCATATCCTCTTCAGATGGCTTAAGGATCAAATCAATAAAGGACTTCGAATTTGTGGGAAATGGAGGTGGGTCAGTGTCATTGCTCCAAAACCTATTCCTGGCAAATCCATGATGCTCAAGGGAACCATGGCTTCCAAACTGCAAATTCAAAAAAGGTTTCTCAGCAAAGATGAAGCCAACTGAAAAATAAAAAATAAAAGTTTCACAGCATATACTTGAGGAAAGCATATTGGAATGCCTCCACGAATTGCCTTTGGAGGTTTGTATATTGCCTGCACAAGACATCAATTATAGTCAGTTTGATTTTTTCATATAGCATTAAGGACGGGAGGACCGAGATCAAAGTAAGACAGGAAATATTTCACAGGTCAGTTAACCTTTCTCATATCATCTTAAGCCCAGTAGTGACTAAGAACATGACAGTAACAGCATAAGAAATACAAAAATCCACAGCAACAAAATATGGCAAGATATCCAATGTCTGAAATGTAGACTTAACTCACTCCAAACATTACAATTCACTACAGTACCAAGGAGAACCAAAGCCAGTAACTGATTCTAATGATTTCTTAGCAATCAGAGGTTTATTTTCTAGCAAAACAATAAAGCTGGGAATGTGAAAGGGGTGATTAGATACCCTACCATTTTGTGAAACAGTTTAAATTTCACTATTCTACGCTTTCTTCGAGCATATTTTTGTAATTCATAAATTGAGTAGAGGAGACCCCCATAGTGCAAGAGTGTCCACCACTATTCTAGTTTAAAGGATGGAAACAATATACTTTTTTTTTTTATTTCTGAACCACAATTTATGTCTAATTAATGGTTTAGAAACACATATTACAGAAAAGAAATATTAAAAACATTTGTTTTAGGATTAATAATGGGAAACAATTTCATGAATCCCAAAATGAAACATGCAAAACAATGAAGAGAGAGAGAAAGTAATTACAATATCGCATGCACCGTACTGCTAGCAAAAAGCAACCTCTCCCCGTGGTCATTCTTCTAGTACGTCTTGTATGACCAGGTTCATCACAGTAATAACAAACTGGTTTGTTATGACCAGTATTTCTACCTAAGCCTCCACCACTCCAGCTACCTTGAAAACCAGTATTCTTACGACTGCCTCGACTATCACGACTAGCTTCATTTGAAGTTCCACAACTCACAAGGACACTAGTGATAATAGGGGCAGATTGAGATCCCTCTGAACACAAGATTCTTGTAAAGGTGTCACGAAGAGTGGTTATCTCCAGACTAGAAAGAATCTGCGTTCGAGCAGCATCAAATTCTGGTGGCAGACCTGCAAGGAAACTCATAACAGCCATCTGCTCACGTTGAGATTGCAGAGTTTTCACATCAGTACTAAAAGGAAGAAGAGAATTAAGCTCCTCGTATACCCGTTTAAAAAATAAGAAAGCCAAATAATCCAAGAGATCTTTATCAAATTCACAGTGATTAACTAGACCAATCACTTCAGTATCAATAGAATTTCGAATCTACAGGAAAATTCTGGCATCATCTCTCAACCATGCCTTCTGCAGCATCAGATGGTGGATCATCAGCAAGGTTATCTTTATCAATACTACGAAGATACACTCACACTGTTTTGCTCCAATTCAAATAATTGGTATTATTCAGTTTGTGCTCTGTGATTTTTGTTGTCATAGGAACAACATCAGAATTCACAGTTTGCACTTTTGTGTTCCTACCCTTTGCCATTACTACACTCAAAGCATTCAACCAACAGTAGAGAAAAAAAAAATTGTGACTCAATTGGGCCACGCTAAAAGAAAAGAGAATCATATAGCTCTAATACCATGTAGAATTGAGTATGAAAATTATATTTCTCTCTACTTGATGCATTAGTACAGTATGTATATATACAGGTCTAGGATTAATCTAAATCCCTAGAATCAAGCTATAATTGAATGCATATAAATCAGCCCTGTAACTGACAGCCCTATAGTTGACTTACTCTATTTAGAACAATAATCAATCATATAATTGATTTACTATATTTACAACACAAATGTTGGAGAAACGGTCTTTCACATGCCTTCTTCACATTCATACTCAGCAAGAACTTAATCAGCCAATTCTTGTTTTTCCCCATTTCTCTATCTATCAAAAGCTATATATTTCTGCTCAATCAATTACTTCTTAATTCATCCATTTGTTCACTACTTCTTTTCCCTTTCTTCCCTATTCACTAAGTCAACTTACTAATTAGTACACACATTAAACAGGACTAAACCATCTTAGAGAACACCTAGAGAACCCCCCCCCTCCAACTTCTACTAGATAGATTTCTTCCTCACTGCTAATGAAGCTAGAGCTCCAAAAATCCAAAATCAGATAACCAAAATTTACCCAATCATATGATCCCGTCCCCTTTTGCAACCAGTTATAGAACAAACACATACATATGCAGATGCATGCACACACATACAAGAAGCACAATGAATAGGAAACAAACACCAACCTTCAAAATTACATAGGAGTCCCCCATAAAAAAATTTCCATGAGAATACTTCGGCGCAGGAATAGGACGAAAGTTTTCAATCCGCCATATTTCAAGTCTTGTCAAGGACATGGTGTTGTCATAGTTCACACCCCTTGAGTTACTATGCAACTAAAATATATGCCACATTTAAAGGAAATAAGAACTTCAGAAAGTGCACCTCATGAAAAACAATTTCATAAGTGAACGAGATAACTCGAATATGCTTCATATTCTGTCAAACAAAGGATACGCCTTTTGTCCATCTCCCTGAAACACTGAGGCTGAGTCTAAATCTCTCAAGGAAACAGCCATACTGTTTCCGCTCTTTAATTATTTGGATGGCCAACAACTCTCTATACTCTATAGAATGGGCAGGAGTTGGGACTTAGAAACTTCTTGGTATGAGGTAAACAAAATAATTTCACAATTAAAATAAAACAACTCCATGCCTATTAGTACAATTTAAAGCAGGACCATGCAAATCAGGTAAAGGATCATAATACATTTGTACATGCTTGTGTGACTTGACTTTACCTAGTATGAGAGATCTGAATCCTTTCCAGATTGATTATCTGCTCAACATGAATCCTTAAATGCCAAAAAATGCATGCTTAAACATATTTAATCTTCAACAATAAAACTTGTCTCTGGAAAAGGAGGACAATAACAGGAAACTGTTTAATAACACTTTGCGGCAACCTCTTAAACAGTGGAAACACATGCCTTCAAGGATGTGTGTCAATGGAAAAAGGAAGTCTAAAATTTCCCAAGGTAAGTCATATAAAATAATTCTGGAATTGAGAAATGCCCCAGTTCTACTTTGAGAAATTTCCCTATTCTACGCTTTCTTCAAGCATATTTTTGCAAGTGATAAATTGAGTAGAGGAGAGACTCAAAGTGCAAGAGTGTCCAGCACTATTCTAGTTTAAGGGATGGAAACAATATACTTTATTTATTTATTTCTGAACCACAATGTACGTCTAATTAATGGTTTAGAACAAATATTACAAGAAAGAAATATTAAAACATTTATTTTAGGATTAATAATGGGAAACAATTTCATGAATCCCGAAATGAAACATGCAAAACAATGAAGGGAGAGAGAAAGTAATTATAATATCGCATGCACTGTACTGCTAACAGAAAGCAACTCCTACCCGTGGTCATTCTTCCAGGATGTCACGTGAGCCCCATACAAATACACCTGGAGAAACAAGAAATATATCATCATTGATATCAGTAAACAGAAAACAAAACTTGAATGCTAGTTTTTCTTGACCGAAACTGAACGATAAAACAATGATTATGCATGGTTCAACATCAATAAAATTTTCTCCATGATCAAAATATTGTTTTGGATGGAAAGCACCCATCCAATCTATGGTTTTCTTGAGTCCAACAACATATGCCAAAGATGTCCTAAGCACCACAGATCCTAGTTTCATCAAAATTCAAATGGAAGCTATCACTTATATCCCCAGACACACTCAGCACATATACTTCATGATTTGTAAGGAAAAAAAATCCAAGTAGGAAATCTTTCAGTCGCTTCACTTGATAAATCATCAAAAAACAAGTAAACAAAGTAAATATTAAATAAAGAAACACTTGCATTGGAAATCCAAGGAGGAAAGCTAACATGCAAACGCAGTTTAAAAAGGTAAGGAAAAACTAGCAACCTAAACTTAATTTTAATTTAAGAATTATCCTAAAACCTAATGCATTTCTTATTATTATCCAAAAGATCAACAAAAGATTAGGAGAATCCAATCTTGAATTAAATCTTTCAGCATAAGAAACATATATATATATATATTTGCAATTTCAGATCAGATCAAAAACAGAAAATAAACGAAAGAAATCATCATAGGTGAGATTTGATGCCTTTACACTTCTCCACCGCTACTCTCTCGCTACCACTCGCCGCCATTTTCAACCTCCCTCTCCTTCTATCTCTCTCTTCTTTTCTTTATTTTTCTTCCTCTTCTTCTTTTTTCTTCGTTCTTTATATATATATATATATATATATATATATATATATATATATATATATATATATATATATATATTTGCAATTTCAGATCAGATCAAAAACAGAAAAAAAACGAAAGAAATCATCATAGGTGAGATTTGATGCCTTTACACTTCTCCACCGCTACTCTCTCGCTACCACTCGCCGCCATTTTCAACCTCCCTCTCCTTCTATCTCTCTCTTCTTTTCTTTATTTTTCTTCCTCTCCTTCTTTTTTCTTCGTTCTTTCTTGAATTTGTTTTTATATATATACACCAAAAACTCTCTGTATCTCTGTGTATTTTCCCTTCTGTTTTTTCGTGAGATTTCTGTCACTTCTTATTTAATTTTTATTTTTATTAAGGAAAGTGAAGTATCACTCGAGTTTCAATATACTTCTGTATTAGTCCATAGTGCTTTGACTCTTTTGTGTCATTCACTTATTAAAATTACAGCTGTTTATTTATATATTTCTATATAATAAAAATCATCTGAATCCCGTTGATTGACTAGATTATATAGGTATCAACTTCAATTTGACTTAATTTAAAACTTGATAAAAAAAAAAAATTCAACACAAGAAGTCTATAATTTAGCATATATAGATTAGTTATGAATGGCGATGGTATTTTTTTATCTTCAAACTTATTTTTTATACCTTGATCATATTACTTTTTTATTTTATTAAAAAAATTACTATTAGAAAACATGTTATTAATGCATGTAGTTTTTTTTTTTTAATATTAAAAAAAAACTTATTTCAACTCACAATGGAGCCTCTTCTATTACCTAGTTTTTATATTCAATGTGTCATTCGGTCATTTAAATACTTTGTAAAACATAACATAGAAAGGATATAAAAAGAACCAATAAAAAAGTATTAATATAGATTCTTGGGTATAAGCAAATCTTCTTTAATTTTCTATTAAGTTCACAATTAACAAGAATTTAAGGATTGAGTTTTAAGTTGTAAGTTTATAAACATAGATTATTAGATTATAATCTCTTTCAAATAGTAGGGAGAAAAATAATTTACTCAAGCTTAAATATTTTTTACTATTTGCTTTTTTAGCATACTGATGAAGGTTCGATGAGTTGCTAGTTGGGTCAAATTGTGCAATAACCCTGCTGATGCGAACCCGCTCAGAAACACCAACAAGGACTCATTACATTTTCTTGATTCAGGCAAAAAAATATATCCTCGCAACTCTCGTGTTTCACACCAAAAAAAATCAAGGCTTTTCACTTTAATAAGCTCACTACGCTTTTTACCTCACAACTCTCGTGTATCACACAAAAAATCAAGGCTTTTCACTCTAATAAGCTCACAACGCCTTTTACCTCACAACATGCTTTCTTTTGGGTTTTTTCATAACTAAAATCAACAAATCAAAGTCAGTAGCCTTCGCAGCGCACTCTAATTATGATTTTCAGACTCAAGAAGCAATAAAAATACCGAAAACAAAGCAAACAAAACTACGATTACGATTTCGCGAGTAGCAACGCCAATTCGTACGAATTGTGGACGATACGAAGACACAAAATAAAACAGAAGCAAATACTAGCGAAAACAATCATTTGACTCCTAGACAACCCAAAAATAGAATAAAAACAGAGAATTGGACAAAACTAAATAGTAAGGATCACGTTTTGAGACTTGAGCGGAATCTAACCTCTTACGCAATTTTGAAGGTCTAGTTTCGCTTCTTTTTTTACTAAGCAGATTGCGGCCGTTTCTGCCACTGAAATCAATTTTCTGTCGGTCTGACCCTTAATCAAAGTTGTAGTCCTGGATGTAGAGATGCACCTGGATTTTTGAATTGCCTCATTTCGCTACAAGAACCACGTGATATCCCCGTTTGAAGGTCTAGTTTTGCTTGTTTTGTTACGCAGTAGATTGCGGCCGATTTTGCCCATCATATCAATTTTCTCTCGTGTTGGACCCTTCATCAAAGTTGTAGTCCTGTATGTAAAGATGAACCTGGATGTTTGAATCACCTCATTTCGCTACAAGAAGCACGTGATATCCCCGTTTGAATGTCTAGTTTCACTTATTTTTTTACTAAGTAGATTGCGACCGATTCTTCCCCTCAAATCAATTTTCTATCAGTCTGACCCTTCATCAAAGTTGTAGTCCTGTATTTAAAGATGACCCTGGATGTTTGAATCGCCTCATTTCGCTACAAGAAGCATGTGATATCCCCGTTTGAAGGTCTAGTTTCACTTGTTTTTTTACGAAGCAAAGTGCGTCCTATTGTACCCATAAATCAAATTTCTCTCACGTTGGACCCTTCATCAAAGTTGTAGTCCTGTATGTAAAGATGACCCTGATTTTTGAATTGCCTCATTTCGCTACTAGAAGCACGTGATATCCTCGTTTGAAGGTCTAGTTGTGTTTGTTTTTTTACGAAGCTGATTGCGGCCGATTCTGACCCTCAAATCAATTTTCTGTCGGTCTGACCCTTCATCAAAGTTGTAGTCCTGTATGTAAAGATGACCTGGATGTTTAAATCGCCTTATTTAGCTACAGGAAGCACGTGAAACTAGACCTTCAAAAGGGGATATCACGTGTTTCTTGTAGCGAAATGAGGAGATTCAAAAATCCACGGTCATAATTACATACAGGACTACAACTTTGATGAAGGATCCAAAATGACAGCAAACTGTTTGAAGAACAGAAACTGTTGTAATCTGCTTCGTTAATAACCAAGTAGGACTAGACCTTCAAACGGGAATATCACGTGCCTGTGGTAGTGAAATGAGGCAATTAAAAAATCCAGGGTCATCATTACATAAAGAAAATAACTGACAAGCTTATTTGCCATTTGGTTCTCTTTAAGATTTTTTGCTATGGAGTGTTAAGGCGTGTTCTAACTATGATTAAGTTGTTTGATATTGTTGTTTTTCATGTTATTTTTTATTGTAAATGGAGAGGCTTTTATTTTTTTCTCCTCGTTTCTTTTTTGGGTAATCGTAGATGATCTTTACAAAGAGACATGTCATTTTCTTTCAAGTTGCGACAATGATGCGTGTACTCCTTATTTGTTTTCCTTGAATTAATTATATGAGTTCACACAATTTATTTTAGTCTTTTGTTTTTAGAAGAAATAATAGGTTTTTTTATTAATTTTTTCCAACTTATAGATATATAGTGAGATGATAAGTCGTCGGCAAAGATTACAACCACAAATGTTTGTTTAGTTTTTTCTTGACAAGGAAAAATAGATTTATTGATTGATTGAATCATTTTATTGCACCTTTGTTTTCTTTTTGCAAGAATATATATTAGGTGTTCATTTATTTATTTTTTTGCTCTGAATTTTTAAGATTGTTAACATGTTGAT
Organism: Salix purpurea; assembly: GCA_027405865.1. Taxonomy (NCBI): domain Eukaryota; kingdom Viridiplantae; phylum Streptophyta; class Magnoliopsida; order Malpighiales; family Salicaceae; genus Salix; species Salix purpurea. The sequence continues at coordinate 8,467,128 of JAOWLH010000001.1, forward strand.
ATTGTGCAACTTTACTAGGCAGTATAGTGTGTATGCTCCTATTTGGAGATTTTTTTTAATGAACCTATTTTTTTCCTCATTTCATTCTTTTATAAATTGGTGTTTGGCTGCCTCCATAGTTAGTTTGTTGTGTTCCAAATGGATTTTCAATTTTGTTACAGGTGTTCACTTTTCTACATGTATTGGGGTTATGAACAATATAAATTCATATTTGTATATTGTTGGAAAAAGTGTGTTTGCTTTTTTTGTAGATAAAAACAACTTAGATTTATTGGTGGAGGGTTTTATTTGTTGCAGCTTTGTTTTTATTTTTCGTTAAATATAATTTTTCAATGTTTTGCACATTCAGTCACAATGTCGATGAAAGCAACAACTTTTTTTTAATGAAATAAAGTGTGCATGAAAGAAATAACTGGCAGAGCGATTTACCATTTGCTTTTCTTCAAGATTTTTTGATTTGGGGTGTTAAGGCGTGTTTTAATCGGGGTTGAACTGTTTGGTGTTGTTGGTTTTTTCATGTTTTTTTTTTGCGGTGTCAATGGATAGGCTTATATTTTTTTCTCCTTGCTTGTTTTTATAGTGATCGTTAATGATCTTTGCAGAGAAGCATGACATTTTCATTCAAGTTGAGACAATGTTATGTGTACTCATTTGTTTATCTTCGATTAGTTATATGAGTGCACATTGCTTTTTCCAGTCTTTTGTTTTCAAGAGAGATGTTAGGTTTCTTTGTTGATTTTTTCCAGGCTATAGACAAATAGTACGATGACAAGTCGTCGGCAAAGACTACAACCATTACAGCACACTGACACTAATTTGTATTCATCTAATAACTTTAGTGAAGCTTTTTATTATTTTGATTGTGAGTTGAATAATGATCATGGGGCTTTTGAAACCCAAAAACATGTTTCGATGGAATCTTCCAACTATTATTCGACCATGCACAATTATAGCACAATTATGTTTGTTGTCCATCGCAATCAGATACTTTCCAAACTTCGTGTCACGGTCCAAGTGCAAGGGCTTCAACATTTAACTCACCTGATTCTGGCAATACATATGTTTCTTTTAAATTGTGTCCCCTTTCCCTATATTTGCTTTTCCATCGCATTGCATGTTATTTAGATTCTTATATCTTTTTCTAATTATTGCTGTTTTTTTAGTCTTTCTTTGTTATATTGATTTCAGTGAGAGAAATTTGTTTGTTGTCACTGTAAAGCTCTTTTTTAGGTTCAAGAACGTCTTGCACGTTCATCTGAGACAAACCCAGCTTTCTCACTTTGTTGCCTTGGTGGTAAAGTTTCATTGCCATATGCACATTCAATCCCGAAACTTCTTGACTATATTCTTAATCCATCAAATGGCTTTAAATTGGAAAAAAATTCCAGATAATATATGAGCGTACAACTCTGTTTGCTTTCACATAAATGGGAGTAAGGCTTGAGGACTCTGTTAATGAAGGGCATGGTCCATACGTCTTTAAGATTAGTGGACATTGTCATCATTTGATGGGTTAATATTAGTCAGCTGAAGGTGATGCACCTAAATTTGCACAGTTGTATATCTATGACATGGCATATGAAATTAGCAAGTGAATGGGCGCATTCACAACAGATAACGGTTCATCTTCTTTGGATGCAACTATTGTTGGCGATTTAATACAAATGCTAGATGATATTAATCAACTGGTCAAAGTTTTTAGATATGCTAAGCAAAGGCTCTCAGATGATTGCCAATCAAATAATAAATTATAATTGATTGGTAAAAGAGATAATGGCTGGCAGCAATATAATAATCCATCATCAAATGATATTGGTGGTTTTATTGTAATATCCATTCTAAACGTGATATTATCATTGAGCAATATTGTGGCTCTCTTAAGAAAATTCTAAGCTACACCCCAAATTCATGACCTTGCAATATCCATTGCTTTTTCTTAATGGCGATGATGGGTATTAATGTAACATAATGTTTGCTGATCAACATCACCAATCATATTATGCTTATCTTATTCATGAAAGGGCAAATATTGAAAACACCATCATCAAAGGTGGTCATCTTTATCAACAATTTTTGGTTGATGTTTTGTCAATGTAGAGGAGGATCGGGTTGATTACATAACGGCTAATCAAAGTAATCTAAGATTAGAAATCCATAAAGACCATACATGAAGCAATACTTAGAGGAGATGTTGAGGGTAATGCTACTAGGAAAATTATTGTTCCCTTTTCCTTCACTGGTAGCCCATGTTATATGATAAATAATTTATCAAGATGCAATGGCTATCTACAAGGCTTACGGAAACCCAGATCTTTTTATTGCATTTACATGCAATACATATTGGCTAGAGATTCAAAGAGATATCAGAATAAGCATACCTTATAGGCAAGAAGACAAGCTTGACATTGTTACAAGAGTCTTCCGAGCAAAAATAATTAATATGATTGCCTATATAAAAGAAGGCAAACCTTTTGGCAGGACAATCGCAGGTGCTTGTAGCTTATTTGTTCTTCTTTTCTATTATTAGTTTATTATAATTCAATACCATTTTCATACTTTTTTAATGTTTCTACATTTCAAAAAAGAGGACTTCCACACACCCATCTTCTCATTTGGTTAGATGTAGAATTTAAATGTCGAAGTGTTGAAGATGTTGATTCTATTGTTTCAGATGAAATGCCTAACAAAAATATTGATCCCATTTGTTATGATATCTTATCCAAATTTATTATCCAAGACCATGTGGTCTGCCAAATCATAAATCTAAGTGCATGAACAAGGGCAAGTGCTCCAAATATTTTCCAAAGACATTTGAACAACAACAGTTTTGATGACAATGGTTTTGTTTACTACAAGCATCACCAGCAACATGATAATTTGTGCTTAAAGATAGAATACAGCTACACAACATCTTGTTTTGAAAAATAGAACCTGCCGCAATCTGCTTCGTTCAAAAACAAGCGAAACTAGGCATTCAATTGAGAATATCATGTGCTTCTGGTATCCAAATCACATGATTCAAAAATCTAAATCATCTATACATACAGGACTACAGCTTTGAAGAAGGATCCAACACGAGAGCAAATTTTTTTTAAGAGCAAAATCTGCCACAATCTACTTCGTAAAAAACCAAGCAAAACTAGACATTCAAACGAGAATATCTTGTGCTTTTGGTATCAAAATCAAGTGATTCAAAATCTAGAGTCATTTATACGTACAGACTACAAGTTTGATGAAAGATCCAATATGAGATAAAACTGTTTTGAAAAATAGAATTTGCCACAATCAACTTCTTAAAAACAAAGCGAAACTAGACATTCAAACTGCAATATCATGTTCTTCTAGCATTGAAATTAGGCAATTCAAAAAACTAGTCATTTCTATGTACAGGACAACAACTTTAATGAAGAATTCAACACCAAACAAAATCATTTTGAAGAATAGAATCTGTCGCAATCTGCTTCGTAAAAATCCAAGTTAAAGTAGACATTCAAACGTGAATATCTTGTGCTTATGGTATCCAAATCAGACGATTTAAAAATCCAGAGTCATCTATACATACAGGACTATAAGTTTGATGAAGGATCCAACACGAGATAAAACTATTTTGAAAAATAGAATCTGCCGCAATCAGCTTCTTCAAACCCAAGTGAAACTAGACATTCAAATAGGAATATCATGTGCTTCTAGTAGCGAAATCAGGCGATTCAAAAATTCAGAGTCATCTATACGTACAGGACTACAACTTTGATGAAGGATCCAACACGAGAGAAAACCATTTTGAAGAACAAAATCTACCGCAATCTGCTTTGTAAAAAACCAAGTCAAACTAGACATTTAAACAGGAATATCATGTGCTTCTAATAGTGAAATCATGCGATTCAAAAATTCACATCATCTATACATATAGGACTACAACTTTGATGAAGGATTCAACACGACAAAAACCCGTTTGGAAGAACAGAATTTGCTTGGTAAAAAGCCAAGCCAAACTAGACATTCAAACGTTAATATCATGTGCTTCTAGAATCGAAATCAGGCGATTAAAAAAACCATAGCCATTTATACATGCAGGATTGCAACTTTGATGTAGGATCCAACATGAGAGAAAACTGTTTCGAAGAATAGAATATGCCGCAATCTGCTTTCTTACAAACCAAGCAAAACTAGACATTCAAACGAGAATATCATATGCTTCTGGTATACAAATTAGGCAATTCAAAAATCGAGATCATCTATACATACAGGACTACAACTTTGATGAAGGATTCAACACGAGACAAAACCGTTTTGAAAAACATAATCTGCCGCAATCTGCTTCGTTACAAACCAAGCAAAACTAGACATTCAAACAGGAATATCATGTGCTTCTGGTATCAAAATCAGGCAATTCAAAAATCCACGGTCATCTTTACATACAGGACTACAACTTTCATAAAACATCCAACATGAGTGAACCGTTTTGAAGAGCAGGACCTCCTGCAATCTGCTTCGTTACAAAGCAAGCAAAACTAGACATTCAATTGGGGATATCATGTGTTCATGGTATCGAAATCACACGATTCAAAAATCCCGATCATCTATACATACAAGAGTACAACTTTGATAATTCATCCAACACGAGAGAAAACCGTTTTGAAGAACAGAATCAGCCGCAATCTGCGTCGTAAAAAACCAAGCCAAACTAGACATTCAAACAGGAATATCGTGTGGTTCCGGTATCAAAATCATGCGATTTAAAAATCCAGATCATCTATACATACAAGACTATAACTTTAATTAAGGATCCATCACGAGAGAAAACTATTTTGAAAGAATCGAAACTGCTGCAATCAGCTTCGTTAAAAACCAAATGAAACTAGACATTCAAACAGGAATATCATGTGCTTCTCGTATCACAATTAGACGATTCAAAAATGCAGGGTCATCTCTACATACAGAACTACAACTTTGATGAGGGATCTAACACGAGAGAAAACCATTTTGAAAAACAGAATCTGTCACAATTAGCTTCGTTAAAAACCAAGCAAAATTAGACATTCAATTGGGATATCATGTGCTTCTGGTATCGAAATAAAGCAATTCATACATCCATGTCCATCTATACATACAGTACTACAACTTTGATGAAGGATCCAATACGCAAGAAAATGGTTTTGACGAGCAGAATCTACTGCAATCTGCTTTCTAAACATTCAAACGGGAATATCATGTGCTTCTAGTAGCAAAATCAGGCGATTCAAAAATCCAGAGTCATGTATACATACAGGACTACAACTTTGTTGATGGATCCAACATGCTAGAATTTATTATCAAAGGGAATATGAGATGCATTCACAAAGATCAATCACTTCTTTACATATATATGCTCAAACTATTATTAATACAATACGTAGAGAAGCTTGAAATGGATATCATCCAAATAATTTGCAAACTTAAGATGATATTACTTCCATTGTTTTTCGAGTTGATGGAGTATATACCACACATTTACCGTATGAAGCAAAACTTACAGGCCTCGACCAATATAAATGGATATATCTATTTGAGAGGTAAGGAATTGCACATGCATAAATTAAAATTTTATTGTCTTTTTGTACATAAATAAAAACATTCATTTAATTCCATATAGGTATTTGTTCAACCTTAAGAGAAAAGTTAAAAACAAGACACATATTGAGGCTTCGATATGTGATACTTGTATTGTTGAAGAGATCTCAATGTATATTTTGTTGTATTTTGAGCCTCAATCGATAATAAGACTCAGCCGAGTTCTAAGATATGATGATAATGGGAAAGTTTCATCTAGTGCAAACTTGTCGATATTCTCTTATCCTCGATGACCCATTCCAAAAAATGTTATAAGAAATTATTTTTTTAACAGAAATAGAATTCAGATAAGCACATAATTATTTGCTTTTTAATTATTGAACTGAGACCTTTTATCAATAAGTATATCATTGGACATGTTGTTTTAAAACAATTTATCTCTTATAAATATTTATAAATTGATACATTATTGAATTCCTCGTAGACAACATTGTCAATTTTTATCGTCCCAAAACTTATAGCTGACTAAATCCTAAATCTTTTAAATACAAGATAATTTTTTTCATATGGTTCAAAACACATGTCAGTACTTTGTAATTATTTTTATCTCTGGAAATACTTAATTTTATTACACATTTCCCATTAATTGTTCATGTGTGTACTTTATATACCAGATTTATAAATTGGGAAGGAATGCTAGTGTTACCTTGTTGTTACTAATTCTAGGTTCTTAACAGAAGGTTAATGCTACAATGAGTATTTTGTTAATGGACACGTGTTTCATACTGAAAAATATGAGCAAGATAAAAGGACATATAACAATAGCGTTTGTGTTAAGGGATCTACTTTTAACATGTTTGAAGTTGACTACTATAGAAAGTTAGAAGAGGTCAATGAATTGCAATATCATAGTGAGAAAAATAGAGTATTTTCATTCAAATGTTATTGATATGACACCATTGAAAATAGACATTTTTGTTTTGTTTTTGGAAACAATGCCAACAAGTTTATTATACATATACCACTTCCCTTAAAAATGATTATTAAAGAGTTAATTGGTTATCCATAGTGAAAACCAAACTCAAGGGTCGTGTTGAGGTTGTTCAGGATGGAAATGACAAATTCATTGGGGAAGATAATGTCTTTAAACTTGGCAAGTATCCATATCGAGTTACTCCATCTAATGACTGCAAGAAAATCCAATTTTTTTGCATTGTTGAGAATATTTTTGTTGATTTTGATGCTACGGAGTTGAATAATATCTTGAGCTCTAGCGGACATACATAAGTCGATGAAAATGATGATAACGATGAAATCAACATTGAAGATTGTGATGGAGATAGGAACGAATCAATTGACGAGGAAGAATACAATTCTGATAATTAATATCAATGTAATGCAAATGATGTAAAATTATTGTTCAATGACATGGAAATATGTTGTGGAACATTTTTATTGATGTTATTGTGCTGCATGTATAATCGTGTTAAATATTTGCACGATGGATAAATAAAAATTACATATAAAACCTTGCTTCAGAAATTGTCTAACACAATTGGAAATAAAAATAGACTAACATCACTCATGGTATTATCGATATATTAATTATATCAATATTTTCCAGTAGCATGATAATTGTTCACCTTCTTTCTAATACTGTTTAGTATAAACATCATATATAGTAATATCGACAGATGATGTCTATTGATATTTGCTAGTAGCAATGAGAACTATTCCTTTTCTCCCTAACATTGTTCATTATAAAATCATACATGGTATTGCAGATGGATTAATTCCACTATTATTTTATAATAGCCAAATAAATTGTTCCCCTTCCCAAGGGACCGATTAATACTGTGCTCATTTACTATAAATTGTTTTACCAAAAATATTACTAATGAAATAAAAAGTCCTTAGTAATACTAAAATATGATATAGATTAAATAAATTATAAGGAAAATACTTTTAAAAATCCGAATTAACTCTTAATAGTTTAGAATTAACAATTAAAATTGATCTATATTCCAGGTACCTTACATATTCATCAGATGCATTATTAGTTGACACATCCTTTTATACATTTAAATGGGCATGGGATAGGATGTTTACATTTAAATGGGCATGGGATAGGATATTGCATGAATAGTCTATTGGTTGTAGTTTCTTGATACTTTTTTTTATGTAAACTATGATGTGTAGGGTTTAAATACTTACAAATAATGGCTGGTTATGGTAATGTGATGATTATGTCTTATATAATTATGTAAACTTAAAATTCTAAGTGTTTATCGTGTATGTTTTAGTATTTTGCCTAGGAATCTTATAATTAACTAATGTATATAGTTAGTGATAGTTTTATTATAGAACTTAATTATAAATGATGCTATTCTATTATTGTGAATATGGAATTAATAAAGATTGAGAATATTCTATGATGATGAAAATGAATGAGTAATTGCCTTGTTGGGATATAGTATGATATGAAATTATTGAATGAGAGTTTGAGATGAGTTGTGTATGTTGCAAACAATAAATGTGTTATGATTTTAACAAAATCTTAAACAAGTTAAAGAATATGAAATCTATCATTATAGTGTGTGTGTGAATGAACATGGAAAGTTATTTTCATTTAATTACTTTGAGGGGTATTTCTATATTTTTCTTATGTTTTCTTAGCTCCTAAAACCAAATTTTCTAGATTTATGTCCATAGGTGTTTCTATCATTTCATGTAGGTTTTTATATTATTATTAAGTTGGGCATTAAAAAATAATTGCTAAAACATGTATAACGCATGCCAATATTTGAGGCAACTAGGTGATTTTTAAGTAGAAGATGAATCACCATCTAATGAAAAACTTCAACTTCCATTGTGACATTTCAAGCTCCACGAACAACCTCTTCCACATGGAGAAGTGCATCTGCTATTTTCACCAATGTTTTTTCATTGACTATCCTCCATTCCTTTTATTTTCCTTTTCTTTCTCTCCTTCCCGTTGAATTTCGTGTTAGCCATGAAAAACTTTGTCCTCATATTTTATGACATTTCATATTTAATCCTCAATGTTTTGATTTATAAGTTTGATGTTAGCCTTTTTATCAATTTTTAATTAGTGTTAAATTTTATCCTTAGCTATGATCTTGATTTTAATTTCTTCAAGTTTTCCATATTCTCTTGTTTTTTTATTCGGATTTTTTTATGATTTTGATTTTTTTTTCTTCAAATTTACTATTTATTTCAGAATTTAATTTAATTTAAGCTTAGGCCCTTAACGTTGTGATTTCAAATTTTGACTCTTAATCCTTTTATCAAATTTTGATTTGTTTTCAATATTATTTTTGGATCTATGATCTTGATTTTTTTTTTCCAAATTTGGTCATCATTCTCATCCTCATTCTATTGATTTAGTTTAGTTTTGTGTTAATTGTTTTTCTTTTAATTTTCATTTAAGTCAAAATTCTAGGTTGTCCTTTTATTTTTCAGGAATCAGTTTAGGAGTCTATCCGAGGCATGTACAAGTCATATGTCAAGTGGGTTGACTCAAGTGAACCTCAGTCAAACAAATTTTTATATATTATAAAAATATATAAAGAAATATTATTTTGAAAAAAAAATTAGTCAACAAGTTTTGACTAGGTTTGCCATGGGTTGACTAAGTCATAAGTCAGCCCGTGTTTTTAATTATTTCATATTAGGTCAATTCTTCTCAAATTATTTTGAAACCCGCCTCTCTTTAAGCCCTAAGTCACCCAAATCAATTGGTTTATCCTTTTCATATGATCTCGTTGACAACCTCACCAGAATTTGTTGCTGCTTTGTTGTTTTCAGATTTCTTTTTGTTAATACCTTTTCTCCCTGATTTTATCCGTATATGTTTGGATTCTTTAGATTTAGGGAAGTCACTAGATTTTAGCAATGAGAGAAAAAATATCATTGACACCGATTTAAGGCATCAAAATGATCTATATTTATGTCAAATCGTTCTATATTTAAGTCAAATCGTTCTATTTGATGAAGATAGCTCATATTATATGATTATTTACATTGAGAAACCCTAAAACATAAACAAATAGACCTAAGCTTGGGATTGTTTTGTTTTAGGATAGTCTTTTACGTTTTTTGAGGCCACGAACATGTTTATTGCATTTCGTAAGGTGTTTTTTTAAGTGTTTTGAGTCAAAAATAGATTGAAAAAGATTTAGGATAAAAAAATATCCTAGCCAATGTAATAAAGCATCAATATCAAATGATTACTTGATTTTGCAGCAACCATGGTGGTCAAAATTTATGTGAAAATAGACGACACTCAACAAGTGATGCATTGTTTAATTTTTTCTTTTTAAAAATAAGGAAGGATGATATGAAAAGGCCTAGATACACGGCCCTAATGAGATGGGCTAACCACAACAACCTTGACTTTTTGTTTATAGTTTTTTAAATTAATGTTTTGTTATGTTTTTTTTTTAATATTTTTTGTTTATATTTAAATCAATACTCTTTTTCTCCTTTACTTTGTTTGTCAAACCTCTTTAAATGATAGTTATGCATTTAACTTTTAAAGATGTTTTTCTAATTCATCTAGAATATTCCTACAACTCTTGGTTCTGTTGAAGTATCTAGTTCTAATTTAAAATGTTAATGACTACGTTAAGTGATTAATCATTTGTTTTTTTTTTCAAAAATGTGTTTTGAAAAAAAATACTTTAATTCTTTCTAAAATATTTTTATGCTGTGTATTGATATAAAAAATATTCATTAAGAATAAAATAAAAAATATTTTCTAACAAAATTACTATAAAAACAATCACTCTCCCTCCAACAAAGTTATGACTTTTAGTTTTTTCTTAAACTATAGTTTTAAATAAAATAAAACTCATTTTATATACATAAAAAAACAGTACAAAGTGAATTGAAAAAAGAAACGAAAAAGAAAAAAAGAGAAGTAAGAAACCGATTCCCCGTGTTTTGCTCTGTTATTCCCAAAGCCGATCCTACTCTTCCACTGACACTCTCTCTCTCCCCCAACCAAACCCTAAAAACTTGATTCCTCTCTCTCGAAGAGCAGAGGAGCTGAACTCAAAATCACTACCATCTCCTACCATGGCTACACAAACATGGCTATGGACAAGTCTTACTGTTGCGTTGACTTTTATTTTGACAGTGGTCAATGGTAACTCAGAAGGAGATGCTTTGTTCACACTAAGAAAGAGCTTATCGGATCCGGATAATGTCCTCCAGAGCTGGGATCCGACTCTTGTTAACCCGTGTACTTGGTTTCATATCACGTGCAACCAGGATAATCGCGTCACTCGCCTGTAAGATCTGTTGTGCTCTTTAAGGATCTGTGTTTTTTATTTGTTCGTTTTAGTTCTAGGGTTCGTATCTGTCTCTCTTTTTTATTCCCAGGGTTTTTTTAAGGGCTTTTTGCTTGAAAGTCTTACGTTTTGGTTCAGTTTTTGTGGGGTTATTATAGGGGTGTTCTTGAAATTAAGAAAAAGATACGTATACATATTGTTGAGACTTGAGAGTATGTTTACTTCATAGCCTTATAAATTTTCTTAGAATCTTCAGTAGTGTTGAAAATTGTTGAAAGTATTTTGTTTTATTGGGTGTGAGGTTATAGTCATGGTTTCCTTTCGTTGCTCTTTGATAATTTGATCTTAATTTATAGGATACTTTGCCAAAATATGCAGGTAAGATTTCAGGTCTTTGAAGATTGTCTTTGTGAATTTCATTTATGCTTGAGTGATTAGTTTAAAATATTTTGTTTTTTGTGCTTGTCATGTTAGGCTATTAATTTACTTTCTAATGCCAACAACACTATAAATTGTTCAGAACATGATTAAGAAGACAAGAAGGAAAGGGAATCTCTGGATTTTATTGCAATTTAAGAATTACAAGATAAATAACATGTAGCTTCACACCACTCAAGGAATCACTCCTATATTGGAATCTCACCAATTAGAACCTTAGCACAACAACCTACATTCTGGAATTACAGTCTCATCTTAAATAGTCTTACAAATGACTGTTACTTAATACCTGATAGCTAACTAGATAAAAACAACAATAGTTAATATTAACTGCTCCTTGGATGATTGACATCATTTATTGGAAATCAACTGCTCCTTCATGTCAACGTACATTGCTGGAATTTCAGCTTGCACAGAATACTTCAATCCATTGGAACCTGCATCAACATAATCCTTAGCTATAGCACCATTCTTCCCTTTGTTAGACTCAATCTGTTTCTTTCCTTATGTCCTTGTCTTGCTCATTAGAACTTGCATCACTTTCTGGTCTTTTTAAAATCATATTTGATCAGTTTCATGTCCTTTTCCATTGTTTTATTAAAGCAGTTATTTTTTCTCATTGTTGTTGTTTAACAGTACCTGTCCTATTGATTATTTCCTTTATAAAAAGAGCCAGAAATATTTACACTTCAGTAATTAGATGAAAAAGAAGCACCTCTCTTTTAATGGTTACAATTACACTAGAAATTATCTCCTTGTCTATATAAAGCATCACTGGTTTGGGAGAACACCTTGTTCTATCCTGTCATATGTTTGTCATGTGTCAAATTCTGATAAGGATGCCATGTTTTCTGATTTACAGCCTCTGATGTTCCTTTGGTTTTTAGTGGTAGTTGGGCAATGATTGCTCCATTATATAGAATTTTATTTTTGCCTTAATTAGCATAAAATATGCTGTCTTTATTCCTCATGTTTATTAATTATTTCAACAAGTCTTTAGAATTATTGTGTAACATTCTTTTCATATCTCATGTTGTTACAGGGACTTGGGAAACTCAAATCTATTTGGACATCTAGTACCTGAACTTGGAAAGCTAGAGCATTTGCAATACTTGTATGTTGTCCCGCCTTTATCTTCTCCTTGATAGTATTTGCAAGTTATCAGAATGGTTTCTAGCTTTGTTTTTTCTTTAATTTGGGATCAGTGACCTCTGTTGGTCTACATGTGCATGTTGTTCAGGTATGTGGAGTCTTTTTCATTTGATGTATGTGTTTTGCCTACTTACATGAAACCTCTCTCATCTTTCCTGGTGTAGGGAACTTTATAAAAACAACATTCAAGGAATCATCCCCGGTGAGCTAGGTAGCTTGAAGAGCCTTATTAGCTTGGACTTGTATAACAACAACATTTCAGGGACCATTCCTACTTCCCTTGGGAGGCTGAAGTCCCTTGTCTTTCTGTGAGTATAAGGAACTCTTAACATTATGTATGATTGAAATTCTTCAAGGATTTTCTTTTTATTTATCTCCCTCTTGGTTTGAAAGTTCGGTACATTTGCTTTCCAAATTCACTAGTTTGTCTTGAATTCTCTCTCTCTCTCCACACAAACACACACACACACACACAAACAGAGTTTCACACATGTATACTTGCTCTGGTTCACAGTTTGTGGAATTGTAAGATATATTGTTCCTCAGCATCATGGTTTTTGTTTGGCAGACGACTTAATGACAACCGGTTAACTGGACCAATCCCCAGGGAACTTTCCAATGTTTCAAGCCTCAAAGTTGTGTAAGGGTTTCCCTCCTGTTTTTGTTTTGGATAAAAGAAGGATGTCTTAGTATGAAGAGAAGATGTACTCTGATAATCAGCTATGGAAATTAATCTTGAAAGCACTCTGTCTACTACCATTTATTCCCCTGAGGAAAAATGTTCCAAGAAAACCCTAGCATTCATCTTCGTGCAACCACAGCCATTAGCTAAAAAGCAATGAATTGCTTGTTAATTTTCTCTTCTTATGAAAGCCTCAAAAGAAACCAATTTCAAGACTGTCCATGATTCACAGGGGAAAAAAACCTGAGCCACATGTTCTGAGCTGTTGAACAGAGTAAGAAAAGATGTCTGTGAAAGTCTTCACTGTGGTGGAACATAACAAAAATGCAAGGTGAAAAAGCCAGGCTTTCTCATCTTAAATAAAACCCATCCTATGTTATTTCGTGACAAATAAATGCTAACTAAATCCTATATTTTCCTAGAAATTATTTTGTGAATATGTTTATTTATTTGCTTCTGATAGCTAGGTTAAATGGTCAGAAGCTTAAAGTAGTTAACTATCTTTCCTGTATCTCCAGGGATGTCTCAAATAATGATTTATGTGGAACAATTCCTACCAGTGGACCTTTTGAACACATCCCGTTGAACAAGTAGGAATTCTTACTTTTTATTTGCTGTATTGACACTTTCTTATTTGGTCATTATTGCCCTTTTCTAAATATGTAAATCTTGCTTTTCGTTTCTTGTCTCCTCCATTTCATAATGCTTGATGTGTGTACTGGATATTCACTTGCATTTTCTGCTGTTTCTTAGGCACCACCTTTTCTTTTTTCTCTGAAATAATAGAGTTTGATTTAGTAGAGAGCCGTATTTTGAAACCTTGATGGGCATCTCATCCTCTCTTGGTTGTGATGGCCCCTATGTGGTACTTATGGAACTTAGTGTGATGCTAGGTTCTTTTATTTCTTATCTTTTCCTCAGAGTTTTAGATCTTATGAAAATAGTGCTTGATTTTCAAAATCCATTAACAAAAACCAAGCCTTAATCCCAAACTAGTTGTGGTCAGCCATATGGAACCTTCTATGCCATTCAGCTTGATCGTAAGCCTTGAAAGTCAAGTTTTTCTAAATACTCCTGTGTTTATGCGAATTCTCTGCCAAAGTTCAGATATTCACGTCCAACTTCTTAAATGTTTTTCCAATATGTTGGTGCTGATATTTAAACCATATCACAACCAGCTGTTGCTTATCTTGGCTGATATTTAAATGATATGATGCTTGGTTTATGCTACTGTCAATTTTAATGGATATTTGAGCCTTTAAGTGCTTCTCTTCAAATCAGTGGCATAAAAGCTACTGGTTTGTGTGTTGCAAATTGGAAACTACCTGGAAGCAAGATAAACGAATTTCTCATATTCTGTTTTCTGCCTATGTATCTGTATTAGCACGTCAGTTATAAGATGGAAGGGTGACTTGCATGTAAATTAGCTGCTTTTAGACTTGGATGTAATATTTGTGTGAACAAGTGTGCATGCTTTTGAACCCTGTATATAATGTCTGAACAAGTGAAGAAACATGTTTAAAAGAAGAAAACAATTATTTTCCCTGTGGGAAAACGAAGTAATTCTTAATTTTGCTCGTAGCTTTGAGAATAATCCTCGACTGGAAGGTCCAGAGTTGCTGGGACTTGCGAGTTATGACACAAATTGCTCATGAAGAGAGACCAATGATGCAGAATGCCAACTGTCTCTCACAAAAATTATAAGCGCATTACTTCACGCTCAGTGTCAAGGGATTGGCAAAAACGCAATCCCGCGTATAATTATCTGTAAATCTTATGTTACTGCTTGATATCTTAGCATTTGTAACTGCATTATTGTGTGTTTTAAGATCTTCAAAACAGGAATTTGCACTCATACAGTGGTAGTAAAGAGTACCTAATTCGTGTTTACTTTATGTGTGTGTGTGTGTGTGTGTAGGGGAAACTCGTGCTAGTTGGAGTATACACACATTGCGTTTAGTGTGTTATAAATTGGATCATTCTGCATTCTTCAGCTTTTGTGACTCTGCCTTCTTTCCCCCTTCTAAGATCCAGTTCAATTATGCAAATACAAGATTTAAGCATAAAGCTGAGGCATCTTTTTTTTTTTTTTCTCTCCATTTTTTCTTGCACATGCCTGGTATGCAAATTGAATTAACAGTAAAACATCATCTGAAGCTTCCTTTACCAAGGGATCCTCTTCACAACATCCTTTACAGCATTCATATCGAATCAACCTAATATTCATTAAAATTAATGACCCGTGTTTTTCATTTTACAAAAGTAAAAGACCAGATAGATGATTTGTATAATGTCTTGGATGAAAGAAACCTTAATCTAAATCATCTCCCCAACAAAGTTCATAGAACCTATTGAGTTGCAAGAAACGATGACTGCTGGGTGCATCACGATATCCATTTACATGGGATTCTAATCATGTAATGTAAGTGAAAAGGAAAACAGAGACATCTAAAAAAATATATGAAAACCATCCCTATGAATTTCAATTAACGCAAGGGAAAGAATGAAAAAGAAAAACAGCTTACCTCCTAGGAGGAGAGAACCATATGCTATAGATGCACCTGCATGTCCCTGCATTGCAGCTACTTTGCAATCACGATTCTTATTGTCGCAAGAAACCAAATCCAACCAACTCTTTAAAGAGCCAGCAGAACAGCCAATCTCTCGTATTCGGGAATTGCTTCAGCTGAGACTAATGGTAAGGGTAAAGGCGCTTCAAGTCATTCAACTCAATGGACCGGGACCAAGCTTTCAAGGTAAGGCCTCCTTTAAATAGTGTGATGATGGTAGTGGTAAAACAGTATTGATGGTGGTAATTGTAGAGTTACAATGGATTAGAGGTAGAAGTGGCACAAAGATTATAATGATGATGGTTGAAATAAGTTGTGAGTAGATTTTTATGAACTGAAAATGTGAAACAAATGAAATAGATTTTAAAATTGATTGCAAAATATCACATTTATCAATTATCTATAAAATATTTTGTGAGAAACAAACATAGATTTTTTTTTTACAAATACAAAAATTATATGGTGGAAACAATGTTCATTTCAACAATGAATCACCTCAATTTTTATTTATTTTTATTTTCATTTTTTTTATTTGATCCTTCAAACTTTTTTAACCACCTCAAATCTTTCCTTTTCATTTACATTTTTTTTATTGGGACCTTTTGCTTCTCATTTAACAATTCTAGCTAAGTTTTGCAAAATTAATACTCTATAAACCATGACATGGTATTTGGAAAGGTGAACATGTGAAGCAATGCAAGATGGAAGAGATATTAAAAAAACAAACACCACAAATGCAACATAAGATAAAGTCATAATCTACTATAGGTTGCAATAGTTACCCACAATGTTTTTTTTTTCTTAAGTTGATTGTTTTTTTTTTTTTTTTTTTTTCAGATGACATTAGATTAAATTTGATATCTTTTTTTTGTTAGCTTTGTATCAGGTTCTCACAATGCTAAGAACAAATTTAATGCTCAATTTAGAAAAATAAAATAAAACTTAATTCTATTAATTCAAATCAATTAAAACTTTAATTTCAAACTGAAATAATATATACAACTTTTTTTTAAACAAAATTAACATCCATATCTCAGCTCCGGGACTCGATCTTTAGACGCAATCAATTTTTTTTATCATTATTTATTAGAACAAATAATTTTTTATTTTATTTTATATATTAACTTTGTAGTTTGCATTTAAGATTTTTCTTGATGATAAAAAAAGATTAACAATATCCTTATTTCAAAAAAAAAGAAGCTCCATCATGCCGTAGAATCGAAAGTATTTTAAGCAAAGGCATTCTTAAATCCAACCTCATACTGGATTTCACATTCTCCCATTGTGCACTTAAAGAAGAAAAGGAACAAAGGTTTTGATGCTGCTTATATTATCATATGAAATTTAATAGTATCTACCATCAATTTTGCAACTTTTGCCAAAGCTTCAAGCCCTGCTCTTGAAAAGCTTGAAAAGAGGATGATTGAATGGAATCGAGGGTTCTAATTGCTTGCATGTATACACAAACTCGAATTTGAAGCTGCATCTGCTTCATCATGAGACTGTGCATGAAAAATAGTGTACTAAAACGGGAAGAGGAAGAAAATGAGTCAAAGACACGGTTTATAACAGCTCCATCTGTTTTTGCTAAAAAAATCCATCCAAAGGTTTATATTGGATGCTCTGACAGTTTCAATCAAGTTATGATGCGGACCAGCCTAGAAACACCAGCAAGGATCCATTACATGTTCCAAATGGTCCAATGACGCGGTCTAAGACAAAGGCATTGAAAGAAGAAATGAATGCATTGGTTTTGAAGGTTTCAACCAGGCTCTGATACCACCTGATGCGAACCTCGTGATCACGTGGTCACGCAACCCACAACGAAGAATGAGATAAGATCCCGGAAAGCCGAAATAAGGTCTGATAGGAGTGTGACACAATGGAAACCTGCCCCAAGGCACCAACACTATTGGAATGAGTAGAATGACGCCACGAAGCCAGTTAATCTTCGATAAGTCGGATTCAGTTCGTTCAAGAACTAAAGAATGCAAGAATCACTCTCACACATAAACTGAAAAGTTCAGAATTAAGTTTAATCAATGGCTCCCGAAATTAGGGTTACATGAGTTTAAATAGTTCTTAAAAAAGTAACCCTAATGGACCCCTTATGTGGACTTAAATGAGGTCCACTCAAAACTGACCCAAAATCCTAAATTGAAAAGCCCATGACTCAATCCAAGCAAGCCTTGGATCCTAGCTGAAAATAAAGTCTTAATTAAGCCCAAACAAGCCTTGGGCTATAGCTAACAAAATTAAATAAAGCCCATTAGGCTTTTCTTTTATAATCTTCCCTCAAGCCCATTAATCCCATGCTCATTCGCTGTCCTCACTTCATGGCCCAAATAAGATTGTATTGGACCCCTCCTGCATATGGATAAGATGTACTAGGGTCTCCTCTTGATACTCTAATGGTCCTTGCAATTCTGACCTGGTTGAAACCTTCAAAACCAATGCATTCATTTCTTCTTTCAATGCCTTTGTCTTAGACCGCGTCATTGGACCATTTGGAACATGTAATGGATCCTTGCTGGTGTTTCTAGGCTGGTCCGCATCAAGTTAATTTAGACATTATGGCAACATCATCAAGATTGAAGTGTTTAAATGCCAGCATCTTTCTTAGTAGATGAACCTGGAGTGGCATAACAGACATTGTAAACAGAGGATATAAGAGCGCCTTATTTGGGTTTCTAGAATCTTGCTTACCCATTTAAAAAGCATATAGAATTTTTGCATCTTTTTAATCTTTATCTTTAAAAGCATATAGAATTTTTGCATCTGATGATGGAAACGAGCTAAGGTTATCCCCACCGAGAAGCGCTTCTGCCTTTTTCTCTACTTCTTACATTTTCTAGCCTAGAACTGCCCTTGTCGCTCGAAAATTCCAGGGTACTCCTACTAAGAAATTTAAATATGATCTGTAGATCATATTCAATTTCGAATCAAAATAAATAAATAAACAAATAGCTTACTGCATGAGCTAATGTTTTACCTCACTGAGAGGTCCTTTGATAAGCCACGAAGGTCAGGAAGAACATCAAAGCCGAATCCCAAGTATGGAGGTGGAAGTGCAGGTGAAGGATTTGCAAGAGCACCAACAAGACAAGCATGATCATACACAGGGGTAACAGTAGCTGATAATAAAGGAGTTTAAAGACAAATATTAAGGCATCAGTTACTGTTGTATTAAGGGACCAGTTACTGTAATCAGTTACAATTGTATTTCCATTTACTCTGCAATTGAATAGTGTAACCGTAGATGAATAAAGAGGATAAGGATAGGGAGCTGATGTATTCATAAGCACGGCAAGGAAAGGAATAAACATCATCCAATCAATTGTTTTTCATATACTGTCTTACGGTCAGTTCTCACCCAAAAAGAACAACACCATTGTTAAAATTTGGCTCTTGACTGGGACCTATCATCCTTCCTTTTTCTACTTCTCACATTTTCTCGCCTAGAACTGCCCTTTTCCCTAACAAATTCCAGGTTACTCCTATTTAGAAATTTAAATACGCTCCATGCATTTCAAATCAAAATAAGAAAAATCTTTGGCATCAATGAACCAAAAATTAAAAATTATGTGGTGATAGAAAATCACAGTGTCTTACAAGAGCTTGGCATTTTTAATCCAAAGAGCTCTCCGTGGGCGCTTGGACTGTTTCTTGAAGTGAAATGCACCATCTTGCATTTTAGCAGTTTTGTCAACAAGAAGCTCAATTCGGTCACCTCTTCCAAGTATTTTTTCAATGTTTTCTACCATGACAGTACTGATGCAGATCAAGAAAAGAACTCCCCATAGTGTCGTGACCAAAGCTGGAGTTGCTGCAATTTTAGTTCCTTTCTATTGTTACTTTTCTTTTTAAAGTTTATTACTTTCCGAGTTAGAGTTGGAAATTGCTTTCCTAGTTGGAACAGGAGATTGTATTGATTTAAGGGAGGATGAAACAAACATAAGACAACTTTTTGGCCATCCTTATGATTCTGAATTGAATTGTTTTCTTGGAGTGATTCCAGCACATAGAGAAAATCTGTGTTAGTCTCTGTTCTTGGTAACTAGCGTGAGGCTGTTCAAGGACCTTGCCATCAAGTACGGATCTGCACACTTTTCCAGCACTTGTGAGTATAAAATGAATGAGGAAAAAAATATTTCAAACTGCCACCACTTCTCCCTCACCCCCAAGAAAAAAGTAAAAAGAGATTCTAACATTGCACAAGCCCAAGAAGCGAATGGCATGGTCATTACCTTCAAAAGCCCTAAACAACCTTCTTTATTTTTTTTATTTTTTCCTGAACAATCTCTAGATAAACTAAAAGGCTACAATAATCCGAAACAAAATATTGTGTGATGCATTAGCAAACTAGGAAAACCAAACGACAACAAGTTTGCAATTAAGGTTGTTTATTTATTTAAAACTATAAAATTAACTTCTATTCTTAGCACATTATTTGAAAAGAGAATACAATTCATAATTTGAAAGGTCAAATAAATCGAGGACAAAGGATGTTAATGAGATGCAGTCCTGTATGTAACAAAAAAAATAAAAAAAACACTCAGCAATGGAAGAGAATTCTTTATGTCAATCTCTTTTGACATGTATGTGATTGCTTTCATTTACTTATTTTATTGATTAGATACAGATAAGTTTAGCATCATTCCATAAAAAATATGCCGGAGGCACAATGCTGGAGAAAAAAAGGTAAAACTCTTGCTTTGTTGTATTTGGTTTATTCTAACTCTACTTGATGAATCTTAGAATTTCATTTTAGACAGCTGAAAGCCATGGACCTGGATCAAGTGCTCAAATGTACAAGCTTTAGCTTAACTTGAGCCCATTGATTAGTGATAAACAGTGCAATATTAAGAAAAATTGATGTTTCCATGATTTTTAAGTGTTTTAAAGAGAATTGGAATTTATTGCAAAAACAAGTTAAATGTTGACACTAATAAATAACTCCCAATCTTTCAAGTGAGTGTCCACAAACAGTCATTCTTTATTAGCCCCTGTAATAGCCATCCATTATTTAGTACTAGGAACTTAGTAAATAACCTAAGAAGAAGCTTGACTTCAAAGTGAAATAGGTGGTCATTTTTGTGCTCTTGAAGAGTCAGCAATGGGTAGAGCGATAGAAAAAATGGCCTAGTCAATCATGTTGCCTTGCTAAATGAGTTAAGAAAAGAAAAGAAAAGACAATGCTCTGTTATGTTTTTGGCTAATTTAAATTGTATTTTTGAGGTTTCTGGGCTGTGACTGATAAACAGAGATTAACAAAACTAATTCTGGAATTTCAAGGATCCAATAACGTCCAATGCACACGGCACAATTTTGGATTAATTCTCTTGATACCTTTTCTTCAACCAGATGATAAGTTAAATACAAATTGAAAGAGTAATTGCTCCCTTGGTCATGGCCATAACCCCCATATTAACTACCCATTTACTATTATTGATTAACTGATAAATAATGTATGAAATACATAACTGAACACTGACTTAAAATACATAAACTACGGCTAGTTAATAAAATAACTATGGTTGATAAAGTAATCCTAGATGCCACGCGTCACCCATCCAGCTGCTGACCCATTTCCCTTTGTTGCCATACGTGTGTCATCCACTCTGTTACGTTCCCTGGTGCATTGCCACGTGCCCTTCATCCCGCTCCTATAGTGCCACACGTTCTTCATCAGGCCCGTAACAAATGCCTCTCTCTCAAAAGAACTCGCCCATGAGTTCTGGGCATTGTTTTCGAGGTTCATCCACATCTACCCATAAGGCATCTTCTTCGTTTGTCCCTTCCCATTGAACCAACAGCTCCATCCCTGCATTGTGGGCTTTCTTCTTCATCCTTCTATTTAACACCTTCTGAAGTTTGTGAGATAAGGTGCCATCGCCATCAATGTTGGTAAGCTCGGGTTTGGAAGGAAACATGCCCTGATCTTGTTCTTGAGGCACGAGATATGGAAGATCGGGTAGATCTTTGAGCTCTCAGGTAAAGCGAGTTTGTAAGCCACTTTTCCCACCCTCTGAGTGATCTAAAATGGACCAAAATATTTGGCCAAGAGCTTCAAATTTCTTTGCATTGCTATTGACATCTGATGATAAGGTCTCAGTCTGAGGTACACCTAATCTCTGACCATATACTCTTTATCTATTCTATTTTTGTCCGCAAAATGCTTCATTCGAGTTTGTACTTCTTGTAGGTTCTCTCGGGCTAGTATGAGAATGAAATCTTTGCTTTTCATCTTGTCTTCTATCGCTTGGATAGCTATTAAACTTGGCTCAAAAGGCTGTAGACGTGGTGGAACTTTTCCATACACTACTTTTAAAGGGCTAAGACTTGTGGAAGAATGAACCAATATGTTATACGACCACTTGACTAGAGCCAACCATCTGACCCCATCTTTGGGTCGGTCCCCTATGAAACACCCTAGGTAACCTTCTAACCACTTGTTCATAGCTTCAGTTTGACCGTCTGTCTGTTGGTGGTAAGCTGTGCTCATTAGTAGTTGTGTGCCATTTAAATGAAAAATTTCTTTCCCAAAAGAACCGATGAACATTACATCCCTACCACTTACTATACTCTATGGAATGCCATGTAATTTAAATACACACTCCATGAATTATTGTGCCATGTTGACTGCAATGTATGGGTGCGAAAGAGGGATGAAATGAAAATAATTACCATGATCACATTATATCCTCTTTAGGTGGGTAAACTATCTATAAATTCCATACTAATAATTGCCATGTCAACCCAAGCTTCCTCTGGTATTGGTAAGGGTTATAGTAACCCTATTGGTTTAAGGTTCTCGGACTTGTTGCGTTGACATACATTGCACTCTCTTATGTATGTTCTGACATCTTTACGCATTCCATTCCAGTAAAACTCTCTTTTAATTCTGGCATGAGTCTTTTGGGTACCTGCATGTCCCCCATTGGACTCTCATGGTAGGGCTGTAATATCAAACCCTAATAATATGTTAAAGTTCCCAAATGTAACCTTCCCTTGTAAAATAGTAAATTGCCCTGAAATTTGTATTTATTAGGATCAAGATCCCCCTACTGACTGCGACTAATGAGTTGTTGCAATTGATAATCTTGTGTGTATGCTTGTATGAGCCCCTCCCACCAGTTAGACTGGACAACACTAAGGGCCTGTAAATTCCCTTCAGCTGGTGTTAGTTCGTGACCCTCTGTACTGGACCCCTCATTAGGTCGACTTCACAGAGCATCTACAGCTTGATTCTCCCTCCCACATTTGTATTTCACTGTGAAATCAAACCCTAGAAGTTTAACAACTCATTTTTGTTGAAAGGGTGTGCCCACCCTCTATTCCAGTAGGTATTTCAATGCTTGTTGGTCTGTCTGTACTTCAAAATTCATGTCCCGATAAATAGTGTCTCAACTTTTGAATAGCTAGGACTAGTGTTAAGAACTCCTTTTCGTAAGTTGATAATAGTAAGTTCTTCCCCTTTGAAGCCTGACTTAAATAAGCCAATGGTCTCCCTTCCTGCATCAACACAACACCAATTCCCCCTCCCGAAGCATCACCTTCAACAATGAAAGACTTATTAAAATTAGGCAACCCTAGAAAAGGAGGCGTAACCATTGCTGCTTTAAGGGCTTCAAAAGCCTGGGTAGCTTCGCTGGTCTAGGAGAAAGAGTTCTTTTTAGTAATGTTGTTAAGGGAGCTACAATGCCCCCATACCCCTTTACAAATTTCATGTTACTATGAGGCCGAGAAACCCCCTCAAGGCCTTAGGATTAGTTGGTATAGGCCATTGAACCATTGTTGATATTTTTTTGGGGCCAACCTTGACACCATCTTTAGAAATCACATACCCTAAATATTCCACTTCCTAACAACCAAAAACACATTTCGACATTTTGGCATACAACTGGTGTTGTCTTAGAATATCTAGTATAGTATGTAAATGCAACACATGATCTTTTAATGACTTAATATAGATTAATATGTCATAAAAAAAACTAACACAAACTTCCTAAGATGATGCCTAAATATTTCATTCATTAACCCTTGAAAGGTAGAAGGTGCATTAGTAAGCCCGAAAGGCATGAAAAGAAATTGATAATGCCCTTCATATGTTATAAAGGCAATTTTTGGCACATTATCAGGATTCATCCTGATTTGGTGGTAGCCTGACCTCAAATCAAGTTGGAAAATAATTCATCCCCATGCAATTCCTCTAACAATTCATCTATGTTAGGTATAAGAAACTTATCTTTAATAGTATTCTTATTAAGAGCCCGATAATCAATACACATGCGCCAATTCCCATCTGCTTTTCTCACTAGCAGAATTGGTGAAGAATAAGAGTTTTGGCTGGTCTTAATGATCCCAGCTTGCAACATCTCGTTGACCAACTTCTCAATCTCCTCTTTCTGATAGTAGGGATACTTGTAAAGCCTTACACACATGGGTGTGGTTGCTTCACGTAATCTAATTTGGTGATCATGTCCTCTTGTAGGAGGTAGGCCCTTAGGCTCCTCAAATATATTTTGGAATTGACCCAAGACCTATTGTATGGCCACATCTAGTACTTTTGGAATAATTGTCTCCTCTGCCTCTATAAGTTATAACCATAGTCCCCTATTTTCTATATTTAACTTCGACTCTTCTTCTAGGAAGTTAGTAGAGGGCCTTAAGCCTTGCAAAGCTAGCTGCTTTTCATTAAGTGTAAATTTCATGCTCAACTCCTCAAAATTCCACTGAATTGTTCCTAGGCTCCTCAACCATTCAACCCCCAATACCACATCGCATCCTCCCAAGGTCAATAGGTATAAATTAACCGACACATCATACCCCTACATTTGAAGCAACACTGCCTTACAACAACCTTGGCAAGGTAAAGTTGTGCCATTAGCACCATGCACTGCCAAATGGCTATCTTCCATTGGTAGTTTTCCTTGCTACATTTTCATCCAAAAAATTATGCATGCTGCCAGTGTCAATAAGGATAATAACTGAATGCTTCCCATCTGTCCCCTCTAACCTCATGGTCTTAGGAGAAGGCACACCTGCTAGTACATGTAAAGATATGATCAACAACTTTGCAGTTTGTATTCGTTGATCGAATTCCTCAACTTCTTCCTCTGTCTCCTCTTGACCCCCTCCAATTTCCTCCTTGTAGTAGGTACAATTTTGGTCGATTGCATTTGTGTCCAATGTGATAGTTTTCATCACAATTGTAACACAATCCCTTGTCCCTCCTTTCTTGCATTTGGCTGATAGTAAGTCTTTTAATAGGTAAGGGATATTTTTTTGGGAAATTTTGGTTGTATTGGAATAAATTTTATGGGGTTGGAAGTCTTGAAAGTGAATTTGGTGCAGGTAATCTAAGTAGGGCTTATTTAGGGTAAGTTGGTAGATAGTTGTTGGCTATTGTGTTGTTGTTGTGGTTTGTGTTTAAATGTCGAACAGGATGTTGTCTTCTTGACCGCTATTTATGATCGGCTTGTTTTAACTCGCAAGTGCAAGAGTGTGCGATGTAGCAATTAACTCGGTAAGATCGACGTCATATCCATAGAGAGCTAGATCTAGAAATTAAGCTAGGTAACAACAAAAAAATAAATCTCAAGAGAATAATTAATGGATTTGTTTTCAAAGATGAAAGAGTGTAAATAGATTTTAAATGACAAGAAAAAGTAAGTCTTGGTTCCAAATCAATTTTAATGGTGATGTATTGGTGATTCCTTCAACATATATAAGATAACTCAACCTAATATCAACGACGGTGATATTAGATCGGAAGATATTACAATGAAGTTTAAAAAGATGAAGATTGATTATTGCTTAAGAATAAACGAGTATTTTCATAATAAGTAAGACATTGAATCAAGCAATCTCTATACCAAAACTAAGTTTTGTTCATAAAAATTCAACATTATAACATTACCTAAATGATTTCTAAAATTTCTTTGCAATAATAAAACATTCATGAAGACAATGAGAAGATAGACATTAGGATTCATTCATATCTTAAAGAACTCACCTCAATCACCATTATCCTTGATTTGGATCCAAGAAAGAGATTAGCCAACCATAATTATATATAAGAACACTCTAATAAACATGAAATAACTTGAATTAAACTGAAATAATAAGTTTTACAACTAAAAAAAACTGAAATCTACAAAGAAGAACACATCACAATTTCGGTAATCATTCTAACATAAATCTGATGCTAACTTCGGACTGCAATTTGACCCTTGTAGAAGCCTGCCGTGGAGAAGGCTATTAGATACATATTTATAGGCCATTCCGTCAGATTTCCAGAACATTAAATAAATTCTAATTTTGGAGCTTGGAGTCAAAAGTTATGCCTGCAACACCGAAAGGTGTTCTGGAAAATTAATTTCGGCAACTGGAGAAGACTTTGGTGCCCGATTTTCTTCCTCCTTTTGTGCTGACTTCTTTCTTCTTTTTGACCCAAAATAATGTAACAATCTCCCCTCCATCTTTCCATCCATGTGCCTTCCCTTTTAGGTCAATGGATTACCTAAAATAAATCAAATGTTACTTGTTGTGTGGACATGCAAGATCATGGATTCCTCTTGGGCTGATTTGGGGAAAATAAGTGCTCTAGAATTTGCACAAATATTCAACTGAATTTCCTCTTCAATTCTTTGTTCCGAATTCCGACGTTAAATTTCCTGAAATAATTCATTTAAGCTCCAAAAACCTGTTGAAACATTAAAATAAACTTCATTACTAAAAAGCACATCAATTATTATAAAAAAACCCAAATAAAAACAATAAATACATATGTAAAATAAGAGACTTAATGATACTTTTGATGCACAATCACACACCCCAACTTAGATTTTGCTAGTCCTCAAGCAAAACAAAACATAAAACCTTAAAAATAATAATAACCATAATTAGGTTAGACTCATCACATTTGTTGCAGGTAATCTAAGTAGGGCTTGTTTAGGGTAAGTTGGTAGATAGTTGTTGGCTATTGTGTTGTTGTTGTGGTTTGTGTTTAAATGTCGAAGAGAATGTTGTCTCCTACCAACTTTTTTTTCCTGCAATCTGGCCAATCCAAAGGCAGCCGAGAGGGTGCTAGGTCTGAACATGGTAACTATTATCCTCAACTTATCTCGTAATCCACTAAGAAAAGTGCTAATACAAGACTCTTCACTTAGACCTGTAATCTTGTTTGATAGGACTTCGAAGACTATTTGGTACTCCTCTACACTCCTTGTCTGTCTCAATTTGGTGAATGCTCCCACAGGGTCTTCATATGCCGAAGGACCAAATCTGGTTCGTAGGGCCACCAGGAACTCCTCCCAATTGACTGCTGGACTTGAATTCATCAACCAGTAATATCATGATAACACCCTTCCCTCCATGTGGTAAGAGGTAATCTGAAGCTTTTGATTTTCCGGTGTTTGATAGTATGTGAAGAATTGTTGAGATTTTAGGATCCAATCATTTGGGTCACCTCCGTCAAAGTGAAGGAAATCTAATTGAAAAGTCCTTGCTTGAATTCTAGCAGGTCCTTCCACTAGAGAGTTAGTGTTTCCATTTGTATTATTTGAAGTTCCTTCACCTACATTTTGATTTTGTCTTGTTGTTGTGTGGATCAAGTTGTCATAGTTTGATGCCAAGTGATGTAACTGCTGTAGCACTTGTTCCATAAGAGCTCCTTGTTTACCTATTTCTTCTCTCAAAGAATTTGTCTCCATCGAATGGAGGTAGAACATGTCCCCTCAACCATCCCAGGAACACCTGCTCTGATACTACTTATTATGTTTTTGGCTAATTTGAATTGTATTTTTGGGGTTTTCTGGGTTGTGATTTGTAAATAGAGATTAACAACTAATTTTGAAATTTCAAGGATCTAATAACCTCCAATGCACACGACACAATTTTGGATTAATTCTCTTGATACCTTTTCTTCAACCAGATTATAAGTTAAATACAAATTGAAAGAGTAATTGCTCCCTTGATCATGGCTATAACCCCTATATTAACTACCCATTTACTATTATTGATTAACTGATAATTAATGTACGAAACACGTAACTGAACACTGACTTAAAATACATAAACTATGGGTAGGTAATAAAATAACTATGGTTGATAAAGTAACCCTGGATGCCAAGCATCACCCATCCACCTGCTGCTGACCCATTTCCTGTTGTTGCCACGCGTCTATCATCCCTTTTGTTCGTTCCCCAGTGCATTGCCACGCGACCTTCATCCCACTCCCCTATAATGCCACACATTCTTCATCAGGCCCGTAACATGCTTAGCAAATGAGAACGATTATATTCTTCTCTTTTGGGTTCAAGCCAAAAAAATTGATAACTAAAACAAGGATTTATTGCTATAAAGCAATGACAGTTGGATTAAAGAATACAGGGGCAATATATTGGTGAATAGTTAACAAAATACAAAAACAATAGTTAGGAAGAATTATGGAGTGATATGTTGATGACATGTTAGGAAAACAGCATGAATTTTGAACATCTCTCAAGTCTTGAAGAAATGTTCTCCATCTTAAGTCAATACGAGATGAAACTAAACCTTTCTAAATGTGTTTTCACAATAAGAGAGGGAAATTCCTGCTCTTTACGATAAACTCTAAGAAAATCAAGGCAAGTCCCAAAACAAAAATCAAGTGATACGAAACATAATCCCCCACGAGCTGTGAGGAAGTGGAATGCCATACAAAGAGATTAAATGTCCTTAACAAATGCATTACTCAGTTGAGAGAATGCATTCTTTCTTTTCCAAGATATTGAGAAACATAATAAATTTTGAGTGGACCAAGGATTGTTAAAAAACTTTGAAAAACTTAAAAATTCACTTGCCATCTTCCAAGATTTTGTCCTAACCAAAGGAAAATGAAGACTTATTCCTATACCTGGGGGTGACAGATTCAATTATGAGCTTAGTTATAGAAAGGAGAAATGAAGGCATACAACGACTATTGTATTATTTCAACCAAACTATTTGTTATAATCCAATTTCAGATTTCTGTGAAACTTATTTCAAAAACATAAAAAACTGGTAACTTGGGAAAAACACGGCGAGAATGGTTTTTAAATGTAGCACGTGTTGCATTACCAATACCGCATTTAGTATTAAATCCATAGGCAAATCACAGATGTAGCTTAAAATCATGGGGCTGAATCATGTGAGCTATAATATATTGTTTTGGAAAGTATTTAGAAAGAACAATTAAAACAAGAGAGAGAGAGAGAGAGAGAGAGAGAGAGAGAAAATTAATCTCTACAGTAATTGTTTTTACTGTAGACGAATCTAGAAATGAATTTGAACAATAAATGGTTTTACTGTTAATACAGTTGAAAATTGCAGAAATTGAATTGATTTTTATTGGAAAGCAAGCATACAATTTATAGACCAGAAATTATCGTGATTCATATTCTTAAGCCATGATCTCGAATCCATGATCTAGAATAAGCTGCAACAAACTAATAACTTCCTAAAGACTAGAACAAACAAAAGACTTAATCAAAACAGTAACAATTGAAACATTAACCGATGAATTTAAATATACATGCAATGAACGTAAACTTGCAGACATAAGAAAATTAACTAACAGTATTGAATGCCGTAAGCTTACTGGAAAGAAAATGGTGGTCATCTTTATCTGTACTTGTGTAATCAGGTGTGTTTCAGAGAATCTACACTTGACACAGCTATGTTACCCCTAATTGTTTAGTCATTAAAATTTTATACTATATTAAATACTTATTTCATCTCAAAATAAGATTAAATAAATAATTTTATATTGTTGTTTGACAGTTACTACTAGCAGTGGAAAATTCTAGCTTCCAGTCTTCTTCAGGAAAGTACTTGGAACCCATCTAGTAAGGTTTGGGATTCCTCTTGGAGTTGGAATGGTCCCCAGCACAAAAATAGTTTTCGTTGACTGATTCTTGATGGAAAAATTTTAACAATGAGCAGCATGTTAGGCGTCAGATGACAAATGGTGCTTCCTGTTTTCACTGTCTTGAATCTTGTATCCTTGTTTAGAGGGATTGCACTCTTGCTGATTTTGTTTGGAAAACGGCCACAATGCTCCAGATTTCTTCATGTCAGATTACTGCTTCTGCAAAGCACGGGGCTCCAGCAAAGTAGGTGTACATGGTGAAGCTAGCTAGGAGATATTGTCAGGTCTCCCAATAAATCATGGATGGTTGGTCAAACAAGACAAGGGTTGACCATGGAGAATATAGGTTATTTCCTGATTTAATCAATATGATTAGAACACACTCTCATGAGGAATGCAATTTGTGGCAGGAAGGCATTTCTCTCACTTGTGCAACTAGCTCCATGCTTTAGATTGATCGGTGATATCTATTTAATGACTGCTAACCAATATGTGGCAGCTGGTAGAGCATTTTACAAACATTCATTCCTAGATATCACCAACTTCTTGATTTATCAATTTAAAACAATGGAATTAAATTCTCTACCATATGTGTTGCATTAACTATTGGGAAGTAAATCATCCTTTAAATGTGAACCTGCCTGTGAGTTTTCTGTGTTGCAAAGATAAGTGACGCTATCATTCTTGGTTGAAAGCTGAAACTGGTTGAGCCTATGAATGATATTTTCTCCTCCATAACTTTCCTCATATATATTAAATTAACAGAAAAGAATTTACTGCTTTTAAAGGTAAGTCTAGCTCATGCATGCCTCTTCTGTCATGGGACAACTACCTAGTCTTAATTATAGGACTAGGCTACAAATCTATCTGTGCCGGGACAATGAAGTTGCTCCGGCCATTCCCATTCAGGTGGCTCTAGACCATCTAGCAGTCCCCAGCTGGCACCTGCTGCAGTCCCTGGGTTATCAACATGGTCTTCTCCTGAGTATGAAGTTTCAGGTGAGCTCGTCATCTCCACAATCATAAGGTTCTGAGCAGATGTAGTTGCTGCATCACCAGCATGCGGGACCCCTAGTGGATGCTGTGTCTCTCCTGCTACAGCTCCAAGAGGCCGTCTATCAAATGCCCGAAAGCTTCCTGATACCACATAGACACGGCACAGACTGAATTCATGCCTCAGCTGCTCTCAAGTGGACAGCCAAATTAATAATGGTTAGTTATGTGAAAGGATTCGATGCATTATCAGTACAGCTTTTTCAATTGAAAAGGCCAAAAGATCATGAACAGGCTCACCTTTGGAGTAGCATTTCTGGACAATCCATGAGCTCCAATGGCTCTATACTCATTCATCTTCCATTTGGTTTTTCTTCCACTCGGAGCTTTTCCCATGTAGAACACCATGGTTTTCATCAGTCCAATCACTTGATTATCCGACGAGTAAACATAACGAGGAGAGCCTGTGGCCTTCCAGTACCCGGATGCTGTACTCCGATTAGGTCGCCCTCCCCTAGCTTCTCTCGCTTGCATGGGTGTAAAGAAGAACCACTGCTCCGTGTTGCCCTGACATAACTCTCCTGAAAGCTCTGCCACATATTGCAAGAGACAAACTAAAGTTACTATAAGGGAATATTTAACGGTCCTGTACCATTCTTATCAGTAGTTAAAAAAGAAAAGAAGTGGATGAAAAAAGATTTTTACGTGGAAGATCCCATGGCTCGATGTCATAAATTCTGATCTCTGGAATCACATGTTGTAGTTCCTGTCTCCTCCCTTCCAGCTTATTATCCAAGTAGAAGGAGACCAGCTCTTCTTCCGTTGGGTAGAAGCGGTAACCTTTGGGGAGTTCTTCCATTCTTGCACTTAAGTGTTATTGTGTTTTGTCCCTCCTTTTGTTTGCCTGAGCTGTGTCTGCATATATACACAGACATACACACTTTGCTGAAGAACAGAAGAGATGGATTTGCCGAGTAAAATGAGAAAAAAAGGCAAAGTTTGTGTTTCGTGGAAGTTTCCACGCGGTTGGAAGGAGATCATGTTTATCCTATCATGTTTACACACCTGTCTAAACATTATTTCTCGTCCAATGAGATGTCTTTTGAACAAGTCATTGCACTTCTCCTACGTAGTCTCCATCGTCGCAGACGACCGGTCTTTGAGGGCATTATTTTTGTACCATGCAGTGCCCCTTTCCTTCTTCCATAATCAATACACGTGCTAAGGGCACACAACTGTTCAGTTTGATCACTGTATTAACATAAGCTGCAGTCTCTTTCGATGTCCTACATGCGCGCCTTCAATGTCAGGTGAGGTCAGCGCTGACGTGTACTTTGCTGATAAATAAGTGCATTTTGCTGATATTGCTCTCGTCTGATCACTCGCAAGTGCGTTTGAGACATGAACAACTATGAACAGATAACGAACTGTTACTGCGTGTTGAAAGGAAAGAGACAGGAG
The DNA here is from genome assembly GCA_027405865.1 of Salix purpurea. Taxonomy (NCBI): domain Eukaryota; kingdom Viridiplantae; phylum Streptophyta; class Magnoliopsida; order Malpighiales; family Salicaceae; genus Salix; species Salix purpurea. The sequence continues at coordinate 8,499,183 of JAOWLH010000001.1, forward strand.
AGAAAAAGAGACATGCCCCGAAGAAGGTTTACTTTGTTCGATCGGCAGCAGGGAGAAGACAACCAAGGACGCTTGTCATCAAGTTATTACCCACACAAATTAGTTAGGGCGAAATATATGAATACAAAACAAAACGACTTGACTTGATTGGAAAGATATATGCCCATGGACATTTCTGTATCATTCGATGAGATATTTGTAAGTTGATGGAGGAGACATAACAAGTTTTGATTTGATGAAGAGATGATACGGTTGAAAAATCCAATCACTATGTTTGTGAATGCTAATTTAATTATCCACTATATAGACATATCTGTGTTAACTATATAGAAACTCAAATTTTATTTTCTTTCGCATTTATGACCGACTCTATACTCTTTTATGTCAATTTCGTATTCTAGCCACGAGGGCACGTCACATGTTTAAATTCAAGTTATAGACTTTCTAGCTAGCTTGTTTTAACAACATTAACAAAGGACAACAAGGGTGTTGATGAAATATAAACATATTTGTTTTAAATAATTAAAATTTTGTATTAAATCTAAAATAACCAAATAAGTAAATTTATTATATGATTTGTAACATAATTTAGATTTTTTTTTCCTTGCTATTGTTAGACAGGTTCAATCAATTTTTTATATTTTGTTTTAGCTAAAAAACAATGTGTCATTTACATGAAGCAAATTAAGAGGAACTATATGAACTCAAAAGTGTTGTGAGTATTTTATACAAAGTATTTTTTTTGAAATTGTTTAGTGAATAAAATATGTATTTTCGAGGTAATATAAGAATATGAATAAATTATTAAACAAAAGATAAATAAAAATATACAAAGTAATTATATGTAGAATTTTAGAATTTTGGATTCAAACAAGATATGAAAGAAAATTATTATCCAGAATTATATTTCTTATCTTTAGGCTAAATTATTCCTTAATAGTTGTAAACAATCTCATCACAACTTGCCTTCTAAGATTTTAACAAAAAAATAACTTGAAAGAATGCACTTTCAATCAATGTTTATAAACTAGAAAAATTTACTCGGTGCCTGTTTGAGAGTGTGGTTGATATTGCTTTTGAAAGTGTTTTTCGTTCAGAAATGCATTAAAATGATGTTTTTTATTTTTTAAAAATTATTTTTGACATCAGCACATCAAAATGATCTAAAAACACCAAATTTTTTTAATTTAAAATAAAAAATAAAAATAATGTTTTTTTAATTTTTTTCAAAAACATTTTCCTATTGCCCTTCAATTGTTCTCTCTACGACTATAAAACTTCAAACTAGAGAAAGGTGAGAACAAGAGTAAAGAAGGTAGAAATAACTTTTCTATTTGTTTTCATCTTTTTTTTCCTAGAAAACACTAATTCCAATTCTACGAACAAGAATGTGAGCGTCATGTGAAATGTTCGGACATCACGTGCTCAATGGCAATCCGTTCATTTTGCCTCTGACATGTATGATGGAATTTTTAATGGAATTAATGTCACATCATTGCACATTATAGATTTTTTAATCCATCTGTAATTCCCTCGGTTTTTACCATTCCATCGGTAACGATGTATGTAAAAGACCAACAATAATACTTGTCGGTAAATACCGGAAAAAATGACGACGATAACATTTCATTAGTAATACTATCACTCATGTTCTGACAGAAAAATTATGTCGGTCTTTTCATATAAATTAGTCGATTTTGTAGCAGTGATCTAATTTTTTTATACTTTTAATTACTATTTTATTTTCTATTTGAAAATAAAAACACAACCAAGAAAAAAAGAAAGAGCTAAGAGTTCAAATAAAGTTGTTAAAATAAAATAGTCTTATATTAGTAATGATATGTAATGTCAGGTAACTATCAATAAAGAAATAATTAAATGTGGTATTGGTTTCTAAGACAAATTGATGTGTTAAAAAAAGCTTTAGTGTTGCCCCTGCCAATTGAATAATATGTTTAAAATTTTATGTTTTTTGTTTCAAAGTGTTGTGGGGAGATATTACAGCATATATGAGGACATAAGATGGAATTTTAGGTAAAAAAACAAAAATATGAAAAAAGTCGTTTTTATTAGTAGTAAAGGGTAAATCCGAGTTTCTCAAAAAAACTATAAGGATAATTCTAAAGTGAACCTATCACGGTAAGAGTATAATTTACCCTCACTCACCTCTTCGTATATCTTTTACAGCCAGCAATTTGTTCATGACTTGGGCATGCGTGTAGAGATTGAAACATGAAAATCAATCTTCAAAACGAGGATTTAGGACTGGTGGAGAGGTCGAGCCAGCCAGTGCTCCGATGTCGTATTGACCAAAAAATTATGCTTGTAACGATGTAGTAGAAAGTTGGTCAGATTGAAAGTATCAAACTGACTTGAAAATTATGCTATGAAGACTAATTAAATAGCTGAACTACAACCATTTCTCTCTATTGTCTTAGATCCGAGTCTTGTGGCTGCTAATGTGATGATTCTTAGATACTTACACGATCGTTAATTTCAAGACCCGTGGAATTAGTCAAGATACACGTAAGCTGATTCAAACACCAACATTAATTAAAACAAATAGTTGAACAACAAAAGTCAATATATATATATACACACACACCCACACATATATAAAAGACATAATTGACTTGTTTCTCATCATTAGCCATGTAATTGTCTTAACATCCATGTTTTAATTTGCCGATCATCATTGGTTAACTTAACATGAACCAATGCATGGATGATGTACACTATTCCACCAACTTAAAAAATCAAGATTTAGAAAAAAAATTTAAGCAAATATGCTTCAAGAATATTCTTTCAATAATATATATAATATTTTTTTGGTTATTTTACAAAAAGCAATTCATGCTCTAGTGTTTAGGTTAAATGTTTATATTTCTCAAATTATTCTCAATTCTTCGTTCTTTACATGAAAAATCCTTAATCTCTCCTAAATAGTCTTAAAAATATCATTATTGAGATTCAATCAAGAAACCTAGACACTCTCTTTCCGTTTTAAGACTAAAATGGTGGCTTCAAGTTTTATTCCACCTGAATTCATAATCGTCCATCATACCAAAACTTCATATACTACTTGCCCTATATAAACAAGGCTATCATAAGTGTTTACAAGAATTGTGACCATTCTATAAAAGTTATCTAAAAACAAAAACAAAAAAAAATAATACTTTAGCCTAGACATCGAGAAATAATTTTTCTTTCAGGATGATCATGTAAGTTTGAATTCCTACAAAAACAAAACATTCCTTAATAATATCCAATCTAATTATCATTGAATATCTTAATTATCTATACAACTAAATGAGCTCGCGATATTACTGTTCAGTTACTGTAGTCAATCATTGTTCATCTAGACTCAAAAGCACTGTGGATTGGAATAGTTAAACTACTTATTATATAAGTATTATTATCCTATATACTAAAAGACATCAGCCCGTTCCTGTAGCTTCTGAGTGAATTTACTGTTCACTGGCCATTTTTTATCCATGCTTCGCAAGCGTTCATCCACCTGTTTTGTTTCTGCTTTGGCATGTTCACGCTGCTGCGTGGCTTACAATTCCAACAAAAGCTGCGTGGCTCACTTTTAAAAAATTCAAAACTTCACACTGGGCGACACGCACGGCTACCCAAATCAAAAAGTCAAAGCAAAGTTGCACTGCAAGGCTGCCTTTTGTGCACGGGGATCAAAAATTTGAAACAAAACTTAGCACCTGTTTGGGAGGGCAGCACGTTTGCCAAACTCCATTTCAAATGAAGGTTTAGTGCCGTTAGTGTATTTGGTAAGAACAAAATGTCATTTAAAAGCATGTGGGGCCCACCAAAAAATTGATCAAAACGCCATTTTCCGAGAAGCTGGAAATCACATGCTTTTCCATTTGCGTTCGAGTTTGTCAAACGGCGATTCTATGTTTTTCATCAACAGAAAATTAAAATTACCGTTGAAATTTATAATTCCAAATCAAACCCTCTCAACATCTCTGCTCCCTTCACTTCTGCGCCTCACGCCCCTCACTTCCCGTCCTCATTATCCTCTACAAAACCCATCTGCTCAGGAGAAGATAAAAGAGAGATATGGCGAGCTAGGAGCGTGGGGTTGCTGGTCCGGTTTGGTGGTTAGTTCAGTGATTGTTGTGGCTGGCTGAGGAGGAGACGAGGGAAGGCTGACGTGATGGTTATTTATGGGTCCTTGTTTGAGTGAGAGTTGCCATTTTCCGGCGAGTTGCTGTTGATGGGGAGTGGAGTTCAATCAGCGGTGGTGGGAAGGGAGGCTGGTCAGCTAGGGTAAGGAAAAGGGAAGGGAGGATGAAAAGAAAGAGTGAAAACAACAGAGACGAACGAAGGAGAGGGGGAAAAAACTGAAGGGAAAAGGGAAGATGCGTGTTGGCGGCTAGGAGGGGGAAGGAGAGGGAACTTGTGTTTTTTTAGGGTTTTATCAGGAATGAAATTACAATTATTTGTTATGAAATGAAAAATATAATTTAAAATAAGCATTTTAATATTTTATATTTATGATAATTAAAATATAAAATATATTTTATATATTTTAAAATTAGATGAAGAAGGATAGTAGGAAAAATGAAAATATTTAAGAAAAAACCGGAAAAAAGTGGGATCAAGAATAATTATTTAAAAAAAAAATAGAATCTTGATAATTATATTTTTAGTTTGATGGGAGAATAAAAAATAATATTTGTTTTTTCATGAATTATTAATTTCATAATATTATTATCATTATTAAATTTACAATATTTAAAAAAATTATATATATATAAGGGTATATATATATATATATATACCCTTTTAAGTAATTTCACAAGTTAAAAGCAGTTTGAAAAGTTTGAAAACCAAACACCAAAACTCCTTTTTCTTCAACCTTCAACTCAACCACAGTTTTAACCAAACACTTTCCATTTTTAAAAACTCCATTTTAAAAACTTCATTTTCAAAACTCCATTTTTTCAACCACAACCGCAACCGCTACCGCTCTCCCAAACAGGCCCTTATACACCGCGAGCTTCACTACTCGATTTAAAAAATAAATAGAGAGCCAAGCCTGCGCGAATTACATTCACAAATTGCACTGCTGTCTTTCTTATTATCTAAAAGTCATGTCAAAGTTGAATGATTAAAAAATATAATGTAAAATATTTGTCTATAGTTAATTAAAATTAAAAATATTAAAAAATAAGCCTAGGCATCTAACCCACCATAAAAAAGCATCACGTCAAAAAAAATTGCACTGCTGCCTTTCTTATTATCTAAAAGTCATATCAAAGTTGAATGATTAAAAAATATAATGTAAAATATTTGTCTATAGTTAATTAAAATTAAAAATATTAAAAAATAAGCCTAGGCATCTAACCCACCATAAAAAAGCACCATCACATCAAAAAAATAATATTTTAGATGTTAAGACTTCAATGTTACTATTTTTATAATAGGGTGTGGTGATTTATTTTATTATATTGAATTTTGCATATATAAATATTACATTTTAATTTTGGACTAGCATATCCTATTAATTTCTTTCATCCCAACAATTATAAAAACTTCTTACTCAGCTCGCAACGTAGTGTGATAAAAAAAATTTTATTTTCAAGTCAAATGATTTTTTTTCCAGTCAATAATTTTTATTTTTTTTCATTTATTTTATTTTTTTATTTGCTCTTTTGTTAATATTTTTAAGCTTTTTTTTAGCCTTTAATTTAATTTCGTTTTCTTCCCATTATTAAAGCAATAATAATATTAATAATAATAATAATAATAATAATAATAATAATAATAATAATAATAATAATAATAATAATAATAATAATAATAATAATTTTAGTTTTTCTTCCAACGTGCTTTTTTATTAATATTTTTTTTGTTTCTCTCTCATCTTTGTTGAATAATGTTTATTGTTTTGACAGTAATAGTGATGATAATTTTAGAAGTTAAGACTTCGATATTACTGTTAGTATAATAAAAGATATTGATCCCTTTCAGTATATCAAACATTATATGTTAAAATATTAAATTTTATTCTTAACAGCTGTAAAAATTATTTGTTCCGCCCGCAACGTAGTGCGGGCATTTAGCTAGTTTCTATACTACAACAGCACAATGAAATTGTTTAGCCGAGTGGTTAAGGCTTGCGCCTAATGTTAAGCAGCGAGAGTTTGAATCTCTCAGCCTACAAACTGATTTTGGATTTTGATTTTAAACAGTAATGAACAATGATTTTCACTGTTCATTACTGTTTAAAAAGGTGTTTTCCTTCTCTTTTTTTAATGGACTTCTTTTTGTTTTTTAATAATCAGGGTGTCCAAGCCAGTTTACGCACACCACGATTAATCTCTAGACCAACATTTTCTAAAAATATTTTTTTTCTTGTTTTTTTTCACTTATACATTTTTTTTTTTGGTTTTTTTATATTCGGAGTGTTCGGGTCAGCTTATGCGCACCACATTTTTTTTCTCACGTGTATATTTTTTTTATCTCCGGCCCCCCTTTTTTATGTTTTTTTTTTCCCACATTAATTTATTGGTATTCGGGGTATCTAGGCCAGCTTACGCGCACCAAGATTTTTTTCCCCATGTAAACATTTTTTTTCCCATGTAAACATTTTTTTTCTTATAATTTTCTTATAGTTGGGGTGTCTGGGCAACTTATATGCGCCACGAATAATCCTCTGACCCAGTTTTTATAACATTTTTGTCTGTTTTTTTCCCACTTATATTTTTTTTATAACCGAGATGTCCGGACCAGCTTATGCGCACCACGACTATTATTTTATAGAATAGCTAATGAAGATAGCAATTTCAAACAGTAATGAACAGTGATTTCAAATGTGGTTTTTCGTTGTCATTAGTATTTGAAAAGGTGAATTGAATTGTGGTTTTGGTGGGAGATGGTAGGGGTGTTTGGGAATGCGTTTGGAAAACGTTTATGAAAAAAAACTGATTTTTTTTTAATTAAAATAATTTGGTGTTTCTAGATAATTTTGATGTGTTAATGTAAAAAATGACTTTTAAAAAATAAAAAAAATATCATTTTGATGCATTTTTTAATGAAATGCACCTTCAAAAACAACCTAAACCACACTCCCAAATAGGCACGTCATGTGGTGGAGGTGAAAGTTAAAAGGCAAATTGAACTGCTAGCTAAATTTTGTCATTTCAATGATATTTATTATATATATTTTTCATTTTGGTCCTTATACTTTTAATCTTTGATTTTATTTTAATTCCTATATTTTTTTATATATATTTCTTAAATGGTTCCTATTTTTGTTTATGTTTATATGTACATGCTCTTAGTTTTTGTTTCTTATTTTTATTATTTCCATTGTTATTAAGGTTTTTTTATTTAATGTTTAAATTTCAATTTGTGTTGAAGATTATTTGAAACATTGATATTTATTATGTTTTTTTTTATTTATTCTTCAAGTCAAATATTTTTCTATAAATCTAATAATATTTATTTTTGTTTTGTCATTTATTTTGTCTTTTAATTCTTTTAATAATAATATTTATAACGACAGCTACAATAATTATGACAATTTAATAATCATGATAATAACAATGATAATAATACTCGAAATAATTCATTAGTTGATGTTATTTTTCTTAGAGGTTGACTTCTATGATTTTTTATATATGATATTTCATATCTAATATCACTTAATAAAAAAAATATACGAAGTGACACGTAGATGAAACATGTGGAAAATTTGGGCAATTTATCTACAATGAAAAAATATACAAGCCACTTTCCCTCCACTTCGCTGTAGCCATAAACAAAATTTTTAACATGCAAAAAAATGTTAATGGTGTTAGATTTTAATGCTATAAAAAAAGATGTAAATTCTCTTAAAAATTCTCAAAGTAATTTAATCTTAGTATTGCGGAATATTTCAAATATAATAATATGAAGAATAAATCTTGAAAAATAATGAAAAAAAGAATTTTTTTTATAACGATAATGATAGTGGCAATGATACTATTGTCATTAATGATTAGAATATTAATTATTTATAATAACTTTTACAATAACAACTATAATAAATATGACAATTTAATAATCATGATAATACCAATAAGAATAATAATCAAGATAATACATTAATCGATGTTGTTTATGTGACAAACTAACTTTTAGAACTTTTTTATGTATGATATTTCAGATCTAATATTACATAAATAAAAAATATACGAAGTTGCACATAGACAAAATTGGTGAAATGTTTTTGTCAAATTATCTATAAATAAAAAATATATGAGTCACTTGTCTAAGCTTCACTGCAGACAAAACCAAATTTTATAATATGTCAAAAAATGTTAATGGTTATTAATTTTTTTAATAATGCTATACATTAGAGCGAAATAATCAATCTACAAGGCTGTCAATTATTATTTTTAATATATTTATTTTATTATAAATAATGCATTTAAAATAATGAGAAAAATATTTTAAAGGTTTTTTCTCTTAATAATTATATATTTGAATATTTGTTTAATATTAATGCCTTAAAAAATATAACAAATCACTAACAGCTGAAGATTAAATATGCATGCATAAGAGAGGATTTTACTTTCATTTCACATCACCAAAGATGAACTTATCTGTTTTTTAACCAAAGCTACATTTAATACAAAGATAAATTCTAATAAAAATTAAGAGTACAAACAAATTATTTAAATTTATACCAAAATTACTGAAAAAATATCAAAACTAAATCAAGAAATAAAAGAATTATTTATTTTTTCCATACAACACTTTTATTTTTTTTTAATTTAATAATTCCATTTAAATTATTTACATATTTTTTTTTCATTTCGACCCATATACTTTTAATTCTTTTATTTTTTAGATATATTTCTAAATAGTCTCTATTTTTGTCCATATTTATATATATACGCTCTTAATTTTGGTTTTTAATTGTTCATTTTAGGTGGAAAAAAATCCATTTCTAACAGATTTAATCTATTATAATTTTACTAATTAAATATTAAGATAATCAATTATAACATGCATAAAATTAATCAGTTTTCTATATAAAAAAATTAAAAAAAAATATAGCGCATCGTGGCGTCATATAACCTCGTGCAACACTATTTTGGGAATCATTGAAGAGTTTGAATGATTTTTGTACAAAATCTAGTTATTTTAACTATCTTCCGAACCCAACCCAACAAGAACAAGGAGCTTCAGTCCACCTTTTCTCTATTTTGGTCAAAGTCCAACAATGTTTTTGTAGTCTTGAATGCATGGGCCTCCGCTTTGGGCTTGAATGCATGATGGCTCATGTACATGTAGCCCCTCTCTATATTCATTCATTTTCAACAAATACTCACTACAAACATAAGAACCTAACATATTATGGTTGGGGAAATTACAAATAATAATACATTATTTCAATGATCAAAGTTGAGTTAGGCTGCTATTGTGTTTGAGAGATCAAATCAATAAACACTCTAAAAATAACTAGATATGCATTATTGGATAATTTCATAGATTAATATAAAACATGAGAGAAAATAAAATACAAAAGTGGCATAATAAACCTAATATCGTCCGAAGCTTCAGCCCACAATACACACCCCTAGTAGCTAGTAGCTAGTAGCTAGATATAATGAAAGCACACCTCTAGTAGCTAGTAGAAATAATAAAAAGTTGCTACAAAGATCGATCTCCACACTTGTAGCCATAGATAGCACACCTTGAATTCCTTAAATTTCTCACTAAACACGGAACTCAGCAGCCATAGATAGCACAATCAAGGAATACCGATGATGGGAATGAAAGGAACGTAGTAACTTGATGGTGCGAGCCCCCATTCCCTTGGCAGAGGCAGGTCGACTGTTTTGGATGAGCCATACTCGTTTGAGACTCCACATTTTCCACCATCTGCAGAGCATGCAGAGGAGAAGGCGAGGGGAGCGGAGATGGTGTACGAGCTAGAATCATGGGTTCGAACAATCCTGGACGCCATGTTTTGTCTCGAGACATAGAGCTGGCTTGGACCACCGAGAAGCTTAGCCAGGCAAATCAGAGGAGTCGCTGTTGTCGAGGTGTCTGAAGAAGAAAGCTTAACCTCGAAGGAACCGTCGCTTTGTGTGGTTGCTGTCGCCAACTTTCTTACTTTGTCACACTTCACTCCAACCTTAATCTCTGAAAATTAATACAGGCAGGAAATCAAATCAGAAACACGATCGAGACTTAAAGAAGATGAAATGTTAGGGTTGGGACACACCTGAGTAGTCATAATGGCCACCGCAGTCAAGGCAAGAAACTCTGCCTTTAAGAACTTGGCATGTTGAAAGCTGAATCCCTGAGACAGTCAATCCAAAAAGCAGTAGTAGAGCGAGTGGATGAAACGCCATTGAAGCAAAATTATTTGAGACGATAGTGTGAATATTGCAGCCTATAAATAAAAAGAGGGACAGGCAGAGGAAACCGTATTCAATGAAGGGGGGGCGAGCCGAAGTAAGTAGTTGGTGTTGATAAAATGGTTTCATTTATTTCACTTCCCTGCTTCTCGTGAAAATATTACTATAAAAACTCAAAAGATTCTTGGATCTTACAAATATCTAATGGAAACAAGTTCTGACATTGATTTTACCAGAGAAAACATTGTCAAGTTTAATAATGAATGATGTTACAGTTCTAGTTGCTTGGTCATAAAATTTATGTGGTTGGATAATAGGTTAATTTTTTAGTTTTTGTATTTTTTTTTTGTCAAGGTGGATGGTAGCTTGATGCTGGAAGTCAAGGTGAATGCTAATTTGGTGTGGGAAGCAAGTACCTATAAAAACTTCTTTTTTAATAGACATGAGAACTTTTAGATGTTTAAGTACGCTTTTTTATACGGAGAGAGTAAAATGATAATTGTGAGAGAAATGTTCTGAAAATATGGATGCATATAGAGAATGGAGAGATAATGGTTTTTTTGATTAGGTGCTTCATGGGATATTTATTGCACAAAAATCTTGTCATTTGCTTCAATCAAGAGGCTGAAAAGTATTTTTATTCTTATAAATTAATATATGAGTTATATTCTACTCAAATATATAAATAAAATGGAGAGATGGTAAGTCATAAGATATTTTGTGCACCAAGGAGGGTAGAAGAAGTAAGACCCAAAATAAAATGTATTAGGGTAGATAACTTATAACATGATCAAAACATAATATTTTGTATATAAGATAACTTAGTAATTTTTAGTCTAATGATCACTTATACAACTGTTACACAAGTTTTTCCATAGATATAAGAAATCTGTCATATGAAATTCTCATGTGGGTCAATCCAATGTGTATGTTTTATAACAAGCATCTACATATTAACTCAATGTAGTCATTATACATTAACTTATGAGAAAAATAGTTTTATTTCATAAAGAAAAAAAAAACATAATATGTACTAGTAGTCTCTACGACTCTAATAAATATTTAGTATTTAAGAGAGCACTGACTAGGAACCATGTTTTGATATAATAAAAATCTCATAATTATAACATTTTTTTTTAATTTTGCTTGCGAAACATTTTTATTCCATAAACTTCATCTTAACTCTAAATTTAAAAATTAAATATTGGATATTAGATTCATGAATCTAATAATATGTGAATACTAAAGATAATTTAAGCTCTTATTAATAATATAAATATAATAATTTCATATATAATCAACTAATTAGTTACGAACGAAAAACGTATCGTTTTAATCGATAGTAAAACAAGTGTGCCTAAACATTCCATGCATTGATGCAGGGCTGTGAGGCAGGTGTGGTGTAAGATACAAAAGTTTTCCAAGAAATAAATTTATTCACTAAAAAGCAATGCTGTAGTTAATCAGTGAGGTGTGGTAGGTAGAGATTCATTAAGTGGCTGAGCCCCGGCTTCCAACCATAAGTACGACTCCTGCAAGCTTTTAAAGCACAGGGAGCCACCACTGCAATCCATGGATGCCTCACTCCTTCCCTGCACCAGTTCACCACCACTGCAATCCATGGATGCCTCACTCCTTCCCTGCACCAGTTCACCACCACCACACCAAATAGAAACATTATTTAGCAATTCATGGTCCCAGAATGCCCTGACATGAATTACAGGAGGACTCGCCTCCTTATCAGTGGTATATTTTCGGGCATCATTTCCTGGAAAAGCTGGTGAGCCTCCAGCAATTTGAGCAAGATGATTCATTACGAAATCTTCAAAATAGATAGATTATCAGATGTGAGTTCTTATATATAGATAGATAGATAGATAGATAGATAGATAGTATGTGAGTTTTTATTATCAAATGTCAAAAAATCTTCAAAATTGATTGAAAAAACATTCATCAATCATCGTTATGATAAAAATATCATTTATAGTATATGATATGTAAAAATATATATAGTAAAGAAATTCTTGTTTAACCTTTCAAAATTATATATATTGATGAAGTCCCTAAAAAAATCTTGTTCAGGGACAAAATTTATATTTTGGATAATTGGTTAATCTTTTAATTTTGTAAATGTGGTTCATTCTTTTTTTTTAGGTGGCTAATGGATACTTCCCCACAACTATAGAAAAGTCATCTTTGGTGAAATTAAAAACTCTTTGATGATTAAATCAATGACTTTTTGATAGAATATACAATAATATTACAAAGAAATATCATGGAAATCAATATGGAGTAGGAAAATGGATCCTTTATATTTAAAGAATTCATGGTTTCTTTATAACATATGAGTTTTTTTTTTTATGGAGATGAGAGACTAAACTGTAATATTTTTCTAATAGTATTAATGAGAGAGAAAAACATTCAAAACATATAATATCCTTAACTTACAAGAGTAAAATATTTCTGACTTATTACAGTACCAAAGGTGGTGGGTCGAATAGTTCACCAAACCCCTAAATATATGAGCTTATATTTGGTTGAGCTTGGAGATAATGATTTGACAATTCACCAAACCCACAAATATTCATACTCAAAGTTTGGTTAAGCCTAAAGATAAGTTCACCAAACCCTTATATGTATGAGCTTATCATTAGGTTCAGCTCGAAGATGGTGGATTTGACAATTCACAATTATTTAAGCTCAAAGTTTGATTAAGCCTAGAGATAATGAGTTATTAACCTAAACCTAGTTCATTTATTCATAAGTGAGCACCTAAGAAAAATAAAAAAATATTGATCCCTCAATAGCCCCTTAAATCTTTGCGTATTATACACAAAGATTTTAAAAATATCCTGTCAGCAACAAATGAGAGATATTTTTTATATTTTCTAAAAGATTTTGCCTGTCCCATATATAATTGTTGGGATCTTTAAATCTAGGTGATTTGTCTTTACTAAGAGAAGGTGTTCCTTGGAAAACAACAACTTGCATTTAATGTGGTAATTGAGTGGACTTATAATGATTAATGATGATATGGAAAATCATTCATTTGATGACGAGACTAAAGAAATTGTTTTTTATAATCCTAATCATTCTTACTTATGATTTTTCTTTTACTATGATTTTCAAAAACTAATCATTCTCCCTATCTTTATTTAAATTAAAACAAAAATGGACATTGGAAACATCATTTGTTTCTAAAAAAAAGAAGTGCATTATCCCGTTATAAGAAGTTCAGGTTTCAACCAAAACCTAAAAAAATTGATTAGAGGCATGATTCCATTAAATTGAGTTTTAAAACAATAAGGAGTGTTATATTAGCATTCTCCTCTAATAGGTATGTAAGAAAGCTTTCTCTTCAAATTCTTTCTCGTCCTTTTATTAGAGATATTTAAGAGAGAGAGAGAGAGAGAGATTGTCTCAGACACTTAAAGACAACATCACTATCATAATAAGTATTATAGATGTAAGATTTATGACCCGTTACCAACCTAACGAGTATATTTCTCAAATGTCTCACCTTGATGAGCATATCAACAAACTAACCTAAGCACCTCTCTGAGTTATTTTGAAATTGCTACCTTTATTTGTGTGTATGTAATGAATACTCCTTCCTTCTCTAAGGATTTATAAGAGAGGTGTTTAGCTACTACCATCTAGGTCCAAGCCAATTGCATTGTAATAGATGAACTATTGTGTCTTTCTTCAAAATGTTTGTAGAATAGTTGGGCTCGAGCCCACATTAAATGTTTTCAAGATCTACTACTAGCTGGTTGATGACATTGATGATTACAACAACGTGTGATAGTTCGTCACCTTTTCTAACAAAAGCAATAGTGTTATGAAGAATACATTGGTTACAAAGTTAACACTTATCAAGAAGTGGAAGAGGAGATGGTTAGTCATAAGAGATATTGGAAAAGTTAATTGATAAGAAAAATTATAGGCAACCTAGGGTTGTTCCCACTAGTAGACCCCCCCCCCCCCCCCCCCCGCCCCCGCCTCCGCCTCCGCCTGAGCGAAGTAAACAATAAGCCTTGTTTGAGCTCAAATAAGGAAAACAATTATTTCGTGCTTGATTTGGTCTGAACAAACTATGAAGTTGACATAACGACTAAGGGATATTATTAGGCCATTTTGCAAGGTATAAACCCATTTTACCTTTTTGTCCCTTTTGTTTTTCCTTATTTCAAATTCTAACCTCTTTTTATCCGTATAGGGTTGATAAATAAAAAAGAAAGAGATACATCATAAGAACTTTCTATAAAGAGCTTTTACAAGGGTCTTTGTCTCACGATATTAGTAGAGGCAAATGTGAAGATGGAAGAGGAAACTCTCTTAAGCTTATTGGGGAACTCCCTAATTTTGAGGAACCCGTCTCTATGAAGATAACAATAGAGGTCATAACCCTTGTATATGATGCAAACCGACCCAGAAACACCAATAAGAACTTATTACATGTTCAGGGGCTTGATTCTTGGTTTTGAAGGTTTCACCCAAGTTATAATTGCAAGGACCATTGAAGTATCTATGTGTAGGAGGGGTCCAGCTCGACTTTATTTGGGCCATGAAGTGGACAACAAAGGAGCCAAAAGAATCCTACTACAACTTGGAAACATGGGATTGATGGGCTGGATGGAAGAGAATAAATAAACCTTATGGGCTTTATTTAAGTTAGTTAGCTACAACCCGAGGCTTGTTTGGGATTAATTAAGACTTTGTTTTCAACTAGGATTCAAGGCTTGCTTGGATTAAGTCATGGGCTTTTCAATTTAGGATTTTGGGTCAGTTTTTAGTGGACTCTTTTAAATCCACATAAGAGGTCCATTAGGGTTAGTTTTTAAAAGACTATTTAAACTCATGTTAGGGAAATTTCATAGCCATAGATTAATTTTAATTCTAAACTTTTCAGTTTATGTGTGAGAGTGATTCTTGTATTCTTTAGTTCTTGAACGAACTGAATACGACTTATCGAAGATAAACTGGCTTCGTGACATCATTCTACTCATTCCAATAGTGTTGGTGCCTGGGGGCAGGTTTCCATTGTGTCACACTCCTATCAGACCTATTTCGGCTTTCCGGAATTAGATCTCATTCTTGGTTGTGGGTTGTGTGATCATGAGATTCGTATCAGTATAAGTTGGGGGTCATGATCTTCCTTTATCTAGATAAAAAGTAAACATAACTTCTCTTATAGTTATTGTGAGTATCATAAACCATTTCAAGAAAAAAAATGTTTATATCTAGGTGACAATGCATGCTCTAATCCCTTTGATAGAGACTCCTAGAATGATTTTTTCCCCTTCATTTCCTACCTTGCGAAGTAAAAGTGATGGTTAAGACCTCCACCAAGGTTGCATGAAGGAGTTCAATGATGTTTTCTTATACTTGGTTCTAAGTCATAACCCATTTGATTTTCTAACCTTGATGGATGAGAAAATGTAATTCAAGGAGGCTATAGCTAGAAGGAGAACAGGCTTCTAAGAGGCTAGTCTTGAGGAGGTGAGAAAAAGCTCGATTGATGTAATCCAAATGGAGTTTTTACTATCCCATCAAACATCTCGATTGATGTCTAATAAAAGCTTTCATTGTTATTTGGCTTTAACTAGCTAATTAACTTTTAATGTAATTTAAAAACCCTTGCATTTTTTTTTGGTTGATGATTGCCTTTTTTAACAATTCTTTTAGGATGACTTTTATAATGTATGCCCACACCTAGAGGAGTTGGGCTACCAAAAAAGAGTGTGTGAGAGCGATCATGGCTGCAAACATTGGAAATAAAACTACCTTTGAATAGATGTAAGGGGAAAAAACCATTGTGGAGGTAGAAGTATAGAATATTAAGGTGATGTATTCCAATTTAAAGGACCAAGCTCAAGGTTGTCCCTAAAATTAGGTAGAGAAAAAAACATTGGAGGTTTTCTATATCCACACGATTCCCTTGAGACAAAAGCTCAAAGTTAAGGCCTTCTAAGTTAGCATATAAGTTGAGCTTGCCATTATACATGCCAAACTTGTTATTACTAGATAAGAAGTCTATCATTCTAAACAAAGTAGAAGACCTTAAAAGACAATGTTTTAAAAATTTAGCAGCTTTGACCAAAATGGTAGGAGACAAGATTTTAATATAGCCTTTCATCTAGTCTCAAATCCTAATTTTACAAATGTGTTTTTGATTAAAACCACTATAACCCGGTTGGGGGGGTACTTAGTTAAGAAAATAATGCTAGATTATTAAACCTCTATAAATTGATACGCACTAAAAAGAATAAATCCATCCTAGTTTTGGAAGATTTGAGAGATACTTAGGGAATAAAAAACATTTTTATGTTAAACCATTTAATTTATATACAAGCAACTTATATGTTCAATCAATTTGTTACATAGTGTTTTCTATTTCTTATCCAAGAGTGTTGAAGCTCCGATGAAGTAGATAAATTGATGGCTATAATGACATTCATATTGTGTCCTTTTTTAAAAGGGTTTTGGCTTTTCACCTTTCATATTGATATGGGATGTCAATAATCAACTTTTGAAGAATATTTTATGGCTTTTTGAGGATTTTCTATAGACATTGTCATTGATGAGTTCCTAAAAGCCTAAGTAGCTTGGAAATAAGGCTTACATTTTAGATAAATGGTTAATCTCTTGGTTCTAGAAATCTAATCCATTTTTTAAGGTGGTTGGTGCTTAATACTTGCAAAAAGATTCCATGTGATGAATTTGAGGGCTTCAAATGGTTAAGTTAGTGACTTTTTAAGAGAAAATATAATAATATTACATCGAGATATTCTAGAAATAAATATGTAATAGGGAAATAAACCTCCTTGTTTGAAGGACTTATGGTCTATTTATAACTTATAAGTTTTTTTTTATGGAGAGAATATTAGAGCAACTCCAAGGAGAGAGTTAAAAGAAAAGCTAAAAGGAAAAGACAATTTTTTTTTTTAGCTTTTATTCTTCATTTTCATAGCTTCAAGGGAAGAATTCTTTTGAAGAGATAAAATAACATTTCTAATTTGAAGAGTTATTCCTACATATTAATCAAAAGAGCTAAAAACTTTTTTAATATATTTCAATGCAAAAAAATAATTTTGACTGTACTTGTATTGGTTAGTTATTATTAGTAAATAGTTATAACAATATTATATATATTAAAATAAAATTGGTTTTTCTAAATGTTTTTTGTCCATTGGAATGCAAATATAAAATATACTATATTTACACTATTCAAAAAGTCATAGCTTCTCTAAATAACTTTTTTCCATGGAGATGCTCATAGAGACTTGATATGGAAACAAATTAGAGAATATGAACAATGACTTAGAGGCGTGAAAAGAACATTGTCTTTAAGGTGTTTATTTTTTCATATAAAGAAAACATGTCTAGGATACAACTAAGCCCTCTAAACCTCTTGAAAGAATATAAGAAGAGACGACAGAAGAAAGAAAAATATGTTTTCCATGTCTCTCTATTTTGTATATTAAGACTGTATATAAAGGTAGATTAGACACACTTGTAACACTTTAATGAAACAACATGATTGTTCAATGAACAATCATTTTAATGAAATAATATGATTGCTCAATCAACGATCATTTTAATAAAGCAATATGATTGTTCAATGAACAATCACTTTAATGAAGCAATATGATTGTTCAAAATTTAGTTTTATTCTAATGGTCATATCTTTCAAATTTAATTACAAATATTAAGAAATAAAAAGAAATGGATTAATTAAAATTAATATGACAAATCCATTTCTAAGTTCCAAGTGTCAATTGCGATTTTTTTTTCTCTTTTCTATTCACGTACAAACTGCACCAATAGAGAAAAGGCCAAAACATAATATTGTTTTGATAATATTAATGAGAAAAAATATCTCTAACACAAAATATCTGTGATTTATCATAATATTAGAGATGGTGAGTATTGTTGTGATAATATTAATGAGAAAAAATATCTTTAACACAAAATATTTGTGATTTATCATAATATTAGAGATGGTGAGTCTGATAGTTTCTAAGTTCAGTGCTTGTATAAACCAAATATTAATTAGTTATTGTCTTAAATTTTGTTTATTTGTTCAAAAACAATAATCGAGGAAAAAATATCCATCATATCTTATAAAAATATACAGAGGGAAAGAGAGATACACACATGTGATATTTAATATTTTTAGTGAAAAATTGTTGCGATGTCGTGGTCGTACAAATTAATTACCCTAGCTTAAAACAAATCAAACAAGATAGTATAGAGCAAGCAAGTGGTCGATCCCATGAAGACGATTTAGTCCAGATTTTCGTGTTATATGTTATGCAATTGCGGGGGTTGGAAGTTGTCTAGGCTAGGCTAAAGCAAATTAAGCGAAAATTATATAAAACTGAAATTTATCAATAAAGCAATCCTTGGTCGAAAATCAACATCCACCTACAAAAATCAGAACTGATCATGGAAACGACACATCAATTTATATTCTGAATATTTATCTCTTCTTAAAATTGGTTCGTTAACAGATCCGCCTTATAACTTACCCTAACCATCAAACAACCACAATTTCCGCACTAGTAATTTGATTCAATGGCAGCATTAAAATGTAGATAAATTGATCAATTAAGAAACATAATTGTCCCTAAGATTGATAACATAGATACACTACAGTTATTAACTTAGTTGCTTTATAAGTTCATATACCACAACTCCGGTTTTGATATCAAACTTAGCAATCGATTGTCTACGATAATAATTTTGAGTCTGCTCTCAGCAATTAAATAAACAATCACAGGAAAATAAGCATAGGAGAACAACATATTCATCATATAAACTCAAAAATTGAGGTAAAAATCTAAAGGTTTCTGTGTCCTTGCAACCAAGCAAAAGAGTCTAGCCTTGCATGTTTATTGAACAACTAAATAAAAAGATGGAAGAAAACATGATTTAGGTTTGGAGGAGGAAGATTTGTGTTTTCTTTGGTGCTGGCCGCCACTTTCTTGCTCCTCTCCTCCTTTATATATGCTTAGAAACCCTAGTGTCTATTTTACAAAATAGTCCTTCCTTAAGTTGACAAGATTTAGTTGTCCTTTGTAAAATTCATATCTTCTTCATATCACATCGTTTTGAGCTGCAATTTGGAGAGTATATAGAGATTTGAGTCCTGAATCCATGACAATTTAGTTCGCATCAATCGGACTTTTGTATCTTGAGATATTGAATTTGGAATGGACAAAGGTCGATATTGGCAGATTGCAAGATTTGAGTTTCAAGGCTGCGATTTCCATGATCTTTCTTATTTTATTTCTTTTTCCTTAGCTTTACATGAATTTATGGATGTTATCTTTTGAATGTCATTGGAATCACTTTATTTCGATCTCTAGAGCTTCCACTCTACACAAAGCACCGACTGAAGGTCAAATCTGTCAATTAGCTCCAATTACTTCCTTTTTGCATCTTTCATCCAAATATGCCTTCAAAATATAAAACAAAGAATATCAAGGTATTTTATACACAAAACATCTGCAAAACACTAGGTAAATATGAATGAAACTATCAAATAATATGGTCGCATCAAAAATAGAGAAATTTATCACTAGAGGTGTTAATTAAAAAGCCAATAGTTTTTCGATGTAGAAATTGCGAAGATATTTGTATGATTTGACCTAAGTAATGCTAGTTATATTGAGAAATTCATGCCAAAATCATTTCAAAGAGTTTCATTTCATACGATTCACTAGTGTGGTCTACTTATTTAATATTTTGTGATATTAAAATTAGAAATAGTAGCATTATTATTCAAGATTCAATTTTGGAAAGATTAATATCTTTGATTGAAAAGATGATTTTAGGCATGCAGTTTTTTCTTGTTTCTAGAGATATTAAAACATTGTTTATAGACTACATTTCATTAAAAAAAACTCGAAATAATATTATTTTAAAGTAAATCTAAATTAGCTTGATAATTTGTAATTGAACCCTCTAAATCCTAATCTAAATTAGATCCGACCTGAAATGAAATCAGAATCTATAACTATGGTAAACGATGCAATATTACCGGGCCATGTTTGACATTTCGTTCAAAAGTGTTTTTAAAAAATTAAAAAATATATTTTTATTTTTTATATTAAATTATTTCTTTTCGTATATTTAGGTTATTTTCATGTCCTACTGTCAAAAATAATATTTAAAAAATAAAAAAAAATATTATTTTAATACATTTCTAAATAAAAATTATTTTTAATAACAATCTTAACCATACTTCTAAACAATTATGTAGCTTCTTCAATAGATCCCACACATTGATTGTTAACCAACTCGATCTTAGTTGTTCATCTTACCACAAGTTTGAAGATTGTAATTGACTTTTTTCTTTGCTCATGGACTAGAGAGAGAGAGGCTCTAGCATTATAGTTCTTAAGAATACAAGCATAGTAAAAAGATAGTGTTTATATACTGGATAGATTAGACGGGACATTAACTAAAATATAAATGGCGTTGCCATTTACTGTTCAATTTTGCATTGTTCACCTAAACATAGTTCACTGTGGATTGCTACAGTAAAATTATCATAGTACCCTCAGGACCGAAAACTTTCAACACCCGGGTCTAGGGGTATTTTAGAATTTTTTAGGAGACATGAATGATATTTAAAAATTTATTACACAGTACAACTACTAAATTAGCCCTCAAAAACGACAAAATATTAGCTCTGGGTCTGTGGGTGGTTTTGATTTTTCCAAAATTTTTGCACAGTAAAATTACTGAAATAACCACAAAAAAAAGACAAATAGAATACTGTAGTCGGGGGTACAGTTGTATTTTTCTCACCGTTTTTTTCGTGATTATCACTAAGCGCAGGGGTGTATAGGTAATTAGCCAATATTTTAATATTTTTTTCCTAAAACAGTAAAGGGGCATCGTTCGGACGCGCCTGCAGTGTTTCACACGCACGAGCCTTTTAGGCGATGCGTGCAGGGTTGTTAGGTGGTCGAAACATCACTTTCTATGTTCACTTGGTGCGCCGCTCTGTCTATCGGTGTAGCGCGTGCTAGTTGTTGGTGTTTGGGGAATCAGCGGTGAATGATTTTGAGTTTTTTCTCTCTTTTTTCTCTCATGCCGCCACAACTTAGTTGTTTATTTTAGCCCCTGAGGTTTTGATTTTGTTTTTGTTTTTATTCCTGATTTCTTTAATTGAAAGTTAGATTGTTTTCAATTGTGCACTTTAATTAAAACTGATTATATATGATGTTTTCATTTAAGTCTTTATTCTTTTGATTTGTGATTTCTTTTTGGTTCCTTTAATTTTTTTGGTGCAGAGGTTTGATTTGTTTTAATTTTGGTCTCCAATTGAAATTGGTCATATATGCTACTTTTCATTTCAATTCTCATTCTTTTAATGTTTTTTCGGTATTACACAACAATTACCTTTACAATTGCCATTATTTGTTTCGGTTCCAAAGTTTTTATTTGTTTCAATTTTATCCTTAAATTGGTATTAATTATATATTTTTTGTTTTAATTTGTTTTAATTGTGTTCTCCTATTGAAATTGATCATATATGTTATTCTTCATTTCAAACCTTATGCTTTTAATTTTTTTAACAAAATTACACTGCATTTTTTTAAAATGCATTTATTTGTTTCGGTCGCAAAGTTTTTATTTGTTTTAATTTTATCCTTCAATTGGTATTATATATATATATAATTTGAATTTGATGACACAATTAAAACAAATTAAAATAATATATATATATATATATATATATATATTATAATAAAAAAATATCACACAATTAATATTTTTTATATTGAAAAAAATATTGTACCGCTCACAACGAGGGTCGAGGGCGTTGACTAGTAATAATTAATTGTTGTGTAATGGATTGGGCAATTTGTATTTTATTTTGACTTTGATGATGCAATAATGTTTTTGTCTTGTCTAATATTTGAATTATATATTTTACCATAAATTTTAATCCAAAATTTATTTTATTTTGCGTTTAATATAATGAATAATTATTTATATATTATATTATTTAAATTGTTGATGTATTTTTTTCCTTTCAACTTTACAACTAATTTCATATGACATAATTTATCTGATA
Source organism: Salix purpurea (assembly GCA_027405865.1). NCBI lineage: Eukaryota > Viridiplantae > Streptophyta > Magnoliopsida > Malpighiales > Salicaceae > Salix > Salix purpurea. The sequence continues at coordinate 8,521,662 of JAOWLH010000001.1, forward strand.
CATGGGTTGGATTTTCAACCAATATGAAAATTGTTTGTCTGTGTCATTCCTAATTAACAGAGCAGTTGGATGGGAATTGAATATCAGTCCTGTTGAGCCAATTTTACAAATAAAGTTGATGAACAAATTATTAAAATGAAGTTAGTAGGTTAATAAAGTTGATGAAAATTGTATAGGGCAAAAGTTAAATAATAGGTTAACGATTGGTTGAAGAGTAGGATTGATATTACTTTTTAAAATAATTTTTATTTAAAAATATATCAAAATAATATATATATATATATATATATATATATATATATATATATATAGTTTAATATTAACATAAAAAATATCAAAAATGTTATAAAAAGAATAAATAATTAACATATAAGAGCATGGATATTCAAAACATAATCAAAAGAGACAAGAGAGAAATACCTTGCTTAATATGAATTCTTCTATTATTCCAAAGGTGTAAGGAATACAAAACAAGTGGTCTATTTATAAGAGAAGGAAATGAACTCAAGGGTTATGGAAATCCAAGAGTTACTCAAGAGTAATGGACATTCAATACATATAAATATAATTTATTATGAATTTATAACACTTCCCCTTGAATGACCATATACTTTAAAATTCAATAGAAGACTTTATATAGATACTTCAAGATCCATATATGAATACTTCAGGATTCATTAAAACAATGTCAAATTGCCTCATTAAAACCTTGCAAAGGAAAACCTAGTGGGAGAAATCCTAAGCGAAGGAAAAGAGTACAATTTGCATTGACTTTCCCTCAAAAGTACATGTCTTATGACAAATCTTTAAGATGATGCTTTCCAATATTATGGACAAGTTTCTTGAAAGTTGAGGCTGGTAAAGACTTTGTAAATAAGTCTTCTAAATTATAATTTGATCTAATTTGTTTGATATCAATTTCTCCCTTTTGTTGGAGCTCGTGAGTATAAAAAAACTTTGGTGAGATTAGTTCAGTCTCCTTTAATATAGCCTCCTTTGAGTTGAGTGATGCAGGCGACATTATCTTCAAACAATATTGTGGGACTATTTTCAATGGTTGACAATCCACATTTTCTCTTAATGTGCTGGATAATTAATCTTAGCCAAATACATTGTCGACTTGCTTCATGTATCGCGATAATCTCTGAATGATTTGATGAAGTAGCCACTAATGATTGTTTGACAGATCTCCAAGAAATTGCAGTACCGCCATAAGTAAATAGATAACCTGTTTGTGATCTTTCTTTGTGGGGATCAGAGAGATAACCTGCATCTACGTATCCAATCAATTGTAAATTTGATCCATAATAAAATAACCCCATTTTGGTTGTTCCGCGAAGATAGCAAAATATATGTTTGACTCCATTCCAATGTCTTTTTATGGGAGTGGAACTATATCTTGCCAATAAATTTACTGCAAAAGATATATATGGTCATGTACAATTTGCAAGATACAAAAGTGCTCCAATAGCACTAAGATGACACTTCAGGACCAAGAATTTCTTCATCCTCTTCTGGAGTCGAAAAGGGTTATTTTTCGCATCAAGTGACCGAACAAGCATGGGTGTACTCAAAGGATGAGCATTGTCCATATAAAAATACTTTAGGACTTTTTTTGTATACATCGATTGATGTACAAATACTTCATTTGAAAAATATTCAATCTGTAAACCAAGATAAAAGTGTCTTTCCAAAATCTTTCATCTCAAATTCATTTTTCAAATAGGTTGCAATTTCTGTGAGCTCTTCAGGAGTACCAATAATATTTAAATCATCAACATATGCTACAATAATAGCAAATCCAGATATCATTTTCTTAATAAAAATACACCAACTGATCTTGTCATTCTCAAACCCTCTTTTTAAGAAGTATTCATTAAGATATTTATACCACATTCGACCAGATTGCTTTAACCCATATAAAGATTTTTGTAATTTAATAGAATAAACACTTCTGGGTTCATTACAAAAAGCTTCAGGCATTGTAAATCCTTTAGGGATTTTCATATGGATGTCTTTATCTAATGATCCATATAGATATGCTGCAACTACATCCATTAAATGCATATCTAACGTTTCTGAGACCACTAAACCAATTAAAAATCTAAAAGTGATTGCATCCATCACTGGAGAATAAGTTTTCTCATAATCAATGTCGGGTCTCTGCAAGAAACCTTGTGCAACAAGTCGTGCCTTATATCGCACAATTTCATTGTTCTCATTGCGTTTTCTAACAAAAACCCACTTATATCCAACGGGTATAACACCTTTAGGTGTATGGACTACAGGTCCAAATACTTCACGTTTTGCAAGTGAGTTCAACTCTGTTTGGATTGCTTCTTTCCACATTGACCAATCATTTCTATGTCGATATTCTTCAATAGTTTGTGGTTCAAATTCATCATCATCACTTCTGGTGATGTCAAAAGTAACCTTAAAATGCAAATACATCATCTATGATAATATTATCTCATTCCAAAATCTCTCCTGTATGAACATAGTTTATGGAGATCTCATTATTTCCAAGTACCTGGTTCTCTTCAAGAGGTCCCTCTTCAGGAGGATCAGTATTAGGAGATGATTTGAACACAAGATTTGATATTTGTTTTATGGATGAGGACTCTCCAAGAGTACCATCATCTATTCGTTGGAGTTTTGTTTTCTAGGATTTTTGTCTTTGACTCCAATAGGTCTTCCGCGTTTCAGGCATGGTATAGATTCATTTGCTTCCATGTTGACCTTTTTCTCTTCAGGAATTTCAATTCTAAATGGAGCATTTGCAGCAGGAATATGAGATTTAACTACCTTTTCACTACTGGTGAAAACATCCGGTAATTAATTTGCGATATTTTGTAAATGAATTATCCTTTGAACTTCAAGTTCACATTGATTTGTCATTGGATCAAAATGAGATAACTTCGGGTTATTCCAAGTAATTTCTTCTCGTGCTTCAGGCACTGAATTTGCTTTCCCTAATGATGGGAAAATATTCTTATCAAAATGGCAGTCTTCAAAACGTGCCTTAAAAACATCACTAGTCAAAGGTTCAAGATATCTAATAATAGATGGAGAATCAAAACCAATATAAATTCCTATTCTTCTTTGTGGACCCATTTTAGTCCTTTGTGGGGGTGCTACAGACACATATACCGCACAACCAAAAATTCGTAGATGAAATATATTTGGTGGTATACCATAAACAAGTTGTAAAAGAGAATAATTATGGTAAGCACTTGGTCTAATTCTAACTAGTGATGCAGCATGTAATATAGCATGTCCCAGACAGATGTAAGCAATTTTGATTTCATAAGTAATGGTCTTGCAATTAATTGAAGTCACTTTATAAATGATTATGCTAGACCATTTTGAGTATGTACATGAGCAACAGGATGTTCAACATCAATACCAATAGAAGTGCAAAAACTATCAAATGCTTGGGAAGTAAACTCACCAACACTGTCTAGTCGAATTTTCTTGATAGGATAATCAGGAAATTGTGCTTGTAGTCTGATAATTTATGCTATTAATCTACTCGAAAGTAAACAAACATGTGACCATTTACTTGATGCATCAATCAATATCATAAAATATCTAAAAGGTTCACATGGTGGATGGATAGGCCCACATATATCTCCTTGAATTCTTTCAAGAAAAGATGGTGATTCTATAAGAACCTTTGATGGAGATGGTTTGGTAATTAATTTACCTTGAGAATATGCATCACATAGATTTTCTCTTGGTAAAAGAATCTTCAAGTTCTTTAAAGGATGCCCATATGTATTCTCAATAATTCATCTCATCATTATTGATCCTGGATGTCCAAGTCGATCATGCCAAAATATAAATTCTTTTGGGTCAGAACACTTCTAGTGTATCACAACGTTTGATTCAATACGTTTCATGATCATATAATAAATTCCGGAAGAGAAAACAAGTAGTTTCTCAAGTACAAGCTTCTGGCCTGAAATACATGCAGTAATATAAAGATATTCTTTTATATCTTCATTTGTGTGTTTCAATAAGATAATCATTAGCATGTATATATTTAAAACTGAGTAAATTTCTTCTAGACTCAGGTGAATATAATGCATCTTTGATGCTCAATCTTCTGTTATTTGATAACACAATATTAGCTTTTTCAAAGCCTTTAATCATGTCTGTTGGACCTGATATTGTTGTGACATTAGCTTTGGTTAATGTCAAATACTCAAGGTATTTATTTTCCTTAAGAACTGTGTGTGTTATTGCACTGTCTGCTAGACATAAATCTGCATCATGAAAAGTCATACCACTATTCATTATGTCTCCACTTCTGGTGGTATGATGGTTTACTTTTACAAGGATTATCTTTTCTCCTTTTCCATTTATTTCTTCCATACTTATATCCTCGGTCCTTTCTTGTCTTCTAGACAAAAAATTCATTCACTTCAGGGAATAGTTTAGAACCTTTGGAAATTATGCACTCTAGATAGTTGCTGCAGGACAATGTTTGAGACATGAAAAATAGAGAATATTTTCTCTAACCCTTGATCGTATGTGATATCTTACCACACAATTTCAAGTATGAGGTAATTTTAAAAGGAGCAAAATTATATTCAATAATCGATTTTAAAATCTTGCAACTTCAGGTGCAACCAATCATAATGACCTTGAGGAAGTATGATAAACTTTAGTGGTCATATCTTTCATTTAGATTTTGCCACATATTATTTCCTTCTTTGATGGTCTTTTAAAGATTCATAGCTTCCAGATGAATCTCGGCGTCAATATTTCATGACAAATAATTATTTCTAAAAATATCAAGAGCATTAAATTCAAGTTTTGTCATATTTGACATTATCTTTATCTATAAAAACAAGAAATAACTTATTAAATAAAAGCATGAAGATAAACAAAAAATCATTCCTTCAAGACTATTATTTATTCAGCTTTAGAAATACTAGTTCTTCAGGAACTGCATTTAATTTATTTAATCTTTCAGGAAAAATATTAGTTCTTCAAGAACTGTTTTTAATTTGTTTAATTCTTCAGGAACATCAAACCCTTAAGATTATTATTTATGTAGCTTTAAAATACTAGTTCGTCAGGAACTATACTTAATTCTTCAGGAAAATTGTGTTACTAGTTCCTTAAGAACTATTTTTAATTTATGCAATTCTTCAGGAACTTGAGATACTAGTTCTTCAAGAACTGTTTATAATTTATTAATTCTTCAGGAACTTGTGATACTAGTTCTTCAGGAACTTGTGAACTCGTTCTTCAGGAAATATTTTTAATTTATTTAATTCTTCAGGAAATTGTAATACTCATTCTTTAGGAACTGTTTTTAATTTATGTAATTCTTCAAGCACTTGTAATACTAGTTCTTCAGGACTATTTTTAATTTATTTAGTTCTTCAGAAACTTATAATATTCATTCTTCGGGAACTGTAAATCTCTTTCTATGAATAATAGTGAAAGAAAAATTGCCAAAAATAAATTGCAATAATGAAAAGCAAATATATTAAAATTGATATAAGCTAGTTAGAGCATCGTGCCGATAACGTGTTATAAAAAAAATAATTAACATATAAGAGCATGGATATTCAAAACATAATCAAAAGAGACAAGAGAGAAATACCTTGCTTAATATGAATTCTTCTATTATTCCAAAGGTGTAAGGAATACAAAACAAGTGGTCTATTTATAGGAGAAGAAAATGAACTCAAGGGTTACCAAGAGTTACTCAAGAGTAATGGACATTCAATACATATAAATATAATTTATTATGAATTTATAACAAAAAACAATAATTAAAAAACTTTTTTACAACACAATACAAAACAAGAACTAAGTTATGCGAGCAACCTACTAATAGGAATTAAGCAGCTAAGGTTATATCATAATAAGGTTTGAATCAAAATCCTCAGGAAACACAATCACAAGTTTTTTCATTCTCCCTAGAACTATAATAATTTGGATCTCATCTCAAGCACTATTTCTTTTCAAATGGTTAAACTTGTTTCACATTATAGTTTGAAGTTATTTTTTAAAGTGATTTTCGTTCATAATTATATCATAATAATATTTTTATTTTTTAAAAATTATTTTTGACATTAGCATATTAAAATGATCTAAAAATACAAAAATATAATTTAAACTATAATTTCTTTTTCTCAAAAACATTTTTGAAACATAGTGCTAAACAGGCACTAGTAGTTTTTCATGAAAAATTATACCGTTTTCTCTTTGATATATTCATTTTAGGAAAAGTTTAAAAGATTTATTTCTTTTCAAAATTATATATATATATATATATATATATATATATATATATATATATATATATTCTTATTTTCTAGGTTTAAATTTTAAGGTCATAGTTTAATGTGTATTCTTAGAATTTTTTAAAACAAGATTTATATACAAATTAAATCAATAATATTTTTTATCGTCAAATAAAAAATATAAACTCCATTTTGATTTGAACACTTACTTACCAATATGTTTAGTTTGACAAATTTTTAAAATAAAACCAAATGAATTTAAATTTTCACTAAAAAACAATTTTTTTAACTTCTATTGAATTTTAATTCTATCTCGAATTAAAAATTTGTTATGAAAACTAATTCTAATAATTATTTTAAAACTCAAATTAGCCCTTAAACAAATAAAGAAAGAAAAAATGGATTATAAATTTGAATAGAAATGGATTAAACAAATGGATTATATATAAAGAATTCAAATTGAATTCTATCTCGAATATATAAATTAAAATTTTGATTCAAAATCATGGTCAAGAAATCATGTTAGTTCAGTTTTTTCACAAAGCCTGGTAAGGCTCAAGCCCATATAAATAACCCAAGACTTCAAATCAGATTTGGAGCAAAGAGAAAAGCCCAGATCAATGCAGTCCAATACAAATGATATTGCTCCGGTCCTAAAACCCTAGCCACTTCGCTCATATAAATTCCTCTAGTTTAGACTCTTTCCTTCGTCTTCTGCAACTTACAAGCTCGGCCATCAACCCTATTAGCATCCCTCGGCTTCCAGACCTGCTCAGCTTTTAGACATGGTAAGTGAAATCTCTATCACGTCCTTAAATCTCTTCGCTATACTCTTAGGCACAATTTTTCTTTATGCTGTTTTTGTTAATGTTGGTGTATCTGATTTGGAGGATTGAAGAAATGGAAATTTGCCTATTTGTCTGTTTCCCCCCCAAGAAAATAAACAGAAAGACAAAATGTTAATGTTTCGGGTTTTGAATTTGCATATGTTTTAACCTGAGAATGTTTGGAAATCGTAGGAAAAACATATTGTGCTTTGTTTTGATCGTTCATCACTGTGCTAGGGTATATATTAGAGGGTTTTTTATTTTAATCATGCCTCGGAGGTGGTATTTGTTAATCAGATTTAGATTTTGTTTCTTTTTTTGTGAATTCTTGCTCTGATACAGTGTTTTTTTTTTTATGGTCGTATAGTCGAGGAGAAAGACAAGAGAGCCAAAGGAAGAGAATGTTACCCTTGGCCCTACTGTAAGGGAGGGAGAGCATGTTTTCGGGGTGGCTCACATTTTTGCTTCATTTAATGATACCTTTATTGTGAGTATTCGTTCATATTAGCTAGAATGGAGTACAAATCTTTTCATTATTGTCTTGTTTTATTTCATCTGCAAGTGATCTCTTGCTTGGTTGAATAATTGCAGCATGTGACTGATTTGTCTGGGAGGGAAACCCTGGTTCGCATTACTGGTATGTGTCTTACAATGGCTTATTTTTCCTAATAATTGGTTGTTGAATCTGCGTAATACATGACAATATATAAGCTTGCTTACTTCTTTATTTGCCATTTCCCTTTCAATTCCCTGTTTTGACTAATTAAAAGTATCCTGATCGAGTGCTCTGCTTTGTAGCCTGGACTTCGGTCTGTATTATACATGGGTGTGTTTGGACTCAATTAGGTCATACATGATTTCAGGGGTAGTGTTTACCCATGTCCGTGCTATTCACATCTTACATGTGTACTTGGTGTACAGTGGAAATCTTTTAATTATTTGAAAACACAATTTCGTAGTGAATTCAGCATCTAGTTACCATATAATGTTCAAGTATTCACAGTAGTGCCACTTTTGATGGTTTCATTGTCATATAATTGGGCTGCTTGCCTTATTTTGGCTCTGCATTCACTTGTTGAACTGCTGCTCTCGCATAATGGCATCAGGCCATTGTCTCTGCAATTGATGTAACTCTCTATCTCCTTGAACCTAACATGTACAGGTGGAATGAAGGTTAAAGCTGACAGGGATGAATCTTCACCATATGCCGCTATGCTTGCTGCGCAGGATGTTTCACAGAGATGCAAGGTTTTTGTTCTGTTCTATACATAATATGTTGATTTTAGAAAATCTTCTATTTTAATTTTAAGCTATTTATTCACAAGTCCTTTCATCATGACTAACCTGGTTTCAAAACTAACAGGAACTTGGCATCACTGCACTTCACATCAAGCTCCGTGCTACAGGAGGTAACAAAACTAAGACCCCTGGTCCAGGTGCACAGTCAGCCCTGAGGGCATTGGCTCGTTCTGGAATGAAAATTGGTCGCATTGGTAAGATATTGATTAGAAGTATAAAGTTCTAAAATTGCTGTGTTTTGAGTGGATAAGTATGTCAGTGATTGAACTAGAGGAGCATCTGTCTGAACTTCCTCACTGGCAGTTAATTTCATTTTTTGTTTTGTTTTGCTGATGTCTTGTTTGTTATCAGAGGATGTCACACCAATTCCTACTGACAGCACCCGTAGAAAGGGTGGCAGGAGAGGAAGAAGGCTGTAAGCTGTCTCCCATCATAGCAGTTCCATTATGGGTGATGGTGCTTTGATTGCTTGGTGATGGTTCTTTTCAATCCAGGATGTTTTTGTATTTTTTATTATCCTCTCAGGAGTTGTTGACTTCGAATTTATATTTAAGCTTTGTAGAAACATAAAGATATGGAGTTTTGCTTGACTCTGATGTTCTAAATGAGGTCATTACTTAAATTGAAGTGAGTTTTTATTGGCATCCACTTGCAAAGATAGCCATTTGTTGCAAATTATCAACAAGTCATCACTTGTGACGTTATTTTTCAATCTGGTGTTTCATCCTCTAACCGGTAGTAGCCTTAGCACTAAGCATTCCGCCTGAATCTCACAGGCACTGGTTATTCTCTTTCGGTTAACCATTCAGCAGGTGCCCTCACGTGATTTATCTTGGGGTAATGTTATTTTTGTTCTCGTTGTAGCTGTTATCTGTGTAAATATTAAGCTGAAAGATATAATTATATTTTTAGCTGTTATCTGTGTAAATATTAAGCTGAAAGATATAATTATATTTTTAGAACGGCTTCTTGCATCAGAGCAAAAGCTTCTAACCCTCTTGTTATCTCACATTTTTCATTCAGTCGGATGAAATTGCTAGAAAACAATGCAACTACTATCTCAGGTTTAGAAATAATCAGCAGCCTTACAGAACTCTATTCATCTCTTGATTTATCATGACTAACTTAAGACAACATGAACACACTGGTTAATGTAGGTATCATTATCTGCATAATGATATCTTTCGGTTGATTTTATATACATCAGACTTTTCCCTTGAAGGTTCAATGATGGATTATGGAGAGTAATTATTACCAATATAAAACAAGCTGAGACAAATGGGACGATCATGCCCCCTCAAGGCGATTATTTAATTCAACTCACAGGAGGAGGGAGTTAAACATGGCAGAAGATCGAGGAACAAAAAGAAAATGGTGGTAACTATTAATGAAGTCTATCTTCAAGATGTGGGTGCCAAACCAGACTTTAGAGCTTGAATGGTGGCAACATCAGTCTTCCAAATGAAATCAGAAACAACATATGAATCTCCAGCCATAGCCATCTGGACTAAGCAAATGAGGCTGCTAGCAAAGAGAAGAGTTTGAAGGTGGGTGTTGTTGAGGCCATACGGATGTGAAGAGGTAGGGCTACTACGGTCAGATATGGAATTTGTGATAACTTGAATGAGGTGCCTGGTTTTGACAGATATTGGATATTAATAACTGATGAACACGGTCTAATTATGGTTGACATAGGATAATGACAAGTGCTTTGTAATGACAGTTAGAAGAATGAGCACACCTAGATTAGATAGTTTTGCTCAAAGACAACAGACTACTTGGCAAACTCTAGTAGCCGTTAAGAGTAACACCACACGTGAAGGCATCTTTATGGTCAACAACTCGTTTTACCCTGTGAAGGATGACTATGATATATGAAACGTTTTATCACATGAATGCATTAGATAAGGGCAATTTGCAATTATCATTGATAATAGATGATGCGATAAACTCCTTTAGATAAGTGATGATAATAGAATGTATTTCTCCATCAAAATAAAAATTAGTGGGCAATGGTGCAGGGATACCATAATTAGATGGTACTAGCTGGGTTGCCCGCACTACGTTGCGGGCATAGTGCGGGCAGAACAAATAATCTTTATAACTGTTGAGATTACAATATAATATTCTAATATATTAAATTTGATATTATGAAAAAGATCAACATCTTTTATTATAATAATATTAAATCAAAGTCTTAACTTCTTAAATCATCATCACCATCACTGTCAAAACAATAAACATAATGAAAAAAATAAAATAAATGAAAAAAACAATAAAAATTATTGACTCCAAAAAAAATTATTTGACCTGAAAATTTATAAAAAAATATTACACTACTTTGCGGGCTGAGTAAAAAGTTTGTATAACTATTAAAAGAATAAAAATTATCAAATTATCCCGAGAGAAAAAAAAAACCTAAAAAACATTAACAAAAGATTAACTAATAGAAAAACATTAAATTATTATTATTATTATTATTATTATTATTATTATTATTATTATTATTATTATTATGCTAATAATGAAAAAAATAAAAGACTAAAAAAATCATAAAAACTTTAACAACATTAACAAAAGAGTAAGTAAGAGAAAAACATTATTATTATTATTATTATTATTATTATTATTATTATGCTAACAATGAAAAAAAATAAAAGACTAAAAAAATCATAAAAACTTTAACAAAAGATCAAACAAAAAAATAAAGTAAAAATTATCAGGTAAAAAAAGTCATATGACGTACAAATAAAAAAGAAAAAAAAAACTAAAAGAAATAACAAAAAAAAATACAAATATCAATTTCCAAATGATCGTAGATATAAAATAAAATTTAAGAACTATTGTTTTTTTTTAAAAAAAATATACCAGCCCAACAAATAAGAAAATAAAAAAAATAAAAATGAAAACTAACCACAATTATATATATATATATATATATATATATATATATATATATATATATATATATATATATATATATATATATATGGACAAAAGTAAGGATTATTCTTGAAATTAAAAGAAATAAAGGGATTAAAATGAAAAATTAAAAGTAATAGGGCTGAAATGAACATTAAATATAAAGGGATTAAAATCCAAAATTAAAAGTATAAGGGCTGAAATGAAACATTTGAAGTCTTAAAATATAAGAATATTATTACTATTACAACTAAAACAATAAATATTATTAAATTATTATAATGAAAAAATAAAAAACATAAAAAAAGAAAGCAAGAAAAAAAAATAATATTATTATTCTTATTAAGTTAATAATTGGAAAAAATTCAATAAAAAAATGTCAAAAAAACATAAGTGAAAAAAAAAAACGAAATAAATAAAAAAAATCAAAATCAATAAAAAAATAAAAAAACAATCAAAATAAAAAAAAAACATAAGTGAAAAAAGAAAAAAAAACGTCAAAATCCATAAAAAAAACAAAAATAAACAATCAAAATGAAAAAAAAAAGTGAAAAAAAAAGAGGAAAATGAAAAAAAAAAAACGCTAGCGCTGGCAGGGGTCGAACCCCTGCCCAGCGCCACCTCTCCCCCCACATGGCCATGTGTTTGCCAATAAGCTACATGATTGTTATTGTTTCTTTGTGTGAAAAACTATATAAATAGTATATGTATTGTTCAAAAACGAAAAAAAAAAAAAACACTATTGAAATCCACAGTGTTTTCACTCACATGCTACAGTGATTTCCCCAACTCTTTTAGTTTATTGTATAATTGTCTGATCAGGGGGGAACTTGATGTGTAAAATCCCCAACAATAATAATGTCAATTTAAACACATATTTGTATTTCATGATAAACTAGTAGTTTTTTTTTTGTCAAATCTGCTTTAATAAAAACTTTGTAGAGTTTCTCCTATATTTTTACGTACCAAGTTATTAATATTTTCTTCTGGACTTACCAACATCATTTTTTTTTTATAAATATATCCTAACTTAATAATTTGGATGCCATCTCAATCAATATTTTTTTTTTGTAACCCAATAAACATTTCTATATAATTCCTTTTACTACATATTCACATTAGAAGAAACGCTAAAAGAGCTCGGAGAAATGCTGTGTACACACTCACAAAACAATATGGATTACAAAAGTGTATTAATGATTTCGCCTCTCAATGCGCCTCAACCCTTGCCTTTGTATCAGGGGTATTTTCATTTTTTTCATGGGACCGGTTGACATTACTAGATTGTTTGAGGGTATTTTTCGTGTATTTTTGCACAGTAAAAATACTGGTTTACCCCTCCCTTTAGCCTATGAATAGTGACCGAACCAAGGGTAATATCTTTTTTTACCAGTGTATGTGCAATGCAATAACAAAAACGCCCACAGATAAAACAAAAAACACTACCAGCAGGGGTCTTCCATGGATTTCACATTTTCAAAAAATGTGTTAATACGACTATACCCCCCGATTAGACAAGAGTAAAGAAATGTATGTAGGGGTGTGCAAATAATTTGCTCCCTTTTTTTTATCCCAGGCCACTGTTGGCGCATTATCAAGACGTGTCAGTGCTTTTTTCTATCACGTCCACTTCCGGTAGCATGTGCGGCCTCATACAGTGTCTAAAAATATTCATTTGGTGACTCTGAGGATTCACCGGCATGTCCTCTACCCATTGGAGTGGCGCGTGGCAGCTATGATTACCGGAGATACGACGGTGGTCGGTTGAACTTTTTTGTACTCGTTTCTCTCTCCTTAAGATCATCTTATACTACAGTCCCCTAGGTTTATGGTAGATTCATTTATGTCCCTTCTCTTTTGACTGCTGTGTATTGTCCTGATTTCTGTAATAGAAGTTTCAATTGGTTTCAATTTATTCCTTGAATTGAAATTGATGATATATTTTGTTTGCATTTCGGTCCTTGTTTTTTTAATTTTTTGTTTTTTATTAAATTCCTTAATCTTTTTGGTATAGGAATTTGTATTATTTTCAATTTTATCCTGCAATTGAAATAATATATATATTATATTCTCATTTTGATCCATATTCTTTTAATTTTGATTTTGGTTTTAAATCCCTTAATATGATTGGTATAAAAATTTGAATTATTGTCAATTGGATCCTTCAATTGAAATTAATTATATATTTTATTTTTACTTTGGCCATTATACTTTTAATTATTCTTTTAAAATTTAATTTTTTATTAGTATTTATATAGTTATGCATTAAGCCCTATTATTGTACATGTTTATGTGTATATGTTTTTTGTTTTACTTTTGAATTCTTTTTTATCTTCTCTTTAGTTGGGGTTGTAGTTTTTTTTTATTTAGTCTTTAAATTTTTTTTCCTTCAGGTCAAATATTTTTTTAAAGCTATTAATTTATTTTTTCATTTATTTGATTCCCCCCTCTTTTGTTATAATGTTGATTGTTTTTACTCTTCAAGGTAATTGTTTTTTATTAGTTGTCCAATGATGGTAATAATTATTTTATATGTTTTTCTTCTTCAAAAAAAGCGTTTTAAGGCTAATCATATTTATATTTTTTTTGTCATTAATTTATTTTTAGCATACTCTTTTGTTATATTTTTTATTTTCTTGATTCTTCAAGACATTTTTTTTTTCATTATTTATCCAATACTAGTAATAATCATTTGAAATGTGTTTTTTTTTCAACTGATTTTGTTAAGGCTAATAATATTTATTTTACTTTTTTCATTTATTTTTTTTCTTTTGTTACTCTTTTGTTACAATTTTTTGTATTTTTTATTCTTCGAGGTAATTTTTTTATTATATATGCAATTATAATAATAATAATTAGAGATGTGTTTTTTCTTGGTTACTTTTCTGTTAAAACTTTTAATGTTTTTGGTTAATTAAATCATTAATTTAGAATTTTAATGGGTTAGCTTTAAGCTCTTACCGCTTCAAATATTAGAATTGAATCATGAAAGTAGGTGAAGTTAACCACCCCAGTTATGGATCTCAGCTTTTATAAAAGTAGAAGTAAAGACACATTAACGATTTCCCTTTTTAATGTCTCATGACCTTACATCTTAACAAGATGAACTTTCATGATTTCATTCATTTGGTCATCATTTTCACCTAACATGATAAATTACAAAAGTCCATTCTCTAGATCTTTTTTTTTTTTTTTTTGTCGGGGATAAGATGTTCTTGAGGAAATGAATGTATAAACTTTGTATGCACTTCGATTGAGCACAAAGGAACCGACAGGATGATGAAGAAGAAGAAGAAGCAATGTATTTATTATTACGATATCACAAATTACAAGGAGGCAAAGCACGCACAAGATGAAATTCTGATTGCAATATTAATTAATAAGGAAAAAAAGAATTTCTAGAGAGTGTACATTATGTGACATGGTGTTCTGTTTCTGTGTAGCAAGATCCAAAAATCATGCTAGTTGAAATTCTATTAAACAAATTCTTTTCGATAGAAGTGGCTAAAAACCTACAATTTTTATCTCCCTATATATGTTTCCAATGACACTTTAGCTTGAAATAAATTTTAATCAAGGATAAAATTAACCATATTCTTTATATACTCTTTTTTTTTTTTGGATGTGAGGAAACCCATTCCCCGTTGTCCCAGACTCTTATAGGGGGTGTACTTCTTGACTCGAACTCAAGACCTACTGTGAAGATCGCAAGCTCTTTATCATCACAACACGACTCAAACTCGAGATCTGCTACCAAATTATGTTTTTATCTTCATTATTTTTATAGTTTAAACATGTTTAGATTGGAGCAGTATTGAGCAGATAATCATCAGTATGAATCTCAATTATACGATTGTTTTCCTAGTAATTTGATTACTCCATTCAATAGTTAAACAATTACTAATAATATATATCTGTAAAATATTTATAGCATTGACTAAACCCAATCAATACCAATACAATTCATGTGCAACCATAAAAATAATAACATAATAAAAAGCCCTTCATTGGAAGGGAAGAAAACAAAAGAACAGAGACAGTGCTAGCCAGAAGCAAACTCTCCTTTGCTTAAACATCCAAATGACAATGTTGTACAATCTGATACTTGATCCCTGTTCCGACATTGATTCCATTACTCCAGCTGCCAAGTGTTATATAAGCCGGACAGTTGGCGAATATTCTATAACTCCCAGACAACCAAGATCCAACCTTCCATTTTAGCTTCCCATTGATCTTGATATTAAACAGCACAGCCCCAGCATTCACGTCTTGGCTGATCGAAGCAGCAAGATATGGAGACACAGGCACAGCATCACCATATAGAAAAGGAGACCAAACTGAGATGTCACTGTGACCCTGGTACGCTGTCGGCAGTTCAGTTGCCAAGGTTATCTGCTGGTTATGGTAAGAAGCATAAATGTCGAGCTTTTCATAGTATATACCAATCTTGTCGTTGGGGTTTTTGGTGGATATGGTAACTTGCATGTTTGAAGATAGGAAATTTGGGTCCGAAAGATTCAAACCATAGATGGTAGTGTCTTGAAGGATGAACCTCGGCTTGTGGGGCTGTAAAATGATCCATACGAGGAAGATTACCACCAGAATGGTGATAATGAGGGCAAGAATGCCTATGAACATGCGGCGGCGGCGCTTCTTCTCGTCGTCGTGGTGGCCACAGTCTTCCACTTCCTTGGACATGGTTGTCAAAGGGTGCGTCTAAAGAGAAAAATAATGCAAAGAAAGATTGATGAAGAGACTAGAAAGTGTCAATTGTGTGCTTAATTATATAGAGAGGAATTGAGATGTAACCAGACACTAGGTAGTGTCAAGTGATGATGCCTCGTAAGTTCAATATTATATGGCGTGACTTCATATGAATGGTAAGCGTAACTTTAAGCTAAAATTAAACCGACAAGGATGGGACTTGAATTTTTTGTTTAAAAAAATCTTATCTGTGTTTTTTCATGCTTTGGAAAATGTACATTATAGATTCAAATAAACGAGTAAAATTCTAGTTGTCTAAGACTCTTACAAGGGATGCATGCTCTAACTCGAATTTAAAACTTGCTATGTAGATTGCAAGTTTTATGTGATCGCACCATGTTCAATGGCAGAAAAAAAATCTTATCATTACAATATAAATTCATTAGTTTCTTGGGTTAATTTTTTATATTTAAAGATTAAGATTTTATTTGTTTATGCGATCGGGTTGATGTTATTAAAAAAAAGAAAAAAAGTTTTTATACATTAAATAGTGTTAGTTTGGGAGTATGGATGAAATTGTTTTTGAAAATACTTTTTGTTCAAAATGATGTTTTTTTTTAATAATTTTAGATCATTTTTTATATCAACACATGAAAATAATATAAAAACACCAAAAATATTTAATTTAAAATAAAAAATAAAAATAAAAATTTTCAAATATTTTTAGAAAATATTTTTAAAATAGACAGGGTATTAGTGTTGTTAAAGTTATACGCAAAAAAAAAAAAAAAATCTAAGATAAAACGAAAGGTCTTTTGCATATACAAAAAGTGTTATCAAGTTACAATTTTATCACATCGATATGATAATCAGTCTTGGCATACGAATATCAAATCCATATTTTTAATATAATAAACAAACTCGCGAGAAATATTTGTGAATTTATTTGTGAATTGAGTCTTGATCAGCAAGATGTAGTGAATCATAAGGTGTTTACTTAATTGTTTCATGTAGACGTCTATAAGTAGTTGATTTTTTATATATAATTTTAAATCCAAGAATAAGTAGATAAAATTAAAATATGTATTCAGGATCAACCTCATTTTTAATTAAAGGTAAATTTCTTAAACATGTGGATTTTATGGTTAAGCAAGTAGAAACATATTTACAACCTGTCTGGAATCCATTTTATTAGACTAAAATTGGTTTCAACTACTTAAATAAACTAAATTTATTTAGTTATTAATTGGATTTTTATGTATAAAATTTCTTTAAAAAAAAGTTAAATTCATTTAATATAAGTTAATAAAATTTTAAAAATACTTTTGAAATACAATATCAAAAAAATGGGAAAAACACATATGCCTCTAGCTATTGGCCAATTAAACAAACATATAGTATTCGTTTTTTTTTTCTATTTTATAAAACAAAGCATAAGTCTTCATTTCTTGTAAATTTTCAGTGCCTGCTTCCCTAGCCTTTGTAGTCTTAATTTTTATTTTAATTAGCTTGAAAAATCTAGTGTGGTGCTACTTAATGTGGTTAATAAAATTAATCATAGCACAGGGCTATTGTTTTTGTACTAATATAATGTTAACGTATATATTATTGAGTTTCTAAAAAGCGTGATATGATAGTAGTTAGTTTGCGATCTGCATAGTAGATCTCGAGTTCGAGTCAAGACGCATATTCCTTATAAGAATTTGGGACAACCGGGATTTTACTTGCTTATCTGGGCTAACAAAATACATTTTATAGGAAGGGGAGTTTTCTTGCATAAAAAAAGTATAAATCATTGAATTAAATAATTTTAGACACATTTGGTGTAATTTTCAATCACATATTTAATTAATCAACCCATATCATAACTTTGTATTATTACTGCAAAATATTTATATAATTGTATTTTATTTTCATATTATTACTGCACCATTGGATACTTAAAATATAGAAACTTTCATAAATGTTTTCCAATAGTTTAAACTAGTTAATTGCCCGCACTACGTTGCGAGCCGAGCAAATATTTTTTATAATTGCTTGGATTGAAAATATTAATAGATTTTGCTAGTTCAAAAATAAAAAATAACATCTATACATACAAGATTTGATATAATGAAACACATCAACACACCTTATTATAACAACAGCAATATTGAAGGCTTAACATCTAAAAATATCATTACTATTATTGCTAAGACAATAAAAAAAATTAAATTATTCCGGAAAGAAAAAAACTTGTAAACATTAATAAAAGAGAAAGTAAGAAAAAATAAACTAAAATTACTATTAGTATTATTATTGCGTGAATAATGGGAAAATAAATTCAATAGAAGAATAAAAAAGCCCAAAAACTTTAACAAAAGAGCAAACAAAAAAAATGAAAAAAAAATATTAGCTAAAAAAATCATTTGACGTGAAAAAATAACTAATAAAAAAAACCAAAAGAAAAAACAAAGGAAAAAAATATCAATTTTCAAATGATCATAAACACAAACTAAAATTTAAGAACAATTTTTTTGAAAAACTATTATCTCAACAAAGAGAAAATAATAAAAATTAAAAACCAAAATTAAAAGCACATATATATAAACATGGACAAAAATATGGACTATTTAAGTACTTTAAAAAATTAAAGGAATTAAAACAAAAAATTAAAAGTATAAGGGCCGAAATGAAAACCAAATATATCATCAATTTCAATCAAATGAATAAATTGAAAAAAACAAATAAAATATAACATTTATACATATAAGGTTTGATATAATAAAACACATCAACACACTCTATTTAATAACAGGAACATTACAACTTTAACATTTAAAAATATCATTACTATTACTGTTAAAACAATAAATATTAATTATTATAATCAACATTAATTCTTCTCACATGCTACAATAACCGAATATGAATTATTTTAATATATTAGATAATTAAGATGAGTCGACTTTCAAGATCGATAGTAATGTTTGATGAACATGGCAAGCAATTCTGACGTAGCATCTTTTTTTCTTCTTTTTTTGACAACTGGATTAAGAAAATATTAGTTAAACGACGACGACGACATTAATCGATTGAGACATCAATCGCTCTCAATGGGTTTTACCAACCAGCTGGTCATGATCTGAGATTATTTATTGCTGAGATCATTAATTGGATCAGAATTTTCCACAGAAATCTATGTTTATTAATTAATCAAATAAAGACGACAACCGCAGCTAATGGTTATTGCGAGAAGGTGATTGATGGGCATGCAAGTGATTCACAACAACTATAAACATCATCTTTGCCTTGCTTTGAAGAGAAACGTGTAGGGCATTCATCTTTTTAGTATGTAATCTTTTATTTGTAAGAGAATAATTGAAGGGCCCTTGCTGAAAGTTTTTAATTTTAATTTTTACATTTTAGTGCATGTAGTTTGCGTAGTTTACAATTCAATCATTAATTATTTTTTTCAATTTCATCTTTTAAAGTTATGTATTTTTATATTTTTACAAGTTGGAATCTATTTTTAAGTTATTTTCTCTCGCTTGCCGAAGTTATTTGTTTTAATTGCCTTCAATTTTTATGCAATAAACCACATAACTAGCAATATAAGTTTGCTGTTAAGAAATATAATAGGAAAAAAGCGAATCAAGACTAAAAAGTTATAACATGTTTACAAAAATTGAATTATAATTTTTCCTATAATTATTTTCAATGTTATATAATTAAATAAGAGAATATAAAAACCCACAACACAATATACATTATCTTTTGTTCCTTATAATAATAAAAAAAAATATCTTTCTACTTTAGAGTTTAATTAATGTTACCAACTTAGGTCTAGAATGAGAAAGTAAAGAGTATGACCAACTCTAATTAGAATTAAAGTTTGAAGAGAGTTTTTGTTGGTGTAAAGATCTATAGATATCTCTTTCTATGGTCAAATAGACATCTAAGTGTTTGTGGAAGACACGTATAAGATGAAAAACAGTAGCTCCTAGAAGGGGTGCCATGGTAATTGCATATTTTTTAAAATGACTAAATACTAATCCCCCCCCCCCAACAAGACAAAATTGAAGAGTTGGTTGCAAGGGTGTCCTAGTAATTTACCCTTATAAAAATATTTTACTTCGAATACACGCGCCCAACAGTATCCGGCCTTGCGCCCTCTTCGAGTAGCGTGTACGACATCGCCTAGTGGCTGAAAATGTACATTCGGCGTCTCCGTGGATGCTCCTTCGTGTCCTCTTCCTCATGGTGTGACGCGAGTACTCACACGGTGGCTGGAGACGAGACGGTGGGTGGTTGTGCTCTTTTTTCCCCTTTTCTCTCTCTTTCACCCTAAACTACATGGCAGCCCCTCGGTTTTATGGTTATTTCATTTTAGCCCCTGCTCTTTCAATTGTGTTGTATGGTCCTCATTACTGTTATGTAAGTTTTGATTTGTTTCAATTGTTTTCTTCGATTGAAATTGATTATATATTATATTTTTATTTATTTCAGTCCTTATTCTTTTAATTTTGGGTTTGGTTTTAAATCCCTTAATATTTTCGGTATAGGAGATTTAATGTTTTCAATAATTTCCTTTGATTGAAATTGATAATATATTTGGTTTTCATTTCAACCCTTATGCTTTTAATTTTTTATTTTAATTCCTTTATTTTTTATATTTCTTAAATAATCCTTATTTTTGTCCATATTTATATATATATATATATATATATATATATATATATATATATATATATATATATATGCTCTTAGTTTTTGTTTTTAATTTTTATTATTTTTTCTTTTGTTAAGATAACATTTTTTTTCCAAAATTTTGTTCTTAAATTTTAGTTTGTGTTTATGATCATTTAAAAATTGATATTTCTTTTTTTTCCCTTTGTTCTTTTTTTTTTTTTTAACATCAAATGATTTGTTTAGTTAATATTTTTTTATCATTTTTTTGTTTTCTCTTTTGTTAAAGTTTTTGGGCTTATTTTATTCTTTTATTGAGTTTATTTTCCCATTATTCATGCAATAATAATAATAATAATTTTAGTTTTTTTTTTCTTGCTTCTTTTGTTAATGTTTTCTAGTTTTTCTCTCTCGGAGTAATTTAATAATTTTTATTGTTTTAGTAATAAAAGTAATGATATTTTTAGATGTTAAGCATTTGATATTGTTGTTGTTATAATATGGTGTGTTAATGTGTTTCATTATATCAAACCTTGCATGTAAAAATGTTATATTTCATTTTTAAACTAGCAACATTTATTAATTGTTTCAATCTCAATTGTTATAAAAATTATTTACTCGGCTCGCAACATAGTGCGGGTAATTTAACTAGTAAATCCTATGACAGTAGCTTAAGTGTGATGGCTAAAAAATCATCATAGTAGAGCCTTGATTGCTTCTAACTAGTTGATGCAGTACCAATATGTTTTGTCAAAAATAGAAAGAAAAAGAATGCTTAAATAAGGGAATGAGGTTTTTATTAAAGATATATTTTTTTAAATAAAAATAAAAATTTAGATATTTGTTTTAATTGCCTTTAGTTTTTATGCAATAAACCACATAGCTAGCATTTTTTGTTCAGAAAAAATAATAGGATATAAGATAATTAATACTATAAAGTTTAAATATTTCTATAACATTTCTATCATTATATTTATTACAATTTTTTTATTGTAATATAATTAAATAATTAAATATTAAAAAATACCCCATGAACAGGAGATAAAATATATCCACATTATCTTTTGCTCCGTACAATAATATTTGCTTTCTACTTTATATTTTAATTAATGTTACCAACTTTTTATGATCTATTAAATAGTATTTTTTTTAATTTATTTTATTAAACATAAGCAACAACTCTTTAATTCCCATTTAAACTTTTTATGATATTATAAAACCGATTACTTGCACATTATTCTATTCTATTAATAATTAATTTGAAAATATTTTTTTTTACATGCCACATTGGAGTTGACTCATTAGAACTCATTTAATCTTGGGCTAAGCCCATACATAACCCGGTCATTATTTCGAAACCAATATGAATTTAGTTTGTTTTTAAGTCACTATTGTTTTAATTTATTTCTATAAAAGTTTTAGATAAAGTGTTTTAAGTCAATATTAACCCGTTAAACCTTCCACATGAATCATAAGCCTAACCAATTCAAGAATTTCTATTATATATAAATCATGTTTTTTATCTAGCTATATAACACCAAAAATAAACACACAAAGAAAGATGATTACATTAACTGTCAGGAAAACTATTTGTGTAGGATGTGAAAACAAATGAGTATCAATATGTTGTAATCTTAATAAAAACAATTACACTTAAATCATACCCGATGAAATAGTATCCGAAGAGAAAAATTAACTAATCTATTTCAATAAATCTTAATCAAGTAATTCAAATCCAAACTTGGCTTTTTTCAAGACACTGTTTGAATTACAAAAAAAACTATAAGGGTGGTTTCATCTTTTTCAAAAACAATATTTAGACAATAATATTTTAAATTAAACTAGATCAACCTAGCACACTCATAAAACTTGTGACTCAATTTATGATCTTGCTCAAGTTTAATTGTACACACACTCTTATTTAATAATTAAAAAAGGCATTCGTAAGAAAATAACAAAGTAAAATCTAAGAGGGAAAGAAACAAAATTAATTTAAATTTAAGTCTAAGAGGGAAAAAAAGAAGGTCAGACACAATACTAGCATGTGTGGTCATAAAAAGAAAAGACCATACAAGCATAAACCAAATTCCTACACCTCTATTTTTCTTTCAAGCAACAAAAACTATTTTTCCACAAAATGACCATAAACCAGATGCCAGGGTGTGTTATCATTATCGCAATTACCTCACACCAAACCAATTAAAATAATTGATTTTGATCTTTGTTTTTCTATGATAGACGGCGAGGAGGATGTCGGACTTGAGGATCTCTGGGGCCGGGCTGCCTTCTTTACGAGTGTGAATGATTTTGATGACTTTTAGCTTGGACCATGTCAATTGTAGGAGTACTTCTTCAGCTAATTCATTTTCTCTTTGATTTTGTGAACTGTAGGAGTACTTCTTCGGCTAATTCATTTTCGCTTTGATTTTGTGAACTGGTGGCGGCCACGATGGAACCTACATCAATTACTCGAGTCAAGCAAAAACAAAATCGGAAACACCCTTATGGTTTCAATTTAGCAATTGGTATTTATGATTAAGTGTGTGTTTTGGCATTGTGGTAGCTTTTGTAATTGTAGTTAAGAAAAATATATTATATATTTTTTTCAACTATAGTTTTTTCTTAGCCAAGATTTTAAGAGATAGTTTTTAGTAGGATATGCAAAACTTTGACATTTGCTGATTAACCAAACAATTTCAAAATTGTATATGAAATAAAATAGAGTTTCTACTACACCGAATCACACCCCAAAAATATTGTTTTTTTTTTTTATAAATATTTTCACTTAACGATATTTTCACCCCAGAAAAATTAATCATTTTTTATTTATTTTGAAAGCTAGCACATCAAAACAATATAAAAAATTAAGAATTAATTCAAAACATAAAAAAGTTTTTCTTTTAAAAAATATACTTTTAAAACGCCTCCTGAAACACCATCTTAAACACCATCTTACTGTATTAGGCAACATAAATCCTACCTTCTACAAACAACCCATTTTCTTTTTTGTTAATCATAACTTCTTAAATGGTGGGGGATATAGGGCAGCTTTCTATTATACAAAAACTAAAAGAGCTCAAGCATTCACTATAGACACACACTCAGTTTATTATGGATTAGAACAGTGCATTTATTATTTTACCCCTCGATACACCTGAATTTTAGCCTTAGAATCTGGGGTATTTTTGATTTTTTATATTTTTGTGCACAGTCAAATAGCCATAATACCCTTAAATAAGATAAAAACTAGGAGTTGCATGCAGGGGTGTCACGATAATTTCACATTTTAATTAGTAGTAACATACATGTTAAATACTAATACGCCCCCATAAAAGACAAAATACAAGATTTGGCTATAAGAGTGTTTAGGTAATTGACCATTTTTTAAATGTTAATTTATTCCAGAATGAACAATAACATTAATATGTAAATACTTATATGCCCCTATAAAAGACAAAATTCAAGAATTAATTGCAAGGGTGTTTAGGTAATTTATCATTTTTTAAATAATATTTTCTACCGAATACTACAAACGCATCCGTCGGATGCGCCGACGGTTTTTGGCCTCACGCCCCCTTCGGCGGCGCATGCGGCAATTCAAGCAATGAAAAATGTTCATCTAGCGTGTCAACGACGGAGCGTGTTTTGTCGCATGGTCGCCAAACATGCTGGTTGGCGATTGAAAGTTTTTTCCCTTTTTTTCTCTCCTGCAGGCAAAAGTGCTCGGTAATCCTCGATGTTGTTGGTGTTTTCATTTCATTCATTTATCTTTTGATTGTGTTGTATGGTTTTGATTTCTGTTATAAAAGTTTTGATTTGTTTCAATTTTATCTTTCGATGGAAATTGATTATACATTGTAGTTTCATTTTGGTCCTCAATCTTTTAATTTTCGGATTGGTTTTAAATCTTTGAGATATTCGATATCAAAGTTTTGTTTTGTATAAATGACCTATGTTTATTTTAAAAAAAAATAATTTAATATCAGTGCTATGAAATACTTTTAATATAATAATATGAGGAATAAATCTTATAAAATAAAAATAATAATTTAATTTCTTTTTTTTAACAATAACTATGGTGACATCAATAGTATGACTAATAATAATTAGAAGATTAATTATTTTTAATAATATTTATAATGATAGCTATAATAATTATGATAATTTAACAATCATGATAATAAGAATGAAGATAATAATTGAAATAATTCATCAGTTGATGTTATTTTTCTTAAAGGTTGATTTTTGCGGCTTTTTTATGTATTATATTTCATATCTAATATCACATAAACAAAAAATATATGAAGTCACACGTAGATGAAACAGGTTGAAAAATTGGAGCAAATTATCTACAATGAAAAAATATACGACTGAATTGCCCTCCACTTTGTCGTAGCCATAAACAAAGTTTTTAACATACAAAAAATTGTTAATGGTCTTAGATTTTTGTATAATCATAATAATGATAGCAATTGTTTATTATAATGATTATTGTGCTCATAGTGTTAATAATTATAGCTTTGATGATAATAATAATAATAACTCATAAAATAATATAAAAAATATCAATGATAATTTTTTTAATAATAATGCTAATTATAATTTTGATTATATTAAAAAACAATAAGGGTATTGATTTTCGTGATAATTTTTTTATAATAATTACAATGATTATAACATTAATGATGGCGACAACGATAATACTGCCAATAATAATCAGAATATTGATTATTTACAGTAATAGTTATAACGACAGCTATAATAATTGTGGTAGTTTAACAACAATTTAACAATCATGATAATAACAATGAAAATAACAATTCATTGGTCGATGTTGTTTTTGTTAAAAAAATATTTTTACAATATTTTTATGTAAAATATTTCAGATCTAATATAACTTAAATAAAAAAAAATGAGGCAACACATAAACAAAATGGGTAGAGAAATTTGCCCAAGTTATCTACAATAAAAAAATATACGCGTCACTTCCTCTGCGTTTTACCGCAACAAAAAACAATTTTTTTAACATGTGAAAAAAATATTAATGGTCCAATATTTGTTTTTAATAATGCTATATATCTTAACGAAATAATCAACCTACACAACTATCGAGATGACTTCTTTTTTTTCGCTTCGTGCCACGCCATCCCTGAAGGGGGAGAACGGCGCGCGATGAAATGAGTGTGTTTTATAGTCGTAAAATTACGACTATAATTATTAGGAGTCACCACCTAGTATTAAGGTCACTAGAAAACCTATTGGTCTGCGAGAGTCTGAGTAAGGAGACTTGTTGTGTAAGGGAAAGATGAATCACCCCTAGTGCACCCTGCCTAAGGTAAGCTGCATTATTGTTTGATTGTTTTTCTAAGTTTGATTTTTATCGTTGGTCTTTTCTACATCTTGAAGTAGATCTCTCTTCGTGAGAGAGTCTCTATCTCATCAGGAGTTAAAAGACTAAGCAAAAAGAATTTTACACTGCATTTTCAAAAACTTTTTTTTGTCTGCGGGTGTTTTTTACAATGTAATTTTACACCATAGTTAAAGAGTTTTTTTCTTATCTAGAAATGTACTTTACAATGCAAAATTTACACCCTAATAGATAAAACAAAATAATTATTAATTTGTTTATATTTTATCCAAATTTCATCGGATAATCATAAACTGGTTACGATATCCAATTTCGTTCAAAATATGTGTGAGTTTTCTAACCCTCAACCATAAATTAGGATAGTGCATTTTTCATCCCTATCCTCCTCCTCATTTGAATGCGTTTTCTAGCCTTCAACCACCAAATCAAATAATGTGCTCTCCAACTCTCAACCATAGATCCTAGATAACGGGCTTTCTATCCTTATTTTCTATTCCATGAAATCTTCACCATTCATATGTTTCACCTAGGTAGGTCACACATTACAATGAGACCATGTCCATCATTTTTACCCGGGTAGGTCACTCATTACAATGAGACCACCTTCATCATTCTCACTTGGGCAGGTTACCCATTACAACAATATCATCTTTGT
Source organism: Salix purpurea (assembly GCA_027405865.1). Taxonomy (NCBI): domain Eukaryota; kingdom Viridiplantae; phylum Streptophyta; class Magnoliopsida; order Malpighiales; family Salicaceae; genus Salix; species Salix purpurea. Next base: position 8,548,371 of record JAOWLH010000001.1, read on the forward strand.
GTTTTTACCATCTTCATCATCTTTAGTTGGACAGGTCCCCCATTATAATGTGACTATTTTTCTATGTCATTCACAAACATCATCATCTTTCATCCTTTAAGTGTCCTTCTTAGGTCTCAATTCTTAGGTAGTGCGCTTTCTAGCCCTATCTTACCATTCCCTTCTGAGTGTGCTTTGTAGCCCTCATTCTCATTTCTGGATGAATCAACCATTTCTTGGTCTGGTAAATCTACTTTTTTTTCTTTACAACGCTTACTAACTAAAGTTTTTTACAAAACTTTAGACGTAAGCATTGTAAAGAGGGGGCAACAGTCATAACCCAATTTCGGGGTTACTCTCCAAAATCTACCCAAAAATAACAATAATAAATAAAAGGGGGCAGCGTCAAAAGAAAAATCAATGTGGAAATTTTGGATGTTTTCGAGAGTTCGGTTGTATCTCTTTTATCCCCAAAAATAGAGGAAAGTGCATATTTAAGGCAAAAATAATTTATCATTGGATTTGTGTAAAAATTAAGTCAAATGACATAATTATATTTTTATGGGTTGATTTAATTTAATCGTGGACCAATTTAAAGTGTAATTATGTTTAGGAATTAATTTAAGGTCCAATTGAAGGGTTTAATTAAATGCAAGGACTTAATTATATTTTAAATTGGTCACATCAAATTAATTAAGAGCTTAATTGATGAAAAATCAAGTTCTTCAGCTTGATTCGGGCTTAATTGAGAAGATTGGAATTTTCAGAGACCTAATTGAATTTTTCCAAGCCAATTGTGCAAAGTTAAGGGTCAAATTGAAAACAATTAATAGTTTAATGGTCAATTAAGGGTTAAATCGCATAAATCAGAACGAAGGACCAAAATAAAAAAGTCGCACAAAGCCAAGGGTGCTGTTGAAATTCTGACGAGGATATTATTGCACAAAATTACAAGTTTAAATCCAATAAGGGTGCAATTAGAACAATTACAAATTGAGAGACCAAACTGCACTTCCACCTTCCCCAAAACTGCAATCCCCCCGCAGTAGACACCCGATACGCCACCATTGCAGGCACACCATTGCTCACAGCCCCCCTGCACCACCGCCGACAGCCACAACTGCTGGCATGCTACCGCTGAAAGCAACCCACCACTGAAAACCATTGTGTAAAAATAACAGCCACCATGAATGATGAAGGTGGGATGGGAAGAACCAAGAAAAAAAGAAAAAAACACAGGGTGATATTACAAAGGACACATAGAAAACCAGAGAAAAATTAACGTAACAGAGGGGACGATGATCAAGTTAGAGAAGAAAAAAATAGAAGAAAGAGAGAGCGGGTGAGCAGACATATGATATTACAAAAAAAACACAGACGAGAATGACAGACAGGGATGAGAGGGAGAAGATCTATTTACAAAGCCATAAAAAATAGACAAACAAAATCTAGTAACAGTTCCCTTTTCTCGGCTCACCATCAACACCTCTCTCTCCCCTCTATCTCTCTATCCTCGCCAACTCCAATAGCAGCTAGCCACCACCCAACCTTCTTCTCCAGCTCCAGAGATGAAGACCAGCAGCCCTAACAACACGAACCAGCCCCTTCTGTTGCTCCTCCCGACCACCACAGGCTGCCATTTTTGATGCCACCACAAAGACAACCACCTCGGCCTCCTCTACCCAACCGCAGTGGCAGGTGAGCCTCTCTTCACCGTCGATCACCCTCTATTTTACTATTCACATAACACATGAACACTATTAATTCACTTACTGTTCACGTTTCTTCAATAGCCCGATCCCCATCTTTTTTTTCTTTCTATTGTTTTAATTTTTGGGTAGGGTTGCTCTTGGCCCAGCTTAGTAGAGGTGGGCATTTGGGTCAACTTGGTTGGGCCGACCCATTTAGCTGGGCCAGGCCTGACCTGATTTTTTTTAACTTTTATTTTTATTTTGAAAAAAAAAATGCATTTAAAAAAAACAAAAAAAATGTGTTGTTTTCGTGCATACGGCCAGATTCCAAGGTTTTTCCCGTCGTATTTTTCATAAAAAAAATATGTTGCATCTTTCTCATATTTTGAATGAAAATTGGATATCGTAACTAGTTTATGATTATTATTGGAATTTGGCCAAAATGTCAAAAAAATTATTAATTATTTTGTTTTAACTATCGAGGTGTAAAACTACATTGTAATGTACACCCGCGGATAAAAAATGGTTTTTATTACGGTGTAAAATTACATTATAAAGTACATCTGTAGATAAGAAAAAAAGTTTTTAACTACAGTGTAAAATAACATTGTAAAGTATACCCGCAGACAAAAAATGGTTTTTGAAAGTGTAGTGTAAAAAAAATTAACTTAGAAAAACAATCAAACAACAATGTAGCTTGCCTTAAATAGGGTGCACCGAGGGTAATGTGTCTTCCCCTTGCACAACAAGTCCCCTTACCTAGACTCTTGCAAACCAATAGGTTCCTAGTAATCTTAATATTAGGTGGCTACTCCTGATAATTATAGTTGTAATTTTTACGACTATAACACATACTTTATTTTCACCGCGTCGTTGTCTCCCCTTCTCCAAGGATGGAGGGGCGTGAAGCACGAAAAACACTGTCGCGGTAGTGGTGTCGAAAATGATGACCTATAGTGGCAATGGAAGATAGCTAGTCTAAGTTGCTGCTTCGTTGTAATGGCGTTGCCGGAGACTAGTTGTTGCTGATGGAGGTCATGATGAGGTCGCCGGTCCTGAGGAAGGAGAGAGAGGGTCATGATGGCTTGCTGCCGCAGTTGGGGCTGGCCTGCAAATTACCGAGGGAGACGAGAGAGAGCTGCTACGGGAGAAAGAAGAGAGAGAAAAACGGTTGTTGCATGGCTACTGTTGGCTGTTGGTGAAGAGGTATTGCTGCCACCGAGCTGGGGAAGAAGAGTTGGGTCTGCCGGTGTTGAGGAAGATGAAGTTGTTATCCTTCCGAAAGTGGAAAGCTTACAATTGGTTTGTCCCTCTGCGTCCTCTTCGAGTTTTTCTATTGTTGTTTTTTGTGTGTCTCCTCTGTTTTTAGTATTATTTCATACTCTACCACCAGCCCTCACCTAAGGCAGTTGCAGCCCCACAATCCCTCTTTCCCTTCCCTCACTTCCTCTCCTCCGGCCAGCCTTCCCCTCTTCAACTAACCATCAAAGTCACCCCCCACTCCCTCATTCACTCTCCTCTCTTCCTTTGCCTTCACATACCAGCCCGCAACCATTTTCCCAACCAGCAGCTCCCTCACCTCCATCCCCTTCCCGTCGATCACCCTTCCTTATTCTTCTTCTTCAGTTATGCATATCAGCCACCGCTCCCGTCATCCCCATCCCTAGCCGACCACGCTGTCTCCGGCCTTCCCTCTCAACCAACCAGCCTCCACGGTAGTCCAGCCATCTGAAGGAGAAGCCAAGAAGGAGAAGAAGCAGACGAGAAAGACTGACCTGATATCTGCAGAAGAGAATGAATGGATTTTGTGCTTTGTGCTTTGTTTTTTTTGTTTTGCAGACCACCATGGGCAGCTCAGCCACCCCTTGAAGAAGAAGGAGAAGCAGAGGGAGCACAAACCGAAGACCACACCAAGAGAACAGATTTGAGATCTGAAATTGATTTTTGTGCTTGTCTGTTTGTGTTTTGTTTGCTGTGTTGCTGTATTTTCAGGTCGTCGTTGAAGGCCACACCGTCGGGTGGGAGAAAGAAGAGACAGATAGATCTGTTGGTTCCCCTTTGATTTTGAGATGTTTTGTTTGTTGTTTGTGTTTTGTATTTGTTTGTTTTCATTTTTGCAGGTCACCGGAAGGCCATCTCCGGCGAGAGAGACAGGAAAGAAGAAGATTTGCGCGCCCCCTGTCCTGAGCCAGTTTTATTTATTCAATTTTATGTTGTTTTGTTAAGAAAAAAAAAGAATATAAAGTAAAATAAAAAATGTGTTTTATTTGCAACGGCCAAAGGGTTGTCCAAAAATTTACTTTAGATTTAATAACTAGTTTATTAAATCTTGAGAATTTCGCTTATATGAAAATAAATCGCAAAATTAATTCATGAGAATCAATGGTTAATTTCTAGAAAATGCCGGATTACACGTAGGCTAACATTTACATATTCAGAAATAACCACCAAAATTATCAGGATTATTCTGAGTGGTGATCGATTTTTTTTATGAATCGACCAATCGCGAAATTAATTCATGAAGATTAATGGTTAATTTTAGGTGGTAAATGAAGAAACTACAAGTAGGCTAGCATTTATATATCTAGAAATAACCAATAAAATTCGCAAGATTATTCTGAGCGGTGACCGATTCCTTTTCTAAGCAGAATATTTTTACGAGGCATAAAATCGCGGAAAACTCATCCACGATAGGTGATCCTTTTAAAGCATCTACATGGATCTGTTTCTTGATATTTTATTTTTGGGTTCACGAACTCATAATAAAATATCAAAAGTTAGATTTATTCACATGAATAAATATGACCCGTTGAAGTGTTCAAAATCACATCAAAATAGACAATGCAGCTTACCTCAGGTAAGGCGTACTAAGGGTGCTAATACCTTCCGTTTACACAACCAGTCCCCTACTTTTGAATCTCTGATCAAACCAGTGCAAAGCGGGTTTTCCTAGCGACCCTCAACAGCCACGTGGCAACTCCTTCTCAACTCCATTGCGAGAGCCAGAAACCCTCCCGGGACGCCGCGCAGCGACGTGCGACACTCCTCCCCCCCAAATTATTTTCTCCTCTCCTGTGTTGTTTAAATTTGTCCCCTTTTATAGACTTAATTGTGCAATTTGCAGTATGAGAGTGATGTCTAGGGTGTTATGGTGATAGGTTGCAGGGCATTGTTGCTGGTATGGCCAAGCATGGCTATCGGTAATGCCTTCGCAGTTTTTTTATTTGAAATTTTGAAATAAATAGGTTGTGACAATAAGGGGTTATTTGACGGGAAAACTGGTAAGAATGATGTTATTTTTTTTTCAATTTTGGCTTCCAATTTCACCCAAAAAGTTGTCTCTAAAAATTCCGATCTTCTCAATTTAACCCAAATCAGGCTTCCAAACTTAATTTCTCACCAATTAAGTCCTTATTAACATTAATTTGACCCATTTAGAGTATAATTAAGTCCTTGAGATTAATTAAATCCTTCAATTGGGCTCTCAATTAATCCCTAAACATAATTACATTTTAAATTGGTCGACGATTAAATCAAATTGGCCCATAAAAATATAATAAATGAACTATTTTAGAAATATCAAATTATTATAATGTTAGTGTTCTAATACCATATTAAATATAAAAATATAAAAAATAAATCTTAACAAAAAAACAAATACTTTCATTTCTTTTGGTAGCAATAATGATAATGGCAATGATAGTATTGCTGATAAAAAGAATATTACTTATTTGCGATAACGTTCATAGTAGTAGTGGTAATAATTATGACAATTTAGCAATCATAATAGTAACAATGAGAATAATAATCAAAATAATTCATTGGTCAATGTTATTTTTGTGAAAAATAACTTTTACGACTTTATTATGTATGATATTTCAAATCTCATATCACGTAAAAAAAAAAATACGAAGTCACACGTTGACAAAACTTGTTGAAAAAATGTGTCAAATTATCTACAATAAAAAAAAATTGCCTTGCATTTCGCCACTTTTATATTTTAATTCTCCTCAAAATCAATCAGTTTTCTATATAGAAAAAACTCAGCGCAACGTGTGGGCAATTATACTCGTAATACACTAAAACATCTAGGCAATAATTTATAATACCACTTTTATATTTTAATTCCATCCTCAAATCCTTTTCTTTCAATTGCAACCTTCTATGACCAAATTGATGGTTAATTTCTAAAAATATATTAAGGAAAGAAAAATTCCAGAAAAAAAGATCAAAGTGTAAAACAAGGAGAAATCACAAGGCCAACCATTAATTAATTCACCTTTTTTTAGTCAGTATAGTATTTGGAATTTTAGTTTTGTTCCATGAAGTTTATTTATTTATTTTTTAATCCTTTGATGTGAGAGGGGAGATAGAAAATCACTGAATTATGATAAAAGAAAGAGAAAATCATTAGTTAATTATGTTTTTTATGACAAAAAAGATTAAAATTGGTGTTGATGAGTACTATTCACGAAAAGGGTTCTCATGAAAAGTTTTTTAAAATAATTTGTTTTTCAAAATAGTTAAAATTATCTTGTAGTTGTTCTAGTCATTAAAAAGCTAGCTACAATTTATGAGGTTCGAGGGTTTGTTTTTAACATTGTTTTTCATAGATAAATCAATAAATTCAATTCATAAAACTAAAATTGATTGAGTCTATAATGAGTATTTTATCTAGTTAGAGTTGCATGCTTAACTTTTGTTTTTAGATATGAGAAAATTCCATTTCCTGGAAAGTGCACTTTGTGTGCCGAGATAAAATCTCGATTATACCAGTCTCTTACAAGGGGTGCATATTCTAGCTCGAACTCGAGAGCTATTGTCCAAATCGCAAACTTTTTGTCATCACGTCATGCCTTTTAGTGACATTTCATACATAACATTAATAAAAACAAACATAATTGATTTGTTTATCTATAATGTTCGAGTGGGAGTATAGATAAACAAATTCAGAAAGAAAAAAAAAAAAGCACACCTAATTTAGATAAACATTTTGTGTTTACAAGTTATCAACTTACAATACATCGGTACAAGTTGCTCTTTGCCCCCTCGTGGAAAACATTTCAGATACCAAATTATATTTCTACACAAGTAAGACCGAAGAGGTTTCAAATTCAAGCATCATATTGATTTAAAAAAAAAATGGAAAAAGAAATTCAGACCAGTTGTTATTGTTGTTGGAGAGAGATTTTGGATGAAACCCAAGATGCTTTCTGCATGCTGCGAATCATTTAGTTGAGTGCTTCGAAATTGGCATAACTTTCCCTGGACCAGCAAGTCGAGAGAGTATTTTCTTGGGCTTTCCCCGCAGGAAAGAAATATTTTTAGAGACCTTCGACGAATAGAGACCTGAAAATCTCCATCTCATGCTTTAATAAAACCAAGCCAATCTCAATTCCACCCCTTCCATCTGCGTTCTCCTGCATCGATATGGATCCTGTCTTATCAATGGAAGGAGTCTCCACCTTCCTCGGCATACCCCATCCAAAATCAGCTTTGTAAATCTGGAATTGCGGTGACCCGGAAACCGTAACCATTAGTGTCCCGGGCCTGATAGCCATAAATTCTGCGAACTTTTCTTTGGTTCCATCAAGAACTCCTTTATTCACCCTTGCGATAATTCCACTCAGTCTCTCTATAACGTTAAGAAAACCATTTTCTTGAACAACAGTTTCTGGATCCATGTGAACAAAAAAGGGCATCACGCAGCACCCGAAATAGTTCTCAGGTATGCCTAAACGGGCTCTGCAATCTGCTGTAAGTCCAAGAACAACCTTGTCATCACGCCCCAGCCCTTTCGCCTTAAATATACAAACGAATACGTATGCATAAGCTAGCACGAAGCTGGATAAATGCATTGGTCTTGTTTCCTTGTCTAGGTGGAGTTCTTCAATTTGACAGAGAACCCTCTCCCTCAGATTCTTTATGTCTTCGAGAGTCAACCTGACCAAGGCCCGAACCTTGCTGTGAGGATCTGTTATAGCCTGCTTAAAAAGCTTCAAACTTGTATTATGATTGGTGTCCAAACCTGGTAGGTTGAGTCCCAACCAGCTGTTCAAGTAGAGCATGTCAATCCCATCTGGATCCTCGATAATGGTTCGAGCGAGAAAAGGGGTTAGTTCGGGCAGCAAAGTAATTTGATCGGCATTTTCATTTTCGCTAAATTGTTTGTTCACATAAGCCCATGCTCTAATAAACATGGCTACGTTCTTGGCATCAAAAACTCCATGGTGTACAGTGGCGGCACCAATGGAAATTCCTTGATTAGGAAATAATGTTATTTGCAGAGCTAAAACTGATGCTTTTGAGTCAGTTATTATAGATAATTGGGGAACGTCAGGATGCGACTCAGTTATTTCACAGACATCAGTTCCCGACAGATGATCGAAGTCAGCATCGGACTGTGCAATTGTGAGTGGGACGTGTTAAATCTAGCATTTCATAATATTCAGAAATTGTATTCATGTCGAATTATCAAGAACGAATAAACTGCATAAACTATAAAGCAGAAGCGTACCTGAATCCATATCCGGAAGTCGTACGGATGGCCTTCCAGATTAACAAGTTCTGCCTTTAAGAGCCCTTTTGTTCTCTCTACCTTAACCTTAGTTTTCTCTCTGATAATGGGATGTCAGAGTGAGCAAAAATTGAACTTGTAATCTGGGGACCATGACCCCATATATATAGGCAACCAAGTGCCTTTTTGGTATTTCTATTTTAGCTCATCACTAAAATATAAATAACCTCGTAATCTCTACACATTAAAGGTCCACACCCTATTAGATACATCAAAATCCAATTGCCTAAAAATACTTAGCAGATCATTTTAATTAGGCTTTACCTTATTTGACAGTCCACAAACACATAATTATTCTCATATAAGCCCAACGTTGGATTAATGATCCAACAATCTCCCACTTGGGCTATATGTATAACCTTATAATTATGTTTTGCAAAAAAAATAACCAAATGAGCTCAATCTTTGCTGTCATTAACAGATGTATCTATAACCAATCCGGTCCAGTAATCATACCAACATAGGATCTAAGCGGTTTTCGTTACAATTTTCGTAACTCAACCTGTCAAAGGTCACGTATGCCAATACAATTAAATGACATGGATCATGATGTGGATGTGTAGCATGAAAATTTCATGCAATATGATCTTAACATGTCTATTTCCAACTGGTCCACCCTTAAACCTTAGTGAGATCAAACCATATTAAAATCAGAGTGTAAATTAAACCAAAGACTTTATTTCTGCAGAAAATAACCTCATAAATATCCATAAATTGAAAAATTGTCTATATTACAAAAGCATGCAAAATTACAAACTCCCTTTAAAACTGAATACTATCAATTGCCAAAACACCCATACGAGCAGTATGCTCATGAAACATTTTGGGTGGCAATCCCTTAGTAAGCGGATCCGTAACCATGGAGTTTATACCGATATGCTCTATAGACAACTGTCCACTCTGAACTCTTTCTTTAACAACTAGGAACTTGATGTCGATGTGTTTCGACTTCGATGAGCTCCTATTGTTATTGGAATATAAAATTGCCGACTTATTGTCACAAAATAATTTTAGTGGTCTTTCAATATCGTCCACTATACGCAGCCCCGTGACAAAATTCCGCAGTCATACTCCATGATTGGATGCCTCATAACATGCTATGAACTCAGCTGCCATCGTGGAAGAGGCTATAAGTGACTGTTTAGCACTCTTCCAGGAAACAGCACCTCCAGCTAGCATGTAAATATACCCTGATGTAGATTTCATGGTATCTTGGCATCCAGTAAAATCGGAGTCGCTATACCCAATGATCTCCAGATTAGCCAAACTCCGATATGTGAGCATGTAGTCTTTTGTTCTCTGTAAGTACCGTAAGACCCGTTTAGCTGCTTTCCAATGGTATATTCCTGGATTGCTTAAATATCTGCCCAGTATCCCAGTAAATTACGCAATATCCGGACGCGTACAAACTTGAGCATACATTAGACTCCCTACTACTGAAGCATAAGGAATCTTTTGTATTTCTCTTTTCTCAAAATCATTCTTAGGGCACTGATTAAGACTAAATTTGTCTCCCTTAGCCACAGGGGTATCTCCTGGTTTACAGTCTTGCATGCCATATCTTTTAAGAACCTTTTCGATATAGCTCTTTTGTGATAATCCAAGAATACCTCAAGAGCGATCTCGATGTATCTGAATACCTAATACAAAAGAGGCTTCACCAAGATCTTTCATCTCAAAATTCTTACCTAGAAATTTCTTGGTTTCGTGCAATAAGCCTATATCGCTGCTGGCAAGCAAGATGTCATCGACATACAAAACCAGGAAAATATATTTACTCCCACAGAACTTATGGTATATACAATCATCGACCAAATTCATCTCAAAACCAAACGAGATGATCACTTGATGAAACTTGAAATACCATTGTCGAGATGCTTGTTTGAGTCCATAGATGGATTTCCTAAGTTTGCAAACCATATTCTTTGGGTCTCCAGACACAAAGTTTTCAGGTTGCAACATATAGATCGTCTCATCAATATTACCATTGAGAAACGTTGTCTTTACATCCATCTGATGTAACTCAAGATTGAGATGTGCCACCAATGCCATTATAATTCTGAAAGAGTCTTTCGAAGATACCGGAGAAAAAGTCTCTTTATAATCGATACCTTATTTCTGTGTAAAGCCCTTTGCAACAAGACGTGCCTTGTACTTCTCCACATCACCTTTCGAATCCCTTTTGGTCTTAAATATCCATTTGCAACCAATAGGTTTAACACCTTCAGGTAATGGGACAAGATCCCACACGTTGTTGTCTTTCATTGACTTAATCTCCTCATTCATAGCATAAATCCACTTTTGAGAGTTAGAACATTCAATGGCTTGATGGAAATTTATAGGATCATCTTCCATCACTCCAATATCTACATCATGTTCTTGGAGAAATACAATATAACCATCTGATATTGCACTTCTCTTCTCTCTAGTGGATCTTCTTAATGGCATAGATTCTAGAGGTGCTCGAGGTTGTTCTTCTGGAACAATTTCTTGAATAGGAGGTGCTTCGACATTGTCTTGATTTGTTGTGTTTTCAACATGGTCAAAAATAGAATCTTGACCAATGCTAATAACACCTGTGGGAATATCAATATATTCCTCTTCAAAGACAAAGTATTTATCTTTATCACCTCCCTCAAACTCGACATCCTCAAAGAATCGGGCATTTCCTGTCTCGAAAATCGACCTAGTTGTGGGATCATAAAATTTATACCCCCTGGATCTTTCTGAGTATCCAATAAAATAGCAACTTACCGTCCTAGAGTCCAGTTTCTTTTCATTAGGCCTATAAGGCCTTGCCTCAGCTGGACATCCCCAAACATGTAAGTGTTTTAGACTAGGTTTCTTGCCTGTCCAAAGTTCATAAGGGGTTTTGGTAGTGGCTTTAGAGGGTACTCGATTAAGGATATATGTTGCAGTCTTAAGTGCTTCTCCCCAGAGTGATTCTGGTAAGGTAGAATGACTAATCATACTCCTTACCATGTCCTTAAGCGTTCTGTTTCGTCTTTCAGCAACACCATTCATGGTGGGCGAACCCGGCATAGTGTACTGTGGGACAATACCGCATTCATCTAGGAATTTAGCAAATGGTTCTGGACGTTGTTCTCCTGAACCGTCATATCTACCATAGTACTCACTACCACGATCAGATCTGACACTTTTAATCTTTTTACTGAGTTGATTTTCAACTTCAGCTTTAAAACATCTGAACACATCCAGTGACTGTGATTTTTCACTTATGAGATATACATAGCCATATCTGGAAAAATCATCTATGAACGTTATGAAATATTGTTGACCATTCCAAGCGACCGTAGGAAATGGCCCACAAATATCCGTATGTATTAGTTCTAAGATGTCCATAGTCTTGTTGGCTACAAATCTCCTTGTATTGGTTTGTTTTCCCTTAATACAATTAACATAAATGTCAAAATTTGTAAAATCTAAGGGATCGAGAATTTCATCTGACACAAGTCTCTCTATTCTCTTTTTAGAGATATGACCTAATCGTTTGTGCCATAATATACCTGAATTCTCGGTAGTTAATTTTCTCTTGGTACCTCGTGTATTTAATTGCAGGGATTCATTAAATGAAGCAATTGTATCAATCAAATATAGATTATCAAAACCAGATAAAGAACCGGAACCAGATAATTTGGAATCATAAAACAAACTAAATTTTCCATTTCCGAATGAACAAGAATAACCAGATTTGTCCAAAGCAGAAATAGAAATCAAATTCCGTCTAAAAGACGGTACAATAAAAGTTTTGTTAAGATCCAAATAAAGTCCGGTCTTTAACAATAATCTAAACTTTCCAATTGCCGCAACTTCAACCGTCTTGCCATCGCCTACATAGATGTATCTTTCAATATCATTTGGCTTTCGGCAACTCAGGCAACCCTGCATAGACACACTGATGTGAGTTGTTGCACCAGAATCTAACCACCACGTGTGTCTAGGTACCGAAGTTAAATTAACTTCAAAACAAACCAAAGCAAGAAGCATACCTTTCTTAGCACGCCAAGCGTGATAGTTGGTGCATTGCTTCTTTTTATGCCCTTCAGCACCACAAAAGAAACAACTAGTACTGATCAAATCATTTGATTTCGTTAATTGTTTCTTTCGAGGTACTGTACTTACAGCTTCCTTAGCATTCTTTCTTTTCCTTCCCTTGTCTTTAAAGGCAGTGGCTAAGTGAGCACTCTCTGTCCTATCTTGCTTAAGCCTTTCCTCTTCCTGAACACAGTGTGAGATGAGCTCATTCAGAGACCAAGTCTCTTTCTGACAATTGTAGCTCACCTTAAACTGGTTAAATTGTGCAGGAAGAGATATTAAAACCAGATGCACTAGCAAGTCCTCAGAGAGTTCAAGCTGAAGTGCTTTGAGCTTGGAAGCAAGATGAGACATCTCCATAATGTACTCCCTTACATTGCCTTTGCCTTTATACTTCATTGAAATGAGACTTGTCAAGAGCGTACCGATTTCAGCCTTTTCATTCTTGACGAATCTCTTTTCAATATTGGCAAGGAATTCCTTAGCTGTACTGATTTGATCAGACATTGTGCCCCTGAATGCTTCTGGAATGGCTCTCTTCATGATCATCATACACATGCGATTTGATTTCTCCCATCTTTCCATATCCCTCTTTTCATCAGAGGTACTCTCATCCTTAAGAGGTAGGGGAGAATCAGTCCTTAACGCAAGGTCGAGATCCATAACTCTAAGAACAATCAAAAGATTGTATTTCCAAGATTTGAAGTTAGAGCCATTAAGCATAGGAATTGAGTTGATACTGGCAGTTATATTAGCAGGATTAATTGCTGAAAAAGAGAACAACTACAATTGAAACAAGCTCACAAACAAAACTTATCTTAAGAGCAAAAATTAATTCAAATAAAGGTAAAACCCATCTTAAGATATCGGGCACTCCATTAATATTTTATCTTTGGATAAAAGATTAATTTGTAAGTGATATCTTAATGTAGTAATCAAACATTAATAATAAGAACATGTCGAAAAATAAATTGGCCTTTGGGTCAATTAATTAGTCACATGTAAAACCAAATAATCATCACATGTTGATTACTACATGTGCGCATACATTTACTTTAAATATTGACCTTCCTTTGGGCCGATCAATAAGAACATAAATCGCATACACATAACCTTTTATATTTCAAAATAAAATTAATCTCCACAAAAGAGGTCACTTTGGTGACATATTGTTTTAATTAACTCATTGCAAAATATATATCAATACACCAATATTTGAAAAATAAATTTGCACTGATTTTTTTTTTTTTACAAAGTCAACTGTTGACTTTGACCTTGGGGCTGGACCGGGTTGAGCCAACTCGGATCCTAAACCAGCCTGCTGAATCCATATTTTATTATGGGCTAAAATTTTCTACGGGCTGAAGCCCATAATTTAAAATATTTTATATGGGTCTAAAGCCCACAATTTATTTGCTATGAGCCGAAGCCCAAAGGCCATAAAAATTACAGCCCATAAAAATATCCCAGGCCTGTTTAAAAAAAAAATATCACAGGCCTGCATGCAGTCCATGTGGCACCAACAATGGACTGCATGCAGTCCATGTGGCAGCTGTTACGTAACAGCTGCCACACCTCCAACAATGGACTGCATGTAGTCCATGTGGCAGCAACAATGGACTGCATGCAGTCCGTGTGGCAGCTGTTAGCTGCCACACCTCTTTTATTTATTTATTTATCTTTATTTTTTTTTATTTTTTTATTTTTTTTTATATCTTCTTCTTCTTCTTTACTGGCAGGCCACTGGGATTTCCTTATACCGGCATTCATACTGGCAGCCTACGGGCTGCCAGTTTGAATTCTTCATCTTCACAGTCCTTCACCAGCGCTGGCCTTCCCGGCGCTGTTGCTTCATCTTCACTGGCTGCCAGTTGATTTCTTGCACCAGCGCTGGTTCTTTAATCTTCACTGGCAGCCTACGGGCTGCCAGTTTTATGTGTCTTCACCAGCGCTGGCAAGGCCAGCGCTGGTCATGTAATTAACGTAGGCTGCCAGTTTAATTTTCTGTATACTGGCAGCCACGGGCTGCCAGTTGCATCACCAGCGCTGGCTTTGCAAGCCTGCGCTGGTGTTTTATATATATCTACATAATATATAAACACACAAACTGGTTTAAATCTTCAACTAGCAGCAGTTTATTTCTTCAACGTAAATCCAGTGCTATTTACTTTAGTTTTCTAATTGATTTCCTAATAATTCAACATGAAATGGCTCTAATACCACTTGTTAAATCTAGCATTTCATAATATACAGAAACTGTATTTATGTCGAATTATCAAGAACGAATAAACTGCATAAACTATAAAGCGGAAGCGTACCTGAATCCATATCCGGAAGTCGTACGGATAGCCTTCCAGATTAACAAGTTCTGTCTTTGAGAGCCTTTTTGTTCTCTCTACCTTAACTTTAGTTTTCTCTCTGATAATGGGATGTCAGAGTGAGCAAAAATTGAACTTGTAATCTGGGGACCATGACCCCATATATATAGGCAACCAAGTGCCTTTTTGGTATTTCTATTTTAGCCCATCACTAAAATATAAATAACCCCGTAATCTCTACACATTAAAGGTCCACACCCTATTAGATACATCAAAATCCAATTGCCTAAAAATACTTAGCAGATCATTTTAATTAGGCTTTACCTTATTTGACAGTCCACAAACACATAATTATTCTCATATAAGCCCAACGTTGGATTAATGATCCAACAATCTCCCACTTGGGCTTTGTGCAGGCCAGATGAGGTTGCCTGCAATGGGGAGGAAACGGAGGAGAGTGTGAGAGAGAGAGAGAGAGTTTGAGTTTCGGAAGGATCACCGAGTTAAAATAACTCGGTGTCGCTCAGTGAGCTTGTAGAAGAATAAGCGTTCAGCTGGAGTGACTTTCAAGAACAGGATATCAAAAAAGGTGAGCGGGAAAGATAACTCGGTGGCTGAGTCAAGTGAGTTCAAGGACGGGGTGACTTGACAGACCTCAAGTATCTTCACCTGTGCTTGATGAGTTGATGCCATGGCAATACGTACTAAAGCAGAGGAAGAGGATGAAAGGAGAAGCTGTAATGCTTATGATTTTTATACCTCCTTAATTTGCTTCTGCATTAATCATAACTCATCGCAAAATTTATCTCTCTTTAATTATCGGCAAACGTTAAAGATAACGGATCCACTCTTCAGTTTCTACTAGTTTATTCGGTTTAATAATTTAGAATATTTTTTGAAATTTCTGAGAACTGAAGGGTGGAAAACGCATATTGTTCACTGCTACATTAAATTCTCTAGGCTTTATTGTGGTATATTTTGTAATGTAATGCAATGTTACATGATGTTGGAAATGGTAGCGTTAGAAAGAGCACTGGAAGAAGACAGCTAGTGGTAATAGTTTTTTTTATTTGACAATAAATATATGTTTGAATTAGTTTATATGATCAAGCATTCATTTTTTCTAATTATGTAAAAGGTGCTAGACAAAATTACATGTACAAGGAAATGAATGTAGATATTTGAACGAGCAAAACAGAGTTTTACTATAATGGTTGCCGTCGGCAGGATCAAGTTTTTAATAAAATAAATATAAATATCTGGACAAAATTGGTTATATTATGAATCTATGCATGTTTTTCTCTAAGAAGAAGAAGAAGAAGAAGAAGAAGAAGAAGAGGGTAGTTTTAATATTATGAATCTATGCATTCAAAATAAACTTTGATTTCTTGTGATGGATACCTATCTTGCCACCACTGTGAGACAGAAATTTTCGACAATCATTCATGAGAATCTAGCTCTAAAACTGCCTGCCTAGGCCTAAAAACACAGCCATGAAATGGCATAGTACAAGCAATGCATGTAATCAAAGGAAGAAGAAAAACAAAATAGTTCTTCCCTCACCAATCATCTCAAAAAGAAAAGGAAACACATGTTTGAGCAAGGGGAAGACACAGGCTGCTTAATTCTTCAAGCAAATTAGCCACCATACCCATGAATGGGAAACTTAAAAACATCTGATTACAAGAAGAAGAAGAAGAAGAAAAGAGAGGCTGCTTTTGAAAATAACTGTGGTTTCATTAGAATTCAACCATTAATTTGAGCTTCAAATGTGACTATTCCAACCAAACAAAAACTTGTACTTGAACCAGGGAACAGAGTAATTCAAGAGAACAAAGAACTAATGGAACACTACCATACATATACGACAGAGAGAGTTATGACAACGAATCAAAGAAAACAAAAGCAAGAGCTGAGTGCTCCATGTCAGTTTTGCAGAATTATCTGCTATATCCCACAGACACTCCACTAAAACTATACATACAGTTTAAATCTACTGTATAGAATCCCAAGCTAAGAAGCAATTCAAAACATAAATTCAGCTAGCATTAAATAAACTATCAGCTATAAGCATAATTCTCTTCGAAATCAACTCATCTTAAACGATACAGCTATCTCCTTTTATTATCCAATCCTGCCTCCATTGACGCGGAAAAGTAAGAGGAGGTTTTAAAAACTGTGATGAATTTCCACACCATATCACCAACCTTACAACTATTTATCATTTTCTTTACTTCACCTATACCAATTTAGCATCGCAAAAATCTACACGAACCAAGGAATAAACTAGCACTTAGCAACCAAACAAAGACTTGCAACAATTACATTCACCTTCACATTCCATTGATTTCAAGAGTCATTTCCTTCCTCTACTTTTATTTCAATTCCATAGCAAAAAAAAATTAATATTAACCGTGCATCAAATTAGCATGCATCTCAAAGCACTATACAAATCCACAAAAACCTACCTCAATGTCCCCTACTAACAGCACAGTAAAAAAAAAAAAAAAAAACATATTCTCCTTTCTCCGAATCCGAAATCCCAATACAAATTACATTAGAAACACTGCTTGTCATCAAGAATCCACAATTCCTCCACTCAGGTATAAACATTACATCGCCTAGCACCGCCAGTCAAGTTCCCAGATCCACTATTCCCGGAAAACCCAACCGCCAAGTCATCACAAAAAACCCTAAGCAACCTTCTTCTAGCCCTAAAGCCACCAACCTTAAACACCGCATCAGCAATAATCTTCAAATTGAAACTCACCAATCCACGCCTTTTATCCCCATTAATCTCATCCACCGCCCGCCCCACAATATAAGAACCCATCGCCCCATATTCCGCATTGATATCAGTAACATTCTTTTTGCCCTGTTTGAACGGAGGAATCCTCGTCTGGGACAGAAACTCAGATTTATAAAAAATCGAACTCTGTAGCTCATCGTACGAGATCCTCAGCTTCTTGTTCGGATTATATACCTGAAACCTGGCGTTCCAGTTACCAGTCACACTGGAGGAAGAGGAAGAGGAGACATTGAAGCTGGAGACAGAGAGCGAAGTAACGCGGATTTCGGGGAGGTGGGGCCGGATAACAAGCCAGCAAATGAAGAGAACGGTGAAGAAGATGACTGTGAAGATGATTACAGCAGCGATGAAGCGGCGGAGGAGGGTGGCGCGTTGGTTAGGGTAGGGGTGGTTGGTGTTGTAGTAGTAAGGGTTAGGGGGTTGTGGTGGTGGGGCTTGGTAAGGATAGGCGGTGCCGGTTGGCGGTGGTGGGTGCTGGATGCCGTTTGGGACAAAAGGGTAGCCGGTTGCGGGTCTAGAAGGATCCGATGATGCCATCTTTTCGGATTTTTTAGATTTTTCGAGTCGAGAGAGAGTCTTTCGGTTTCTATGCCAAGTTTGGAATCTCGACACTTTAAGAAAGAGGGAGGGCGAGATATTTTTAGGTATCTGTGTTCTGAGGAAAGATGGCGATGGGCTGATATTTATATCAGATTAGAGGAGTACTTATTGGTATTTATGAAAATGATGAAAAAAATTCACTCATGGCTTACTTTTCCATGCCTATCATCAACTAGGATTTTCAACCCAACACCAAATTCTATAAAATGATAAATTCAACATGTTAAATCAAACTATAAAATAAACAATTTGTAGATTTATAAGATGAATCATCCAATTCAAGCTTTTTATAGTTTTTGAAATTTCTCATCAAACTCTGAGATCAATTAGTGGAGAGCACGATCAATCTTGATAATAAAATACTATTTGCATTGCTGTGAGAAAAAAAAAAGCCTTGAAATAAATCCAGCGTACATTTCATGCAAAAATCTAATTTGAAAGCTACATTACAAATAAAAATAGCTAAAACATAGTGTATCATATTGGAAAGAACCTTATATTTGAAAGCATCACACCTAAAATATATAAATTATAATCATTAAAATCCTCACAATCATCTACCAAATACCACTCGATTTCATTTTCGCTCTTTGTACTATGTTTATTGAATTAGCAAGAAAAGATGTTTGGCATATCATCATCAACACTAATATCTTATTAAGATTGACTAGATAGATGCCTTGTGCCTTAGCACTAATACTGTGTGAATCCTCTTTCATTTCATCAACTTTCAAATAATGTTCATACATCCTTGTTAAGGTACCTTTCACTTTTTTTATCAACTCATTTATCTTGTCAACATAATTTATATGGTTAAATAGAATTTCACAATTTTGAATCTAAGACAATAGTTATATACAAGTACAATTAAAAACATTTGTAGAAGAGGATATCTTGACAAACTATATTTAAAAATATAAAAAAAAATATCACCATCTTATTTTATGGTAACTAAAAAATATAACTAATCTTCAAACGTTCCAAGTAAGGAGTTGTTTATACTAAGAGAAAAATAAAATCACCATAAATCATTTTACCTAAGGTTTTATGCTTAGGTAAAATGTTTTGTGTTTGTTTTTAATAATAAAAGATACTTATTATGCATGCATACTAAGGTTTTGTTTAAACTGGTAAATATGTTTTAGTTATTAAAGGTATGAGACTATTAAAGCTTAGGGCAATGATTTAAGACCTTAGTTTAGTAACAAAGTTCAATCCTCACTTTTTGAACATAGACCTTAGACCTAAAAGCACGTTTATAGTTCATTTGTCTTAGCCCTATTTTCTTGTGCCATGCTCAAAAATTATTGATTGAGTTATGGTATCTTCTTTAATTATGTTTAGCATAAACTTAGAGGCAACCATTCACTCTCGATGAGCCTATATAGGATCGTGTTGATTCAACCTAAACTCACTAGACATGTCAAAAGAATAAAACCACAAAACAAGATTCTCACACATCAACTTAATAAGATATTCGAGAAAAAAACTCAATTAGGATTTACAAATACTTGGTTGATTTTGAGTTAAAATAATACAAAATAGTGAAAAATGCATGAATATAAAAACAAAAATAGTGACATTGATATTTACATACAATAATTTGTTTATCCTTAATGCAACATCCAAGAAAAAAATTAATTAGGATTTACAAATTTTATCTTAGTCTTGTGTTACAAGAAAAATATAAATTGCACCAAAGAAGGGAACATATATAAAGAGGGAAAAATATACATAGGCTATATTAATATTTATAACACAAATCATATACACATAATACAACATTCAATGAGAAATATAAATAGAATTTACAACTTCTAGAGTAATTTTCAGTTACAAAACAAAAATAATAATAGATTCACATGCATCAACCAAACCAAACTAATATTCATCACAATTCAACAATCAAATATTAATAATTATTCAAGATAAATGATTAAACGCGTTTGTGGTTTCAAAAGACCTTCAAATAGCTACTGAAAGTGAATAAAACACTATTAGGAATAGATTGAGCATGGATAACACGTGGCTTTCATGCAACTATGTGTCTAGTTGGATCAGTAAGTAGTAACAACATTTGTATCTCATGTGTGGTAGATAGAAACTGCAAAAGAAGAAATACATCCAAAACGTATTGCAAAAACTATGGCCCTATAAAATTCTTTTATAAGTCTATTAGTATATTTAAGTTATGACCTCACAAACAACCCCCTCTTCCTTTCTCTTCCCTTTATTTTTCTCTTTCTCTTTCCTTTATTTTTCTCTATTCTTAAATAAATACAAATTTAATGTGGCAAACCTACCTTGTTTGCTAATCAATTCTTCATAATACACATTTGTCTATTTTCCAATTAAATCATCAAGTATTACAACTTACACTTACAATCAATAAATTCATAGTTCAAAATAAAGAAATAATATTTAGAAGGAATTCCTTATAGGGTATCGAGTACCTACTTGGAGAATGTTCATGAGAAGTATCCCCCTGGTAAGATTATTCCTCTAAATTGTCCCTTGAAAAAATGATGACCTTTTGTGCAAGAAGAACAACTTCTTCTTGAAGTATTTATTTTCAACCTCCATCTTTTAGCAAGACAAACACATGAGATGTGTTTTTTTTCTAGAAAAGGTGTATCCATCTTAACTCTTAAACAAAGGCTAATAATAACAACCCAATAGTCAAATATTAGAGTATGTTGATATGAATAACAAATAAAAAAAAGGTTGATCCAAAGGTAGATGATACTGATATGGCTTCCGAAGATGCATATCATTTTCCCTTTTCTCTCAATGTTTGTTTTGGAGGGGTGATGGAGAAGGTTGTTAGTCTCTAAAATAATTTCTTCCTTCCTTAATTTAGACATGCCCTCCAACAAGCTCATAGGGCTGAACTTGTGTTAACTTGACCATTTTACCTCTTTTTTATTCCCCCATGTATTTGCCATGAACTTATCTGACTTATGTTCATTTTGTACACCCTCTCAAACTTGGATTGACATGACATTTTAACCCATGATACAAAAACATTTCAGGAGATTCCTTGCTAAAATTCTACATGATCTAATAGTCAAACTTAGAATTTTGCTCGATAGCATAAAACTAGCCAACATGTAGATTTTATGCCAAAAAATTGAATTCTTCAATGTTTTACTTTCTCAAATCATCAATATTTTTAATACAATTCATTATGAAATTTAATCTCTATTTATAATAAAATTATTTCCTAAAAATTATGAAATCGCATGCAGGCTTATATCAAAGTCATTTGTGTGTAAAACCACAAATAAATTTGTTTAAAATTCTAAAATATTTACCTAAATATCTTCACCCTAAATTTCAAAAGTTTCCATATTTATCACTAATTCATCAATTTTTCAGGTTATTGGTCCTCATTGTACCCTTTTATATTCGTTGGGTCATATTTCCCTATCCAAACGCATTTTCAATGTCGAGTTTAATTGACTACACCAAATTTTATCAAAATACGCCCCAAAACATCACTTTCCCTTTCTATCTCTTCCATTTTATTATTAATTCATTCACGGCGCAATAATTTTGTTCCACAATTATTTTCATAAAAAAATGAATTTCACAACTATTTTTTCATCTTTTTATTCTCCCCCAAAATATCACAAATACCTTCTTGTATCTTTCACTTACCAATACCCTCTTATTAATACATGTCTTGTCTACATATATTCTTTCAATTCTTTTATTTATTTATTTATGTATTTTTATTTGTAAATTAATATTGGGACATTTATTTCATATTTTTCAAATACATCATCATCTTCACACTCTAAATGTTCTTCTTAAACATCTAACATAATACTTTCCTTGTTATTTTTATGAATTTTATCTAGATTTATACATAATTAATTTTAAACCAACGAGTTGAAATTCTAATAACCCATCTTGTTGATGAGACACAACGACTTAATGCTAAGATATCTGAATTCTAATGATTTCATTTGGTAAACAACCTTTATATAGTCCCAAAGAAAACATAGAACAATTGATAATGTAACTTCAAGCATAAAAAGGCCATGAAATTGTACAAAGATAAATTTATAAATTTTCTTTAAGTTCAGAGTACGTTAATTAAGGGCAGGGCTAAAAAATTAGCTAGGGGTCGAATAAAAAGAATTTAGAAGTTGTCTCCAACACTAATGATATTTGACTTATGAGTTCAATAAAGCATATGCAAAAGGATAATACAAACATAAGGAACATTGTTAGGAATAATAATTTAATATGAATTTAATAGATAATCATCTAAACCAACATGAATGGGTAATTTTTAAGATTGTTATCTTATATGGTAGATAATGTATATAAACTCATATCAAGACTTGATTCTAGATACATACATATGTATTAATTAAACACCCCTTACATATACATGTATATAAATACGCACACGCACACTTATATATATATATATATATATATAGATATAAACATTTATTACTTAAAAGCCGATAAATATTGTATGAATACCTACATTTTTTATCCAATAAATAATATATAAGGCATGAATATAATAGAAACCCGATGTGTGAGCACCCATTATCATCCTTAAACATTATCAATGGTTGTATTTGTTTGCTATAACTGGAGAGAGTTTCTTTTTTTTTGCAAATAAAATATTATGACCAATGTTTTTAAACTCGATCTAATTTAATGGCTAAGCCTTGCAAGTTGTCAGCCCTAGACATGGTTCAAGCAGGATTTCAAATTAAGTTGCAACTATCAAATTCAATAGATCTAACAGGAGGTGAACCGATGTCTCATTCAACTCTATTAAAATAATGTTTGACTCAAAAGAATTATTTGTAAAATGACTTTATTTTATGTTTTATACAATAATAATTAAGGAACACTATCGTTTGAATTTATCCAAAAAATAACTCATCTAACCCACGAAGCTTGCCGAACTAATAACTGTGATTATGATTAGCTTTGTTCAATGTAGCTGGCTGTCTGTCAGGCTCATGGAATACGTACGTTTTCGCAGGTCAGAGGATGAGCTCTCCACACCAGATCTTTGCTAATATGCAACTGGCTAGTGGTTAATTTGAAAGGCAATTTATCAGAAAAAATAAAAAGAGGAAAGAATATACATTTCCTGAGGGAGCACGTGAGATCCCGAACGCTAGGAGTCTCGGATAAAAATGAGCATAAATTACCATTGATGCGTGCGTTTATAGAAAGTAATCAATCTGAGAGGGAAATAATGATGGCATATCAGCTGGTGCTGCTCATTGCTCAATTCATAAATTCCATGCTTGTACGTAATTAACAGCTCATAATCAGCCCCAAAAATGGACTGCTGAGATTCTTATCTCTCTTTTGAGAATGGACTGTGAGAACTTGAATCGCTAAAAAGAGGAAAAAATATACAAGTAATTGCAGGAAATGAAGCATGTAATGGCTCTTCAAAAAACTGATAAAATCAAACGACAGAAAAGATTAATCGCAGGGATGATTTTGACCACATCAGCACATACAGACCCTGAAGTGAAACAAACAAAATGAGCAAAACAATGGCAGCAACATAAATGTAATTCCAAAATAATCTGCTGCATTTGGCCACAATTCTTTTCCACTGCCCATGGACGTCACATTCACTGGAACCAAACACCAACGTTGTCACCTTCGAAGGAAACTCCACCTTCACATTCTCATCACACATTGCCTTCATCAAATCCTTGTGTGCAAGCCACGTCCATCTTCCATACTTTACCTTAGCATGCAGCTTCATTGTCAAATTCACTCTACCACCACTGAAATCACTGTCACTAGCCTGAAAAAAGAAAAACGGCTAGTAATGTTTTTTGGGTTTTCCCAGGTTGGTGAAAGGGTGGAAGAGTAATGCTAGAGAGACTTTCATTCTTATCGAGCACCAAGGCAGTGATTTTGTAATACGACGTGGTTTTGCTATTTGGGTTTTTCACGGAGAAGGTGACGTTAAGGTTTGCGGTTATGGTGGTTGAGGAGACATTAAGGATTGTTAGCAGGGATGAACTGACATTGAACAGAGGGATTTGAGGTTGAAGAGAGATTATGCCACGAGCTATGACTGGAACAGAAACAATTAGAATGGTTGCTACTGTGATGAAGAGAAGGAATACGACGCAGTCTTGTGCTTTGGCTTTTGCTGCGTCAGATTTGGAGTTTTTGGTGGTGGTGGGGAGATGGCTTGGTGGAGACATCGGAGGTTTTTGGGGGGTCGATTTTCCTGGAGTAGTGATTATTGTTTGGAGGAGAATTCACAACGTGTTGCGGAGAAGGGGGGGATATAATAATGTATGAGCCTACTTTGTCAATGCATGGGCCCATGTATGGGCTCATATTTGCTTTATTTTTTAAAAAAAAAATTTGTTTGTGAAGAACAGAAAAGGAATTCATCAAATTATGCATTCCATCCACTAAGTTGTGCGACTGATAGAATGTCTATCTGACCATTGCGTTGGAATATAACAAAGTTATGAAATTCGTCATAAAATCAGGACAAAACGGCATTGTTTTTGTATCGGTTTTAATCTAATCCGTTCTAGAAATTCCGACCGGAATGTCTCGGTTCGATACTGGGCCTGCCATTCCGGGTTCAAATTAAAAAAATCAAGCTCCCATAGAGCATAAAAAAATAGAGCCCAGATGCAAACTCAAAACTATAACAAGATCCAAGACAACCCGTCACAATTTGATCCAAAACCAAGAAACCCCAAATCAAACAATCCGATATTAGAAGGGTCAGGAAGGAGAATATTAGGAGGGTCAGGAAGGAGAAGAGGAGGAGGAGGAGGCAGCAACTGATGAAAGTGGTGAGTAAATGAAGATGAAGGTACTGAGGCAGCAACTGTTGAGGAAGAGGCATCATCCTTTGAGGGAAGCTGATGAAGATGGTGTTGTGGAGTAGTACGGGTGGTGCTTCCTCCCTCCCTTCTTGTTGCTCTGCTTTTAATGAGAGGCCGAGAGAAAGAGAGAGTTTTAGGCTTTGTTTGCTTAGACAGCTCAGTAGATAAGACTTAAGAGAGGGAGTGAGTGACAATAATTAGAATAAAGAAAGGAAAAAAATGGAACTAACATGTTGCGATTGGAAAAAATAATAATAAATCCTAGCAAAAATCTATTTAAAAAATATGAAAAGTTATGAGCATTTTTTTAAATAAAAAAAACTATTAATAACTAAGTATGTATTTTTGATGCCCAGATTACTCGAAAGTTGATGCCCAGATTATGTTTTTTTTTTTATTTGTATTTGTATTGTATAATTTAAAGTTCATTTATCTTGAATTTAAATTATACTTGTTAAATTAATATTTTATTTTTTTTCATATATATATATATATATATATATATATATATATATATATATATATATAAAATTAATTATATATGAACAGTACGAAACCGGAACGGCACGCCGGAATGCACCGAAACCGGAACGTTCCGTTCCAATCAAAAAACCGGAACGGCGACCGGAACGGATTTTACAACTTTGGAATATAATGATTATTTTTTATTGATAGAATGATTAATTATTGCATTTAAAATATGCTAAATTTAATCTGTGAATAATAACAAATAAGCCGATTGTGGCTCTAGCAATGGTGCTGCATTGCCTGCTCATGGCCTCGACTTCTTTGATGTCATAGCTCTAACCTCCCTGTCCTCGTTACACCACTAGTTGGCTGGTTTGGACATGGAAAGTTTACATTTTGTAAAAAAAAAAGAAAAAAAAAACTTTAAACTTTCATTATTAGATGATATAGCAAGATATTAAGATAACGTTTGCTTTGCTACATTGCTATACTTGACAAAATAATTTATTTTATGGTGTTGTTTAGTGTATTTTAGAGACAATACAAAAATTATTTTTTATTCTCTCAAAGACTATTGTAGTTGATAAATTTTTATTCTGTCTAAAGGGGTAAAACAATCTTGTTTAATTCTCTGTAAAAGGATTACTCTAATTGATCTAAGTCAATTTAAAAATAAAAATAATTGTTATCAAAATTTTAAAATCCGACCAAGAACCAACTTGAGTACGAGTCAGATTAACCATTAACTCAAGTCATTATAAGAATGAAAATAATTATTATCATAGTTCTAAAAAAAAAGTTAAGAAACAATTCGGGGATAGGTGCGGGTCACGGGTTGAGTTGATCATTGACCCAATTAACATAACAATAAAAATAATTATTAGTCTCAAAACTCAACGGGTTGTGTGTGTGTGTTAAGTCGATATTTTTTTTACTATATTTTATCATGGGTTGATCGGGTCACAAGTTAACTTAAGTTTTTAATTAGGTTAGGTTAGATTAATATGTTGTCAACCATGTCACAAGTTGACCTAGACCGGTTCAAATCGTTGGTCGATCAAGTCTTGTCTATTATTTATTAAACACTAAAAAGGACAAACTATTTGGTCTAATTCAAAGCACACAAAACACCTGACAATATAATTATTTGTCTTGTCTAGTCCTGTCCAATAAATATTGTTAAGCATACCAAACACTACCTTAAAAGATCAATTCAACCTACAAACTTAGGTTATCAAATTATTTAAGATACATTTAGCCCTACTAGATTAATGGAAAATGGTTTCAAACCATTTTTCAAAGTTTTTTTTTATATTTTTTTACCATTAAGAAAGTCAGTAAGTGAAAAATATTTTTCAATTAAATTTTTTTTTGCTTAGTTTCCAAGAATGTACTTCTTAGAAGTTAAATTTTTTTTATAAAATATTATTTTATTTGTTCATTATATCAAAATTGATCATCAATAATTTCATTGTTATATATTTTCTTTTGAATTATTTTTTTGTTTTTTTTTTTAATTTCATCTCTTAGAATTTGGTTTAATTATTTTTTTATTACAACTTTGGTCTTTATTGTTATAATTGTTATTTATTTTTCTCTTATCCTTTTATCTATCAGAGTTTGTCTTTTTTATTTAAATTATATGTAATAATTTATAATATTAAAATTATTATTTTTTATATTTTATCATCTTTCAATGTTTTTTTATTTGTCAAATTTAATCCTTATTCTTTTTATTGTTATTTGTTTTATTTGAAATAATTTATGGAATGAGTTTTTCTTAAATTTCATCCTCCTTCAACCTTATTATCTTTTAGATTTGGTCTTCATTCTCTTAATAAACTTGAAAAATAATTTAAGTTATTAATAAGTTATTCTCCATCTTTTTTTCATGACATAATCAAAGATTCAAAAATGTTTTCAACTCATTTTCTATGATATTGTAAAACATAAAAAATACTTCACTTCTTAGAAAATCAGTTTCCATGAAAATTACTTTTTAAGAATTCACTTTTCATGAAAACTATTTTTTTTTAAATAAATAAAAAAACTACTTTCATTAAACAAAGGAAACCTATTTTTATTATATATTTTTTTCATTGTAATAACTAGATATGGGACAATGTTAAATAGTGAGTTGATTAGTGATTCCAGTATTGATTTTGTTTTATTTGAAAATATAATTAAATGTATAATGTTTTTTTTATTAATATGGGTCAAACATGAGAAAATAATATATTAAATGTTTAAGATTTATTCAAAAAAAATATATTAATGTTTAAGTCTTTTTAATATAAAACATAAATATTAAGATTTTTGTTTTTATCAAAAGCAAAACTATCATTTATTGCAACTCTCTCTCTCTCTCTCTCTCTCTCTATATATATATATATATATATATATATATTTAATAATACTAACCTTTTGAATTATTAATTACTCTATATTATACAAAAGACATATTTCTAATATAAATAAAAAGATTGTTTTTTTTTTCTAATTTTTATACCTTTTAAACTTTAGAATGACTAGGTGTTACCTGTGAGGTCTACTCTAACAGGGTGAATTGATTTTATTCAATAAATAGATCAACAATAAAAAATACAACAATATCTTACTTCAATCAGACAAATAAACAATGCATTTTACCTTGGAAAAGGCATGTTATATGATACATCCTTCTTTTATACACTTAATCATCTTATCTAGACTTTGAAATCATTTAAGGTTTCTAGTGATCAAAATACTAAGTGAAGACTCTATCTCTTTTTTATTTTCAAGAAACAAGAATTCTTTATTTTTTCCATAAAGATCCTCACCTAGAAGGACGGTCACCATGATGTCACACATGCGCAACAAGTAACATGGTTTTTTCAAATAAATCTTTAGGTGAATAAAATAAATATTCATATAAATTATAATAATTTAAATTCATGACAAAAAATGCATTTATTGAGTCAAGATCCTCTTTGCCTTATTTAATCTTTTTTTATAAATTGTTTTTTATGCTAGTAGTATATTTTTATGAATAAAAACTTTCATAATCTAAAAGACATGTTTCAACAAAATATATATATATATATATATATATATATATATATATATATATATATATATATATATATATAAACCTGGTCTTGATAAATTTATATGCTCATATGGAAAAGCAATAAAAGAATAATTAATTCATGAAATATATATAAAAAATCATAATAATAAAAAATGTTATTATCATTGAATATTCATGTGTAATTTTAGAAAATTGCATATTAGATTCATGTATAAAATATTTATAAAGTAAGTGCAAATATTACCATTAAAGTTGTGATCTATATAATGGAATAATCATATAATATTTTAAATATCTTCATAATTATTTATTTAAAGAGAATTTTATTTTAAAATTGATATATAAAGCAATTTAAAAGACTTTTTAAAATAATCAATCAGTATGTCATCCATTAAACTCATCTTTAACATAGAATATATGATATGTTGCCTACTAGAACTATTCCAATCACCTCTTGTGATCAAAAGGTTTAAAAGTTTTAACTGTTGAAACTCGAATTTCATTATATATATATATATATATATATATAGATAATATTATATGAACCTCAATCACTTTATTTTTAACTTCAAAACATTCTATTATTAAATAAAAAAATAAGATAACAAATAAAATAAATGATATATTTTCATCTACGTTTTTCAACATGATTAAGGGACAATATCACCTTTATTGAACTGTTATATTAAAGAAGAGCTGCCTAGCAAAAAATCATCTTTTTTATAGTTAAGTGAAATCTTTTCATGTTCTTTTTTTTTCAATAACTTTCTCTATTCTCCCTTAATATCAAAAACTATAATGTGAGAAGAATAAAGTTTTATTATAGAAACATAAATATATAATATCATAGGAAATGAAAATATAAAAATAAAAGCACTTTGGGGGGACAAAATGAACTTTTATGAACATAAATGATCAAATTGAACGTTTAAAGATTGCATTGTAGGGGAAGAATGCAATTTACATTGTGTTAGTGCCTTGGTAAACAATCCATGCTACATTAGAGTTTTCATCTCTTTTAGTTTACAATAATAAATCTTTGACCCATATTGTGTTGGAGGATGAATTATTTATTTTTAATGTAAAAAATATATTCAATCACTATTAATGTGAGGATTAATTTGATATGATCTAGTTGACTTGATAAGTTTAAAGTTAATTTGAATTACTGATAAAAATATAGTTTGAGTAAAAAACAATTAAAATGATATGTTTTTTTCTTTTAAAACAATATTAAGACAACAATATATTGGATCAATTTGAATTTATTTTTATGGAAAAAAATATGTTCATGCATTGTTAATGTGATGATTAATCTAATATGATCCAATTGACTTGATGAGTTCAAAATGAACTTGAATAATTGGTAAAAATATGGTTTAACATAATCAAGATAATGTTTTTTTTTAAAACAAATATTGAGACCACAATATATTGGGTTAACTTGTCAAATTCATGACTTAGAATAAAAGATAGTGACAACCCCATAGAAACAAATTATAAAATTTGATTCCCAACCAGTTCAGTATTAAAGGATAAATTGCAAAAAAAAATAATTTTTAAAAAGATACAAAAATATAACTCGAGTCAAACTACCAAACTCTCGAGCTAATTTTTTAGACTGAAAATTACCTTATAGAAAGAAAAAACAAAACAAATTATGAAGTCAAATCCCTGATAAATCAAATATTAAATGATAAAATAAAATAAAAACTAAATTAAAAACAAAAAAACAAATCATTGTTCTTTGTGAGAAGATTAATAGTGAATTCAACTCCTCTTTTAATTTTTGTTACTACTACTAATAATATATTTAATTATCAATTATAATTTAATTGTTTGTTCTCATAAAGTTTCTATATGTTTTTTTTTAATCAAGATTTACATTTTTTCCTACTAAATAAAAACAGTAGGACCATTTAAGATGATTCTTGGGAAGGTCATATGAATGAAGGAAAGGGATTGTGTGGTTCAATGTGGTGTCTGCGATACCTACCTTTCTATTCTTTCTTTCAATCAAATCTGAATTATGAGGGTTTTTTTAGAAACTAACACGGATGGAAAACATTTTCTTTATAATTCTGTATTTTTTTTCAATTATTTATTTTATTTTTATATGTGATAGTTTTCAAAATAAATATCCAAAAACAAAACTTTATATTATTTGTTTGGCTTTTATCATTGAGAAGACAAATATTTTTATACGTAATGCTCAATAGATGTATAGTAACAAAATGATGGCTAAGGTAAAGGTATATTTATAAAATCATTTGAAAATCAAATGTAATCTTCATTGATGCATGACCTAATATAAAATGATGGCTAAGGCAAATGACATTGTCTCTTCAAAATTAATAAAATGTGTCCCCTAAGTTAAATCCCCAACCTCTATTTTGCACTTGCCTTAACCACTGGTATATCATATAAAATTGTTAACTAAATAATATATTAAAATGTTTAACTATAATTTATATTATTTTGTTGGGTTAATAATAATATTCATGATTGGATTTATAGAATTTTTATTTTTTGCAATTGTAATGCAAAAAAAAAAAAAAACATTATGTGTTTATTTGAGAGTGTGATTGAAATTATTATCAAAGTATTTTTATGTTCATAAATAAATCAGAATAATATTATTTTTTAAAAAATATTTTTGACACCAACACATTAAAATAATATGAAAACACCAAAAGAAAATAATTTAAAGCAAAAAATGTTAGTTGTCTTTTCATTCTTATATTTGGAAAATAATTTGAAATTAATTGATATTTTCTCTTACAAAAGATGAACAAGTTCTATATGAATCTATAAGATTTAAGTTTTGTTGTGCTAAAATTCGATTTCTCTAATTTAAATAAGATTTAAGTTTAACAAGTATGAATTTTGTTCAATTGATATTAAGTTTGACTTATTAAAATATGGTAATATTTTAAAATGAAGATGCTCACGAATATGGCTTATTTATTGTTGGATAATAATCTTAATTAAGAGTTCTTACAATTAAATTTATTATCAGTAGCAAAGAGAAGAGATGACTTGATTTAAATATCATGATATCTATAAAAACAATATATGTTCATGGATTTAATGACTCTTAAATTTTAAATTAGTATATTTAAAGAGAAAAAAATATAATAAATATACAAAAAAATAAAATAAAATTCTACAAACAAAATTGTTTATTCTTATTTTGATATGATTTATTGACTCCAAACCTTTCAAAATAATGTTTTGTTTTACTAATAAATCATGATCCATCATAATCTAAAACTAATATTAACTTATAAACCAATTATTAAAATGAAGAAAAAAAAAACTCAAACCTTTTGAATTGGTGATGAAATTTGTCTGAAACGATTACATGGGGCCAATCCTCCTTTCGAGGATGACTCTTAATTTTGAAAGAATATTGTTTGTTGACGAATCATATTTCATGGAAAGGAAAACGGCGTCGTGGAACCTTCCTTTCTTGCTTGCTATTCAAAATGGCGACCAGGTAGAGAAGGGTCCTTCTTACCCAGATGGTTCCTCCACGAAGAAGACATACTAAGGGAATCATTTTAATTTTATTTTGTTAATGTCGAGGTTTTATTTATTTATTTATTTATTTAAAACAAGAAAAAAGTTCGTAAATTCAATCTAATGGATTGGAATGGTGAGTTATATTATCTGTCAGCAAGATGATTATTGAGTGTTGTTAAACTTGAGTTCAATCCCTGGGCTTTGTTCAAGTTTTGCCCATTTAAATTCATATATCAGTCTGTAAATAAATTTTTTTTTGATGTTTTTGATATATTATTCAAGCTCTAATAGATTCAATAAACTGATTATTAAATCTAAAAATACATGTAAAGATATTGTTTTTCAATTTTTGGTATATAAAAATGTTAAATCTAAATCATGTCATGCATTTTTTTTTTTTGAGATAAATATGATTTTTTATTTTTATTTTTGAGAGACTTGATTGTATGCAAACAAAATAAAACATGTTTTACCATTTAATTTTGAGATAAAGAGATTTGTTTTTTAAAATTTGGGAGAAAAAATATATTCTTAATACTACAATCCAAATATTAGATAAAATGGTTGAAAAACATGCGAGGAACCTAAAATTAATTTTAAAATTATTCTTTCAATTTTATCCTTCCATACAAATATATTATATATTGTAGTTTTATTTCGATTCTCATTCTTTTATTTTCCGGTTTTGTTTTAAATTCTTGATTTTTTTCGCTATTAATGTTTTGATTTTTTTTTTCAATTTCTTCCTTTAAATGAAATTTATTATATATATATTTTTCATTTCGGCCCTTATACTTTTAATCTTAGATTTTATTTTAATTCCTTTATTTTTTTTTATATATTTCTTACATGGTTCCTATTTTTATCTATGTTTATTAGGGGTGAGCATTTTCAGTTCGGTTCGGTTTTTATCAAAAAAAGTAACCAAACCGAATATTATAATTTTTTTTAAAAAATTAACCAAACCGAACCGAACCTCGTAAAATCCGACCATTTTCGGTTCGGTTCGGTTCGGTTTTTATGATTAAAAAAATTGAAAAAACCGAAATTTTTCTGGGAGCTTTTTGATGAGCCATCTAATGGGCTTTCTGATGGGCTTACAATTAATATTAATAAAAAATATTTTTCTTATAAAATCTGAAACTATTTTTAATTATTTTGCCACTAATACAAATATTAATATAATAAATTGTTAATGTTAATATAGAGTTTATTTAGTTTTTTTTTTACTTTCTAATACTATACTTTTGATTTGTTTAATTTAGCATAAGTCAAAATAATTAAGATTACATAAGTGAACAAATTAAAATTAAAATTACAGAATATTGCCTTCAAAGGGCTTCAAAATAAACAATAAGCAATATTAACATAAAAAACTTCAAGAAATTCACCAGATTTTAATCTAATTATCATCCATTGCTGTAACTTTCCACCAAATTCTACAAAAAAAAAAATAAATAGAAATGTTAGATTGAAAATAAGTTAATTAATAAATCATAAAATAAAAGTATTAAGTGTATAAGAAACAGAACCCGCAAACTCAATACAATATATATGCATAATAATTAACAATTAACAATAGTATCCCGTATTAAGACAGTAAAGATCAACATTCCCGAATGCAAAAGTTCTACAATTTTCAATTGATTTTAGTTTATGATTGGTGATTCCCGAAGGTCTGAAATTATGATTAAACAAGAATCCAGAAAACTCAATACAACATATATGCATAATAATTGATAATTTACAACAGTATCCCGAATTAAGATAGCAAATATCAACATTCTAGGATGCAAAAGTTATAAATTTTTTGATTGATTTTAGTTTACGATTGGTGATTACTGAATGCCTGAAATTATGATTAAACAAGAACCCAGAAAACCCAATACAACATAGAAAAATCAAAACACATAAAGATACAAACTTTACAACTTAGCAAAAAACCATGAACAAACACTAGAAGTTACATTTTCCAGTTGTGATTTTTTACTTATCCAAAACTCACCAAAAAATCTTGTGTTTTTTTACTTCTTCGAGTGATTACTGATCCATTTGTCTAAAGAAAAGTTCAAGTTCATGTTAAAAAACAACATTACTTGGAACTTAGGATAAAAATAATATCAGAAATAAAACATAGATCTTGAGAAACAACATTATATAGTTATTAGCTAGCTAGATCTACCTTTATCTCCTGGTAACAATAACAGTAATAATATTTTAGGGCAACATAGATCAGAAGAGATAACAAGAAATAAAACAGAGGTTCAATTTACTTACCTTTAGTAATGTTGTTTCTGAAGAGGACTAGTAGATGGGTTGTAGTTGCAGAGGGAGGGAGAAGCCAAGAGGGGGGAGGGGATGACGATGCAAATTACAAAGGTTAGTTGCAGAGGGAGGGAGAGCCAAAGAAGTAGAGAGGGTAAGAGGGGGGCTAGGGTTGTTACTTTGTTTTAAGCAGAGAGGGTGAGAAGGGGACTAGGGTTTGTTATTTTGTTTTAAGCAGAGAGGGTGAGAGGGGAAGGGGAAGGGGAAGGGGAAGGGGAAGGGGAAGGGGAAGGGGACGGGGGGGGGGGAGGGGGGGGCTGTTACTTTTTTCTAGGGTTAAGAAATGAGAGATGAGAGTTTATAACTTTGTATTTATAGCAAGTGTTTTAACGGAACTTTTAACAGAATCGGACAAGTGCTTTAACCGAACCGGTTCAGTTCGGTGTATTCTGTTTTTACTGTACAAAACCGATACCGAACCGAACCGGATTTTTTTCAAAATTTTATACTCGGTTTACTCGGTTTTTTTTTTTCGGTTTGGTTTTCTCTGTTTTTTTCTTCGGTTTTCTCTGTTTAATCGGTTGTTCGGTTTTTTTGCTCACCCCTAATGTTTATATGTACATGCTCTTAGTTTTTGTTTTCAATTTTTATTATTTTCACTGTTATTAGGGTTTTTATTTATTGAATATTTAAATTTTATTTTGTGTTGTTGAACATTTGAAAAATGATATTGATGATTATTTTTAGGTTTTTTTTTCTTATAAATATGTGAGACTAATTATATGTTTTAATATTTATTTAATATTATCGCCTATATATATATATATATATATATATATATATATATATATATATATATAGAGAGAGAGAGAGAGAGAGAGAGAGAGAGAGAGAGAGAGAGAGAGAGAGAAATTACCTAGGATTTTTTGAAGAAAACAATTAATATCAGTATTCTGAAATACTTTTGATATAATAATATAATGAGTAAATCTTATAAAATAAAAACTTATTTTGGCTTTTAATTTTAATTTTGTGATCTTTTGTTTAAGTTTATTTCTTAAAAAAAATTACAATATTTTTATTTATAATATTTTAGATCTAATATTACTAGGGGGAAAAGACAACTTAAA
The DNA here is from genome assembly GCA_027405865.1 of Salix purpurea. Classification (NCBI taxonomy): domain Eukaryota; kingdom Viridiplantae; phylum Streptophyta; class Magnoliopsida; order Malpighiales; family Salicaceae; genus Salix; species Salix purpurea. Next base: position 8,583,719 of record JAOWLH010000001.1, read on the forward strand.
AACAAATAGGTAGACAAATTTACCTAGGTTATCTACAATTAAAAAATATATTAATCACTTCCCGTTTTGATTACACTGTTCCTTTTAGGCGGAAATAAAAACTCATTTTTAACATATTTTATCTATTAGAATTTCACTAATTGAATATTAACATAACTAATTACAGCACGCAAAAAATTTAAGTTTATTTCTTAAACAAAATTACAATATTTTTATTTATAATATTTTAGATCTAATATTACTGTGGGGGAAAGGCAACTCATAAAAAAAATAGGTAGACAAATTTATCTAGGTTATCTACAATTAAAAAATATACGAATCACTTCCCATTTCGATCACTATTCCTTTTAGGCAAAAAAAAAAAAAAAACTCATTTATAATATATTCCTTTAATTACAATTTTACTAATTAAATATTAAAATAACTAATTACAACACATAGAAAATCAATTAGTTTTTTACATAGAAAAAAGCCTAGCGCAACGCGCGGGCAAGTAAACTCGTCTTAATTAAAAGAAGACAATAAAATTGGGGTAGACAACATGTTACTCAATTCCTTTATTAAAAATGAGTGATATATGGTTTGATATACCCTAAAAAGAAAAGTTTTTTTAATTAGGATTTGATTAGCTTCACCATGGTCTATTTCGTTTCAACTTAAGCTTAAACACCTTCAATCAAGATAAAATAATTGACTACTTTCATGCAAGAATGCCCTGACTTAATGGTCTTTGGTCTTGAAATTTTCTAATGCAACCCTCAAGTAACCTTTCAACTTTAAATCTCTTGCAATTCAACCCCTAATTGCACTTATTTGGCCATCTAGAATTTTAATTATGTTCTTAATCTTTCAATCTTTGGTATGATCCAAATTAGGCCTTATAACATGATTTTTCTTCAATTGAGTCCTTGAATGAATTCTCAAAACCCATTAAAAATTTAATCAAGTCATTGAATTTAATTAACTCTTCCAATCTCGGCCCAAATTGACTTTTAGACTTAATTTTGCTTTAATTAAATCCCTAATTAAGTCAAGTAACATATTAGAAGTTTAATAAGCTCTTAAACTTTTTAATTTCTTATAATTTTGGTTAAATCATATTTCAAACTTAAAAAGTATTTTAAAACATGCTTTTCTTCCTCTCCTATAATTGTTTTTTCCAATTTGGATATTCTTTTGATATTTTTCTTCATTGCAGCTTAAACGCTCACCTCTTATTGCATTAGAAATAATTTTGGGATTTAAATTTTATTTTTTTATTTTTTTAATAAAAAATAATTTTCATGAAATAATTTTGGGATTTAAATTTTTTTTAATAAAAAATAATTTTAGGGATTTAAAATTGGGTTATGACATTACTAGTAAAAGAAGCGTTTTGTGAAAACATGAAAAAACTATATTTTGTAAAAAACAAGGGAACAAAATAATTGTTTACACCAATTTAACAATTTAATTGCTTCATATAGCTAATGTTTGGTTTACCAGAAACCCATCATCATCCTTTTTATTATTAGTTTTGTTTTAATATAAAAAAAAGGACAAAAAACACAAGAAAAAGATTAAGAACTCGTAACTAAATTTTAAGTATGCCACTGCACATGTATTGAACATTAGATTTAATCATCTATTAGGCGGATTGGTGGTAAGAGGTTGAGACTAAAAAGTTTGCTGCCCCAATGTTCTTAGATTGGTTGCTAATATGATAATCATTAAATGTTTACTTACACGATTGTTAACTTCAGGATTTGTAGAATTAGTCGAAATGTATGCAAGCAGACCCTAATACTCATGCTAATAAAAAAACATTAGATTTCTAAACTACATAGATAATGAAAAATAAAACTAAAACAACATAAAAAAGTATAAAATTTAATATGTGGTTAATGATTCCTCCCGTCCTCTTATAATAAATTAATTATTTAATATGCCCTTATAAGTTAAGCTTTTAATTTATTTTTATCATAAGATTTCCCAGTTAAACCATAAAAATAGTAATGTAAATCACATGACTAATTTCAATGGCTTAATCTAAGAGCCTTATCATTCAAAATAAATTAAACCTCAACTCATATTCAAAGATAAAAGCAGCTCAAATATAAGGAAAAGATTGAGGAAGCAATTGGATTGGTGGCCGGGGAGACATCAGGCATGAACCAAGCAATCCTTCCCTCCGCTCATGAGCTTCCCTGTCCCCTTCGTAGACAAGAACTCAACAGGTAAATTCATGCACCGAAACTCCATGATTTTTTGCTTGGTTGGCAAAACGCCAATTTGAAATCCAGCTCTTACAGACAATTTGACATTGAAATTCACAATCTTTTTGCTCCACTCATCACTTATATCCTTAAACTCCCCATCTTTCAGCGACCTAACCGCGTCCCTTCCTAGCTCAGCCTTCAACCTTGACTCGCCCATCTTTCCAAGATACTCACTTCTTTCAAGAATCTTACTGGAAACGGGGCCCTTTCGGTAAGCCACGACGACTCTGACATGGTCAACGCACAGGTTGACCTTCTTGTTAGTGTTATTCACAGTGAATTCGATGTCGTAATTTGCAGCAAACTGAGGATTAGAGACTGTGATGTTGGAGACGGATAGGGAACTGAGTCGAATAGCAGGATCAAGAGGGTGGATGACAAGCCATGCAATGAAGACGATCGAGCATAGTATGAAGAAGAACATCACCAGCATCAACGTTAACCGGGGAACAAAGGAGGAACTCCTTGACCCGCCAGGCTGAGGGGCATCGGAGGGAAGGTAGTGAATTTGAAAGGACTGCCGTGTCGGAAGCTGATCGGAAGCTGTTCGATTGCTGCTGTTACTAGTGTATTCCATGAGAATATTCCGGCCTGGCTTCGTCTTTGGACAGAGAAGCTGTGGCCAGAGAGAAATATTCAACTGTTGTATAGAATGAGGAAATGAGATTGAAATAAACAAGACGCGTGATTCTATTTAAGGGAAAACCCTAGTAACTTAACCGTAACTGTCCGGAAAGAGGAAACTCCAAGAACGAGACTTCAGATTTCCAGGCATCTTCCAAGCTGCTTCTTGCCATCGCCACGTCACTGAACTCCCAATAGTTCAAAATTCCTCAATCATGGCTGACATAAATCAAGTAAAATACGAAATTAAGACTCGAAGAAGAGAAGGGTAATCAGGATGGATGAGTAGGATGCCAAGTAAGATATTGAGATTCTAAATTAAGAGCATGACCAAGGCAATTTTTTTACTACGTACTATAGAAGTGAAATCTTTCTATACACCCATGAAAATAAAAGAGCACCACTGTGTGAAAGTAGTGAAAAACGTTGATCTAGTGTTGTTTGGCTTGGGAGTATGTTTGATTATGCTTTTTAAAATATTTTTCATTCTAAAATATATTAAAATGATATTTTTTTTATTATTTTTTTAAAAAATTATTTTTGAGATCAGCGTATCAAAATGATATAAGGATACAAAATAAAATTATTTTTTTGTTTCCCAAACACCCCTTTGTGTATTTTAAATTTTCTTCAACATATTGTTCAAAGGCTAGATAGGCAACATTATCCAAGTATAGTATAGTTAGACAAATTACATATGCATAGTATTCTTCTTTTGATAACATAGGAGTAGGTACTCACAGATCATAGTGATTTATTTTTCAAGAATATTAGAACTTGCGTGTTTAATCTATCAAGTTTCTCAAATCAACAATTATCATAAACATGTTCTTGTTTTATAGGTCTAATAACATGAATCAAGTCTGTCTTTAAAGCGAAAAATGAAAGCGTTGTTACCAAATATCTATTAATCATGATCTGAATTGATAAGAGAAATACCAAGCGTTTCTTCTTGGTAGAGTAGGTATGATTTTTATCTATGGGTTATTATTGTGCATGGAAGCCTCTCCCAGTGGATATGAACTTGTGTTTTTTGCACATGTTGTTCTGCTGTGTTATTGGAGTCTACTGTACTAGGATGTGCTACATTTAATCACAATGACTTTTTAGGGACGAACTTTCATGCAAGAGTTTCCCAAGTTCCAGAATGTCATTCCCTAATTTACAGGACCTGTGCCCTAAAACCGATTTCCGTAAGAAAATCTCTATCATATGGCTCTCATCTTCGTGCTTGTACTGATGTTTTAATGAAAAACAAATGCTAAATGCACAGCAGACTTTAGTGGCTCGTTTCAAAAAATGTTTTTGAGAAAAATTAAATTTGTATTTTTTATTATAAATTAATTTGTGTTTTTAGGTTTTTCTATTTTCTGGTAGAGCTGATTTTTACGGGGGGGAAAAAAACACTATTATGATATTTTTATGATCGAAAAACACTCTGAAAAACAACCTCAACCAGGCTCCCAAACAGGCTTAACCGAAGGACGACACCTCAACTTCACAACAAGGCATATCCGAAGGGGAGGAAAATTAGAGAGAGAGAGAGAGAGAGAGAGAGAGATTGACATTTTTTTTCATCTATTCTGGAAATGAATTGTCACTGATGACAAAAAACCAATAGCATCATAACCACGAGTTTGTCTCGGAGACAAAGCTAATCAATTGTATGGTTACCATTTACAATGACAGAGTGGATAGAAAGAATTATATATAAAAGACAAGACCTGGCTGTTCTCTGTAAAAAATCAATTGAACTTGAATGTGTGAAAATCACAATAAAAGGCTAAAATCACAATATGTCAAATGCGCATAGAAATAGAGCAACTCACCACGGATATCATGATTCATGAACTCCGTCCACCGTCCTCGATCATCATTCCTTTCAGACTCCTAGCTAACCAGATAGCTGTCTCCCTTGGAGAGACTTTATCTTTCCCGAACGGTTTTAGAACCACCCCGAGCTCTTCTAATCTGCTTTGCTGAAGCAACTCAGCAGACAATTCTAGAAGTCCTTCAAGTGCCTCTGCCCTCTGCCTAAAAGATTTAACATCCAAAATTTCCTTTGCCGCTGCTTCCTCTTCTGTAATGGAGGAGATGGATTTCGGTAGCTCAGATATATCAAATTGTGGAGCCACAGGGCTGATGTTTCTCAAATCAATATCTTTAATGCTGAAAGGATCTGAAAGACTTGATCTCAGACTCCCAGCTTCAGAGCAATTTGATGATTTAAGAGCCATCGGAGTACTCACACTTCTCATTTCAAGTTCATCTCCTACTACATTTAATAGCTTTCCCACATCCACATTTTGAATCCCCATCTCCACAGTTTCCATAACTTGCTGCTCTGTCCCAACACGGAAACTACTGTGCCGTATAACATGTATTACATCATCATAGGCAGGAGACAGATGGGCAGCAATGGGTTTTTCAACAGTTGAATTTTGTAAAATGGCAGCTTTTTCTGACTGCAAATTCTTTTGGCTCGTTGACAATGGTGAGGTAATGGAAGGAGTGGTTTCTGAGACTGATGATAGAAGTTCTCTAACTGTGAACTTGTCGTCACCACCAGATGCGGATATAAGATTTGATTGGGGCACCATATCAGGGCCAGTACTTGGCCTGCTTAATTGGGTATTAGTATCTTTCCTTGAAAATATTTCTTCAGAATTTGGGGCAGTCAGATTCAGATCACCACTTGCACCCTCTCTCCCATCACCAACAGCTTTCTTGTGCAGATCTGTGACAACATTAGAGTTTTCCACCGGGCGTAATGTGGATTTATGAGCACATGCACTGTTTTCCCTGGACAAATTTTCAGACATGCCAGAATGCAAAGTGGTAGCAGGAGAACAACGAGGCAGATGATTTTCTAAGTTTTCCGTGCAGATGACTCCCTTGTGATTAGGAAGTATCCGCTCAGGCATGGCAGCAAATGGATTTGTTGCCTCATCACAAAGCTCAAAAGCTTGAATTGACATTGAAGATGAGACAGAATTACTGCTTTCTGTCTGCATTCCTTTCCAAGCTTCTAATTGAGCCTTTTGAGACTCTTGCGATACCTCGGAAAAATAAGGGTAACCATCAGGTACCTGATAAGTATTTTCACGTTCTTGGTTTTTCTTACTTGGACTCGGCTCTATGTTTCCATTTGGAACATCAGCTCCAGTTTGTCTTGTCCTTCCATGAAATGAGGATTGCCTATATAGATTAGGAGTTCTTTGCCTTGGCTTCATGGCAAGTCCATCATCATGATGTTTAATTGGACCAGGTGGAGGAATCCCATCATTTCTGAGTTTAGTCTTAGGTGAAGACTCGATTATAGGTAGCTGCAAAAGTAATTTGAGAAGTAAATGGTTATTTCAGCACATCTATCAAACTAGGAAAAAAGTATGATCGATTCTGATTATACCTGGTGTTTCAAAGGATGTGATCCCTGGATCTGCTTTGCAGAAACCAAGGCTACTTTTGCTGGTGCAACAGTTGATGTATCAGGACTGGACTTTAAACCAGATGCGAGGGCATCAGGTTTAAGAACTTTTGGCGATGCTTCTATGTTACTTCTTTGTGTTGGTACACTTCCAGTCTTTGTATGATTTCCTCTCGTTGAGAAACCATTTTCACTAGGTTTTCCTTCTTTTAAGGCCATCATAATACTTTTGATAGTTTTTGGTTGCTTTGGTTCAACATTGCATCCATGTTCATCAGGAGTAGGTTTCATCACCCCCTGCTCATTCATTTTGACAACGCAAACATTGGGACTTTTTTCTTCTTCGCTTGGCTTGGGCTGCTCGGTCCCATCTTCATCACACACAGAAGCTAAATCTGTATCATTGGCTATATTGTCACAATTTGAGACCATTACTGGGATATTCCGATCACTTGATAGCAAACTATCCTTGTCACTACTACTATTACTGTTCTGGCTTTCAGCCATACTTCTTCGAGATTTACAACTTCTAGGAATAGGTTTCTCAGGAGAGCAGGATGTGGATGGACTGAAGGATGGACGGTATTGATCAACATATGTCTGCAAGTATGGGTGCTTCAAAATCTCAGAAGCCTGACCAAAGGAAATGCAGATTGTTAAGATGAAGTCCTGTCACGACAAACTGTTGAAGTTGGCACATTAATTTTAAGAGTCTTACATTTGGACGTTGCTCAGGATTCTTTCTCAGCATGCCTTTAATGAGTGTTTTCCTGCAGGCACAGACATTTAATATTAGAGCTAAGAAGTGACTCAAAGGTGGATCGTAATCAACATAGCACAGGACAGAAACAAAACAAAAACAGCTAAGCTATCCATTTTCGTATAGGTAAGGTGGCTAAATTGCCAGGACTCAATTGAGATCCATTATATCATCTTCAAAAATCTAGTCTTATGTTCGTCATCAAGCCTCGAGGAGAAGTAGTAAGAAGGAAAAATGACATGTAGATAAGATGAATCTACTTCTCAGTGCAAATTTATTGACCATGAAAATTTAGAATGAAGTATTCTCAGCTTGCCCATGATGCTTGTGAAATCAATCATTAGGTGTCCCCATTTAAACCTCACAACAAAAGGTATAAATGAGAGAAAAGTAACAGTTGCTTGATTCCAGGGAAACCATGGAATAAAATCTTAAACTATTACATAATTGAATATAATATCTATTAATGTTCTCCAATGAAATTTGGGGTAAGTGCATATTAATCATCTTAGCCTTTTCAAAACTTCCAATTCAATCTTTAAACTCCAACTTTTTTTTCCCGAATATCATAACTATTTAACAATTGCTAATCGGGTACATTGTTTGACAAATACCCTTATGAGGATATTTCACTATTTGTCATGATATTGATAAGGAGGGCATTTGTACAAATGAAACTTTATTGGAAGTCTGTACACAGTTTAGGTATTCAATAAGAATAGTTAAATTTCAGACATAAATAGATATCACACTAAAGTTGCAAGTAAAATTGCTATTATCCCACCAAGACAGAGACTGCATGCCCACACGGTTGCTACAAACAATGATTCAAGAGCATATTAGATCATTATCGTAGTTTATAAAAAGAGGAATTTCACAGTCCATCTTTAATACTTGTATCAACAAAACAGCATAATAATTAACATGCAGAAATCAATTTGAATAATCACACTTGCAGCCATAAATGATGGAACCTTGTCTATCAATTAAATGATTAATTAAAATCTCATATAATTTCAGTTTGCTGCCATCACTGCATAGATTTTTTGGTAGCCTCCTGTGGCATGGTTGCAAATAGTAATTGCCTAGTCAACTCCCAAGTACAGTATCATGGTAGGTAATGTGAGATGGATGTTGTTTATTGTCAAATATACAAGCAATAAGCTTTACGACAGTCCATGGAGACTTACAAGGATGGAGAATAGCAGGAAGGCAACGGGCCAATAGAAGAACGATTAATCTTGCTAATCAGTCCTGCCATGTCCTGCAAATTTGACATGTTGAAGCAATTAGGGAGTGAAAATAAAGAAACTTGTATAATTAGATGTCGATGAAGTCAATTTAGTAAACAATGCCTTCATGATAAGCTTGACATTAAACCCTGCATACTTAGCATGCCAAATTAACTCTGAAATTTTGGTGTATGAATAAATCAAATAGAACATAAGCTGGTTCCTGATTTCTGAAAATATATTATGCTGAAATCAGATAGCATCCATGCTCTGTCAAACTGTTGGCAGGTCATGGGTGCTAGTTAGCTTAGTAGGTAAAGTCACTTGGCATCACATCAAGCAATCAAATCCCGCTCACACCTAAGATAGAAAGAATTTAGGGAGGTTTGGGGCTACCCTCTATTGTGAAGCTCAAAGAACATGAGGCCTACAGATGAACCAAAAAAAAGGTACAGTAAGTCAGCTGAAACTGGTATTACACTTATTTCATTCCATGAAAACTCCGTGGCATAACAATTGAACAAGAGCCATGAATGGGTCATTACTGTATTCCAAATTCTTTAAAATTTCCAGTGAATATCAAACTCCAGCAACTACTACCAAAAGTCAATTTTGTGCTGTTCTGTTGCATTACATAAAAAATAAAAAATAAATAAACAATTTGATGATAAAGATACAAGTGAATTTCATGTTCTGATTTTACAGTGTCATGAAAGATATTATTATACTGACAAGTGATTCAAGTAATAAATTACACAAGCTGTTCTTAAAACATCAAGCGAGATAACACAATCTATGTATTAAGCAAGTTGCATGGACCAAAGAGCCCAGCACTTCAAGAAATTTCCAATGATAAGATATGTAATGTGAAAAGAACCATGGGAAATCTTACAAAAGCTTTAAAGGCAGGACGACGAGCAGCCATCTCATACATACAGCACCCTATGCAACAGAGGGACGTTTTAGAATGACACTATGAGTAATAAACATCTCAGATATGACCTAGAAAGCACGTACCCAAGGACCAAATATCTGATTTGAAACCATAAGGAATATCTGCAAGTAGTTCAGGGCACATGTAATTAGGAGTTCCTACCACCTGCACAAAAGATAAAAAACAACTTTTAGTTTCAAGGTGGAAATACCAATAGTTATTATGTCTCTTCAATTATAGTATACTGTACTCGGTAATTTCCTTGGTGTCTAGGGCAATTAACTTCATCATAAAGGAACAAGCAGGTTTACAAGTTTCATTTATTATTGCAGTTTGGTTTTAGATCTGTCTCCAACAAAGAATTCAGAATTGTTTGCTTGACCTTACAGCTACAAATGATTTTTAGCTTGAAGGGATACATCCAAGTGAGAAAATATACCCTGGACATCCTACATACTATTTAGTAGTAAATTTTAGATGATATACAGGTATTCTTTTTTGGTATTTACGGAAAGTAAATATAGTTGGAAAAGGAATTTGATGGTTTAAATTTAGAAATATTAAGCCTGGACATCCTACATATTATTTTCTAGTAAATATTTGCTGCCACGTAGGTTTTTGTTCTTGATAGATGAAGAAACTACATTAGTTGGAAAAGCAATTTGATGATTTAAATTTAGATATACAAAAAATAAAATAAAAAATAGTGTTATTAAAATATACAATACAGCATCTTCTCAGAAACAACATGGACTTCAATCAACATAAGATTTGTCAATGAGAAGACAGATGAATCCCAATGGAGTTTGACTATAGAGTTCAATACCTTAGTAAAAAATTAATATAAAAAAACTTTAGCCATCTGAAATTATGAGCACTTAATAAATAAAAATGCAACATTTCTACTAGCAAAACTCATAGATACACATATCACAGTACATTACATCCATCTGGCTTGATAGCAAAGATTTTAAACTTCATGTAATGAGATGGTTCCACAAGCTCATGCTTCATATATATTCTATTTATGAGAAAAAAAATATACCAGTTACAAAAAAACATTTTGAAGGGGGAGCAAATGCAGAACAAACCCTCCTCAGTGAGGTAAGCAAAAGACAGCAAACGACCCAAAAACAATAAAAAAAAAAAAAAATTGAAGAGAAAGCAAAGCACATACGGAGGAAGCCAAGTCATCTGCTTTCAGAGTCTTAGCAAGTCCAAAATCCCCTAAATAGTACAAAGAAAAAGAGAAGCAAAATCAAGACATGGACATAAGAAAATCAATGATACAACAGCTAAATGTTGATAAAAAGAGCAACTCACCAAGGCGAACATCCTGTTCTTTGGTAAGAAAGATGTTGGAACACTGCAAAGAGAGTGCTTCATAGGTTCAATCCATTACACCTCCAAAAGGTTATTCAAGTTCCTAATCCAAATACTGATAATTTTTCTTACTTTCAGGTCCCGATGTAGAACAAAATTGCCATGCAGATATTCCACCGCTAACAGCAGTTGAGTGAACCACTTGCAGAGTTTCTGAACAAAATTTCAAAATCATCAACAACACTACAAGTCAAAACAAAACCATACAGCAACAAAGAAGTAATTGCGGTTGCTTACCTCTTCAGGAAAATACACACCATTTGATTTTTTCATCAATTCATCCCTGTTACCAGATCCCAAAACGAAAAAAACAATCAAATCTCGCAAATTACCAAAACCTTGTAAACCAAAACTTCATTACTTAAAAAACAACGCTCACATGTCTCCACCTTCGCAATATCCGGTAACAATACAAACATAGCAACCCTACAACGCAAATGCACACAAAAAATCACCCTAATCAGCTCAATTCCATAAATAAAAATCGTTAAACAAAGGAAAGTCTCACCTTCTCAACCCATGCTTCTTTAAATTCCACAATGTACGGATGCTGAATTCGCGCAATCAGCGCCATCTACATTACATATAATTCTCAATATCTTCATCAAAAACAAAACCTAAATATTCTTTGAAGAAATATGAAAAAAACTGCGACTTACTTCTTGATGAGCAGATCTCCGGCATCTCTCAGTTTGTCTCGCAAGCCTGATCTTCTTCAACACATACCTAACCATTTCTCAAAATAAAACAAAAAAAAAATCAATACATTGCAAAAAAACACTTATTAAAATACATACAGTTGCAAAAAAAAAAACACTTATAAGAAGAGAGAGATTACTTCTTCTTCTCGGATTTATGATGAACAAGAATAGCAGCACCAAAAGCACCACGACCGATCTGCTCCATGATTTCATACTGATCCATTCGTGACTCCATTTCTCTCTCTCTCGATATTCTCTTCACTTGTGTCTGTTAAATCACAATCACATTTTCTTTAATTGAAAATGCATTATCTGAATCCCCACCGCCGACGAGTCTTCTTCTTCATACATCTCAAATCGCAATTCCTTTGAACTGTTTTCAATTAAAATCTCATTAAATTTGAATCCAATCCACTTCTTCTCTCTCTCTCTCTCTCGCTCGCTTACTTCACTCTCTTTCTACTTCCAACCACTACTTATGAGTAAAACTTAGATTAAAATAAATGTATAGGCTTCTTTTAATGAGCTAATTAGCTTATGAACATTTAACTCCCGCGTACACATCTATCAATAATTGCTTGATTAATTTTCAAGCAAGCGATTCCTCCTTTTCCTCACTTTCTTCGAGTGGAAACCAGACGAGTTATGGGTATGGCCCGTATGGGTGAGCTTTGCTCGACGCCGACATGAACTGCTGTTTTTGCTCTTTTATTTCAAAAAATTTGATTTTTTATTTTTATTTTTACATGATTTTAATTTATTAATATCAAAATTTTCCTCACTTTCTTCGAGTGGAAACCAGTCGAGTTATGGGTATGGATGAGCTTTGCTCGACGCCGACATTAACGGTTGTTTTTGCTCTTTTATTTCAAAAAAATTGAAAACTTTTTATTTTATTTTATTTATTTTAAATTAATACTTTATTTATTTTTACATGATTTTCATATATTAATATCAAAAATATATTTTAATGTATTTTTATAAATTAATACTTTAAAAAATAATTACTATCATACTCATAAACACTCTCTAAACCAATTACATTGTTAAATTAAATTAAATTCACAAATAACATCAATTCATTTTAATTCTTATATTACGTTTATCATTTTTATTTTAAGACTTATAAATAAAAAAATATTTAAATTTATATTCTTACAAAATAATTTGAATATTGATTTTTAATACTCCGAATAGTTTCAAATATAAGAAAAAAACAATTTGTGCTTTACTATTAGTTATTGAAAAAATAAATAAGAAAAATGATAACCTATCATTTATTTTTTATTGCTCACTTTGAAAAAAAACGATATATACACGTAAAATTAGGTGATGAGTTTTATTTCTTTTCCTGCTTGTGTCTGTCTTTAAAAAAAAAAAATGAGTAACTAATTATATCATATCCTCTATAATATTGTCCATGAAGAATATTGTGTCAAGGATGAATGTCACCACTCTTATTTATATTTTAATTAAAACTAATTAATGATATAAGATAAATTGATATTTTTTAAACTATTAAAAATATAAATTTTACTTTAAAAATTTATTAATAAGTTTACTGTTTTTAGCTAAAATGATTGGGTGTTTGGGATTGAATCCCAAGAGGCGAGGCGTGACGTGATGACAGAGAGCTTGCGATCTACACAGCAAGTCTCAAGTTTAAAACAGGACGAGCACATACTTTTTAGGATATGTGATTTCCTCACATTAAAAAAAAATATTTGGAATTAAGAAATTATGGTGTGTGGTTGAGTTTTTTTTATGGGATATATAATAAAACCAATACACACACACACACATTTAGTATGTGTTTGTGAGTATAATATGGCTAGGTGTAGTAGTTTTTTATATTTTTCTACAAGAATCACATAAAAAACAAAAAAATATATAAAATGTATTCTTAATGATGATATTTTATGTAGATAATCATGATTGATGTCAACACATCATTATAACTCTAAAGATCACATGAGCAAAAAAAATCATCATTTTAGACGGAGCGAAACTATTCTATCATCACGAGGTTTATTCATGTTTTTTTACTTTTAATTTATTTAAAATTATGTTTATATCTTGTAATTTATAAATTATATAAGACTACCTACGTGTGTAATAAATAAATAAAAAGTTTACAAAGCTATCATTATATTTCAATTAATTACTAAAGCTTTTAAATCATATATTATAACTTTTTTATTATTATTAATTAGACAAAAGATAATGTTTGTATAACTTTTTATTTCTTAAGATTTGCATCTCTTTTATTTATATTTTTATCGATTTTGAAAACCTATTTGAACCATGTAAATGAAGGTCTTTTCTCCAAGACACGATAAATTAGGAGAATGTTTCAGAGCACTTAAAGACAAAAAGAATAACATTAAGTAGCACGATTCCTTTTTCCTTACTCCTCTTCTGCGAAGCTACCAAGAAATCATCACAAGATTTGACCACTGGTGCCGGATTCGTTGTGCTACCTTTTTCTAAATTAGATAATCGTGACAAAAGATAGTGTTTAACATAATACGTCGTACTAATTATTATTTTATTATATTAAAATAATATTTTTTATTTTTAAAAAATTATTTTTAATATCAAAACAATATACAATCATAAAAAAATTAAATAAAAAAATTCAAGTTAATAAAAAAACAAATTTAACCTTCCAACCAAACACGTAACGAGCCGTAGACAAAATGATTGTAATTCTTAAAAACTTTATTTTAAAATTAATATTTGTTAATATATTTTTCATTATTTTAATATGCTAAATTTAAAAATAAAAAAATATCATTTAAATATATTTTCAAACAAAATACAATTTAAAATTCTAACATCCATAAACAAACTGAAAATCCAAAAAGAAAACCATCTCTTTTGTCCCAAAAAAAGGTTACTTCTCACCCTCACCCCTTTTAAAGGGGTCATCTCAACCATAGTTGTCAATACCGTTCCCGTTCGGGTCGCCGTTCCGGTTTTTCGATTGGAACGGAACGTTCCGGTTTCGGAGCGTTCCGGCGTGCCGTTTCGGTGTCGTACCGTTCATATATAATTAATTATATATATATGAAAAAAAATAAAATATTAATTTAACAAGCATAATTAAAATTTGAATTCTTTTTTATTTAAAATATTTTGGTGTTTTTAAATTATTTTGATGTATAGATGTCAAAAATAATTTTTAAAAAATAAAAAAAATAGATTTTGAACCCGTAACGGCACGCCCGGAACGGAACCGAGGCGTTCCGACCGGAATTTTCGGATCAGACCGGAATCAAAACCGAGACGAAAACGACGCGCGTTTTGTCTCGGTTTGTTGAACGGAACAGAACGGAATTAATAACTATGATCTCAACCCCCTAATCAATGAATATAATTTTCACTTTGTCACTCATTTTGAAAGTGTCTTTTAAAAATTTAATTTTTATTTATTTTTTATTGTAAATTATTATTTTTTTATTTTTTAGATCATTTTATATGTTAGTATCAAAAATATTTTTTAAAAAAAGATAAATATTATTTTGAAGTATTTTTGAACAATGTTTTTTTAAAAAACAACCTTAATTACACTCTCAAATAAACACTTTGTCACTGTGGGTAAAAAACTCAAATTTGTTTAGACAAAAATATTGTGATTTTTTTCAAGATTTCAAAACTCTTATCCTCATCTATTCAAAAAAGAGTTTTAACTTTATATATATATATATATATATATATATATATATATATATATATATATATATATATATATATATATATATATATATATATATATATATATATTAAGAATGAAGAGATTGCAAGCTTTGAGTGTGAAGGATTTATAGTGTGAAGAACTGTTGTGCTTGGACAAGATGCTCGGGCCCTATTAAAGAAGAAATGGAATCAAATACTCTACCTAGACACAAATATGTTGGGTTTGGAGTGCACAACATTTGCACATTAGGCTTAAGAGCACACTTAAGCCTCAAAAGAATGTTGGGGAGCATCCCCAAAGCCTTTATCCAATTGCCCATCACTTTATGTGTGGGCAACACACCAAACAGGGTGCTTAAGTGCATGTCTAACACCAACTAGGCAATTGTCCACTCCAGCATGAACTCAGATTACATACCCAAACCCATATATTTTGATAATGAGTGGTTTTGGATTCTTCACACACAAAAAAGAATTTACATGTTTATTGACATGTCAAACTAGCTTTGCTAATTTCATTATTAGTGTTAGGTGTGATTTTGATCCTCTAGATGTAATGTGTTATAAAGGTTTGAGCACATATATTCTCGAAATGTCTTTTAAAGTTTTTTTTAATAACATTGTAAATAATAAAATATTAAAAAAATAACACAATAAAAAAAAATAGAAAAATAAGATTGAAACTACATTATAGTATTTTGTGGTGTTTTAGAATGTAAATAAACTGAAAAGATATAACAATTATAATTTCAATTGATATTATTATATAGATAAAAAAACTAATTAGAAAGGAAAGAATTATTTTAATTTTTTTCAAGAAATATAAAATTTAGACACTATGCCATGTCTAGACTTTCATATGTTGCCTGATAAATTTCATTTGAGCTATTGATCTTATATTAAAGATACAACAACTCTCCATTGCATTTAAATGTAAAGGTACACAATATGCGTACCTATCTTTCGAGAATAAATATCTCAAAGATTGAAACAATTTGCTACCATATGATCGAAAATAAAGATGAACAATATGTTCTCGCCCTTCTTGGTATCAAAGCCTATTGGGATCTGGGTAGGAATAGTGACCAAAGACTGAAGAGTTCCTTGCGAGAGAAGAGAAGATTAGTGAATAGGTGAACACTACTAAAAGGTGTAAGACTCGCTTAGCAACGTACAGTGACAGGGCAGTAAATCCTTATAAACTGCGGCCTAGGATCTAGTTTATTTTTTAAAACTATGAATTCAGATTTCTTTAGATCTACTTTTGTTTCGGCTTCCTCTACAACTGATTCCTTTAAGAGTAGGAGAATTATACAAAGTGAGGAGATTACAATTGAGGATTTTACAAAACATATTGATGATTGGAAAATTCCAAAAGTTTCTCAAAACCAGATTTATCAAAAATCTAAATATGATATTTTCAAAACTGATTTTACAATAAAAAATGAGGAAAGGGATATTCAGCTTACAAAACCCTTTGAAACCATCCAACTCCTCACTCAAAAATCCTTACAAAAACACTTAGATCAAAATCACAAACACATCCATATCGGCTTAGTCCAAGTTGGTATCAAACCTCTTACAAAAGAAGGTCTAAACACCTCCATTCTTGTTGTCGTATGAGATGCAAGATTCCAAAACTTCCAAGATTCACTCCTGAGTTCCATTGAGTCCAGTTTGTGTAGTGGTCCAGTGTCATTTGACTGCCATCCAAACCTCACCATCTACCTCAAAGAAAACAACATCCTACAAAGTATGCTACTACAAATCAAAACCCATAACTACAAAATGCTTGAAGTCTCCATTCCAGTGGCTCTCATATTTAAAATCCACTATAAGACTATGTTCTCAGCCTTTGCCTCCAAACACAAACACCACTCTTATAAAGGAGAAACACTCCTTTTACAAACAGATCTATCCTGATCAAACATAGTTGTCCCTAAAACCATCTAGTGGAAAGACATAACCCTTCTTGATGACTGGATCCTTGAAGGAGCAACACCACCACAAACAGTATAACCACCACCACCAAATGTACAAATCAAAGATGTAACCCAGTATGCCGATGGTAAAGTCAAACTATCTTTCCACCGATATTCTACAAGTTCTAGGTTTTCAGAAGAGTCTTCTTCTTCTAGTAAAATAGATCTTGGAAGAGTATCTAGAATTCCTTTTGTCATCAACATTCCATACTATACAAACCCACCTAGACACTCTACATCAGACATACCCTCTACAAGCTTCCAACACTACAAATATACCAAAACCAGTATACACCAATAATGAAGAGATACCATCTCTACTTGCATCTCCAACCTTATGTCATGACCAACAACATCCAGTCTGAGTTGAATGTTTTGACTTCAAATTTTGTTTTGGATAAAACCTTTTTAATTTCAGATTTTTATGGTCCTCATAATTTTGGAAAAAGAACTTGGTTTTTCCAAAACTTCCAAATTGAGAAGAAAGACATACAAACACAATTTTATGATTACATTACATTACATCAATCATGCATGTTATTTTTTGATTGGTTCGAATTACATTATGCATTTGTTCATAATATTGCATATCCATTCGCATCTATCAAACATGCATGTCTTGTTACAACAATGTCCAAAACCCCTACATGGAACCTCACTAGTGGACAAACAGTTGAGTCTGAACATCCACCCCTGAGAAATATCTAGGTAAAGCACACCAACCAACTTGTTGATGCAACACCTTACAAATTACCAGTGATGATGTCATGACAAACACCAAAAACATCATCCTCCAAAACAACTTTACAAACACAAACTTTAGCACTTTGGGCAAACAACTCACTCATGTTAAGAAACACCTACAACGAGTCAGTACTAGCACAGCTGACACCAATACCTCCAAAACTTTAGTTGAACCTAAACAGAAAAACTTAGTCTTTAAACCATACCAGATTACAAAGACAAACCAACTACAAATTCAGGAAAAACATGCAGATTTCCTGAAAGCCATCAAATTACTGTTACAAAATCTAGACAGTTCATCCTTAACCGCTCCAGATACACCCCAGGCATCCACAACCAATGTGAATACCTTACAAAATAATCCAGAGCTTTCTTTAGACAAAGAAGCTTTCCAAAGCCAACAACCTGAAATCAATAGACTAGCATGACAAACACCCAAAACAACCATAGCTCCAGATATCACCATATCTACCGAGCCAAACATTTTCAACCAACACAAATATAATGTCTCATCCCTCTATGAATGGAACATAGATGGAATGTCATAATACAACATCTTGAACACCCTACAAAAAATGACCATGACAGCCAATGCCTACAAAACTCAAACAAGAACACCTGACAAGGCAATTGCTGAACTCCTTATTGCTGGTTTCTTCGGCCAGTTAAAAGGATGGTGAGATTACCATCTCACTGAAGCAGACCATCTTCATATCCTCAATTCCTTCCAAAAATATAAAGATCAAACACAAATCCTTGACTCATCTGGAAACACTATCCAAGATGCAGTTTCAACCCTCATACTTACAATCTCTTTACATTTGATTGGAGACCCTTCTCAACTGAAAGACAAAAATATTGAAGTTACAAAAACACCTTCGGTGCATAAAGCTTAGTGACTTTCAATGATACAAAAACACCTTCCTTGGCCGTGTTATGCTAAGGGAGGATTCTAACCAACCCTTCTGGAAAGAAAAGTTCCTTACATGCTTACCTATTCTCTTAGAAGAAAAAGTCAGAAACAAAATTAAGGATACCCTTTCCACCAAAATCATTCCATATGACCAACTTACCTACGATGAACTTGTCAGCTTCACCTCGAAAGAAGGTCTTAAGATCTGGCAAGATCTTAAATTACAAAAACATCTGAAGTGGCAAATGAAGCGTACCAAATAAGAACTAGATAACTTCTGTCAATAGTTTAACATTTCCACTACAAAACCCTCATGCAGTGGAAACTACTCCAAACTTAAACACAACCCAAGCCATAAACCACCTTATAAATGATCATCCCACAAATATAGAAAACATTTCTAATCCAAACAACCTGAGTAACCTTACTACAAAAAACCCTACAAGAAATTTACCAATCACTCCAAAACTTTTCAGCCAAAGACCAAAACTTTGACTTGAAAAATATTACATGTTACAAATGCAACCAGAAAGGACACACATCCCGTTTCTGCAAAATCATTACAAAGTTGCATGAACTTCAAATTGATGAAGACACCATCAATCTCATCCAGAATCTGTATATTGAAGCCTAAGATACAAATCATTCTCCTTCAGACACCTCTAAAGAAGAATTCCAAGTAGATGAAATAACAACTTTCAGTGCTACTTCAGATACTTCTACAAAATCTAATGAAGTCAATGTCCTAACCTAGGACCAAGAGTTCATCCTCGAGGCCATCAAAAGACTTGATGATCCTCAATTACAAAAGGTTTACTTGGAAAGATTATTGAAAGACTACAACAAACCAGAGTAACCTTCAGCAAACCCTCCAAACCGTACTGTGTTACCTTCAACCACTACCAATACTTATGATATCACAAAGATCCTAAGTATGAAGAAATCCAAACCTTCCATCACAATCCTGGAATTACATTCTGAGATCAAAACCCTCAGACCTGAGTTACAAACCCTCAAACAAACCCAGCAGAAAGCCTTTGCTATATTACAAACCCTTCTGTCCAAGATTGAGAATCAGTCTGACACTGAGTCTGAACTAGAAGATACCGACCCAGACCTCCATGCATTACATGATACAAATATTGATTAAATAGATAATAAATTCTTGCATGTTTTAACGCAGATGTCATCCAATTTTTTTTATTAAAATATCATTAGTATTTTCTGATGATCTCAAACTTGATACTATAGCTTTATTTGACACTGATACAGATTTAAACTGCATTAAAGAAGGCATAGTTCCAAAATGATTTTTACAAAGGTTTTTAGATAGTCTTAATCATGTTTTAGATTTTTATCCCAATCTCATTAGGATTGTCAAACCCTTACATGATAGGTTGAGAAGGAATCCAGTTCCTTGGTTTGACATTCATACAAATATTGTCAAACAGATCAAAAAACAAGTCCAAACTATTCCCTTGCTACATCTAGCAGGCCCATTAGCACTTAAGATTGTTGAGACCAATGCCTCAGACTTGGGTTATTGGAGGATACTCAAACAAGTCCAAAATTCCATAGAACAAATCATTCAATTTACATCTGCACATTGGAATGATTGCCAAAAGAATTATTCTACTGTAAAAAAAAATTCTTTCAATTGTTTTGTGCATTACAAAATTTCAAAGTGATTTATTAAATCAAAAATTTCTTTTACGTGTTGATTGCAAGTCAACAAAAGAAGTTTTACAAAAAGATGTTCAAAACCTTGCATCCAAACAGATCTTTGCTAGATGGAAAACAATCTTGTCCATTTTTTATTTTAAAATTATCTATATAAAGGGAGATACAAACTCACTACTAGACTACCTCACTCGTGAATTCTTACAGAATCACTCTTAATCCATGCCTCCCAAAGACAAGGGGAAAGCTCCCCAGATCCAACCTTCAAAGAACCCAGTTAATTACAAACACAAAGCTTATGGCAGACGCCATCAAGGATATCAAACATACAAAATCTTAGTACGACAAAGTCATAGAAGAGGAAGACAATTATTCTACTCAGAAGATACAAATAGAAGGATCAATCCAACATTGGGTTGATACCATCTCTAAAAATCCAGATCTTCTTCTAGCTATACAAAAGGTTTCCTAGCAAACCTCAGGTGACTCCCAATCACTCTTAGGTGGTGTTTCCAAACCCGTTTCGAAAACCCAAACAAGTATTTCTCCCCAAAACCCTTACTTGCTTTACAAACTTCAACACTAGTTTCTTCAATTTTTTTCAAAATCAAAATCAAAATCAAAGTATTTTGACAAATCAAAATTTAAAATATCTAGACAGTTGAAGACGGATTTTATAACAATGATCCTCGTTTTATAATTGCAAAGATTTTTCCTTACAAATGGCATTTAAAAAACTGGGACATAACCAAACCCCAAAAATTTTATGAGCTAATCCTTGAAATTAGAGGTTCGTCAACATTCAAACACTTTCACTTCCATATTGAACCTGCCTTTTCAACCTGCACCTATAAAAAATCATTCATCCAACCCAATTTGGATGAGATCTATACAAACCTATCTCCTTTTCAAATGAACAACAAGTTCAATACCCTCATTTCGCTCCATATACATATTGGGATTACCAGCAAGCCTGGTTTAATACCTTTCTTATACAAAACTCAGCCCATAGTCATTTATAGCTGTTTTACTTCATAAACTCCATCAACACTACAAACCTTCCCCTCTGGTTTAACCAATGGTGGGATTATTTTGGCAGTCTTCCTGAAATCCTCCAAGACCATCCCTTGGTCGAAGAAGGTTATCTACATTTCAAAAAGGCATACCAGCCCATTCCCTCAAAAAGGAGATTCAAACCTCTTCTCCTTTTCTGTACAAAGTTCTTTGTACAATGGGTATGTTCATGGTATTATGATTACAACCTATAAAATGGATCCCCAGTTTTGATTCGCAAATTCAAAGTCAAATGGTGGGATTCTTTCTAAGCAGAAAATAGATGTTCCAAATCTACTATGGAAGATTGGTTCAAATCAAACAAGATCCTTCATGCCGTTCAACAAAACTAGCAGTCCAAATTTTTAGCTCAAAAAACTAAAATTGCTGCCCTCCTTACCTCTGCAAAATCTGAAGAAGAGTACCTTCAAATATTGCAGGGCCTTGTTCCAAATTGAGACAATCAACCAGTCTCGTCCAAATCATCCAAATCCAGCTCATCCGGGTTAGTTTCTTTAGTAGCCATCCCTTTAGGTGATGAGAATGAAAATGAATGTTTTGGCATTCATTCAAAACTTGTCGGCACAAGAAGACAAAGACATGCCCCTAGCCACTTAAGATGATCATTCAAACTTGTCGGCACAAGAAGACAAAGACATGCCCCTAGCCACTTATAAAAGTTGTCTCCCTCTTATGCAAGCAGACAAATCCCCTTTCGGTGTGAAGATTCCTTCAAACAAAGGTGGTCCCTACCACTTCAAAGGTATCTCCCACTCTGGTCAAATCATACAAAACAACAAAACTACTTTCTGTGAAAAGATTCCTCTAGACAATAGTGGTCCTTACCACATCAAAAGTGTCTCTCACTTAGAGTAATGATTACAAAACGACAAGTGACCTTTTGACTCTACTGTCAAGGCATATGAGGCTCCTCTGCTTATCTTCTTATCTATAAGAAGAATTCATTTCATTAGAAGAGACTCAGAATTTAAGAAATTTGCATAAACCTTGTATAAGAGCTCAAACACTTATCAAGAAGAAACTCTCAACTTACAAATTCCCTGTGAACACTTATCCGGTATATACATTACCTTGTAATCCAAATCTCTTGAAATTCAAATTCAAATTTCCATTTCTTCAAACTTTTAATCTTTTACATTCTGTCTTTATATTTTTGCAAACTAAGTATGCTCTATGATTGATCAAGGATCCTGACATTTGTTGGACTTGCCTTGTTCAAATCACATCAAAAATCCATTTCTTCAAAACCTTAGTAAATCGACAAGAAACCTCTGATCTGTTGACTATTGGTTCAAAGGAAAGCTTTATTTGCTTTCTTGGTTGAGATCACATACTATTGTTTCTATCATTCATCTTTATTTTCTGTATTTCTTCATCTCTGCATTTTCATTCATCTTGTTGCATTCTCTCTCTCTCTCTCTCTCTCTCTCTCTCTATATATATATATATATATATATATATATACAAATCCCCAATATATTCTTATTATAAAATATTTTTCTACCAAATGATCGAATATCACATTCATCCAGTCTAAGTGGCTGTCAATTTAGACAAGGAATCTATATCGGGATTGCCTTTTGGATATTTGGGTAATGTCACGAGGAATGAGGTTAAATTAAGAGGGGAAAACAAGAAAAAATGCTTTTGATTAAAAAATAACAAAGTAAAAACAATGATCCATAACTATATATAAAGCATAAACTTTGCATAGAAAGCATTTGATTTGATAGAAATACCTTTAATTGTTAAAAGCCATCACATATATTAAAAGAATTTTATTGATAAATACACAATATATTCTTATTTAAAAACAAAATTGTCTTACTTTAGAAATATTTTATTTGTCAAAATCTATCTATCTATCTATCTATCTACACACAAAGCGTTATCTAAGTTGTTAGATCCAACAATGTCTGACTTCTTTTTTTTTTTAATTTTTTTATATGTTTTCTGAAATAATTTTTAATTAATAATTAAATCATAACCAATTTTCTTTACTTTCTTATATTTTTTTTATTTATCCCTTTTTAAAAAATAGTTGTTTCTTAATTATTTTATATGTATTTATTTTTAAAAGATATTATTGTAATTCATTTATAATATTTTTACTTTTAATACAATTAAGATTTATTTAAAAAAAAATATTTAATTTGTGATAAAATTTATAATAAGACATAACCCTATAAATATAAAGATTTCATAACTCACAATCAAAATTGACATAATTTTGAAAAGTAAAAAAATAATGTTTGATAGAAATGTGACATAAAGATTACATGAACCAAAATATCAAGACTTTTGGAATAAAACCCCACCCAACAATTAGTGAATTGTAACGAGAAGTATGATGAAGACACCATGACAATATTTTTTCGTTGATACGTTATATTTAGTTCGTTATAGAACCAAAGAATATGACCCCCCCCCCCCCCCCCCCCCCCCCCCCCCCAAAAAAAAAAAAAAAAAAAGCAATATTATTATAAAATCAAATCATCTAAAACAAAACCCAAATACAAGCTAAATAATATTATTTATGACAAGTAAAAACAAATGTTCTAAAGAAGTTTGGAAAAATTATAAGAGTATTATTCAAAATAAGAAAAAAATCCTCAATCAACTAGAAAAATAACGTAATTCTCGCACAATATGTTATGGACTTTATCACAAAGTTCTTATGATGTTTTATAGATGTGTAATTTTAACCCAATATAAAACAAGACATTTGAAAATTTATAATAACATTTCAGCCCAACTCAGCCCAATCATTAGATCAAAAATTATATTTATTAGTATAAAACTATATATTATAAAAAATAGCTCAAAATTGATTTTGGCTCTTTTAAATAAGAATGAAAGTTTTTGTAATAGCTCATGCCTCCTAGTTTTCTTGTTAAATATGAAAACTCCCATAATATTAAACCAAAATATCCTTGTGATATTATAAGATTAATTGTTCAAACAAGTTCTCCATCATGATGCCAACCCTAATCCCATGTTGTGGAAGAATTAAGTCTTTCTTGCACTTGAATTAGTTTGATTATAAGCTTCTCCATTTGTGTTATAGCCTTTATGAAGTTGGTTTTAGCCCAAATAAATTAAACAAGTTCATTTGTTATTATAAAACAGAAAAATTAACAGCAATGACAAATAGAGACTTCAAAATGGAATTACATGCATACAATAAGCGTACAAGAGATAATACTTGCAATAGTAGATGCATGAAAGTATAAAATAAAGTTAAAAGGAATTTAAAATACTGAGTATTACTATAAAATAAAGGACCATATTCCACTATCTGATCTGCCCACAGCTTCAAAAAGCTCAACCGTATCGAGAGAATGGAACAACAATCACATTAGCATTTGTTAATGTCATAGCATAATTGATAAACACATCGAAAATGAAGTTGGATTCAGATATTTACTGCACTCTCATAGCATAGTTGATGAACACATCATAACTAAAGTTGCATTCAAATATTTACTGCACTCTCGTAGCATAAAAAATAAAAATAAAAACAAAAATATCACTTTTTCTATATAGAAAGGAAAAGTATTCGAGTGTTTAATGCATCAGTAATAAAAAAAATATACTTATAAAGGTGGTAAAATCACCTTAATTTCTTGTATCATGTAAAACATGCGCCTCCTCGAGAAACCTTTCCTATACACATGAGTGCAATTTCCTGTTTATATTTCTGTAATTATTAATTATTATATAGTTCCATCCAATGAATGCATTCAAGTATAAATATAGAGTTGAGGGTTAGATTTTCTTGCAAGGTTGTTAGTTTCTTCAAGTTAATTTCTCTAGTGCATTGGTAAGGCTAGGTTCAATTGTAAAATCTTTTTGTCTGCTAATATTATGGCTCAGCTACTCTCTCCTCCTTCTGATATTTAGCAAACTTGAATGTATGAGATTTAATATCTCTTTTGTATGCTAAGAATCCATTTGGTAACTATTCTTAATTACTTAGTTTTTATTTTAAAAAGAAAGAATTATTCTTGTTTCAATGTTCTAAATGTTCTACCACCTATTCAGCTGAATAGTTTTTCTCCCCCTTACTTTGCCAGTAGGACCCTCCACCACCGCCGCTGCCACCACCACCACCGCAACGAAGATGAACATTGTAGCTGGTATTGTAATTGGATTAGCTATGATCGTGGTTACCATACTTGTGCTCTTCGTGTGTCGGCCCTTCCTTGAAGAGCCTAAAGCAGCAGTGAGAATGATATCGGAGGGTGCAACCATAGAATTATGGGACACAATGACCAGCTCTCATCTCGTGGATGCGAAGCACTAATAAGTCTTAGTTAATCAATATCTTTCATATTTAGTTGCATTTCCATCATTATTATTTAAGTTGTGACGATGGGGCTTTTGTTTGGTTCCCCCATTTTCCATCAAAATTTTCTGCTTTGAATCAAGTTAATTTTCATTCGTAATTATTTACATATATTATAAATCTCTTTTATAAGTTTAATATATATGTGTATCTGACAATCCACAAGAAATTACAGCATATACCTGATGAGAATGCATACCCAGCAACAAGTTTTACGTGGAAACCTAATGGGAGTCAGGATTGATAATATCAGAAAAACTCAGCGATTGCAACTGTGCCCGGATTCGAATATGCGGAACCTATTCCTTCATTTGATGTTTTGAGAAGATACCTCAAAATTCGAAGGAGTCTCATGGTCATCACAAAGCAATAAATATCAGATAGAGCTCTAATCTACAAACAAAATATGTGAAGAAACATAATTTATCTTCAATACCTGAGTAGAATACTTTTTTGTAACTAGACAACATGTTCATTTCCTTCATGGAAAGTGATTGTAAATAATCACTGTAATATTTTAGAGATCTTGTTTTCCTTATGTTAAAATTTTATATCTATCGGTGGTGTAAAAGCCTCCAAATAAAGCAAAATATACATATTTTTTTTATATTGTTTTGATCTGCTGCCGAGATAAGAAAGTAGCCCACAAGAAGTGATACAAAAACACCTGTAAGATTATGCAGAAGAAAAAAAAGAGCAATGTTTTAAATTATGCGCAACAACGACCAAGAAGCCTCATTCCAATCACCATTAAAAAATCGGAGAATACATACAAAAATACTGACAAAATTTTTTTATCATTATTTTGTTATGAAAACACCAACGGAAAAATTTGTTGGTATATACCAATAGAATTACGGTGAGAAAAAAAAACATACATCGTAAGGTGATATGTGATTTTTATAGATATTATTATTGATTAAAAAATGACCGTCAATAGTAAATGTAGCAAGAGAATTAAAATGGAATTCACAAAACCCTAAAAGTATAATGACATTACATTGTTACTGATAAAATTATTGACATAATTATCAACGAATATATTTATTGGTAAATTCATTAGCAATGTTTTAATTTATGAACTTACCATCAACCCTCTTTCTCCTCCTCCCCTCTCTCTCCTTTTTCCTTTTCCATTTTTTTTCCTGCAACTAACAACCACCCTTTTACTCAAATTTCAACACAACAAATTCAGCGACCACAACTCTTAGTTTGTGGGCATCCGTGTTTCGATTCAATTTTTTTGGGATTCTCCACTTTAAGTAACTAAATCTAACATTTTTCTAATTTAATTTTAATATGTTAATTTTATTTGCATATTGATTTTGGGTGTTTACTTGTTTTATAGTTTTTTCTCATAAAAAAATGTTATATAGATTTATGATTTGTACATGTTAGGGTTTGCTTTAGATTTTGTAAAATTATATTTGTTTAGTTAATATATTGAATTAATACTTCATTATTGTATATAGGTTTAACATAAGTAATTGAGGATCATTCATTGATGTATCGAGAATCACCCTAAAGGATGCATAGGACAAATTATTGAAATAGGGTTCAAGGCTTTATTAACTATGCAATATATAATAAGAGAAATATTAGTGGAGACGATATTAAATGTTCATGTACAAGTGCAAAAATAAAAAAAATTATTGATCCAGATGTTGTCACGATGTATCTTCTACAAAAAAAGGTTCATGAAGGAATACTTGTATTAATATATACACGAAGAAGAATTTGTTCCTCATTAGCCCATGATAGCAAGGATGGTTGAGTCAACTTCTAGTTCCACAAATATGCTTGGAGTTGTAGATGACAATAATAATCCTTATACAAATATGGTTATTAATGCAATGAGAATAATCAGGGCGGTGCACATGTATATCTAGTCATAGAGAAGAACCTAATATGAATGCACCCATGTTTTTTTATCTTTTAAAAGAGTATGAAAAACCATTTTGAGATGGTTGCACAAATCACATTAAGTTATCAGTCATGGCATAGTTGTTCACCATCAAGCTATATCGTAAGTTGAGTAAGGACAATTATGATAGAATTGTTGAATAGATGAGAAGCATTTTACCTAAAAGGAATATGCTGAAAGAAAACTTCTATGATGTTAAATCCATGGTGAAACCCCTTAGTCTAGGATACCTATGTGTCCAAAAATTTTGCATGCTGTGCTACCTTGAAAATGTAGAGTTGACTGAGTGCAGAATAGATACGTATCAACAATATATAGATAAAATTGGCAGGAGATGGACATTTGCGCATACAAAAACTTAGATGCTTTCCAATCATACCTCAATTACAGAGGTTATTCATGTCACCAAAGATCATTGAACACATGACATGACATCGTTCACACGATATGGTTTATGGTGTTATGATGCACCTTTCTAATGGTGAAGCATGAAAACACTTTAATCGTGTGCATCCTTAGTGAAGCAAAAAACATGCGTCTTGGTTTATGTATAGACATATTTAATCAATCAAGGTCATTTGCCTCTCCGTATTCTTGTTGGCCAGTGATATTCACGGTATATTACTTGCCACCTGGGATGTGTATGAGGCTGGAGTGTCATATTTTTATCTACGATCATACATGGTCCTTATAGTTCGGGCCATAACATAGATGTCTATCTTTGGCCATTAATTAATGAGTTGAAACATTTGTGGTTATTCGGGGTTATAATTTATAATGTATCGAGGAAACAAAATTGTTAGATAAAGGCAACTTTGATGTGGAGTATCAATAATTTTCTTGTTTACAGAATGGTTTTTAAGTGGAGCACGCATGAAGAACTAACATGTCCATACTATATGAAAAATAACAAAGCATTCATTCTAACAAAAAGAAAAATATAGGGCTAAAATAACTTTGCTCTAGAAAAGGATCAAATTTCCTGTTTTGTTCTTATTAAAAATAAAATCTCTTATACTATATACGTGATTCCTTAAGAAATCTTTTCTGTAGTAAAATCTCCTATATATATATATATATGCATTTATTATTCATTAATTTATTTCCTGTATAGTACCGGCCTATGAACTTGGGTTAAGTATAATTATAGCACTAGGCTTGGACTTTCTTGCAAACTTCTTACATCGATCAAGTCTGAATCAACTTGAGCATTGTTAAAGGTAGGTTTTGTCAACTCTTTGTCTGCCAATATTTTGGCTCAGCTCGATCTTCTAGCCTGTGGTTTTTCTTTAACTCTCGAAAGAAACACAATTTTTCTTGTCAAGTGTTTTCCCTTTTTGTATAGCTAACAAACTCTTTTTTTCTTTTTTTGGTGGTAATTTAGAAGCAGAACCTCCAGATTGAAGATTGAAGAACAAAGATGGATATGATGGTTTGGTATTTTGATTTCAGTAGCCATAATCTTGGTTTCTGCACTTCTCTTCTGTATATGCCGATGCATCATTAATGAACCTAAAGAAGCAACGACGAGGATAGCAGAGGGTGTTAAGGATCTCATAGGTCAAGACCCACAAGTGTTGTAACCATTCAAAGCCCTAATAGGTCCTAATTAATCAATATGTTCAAGTTATGACTCATTGCTTTTGCTTGTTTCCCCCTCTTTTTTTATCAAGATTTTGGTATCTATGAAGTAGTTTTTTTTTCTGAGTTAATTAGGGTGTGTTTAGTATTGTTTTTTCTTTTGTGGTTGAGGTTTTAAAAAAACAATTTCATAAAAAACACTTTAGTTGCGGTTCAAAATAAGTTTTGAAATATTTGGTTAAACCTGCTTTTGAGTTTGAGATTAATGAAAAACAGTTTCATGTGTTTGGTTGCTAAGCTTTTCATATTGCTTTTAACTTGTGAAATTACTTTAAAGGGTATAGACATACACACACACACACACACACACACACACACACACACACACACATATATATATATATATATATATAATAATAATCATAATATCATAATGTAATTAATAATTCAAGTAAATTGGGCTCTTCTTTTTATTCTCTCAACAAACAACTTGCAATGTCATTACGAACAAGATCCATACGTGAAGACCTCTATAATCCCTAACTATTTGCATGAGCTACAATATCTGGTAAAAAATCATTTAGGATATAATTGAGATTACGATCATACTAAAATAATATTTTATTTTTATTTTAAAAAAAATAATTATGATATTAGTATATCAAAAAAATTATTTTAAAAAAAATTATTTTAAAATATAGTGTCAAACAACTACTAACTTTACAAGTTGTTAAAGAAGCAATTTATATTTTTCATGTTTATTTGAAAATAATTGGCCCGGTAAAGGTTAGTTTTTTGAAAAATTATTTGCTAATATACAAAAAAGATGAGGTCTGTGTGTCTCTCTCTCATATATATCTACTTGCTATCATTTTTATTATTTTATTATACTCTACATTTTTATACTATTTCTGCATGTTCAGATATGTAAAGTTAAGCTAGTAGATATAAATAGCAACTTCAATGCCTCTCTCTCCTCTACATAAAAAGGGGTGATAAGCAGCGAGCTGCTTCTCCTCAACCGGCGGTTTCATCAAATTTTTATGGGTCCCATACAATCATTTCAGCAGCTTAACACATTACCAAACAACTTTTCAATATGCTTTTTTTTTTCAAACTGAGGTCCAACCACAATACCAAACACCTTCTTGGTAGAAGTTTTCTGGTCACTGTTATTACAATTACAACAGCTACGTGCTGCTATTATCGTCATTATTTGTTCGAGTTTTATTACACCTATAAGAAAGTTATGGCGAAACATGCAGCTTTGTTTCACAGATGAATTAAAACGATCATAAAGATGTACTAACATGACCAAACAAGACTGCTATCTCGATCGGCTTGACCCTAAAAACTGGTCAGAGTGTAGCAGCAGCAAGCAAGAGCCTTAAATGAACTCTCTCTTCCTGTTTTGAGTCCAACATCATCAAAATGAACATCAAAATAAGCTAATCCTCCAATGGTTTCTAGTTACTTGGACAACACAACCTCGATAACTTGTTTATGTAATTCAAATATTTCTACACAACCCTCCATCAAACAGGATGCTTCGCTGTAGGAAAGTGTAGGAACGCTTATAGACCTTCACCATGAATATCTGTTCGATGAAGCTTAACTCTGTCAAAGAAACTTTATCAGTGAGATTCTTCAGTTCTGTAGATATCTGTATGATACTCGAATTCAATACTTCACTGCAACATTTAGACTTCAATTAGGGAAGCTACTTGTTCATATACAGGGTTTTCTGAAGAATTTGATGTAAATAAATTGAGATGTTGCTCTCGGCAATTTGTTATTACAATCATAGTTTGAATAGTTTGTACAGAGTTAATTTATACAATGAAGAGAGTAGAGTAGCTAACGGTAATAATACCGTTGGTATTAATTACAATTACTGTATGTGCATTTAATTAAAGCTGTAATATCTTCAACACTCCCCCTCAAGCTGGATCAAGGGGGTTGATGGATCCAAGCTTGCACAGAAGACGATGAAACTGGGAAGAAGACACGGCTTTGGTAAACACATCGGCAAGTTGATCACTGGTCCGCACATAATGCGTAGTGATGTTGTTTGATTGAACTTGCTGACGAATAAAATGACAATCAACTTCAATGTGTTTGGTTCTTTCGTGAAACACAGGGTTCTTGGCAATATGCATGGCAGCTTGATTATCGCAAAAAAGACTCATTGGAGTGACTGATACACAACCCATATCTGTGAGAAGGCTCCGAAGCCACACAAGTTCACAAGCTGCAGCTGCCATTGCACGATATTCGGCTTCGGCACTGGAGCGAGCTACGACATGTTGTTTCTTGCTCTTCAAGGACACAAGATTACCTCCAACAAACATACAATATCCAGTAGTCGAGCGCCGGTCAAGTTGATTTCCAGCCCAATCGGAGTCGGTATATCCCATTATGTTGGTATGGTTGTTTCTGGTCATGACAATTCCGCGACCGATAGTGCCTTTCAGGTATCGCAGTATTCGCTTGACCATGCTAAAATGATGAACAGTTGGAGCATGCATGAACTGGCTGACCAGACTGACTGCATAAGTAATATCTAGACGAGTAATCGTCAGATAAATAAGTTTACCCACAAGCTGTTGATAGTACTTAGGCGATGTAAGGGCCGTACCTGCAAGAGATAATTTTAGTTTGCTATCAACAGGAGTAGGAGAAGGCTTAGTTGAAAGCATACCTGCATCTTGAAGGACATCAAGAGTTTATTTACGTTGATTAAGAAAGAATCCTTTCTTGGATGAGGCCATTTCAATCCCAAGAAAATATTTTAAGGCACCAAGATCTTTAATAGGAAATAATTGTTGAAGAGTTTTCTTCAATTTAGCAATGGAGTCAATATTATTTCCTGATATAATTAAATCATCAACATAAATTAAAACCATCAATTTATCATCATTTTGGAACCGGATATATAAAGAAGAATCAGCAGAACTCTTGCTAAAACCTAATGTAGCAAGAGCACCACTAAGCTTCGCATGCCAAGCACGGGGACTTTGTTTTAACCCATAAATAGATTTATGAAGTTTACATACCAAATTAGGAGTGACACTCAAGGAATGGCCCGGAGGAAGCTTCATAAACACTTCTTCTTCCAGATCTCGGTGTAAGAAGGCATTTTTTACGTCCATTTGAGATAAAAAACCATCCATTATTGACGGAAACGGATAAAAGAACTCTTACAGTGGTCATTTTTGCAACAGGAGCAAATGTCTCCTTGTAATCAACATCGAATTCTTGAGTATAACCTTGAGCCACCAGGCGAGCTTTGTGCCGATTAACAGATCCATCAGAGTTGAACTTGGTTTTGTATATCCATCGGCTACCGACGGCATGTTTACCTTTTGGAAGAGGAACTAGACTCCAAGTATTATTATCAGCTAGGGCGGTCAATTCCTCCTCCATGGCTTTTCTCCACACCAGTTGAGATTGAGCTTCAGCGAAATTTCTAGGTTCATGATCATTGGATATAGCTGACAAAAAAACAGAGTGCGAGGGTGAGAGTTTTGAGTAATCCAAATAATTTGAGACAGGGTACCTGACTGTATAAGCCACATAGTCTTGAAATTTGGAAGGGCACTGGCGCGGTCGAGAAGGATTGCGTCTTGGAGCTGGCGCATCTTCTGATAAAATTGGAGACACAGATTCAGTTGGCATGATCGCGGATGACGGCTCGTCAACCGGGATAATCTCATTTGGAGTATTTGGACTAGTCACGTCGAAGCTGCAGAGATCTGCTCTAGGAAGAGGAACTAGATCCTCCAAGGACTCCCCCTGATTGGGAGTAGTGAAATAAGGGCTGGTTTCGATAAATCGAACATCCCTGCTGACATAAAGCTTCTGACGCACGGAGTCATAACATTTGTACCCTTTTTTGGTGTGAGAGTACCCTAGGAAAATACATTTGGAGGCTCGAGGGTCAAGTTTGTCACGTTGATTGGGATGCATGTGAACAAAGCATTGGCACCCAAAGATCTTTAAGTGCGAAATAGTAGGAGGTTTACCCTGCAAAACTTCAAGAGGACACTGAAAATCCAGTACTTGACTGGGTAAGACTTTAATAATATAGGTAGCAGTAAGAATTCCATAGGACCAGAATTTTTTTGGAACATTCATTTGAAACATTATAGCTCTAGTTTTTTCTAATAAATCTCGATTTTTGCGTTCAGCAACTCCATTTTGTTGAGGAGTATTAACACAACTAGTTTGATGAATTATGCCATTAGAGATTAAATAATTTTCCATATCATGAGATGTAAATTCAGATCCGTTGTCAGATCGGATAGGTGAGGCTCTGATACCATGTTAAGGAACCATCTCACCTAAAAGCTTAAGCTTATAGGTGAGGCCCCAGAATATGATTATATTATACTCTAACACACCCCCTCAAGTGAAAGCCCTTTGGGCTTGAAACTTGCACAGGCCCACATCACCTTGTGCTTAGTTTTTATCAAATAGAATAGGGGTGGTGAGATTCGAACTCGTGACCGCTGGGTCAACAAGGCTCTGATACCATGTTAAGGAACCATCTCACCTAAAAGCTTAAGCTTATAGGTGAGGCCCCAGAATATGATTATATTATACTCTAACATTTTCAAAGCATCTAAAAGAAGCATATATAGAAATGAATGACTTCTTTTCTTCTCCTTTTCCAAATAATTCAGTCCACCACCATCATTCTAGCTAGAAGGTTCTCTCTATAAGGAAAGTCATTACTCTTCCACAAATAACGCATCCAACAACATCATCTCCTCCATAAAATCCTCATTCAGCAGAATCAAATCCTTATGTTTAATTTGAATATTTGAATCATGTACAGCCTATAGACAGTTATAGAATAGCGGAAATCCAGGCTTAACTCAAGCTTGTTATTTATACTTGCAAATGTAAATAAAAAAAAGTGTGAAGTCATTACATTTAATCTGCCTTTTATCTTTCTCTTTATGGTATCAGAGCTCTCTTTGCTCCAACGAGTTTTCTTTTGATTTTTTTTCTCCTCTTCTCCTTATTTGCTTCTGCAATGACCTCCTCAATTCCTTCCCCTGTTGCTATTAACGAATACATACGAGATTTACTCTCTAAGAATTCCATGTCTATGGCCAAAGACATTCACACTCGAATGTAAACCAGCACACCACTCGTCTTAACAGATGGTTCAGCGCCTTCAGATAACACAGAATATAGAAGAGTTATTGAGGCATTGCAATATCTTTGCCTGACTAGACCTGACATTGCCTTTGCAGTCAATCGGCTTTCCCAATTCATGCACAAACTAACAGCGTGTCATTGGACTGCGGCAAAATCAATACTCAGATATCTCAAGCAAACAATGTTCCATGGGATTCTTATTCAACAAAGCAGCCCCCTCACTCTACAAACCTTTGTTGATGCGGATTGGGCTGCCAACATTGATACAAGGGTCTCCACCACTGCATTTATCACCTTTCTAGGCTCCAATCTCATTTCTTGGTCTGCTAGGCTCCAATCTCATTTCTTGGTCTGCACGCAAACAAAGAGTTATATCACGTTCCTCTACCAAAGCTGAATTTTGTGTATTAGCTGCTGCCACCTCTAAAATAGTTTGGCTTCACTCCTAATCGCAGAACTTGGCTTACAGCTACACACCCGCATGAAACATATCGACATCGACCTTCTTTTTGTTCGTGATTTTGTCCAAAAAAATTACATTACTATCAATCATGTTCACACTTTGGACCAGCTTGCAGACTTACTTACAAAGCCTCTTCCATGCTAACGTTTTCAAACCTTAAGTCCATGATTGGTGTTATTGATGGTACCTCCATCTTGCGGGGGCATATAAGGAAAGTCATTACTCTTCCACAAATTCTCATCCAACAACATTAACTCCTCCATAAAATCCTCATTCAGCAGAATCAAATCCTTATGTTTAATTTGATTATTTGAATCATGTACAACTTGTAGATAGTTATAGAATAGCAGAAATTCAGGCTTAACTCAAGTTTCTCAATCCTGTATTTATATAAGCAAATGTAAATAAAAAAGTGTGTGAAATCATTATATTTAATTTGCCTTTTATCTTTCTCTTTACTCTCTTCCCTTATAACTTGAAGCACTTTCTTCAACTCTGGAAGCTGTAATGCTATGCCATTTGACCTGGTAGACTAGAATCGCAAAGATCACAAAGAAGGTTCCGATTGTTGAGGAAAAATATGAAAAAATTTTAATATTTAATGCATTATATATATATATATATATATATATATATATATATATATATATATATATATATATATATATATTAAGCTAAATAACCTTTCCTATGTAAAAGGGTCATTTTTTTCATTAAATCAAGTTAATTCTCATACAAGATTTGTTTACATATATTAAAGAATTTCATTTTGCAACTTTCTTTCCTATCCTATCTTATTTTACTAACAGATAAGTTTAATATCAAATAATGCTATATGACAATCTTTAAGAAATTACAAGAGATGCCCGACGAGAATGCATACCTAGCAACAAGTTTTAAGCAGGAAACCTAATACACATTTTGTTAGTAAGTTAATTCTTTTTTCATATTTTGTAGATGATTTTCATTCGGATTGCATACTCAACAAATTGTCAGCCATAATTAAATCAGATTGTAGAGAGGCCACTCAAGGAAGGAAAAAAAACATTCTAACATAAAGAATTTCTAATAGTCTTCATTACTCAGATCTGATCTAGGTTAGCACCTTAAAACTATAATAACATGAGATCCAATTGTTGGACCATCCAAGAAGTTATTTAAGCTAATTTTGTTATTTTTCCTAGTGTTTTCAGATTTTATATTTCAATTTGAATTTCTATTTTATTCCCTTTATGTTTTGGGGTTTCTAGTTTTTATTTACTAAATGTAGAGTTTTGTAAACTATTTAAAAGTTTTGTAAATCTTTTGAAGAGACAACCACCATATATTTTATTTTTAAATAGTAAAATTGAAATTTAGGGTTTACATATATAAACTTTTCACTCATTAAACCTTTTTTTTTGTTTATGTCTAGTTGATGCCATATTTATCCTCCTCTTACATCATTTTACTTGCTACTTATGATAAGCTTCTTTTTTTGCTTTTTATAGGAGCTACCTATTGTGTTAACATGTTGATAATTTGTCTAAAGTAGTATATATGTGTTTATTATTAAAAATAAGAGACTATTATAATCAAAGATAGTGATTTGGAATAATCCTTACTTTTAAGATATGAATGTTCGACTCAAGAATATGGTGACTAATTTATAGCAACAGCTAATTAATGATTATATTTGTTAAAACAAGGCAAAAAATCACTACTCAATAGGCGTATATGAAATTGCATTGATCAACCCAAATTTACTTATCCTATCAAGGAAATGTATCTAAAAATACAAGCATTCAGACACATCAAAATGGACATGAAAAAATCAAATTCATATTTACAAATAATATTTATAATTCCAAATATTTACATATATACTCTTAGAAACAATATTGTTACCATAGATGACTTTCCTTCTTAAAGGCAGAAAACAAGATAGTTGGAATAGTAGCTTAAAAAGATATTGTGGGAGCACTCCTGAATCCATAGGTTAAGAAAAACTTTATTATTATTTATTTATAAAATAAAGAGTCACGTGTTAATCGATTCTTTATCTATCAGGCAACATCCTACAACAACATCCATTGACGATTCATATATCATGAGTTTATTTTATAGATAATAAAAATTGTTAATACACAATATAAATCGAAATGAAAAACACGATAACTTGAAAGTTCTTTATATACAATGAAACTAAAGTCTTGTGTTAAGTGATTATGTTATTTACCCAACAACATCTAAGGATAATGTCTAATAACGATTCAATTAGCCTATGTTGATTTATGTATGTTAGTTGCAAACATAGATATTAGTTGCCAACCATCCTCCCATACCAATTGCGGGATTTGATCGCAATCTTATTCCACTATGAAAAATAAATTCCTTGCGGTTTTACCCTAGGCCATGCAATAATATGGACCCCAACACTTCAAGTATTTTATCACAATACACATGAAAATCAATGACACGTTAAGAATTATCATCCAAGATAAACAATAAACTGTGCTAGGGATTCAAAAATACATTTTGAAGATACTATGATGAAAGATTGCGGTGTCTGTGTTTTGCAGTGCATCACAAAACATGCAAAAATAGGTAGAAATGAAGGCTTGTTTTTGGGTGGAGGTGGGTTGATTGTTTCTCTTAAGAAATAATGTTTTGATTAATTGTGATTGCAAATTATTGCAGATTTCTCCAATAATGTTTTTATTTTATCTCTTGATTCAATTAACTATGCTACTAAATAAAAAAAAAAAACAAAACCATTTTATTATCATAAAACAATTACATGAATAAAAAACAATTTTGATGAAAAAAATATATATCTTCTTCATAATTATATTTGTTGTTTTGTGATTGTTTGTCTTTGTTATTATATAATTAAAATGGGTGCAGTATGGCGACAGGAACACCAAATTCTTTCACACTATGACAATGACGCGAAGGAAACGGAACAGAATCCACGGCCTATTTCTCCAAAATGGAAATTGGTGTACGGAGGATAAAATTCTTCAAAGTGAAGCCCTATACTATTTCAAAGATCTCTTTTGTTCAAATGTACCAGTTGGAAATGTTGATTTGGGGCTGGATGCTCTTCCTATGATCTCAGATGAGGGAAAGGCTGGGCTTGTTCGTATAGTGTCGAAGGAGGAGGTTTTTACAGCCCTTATGCAGATGGAATCTTTTAAGGCTCCAGGAGCTGATGGCTTTCACGCTTTTTTCTTTAAAAAATACTGGCACATTGTTGGGGAGGATGTGTGGAATATGGTTCGAGAGGCTTTTATTCATGGATCCTTTGATAGGAAACTAGCTGAAACTTTAGTAGTTCTGATTCCTAAAGTGGATGCTCCCACCTCTATAAAGCAGTTTCGACCAATTAGTCTTTGTAAAGTAATTTATAAGATTATTACGAAGGTGTTAGTGAACAGAATAAGGCCTTTGCTGGATTCTATTATTGGTCCTCTTCAATGCAGTTTTGTTCCTGGTCGGGGAACGACAAAGAATGCTCTAATAGCTCAAGAAATTATGCACTACATGAACCATTCGAAGAGCAAAAAGGGTTCATTGGCAGTTAAGCTTGATTTGGAGAAGGCCTATGACAGAATAGAGTGGGATTTCCTTCAGAAGACTCTAGAGGATTTTGGCTTTCCAGAGAATATTGTGAAGTTGATTATGTATTGTGTTAAGTCTTCCTCTTTAACTCTGCTCTGGAATGGGTCTAAACTTCCTAGTTTTGTTCCTACCCGTGGTTTAAGGCAAGGAGATCCAATGTCGCCTTACCTGTTCGTCATCTGCATGGAGAAATTATCTTGTATGATTGCCAAAAAGGTTAATGAGAGACAATGGAAACCAGTCCAAGTTACTAGAGGAGGGCCAGGGATTTCTCACCTCCTCTTTGCTGACGATATTCTTCTATTTACTTCAGCTCAATGTTCTCAAGTCCGAATTATCAATAAGGTGGTAAATGATTTCTGCAGTGCCTCAGGCCTCAAAGTTAACCTTGA
The DNA here is from genome assembly GCA_027405865.1 of Salix purpurea. Lineage (NCBI taxonomy): Eukaryota > Viridiplantae > Streptophyta > Magnoliopsida > Malpighiales > Salicaceae > Salix > Salix purpurea. The sequence continues at coordinate 8,622,610 of JAOWLH010000001.1, forward strand.
TAAGTCGAGGATTATGGGATCAAAGAAAGTTAGCAGAGGAAAGAAGGAAAAGTTTTCTCGATTGTCTTCAATCAAGGTTGCAGGGGATCTAGGAAAATATTTGGGATTCCCGCTTATTCAAGGTAGAGTTAAAAGAGCTCATTTTAATTGTATCATTGATAAAATTAAAGGAAGGTTAGCTGATTGGAAGGGTAAATTGTTAAACAAAGCAGGAAGAATTACTCTGGCAAAATCTGTCCTCACATCTATGCCTATTTACCTTATGTAGAACATGTGGTTGCCTAATGCCACATGTATGCAAATTGATAAAATTGTCAGGCAATTTATTTGGGGAAACCAAGAGACGGGAGGGAGTTGGAATTTGATTAATTGGAATATGGTGACTCGTCCTCGCATCAACGGGGGTTTGGGTGTGAGGGAAACAAGGCTGGGGAATATATCTCTGCTTGGAAAACTGATCTGGCATCTCCTGAATAGCCCTGGGAAATTATGGGTGCAAATGCTACACAAGAAATATGTGAAGAATCAGGTGTTGGTTCAAATTCAGAACTATTCTAATTCTAGTTCTTATTGCTGGAAATCCATCATTCGTGCTCTTCAGCATTTGAGGGAGGGATTCATGATAAGGCTTGGCACTGGAGATGTGTCGATTTGGTACGATAAATGGTTAGAATTTGGGAAATTAGCGTCAATTCTTCCGGTAGTGAATATTAGTGACACAGACATGTTGGTAAAGGATCTTTGGGATGATGGAGAATGGAACTTGAAGTCTCTATCTACGGTAATTCCTAATGATATTCGTTTTGGAATCTTAGCTGTCCCAATTCCTAGAGACCAAAATCTAAAGGACTGTGTGGTTTGGGAAAATTCAATGGCTGGAACTTATACTCCCCCATCTTGGGTATACTTGGCTTTTAAACAAATCTAGACATATGGAGGATGATACGGGGAAATGGCATTGGTTAGTGAAGCTTAAGGCTATAGAAAAGGTTAAGCACTTAATTTGGCTCATTTTCCATGGTTGTTTACCAACAAATACACTTCGATTTAGAAGGAGATTAACGGACAATCAGGGTTGCCCCCGTTGCCAATTTGCTGTCGAGGATACTTGGCACTGTATTAGGGACTGCAGAAGAGCTTGGGAGGTTTGGCAGGAACTTGGTTTCGTTGGAACAAATAATTTCCTAGGTGGGAATACTGTGGATTGGATTATTCAGCAAGTGGATTCAGACCAGGGTCATCTGTTTCTTTCAGCTTTATGGTGGATCTGGAGGCAGAGAAATTGCTTTGCTTTTGGAAACCACTATGAAGGCGATGTTTGGTTGAGGAGGAATATTTGGAGAATGGCTAGTGATTCTCATATGGCTTGGGGAGAAGATATGAAGGTAACTAAAGAAACAATCCAGATCTTGTGGCAACGGCCTCCTTGGGATTTTGTAAAGATTAATGTGGATGGTAGCTCTCTCGGTAACCCTGGTAGGATTGGAGCTGGTGGTTTAATTAGGGCCAGTACGGGGAATTTTCTTGTTGGATTTACTATCTTCGCAGGGGTTGCTTGCAACCTTCTTCCAGAGCTACTAGCTATTGCTAAAGGACTGAAGCTGGCTTGGGATCGGGGATATCGTAAAATAATTTGTCACTCAGACTCAAAGGATGCTCTTAGGTTGTTAACTGCTAATCAAGTGGGATTCCATAAGTACAGGGCCCTTATTTTCGAGATTAGAGAATTATTGAGAAGAGACTGGACTGTCAGAATTGAACATACATTTAGAGAGGCTAATTTTTGTGCTGATTTTATGGCAAAGTTTGCAACTTCATGCGACAATGGTTTGATGATCTGGGATGAGCCTCCTCAAGGCTTGCAACAGCTTCTTCTAGCAGATATTATGGGAATTAGCTTCCCTAGAATTGTTTAGTTTTTTTTATTTGTTTCCACTGTAACAAAAAAAAAATACAAAATAGATTTCAAAAAACAAATTATTAAAGCTAACATGTCTATGTTCCGAGCCATATGCTAGACAGATTAATTGAAGTTGGCACACGGCAATTGAAAATACTAATATTTTCATTTAAAAAAAAAAACATAAAGTTTTGAATAAATTATTTTAGAAAACAATCAAACATATTTTTAATTGTACTGACCGTTTTGTCAACACGCACTGAGTATATATATTCATTCATTGCAGGCAACAAAATAGGAATACGTGTTTACAGATTGATGCAGTAGCCCCACGTCGTCCTAATCTAGTAAGAGAATTTTTTTCAAAAGCAGTTTCGGAAATATTTTTTAATTAAAAATATATCAAAATATTATATATTTTAATTTTAAAAAATTATTTTTAATATCATTATATTAAAATAAATAAATTATTTTTTAAAAAAATCAAATATTTTTAATATTACTGACCGTTTTCTCAACACCGAGTGAACAAATTCTTTCTCAGGCAAAAAAAAAAAAAGATATATATATATATATATTGCAGGCAACAAAATACGAATATGTGTTTACAGACTGATGCAGTAGCCCGACGTCGTCCTAATCTAGAAAGAACGAAATTTTGCAAATGTTGTTTCGGAGTTCGGTTAAAGTTATTTTTTAAAATATTATTTATTTAAAAATATATCAAAATAATATTATTTTAAAAAAAATTATTTTTGACATCAACTTATCAAAATGATATAAAAACATAAAAAAATAATAATTTAAAATAAAAAATAAAAAATATTTTTTTAATTTTTTTCAAAAATACTTTTGAAATATAGTATCAAATGGACACAAAAACAACATCTTCTTTTACTTTAGTAGAATCCAATAAAAGGAAGGAGAAACACTATTTTATTTTTATTTATTGTTTTAAATTAATTTTTTTATGTTTTTAGATTATTTTGATATGTTGATATCAAAATTATTTTTTAAAAAATAAAAAAAAATATTTTAATATATTTATAAATAAAAAATACTTTTAAAACAATACACGTTAAACCACAGTTAAATGCTAGTCTGCCAAAATTAATTTCCTAAGTTTTTTCATACATAATTGCGTACATGTCACCAATCTACTATTATTAATCACGGTATTTTCTACTCTGTTTTTTTTTTTAAAAAATAATAATTCCAAAGGCTCTCGGAGCACCTTTAAGAAACATCTTCATTCTTTCTAAATGGTTTTAATTATTTTACAAAATAGCTTAATCAATATTACAAAAACAAATTAAAGTAACAATTTATAACTTTTTGTTTTTCCATACACACATGAATAATAATAATATAGAAGTAATTAATATGAATCCACAATGACTTCAATATATATTTTTTAAGAAAACTTTTTATTTGCATGATTTTTTTAAGAATTTAATTTTTTATATATTTTAAAATTATTTTAATTTGTTGATATAATATTTTTTAAAAAATATAAAATTATTATTTTAATATATTTTAAATAAGAATTATTTTTAAAAAACATAAACTGTATATATCGTATCCTTAATTATAACTATGGATATTGGATAGTGTACATTTGCATGTGTGAAGTAAAATGAGGTTGCTAACTACAGCAACAGAAGACGGCGCCGTCGGACGTCATGGAATATATAGGAGAGGATCTTACCGGGTCTTCTCTAATAATTTCTCCAAAAACGGCTGCATGAACAATCATTTGCTCTGTTTCAATTTGAAAACTTCTTGAATGGACTCTTCGCGTATAAAATACAAATAAATAATAAAACAGATATAAAAAGTTTCAATGTAATAGAATATTCATGAAATTTAATTAAAATTACAGTTTAGAAATATAATATTTAATTAAATATCCCAGTTAAAAAAATCATGACATTAATCAAACCTTTTAGCTGAAAATGTTTTTTGAACGGTTGTTTGAAAGATTGTTTTGTTTAGAAATATATTAAAATAATATTTTTTTTTTATTTTTTTTAAATTATTTTTGATAATAAATATACCAAAATCTGTTAGAAATTATTTTTGATAAAAAAAACACTTTTGAAATAAAATCTTTACTTGTACATATGTGTGTGTTTTGAAAAGTTTTAAATCTGATTTTTATGTTCTGTTTGGCACTGCGATTTAAAAATATTTTTGAAAAAAAAATATTTTTTATTTTAAATTATTTTTTTTTGATATTTTTAGATATTGACATGTGTTGATATTAAAATAAATTTTTAAAAATAAAATAAAAAACTTTTTTGATACAATTCTGAACGAAAAATATTTTTAAAATGAATCTTAGCAATACTCCCAAATAACACCAATTTACAGTGTTTTTAAAGTTTGATAACTATTTTATTGTATTTAAAAATCATAATATTTAATAAACATTATATTTTACAATATAAAAACATGTTATTCTTTTTAAATAGTGGTATTTTATCAGGGATTTTAAATTACCGTGATAATTAAGAAAAAAACAATCCCTCGTTTTGGTACTGTATGAATTGGGTATCACTCTCCACTCTCCTACTGCAAACAGTTTCCTTTCTCTGTCCCTCACTCAGGTTTCAGCAGAAATGGCTTTGAGTTTTAAGTCTTACAGTACTCTCATACTCTCACTAGGCTTGCTTCTCATGGTCCTGGAAGAATCTTCCGGTATGAATCTCTATCTATCTTTCTCTTATTGAATGAGCGGTAGAACTAGCACGAGGCAGCTGCTAATTACCTGTTTTGATCGAGGCAGCCGATACTTTTTATCTAATAACCTGTTTTGATAGGGCGGGACGCTGGAGAGAAATGCTTTTATGCAGATGCAGCGTCTCTTGTGGATGTTAAAAGCAGAAAGGTGAGGTATAGCTGATGTTTTAGTTTTTCTCATGTGCTGGCCGGTGTTGTTATTGAGCCTGATTGATTAGCCGTCGATCACGCAGGTGCTGGCTGGTTTGAGGGCTGATGCACCAGCAAGCAGCACTGGGAATGGAGAGAAATTGGAGATTAGAGAGCTGAGGGCAGTTCCTTCTGGCCCGGCCAGATCCTTTGCATCATAACGGCGGTTGCCCCAAGGAGCCTACAACTCCATAATAAGGTCCCAGTCAAGAGCTATGTTTCTACCGCCAAAGTTTCACAGTATTCTTTTCGGGTGAGAATGAATCACAAGGTAAATTTAGGATAGAATATTTTTTTTTTGATATTTCTTTATTTCTCTTCAGCACTTATTTATAACCTTACTACAATCAATACTTCGGTTATACAGCCGAATTGTAAGGTCCCGTTACACAGTTACATGATGGAAATTACTGCAAAACAATTACACTATTAATTGCAACATAAACGGAAACAGATACTGAATGAAACTGAAATTAGAACGTGTGATGTTGCCGAGCAGAGTTGTTTACTGCACTTCATTGTTCTTCATGATACTTGGGATTTGGTTTGGTTGGTCTTTCCGACCTACGTGGCTTATCAATACCTTCCCCAACAAGAGGAACCTTGTCCTCAAGGTTCAAATGAGAAAACTGACAAGACAATACTTCTGTTGCTTCCTAGGTAGCCTCCTCTGCTGGCAAATGCTTCCATTGGACAAGACTCTCGACAATAAACTTTCCCCCTTGCTTCACCCAACGATGATCAAGGATAGCCTCTGGTTCCAAGACAATTGCACCTTCATCTGATACAGGTGGAAGATCTGTGTGTGCGTTGGATGCATCTCCCACGTATTTTTTTTAATAATGACACATGAAAAACAGGATGGATACGTGTGCCCTCAGGTAATTGGAGTTTGTAAGCCACGTTGCCCACCTTTTGGAGAATTGGATACGGCCCAAAGAACCTGCTGGCTAATTTTTGGTGTACCCGTTTGAATGCTGAACTTTGACGATATGGCTGTAACCTGAGGAAGACCATGTCTCCTACTTGAAAGGACACATCCCTCCGCTTGGTGTCTGCAGTCTGCTTCATGTGATTGATGGCAGTAGTCAAATTGTTTTTGAGCTGTAGTAGGAGCTCATCACGGTGGAGAAGAGTCTGGTCTACTTCGTGAACTGCTGTGGAGCCATCAGAATATTCAGGAAGAGAGGGAGGTGGGCGACCATAGAGAGCCTGGTATGGTGTCATACCTGTGGACGCATGGAAAGTAGTATTGTACCATAGTTCTTCCCATGGCAAGTAGGAATGCCATTTACGAGGTCATTGATGGACAAAGCTCCTTAAATACTGCTCAAGGCAGCGATTGACGACCTCAGTTTGGCCATCCGACTGTGGATGGTACGCTGAACTCATTTTCAGCTTAGTGCCAGACATTGTAAGAATTTCCTGCCAAAATTTGCTGATAAAAATTGGATCACGGTCACTGATAATCGATTTAGGCATCCCATGTAACTTGATCACCCCTTCAACAAATTTGTCAGCCACTGCTTTTACCGTGAAAGGATGTGCTAAAGACATGAAATGTGCATATTTGCTCAATCTATCTACCACCACAAATATGGTATCCTTTCCTTGTGAAAGTGGTAGTCCAGCCACAAAATCAATAGTAATATCATCCCACACCTGATATGGAATAGATAAAGGTTGAAGTAGTCCTGCTGGTGGTAGTGTCTCTGATTTAGTGCGTTGATATATGTCACAGCTCCTCACATATTCTTGAACAGATTTGTGCATGGAAGGCCAGTAAAATTGAGTTGCCACCTTCTTAAAAGTGTGTAAAATTCCAGAATGACCCCCCATTTTTGTATCATGGGCTTCATATATTAACTTGCTGCGAAGGGAAGCCTTGGAAGGGACCACAATCCGACCTTTAAAAAAAATCATCCCATTGCGTTGCATGAAAGACCCTTCGGGTTGGTTTTGAGCCAGATTGCTAACAATAGACATATACTAGTCGCCGATGGCTGCTTGCTGAATTTCTTCCCAAATATCCAGCTGTGGAGCGAACAAGTGATTTAGAGTAGGACTGTCAGGTCGACGAGATAATGCATCTGCAACAGCATTTTCATGTCCTGGTCGGTATTGAATCTCGTAGTCGTACCCCAATAATTTAGCCACCCATTTTTGTTGTTCTGGAGTAGTAATTCTTTGCTCTAGAAGATATTTAAGACTTCGCTGATCGGTCTGAATAATAAATCGTCTCCCCAGCAAGTATGGCCTCCACCTGCGTATGGCCTCCACAATAGCAAGCATTTCCTTCGCATATGTAGACCGGGATTTTTTTGACATACCGAGTGCTGAACTCATAAAGGCAATAGGTCAGCCTTGTTGTTGCAGAACTGCTCAAATCCCCTCACCTGACGCATCTGTTTCTACAATGAAAGTTTCATTAAAATTCGGCATGGCTAATATAAGCGTTGTGGTCATGGCCTTTTTGAGTGCCTGGAAGGCATCCTCTGCTTTTGCGTGCCAGCCAAATTGTCCTTTTTTTAGAAGATTCGTGAGAGCACGAGCAATTAGACCATAATTCCGAACAAATTTTTGGTAATATCCAGTCAGCCCCAAAAATCCACGTAGCTCAGAAATGTTGGAAGGTCTTGGCTAAGCAACCATGGCCTCAATTGTTTTGCTATCGACCTTCACTCCTTGATGAGAAACAATATGGCCCAAATATTCCAACTCTTGCTTACCAAAGGCACATTTACTAGCTTTGAGAAAGAACTGTTGTTGCTTCAAAATTTCCATTGCTTGATCGACATGATGTAAATGCATTTCCCAAGTAGGGCTATATATCAAAATGTCATAAAAAAAGACTAATATGAACTTTCGTAAATACGATCGAAAAATAGCATTCATAATAGCCTGGAATGTTGATGGTGCATTACTCAATCCAAATGGCATAACGAGATATTCATAATGTCCGTTATGCGTACAAAAAGCAGTCTTATGAATATCTGAAGGTTGCACTCGTACATAATGGTATCCAGCTCTCAAATCCAATTTAGTGAAATATGCGGCTCCATGCAATTCATCCAACATATCTTCCACCGTGGGAATTGGAAATCGGTCTTTGATGGTGACCGCATTCAGTGATCGGTAATCGGTGCAAAAATGCCAACTGCCATCCTTTTTCTTCACTAGCAACACCGGAGACGAGAAGGGACTGGTGCTGGGTCTGATGAGTCCCGAGTTCAGCATCTCTTGGACTTGTTTTTCAATCTCTGCCTTCTAGAAATAGGCATAGCGTTAAGGACGAACGTTGACTGGCTCACTTCCTTCTTTGAGAGAAATATTGTGGTCCACCTCACGCTTGGGTGGTAGCTATGTAGGTTCTTGGAAGATTTCAGTGTATTTGTCCAACATCTGGTGCATACTTGGTGAGTGAATTTCTTCGATTTCCTGTATATTGATTTGTAAACAGATTGCAAATACCGAGTGTCCTTGGCAAAATTCTTTAGAAATCTCCCTTAGTGAAGCAGCTTGAATTGGCTGGTCGCAGAATCCTTGTAGCTGTCGATCCAAGTTCTCCCAAATGAATTTCATGGTGACAGTTCGCCAATTGCATATCACAGGCCCCAACATTTTCAACCATTGGATACCCAAAACAATGTCTAAACCTGCCAGTGGAAGTGAATAAAGGGTAAGTGAAAAAGGAATCACTTGCAGCAGAATCTGTATTTTTTCAAACTTCCCTTGACACTGTAATCTTGCCCCATTGGCAACCCGAACTGTGAATGCCTCCGTTGGCTCTACTGGCAGTCGCAGCATATCGGCCATGCGAGTGCTCATAAAGTTGTGCGTGGATCCACTGTCAATTAACACCACTGCCTCGATTAAACCCACCTTGGCATCTACACGCATGGTTTTAGGTACAGACCACCCAGTTAATGCATGCAGAGTAATTTCAGGTTCCACAATCTCCCTCGTCATTTCTTCGTCATGATGTTCCTCATTAACTTCTTCATAGGTGATTTCGTTGAACCCAGTTGGTCCCTCCAACTGTGACCAGCGGTGAACCTCTCGTTTCAATTAAAACATAGCCCTTGGGCTCTCCGTTTCTGCATCTCCTCCCATGACAATTTTCAAAATGTTGCATTTGGTGCTACACGTGTTGTTGTTGGTAGTGCCAGTGGAGCTCGAGTGGCTTGAGTTGGCCGCAAGAATTGTCGTTGTTTTTTCATTTGTTCGTCCTTCATGCGAGCTAGGCTAATGGCTTTTTTTAGTGATTGTGGTCTAAACATACGGATTCCTTCGGTAATCTCGGGTTTGAGTCCTCCCATAAAGGTACCCACTAAGGCCTTTTGAGTCCACCCCCGAACTCGGTTTCCCAGCTTCTCGAATTCACTCTGGTAATCACGCAAGAAGCCCATTTGTTTTATTCGTGATAATGCTTCGTCAAAATCCTCACAATCTGTAGGACCAAATCTAGCCCATAATTCACCTTCAAAAGCCTCCCATGTCATTGTTCATCTTTCTTCGTTGTATGTCCGATGAACCCAATGCCACCATTGATTCGTTTCTCCTTCCAAATGGAAAGACGCCAAGGATACCTTTTGGTTGGCTGGAGTATTTTGAAATTCAAAGAACTGGTCCACTCAATTGAACCATTATGTCGGGTCCTGTCCAGAATATCTTGGAAAATCTAGCTTAGCCATTTTAGAGGAAAAGATCTGTCTGGTCCCTTCATTCTCCTCATGAGGTGGACGAGAGTTGTCTTCTCAGTTCGTGCTTCCATGGCTTGATTCTACTTTGGTTATTAGCAGCGCCTCTGTAAGTTTGTTGATAGTATCCTCCAGTTGACGCATTTTTTCAGAGATGTTCATCTCTATTCTTTGAACCCCTTCTTGTACTCCACCTAGCCCAGCCTCCAACATTTCAATTCTCTCTTTGTTAGTTGTCATTTCAACCAGCTCTGATACCATTTGATAAGGTCCCAGTCAAGAGCTAAGTTTCTACCGCCAAAGTTTCACAGTATTCTCTTCGGGTGAGAATGAACCACAAGGTAAATTTAGGATAGAATATTTTTTTGATATTTCTTTATTTCTCTTTAGCACTTATTTATAACCTTACTACAATCAATACTTCGGTTATACAGTCGAATTGTAAGGTCCCGTTACACGGTTACATGATGGAAATTACTGCAAAACGATTACACTATTAATTGCAACATAAACGGAAACAGATACTGAATGAAACTGAAATTAGAACGTGTGCTGTTGCGGAGCAGAGTTGTTTACTGCACTTCATTGTTCTTCATGATACTTGGGATTTGGTTTGGTTGGTCTTTCCGATCTTATGTGGCTTATCACTCCATGACTTGCAAAAACGAAGCTTCAATAGTAAGTAATTAGGGTGTTTAACTTGCACCTGCTCGAACATTAGATGTTTTGTTTATCCTCGAAGAACAATCAGAAGAAGATGTTGAAAAAACTTTGTTGTTTTGTCTGGGAGGCAGACCAAATGCTATCTCTAGCTCGATCGCTGTTTATGTGGTTGTGAACTCACTCCTGCATCTATATATATGTTCGAGCCCGACGTTTCTTTTCTAGAAAAATAGTTTGTCGACGTCTCTCTGGTGCATATGTCAAGAGCATTGAAAAAACTTTACTATAATTTATGAAACCCCTTTTGTTCATCGATCGGGAGAGGATATAATTCATCTAAATCCACAAGTTTGATGGCATCAAGTCATTGCTGAGTTCACTTTCAAAACCATATATATGCGACTTTTTTAAGAAAACAAAGTATAAATAAGCTAGTGATTATGCTTCAATTCAAAAAATAAATAAGTTTGATGGAAATTCATCATGGAAGTAACACCCCCATTTGGTTTTTTCTTTCTTAAATACGAGTGTCACAAAAAATATTTTTAAATTAATCACCTATAAAAGTTTGGTTTTATATTTTAAACAACTATTTTTGGTAATTATTTAAGTGTTGATAAATCATTTTAGTACAAGATTAAATTTAATCAAATTGAATGTCAAAATACAATATTATTTAACTCATCATTGAAATAAAGTTATAATAATCTAACCAATGTATAAGCCTCTTGAATGGCCTATCATAATTGCATCTTAGGTTTCAATGATATTCTCGCAAAGTTGTCTTGTCCTTAACTATGATAGTATTTAGGTGCAGAGGCTCTCAAACCCTTCTGCATAAAAATACATCATATATATATATATATATATATATATATATATATATATATATATATATATATATATATATATATATATATATATATAAAACAAAAGTAAATCATCAAAAAAAGAATATCGGGTGTCAACCTTAATATCAAGACTATCTAAAGCTTTATTGTGAGTACGTTAAGCTCTCTCAAGAGTTTTTGCAACATATTTTATCTGGTAAAAATAATTATCTTGAAGTGAGTAAACTACCTCAATACCCAAAAAATATCATAGAGAATAGAATCTCTTTTAGTATATAGTATAATTTTAGTAACTGAAACAAATATTTTTTTATAATTCAAATCATATTGTTGAGATTATCCTTTTGTAACCAACCTAACTTTGTATAGCTAAAAAATCCATCAAAATTAGTCTTGATCTTATGTACACAAAGATAACCAACAACATCCTTAATAAGAGGTAGAGGAACTAAATTTCAAGTATTTATTTTATACATAGCAAAAAAGTTTTCATTTATAGTTTGTTGTTAAAGAGTATACAAAATTGTCTTTTATAGAAAGAGGGCTCAGAAAGGCCATGAATAAAAGTTAAAAAAAAAGAAAATAGAGAATAAAAAAAAGAATCAAAGTTCGATAACTGTGTGGATTTACGAACGTGTATAGATTGATGTAGAGGTGGATCCACATTCTCAGACAAAGTATGAGGGTCCATACAAGAGAATGATACTTCAGGTGTGCTAGAGAGTAAAATGAAATTATTATTATTTTTATTATTATTATTATTATTATTATTATTATTATTATTATTATTGCGTGAATAATAGGAAAATAAATTCAATAAAAGAATAAAAAAGTCCAAAAACTTTAACAAAAGAGCAAAGAAAAAAAATGAAAAAAAAATTATTACCTAAAAAAAATCATTTGACGTGAAAAAAAAACTAGTAAAAAAAACCAAAAGAAAAAACAAAGGAAAAAAAATAAGAAATATTAATTTTCAAATGATCATAAACACAAATTAAATTTGAGAACAAAATTTTTGAAAAAAATGTTATCTCAACAAAAGAGAAAATAATAAAAATTAAAAACCAAAACTAAAAGCACATATATATAAACATGGACAAAAATAGAAACTATTTAAGAACTATAAAAAAATAAAGGAATTAAAATAAAAAATTACAAGTATAAGGGCCGAAATGAAAACCAAATATATTATCAATTTCAATTAACTGGAAAAATTGAAAAAATCAAATAAAGCATAACATCAATACATGCAAGGTATGATATAATGAAGCACATCAACACACCCTATTATAACAATAGGAACATTGAAGCCTTAACATCTAAAAATATGATCACTATTACTGCTAAAACAATAAAAAATATTAAATTATCCCGAGGAAAAAAATTGAAAATATTAACAAAAGAGGAAGCAAAAAAAACTAAAATTATTATTATTATTGCGTTAATAATGGAAGGAAATTCAATCAAAGAAAAAATAACCAATAACTTTAACAAAAGAGAAAACAAAAAATGAGAAATAAATAAATTATTAGCTAAAAAAATCATTTGACGTGACAGTAAATAAAAAAAACAACCAAAAGAAAGAACAATGAAAAAAAAATGTATAAGTGGAAAAAGAAAAAAAATCATAAGAAAATTATTAGGAAAAAAAATCATTAAGAGGAAAAAAAACAAGAAAAAAAAAGTGTAAGCGGGGAAGAAAAAGAACTATACAATGTTCCAGACAGGGGTCAAACCCATGACTCCCTAGTTAGTAAAGAGGCATTTTATACAATGAGCTACAAGCTCTTCTTCTTATGCAACTGTGCCAAAATAATAAAATATTAGTATACCAACGAACCGAACAAACCGAACGAACTAAACCGAAAATTGAGTAGGACTATTGTAATCTATAGTGATTTGTCTCATAATAAACAGTAACCGAACAATGATATCTGTTAGTATATAGTATAATAAACATCCATTGACTTCTATACTTAGGGATATGAGTTTAATAGTAAGTGGGCTTTATACAAGTCCACACCTTTAGGTACTCTAGGGTTTAATTTAGATTAAAAACACATATGTAACCTAGGTTTCAGATTATGTTTTTGCTTAATGATATTCATATTACGACTGCAACTTTGTGTGCTTGTGAGGGTGGGAATTCTCTCTTATTTGGTTCTCTAAATAACAAAAAACAATTTATCAAGGTTATATTGATTTCATGAAGACAATCCATACTTATCGTTTGTTAATTGTTATTCGTTGGGTGGGTGTTCGAAACCAATAGTGTTGGTGCCCAGATATAACCTATCTTTGTGTCACACTCTTATTAAACCTGATTTACTTGCTTTTTGGGAATGGATGTCTTTTTGTGTGGGTTGCTTAACCGCGTGTTCAAAACGTTTACACCAGGAAGGTGCTGTTAGTTCAAAATAACTAAAGAGCATTCCCTTTTTATTATAAGAATGAAGACATATTTCTTCAGCCGATAACTCACTAACAACTGAATCAATAAAGGAAAGTGGAGAATGATGTAAATTAAACCTCCAAGTCTTTCAACATCATTATAAAGTGTCATTAAAAACTATATCAATCATTGTTGCTCTCTACAATCAATATATGCACCATATGCCTTTAATTATGTTGATTCTATAAGAGCTAATTAATTCCAAGGATCTATCATAGCAAATTAAAACTCGTAAATATTCATATTATTTTGTGAAAAGCTTGTATATCGTTCTTTAATTGAATATTACTTTGCACAATTTGATTGAGTGAATAACTTTTACAAATGATCCTAAATTTCATTTGTTTTCTCATACTTTAACAGTTGCGTATCTATGAAATGTTCATTAAAGTTGTTAATGCAAGGAATGATATTTCCATTGTTTGCTTCTCAAGCTTCTATCAAAGTAGCATAACCAGGGTCTAACAAGTTGTAAACGATGGATTGCTTATAACTTGTTAATCACATCAACATCATCTTGTAAATGCAATCTGATTTGTTGCATCATACAATCAAGGACATTGCAACTTTATGTTGCTAAAATAATGCATCGCGAACATTCTCTCTAGCACAGCTAACCAAACATTTCTATCTCCTTCTTCTTGATTTCCCCTCCTCTAGTTTACAAAAAAAAATATTTTAAAAAAGAAAACGTATCCCATTGATTCCTGTATTTGTGCGGCATGAAATCTCATCAGCATGATTCATTAGCAAAGGCAATATATAACTTTGTAGGGCACAGGGCTAGCAAATCTCCTGAGTGTGATAGGAATGGAATAAAATCGATAGAGGTTCTTTATGGGTGGGCACCATACAAGTCCAACAATAACTAACCTCGAGCTTCCCTATCTCTAACCATGTGGAGATGTGACATGCCTGCATGCATATCAAAATTATACAGATTCTCTATGGATAATTCTTGAGGGGGTTGCTGGCTCAACTTTAGCTGTGTCCTAAATTCTACCCTTCATTTCTGCTGCTACAGAGAGAGAGAGAGTTTTGTTCATAGTTTCTACACTGTATTGACTTTTCAAATACATCATCCATCCAGATAATTTGAATAGAAACATCATAAATGGAAAAACTATATGATAGAACAAAAATGTCCCTAAATGCACGCCTTGGTTTTTTTCTTTAGGCTCGAAAAAACAAAAAGACAAAAACACTTCTTAGTTTCTTTTTTATAATTCTAAATAATCCTTGTTCTATACCAATAATAAGAATTTGGAAAGCACTTACCAGCATATTCAGGTGCAAGGTAACCAAAGGTTCCAGCAAGTCTCGTCACAACAGACTTCTCTCCGTCTGGAGCAAGTTTCACCAACCCGAAATCAGAAACCTTGGCACGGAAGTCATCACCTAGAAGAATGTTGGAAGATTTGAGATCTCGGTGAATAAATGTTTGTCGAGCCATACTGTGAAGATATTCCATCCCCCGGGCCACATCCAATGCAATACTCAACCTTCTTGTCCAAGATAGAGGCTCCAGGTTTAATTTCTTCCAATGGAAAAGATGCATGCTTAAAGCACCTTCTGACATATACTCGTAGACAAGAAGTCTTTCATTGCCTTCGATAGAATACCCAAGAAGAGAAACCAGATGCCGATGCCTAACTTTAGAAAGAACTGCAATCTCAGCCTCAAATTCATCCACAGCTTTACCGCTTGCAACTCCGGCTTCCATTCTCTTAACAGCTATTTTTGTCCCATCTTCCAATTCACCCTTGTAGACAGTACCAAATCCACCAGAGCTTTGGTTAACATTTCTAAATTTGTTTTACTTTGAGGCTAAATAAATCATTTCACCATTTAAATTTATTTGAAAAGATGAATATAACATTTTGTTGAACTTTAGGTTTAATATATATGTTTTTATATATTTTGCTAATAAAAATAAAATGAAAAATCAAGAACTAATAATATGCATGGTTGAGAACAAATCTTAAATTGTTCAATATGAAGATCACATTAACAAACATTAAAGATTTTATAAAAAAATAATGAAAATTTCTAAGATGCAAAGCAAGTGAAGTCTTGAATTAAATGTTCTTTTTAGTGCTTATTTAAATATTTATATCTTATCTTGATAACACAATTAAAATGAACTCACACACTTTACTATACATGTATTAATAGAATTGATATTTGTTCAAGAATTCTCTAGGTAAAAATCTATCAAATTTGAAAAATTAGTAGAAACCAATCGATCATTCGATGATACCAAATGAACTGGTTGACCCTTATTTTTTTATCAAGGATGAACACTTCAGAATATACAGAAATGAGTCGACTGATTTGCTTGACCATTCTGATATGGTACATTGATTTAGTCGTCAATGGGATTCCAATAGCTAGAAACAACTAGTTTCTCTTGGAAACTTATAAATAGCTCTCATTCTCAATAAGCCATAAATCATGAATCATATTATACTCTAAGCTGTGCAAATTTTAACCTTCATATTCTAGCACTAGATATTCATTCTCATACTCACTACACTTAAATACCTTCAAATATTCTAACTGTTATTAATTGAGTTATATATATACATGTTTCAATTGTATTATCTACTATTTGAGAGAGTCTTATGTTATAAACAAAAATAACACAATTTTAAACCTTTGAAAGTTTAGGTAAAAAACTCCTAGTTATTGATGAGGCACATCATCATGAAAAAACCTTAAAGATGGACTTTCTTAAAATGGTGTAAAGAGACTTGGTGTGGACTTACCAAGGGACATTGTATCTTTGAGCTTCTATTAATGAACATTACAATACTCAAATATGGTTTAGAAGTTAAGGTGTGGATGTAGGCTTGTCGAACCATTTTAAAAAACTAAGTTTGCAATTTATATCCCTTAGTTATATACATTTACATAATTTATTTAGATTGCTGGTTAATTGTGTTTATTTTAAGTAATTTTAATATTTATTATTAATAATGATACACCTAATTCAATAAACATGCAAGACTAGACTCTTTTGCTTCGTTGCAAGGACACGGAAACCGATTTTTACCTCAAATTTTCAGTTTATATGATGAATATGTTTGTTCTCCTATGCTTATTTTCCGATTATTGTTTATTTAATTGCTAAGAGCGGACTCAAAGTTATTATTGTAGACAATCGATTGCTAAGTTTGATATCAAAACCGGAGTTGTGGTATATGAACTTGTGAAGCAACTAAGTTAATAATTGTAGCAGATCTATGTTATTAATCTTAGGGAGAACATTCAATCGAACTAAACATATATTGCAGACAATTATGTTTCTTAATTGATCAATTTATCTAAATTTTAATGCTGCCATTGAATCAAATTACTAGTGCTGACATTGTGGTTGTTTGATGGTTAGGGTAAGTTATACGGCGGATCCGTTAACGAACCAATTTTAAAAAGAGATAAATATTCAGAATATAAATTGATGTGTCGTTTCCATGATCAGTTCTGATTTCTGTAGGTGGATGTTGATTTGCGACCAAGGTTTGCTTTATTGATAAATTTCAATTTTATATAATTTTCGCTTAGTTTGCTTTAGCCTATCCTAGACAACTTCCACCCCCCCCCCCCAATTGCATAGCGTATAGCACGAAAATCTGAATTAAATCATCCTCGTGGGATCGATCCCTTGCTTGCTTTATACTATCTTGCTTGATTTGTTTTAAGCTAGGGTAATTAATTTGTGTCACCGCGACATCGCAACATAACACTTCAAAGTTGATTGTCTGCTTCTTCAAAACAAAAACTAGAATTCTCATTACAAACAACAAATGAAACAAAAGCATGTTACAAACATATTGAATTGTATGATGAAGAAAATTGATATTGGAGTGATGAAGAAAAGCATGTTACAAACATATGTTTTATAGTTATCAAAAGCGATAATGAAATACAATATTAAAATGATTAACCCAACCTCACTTATAATGAATTTCATGATTCTTTTGAATCATTATATGATGAATTTGAAAAATTAGGTTCTAAATATAGTTCTTCAAATTAGTCATGCATGTTTAATTTTAAAAAAAAAATATTGGAAAAGAAAACATGAAATGTTATTGATGATAGTAATGGAATGAACCAACTTAAAGAGGAAAAAATGTTTTTTTTTATTTTAAAGTTGATAAGTTAAACATTATAATAGCTAAGTTCACATTAGGTTCTAAAATTTTAGAAAATATATTTTCTAGTCAAAGGTGTGTCTTTAATATAAAAAAAAAAGTTTAGGTTACCAACCCTAAAAAATGAAAAATACTTGAAAAATATTTTGTTTAAGTTAAACAATCATATAACCTTAACCATTCAATTAATTTTTGTAAACTCATAGGTCATTTAATTTATGCATGTCCTATTAATAAGAACAATGGTTATAATATGACTTGGGTTCCAAAAAAAAACACCACTAACCACATTGGATCTAAAAAAGTACGGGTACCAAAAATCTTATATTGATTTTGTGTGTGTAGGAAGAAAAGAAGTATAGGGAATGTTTCTTGAATATTATTTGCTTAAAAAATATAACCACAATTGATTCATTATTTTCAATCATTACCAAGATCAATGGTAAAAAATCACTTTTAGAGACTCAAACAAAAAAATAATTAGATTTGACAATATTATAGGTAAGTGTTCTATTTCCATAGAAAAGGAATTTCTTGTTTATGACCTAAAGAATAATTTGCTGTGATGGTTTGGATGAATTACTTGGTTTATCATTCAGTAAAGACTAATGATATCATATTGTACTAATACCAAGCTTTAATAATTAGCCATCTAAGTAAGGATTATTGTTATCATCAGATATAGTTGACCACAAGATAAGAACAACCAATATAGTGGTCAAATGGGACTATCATTAGTAGAAATTAATGCTTTAATAGCAAAGGCATGGGTTTTGGAAAACTAAGTAAAATGTAAAGTGATGAATGAAAGGAGATGGTTTAAAACTATAATATCTAAAGAAAAAGAATGTGATTGATATTGCAATAGTAAATCAAAAACTTTGAATGGAATTAAGGTTGATGTATATTATGACTAAAATACGAATTTGGTTGAAAAATCATAAAGAAAAAGTAATTAAACTAGCTGAATGAGAGTAACTAGTTATGGTTGCTTTGGTAACATGTTATGCATGAATTATAGTGATTTCAACAACATGTTTTGGGTGTGTTTAAGGGCTATTTTGATAGTGCATTGTGGTGAGTTTGAGGGTTGTTTCAATAATATATTGTGGTGATAAGTTAGAGGGCTATTTAAATAGCATATCTGCGTAAATAAAGTTGATTTAATAGAAAATTTGGTGGTGATAAGTTATTGATTTAGACAATGTATTATGTGTGAATTGAAGTTGTTTTTATAGTGTAATTATGGATGAATAGTGATTGTTAACAACATAAAATGTATGAGTATAGGCATTATATAGTAAAAATGCATTAAAATTTTGAGAACTATTGGGGTAAACCAATTGGATAAGAATATGGGTTTTCGTGTTTGTAATTTCATGCATGTTATGGCTATTAACATGAATGGTGGGTAAGTTTATTAACATGCATATAGTTTATTGTATATAAGGTATTGTTGAAATATGAATGACTAAATATGCATTGGTATTAACCAAATGGGTCAAATAAAATGTTAAAAGGATTCATGTAGGGATTGAAACATAGAAAATATTTATCATACTTGTTTGGAATTATATAATGACATCTAGTGTAAGGCTTGATTTTTTAAAGAGTGCATGATGGGGCCACTAAGTAAGGACTCACCCTTAACTCAACATTTTATATAAGGACAATAATCACAAGATAGATTTATGCAAAAAAAATAAGCCTTGAGGTATGCTTAAAGGTAATAAACCTCATGGTAACTTCCTAGAAAGTACTTTGTTTTTTGATATAAAGTTGACTTTTTATATTGTGTTTAGATAAATATACAATATGTAAGTCAATAGTGGTTTATCCATGACAAGAAGATGGTGACGATGTAGTATCAGATTTTAAAGAGATAAGAGTTTTAATAAAATATGAAAAGTATGCTTAAGACTGATATGTATATTTGATACCATAAGAAATATATGGAATATTTTAATGCTAACCATTTAGTATCATTTATAAGTCTTAAGACAATGATTTCTATTGAGTTTTAAAATAAAAAATTATTTATCCATCTTGCTTTTTATAAGGAATTCTTATACAAATTATAGTAAATCATTGAGTCTGCTACTAGGTTGAAATTGTATGCATAGGATAGCGGTATCATTATTGTGTTTTATGTTCATGTTATTCATTCATATTTTAATTCCAAAAAATATGGATTATAATCAGATTATAATCTCTAAACCTTTTGAGTAAGTGTAATGTATTTTTTTAAAGAAGTATTATAATCTATACTGTTTATTAGGTTTTATGACAACATGTGTATTACTAGTGAATTAGATGATGGGAAGGTCTATGACACTAATGCATAGATATTGATGTTTGATTGAATGAGCATCCATTTGAGTTGAGATTATGCATATAATAGGATGAAGTTAAGATTATATGAATGGTTAGTGATGCGGATCAGCCCAACACCAAGTGTAATCATGCCAACGATCCATTGGAGGTGCCAATTGGGCCAATCACAAGAGCTAGGGCAAATAAGCTTAAAGAAGCATTAAATGGGCTTGTTCAGAACTTATGGAGCAAGATGGACCTAGAAGGGCTTGGGACATTTAAGGAGCATGAAGGACAGCCTTTAATTCATCTAGTTTAGGTCCAAGAAGAGCCCAATTCATGTGGAACAAGGGGTTGATATGTCCGGGCCAATACCAGCCTTGTTAGGCTTGTTTTATTTCCTAATGCTACAAGGATAAAAAACCATCAATTTATTCTCCTAATTAAGTAAGGAAGTTGGCCATATCTTATTCCTAAAGAGGGGAGGACTATTTAATGCTTTTCCTAACATAGGAAGGAAAGTAATTAAATCAGCAACAAAGGAGGAAATTTATCCAAGCTAATCAAGGACATCAAAGGAAAGGGGGCAGCAACACAAATTTGATTCTAGCATATTTAGGATGGTAATTTTAGGATTTTTATTATTTTTATTATTTTCTTCTTAGTTTTTAGGTTATTATTGCTTATTTGGGTCAATTGTAAGTGGGCTTCATATAAGTCCACCTAAGGGGGGTCCATTAGGGTTTCTTTAAGTCTAGAGTCAGTATAAATAGAGGCATAACTAAACATGTAAGGTTACACAATTTTTAGATCAATAAACTTCTTTGCAGCACTTGTGTGTTGGTGGGATAATCTCCCTTCCTTGGTTCTCTAAAGAACTGAAAACGACTTATCGAAGAACAACTGGCTTCGTGGCGTCATCCTTATACTTCTCGTTCGCAAATCTATATTCATTGGGTGGGGGTTTTCGTTTCCAATAGTGCTGGTGCCTAGGTACAAGTTATCTTTGTGTCACACTCCTATCAAACCTGATTTACTTGGCTTTCCGGGAATTGGTGTCTTTGCGTGTGGGTTGCGTGACCACGTGATCACGAGGTTCGCATCAGTTAGAAGGATTGGTGATAGAAGTCAATGGTAAAAAAAATACCATGTTTTTCATTGACTTTAAGGCTCAAAGTATCTTATGATGCTGTCAAATTTCAAGGGTTTACATCAAAAAATACCTATCAATCACCAATATCTCCACTAATGTCACTTGGAGGCATTATAACCAATGATGAGCATTAACCTCTCCATTAACCATACAACAACTAATAATTTTTTTTTCCTCTACTCGCCATAATGTATTTTTCCTTTCTTTATTTTCCATGAGGTAAGTCCTTTAAGGTGATACAAGAAAAATAACACCAAACAAAACAGCAAAGCAAACTATACAAAGCAACATAGTCGCTTTCACTACTCATACTCTAGGTCATTACTACCTTATAAGTCAACACATGCTAGTCATTGTCGCCTGATGATCACTGGCACTTCATGGTTAACACCTTTTAGTCATTTCCACCACCTCATGTCATGACCATTTGCCCTAACATGGTATTTTTCTTTTGCATTTATAAACTTAAGCGTTGGAGTGTTTTCTATAACGATAGATAACTTGTTTTTATAGATGAACTTGAGAGTCCCTCTATTAACCCACTAGAATAATAATAAAGTAGAATAACTACAAACAATAATCAAATTTATCATCTCATTAGCTCATTAACCAAGTCACTAGTCACTCCATTAACTCAAGACCCAATTATGAAAATACCATATTCAATTTAACAATGTATTTTCTAACTTCATTACAAACATATATATTTTGTTTATTTTACTATTAAAAAAATGATGTGAAGTTGTTGTAGCTATCATCAAAGAAAATATTATGTTATTGTTGAGCCATTAGTTATTTTAATTTTTTTTAATTATCAAAATTAAGCTCATTTCAATGAAGTGAGGTATGTTTCCTATAATCCTATCTCTATTCCTTTGTAGGCATTAACTATTGTGATCTTCGAGGGGTTTGTGCGAAGAGTTTTTCATTTATAATTTATCATGAATATTTACTTTTTTACAATCAATTTTTGTAGTAAAAATATATATTTTTTAAGTTAAGAAATTACCAAATGTAACCTATTTTTTTAGCCTGCTTTTCGCAGTATACATAAGCAATATCAAACACTTTATATATATTCACACACACACACACACGAGGAAAGAGAATTTCTTCATTAGCATATAATGTTAGATCTACAAAAAGAAAAAAAAAATCAACAAGTAAATGGTAAAAAAAACAAATGTGATACTCAAAAGGTCAGATCACTATTTTGTTTTACAATTGCAAAATTTATTTTCAAGCCTTTTTATTTATACTACTTCCAAAAAACACTAGTCTAAAACTATTTATTGGTGGTAGGGGTAGAGTTATTGATGTGAGATGAATCAAGAAAAAAAATCATTTCAGACGCAGATGATTATTATACAAGATTCTCAACATGCCATAAGATTTTCTTTTTTTCAAAATCCCCAGAATTCTAGATTTTTTCATGGGGAAAATTCTTTGAAAATAGGGCTTTCTCGATTTGGTTTGAAAGCGAAGGACTTATACCATGAATGGACTCCTTGCCATTTTCTAGGCACTCGTCTTGATAGTAGAAATGTTCTGAACAAATAGTAGTTGGCATCCACCTGAGCCACCATCAATCTGGATCTGGAAATTTTATTGTAATAATTATAGGGTGTTGGTATAAATTATTTTCATTCAATGATTGTCTATGAAAATAAAAATAAATAAAATATTTACAGTAAAAGGGGGGAGATCATGGATATTCACGAGGAATTCAAACTTGGCAGGGAATAACTTGGCGATATGAAGTAATTATCGCACATGGATGTAAGATTTGATGCCAGGTTCTGAAGGGGTTCGTCTAGAAACAAAATTTTGAAGGGTGTGAAGAAGTTGCAGAAGTTTCGAACCAAATCAGAAAATACGCCTTTGCAAGAGAAGCTTAACAAGGCGACAGTTACACATGAATAGTTTTTTTTCCCAAAAAAATATATGTTGAAAGAATTAGATTGATCGTCTCTCTCTCTCTCTCTGCTACAGGTTTCTGAATTCGCTCAGCTATCACAGCATCATACTTTTTCACAATTCTTCAATTCAGTCCAGAATTTGACTTGGGAGCAGAGACAAGACACAGTATATCAACGACTTCCAAAATTGTAGCTCAGGACACGAGATGTTTTTTCGAACAATGGCCACCTGATTAAGGGGTTATTGGACACAAAGTGAACCTTCCACATGTTTCGGGGATAACAAGAAGGTGTTTAATGAATTTGTTTTAGCAAATGGAGGCACTTTAGGTGGTGAAATTAACATGTTAATGCAGTGTCTGATCTAAAATTATCAAGAAGAGGCAAAAATGACATGAATCTAGTAACTTAAAACTCTAAATGACAACGGTTCTTTACAAATGTAACAAATAACAAGCAAAATATGTATTAAGGAATACCAAAGTGCAAAACTACATACAGCATCTATCTATCTACACCGCGAGACATTTATCCGGCTTAGGAAACAAACCTAGAACATCTTTGTGTGGTTGCTTATAACCTTGTGTTTACTGTGTGCAATAACCTAAATAAAATGCTTGATGCTATTAAGCTGTAGCAGAAAATTGAGCAACTTAATAAAACTTACAGCTCTAGTTCAATGCTTGGGAGCTACCTTCATTTAACGACCATCAGCAGATGTGAAGGACTCGGCAAACCCAGTTGGTCTTGCTGGAATACTACTCTTGCTGTCATTAAGACTGGTATGACTTAGCCCAGTGCTTTCTCCATCCTGCCAAACTTTTAACATCTCTGGAAGTGGCAGGCTGTAGTCGATGCCAGAAAAGTCCCCGGTTTCGTCATTAATTGGTTTCCATTTCTCAACAAGGGGTGCCAACACATTCACTGCATGCCCCATATCAGGCCGGTGGTTTGGTTCCCTACTAGTGCAATGCCCAGCCAATTCAGCTATGGTGTAAATGCTCTCAAAAATCTCTTCATTGGCATTAAGAGTGGGGTCAATGGCAGCAATAAGCTTCTCTTTGCTTGATTTGATTTTCCAAAACCACTCAGCCAAGTACCGGCTTTCCTCAGAGCGCTCCTCGCCAAGGGCTGTTAACCCGGTCAAAAGTTCCATTAACACCACTCCGTAGCTGAACACATCAGCTTTGGTTGTTATCTTCCCCATAACTGTGAGAATAAAGAAGTAAGAGTTGCAGTCAATTCAGCCTTCTAAATTGTCGATGTTGTCTTGGAAATAGAATCCAAATAAATCACCAATCAACACATGTTATATATCAATCATCTGCAAATTTCTCAAGCAATTCTACAGTGTGGACTAAAGGAAGATAATACAAAGATCACACATGCTTACCATTTTTACTTTTAGCCGTTAAAAATAACTATTTGATCAATCCATGTATTAATGTGATTCCACGGGGATGCTTTTTAACGATTTAAGATACATATCATAAGTAATCAATCACAACAGGATAAATTAGAAATGAAAGCATAACTCAAGAGAGAAAATTTATGGGTATTTCACAGTAGATGTCTTAACCAAGACTTGTATTATTTGAACAAATGAGGCACAGCTGGGAAACCATAGGAATCTTACTGAGCTGTGCAACACTTCTTAGTTTCTTTTTTATAATTCTAAATAATCCTTGTTCTATACCAATAATAAGAATTTGGAAAGCACTTACCAGCATATTCAGGTGCAAGGTAACCAAAGGTTCCAGCAAGTCTCGTCACAACAGACTTCTCTCCGTCTGGAGCAAGTTTCACCAACCCGAAATCAGAAACCTTGGCACGGAAGTCATCACCTAGAAGAATGTTGGAAGATTTGAGATCTCGGTGAATAAATGTTTGTCGAGCCATACTGTGAAGATATTCCATCCCCCGGGCCACATCCAATGCAATACTCAACCTTCTTGTCCAAGATAGAGGCTCCAGGTTTAATTTCTTCCAATGGAAAAGATGCATGCTTAAAGCACCTTCTGACATATACTCGTAGACAAGAAGTCTTTCATTGCCTTCGATAGAATACCCAAGAAGAGAAACCAGATGCCGATGCCTAACTTTAGAAAGAACTGCAATCTCAGCCTCAAATTCATCCACAGCTTTACCGCTTGCAACTCCGGCTTCCATTCTCTTAACAGCTATTTTTGTCCCATCTTCCAATTCACCCTTGTAGACAGTACCAAATCCACCAGAGCCAAGCTGATTTTTTTGGGCAAAATTATCTGTCACCTTGCGAAGAACTTGGACAGATATAATAACATTTCCAGCCTCAATTACATGAGGACTCTCTGTCAGATTACTTGTATTACTGACAGAACTAGTTCCAGTTTGAGTGGACATGCTTCCAGCTATGTTGGAAACTGCAATCTTGACAGTATTTTCTGAATCAGAAGGATCTCTAGGGTGGAACACAATGGAATTAGGAGCATTTGATGTTTCACTTTTCTTCTTAAAGCAAGAATATAGACACAAAGCAATCAGCACAAGAGCCAACAATGAACAGGCTAAAATTCCACCAACAATTACTAGTTTGGTTCTTTCAAATTTCCTTTTAGTTTGGCCTGGAACTTCTACAGAAGCAGAAGGATTGGCGAGTGAGCTTGAAGTTGGAGAAGGCGGACTAGAAGGCATGGTGAATGGTGAAGGCTGTGCACTGCCTGGTGGAGTGAGACTCACCGGAGGTATGCTGCTAGCAGGGGAGGGGGACTGCTGGATCTGATTCCCACCAACCAGAAGAGGATTTCCATCAACAACAAGCGTCACGCTATTCTGAAACTTGGGCAAGGGAGGACCTAGATTGTTTTCACTGACATCAAACAATCTCAAAGACTTCAAGTTTGTCAAATTGCTGGGAATTGTGCCCTCTATATCGTTTCCTCCAAGTCCAATTTGAACCAGTGAATCTAATTTTGCAATGGAAGGACTAAGAGTGCCAGTAAGATTACGTCTAGGCAGATTTATAACAGAAACCTTTGAATTAGAATCACAATTCAATCCCATCCATGGCCCATGACATGGATCATTACCAGACCACCGAGGAGCAATATTTGAGGGATAATTCAAACCACTAAGAAAATCCAAAAGTGCGTAAACTTCTGGGGCGCATTCAACTCCAGGTTTAGATTGACAAAGTGGATTGGAATCATAAGAAACCTTACCGGCCTTGAACTCTGGCACTGGACCCATTAGCTGATTATTGTTCAAGTCCAAATTCTCCAGCTGCATATTTGCCAAGCTCTGAGGAATATAACCGACAAGTTTGTTTCCGTTGACATTAAGATCTCTCAACAAAGACAAATCTCCAATTTTCTCAGGTATTGTTCCAGAGAAAGAATTCCCATGAAGCCATAGTTGTGACAATGATGTCATGTTTGCAATAACATCAATTGAACCACTCATGCCCCCTCCTTCTTGATTATTCAGAAGCAAAATTGACATCAAAGATTGCCCAAAACTCAAAGGAATCTCACCAGACAATCTGTTGTAAGAAAGTTCTAGATTAGTAAGAGATGGCATACTGCCTAGAAAATCAGGCAATGGACCAGCCAAATTGCATGCAGACACTGAAATTTTTGTCAACTGAACAGAACTTGCCAATTCACTGGGCAGAGACCATCCTGTACTCTCGTTCAAAGGATTGCCATCCAAGGCCAAAACCGCTATGCTACTAAGTCCCTCAAAGAAATCAGATGGGATAGTGTCAAAATTGTTCCCATTCAAGAAAGCATACACCAGTTCAGACAATCCTTTAAAGGTGGGAAGTTTTCCATTGAAGTTGTTTCTTTGAAGCCCTATATTGTACAGTTTTGAGAGTTGGTTAAAATTTTGAGGGAGGGGTCCCTTAAGACCAATATTTTGGACCTGAATTTGTGTGACTCTGCCATCCGAACAGAAAACATGAGGCCATGAAGGAGGGCCACAAGGATCGTTACCCTTGGCTGGCCATTTGAGAAGCTCTGGATTATCCAGCCCCTTCTGGAAATCTAACAAGATCTTAAGGTCTTGGGGATATGTAAAGCTATAACACAATGTAGCAAAACCAAACAAAAACAATACAATGTTGCAAAGCATCACACTTTCACTTTCCATTATCAAATCAACATTCTAAAAGAATGAAACTAACCCTCCCAATGTACGTTATAATCCC
The DNA here is from genome assembly GCA_027405865.1 of Salix purpurea. Classification (NCBI taxonomy): domain Eukaryota; kingdom Viridiplantae; phylum Streptophyta; class Magnoliopsida; order Malpighiales; family Salicaceae; genus Salix; species Salix purpurea. The sequence goes on from JAOWLH010000001.1 coordinate 8,649,838, forward strand.
AAATAAAAACTATTGACTTCCACATGTCAATTACCATAAAAGGATGTAATCAACGGACCCAGGTGCAAAGAGATACGATTTGTTTCATAAGTTTTTGAGGAGAACGAGAAATGGAAGTAGAAAAAGGATTAGATTTTGAATGAGAACGGGGAAGACCAAGAAAAGGAAATTGTGACCAAAACAGACTGCAGCAGGTTATCATCTACTACTTCAGGGTTTTTCTTTGTTTGTTTCAACTAAATCTTTGAACAGCCAAAGACCCTAAAAAGTATAGCAGTACACCACCATGACTGTCTCTCTCCCCTTCCCTTTCTTGATCTCCCCTATTTTTGCAACAAGAGACATAATAATAATAATAATAATAATAATAATAATAATCTTTTTGGCGCTGCTAAATGAAATGGCAATATTACCCTCAACAAGGTGGCGGTTCAGAAGAAAAAAGCATTCAGTACGTGTAATCACAGTATCCATTTGCATGAGCTAGAAGGAATTTTTCCCACCATTAGCACAGTAAAATCTATGGGCCTGTTTGGGAGAGCGGTAGCGGTTGCGGTTGTGGTTGAAAATGGAGTTTTTAAAATGGAGTTTTTAAAATGGAGTTTTGAAAATGGAGTTTTTAAAAATAGAAAGTGTTTGGTTAAAACTGTGGTTGAGTTGAAAAAGGAGTTTTGGTGTTTGGTTACCAAACTTTACAAACTGCTTTTAACTTGTGAAATTACTTTAAAGGGTATATATATATATATATATTATTTTTATAGTAATGGCTGATTTTTAATTTTTTTTTTATTTTTTAAAATATATTTTGACATTGATATATCAAAATAATTAATTTAAAGATTTATTTTTTTGATTTTTTTAAAAGCAAATTTAAAAGCACGAAAAATAATTGTGTTTAATTATTATTATTTTAATTATATTAAAAAAAATTAAAATAATTACATAATTATAGAATATAAATATATTTTTTTTAACCCTACCCACCCGAATCCCTACCCATTCCCATTCCCATCTTCCCAATTCTATTACCTGCGCCGCCCACTCCTTTCTCACCCTCTCTCTCTCATTGTCCTCCTATCACTCCTTGCCTCTTGGATTTTCCTCTACCTGTTTCGACCGTCGAACCAGCCTTTGGTTATTCTCGGCCGTTCATTCTCTGAACGTGAAACGCTGGGGATTCTTGTCGTCTCGATGACTGTTGTTATTTTCTTGACTAGCGTAGGATCGCTCCTAATCTCTGCTTCGATGGTTGGATTCGACTGTTGTTATTGCACAAACGCTGCCTTGCTCTCATTCCTCTCTCTTGTCCCTTCCGCTCCTGCTTCTGCCTTCTCCGTCGGCATCTGTAAGCAACACTCCCTCTTCGCTCATTAAAAATCATTAAAGGTCAGAATGGGAAAAGATTTTTCAACGGATATATTGTTGTAGGCAGATGGTGAAACTCGTTTCAAAACGGCGATTGAAAAGCTCCTATTTCCAGCTTCTCCGAAATGGCGTTTTGATGGCATTTTTTGGTGGGCCCCACATGCTTTTAAATGGCGTTTTGATGTTACCAAACACACTAACGGCACTAAACCTTCATTTGGAATGGAGTTTGGCAAACGTGCCGCCCTCCCAAACAGGTGCTATGTAGAGCCAGTCTAATTACTCATGTATTATATATATATGAACGGTTTGAAATTATGTTTCAAAATAATTTAAAAAAAAGTAATTTTTTTTTAAATTAAATTATAGTTTTTTAGTGTTTTAGATCATTCTCATGTGTTGATGTTAAAAATATTTTTTTAAAAAAAACATCATTTTAATACATTCATGAACTAAAAATATTTTAAAAAAAAACTTCAATTATACTTCTAAACAGGCACACAATACTACATCATTTGTGTATGTTATGCTTTGTGAAGTTGAATTATTATTTTTTAATATATAGAAGATATATTTAGATATTATCAATATGTTTTATTAGTAAAAGAGTTTTAAATCTTGTGGGAGTAGATATGATGGGATTCAATAGATTTGATAAATAAAAAATTACCCATAAAAATATAATTTTAACTTAGAAAAAATCTAAACTTATATTTTTTTAATGCAAAAAACATTAAGATGGCAATATAATGGATCAATATAAATCAATATAGATAAACCCGAGATAATCTGTCAAATTTATGACTTAGATCATGAGACCATAATAACATCATAGAAAACAAATCAAATAAATTATAAATTTTAATTTCTAATTAACCTAATGTTAAAAAATAAAATTAAAAAAAATACTTAAAAAATTGACCTAAATGAGGTTGCTAAACTCTAACTTCAAATTATAAGATTATAATAAACTCCTAGAAAGTAAAAAAATAAATATGACATGAGTCAACATTGATTAACCAGTTTTGTGATCAAGATTGTCGCGACGACTTTTTTTTCACGTTTCGCGCCCCACCATCTCCGGAGGGGGAAAGAACGACACGCGCTGAAAAGGAGGTATGTTTTATAGTCATAAAATTATGACTATAGTTCTTAGGGAGTCGCCACCTAGTATTAAGGTCACCAGAAAACCTATTGGTCTGCGAAAGTCTAAGTAAGGGGACTTGTTGTGCAAGGAGAAGACGCATCACTCCTAGTGCACCCTACCTAAGGTAAGTTGCATTATTGTTTGATTATTTTTTTCTAAGCTAGATTTTCCATGTGTTGGTATTTTCTAAGGCTCGAAGTAGATCTCTCTTCTTGAGAAAGTATCTACCTCATTGGGAGTTAAAAACCTGACCATAAAGAATTTTACATTGTATTTTGAAAACCCTGTTTTAACTATCTGCGAGTGTACTTTACAATGTAATTTTATACCGTGATAGCTAAAACAAAATAATTGTTAAATTATTTTGATATTTTGGCCAAATTCCAACGAATAATCATAAACTGGTTACGATATCCTATTTTCGTTTAAAATATGAGAAAGATGCAACATATCTTTCTACAAAAAATATACATGGAAAAACCTTAGAATTCAGCCGTATGAACGAAAACAAAACATTTTTTGTTTATATTTTTTTATGCAATTTTTTTATTTTTATCATAACGAGAGGCCCATCATTTGGGGCTGGACTACCCAGCCTGGATGTCCCTTGGAGGGCTGGCAGCGCACCTTATCTCAATGGCCCTGTCGAACACAAAGTCCAGCCTGGCCACTCCCACTATTCACATGCAGTGAATAGCGGAACGGGGGAGTGAATTAATTCACTCTCTTACTATTCACCAAATGATAAACAGTAAATGGGAGGTTGACCGACGATGATGAGAGGCTCACCTGCTACTGTCATCGGGTAGAGGAGGCCGAGGTGGTTCTACTGGTGGTGGTGGGTTTGGGAATGGCGGTCTGTGGTGGCCGAAGAAGCGGCGAAAGAGGGCTGGTCTGAGTTACTGTTGTTGTTGCTTCCTTGTCGTCGACGCTGGAGAAGAAGGTTGAGCTTGTCGGGGAACTACTAGTGTGGGGGAGAACCCGGTGTCAAGGGGAATGTTGGTGCTCGCTAGGAGGTAGCTAGAGGAGAGAGAGATAGTTGTGTTGGTTTTAGAGAGAGAGAGAACTGACACTACAAGGGGGGAGAGGGAAGTTGGCGCTGGTGTCCTGCAGAGATGGAGAAGAAGAGCGAGGGAGACGAAGGTCAACTACAACTTGTTCTTGAAAATGGTGGCTATTGGCTGGTGAAGGGCTGCTAGTGCCGAGGAAGTAGCTATAACTGTCATCAACCTTTTGTTGTCCCCTTCGTCCGTCTGTGTGTGTGTGTTTTTCTGTTCTATTGTATAAAAATTTCTCCCACTAGAAAATTTTCTCCCCGTTTTGTGTATTATTTCCTCCCCCGTGTTGTGTAAATTTGTCCCGTTTTATAGAGTGAATGTGTGCAATTTGAAGGTATGGGAGTGATGTTTAGGAATGGTGTCCTGCCGTGTTGCAGTGCGGGAGTGGGTTGCAGCATGGTTGCCGACATGGGCACAACATGGCTACCGACATGGCCTTTTTTTTGAAAAATTGAATTAAATGGGTTGTGAAAAATAGAAGTTTTTCAACGGGAAAACTAGTAAGAATGATGTTTTGTTTTCTTCAATTTTGGCATCTGATTTCACCCAAAAAATTGTGTCACCGAAAATTCTGATCTTCTCCATTTAACCCAAATTAGGCTTTCAAATTTAATTTTTCACCCATTAAGCCCTTAATAAAATTAATTTGACTCACCTAAAGTATAATTATGTTTTTGCGCTTAATTAAATCTTTCAATTGGGCTCTCAATTAATCCCTAAACATAATTACACTTTAAATTGGCCGGTGATTAAAAATAAACTAACCCATAAAAAATATAATTATGTCTTTCAACTTAATTCTTACGCAGATTTATCCAATAATAAATTATTTTAGCCTTGAATCTGCATTTCCCTTCATATTTTAATTAAATCCTTTTGTTTAATTTTTTTTTTCAATTGTATCCTTAATTTGCTTGAATGGGAATAAGAATTGGAATTGGGTTTTACTTTGGGTCTAATAACCTCAGTCATAAGCATGACACGAGTTTAGTGAGATATCCAGTTGGCTCGACCCTGATTATCAGGGTTACAGATTTATCATGCTAACTTAGATTGACCATGACCGATTTTTATGTCAATTTCTTTTATCATGTTTCATTCTTCCTTGTTTAATGGGTTCTAGATCCATTTGTAGGTTTGTCATGAAACATGGATTGAATTCATGATTAATTATTGGGTCTAGATTGACCATGACCGATTTTTTATGTCATTTTTTTTTATCTTGTTTCATTCTTCCTTATTTAATGGGTTCTAGATTCATCTGCAAGTTTGTCATGAAACATGGATTGACTTCATGATTTTTCTACATTGGATGCTTTAAGTCTAATCACTCGATTCACGGGTTTGAAAAGTTAACACGGATTTGATGAGATATCTAGGGTTGACTCAACCCTAATTATTGGGGTTATAAGTTTTTCATGCTAGCTTGGATTGATCTATCTACTATCATTTCCTTTTTTTCTTGTCTAATTGAATTAAAGCCAACTTATTTGTCTCAGTTAGGTAGTTAGGTCTATGACTAGAATTTTCTATTTTCTATTTCTTTTTTACAACACACTGTCGGCAACTAAACATTATTTTTTACTTAAAAAAATAGTCCCGACCCTGCAACGAAGTGAACATGTCAAGGCTTGTTTGGTCTATTTACAAGGTATCTTATCAAAATAATCTCTCCTCTTTGTCGTGGTGAGCCTGGAATTAAATGACAAATATGCCTCTTAGGTCGATAGTTTTGGGATTTAATCATAAAAATTATGATTTCTTAAGATCCATCACTTAGTATCATGGTCACTAGAAAATTTATGGTTTGCAAAATTATGGGTAAGAAACTAGTTGTACAAATAAAAGACACGTCGTTTCTGGTGCACCTTACCTATAATAAGTTGCATTGTTGATTAATTGTTATTTAAGTTTTTACTTATTTTTTCTGGTCTCATATAAGGTTCGAGACAAATCTTCTTTACCGAGGAAGTCTCTACCTTATTGTGTTAGATCCTAACCATTTTAAGGTATAAATTTTAGGATATTTTCAATTCCATCCTTACTAATATTTAAACTCTTAAGCTCTTCAGCTTCACCCTTATTTCCAACCAAATATGTTCCTTGAATTTGCATGTCTTTCACAAAAAGGTCTTCAGTCTCAAATTTCTTTAATTTGTCACTTTATTGACCCCTAAAGTTTTATTTTCTTACAATATTGCCTCTGATTTTACCCAATTAATTTTATAAAAATTAAAGCTTGTCCTCCAAAATATGAATATTCTTAATTAAGCATTCAACTTAATTTTTCACCAATTAAGTCCGTGATAAATTAATTTGACACATTAAATTCTAATTAAGTCATTTCACTTAATTAATTCTTTTAATTTTACCAAAATTAGTTTTTAAACTTAATTAAACCTGCACTCAATTTTCATCATGTCTGATCTATGATAGTTTTTCTTTTTATATCTTAAGTTCTTGAAAGACATTGAGAATTTAAAAAACTTCATATTGTTGCTTCCCTAAAATAAAAATCATAAAGTCATTCATATTGTGTTTGTTGAATTGTTGCCTTTTGATCATGCCTCCCAAGTGTTTTATCATATTCTGTAATTCATGGGTTATCTCAAGGACGATGTTATGCAGAAGAAAAATGATTGATATCACAAAACAAATCTTTGAAATTTCGAGTTTACTTTCAAATATAAAAATTTGAGGTGACATTTTATTTTCATGATTTGTTGGTCAAAGGACTTGAGATTTCCAGGGAAAGAAAAATCTTTGAAGCATTCATTTTACTTGCATGAATAGTAAAACATAATCGAAGTTTCTTGAAAACTTGTTTCATATGGGAAAACATTGTTTACTAATCCAGATTTATAGTTTTTTTCTATTAGAAAAGGTTTTATCATACATGTAATGTGGGTTTTGGCTCTTTGTTATGAAAGAAAATGATATTTGTAGGATCAAAAGATGTTTAATGAATCTTAAGACTAAATATCACTAAAGCCCATTCTTAAACCTTTATTTGGTCAAGGGATTCCAAAATCTTAAAATTAACTTTTAAAATGGTCTGACTTGCCCCTAACATTTGAATTATTTGACTGAGAGTATCATCATTATACTCATTGTTTTTATTTTGTATGGTATGTTCAAGCTTTTATTAATCTTTGAATTTCTTCATGGCCACAATTTTATTTGGGCACCTTTGATCATTTGAGGATTATTTTGTATATTTTTGTGGTCAAATTGTTTTTATAATCCTTGTAATTTCCCTCGGTATAGGTTATGATTCACCCCTTACCTAGCCAAATAGGTCAATGGGTTTATCCTCGATTTCTTGTCGATTTGAAGAAGGTTTCTAGCTTTTACTTGAGCTCTGAAAATGAGCATGAATTCCTTTCTTCCTACCTTGACACTTCCCCCTTTTCCTTTTTTTTTCTTTTATTGTCTATAGGTTGCTCTTCTTTTTCTCTTCTCTTTTATGTATTTTTCTTCCCTTTTTTTCTCTTCTATTATCTTCCTTTTAAATCATTTCAAAAGGTGGAGGTTAGAAAAAACACCTTTCTTTTTAGTGGTATTATAGAACTAGTATGTATAGGATTTCTTCCTCATTCTGTTAGGGATTCATTTTCTTACCTTATTCTTTTAGTTTTCCTTGTCTTTGGGCCCTAACAATATTTAGGAGCTTCTAAAAGAAGTTGAAAACAAAAGAGCTGAAACTAATAAAAAATAGTTATGAGGGTTGCCTCTTCTTTGATTTAATTGTGGCATATAAGAAGTTATTGGAATAGAATAAACCATCAAAATTGTAAAAGAAAATGTTTTTCATCTAATATAACCAAATCACACTCTATTCGAAGACCTCTATCTCTTTTTTTATTGATTTAAAGTCGAAAAAAAAATGTTGAAATTTCTAAATCAATCAAAGTTGACTTGGGACAAGAAGTCAAGGACTTCCACATGGCAAATGGAACACAAACTTTGAATGAGGGTGGCACCACTATGAAGAGCAGAAAATCCTTTGTTAATCGGTGGTAGTTGGAGCTCAAGGAGTGAGGGTCGTCACGTTCTTTCGATTGAAAGTGCCAACTCGATCAGCCAACACTAAATAAAACAGATGCATAGTACCCTAAACAACATTGTTTGACTAAACTTTATAGATTAAGGTTATATTAATTTGAGATTTGACAAACTTCAATTTAGATTAGAACTTTTAATTTAATTACAATTTTACCGATTAAGATATTTTTTACGTACTTCAATAGCCTTGTAGAGTATTTTTTTTTTATTATAGAATTTTATTAATTATTAGATTTTAGCACATATTAAAGTTTTTTCTTTAAGAAAATAAATTTTCTCTGCAATTTTAAAGCTATAATTTATAATGTTGTAAAATTCAGCGCTAGCTCTTAACTCTACTCCAAGGAGAAATAGGCAAATAATTTGATTTCTTTGGGAGGCTCGTTGGGTTTATAAATTTAGGTTAGCTCATTCTAATCAATTAAAATCATTGAAACTCGAATCTCTTTTATTGAAGAAAATTATAAAATATATAGCTAGCCACTACCGTATTGCTTGCTTGCTTGCGCAATCAGAAAGATAAGTTTAAATCGCACCAAATCCATCAGCAACAAATGACAGTTGACGTTGAAGCATTTCGTACAATTATTAATAGCCGAAAGTAGCTGGGCCACAAAATAAAAGGAACGAATCTGTTAAAATCATGAATCCTGGTCCTGTATCATCATCATCTTGCCACTGATGGACAAAAAGCTAGTGCTTTACGGTTCGAATTGTCACTGCCCATCTGAGAGCAACAATAGCTTGGTGGAGGGCCATTTTGAAAGTGCAAGTATCTGGCTTTTGTGGACATTTGTCACTCTCCCTTGCCCAAATAGATCCATCAACTGCTTAGATTCTTATCCATTCCATGCCAACAGATATACTCGAGCGAGCCACCTATTTTACAGTAGAATTAGTCACATAATAGCAAGAATCTGAAAGATCAAGACGATTGCTTCCATCATCAGATTCATGAATGGGTGGGGATAGCTCTGCATATCAGCAAATAAAGGATAGGGCAAAACACCAGAATGGAAAAAACTTTATGATTTTAACCCACAGCTGTCATGAAAGCCAAGTGCAAAATATATGACTAGGATGATCATCATCCTTCGCCTATGTTGACATTCCATTTTCCAAATCCTTTATGTCCACCATAAAATGGAAGCTTCTCATCAGCTTGAATAGTTGGTAAATTTGATGTCAATCCTCCACCTTGCTGCACCAACCTACAATCTTGAGTATTATTTCAGCAAAAGTTTATGGACAGACGGCAAAAAATCAATGGAAAAACTGTAAAGTATGTTTTTTTTAGTCTAATGCCTAGACCATAAATGAGTTTGGCATTTTCAAGCTCAAGCTACTTGTTGAACAGAGTAGTTTTACCTCAAAATATTGTTGCCAAGTATGTGAAATGCTGAATGAGAATACAGGGAGCGGGAGCTGAGAGAATAACAATTGGGCAGAGAGACTTGGAAGAAAGCAAAGAGAAGATAAACATGATGGGCACGCAGATTTTCCATATATTGCACAACATCAAACGTAAAAGAAACACAAAGACCAGAGTTAACTGCTGCACAGAATTTAGTGTACCACAAATTTAAGCTCCCAAGAATCATCTCTTTCTCCAAATTCCAACATAGTCAATCTTAAATAGATCTTCACTAAGCTATTCAGCTATTATTTGAAATCATATAGTAATCCCTAAATTTCTGGCTCTCCAAAAAGCACATAAAGGCTCCAATCTGTCCTATATCAGAAGGGGCAACACTTGCAACCTAAATATTTTGAACTTGTTTGTCCCACGACCATAGCCTTATGTTTCATGTAATTATTAGCAGAAGTTCTATGTTTTTGCCAAAAAAAACTTCAACAAAGCAGACTAACTGGTGAAGAAAATATCACATTTTCCACCCCTTTTATTTCTAATGAATTTATTATTTTTTTCCTCTACTCGTTTTGCAAAAATAAAAAAAAATAAATAAAATAAAACCTGAATTTGATGGCCATCAAACATTAGAAAGACAATTGTTTGGACTATGGCTTATTTGGTTCATTACATGATCACTCAAATAAGCATATAGTTCCCGTGTGAAGCTCAGAAAATTGTTAAACCAGAAATACACATCATATAGAGAGCAAAATCTTCATTGGCAAATCTGAGTTGCTAGGAGGTGAGCAAAATCCTAGCTAGAAACCAGATCATCTACACAGATAAAAGATTATCTCTTTCGCTGTCTCATAAATACACAGACAATTTTAACATGTCATCAGAACATGATAATACAAAACACAATGAACAGTAAGGAGTTGGGAGGGAGCAGGTCATCAAGATTTTCCTAATTTAGAATGTTCCAGACCAAAACAGCAAGTGACTCCCTAACAAGGCAAAAAATATTCGGATTGATCTGTAAGAATCTAAGAAAAAAACATGCAACTGTATACATGAAGCAGCGCAGAATATATTGTGAGAGTCTACATTATTCTGAACTGCTGCAAAGAGCTCAGAAATAGTTAAACAGTTGGAATTAAACTTACTTGAGGCTAACAAATTAGAAATTTCAAAATCAAGACTGCCCATTCCAAGGGGATAAGTTTCAGAAAGCCTTTTATCAAGAGTTTTGAGTTTTTTTCTTCTCTTACACCCATAAGTAGCCACTGAAAACAGCACCATATGTTAGTGAACAATTCAAAACTTTTCCTTCCATGTTTTTTCCGGGGTTTCTCTAAATTTGGAATTTATCACTTAGCAAGTTTCATACCAGGGCTCAATCTAGTTAAGTTCATGGCATCAACCAATTTAGCCATATATGACCTTGTATCTTAAAATGGGAACAAAATATTCAAATCCCCAGACAAAGCATAAAAGGGAAATAAAACATGTGATTCCTCACATAATAAATACAACCAACGGTGAAGATAACAATTATCATGGAAATAGAGGCCTAAAAGCTAGGAAATTTAACCTTCTATTAAGAAAGATAATACTTTCAGGAAGCTCTTCCAGATGCAAAGAAAGTCATTTGTCAAATCCTAAACGTATTCACTTCAAACTTTGCATGGCTACATGTCTTGGTCAGCTCAATTGGATTAAGATAAAATCATCATATACACAGCATATTAAACTCAATTTTGGTTTCTATTCTTCCATGCACATCATTGTGTGATCAGTGGCACATAAAACTATGACCAAAGCAAATGTAGGGCTATAAATTGGGAAATCTAGCAAAAGCGTAATTCACATTAAACTCTTACTGTTCCTATGATAGCATGACATAATATTAAAAATACATGTAGCACATGAAACATTATTAGAATATGGACTTTGAATACCATACCTTCTAATCATGTTCCTTTTAAAAAGGGAACCGCTTCTTTATGGTACTTTCTGGTGGCTTCAATTAATTCCACAGCAAAAGCCTCATCCTCTGGGTAATATGCAATGGGATCGCATAACAGAGGCTGGGGAAGGTCAAGCACGCCTTCAAGCATTGCATGAAGACAGTATGCTGAGTACGTGATGTGGTATCCTCCTTCTTGGACAATAAGAATCTGCCCACCACTGTGCTTATTTGCCAGACTATGAACTATCCGTCCAATATCTCTATAGCCATCCATTGTCAAGCATTGCCTTCCATTTGGATCAAACTGAAGCAAGCAATGTGAATCAGTAAGGAGATCCAAGTTTTAAACTAACGTTTTAGAAAAAGAAGGCAGCATCTGAGAAATGCTCATCAAAGTAGAATTATAGCTAGAGATGATGGCCATCGAGGAACTTCATAACAAACATGCACAGTCCAAGTTATGAGGAAAACAATAAAAAGAAGAAAAGGGAATTGATCTGGAATGAGTGTGTGTGAGAGAGAGAGAGAGAGAGAGAGCAACTTAGGATGCATACATTTGAAAGAGGACACAAATATATCATATTTATTTTTCAAAGCCGAATTACTAATAATTTATTATTTAGAAACACAAAACCGACGTTTTAGTCTAGAAAGCTCTCTAAAATATTGAATATTAGTACATGTAAAATATATCCAAAAAATTGAAGTATAAGGTTTGACTAGTTCACAAGCTTGCTTTTTCTCATGTATCCATAATTCACTCAGTTGTCTCCCGTGACTTGCTACATTCAGCTTGTATAAGACAACAACAACAAAAAAAAAATATGAGAGGGGAATGGGGAAAGGATTAATTAATGATTAATCTGAAGGTCTCTTCCATCTAGTTTTTCATTTTTCCTATTTCTACAACTTGCAGAGCTGTAAACATATTTCAATGTCATATGTCATCTTCATTTCAGTTCTGAAGTTTCCCTTTCACTATTACTCCTCTGTGTATTCTCATTAGACATGTTATATGGAAATATATAAATACACAAACAGTAACATATTTATGCATGTATAATTATATTGTCAAAATATATGCATATGTTTACATGCTTAACCTTACTCACAACATAGTAATAATTTGGCAATGGTCTATCATCAATTAAAGGTACTTACAGCACTTGAATCTTGGCCAACAACCAAAACTATCATATCAGGTTCAAATTTATGAACAGCTGGGACAACTAACTCCTTCATGGCATAACCATATCCCCTATCGCCTGTCCCATTAGGAAGAGGTATGTTCAAATTGTAGCCATAACCCTCTCCTTCACCTAGCTCACCAACAGATCCATTCTGTGGGTGAGATGGACCCCATGAACCATGGTTCATATGAAGGGATACGGTAAGTACTTTATCTGTCCGATAGAATCCCTCTGCTGTTCCATTTCCATAATGAACATCAATGTCAATAACTGTAACCTTTTTGCACCCTGAATCTAAGGCCAATTGAACCGCAAGACCAGCATTGTTAAGGAAGCAATACCCATCTGCTTGTTTAGGTTGAGCATGGTGACCAGGTGGCCTAACCAATGCATAAGCAAGCTTTCCATGCCCATCAAGAATATGCTTCATTGCTGATAGTGTAGTGCCAGCAGCAAGAAGTGCGGCATCCCATGAGCCGGGATTTAAGAAAGTCCCGGCACAAATCATCTTCCCTCCTTGTTTATCTGCTTCAATTAGTTCATCTATGTACTCTGCTATTTTAACACAAATGAAACAAATCATACACGATGCAACAGATTGAAAAAAATAATTTATTTTCTTTCTGCCTATAATCATATAAGCAAAAACTCTAAAACTCTAAATGGCTTCAAGAGAGCAACTTTCCTATTCAATAGGTTCAAGTTTCATTCAACTAGGGAGTTGCTGGTCTGAATAAAAAGAATGAAAGAGTTACCTGGGGCGTGAAAAGAGAGCAATTCATTGACTTGAGCAGGTCTGCCATGTTGCCAAGAAATGTATGGAGATACGGGGCCTTTCTGAAGTACAGAAACCATGTTCTTGATCCTGTCTGAGTTCTCTGGGTGCTTCTCTAACACGTCTAGGAACCCAGGATCAATTCCTGAGTCAAAAACTCCCTTTCCAGTTTCATGGTTTAGCATGCCCTCGTGCCAGAACACGTCTATCATCTTGTTTGAGCAAGCAGAAGCCATGGCTGGCAGCAATTCTTTGAGGATTTCAACGTGAGACTGAGGATGGGGAGAATTTTTAGAGATCTTTTTCCTTAGCACATTAAATTAAATTACGAAAAAAAATGCAACTTACCCCAACTGTTTGGTGCATTAGAGAAATCACAAAATTGCCTATGCGATTGGACTTTCGAATTAGGTTTTGAACCACAAGGTGATATGATATGATTATTATTTTTTTTATAAATTATATAAGATTAGAGTAGTTTTGAATTAGGTCTTTAACGCAAGGAGACACGATATAATTATTTTTTATAAATTATATGAGATTAGGTTAGTTATTTTTAGTGCATAATTATTTAGGGAATGTGTTATTTTCTACAAAATAAAATATTTTTTATTATACTAATGTATTGACAAAATTGTCCCTTGGCCAATAAACTTAAAGTACAATTATATTTTATAAGCTTAAAATTTTGATTTTAGGGTTGTTGAAAAATGTTTGGAAAATAAATATGTTGAAGAAAATTAGTTACGTTAGCATGGATAATGGTGGAATTAGAAAAAAAAAATATAAAAAATAAAATAAATCAAGGAAAAACACTTCCCTTTGAACCAACCATAATGGGCAAATGATAGAAATCTTTTTGGAATTTGTCTATATATATATATATATATATATATATATATATATATATGACTGTGATGTGTACAAATGAAAGATTGTGTTAAATGAGTTTTTAATTGGGTTGAAATTTGTGTGTTCTTTGTATACGAAGGAAATGTTAAGAATTTCTTATGAATGAATAACATGGAGCATGTAAGATATTGATTTAGCTTAAAAGGAATATCATGGAGTATGTAAGAAACTTCTTGAATTGTTGTGTAGAATTGTGTATTGAAATTGTATAAATGATGTTCATACATAACATATTGATTTAAAACAAAACATAGAATGTTAAATCTAGTCTTGTTAAGAAATGAAAGATAAAAGGACTTTAAATGCTATGTTATGTTATAATATGGTTGAACTTGAGCTCAAATATATTGGAATGATCATTGAAAAAGAGATTGAAAGGAATGCCATGAAAAATAAAAGGTAGGTTCGGCCTCTAGAAAAAATAAATGAACTTAGATTGTGTTAATGAACTTTTGTTTTTTTAACTTGAATAAAAAAATCATGTTAGTATATAAAGGTGTTCTGGTAAAATAATCTCTTGAAACCTTGAGATATTTATGTTATTATATATATATATATATATAATAACATGTTAACCTAAATTATTTTTAGAAAGTTAAAATGAATTAGAAAAATATGCTTCTCAATCATAAATGTATTATATATGTGGATGACAAATGATATGGTTATATATATAATCGGAATATGATTCCTAAAATTAAATGAACATGATGATAATCATTGAAATCTTGTTGTTGCAAGAGAGGTTATAGTAATGAGGCCTTAAACAGGAGTATCATCCCGACTAGTTGGTACTAGGTGGTAGGTCTTTAACACCTAACTTATTTACCTAAAAATTAAATAATAAAATGATGTTTACCTATTATTTAAATTCTTAGTAAATAATTATTGATCAGTCATCCATGTGTATGGATACTAATGATATCAGTGTAACTGATAAATGCTCAACACCTAACTTATCTGCTTAAAAATTAAATAATTCAGTGGTATTTATTTATTATTTAAATGTTTAATAACTCTAAAGTGAGACAAAGAAAGGAAAGAAATGGAAGGATGGCAATAAACTAGAAAGTTGGTTGAAATTATTGATTAATCATATACGTGTGTGAATAGTGTGTGAATACTAATGATATTAGTGTATATGCTATCACTATTAAAGAAATATCAAGAATATTGGCATTAACATTGATTAATCATCCATATATATGGATACTAATGATATCAATGTAATTATTATCGACATTAAATTCATTAGTTTCTCATATGATGTTAACTAATGATATCAAGAGTATCGATATCAATATTGATTAGTCTTCCATATGTGTGGATACATATAATATTAGTTTAGCTAATATTAGTGTTGTTATATTGTTCAAGTTATATTGTGAATTTACGTGGGGTATACAGATTGAATATCATGAAGTAATTTGTAATGAATCTTCATGGATATAAAGGATATATTTTCTACGAATGATAAAATCTTTATTACATGTGGTGATAATAATGTATTTTATAAATATTTCTTTTGTCATAAATGTATAAAGATGTGATTTTATGATGTAACTTCTAAAAATATACATACATCATGTTAAAGTTTTGTATGTTTTTAGTTTAGTCCTACAATTCTAATTTGTGTATATGATGTTTTTTTATTAGGTGCTTCTACTTTTGATTTTTTTCCCTTGGATCTTTTTTCAAAGTTTTTGTGGTTTTTAATCTTATTCTTCAAATAAAATTTATGATTTGTTTTCAATAGTAATAATATTTATTTCAATTTAGTCCTTTTTTATTTCTTTTCTTTGCCCTTTTATCAAAGTTTTTATGGTATTTAATTTTATCCCTCAAAATAAGTTTATGATTTTGTTGTTTCAATAATAATAATAATAATAATAATAACAATATTATTAATAATAATTCTAATAATGATGATAATGTTAATAATACTAGTAATAATAATAGTTTATTATGATAATGGTAAAAATAGCATTGGTGGTGGTAGTGATGTAAGTGGTAATAATAATAGTTTATTATGATGGTTGTAGTGATTATGATATCAATAATTGTGATAATTGCTATAAATTCATAATAAATTCATATATATATATATATATATATATATATATATATTGAATGTCCATGACTCTTGAGTTTAGTCTCTTGAATTTCCATAACCCATAAGTTCTTTTCTTTCTTTTATAAATAGACCACTTGTCTTGTATTCTTTATACTTTGGAAAAGTAGAGGGATTCATAATAAGAAAGGTATTTCCCTCTTGTATCTTTTGCTTATATTTTGATGTCTATGTTCTTCTATGTTAATTATTTATTCTTTTTATAACACGTTATCAGCACGATGTTTTAACTAACTTATGTCAATTTTAATATTATTGCCTTTCATTATTGTAATTTATTTTTGGCAAATTTTCTCTTACTACTATTCATAGAAAAAGAGTTATAGTTCTCGAATAACGAGTATTACAAGTTCCTGAAGAATTGAATAAATTTTAAATAGTTCCTGAAGAACTAGTTCACAAGTTTTTGAAGAACTAGTATCACAAGTTCCTAAGAAATTAATAAATTAAAAATAGTTCTTGAAGAAATAGTATTACAAGTTCCTGAATAATTAAATAAATAAAATATAGTTCCTGAAGAACTAGTATTTCTAAAGCTAAATAAATAGCAATCTTAATGACTGGTTTTCTTTGCTTTTCTTTTATATTTATGATTTTATTTAATAATTTATTTCTTGTTTTCATAGATAAAGTAATATCAAATCTGACCAAACTTCAATTTTCCGCTCTTGATATCTCTGGAAATATTTATTTGTCAAGGATCCTTGACACTAGATTCATTTGGAAGCCATGAATCTTAGAGAGACCATCAAAGAAGAAAATAACACATCCTTGCAGGATCGTGTAAAAGTAATGATATTTATTCGTCATCATCTCCATGAAGGATTGAAAAGTGAATATCTCACAATAAAAGACCATTTTGTTATGTGGCAAAATCTAAGGGAAAGATATGACCATAAAAAAATTACCATACTTCCTCAAGCTCGTTATGATTGGTTGCACCTAAGGTTGTAAGATTTTAAATCGATTAGTGAATATAATTTTACTCCTTTTAAAATTACCTCACAACTGAAATTGTGTAGTAAAGATATCCCATACGATCAAATATTAGAGAAAATATTCTCTACTTTTCATGTCTCAAACATTATCTTGCATTAACAATCTAGAGTGCATAATTTTAAAATGTTCTAAACTATTCCCTGAAGTGAATCAAACTTCTGTCCAGCAAACAAGAAAGAACCAATGATATAAGTATGGAAGAAATAAATGGAAAATGAGAAAAGATAATCCTTCTAAAAGTAAACCATCATACCACCAGAAGTGGAGACATAATGAATAGTGGTATGACTTTTTATGATGGAGATTTATGTCTAGAAGACAGTGCAACAACACACAAAATTCTTAAAGAAAATAAATACTTTGAGTATTTGACATTAACCAAAGCTAATGTCACTACAATATCAAGTCCAATAGATATGATTAAAGGCTCTGGAAAAGCTAATATTATGTTACCAAATAACACAAGATTGAGCATCAAAGATGCATTATATTCACCCGAGTCTAGAAAAAAATTACTTAGTTTTAAGGATATACACGCTAATGGTTATCATATTAAAACAACATATGAAGATAGAAAAGAATATTTTTATATTATTGCACGTATTTCAGGCCAGAAGCTTGTATTTGAGAAACTACCTGCTTTCTCTTCTGGAATTTATTATACGATCATAAAATTTATTGAATCAAAAGTTGTGATATACCAGAAGTGTTCCGACCCAAAACAATTTATGCTTTGGCATGATTGACTTGGACAACCAGGATCAATAATGATGAGAAGAATTATTGAGAATGCATATGGGCATCCTTTAAAGAACCTGAAGATTCTTTTACCAAGTGAAAATCCATGTGCTGCATGTTCTCAAGGTAAATTAATTACCAAACCATATCCATCAAAGGCTCTTATAGAATCACCATCTTTTCTTGAATGAATTCAAGGAGATATATGTGGGCCTATTCATCCACCATGTGGACCTTTTAGATATTTTATAGTATTGATTGATGCATCAAGTAAATGGTCACATGTTTGTTTGCTTTTGAGTCGAAATATTGCATTTGCTAGATTAATAGCACAGATTATCAGACTACGAGCATAATTTCCTGATTATCCTATCAAGAAAATTCGACTAGACAATGCTGGTGAGTTTACTTCCCAAGCATTTGATAGTTTTTGCACATCTATTGGAATTGATGTTGAGCATCTTGTTGCTCATGTACATACTGAAAATGGTCTAGCAAAATCATTTATAAAGCGACTTCATTTAATTGCAAGACCATTACTTATGAAATCAAAATTGTCTACATTTGTCTGGGGACATGCTATATTACATGTTGCATTGCTAGTTAGAATTAGACCAAGTGTTTACCATAATTATTCTCCTTTACAACTTGTTTATGGTATACCACCAAATATATTACATCTATGAACTTTTGGTTGTGCAGTATATGTGCCTGTAGCACCTTCACAAAAGACTAAAATGGGTCCACAAAGAAGAATATGAATTTATGTTGGTTTTGATTCTCCATCTATTATTAGATTCCTTGAACCTTTGACTGATGATGTTTTTTAAGGCACGTTTTGAAGACTGTCATTTTGATGAGAATATTTTCACATCATTAGGGGAAGCAAATTCAGTGCTTGAAGCATGAGAAGAAATTACTTGGAATAACCCGAAGTTATCTCATTTTGATCCAAGGACAAATCAATGTGAACTTGAAGTTCAAAGGATAATTCATTTACAAAATATTGCAATCAATTACCAGATGTTTTCACCAGTAGTAAAAAGATAGTTAAATCTCATATTCCTCCTATAAATGCTCCATTTAGAATTGAAATTCCTGAAGAAGAAAAAAAGGTCAACATAGTAGCAAATGAATCTAAACCACTCCTGAAGCGCGAAAGACCTATTGAAGCCAAAGACAAAAATCCTAGAAAACAAAAACTTTAATGAATAGATGATGGTACTCTTGGAGAGTCCTTATTCATAAAACAAACATCAAATTTTGTGCCCAAATCATCTCCTAATACTGACCCCCCTGAAGAGGGACCTCTTGAAGGGAGTCAGGTACTTGGAAATAATGAGATCTCCATAAACTTTGTTCATACAGAAGAGATTAGGAACAAGATAAAATTATCATAGATGATGTATTTGCATTTAAGGTTGCTTTTGGCATCACTAAAAGTGATGATGAATCTGAACTACAAACTGTTGAAGAATTTCAACATAGAAATGATCGGCAAATGTGGAAAGAAGCAATTCAAACAGAGTTGAACTCACTTGCAAAACGTGAAGTATTTTGACCTGTAATCAATACATCTAAAGGTGTTATACCTGATGGATATAAATGGGTTTTTGTTAGAAAACACAATGAGAACAATGAAATTATGCAATATAAGGCATGACTTGTTGCACAAGGTTTCTCGCAGAGACCTGACATTGATTATGAGGAAACTTATTCTCCAGTGATGGATGCAATCACTTTTAGATTTTTAATTGGTTTAGTGGTCTCATAAACATTAGATATGTGTTTAATGGATGTAGTTGCAACATATCTATATTAGATAAAGACATCCATATGAAAATCCCTGAAGGATTTACAATGCCTAAAGCTTTTTGTAATGAACCCAAAAGTGTTTATTCTATTAAATTACAAAAATCTTTATATGGGTTGAAGCAATCTGGTCGGATGTGGTATAATCGTCTTAATGAATACCTCTTAAAAAGAGGGTTTGAGAATGACGAGATTTGTTCGTGCATTATTATTAAGAAAAAAATATCTGGATTTGCCATTATTGCAATATATGCTGATAATTTAAATATTATTGGTACTCCTAAAGAGCTCATAGAAACTGCAACCTATTTGAAAAATAAATTTGAGATAAAAGATCTTAGAAAGACAAAATTTTATCTTGGTTTATAGATTAAATGTTTTTCAAATGGAATATTTCTACATCAATCAATGTATATAGAAAAATTCCTAAAGCATTTTTATATGGACAATACATATCCTTTGAGTACACCTATGGTTGTTCGATCACTTGATGCGAAAAAGGACCCTTTTCGACCTCCAAAAGAGGATGTAGAGATTCTTGGTCCTGAAGTACTATATCTTAGTGTTATTTGAGCATTTATTTATCTTGCAAATTGTAAGAGACCAAATATAGCTTTTGCAGTAAATTTATTAGCAAGGTACAATTAGACTCCCACAAAAAGACACCGGAATAGAGTTAGACATATATTTTGCTATTTCCGTGGAACAACTAAAATGGGATTATTTTTGACAAATTGGTTGAATAGAAAACTGAATGACCCCTCTCTTGAGTGTCATGTTTATTATATAAGAAGAAAAGAGATTTACATGCCCTAGCTACAATTTAGGGCTAAGTATGGAAAGATAAGTAATCTATTAAAACACTACTACTTACAGTTGGATTTCTATTGAAATACTTGTTGTATATGGAGACTACTTTATCCAGATCATGCAAACATCTTATCTAGATCATGCTAACATCCCCCTTCAAATTGATGCTGGGTCAGCCAAAAGCATTAATTTGCCAACCAAAAACTGATGGAGTTGACGAGTCATGGACTTGATAAACACATTACCAATTTGAAGATCAGTGGAGATATGTGGAAGAGAAATAACATGAGAATCCACGGCCTCTTGAATTGAATCACAATTCACTTCAATATGTTTAGTACAGTCATGAAAAACAGGATTGGTAGCAATCTGGATAGCACTTGTGTTATCAGCATGGAGAAGAGTAGGAGAGGACTGAGGAAATCCAATTTCCACAAGGAGACCACGAAGCTAGACTATCTCCGAGCAAATAGCGGACATGGTTTATTTAGACTCGATCAAGGATTTGGAAACGCAATCTTGTTTCTTGCTCTTCCAAGAGATCAAAGAGTCATCAAGAAACATACACAAATCATTGATGAAATGACAAGTATCAGGACAACCAACCCAATCAGCATCACTAAATGCAACGAGGCGAAGAGGAGACCCAACCAGGTAGAAGAGACCTTGGTCAGAAGAACCAAGGAGATATTGAATAATGCAACGAACCGCGACTAAGTGTAGATGACGAGGAGATTGCATAAATTTGTTGACTTGCTGAACAACGAAGGATATATCAAGCCGAGTAATAAGTAAGATAATTCAAGCTTCTAACCAATTGTCGATATAACATCGGATTGGGCAGAATATCACCTTCATCACGTCAAAACTTAAAATTCACCTCCTAAGAAGTATCTACGGGATAAGAATCCTCAAGATCAGCTAACGCAATCAAGTCCTGAGCATATTTTAGTTGGCTCACATAGATGCCAAAAGAAGAAGAATAAACCTCCAAACCCATAAAATAAGTAAGAGAACCAAGATCCTTCATATGAAAGCAATCCCGAAGATGTCAATAAAGAATCAGTGTTAGTAATGATAACATCATCAACATAAACCAGGAGGAGAACACAACCAACAGAGGTGGTGCAAAGAAATAAAGAGGAATCATAATTGCTTTGCACAAAAGAGAAGCGAAGCAAGGTAGTGCGGAATTTTTCAAACCAGGTGAGAGGGCTTGCTTTAAGCCATATAAGGATCGCTTCAATTTACACACAGTTGATGAAGAAGAGGAAACCAAACTCGGTGGAGGTGCCATATAAATATCTTATTTAAGGTCACCATGGAGAAAAACATTTTTTACGTCCATTTGATGAAGTGGCCAACCCTGGGAAACAGTAATGGCAATGATAGTAAGGACTGTAGTCATTTTGGTGATAGGAGCAAAGGTCTCCTCATAATCCACACCATATTCCTATTTATTGTCAAGAGCAACCAAGCATGCTTTATAGCAATCGAGAGTGCCATCGGAGCAAAACTTAATCGAGTACACCCATTTACACCTAATAGGCTTAACCGTGGGAGGATAAGGAAGAAGATCCCGTGTATAATTATCCTGAAGAGCTTAAAGTTCCTCTTGCATGGCTGTGTGCCAACACTCATGCTGGACAACTTGTGAGTAACATGATGGAACAAGTGTATTAGATAAAGTAGCAGAAAAACAATACCGATCAAGAGGATAGGAGACCTTCGTAGAGTGGCAAAGAACCGACGGCTCAAGAGCAACATCAGGTGATGGGTTAGTCGTCGAAAGAGGTAAAGTTGGTCGATGACGTTCATACACAATTCCAAGTTTGAACCGCTCAAAAGGTGACACATCCTCAAAATGAGGAAGAATAGGAGCAACCGAGGAAGATTCAACAGGAGTAGGGAAGAAATATTGATTTTCAAAGAAAACAACATTTTTAGAGATACAAAATTTATCATAACTTAGATCATAACAAACAAAACCTTTGTGAGAAATACTATACCCTAAAAACACACATTTAGCAGATTAAGCAGAAAGTTTGTACTGCTCACAAGAAGGTAAATGAATAAAACAAATGCAACCAAAAGTATGATAGCTAGGAGTTTTATGATTTAGACGATAGAAAGGGGAATCAAAATTCAACACCTGGGATAGTAAGCGATTGATTAGATAAGTTGCAGTAGACAAAGCTTCAACCTAGAATTTAGATGGAATATATGACTCAAGCAGTAAGGTTCGAGTGATAACCAAAAGATGATGATTCTTACACTCAGCAACCCTATTTTTTATGGTGTATATGGACATGAACGATGTGCAAGAATGCCTTTTGTTGTAAAAAAACATGAAAATCATGTGACATATACTCCCCCCCGAATCAGATCGTAACACCTTAATGCCAGTAGAAAATTGAGTCTCAACATAGGCAACATATGATTTGAAAACTATAAAGACTTCAAATTTGGAATGAAGAAAATATACCTAAGTGAACTTACTATAATCATCAATAAATGTCATAAAATACTTATAATGAGCATGAGATAAAATCGGTGCAGGACCCCAAACATCACTATGGATAATATCAAAGCATTTGTAGCACGACTACCATGGGAAGGAAAATGAAGAGTCTTACTCTTGCCTAATTTACATGTAAAACAATTAAACAAAGCATCATGAGAAGATAAATTAATTTTATTTCCTAGTAAACTAGAATTCACTAATCAAGATAAAATAATAGAGTTTGGATGACCTAAACATTTATGTCATACGTCACTTCGATTTTGAACAGTAGTACAAGCAAAAGAGAGGCAACTAGGAATGGAAACATACAATAGAAACAATCGTCCAACTTTATACCCCTTCGAGATTATCCTCCCCGACACCTGATCCTGCACAAGACAGCCATTACGAGAAAAATACACATTATAGTTATCATCCACCAATTGATCGACCGAAATAAGGCTAATAAATAATTCAGGTGAGACAAATACACTTTTGAAAGTTGGATCAATATCTCTAACCTTAGTAATAGGTATATATTCACCATTAACAACCTGAATTTGTGATGACCTGAGGTACATACGCACATTTTTAAGCTCACTATATGAATTGGTCATATGGTTTAAGGTAGCAGAATTAGCAAGCCAAAATTTAGGATCAGAAGTAGTACCTTGAAGCCCCAAGGCCAAGAAAGTTGTGAGAATCTGTTGCACCATTTATGGAGTAAGAGGACTGGTTGCAGTTGATGTAGAGGTGTTGTTGGACAGTACTGTTGGGAAAGCATTGTCGGACATCACTGTTGGGAAAGCATTTACCCGACGGTTTTAGGGATGAGTGGAACACTCCTTGATAATATGGTCTTGTTGTTTTCAATAATTGCATAATTTCTTCTTGCAATTGGTTGCAATGTGTCCATACTCCTTGTAGCTATAACATTGAACACTGCTCATACTCTGGCCCCTTCCTCTTCCCTAAGCTGCAAAGACAATCACCATTGAGTTATCTTGTTTGAAGCTGCCTTCTGTAACTAGACGATGTTCTTCCTGTAGTAGTTCCCCAAAACAGACATCCAAGGAGGGTGAGGAATCTCGGTTCATTAGGTTTGAGCGGGTAATCTCAAACTCGGATCTTAATTTCATTAAGAATTGGTCCCGTTTGCTTTGCTCATGACCTTGCTGAACAATAAAGAGAGATTTTGCTGGTATTTGGGCATAAATAATATGAGTATATTCTGCCCATAAACTCTGAAAACCAGAGTAATAATCCTGAATAGAGAGATTCCCTTAAACATAATTAGAGATATCGTTTTCTAATTGAAAATGTCTAGCATTATTATCCTAATAGTAAACCTTTTTCAAGTATTCCCACAGTCTTTGTTGTTTTATATGGTCTTAAATTAAGCATAATGAGGGGATCAACTGACCCTAAAATCCAAGACATTACCTGAGCATCCTTAATCTTCCATTTGAGGCTGCTTTGACACATCTGTGGGAGTCGGATCACTCCTATCCATAAGGCCCCGTAATTCCTTCCTCGTAACAAATTTTTAGAACTGAAATTCCCAGGCTGAGTAGCTCTTTTTAGTAAATTGAACACCAAATAGGTTAGAATTGCTTGATGCCATTATTTTAGGTAAATCCCAAAAGACAACTAAGAAACCCAAACTGAAAAGCCAAGAAACCGAGAGCCCTATGTATTTAGGAATGACCAAGAAACCGAGAAGAAAATGAGAGGGGAACGGACAAGATTTTTCTAATGTAATTTCAGTGGTGAAGCTCTAATACCATGACAAATTGGTTGAATAGAAAACTGAATGACCCCTCTCTTGAGTGTCTTGTTTATTATATAGGAAGAAAAGAGATTTACATGCCCTAGCTACAATTTAGGGCTAAGTATGGAAAGATAAGTAACCTATTAAAACACTACTATTTACAGCTGAATTTCTAAGAATACTTGTTGTATATGGAGATTACTTTATCCGGATCATGATAACAATTTTATTATGGATCAAATTCACAATTGATTGGATATGCAAATGCAGGTTATCTCTCTGATCCCCACAAAAAGAGATCATAAACAGGTTATTTATTTACTTATGGCGGTACTGCATGCATATCCAATAACTTGATGCGAAAAAAGACCCTTTTTGACCTCCAAAAGAGGATGAAGAGATTCTTGGTCCTAAAGTACCATATCTTAGTGTTATTGGAGCATTTATGTATCTTGCAAATTGTACAAGACCAGATATAGTTTTTGCAGTAAATTTATTGGCAAGATACAGTTAGACTAATAAATTCATATTTATATGTATTGAATGTCTATGACTCTTGAGTTTAGTCTCTTGGATTTCCATAACCCTTAAGTTCATTTTCTTCTCCTAAAAATAGATCACTTGTCTTGTATTCTTTACACTTTGGAAAAGTAGAGGGATTCATAATAAGAAAGGTATTTCTCTCTTGTATCTTTTGTTTATATTTTGATGTCAATATTCAATATTCTTCTATGTTAATTATTTATTCTTTTTATGACAATAATAATATTAATAATAATTAAATAATGATATTAGTTGTAATAGTAGTATTAGTTGTACTAATAACAACAACAATGATAAAAATAGTAATAAGGATTGTAAATTTGTGATTGTGATTGTAATTATGATGATGATAATAATAATAATAATTATTATTATTTTTATGATTATAATATTAATAACAATAATCATAATAATAAAAATAATTGTACTATGTGATAGTAATGGTGATAATAATTATAACAATAACATTAATAATGATGATGATAATGATAATTGTGGCTATAATATTAAGTGTCTATTTGGAAGTGTGGTTACGGTTGCTTTTGAATTTTTTTTTTGTTCAGAAATGTATCAAAATGATATTTTTTATTTTTTAAAACTATTTTTGATATTAACACATGAAAATATCTAAAAACACCAAAAATATCTAATATAAAGTAAAAAGTAAAATAAAAATTCATTTTTTTCAAAAACGCTTTTGAAACGCGGTGTCAAACACCGTCTTTAATTTTTTTTTAAATATTTTTGAAATACAGAGTCAAACATCGTCTAATAACAATAATTATAATAGTGATAAGAATAAAAATAATCATACTATTAGTAATAGTGGTGGTGGTGATAATTATAAATGTGCTAGCAGCATTATTGTAAATTTTTCACTTTTTAATCCATTGAAATTTCTTAAAAAATATAATAATAATAATAATAATAATAATAACAATAATAATAGTAGTAATAATAATGATATTGATTACAATAATAATATAAATAATGATAATTATAATAATAGTAATAGTAGTATAAATAGTAGCTGCAACAACAACAACAACAATAATAATAATAATAATAATAATAATAATAATAATAATAAAAATGAAAATTGAACGGTGTTTGATTTTTTAAAAATTGAGCTATATTATTTTTACATGATATTTCATATATCTTATAATATTGGCTTGAAAAGTTTACATGATTCGAAAAAGCTTTTTCTTCTTTTTTTCCGACCACCCCAAATTATCTCAGCACAACCATGGCCCAATCGTTGAACTTGAACTGAATCGTATTGATAACAATGATTTTCCGTATCACTCACTTTGGTCTGAAACTTTCATGAAAACTTGAGTTACGATAACGCAAAGTGCAAATTTTTCGATACACTTCTTAACACTAACAATGGATTCTCCTCCTCCTAAGCCGCCACCACAAAAGTCACCGTTTCAAGTTCTGCCCCGAAGAAGTGAGCTCTCTTCACAGAACATACAGTTTCTTGATCAAGATATAGTAACCCATCAAGATCTACTCACCAGGGCTCCTCTCCTCTTATCTGATTTAACAAAAGAATGCTCCAATTTCGATTCCCATCTTTTGAACTTACGGAGAAAACTCACCAAACTGGCTGTTTCGTGGATTTCTCGTTCGTTTAGTGCTAAATCATCACTTTCCAATGTCAATTTCTTGTTGGAAAATCTGAGTCTCCAAACCTCTCAATGTTAGTATTTCTCTCTGTCATTATTTGAATTAAATTGTTTAATAGTTTCTTGATTGTTTTTTGTTTTCGATTTTGTAGATGGGATTGGTTCATGGAAAGTAGGGAAGGTTCTGGTCGAGGAGATTCCAAAACTTGTTAAACAGGTTCAAAGAATTGAAAATATACGGAAATATATTGGTGGGTTTGAGTTTTTATTTTATTTTATTTTATTTGTTATGCTTCTTTATGTTTTGTATATTAGCTTTTTGATTAATATTCTTTGATGGGTTCCTTGCTACTTTATTGGAAGTAAATTTGCTAGTCTAGTAAAAATTACTGAAACTTAAAAATTTGCTGATTGTGGTTGTTTCCCTTTTCTGATGGTTAAAAAGTTTATTAATGGAGTAGGATTTAAGTCAAGGCTTAGCTTATTTGAATCAAAATCTGCAGGGCACCACGTTTTGTGTTCATTCATGTTCAAGCGATGTTTCTTGAATATTTCCATATATTTTCTACATCAAATCCCCTTCTGGGTCGAATTTGGGTGGTTTAGAGTATAAATATCTGGTGAGAACAGGTCGAGATTTGCTGCTTTAGATTCTGATTTAGCATGACATTTAATGCAACATGGGACCAATTAGTGCAAACAGGTTTGCCTTGCTCTAAAATTTCATCCATATTGTGCTACTACTTCCTGAATTGTTCCTGAAGTTCTGCAATGACTGTCACCAATCTTTGATGTAATAAACCAATTGATATTGCATGCGGGTTCTTCGACAAATTGTAATTAGTTCTATTTTAAAAAAAAAAAAAAAAAACAAGAAGGGTTATATTTGGCCTTTGTTATCATACTTTGATTTTTACTCTTAAACAGATTCTTTGTTTGCTAATAACCTTCTTGAGTTTCTCAATTATGGATATGTATATATGTATATATCTGTGTTTTTCCACACTCATCAATGACAGTAATATGTGTAGGCTATATATATGAATTTGCTGTTTGGCTTCATGGCTAGCCTATCAATTTTAATTTTAGATCTTTTTCCAATATAGTTTTGCTAAGCTTTCTTGTAAATTGTCTCAGATACTGCCTTGCAGTTGGAAGCTCTGGTTGGAGATCTTGAAGATGGAGTTTTCTGTGTCAGTGGTCTCCATGCTCGAAATTTGTTTTCAGAAAAGCTCCGAACTTCTTTGAAGTCAATTGTAATGGCTCTAATCTCTGTTTTCTTGTCATTTCAGAATGTTTGTTGGATTTCTATATTAATAGGCAAGTCAAACATGGATCTTTAATGCAATGGTATGCAGGACTTTGGACCAAAGCAAGAAAGGATTCTTGAGGCCATAAAAACGATGAACAACATTGAGGAAGTATTGGTTTACATTGAGAAATTTCAAGCTCAGTGGCATCGTCTATTGGAATCGGTCGATGCTAGAGTTGATAAAATTTTAGTTGTTGTTCGGCCACAAGTTCTTGCTGATCACCGGGCTCTTCTTGCTTCCCTCGGCTGGCCGCCCAAACTTCTAACACCAAAAATAGACAGTGGGGAAATTGCTGGCCTTTCATATCCACGGGTTTTAATGCAAGGAGACAAAAGTAAAGGTTATTCTCAAACTTTTTTAGCTCTTTGTTCTTTGCAGCATCTGCAGAGACGAAGGGAAGATCGACAGCATAACATTATCGGACAAAGGAAGTCTTGCGTGGGGCTTTGGGCCATTGATGAACTAGTTTCTCCAATTGCATCGCGAATGGAATACCACTTCTCTAAATGGGCTGAGCAGCCTGAATTTATGTTTGCTCTTGTCTATAAGATTACAAAAGACTTTATTATAGGAGTAGATGATGTTTTGCAGCCTTTGATTGACAAAGCAATGTTGAGTAGCTGCAGTGCTAAAGAAGCATGGGTTTCTGCAATGGTCCAGATGCTTTCTGGGTTTCTAGCAAAAAGTGTTTTTTCTGTTCTTGTTGAAAGATACAGGGACAAACAAATTAGATCAGAAGTTATTGCATCATGGCTTCATTTGATAGACCATACTGTTTCTTTTGATAAACAGATGCGATCGCTTTTAAGCTCAGAAACTCCTTTCTTCTTAGAGGAGTCTAAAAATTTTGAAGGACTCTCCAGAGGCCTGTCAGTGTTAACAATATTTTGTGATAGGCCAGAGTGGCTCAAGATTTGGGCTAAAATAGAGCTGAAGGATGCATGGAAGAAAATACAACCTCTACTGAAAGATGAAAGAGCTTGGATAATTGATAAGGAATGTGATGTAATTGGTACAGAATCTAAACATTTTGTACTCTCTACTAGAGGAGACCACAAAGCTCCATTAGTAGCAGAATCAGCCCTGAAAATAGCCTGGGAGATGATTGAACGATCCCAAACTTTGCCTTCTCTTCAACCACGTATTCGCTTTATCAGATCAACCGCAGCAAGATTCTTTTGGTATTTTCTTAATGGATTGATCTTGCGGTGCAAGAATACTGACTTTTCTCTTGAAAATGTGGATGCCTCCATAATCAAGGTATGTGGATCAATCAATGCTGCTAGATATATTGAATCTAAAATGCAAGAGTGGAGTGATGATGTCAGCTTTCTAGAGATGAGAATTGCTGAAAAGGATTCTGACATTGATAGAAATAATGAGGTTCTGGGTAATAGTTGCTTCTTTGGGGAAGAAATCAAAAGTCTGGAAGAGCTTATGACTAACTGGCTCATGGAGATAATCAGTGCTCTTCTTCATCATTTTGAAACCCTTTCCTGGGAATATCTGCAAAATGGAAGATATTTTGTGCAAGAGAATTTACATAGAGTTCCAGCAGTCACCGATTTAGCAGTATCCTTTGACATTGTACAAGCATTGGATGCTCTGAAAAGTCAGCTTCATCTTCTTAAGATGAGTCTCAACCCGAAAGACTTCCTGGATTTATGGAGAAGTGTTGCTGATGCGCTTGATCAATTTGTTTCTCGCAGCATTTTCACAAGTGGTATTCGATATTCTAGTGGAGAGATCAATCAGTTTGATTCTGATATGCAAGCATTGTTCCATGTTTTTCAACCATTTTGTTATCGCCCTGATGCATTTTTCCCTTGTATTAGAGAAATTCTTAAGCTGTTACAAATGAGCAAGGAAGAAGCAAAACTTTTGCAAGTAGCTTTATTCAAAGATAAAAATGGGACAAAATGCTTGCATTCTTTAGGAATTTCACACTTGACTTTTGATCAAGTTGACAATGTTTTGAGTAATAGAAAGTGTAGATCTTGATCTTGAGTTTTTCCTTAAGATCAACCCAGTGTGATTCATAAAGATCAGTAATATAGTTGCACACTTGTACATCCTCTGAATCATTTTGCTAATGATTTGTTGGGAAGCAACAACATTTGGATGAACTGGCTGCATGTAATCAGGCGACATACAAGCTCTTGATCCTTGTAATATTCTTTAGTGAACCAGAGAGTTACTCTTGTTGATGACTTTGACCCTGCCTTTTCTGGTACTGTTTGGTAAATTTGAGCATTATTCTATTGAGCCAGTAAGATGGGTCGCCATTGCTGGTTATCTGCCATGGAGAACCCGGAAAAAAAAAAAAAAAAAAAAAACCTTCTGTTCCGAAATCTAGTCTCTATTTTTAATTGAAAATTAACTATAAAATAATCCCCTGTGCTTATATTACTGTAGACTTCGCTTCATTACGACAATAAAATTATTATTCGTTGCGACAATAAAATTATTTTTTTTAATTGAAAATTAACTATAAAATAATCCCTTGTGCTTATGTTACTGTAGACTTCGCTACCATTCACACCCAAATTATTATTCATTGCGACAATAAAATTATCATTTTACTCCAGGGTTGAAATTTTTTAACTCTCGGGGCCAGGGGTATTTTTGAATTTTCCAATGGACATGGATGATATTTCTGGGTTTGTTGCATAGTAAAACGATGTAAATATCCCCCGAAAACGACAAAATAATACACCCGGACCCAAGGGTGTTATCGGCTTTTTCAACATTTTTGCACAGTAAATCTACTAAAATAACCCACGAATAAGATAAAAATGAGCATTGTAGCGTGGGTAGCGTGGTATTTTCCACTCCAGTTGTTTTGTAATTCTGACTGGGTGCAGGGATGTAAACGTAATTAGGCAATATTTTAATATTTTTTCCTTAGACACTGCAGGATGCGTCGTTCTGACGCCCTCGTAGTGTTCAAAGCGAACGTGCCTCTAAGACAGCGCGTGCAAGATCTTTAGGCAGTTAAAACTGCACTTCTATCGTGTCTCCTGGTTTGACTCCCTATCCTCTATTCACCGGTGCCGCGTGTATCCGTTGTCGGTGTACGGTCAATCATAGGCGAACGGTTTTAGGTGTTTTCTCTCTCTTGTCGCCGCAACTTACGACTTGGTGGATGTATGCCATTTGTTAATTTTAGTCCTATCGTTTTTATTCTTGATTTCTTTAATTAAAAGTTTGATTGTTTGCAATTGTGTCCTTTAATTAAAACTAATTATAAATATTGGTTTTCATTTCAGTCCTTATTCTTTTGATTTTTTATTTCTTTTTGGTTCCTTTAATTTTTCGGTACACAGGTTTTCATTTCTTTTAATTTTGTCCTCCAATTGAAATTGGTCATATATGTTACTTTTCATTTTAGTCCTCATTCTTTTAAGTTTTTAACAAAATTAAATAGCAATTACTTTTAAAAAACTGTTTATTTGTTTCGGTCCCAAAGTATTTATTTGTTTCAATTTTATCCTTAAATTGATATTAATTATATATGTATTCTTTTAATATGTTTTAATTGTGTCCTCTAATTGAAATTGGTCATATCTGTTACTCATCATTTCATTCCTTATTCTTTTAATTTTTTAGCAAAATTACACTATATATTTTTTTTAAATAGTTTTATTTGTTTCGGTCCCAAGATTTTTATTTGTTTTAATTTTATCCTTTGATTGGAATTAATTATATATTTTATTTTTTATTTTATGTTCTTATTCTTTGAATTTTTTATTTAATATTAATTCTTTTGGTTTCTTTTTGTCATTCTTGGACAATGTCTATTTTTTTATTCGTATTTATGCATCTATGCTTTTAATAGTTTTTATAGGGATTTTATTTTTAATCGGTTCATTCCTGAAATTTTGATTTATGTTGGTGAACGTTATAAAATTAATATTGCTCCCTTTTTCCCTTTGTTTTTTTTTGTGTTTTCTGTTATTTTTATTTGTTCTTTGGATCAAATAATTTTTATGATTTTATTATTTGCGCAATAATAATGATAATTTTAGTAATTATTTTTTAATTGTTTTTTTGTAAAAAAAAAAATTTTTAGTTTTTCGGAACAATTTAATGATTTTAATTGTTTGGCAAAATGTTAATAATAATTTTAACTATTATACCAATGATAATGACGGTAACGTAGAAATGAATTTTCAATTTATGTTTTCGTCTTTTTCTGGATAGAAAATTAACTATTTATTTTTGTTATTTGATTATTGCAAGTATTTTCACAATTTATATTTTGTTTTTGTGTTTGATTTAAATTAAATTATAAAATGAACTAATCTTAATACAATGAATTCAATAATTCAGATATTTGAAACTTCTTGTTTTTTTAATGATGATGATAATTTTATGCTGGTTATTACATTGAAACCTTTTAAACAGATAAATTTATATCGATTTAAAATTCATATATTTTATAGAAAACTTGCACTTGAAAGGAATTCTGCATTAATTTATTATTTTGACTAAATTTATATTATATAAAAAAAATTACACAATTAATATTTTTTTACATTGAAAAAAATATGGTATCGCCCGCGACAAGACGTGGGTTGGCTAATAATCTATAAAGTGCGTTGACATTTATTTTTTTCCACATGGATTTGTGGATTGTGTTACAAACTCTTTACTTTTTCCTGTGCTTCAAAACAATAATAGTAACTTTTAGTGGCTATTTGTTTATTGAAGAGTAATTAGAATAGTTTTTAAAAAAGAATTAGAGTAGTTTTTACGAAAAAAATAGATTCTATGAAAAGGGAATTGATTTTTTATACTTGATAGTGTTAAGAAAAATAAGTTGAAAAATATAGTTCAATGTTTAGCTTTGGTTTTGTCATGGAATTTAAGTTGAAAATAACTTATAAATGTTTTAATTTTTTTTTTCAAGCTTATTGAAATTTCACTGGCCATTTTAAATAAAAAAACAGTAATTAAAAAATAAAAACCAAATCTGATAAATAAAAAAGTTAAAAGATAATGAAATTGAAAAAAAAATCAAGTTCATAAATTATTTCAAATAAAATAAATACTAATAATATAAAATAAGGACCAAAATTAATTTAAAAAATGAGTTCTAAGTGATAAGATTGAAAAAAAAACAAAGCAATTAAGAAACAAAAAACAATCAAATATTTTTAATTTCTTACAACTAGAAAGTACAAGCGAATTGTCCGCGCGATGCGCTGGGTTTTTTTATCTATATAGAAAATTAATTTATTTTACGCGTGTTGTATTTTATTATTTTAATATTCAATGAGTAAAATTGTAATTGATAAAATCTGTTAGAAACGGGTGTTTTTTCCACCAAAAAATGATTGAATATTGCTACTACTAAAACTCTTTTGATAAAATCCGTTAGAAATGATTTTTTTTTATATGTAGGAAATTGATTGTAAAATTTATTGCTCATATTATTATATTAAAAATATTTTAG
Source organism: Salix purpurea (assembly GCA_027405865.1). NCBI lineage: Eukaryota > Viridiplantae > Streptophyta > Magnoliopsida > Malpighiales > Salicaceae > Salix > Salix purpurea. Next base: position 8,683,388 of record JAOWLH010000001.1, read on the forward strand.
AATAATAATAAATAGGTCTCACATTTTTATAAGAAAAAAATAATCATTATCATTATTTTGAATGTCTTATCTATAATAATAAGAAATTTTAACACCTAACAGTATTAAAAAAAAACTAAATAAATGGCAAAACAAAAATAAATATTATTAGATTAAAAAAATATGAAATGAAGAATAAAAAAAGAGAGAAAATAAAAAATATCATTTTTTTGAAATGACTACCAACAAAAATTAAAATGTAAACATAAAAGAAAATAACCTTAGTAACAGTAGAAATAATAAAAATTGGTGAGACCAAAATTATTGTTAGAGAAAAAATTTCCATAATTTTTTTTTATTTTTATAATATTATATTAAAAGTATTTCAGAACAATGATATTAATTGTTTTTTTCCAAAAAAGCTTTTTTCACACACACACACACACACACACAGACACACACACACACACACACACACACACATATATATATATATATATATATATATATATATATATATATATATATATATATATATATATAGTCTAACAAATTTAAAAGAAAATAAAACTTACAAATAATCATTATCATTATTTTTAATATTTTATCTATAATAATTAGAAAATTCAATACCTAACAATATTAACAAAAAAGAAATATGATTATATTTAAAGAAATTATTTAACTTGAATAATAAAAAAAAGAGAAATAATAACAAATATTGTTTTTGAAATGATTACCAACATAGATTAAAATTAAAAAAATCTTAATAAGGGAGGAATAAAAAAAATAAAACTAAAGATATATTATTTGTTGCCTGCAGCATAATAATTGTTTGTTGGCATGTTTTAACTATTTGTCAAATAATTTATTTGACAGAGAGTAAAAATACAACTCCTAAAATTTATCAAAGTTTATTTTTTTCAGATATTTCCTTCATATTATTGTATTAAAAAAATTTAGAACACTTAAATTAAATTAATGTGAGATTTTTAAAGAAAAGTCATTTCAAAATTTTATATATATTTTAAGATGTTAGTATGAATAAAATATCATAATATATAATTATTCTCTCCTATTTTTCAAGGAAAAAAGTCTCAAAATAATATATATAAAAATTTAGGACCATTAACAATTTACATGTTAAAAAATTCGGTGCCAACGGTGGCAAAATGCAGGGCAATTTTTTATTTTATTCTTGTTGATAATTTGGCACAATTTTTCGACATGTCTTGTCTACATGTGGTTTCTTAAAAAAATTTTCGTGATATGAGATTTGAAATATAATACATAAAAAAGATGCGGAATTTTTTTTTCACAAAAATAATATTGACCAATGAATTTTTGTCACAATTATTATAGTTGTCATTATAAAATATTATTATACATAATTAATATTATAATAATTATTGGTCATATTATCGATGACATCGTTATTGTTGTTTAAAAAAGATTTTTTTTAATTGTTAAAATTTATTTCTCGTATTACTATATTAAAAATATTTTAGAATACTGGTAGTAAATTATCATTTCTTGAAAATCATAAATAGGTCATATATATATAGAGGGGTAAATTTGTATTTATCTATTTAAAAAAATATGTGCAATAACCTTAATGCTCTCGGGGGTTCCTATGCATTTTTGTCCTATTAATGGGTATTATGATTATTTTATTGTACAAAAATACAGAGAAAATACAAAACTACCCCCAAATAATCTAGTAATGTCAACCGGTCCCGTGGGAAATTCTAAAATATCCTTGATTTTGAGGCAAAGGCTAAGGTGCACTTAGGGGCGAAATCGTTAATGCACTGTAGTAATCCACACTGTTTTGTGAGTGTGTGCATAATGTTTGAGCGAGTTGTTTTACTTTTTTTTCTTTATAATAATAGTCATGGTGCGTGTAAGTTGACCCGACCACCTCGGTTATTAAAAAAATATATAAGTTAGAAAAAAAATGAAAAAAATGTTTAAAAAAGTGGGTCCTGGGATTATTCGTGGTGCGTGTAAGGTGGCCCGGACACCCTGGTTTTCAAAAATATTTTTTTGGTAACATATTTTTCCCAGGAAAAAAAAAATAAATTGATCGTTTGTTATCATTGATTTTTTAAAACTTGAAATTAAAAGAAATATAATTTAATTATTTTTTATCACTCCCCGCAAAAGGAATTACGCCTAATTATATCATATTTTGACCACAATATTAAATTTTGCCTGGTAATTAAAGTTGATTGCGAAATAGAGTATTACGAGCGATCTGCCCGCGCGATGCGCCGGGGCTTTTTTCTCTATGTAGAAAATTGATTGTTTTTATATGTATTGTATTTTGTTATTTTAATATTGAATTAGTAAAATTATAATTGATAAAATCTGTATCATCGAAATGAAAAATGGTTTGCTTATTTTTTAATCGTAGATAATGTAGGTAATTTTTTTTTATGAGTTGCATTTTTCCCCAGTAATATTAGATCCGACACATTATAAATAAACATATTGTAATTTGTTTCCAGAAATAAACTGACATTTTTTACATGCTATAATTAGTTATTTCAATGTTTAATTACTAAAATTGCAATAGATAAAATATGTTAGGAATGAGTTTTTTGCGTGGTATAATTAGTATGCATCCCCGCGCATCCCGCTTGGGTTTTTTCTACATAGAAAACTAATTGATTTTTTACGTGCTGTAATAAGTTGTGTAAATATTTAATTAGTAATATTATAATAGATAAATATGTAACAACTAATTTTGTTCCCCGCCTAGAAGGAATAGTGTAGTGGAAATGGCAAGTGGTTTATATATTTTTTAATTGGAGATAACTTAGGTAAATTTGTAAAAAAAAAAAATAGTTGTCTTTTATCCCCGGTAATATTAGATCTGACACATCATAAATAAAAAAAATGAAAATTTTTAAGAAATAAACTAATTTTTTTGCGTCCTATAATGACTTATTTGCCGTCTAAAAGGAACAGTGTAGTCTTTACGGGAAGTGGTTCGCATATTTTTTTAAGTGTAGATAATCTAGGTAAATTTGTCAAAAGAAAAAAAATTGAGTTGATAATGTAGGTAAATTTGTCAACCTTTTGTTTTTTAAAGTTTTATTTTTCCCCAGTAATATTAGATTTGAAATATTAAAAATGAAAATACTGTTAAAAAATTTCAAGAAATAAACTTAAACAAAAGAGTATAAAATTTAAATTCAAAGACAAAAATTTTTGTATAACATTTATTAATCATATTATTATATTAAATATATTTCAGTATATTGATATTAATTTTTTTTGAAAAAAAAAAATTTATGTCATTTTTTCCCTCTCTCTCTCTATATATATTTTTAAACAATAATATTTTATAAATATCAAAACATATAATTAGTCCCACATACTTTAATTCGTTGAATATATATATATATATATATATATATATATATATATATATATATATATATATATATATATACATACACATATATAATTAACCTAACATATTCTCAATAACATATTTAATTTAAAGGACAAAATTGAAGTAAATCCAAACATTGGAATTAAATAATTTAACACAAAACCGGAAATTAAAAGATTCGAGACCGCAATAAAACTGAAATCCATAATTAATTTGCATAGAAGGATAATATTGAAAGAAATCAAACTTTGATACCGAAAATAATAAGGATTTATAATAAATTTGCATGGAAGGATAAAATTGAAGTCAATGAAAACTTTGATACCAAAAATATTAAGGATTTCAGCCCAATCCGCAAAATTAAAAGACTGGGGACCTAATTGAAACTACAATATATAATCAATTTCAATTGAAGGACGAAATTGAAACAAATCAAAACCTATATAATAGCAATAAGGGCCATAAAAACAATTTACAAAGTGCAGGGACTGAAATGAAATTCATCAAAAAACAGTTGCGCTGACGTCAGCCTGCGCAGGAGGAGAGAGAAATGGGGGGTGAAATTTCAAACGACCATTGACACTCCTAAGGACACTGTATAGGAACACACGTCGTACCATGTGGAAGATAACAGGCCTTAAAATCGTTCTAGACGTCGGTTGGGCGTTTTTGGACGCCGGAATAAGCCGCACGCGTCGTTCGAAAGACGCGTGGTCACGGAAACAGACGGCGCGTACGGCGACGCGCCAACAGTACTGCGCCGATAAATTAAAAAAAATGCTAATTACCGTACTGTCCCTTCCTACGACGCCTGTTTTTTGTCCTTATCGAGGGACAAAATGGTGATTGCACTGTGCAAGTAATAATAAAAAAATAAAAAAACTGGTCGGTCGAACCGGGACGGACCGGACCGAAAATGGTCAATTGCTGCTGAGCCCCTGAAACCGATAGTCTTTTTTGTCTTTTTCGAGGGGTGTTTCCGTTAATACACTGTTCAGAAGCCGGAAAAAAAAGAAGGTGGACATGCACCCGCGAAGAACCGGAGTAAATTGCCAATGAACAGTGACTATGAGTCACAATGAACAGTCTCCGAACTATTCAAAAACGCGTAACGTTTTAGTGTTTTTGATAATAATAACTTTTTAAATTCTTTCATATTTTTTCTCTTTCAAACCCATTTTCCTCTTTCTCTTACCGAGCCACAAAAGAACTTGCCCTCTCTCTGTCTCTCTCTCGGGTTTCTGATCTTGAAACCCCCGATCTAGGGCACCATGGCTGCTGCCAATGCCCCAATCACCATGAAAGAGGCCCTAACGGTAATATCCTCACCATCCTCTATGTGGATCTAGTGATTCCATTGCATTTTCTTTTTGAAATAAAATTCTTAATAAGTTTGAAAGCTAAGCCCGACACAAACCCAAAATTAACCAGTGTTGTAACCTTGAACTGATTCTTAAAAATAATTCAGAAATAGAAATAGAGAGAGAGAGAGAGATCGTCATTGGCATTTGCAGAGAGCTTCAGCCAAGAAAAAAGGTATACGATCCTTTCATCTGTTATACATGGAGAGAACCTAAATCTTTACACAGAAAACAAAAACATGGGTTCGGAGAGATTTCTCTGAAAAGCTTGCTTGATTAAATTTTTCATTCGCGTGGAATTTTGAATTTTTAAAAGCCAGCAGTACGTGTTGTGTTGAAATGAAATCCGCTCAGCGTGAAATGTTGAATTTTGAGACAGTAGTTGTGGTTGTGGGTGCAGCGCGAAGCAGTGGATCAAACATCCAATCCACAGTAAATTGAGTGGGCGTCAACAGTAAATTACCGAGCTACTTAGGTTATTTGTAATTTTCCACTACTCAAAATAAAAAAAATCCAGAAAATCAAGCCAGATTTTTTTTTTTTTAATTGAAAAGTATCTTCTATTGATCATTTTCAATTTCGGTAAATAAACAGGAGATAATTTAGAAAATTATTTCACAAAATCACTTCACAATAAACAAACCTCCTTAATTACAATATTCCAAGAAAGCATAAAATTTATATAAGCCGAACAGCCTGCGATTAAAGAGATGACCCTCATTTTATAATTTTCTTCCACAACTCCATCCTCCTCCAAATAAAATTAAATAATCGAGTACATTTTACAAACAGTTAAGCCGGTCATGTCTTTGTCCATGAGAATAATCTTCCCAGAGATGCGCGTGCTTCCACTACTGCACCATACATCTTCTTCTAGCCCTTTACAGATTCTCATACTCTCAAGTGCAACTCCATGCCATCTTCTTCTAGCCCTTTACAGATCCTCATACTCTCAAGTGCAACTCCATGCCATCTAACTAGCCCTGAGTGGCGCGATATCGAAACTAGGATACAGGGAAAGGATATTTTACAAATTTGCTGCTTATGTTCTGGCTATCCTGTGAGGGAAGTTCATAGGCTTGATCCCGTGATTATCCAGCTTAACTGGACGTGCTGTTCTTGGGATGTCCTTTGATGTGTCAAGTTTTTCCAAAGTTGCTAGAACATCAATCATCTGTGGCCTGTTTTTGGGATCTGTATGCAGGCACTGCAACGCGAGTGCAGCTGCAGCTTGGGCTGCTTTCTTAGGGTACTGACCACCCAGCCTGGTGTCCATGATTCTCAGAACTCGCCTGCTGTCAATCAGGAAAGGCTTCGCCCAATCCACCAGAGTTTCGTCGACAAAACCACCTCTCTCTTCATCCATTGCCATTCTTCCTGACAGCAACTCTAACAAGACAACACCAAAGCTGTACACGTCACTCTTCGGGGTCAAGTGGCCTGCTTGGTTTGGAGAAATTAATGAGGAAGAGCAGGTGGATAAAAAACTTAAAGCATATGCTTCAACTTTTCACTACTTGTGAGCTGATGGTAAAGCCATCGTTTATCATTTATTGTATCCACTACTTGTGGCAAGAGATAGGGGAACAAATGCATAGAGCAAATGTGGAGAATTTCCCACTATTTTGAGAGTCTACAAGGGTAATAGTTTATCAATTTTGAGTTCATCCTAATGGTTTTAGTTATTAAACTCTCCTAAAGATGATCCATTTACCATGGAAAACTAAACCACATGCAGCAGAAAGTTGACCGACCTGTGGCTACATACTCCGGTGCAGCATAGCCCCGAGTTCCCACCACCTTGGTTGACACGTGTGTGTTATCTCCAGTAGGCCCATCCCTTGCCAAGCCAAAATCTGAAAGCTTAGCGTTATAATCCTGGAAAAAAAAAAATCATCAGACTTCTGGATGTAGAGTCACCCTTGACTGATACCCGAGTACAAATTCATGAGGTTTCAGTATACCGAATCAAGTAGAACATTGGATGCCTTCAAGTCTCGATAGATTACATTGGCATCCAACCCATGCAAGAAGGACAACCCCCTTGCTACATCAAGTGCTATATTCATTCTTGTTGTCCAGGTGATAGGCTGAACACCTTCTGCAGGGAGAGATATTGTTTTATCTATTGTTAGTTTTGTAGAAAAGTATCATTCATAGAAAATTGTTCACTGTTGGAAAAGTAAAATTATTATCTAAAACAAGCTCATGATCACTTGTTTCACGAAAGAAAGGGTCCAATTCCCACTCACCAGAAGAGCTACTAGCCACATTCAGCAAGAAGTTGACAACATGAGTTTCAGGTTAGTTTTTTTTCTTCAATTTTATTTCAATGCCATTGCTTCCCCCTAAGATGATGTATTATCATTCAGAAATCACCTTCAGGCTTATGGAAACACAAGTGCTTCCTAAATATGAACTACAATTTTAAGAGCATTCAGAATCTTCAGGAATCATCGTGCAATAGTTTCCTACATGAAGCACTTGTGATAATATCCTCTTCCAATTGTTTCATGTTACACCTTGCAATCCCAACATAACAGAGCCTGAAATGTGGGTAGAAATTAGTCGTCAAGCATATACGATAAGGATAATATCCCTCCCTCTCCCTGTTATAAGCAATGGCATTCACATAAATATGTGAGCACGTCTAGACACACTTTATGACCAAACACCTATACCATTCATGATGGACTGTAATACAAAGATAAACAAAATTATAATTGAACATATAAGGAAATTGGGAGGAAATAAATCAATAAAATTAAATTTACTTACTTCTAAATAAATGTTGCTCCAAACTTCCCTTCGGCATAAATTCATAAACTAGAAGTCTATTATCAGACTCGGAACAATACCCAATGAGTTTCACTAGATTTTCATGATGAAGCTGACCGAGATAGGTGACTTCTGTCTGCCAAATTTAAAGCACAGAGCACAAAGATGAGTTTAAACATAGGCTTGCAAGGTCAAAAGGAAAAACTACATAAAAAAGGGGGTCCAATGCACATACAAGCCACTCCTTGTGACCCTGAAAGCTTTCTGGTTTTAGCCTCTTGACTGCAACAACAACTCCACTTCCAGGTTTGGTAGGAGCAAATGTGTTCAAGTCAATCCATCCTTTGAAAACACACCCAAAACCTCCCTCTCCGAGCAAAGTTTCTGAACGGAAGTTCTTGGTGGCATTCTTCAAATCAGTAAAGCTGAAGGACTTGAGATTGCTATGTACAGATACATCAAATTTGGATGCAATCAAAGATTTGTTCAAGCTTCCAAATGATAATTCCCCGCCAGGAGAGGTTGAAACTTGCTTAGGCTTAGTAGCTCCTGAAAGGACAGATAGCAAAATAAAAGAACCACTATCAGTACCTTAAAGATACTATGCAGGTAACTTGTGTTTTTGAACAGCCACAAAGAAGTAAACAGTGCTAAAGAAGTATAACTTGAATCAGCTTCCTTGCGTTTGAAGTAATGGTACAATCTCTCTACAGAGCAATGGCCTTATTTCCCATCAACATAAGTTGATCAGAACAGATTTATGAACACAACCCAGATACACAACCCTTCCAAAGTAGTTTAAAGCTCAAAAACATATAAATGCACAGCTATTACTTTCTTTGCATTTAAGTATGCAGTTGAACTCCTCTTTTGGATTAGACAGAAGGTATCCAGCGCAGGTTCTCATATCATCGTACTCACATAAACCCCACTTCTCGGTCTCCTCATCCTTAACTAATCTCACTTTGTCTTAGCAATGGGTGGCCAGATGAAGTGGGAATCCAAACCAATGACCTTAAGCTTACTAGCTTGCTCCTCTGCCATTTCACCCCCTTTGAGTTTCTAACCTCCATTAAATCAACCAATCTTGAATCAGTATCCCAGCAATATCCTTCGCATTAGGAATCAACATCGCTTCAAATTTCCACTTTTTTTGTAGCATTTCTTAGCCCACATATTGCAACACACACTATATTATCAGTGGACAACATGTTTTGGCAACAGTTCCTTCAATTAAACCCTCTTATGATGCCTAAAGACACTAATTAATCCATAAAATACTTAAAATCTTTAGTTTCAAATCAGTCTAAACTCTGAACGTTCATCTATATGCAAGATTACAAGCCTAGTCATAGTATGTCTACAACTATCAAGAATCCAGAATCCATTGAAAACTAGAGACTAACAAATTCCTGCATATTCTATCCAGGAACAGAACAAGAGGGAGAATTAGCTCAGCTTATAACTAAAACGATAAGTTCCTCAGCATGTGCAGCTCCACTTTGATATGAACTCGTAAAATCCCATGTAAAAAAGTCATCTTTAAGGAGAAACAACACAAATTAAGAACCCAGAATTCAAAGATTAGCAAGAATAGTAAGAAAGATAATGACTAACCAGAAGAAGGAAAAGTATTGGAAGAAGCATGAGCACACTTAACAGGCTTCCTTACACAGTTTCCCATAACCGGATAATCCTTAATTCTTTTATCTTTACTTCAATCTGCCATGGAAGAAGAAGAACAGAAGGTGGCCAATAAGACTTTGTGAAGCTGGGCTTAGAATTTGAGGGTCTAAATAACAGTGATGAGGCAGAAAATGTAGCGAAAGGAAGGGGTCCATGGCAATATGATATAGAAGACAAGAAGAAGATGAAGCAAGCAAGTTAGCCAGAAATCAATCTGGTCAATTGAGGAACCCTCCTTCTTTGAATGGAAAATTCAATGCAGCACCAGAGCCGGTCCCACGTACTTTGCTCGTCCTTGGTATGTGCTCGACTGCTGCATTAATTAATGAGTAAATTATAGTTTTTCTTACAAAATAAATTAAAGAATCTCTCTAGTTCCAAAAATTAATTCTTCACTCTCTTTCGTTCATTTTATGTTCCTTTACAATCTTTGTTTTTTCTTTTAAAAAATAGAAAAAGATAAAAAGAAGTAAATAATGTGTAAGGATGAGAAAAAAATCTTTTCAAAATAAAATAATATTAAATTCAGCACAGTCAACATTGGCTAGGAGACTAAGGGCATCTCCAGCGGGGAGTGCTATTTTGGAGAGACAAATCTCCAAAATAGCACTTGATATAATCACATTATTTTCTTATATATATATATATATATATATATATATATATATAAAAGGTGAGGCCACCTTTTTACCTCGTCTCTCATGAGCTGCTATTTTTGGCTCATGGAGGGGGTGCCATTTTTGGCTCTGCAAATGACACCCCCGCTGCAGTGTAAACAGTGTAGATAAAAGAGCTAAACAATTAATATTTTATTTATGCCTTGTCATATAGGCACTCCCGCTGGAGATGCTCTAATTAATTAAAAAAACAACCAGTGTTTCAATGTGAGATCTCTTTTTTTCTCCCACTTTGTTCCTTAATTTGTTTTTATTTTAGTTTGGTTCTAACATTGCGTTTCTTTGTTACTTGTCTTGGAGATATGTTTTTATGCTTGTGTATGGGCATTACAATGATATTCTAGCTGATGTTTAGGGTCTGTTTGCTGTTCTTTTAAAAATGAAACTGATATGGTGGGCTAGGCAAACAAGTAGGGTAACTTGAGGGGTGCATATGGAAGTTGTTGTTTGCACTCTAGCAGTGCATAAGGTGAATTTTGATGGTTTAACACTATCGTCTGCGATTGTTTTTTTTTTCCTTTTTAAAATTCATATTTTTACACCATTTTTTAAACACTTGGTGCGTGTATATTAACGTGGTTACGGTTGTTTTTAAAATATATATTTTTATTCAGAAATATATTAAAATAATATATATTTTTTATTTTAAAAAAAATTATTTTTGAAATCAGCACATGAAAATGATCTAAAAATACCAAAAATATTAATTATTGTAAAACATAAAATATTTTTAAAAAAAAAACAGTTTTTAAATGCAGTGTCAAACAAGATTGGCTTATAATTGAGTTCAAATTTGTTTTGTTTAATAGGGATATCATATTTTTAGTTTTTATCATCAAATAAGATCATGAAGACTTCTTAAAAATATAGAAATAATTTAATTCCATAATATTTGAAAGTGATTATTCTGTAATTAATCATTGTCATTTTTTATCTGCCTTGATTTATTAACTATCATTTTATTTTTGAATTATATTATTAAATTTAGTTGAGTAAATAACTGGGTATCAAATTTTTATTGCTTCTTTAAAAATACTTGCATCACTTGATTATCTTATTTTTATGTTAGTAAAAAATTATCCTAGCCTACAATGCATCAGAATGACCAATCTTGTTAAGTGATTGTTTAATAGTGTATTTGAAATTGTTTTTGAAAATATTTTTTGTTTAGAAATATATTAAAATATTTTTTTTTCAATTATTTTTGATATCAGCATATGAAAATGATCTAAAAATACTATTTTTTTAATTTAAAATAAAAAATAATTTTTTTTTTCAAAAGCATTTTTGAAACACAGTGTCAAACAACCCTAAATCAAGAGAGACTATTTAACTCAATATGTAAAAATAAAATAATTAAAATTAATAATTTAGTCATTAAGTTACAGTACCATTTCTTTCAAATAAAAGGGTATTTAAGTTATAGTATAATTTTATAAAAAAAATAAAAAAATGGACCGTTTACAAAATTGATTTAAAAAAAAAAAAATTGAACCATTTTAAAATGTGTGTTTGTGATCAGTGATAGGTTCAGTGATGAGGTGGTCTTGAGATTCAAAAATGTGGACCCTAGTTTTTCCACCATTGAACATAGATATGGTTGTAAAAAACATATTATAGATAGAAAAACATGTCATTCGCGTAATTTTTGAAAATAAAATAATAAAACAATTTCATCTTATTTTTTTTTTTAAAAAAACTTTTGTGTGGATCTAGCTTTCTAAGACACTGTTAGACATTATATTTTAAAAGTATTTAATTTTTTTTATTTTAAATTAAATATTTTTGATGTTTTAAATTATTTTGAAATGATGATCTAAAAAATAATTTTTTAAAAATAAAAAACATATTTTAAAATATTTTTGAATGAAAAATAATTTTAAAAACAATTTCAACCATACTTTTATATATATATATATATATATATATATATATATATATATTTGATAAGTTTTTTTTAAAGAGCCTTTCATTAAAAAATAAATCAAAATAATATATTTTTTAAAATTATTTTGATATTATCACATAAAAATAATCTAAAATATCAGAAAAATTAATTAAAAATAAAAAAAATCAAAACTTTTTATGAACAGATTTTAAACACAGTTACAAACATCCCTAATTGCAAATGGGTTTTACAAGGTGCGCCGACAACTTCTCTTGCAAACCTAATCATGACAAGCTTGTTTATATTTTTTTTCCCCTTTAAGTGGCCCTACGTTTTTTCTTCTTCTTATATTATGTAATAGGTTTGACTTCAAAAAAACATATTCAAATGATATGTAAATAATTAATTGATTATGCCATATTTTTTCAAACAACATTATAGTTTTTAATGTTAATATTAAAGATTATTTTTTAATAATTATATACGAACCTAATATGTTTATTTTTTTCAAAATCCTTCATGAACCTTTAGTACAAAGAAAATATATATTTTATTATTGTAGTTTTTTTATATCTCATCATTTTTTGATACTTGCTTATAAATTAATTTTTTATATATTAATAAATTCTTTATTTGAAATCAATAAATTATGTTAATTTATATTTTAATTGCCTTTTTTTATTCAATAAACCAAAAAAGTTTTTAACAAGAAAATAAAAATTTGATAAAAAAAATCTTTTCTAGAACTTAAATAATTATTTTCTTAAGAATATTTGTTTTTATTAGGTTAATATTTAAATGTAAATATATTATTTGCTTCTTAGAATGAAGAGTAACCTTTTATTTTAATTTTTTAATTAGTATTAAAAAAATTCCTTAAACAAGTTTATATATTTTTTAATTCGTTTCATAAACACACGTATTATCTTTAAATTTTTATTTTTTTTATAATATCAACAAATATATCCACAATTCTAGAGCCTTCTTTTGATATCTTGTAACGTGGATGAAAAAAATAGCTCCAATTCAAAAAGAAACACACGTAATTGAAAATCGGTTCTATCCACGTCAGTGTTTTTTGTTTTCTATCGGCTGTTTGATTGAATTCGCCAATGGAACGATATTTTTTTAATTGATTTTTTTAAAATAAAAATAAATTATTTTAATATATTTTTAAATAAAAAAAATATTTTTAAAAACAATCTACTTCCAATAATATATATTTTTTAAAAATCAATTAATCAGACATGTGCAGTATTCTCATGGGACTGACTATTTGCTAACATCTCCAATAGTCGAGCCATCATATTGTTTTATAGTCGCAAACAGATAAAAGTTAAAGTTGGAATGTGTTGTCTATTATAATAGTTGCTGCGATTATGATTTATAAAAATTAAAATTTAGTATTTTTTTTTTTAAATGAAGTAAAAATAATTTTGAGTGAACATGATAAAATTATTAACTAAACATTTTAAATTTGGTTCAACAAATTACTCTTTGCATTTGTTTTTTTAGATGATTTTGTTATGAGATTTGTTTTCAAATCCAATTCAGATATTTTTCTTCTTCTTATGATTAAGATATTCGATCCAACTTGCAAATATATAAACTTTATTTTTTGATGTGAGAAAATCTGATTCATGAAAAATATATTTTGTGGGTCCAGATGAACGAATAAAACCTTTGACTATCCAATACTTTTATAAAAAAAATACACGTCTTAAGTAAAGTTGTTTCGCCATAATATTATCTGATCTTCGAATATTTTTTTTATTTTTTTATTAATTAGGTTTCGATCTGTTGAAACATTCCGGTCAATGCAAGTTGCACCACCGAGTCTTGGACGTATCGCCGGAGCCCTTGACTTCAAAGCTACGTGTCCCTTTCATTATATGGTGGTTCTGTCATCGCTTTGATTTGCAAATTGGTCAATGAACCTATCGATCTGGCATTGACAAAACACACATGCTTACGTAAACGTGGCTCAATTTTAAAAAAAAATATGTGTTTGATTAAAATTGTTATGAAATAAATCTATCGTGAAAAATAAAAAATATATTATTCATTGTGCATTTTTCACCGTGTATATAAATACAGATCAGTGTGGATTGCGATAATAAAATTACCGCCAGAAAATTTAACGTCAAAACCAGAGTTATTTTTAATAGTAAAATATAATTCCGGCCGTGAGGATAGGCGAGTTAATGGACAATAATACTATTATAAGTGATGTCTAGTTGAAAATTAAATTATTTGACTAACAAAGATTTTTTATATATAAACAAAAAGCTACCATTGGACCTAAGAATAAAAACCACGGGCTTTCACTCACTAACTCTATCGGGCAACAAAACCCAGACCATAACCCAAACCCAAACCCAAAAACCCACCGAGCTTAAGAAACACAGGCAGCCAGGTTCCGAACTGTGTTGTCTTGAGATCGAAGAAAAACTTTCTTCTTAAAACAACACCAAAACCACCTCATAGAAGATAGAAAGAAGTTGAAGAAAATTTTCTACAAGAAAGTTTGAGCAATGAGCAGCATAGGAACAGGCTACGATCTCTCCGTCACTACTTTCTCACCGGACGGCCGTGTTTTTCAGATCGAATATGCTGCTAAAGCCGTCGATAACAGCGGGTATTTTTTCCCTAAAATTTCTTCATTCTTTTAAATTTCTAGACCAATGTTCTTTCTTTGTGTTGTTTTAGTATCATTACAGTTAATTAGGGTTTTAGGTTTTTCTTCTTTTTCGCTCATACTATTTTTTTTCCAGTACTGTTATTGGCATCAAATGCAAAGATGGGATTGTCATGGTAAGAATTCTTTCTCTTTATTTAGAAATATCGATTTTTCTACATGCATTCATTGTAAATTAATTGTAAGACTGTTTAATTTTAGGGCGTGGAGAAGCTAATAGCGTCGAAGATGATGTTACCCGGTTCCAATAGGAGAATTCACTCCGTTCATCGTCACTCTGGCATGGTACTGCCTTTTCATTGTTTGTGTTTATGTTTGTGTAAAATGCTGCAGAAATTTAAGAAAAAAAGACGGTATTTTTTTCATTACTGTGTTTGCAGCTAATTAGAGCTCAATTTGTTGGTTTTTATTGTTTTGGATGGAGATTTATATTGAAAATATATGCAAATTTATGGTCGTGGATAATATACATGACATCAGTGTTTTTAGTTTCTATTGGAATTTAATGTTGCTTTATGTGGCTAAAATGCCAGTTTATATGTAGTTCGCTTTTAGCACCCCTCATAAAATGGGGTCTTGTTTAGGATCAGTAGGCTTTGATTCTGATGCAGTAATGGGTCATCATTGAAATCAACGATGAAACAAGTTTTGATTTGAGTGGATTCGAGATGGGTTCTTATGAGACATGGTCTAAGCAAATGATTACTGTTTCACAGAAGATTTAACTTAGTCTATGAGTTAGAGTTTGGTAGATGTGATGCTGGAATTTTGGCTTCTCCAATAAAACTCTATCGCAGAGGCTAGTTCAAAATTAAATGGAAGAACAGATAACATGTATTGATTCATGTATTCCTCAATAAAAAGAGAGTGAGAGTAGCTCCTTTCTAGTTATTTCACGGGAAGATGTGCGTTTACTGTTCTGGTCTTAAAATCAAACACTTTGGTGAAGAATATTTTATTGTTTGTGCGACTGTATGCAAGCAAACATCAACTCTCTGTCTTTCATAATTCAAATATCAGGCTGTTGCTGGTTTAGCAGCTGATGGGAGACAAATCGTTGCTCGTGCTAAAAGTGAGGCAACCAATTATCAGAGGTTTGTTTTTGAACAATGCCTTGTAGTTGAAGTTGAAGTGTTATTTTTACTCTGAAGCCTGCTTGACTATTAAATAGAAACCAATAGATTGTTACAAATTCTAGTTGATTGGCTTTTGGCAGTGGATGTTGGAGGGCTGAAAGTAATTTTTCTTTTGCTTTTATTTTGAGTGCTCTTGGATCAGCTGTGACCCAGTCACTCCAAATTCATTTATGAACGTAGTAGCATGCACTTCATATAACTTCCCATGATCAACTACTAGGACTGCAGCATGTGTTAGTGAGCCCTAAACTTAATGATAACTCAGCCTTCTACAATTTTCGTTAAATTAAATGTGAGCTGTACGGGATCAAGATTCAAGACACAGCACATGTTGTAAAGTTGTAGTTTGGACAGCTCTTGTCTGTCTAAGGCCTTTGCTCTCTGTTCAATATGACAAGATTTCTATTAAAAGCCGATGCTATATGCTTGCTCGGATATCATCTTTGTTCAAGATTGGAGATGGGGCACTGTAGCATGATTCAATTTGCCTTGTGGATCTCTTAGACCTCAAGTTCGCTAATTCTGAGTGTCATTATGATTTTTTAGTGTTTATGGCGAACCCATTCCTGTCAAGGAGCTTGCTGAACGTGTTGCTAGTTATGTGCATCTGTGCACCCTCTATTGGTGGCTAAGGTAAATATATTTTTTTTTTGGTTGTTGTTGAAATGTCTTCTTCACCTGTTCTTTCCTCTATTTAGCCTTCAGAAAAACTACATAAAAGTTTTTATGCTGCAGGCCATTTGGTTGTGGGGTGATTCTCGGTGGTTATGACAGAGATGGACCACAATTATACATGGTTGAACCATCTGGCATCTCCTATGTGAGTTGATTTGTTCTAGTTTTGCCTGTTTCCTTTGCGATGTTTTCCCTTTTTAATTTTGTTTCATGGTGTGTTTCTTATCCAATGCCGTGTTGTTTGATTGGATGTAGAGATATTTTGGCGCTGCTATCGGGAAAGGGAAGCAGGCTGCTAAAACGTAAGTTATAATATTTGTTATTTTTTGGTTAGTGTGTGATTTTATCACAAGGACTTGTGACATGACTGGAATTTAGAAGGTGATGTTCATTTCTTTTTTCAGCTCTTTGAATATAGTGTACTCATTTGAAGCCAATTTATCAATTGGCAAAGGAACCATTTTTAGTGTAGGAATCAATCTTTACAAAAGGTTTAATTTTGTTAGCCTCTTTTCAAATTAATTTGGATGCTGTATTTCGTTAATTTATATTATCCTTTAGCTAGTGTTTAGTTTTTATTCCTTTTTTCCTTAAAAGTGATTGAATTATTGCTGTGGACAGAGAAATTGAAAAGTTGAAGCTGTCTGAAATGACATGCCGAGAAGGAGTCCATGAAGTTGCTAAAATGTGAGTGCTCCAACAGCTGAGCTTAATCACCACTTTACCCCCCCTCCCCCCCCCCCCCCCCCCCCCCCCCACACACACACACACGTGGGTGTATTGATATGCTCTTTCTCCCTTGATCAGCATTTACAAGCTACATGATGAAGCAAAGGACAAGGCCTTCGAACTTGAAATGAGTTGGGTTTGTAATGAGTCAAAGAGACAGCATCAAAAGGTAATTGTGGTTCATTCTCACTTTGAGTAATCACATGCATTTATCATACACTGGAGCAGAGACATCAACCTTATATGTTGCATGACTGGCTCAGTTATTTGCAGCCTGACATTTTTGGAGATATTAGTTTTTGTAATTGAAGAAAAGGAAGCTAGTGTTCACTTGTCCTAGTTTCCACTTGGAATTCATGTGTTCCTGTGTATGCTGCCGTGTAGAAGGAAACCAGCCTGTTTTTTATTTCAATATTAGAAGCTGCATTGCAATTTTTATGTGAAAGACAGACGTCTCATGCTGTTCTTAACTAGCTCAGCATCAAGGAGAAGTGGGGGATTGTTAATATGGAATGAAAAATGATATATGATGCCCATCCTGTCCAATAACCAGTTCATATTTCTTTCTTGATAATGTTTTCTTATACGCAATCAGTCCAGTGTTAAATGTTCTTGCTGTGGGCATCAGGTTCCTGATGAACTCTTAGAGGAAGCCAAGGCTGCAGCTAGGATTGCACTCGAAGAAATGGATGCTGATTAGTTAAGCCGGGGATTCACCCCCTGGAGATTACTGCTGTCTTCCTGCAATAGGTATCCACTTTTCCCCTTGTTAGATAACCAAGTGAGCTTGATGTCTTTTAATTGAACACAGGAAAATTCTAGTGGGATTATTGTTAGTGTATTCTGGTTGCAGGTAATTTGAAGTGATGTCCTGTGGTTTTTTTCTGATTCTAGTCGTCATGCATGTAAAACACTTGCTTGCACTAGGCCAGGCGCAATCGATGAGATGATTTTATTTTGACGGGCTCTCATTGTTATGTTCGAAATCTTTTTTGTGAATGGCCACAATATCGTCCTGGAGCTTATTACAAATTCTTGTCATGCATTTAAATGGTGATGTCCTAATTTGAGCCCTAACAAACTCTGTTTACGTCGTCAAAAGTTTGGAGTCAATTTCCCCCCCTCTCATTTTTCATCCTTTTCTTTTCTTGTGAGCTCACCTCTTTTAACAAATGAGGGGAAATATTGAAAATAAGTTTTGATTTCTGTTTGTTACCAGCCCGAGACCTGGGTGGGAGCCTAGAACAGTCTAGGTTAAAACCCGATTGACAATCCGTATATTTATTCCTTTTTTTCTTAAAGTTTTTTTATTAGAATGGTGTTATTTAAAAAAAAAAAAAAAGAATTACAACTTTCGACAACCCTACACCATGTTTTCAAACTCCCTATATATATATATATATATATATATATATATATATATATAAAGTTGAAGGTCATGACCATTTTTTAAAAGCTCATAATGAGGTGAGATCGTTATAAAATTTAATGTCTTCATTTATTTTTTCACTCACCCTCCAATCTGTCTTTTCCAAATTATATATATATATATATATATATATATATATATATATATATATATATATATATATATATATATATATATATATATATATATTAAGACATAAGCTAAAAGAGCTCGGGTTTGGTATTATTCCTTCAGACTCAGTGGCACTGTGGAGTGGTCTTTTATCCGGCGTGCGTAGCGCGAGTTCATCCACCCTATTTTTTTTGTTTTTTCCGGATGTGAACAGTGTAATGGCGAAATAACCCCCGATAATAAGACAAAAACACGTTTTCGGCTGAGGGCTACGGTTGTAATTGCACACGTACGGACTGGTCCGGTCCGCCGGAACCTTTTTTTTTAATATTTTTTAAAATATGTTATTACGTCTGTAGCCCCCGATAAGATAAAATCATGAATTAGCCTCAGGGGTCTTTTCGTAATTGACACACACGTCACTGTGCGCTTGCGTCAGCAACGTCAGGTGTCCGTACAGGCGCGTCGGAGCGTTTTCTCCCCTCCATCGATTCAGGCGGCGCGTGCGGCGTCATATGGCGGTGAAAAATTTTCTTCCGACGAATAGAACGATTCGCAACCCTTCCCTGAATCTCATGGAGTGGCGCGTGTGGTGATATAATCGACGTATAGGCTCATATAGTCGGTTGAACGTTTATGTACACGTTTCTCTCTTCTCAGTGTCCGATTCCACTTCAGTCCCCCGATTTATTGTTGATGCATTTCAGTCCCTTGGCTTTTGTTTGATTTATGTAATGGAAGTTACGATTTCTGTCAATTGCGTCCTTTAATTTAAATTGATATATATGGAGTTTGCATGTCAGTCCTTCTTCTTTGAATTTTTCGGTTTTCTATTAGATCCTTTAATTGATTTAGTGCATCAGGTTATATTGTTTTCAGTTTTGTCCTTCATGTCAAATGCATTATATATTACACTCTAATTTCAGTCCCTCTTCTTTTAATTTTTTTCTCTCTTCAATCTTTTAATATTTTTGGTGCAAAAGTATAAATGGTTGTCAAATTAATCCTTCACTTTAAATCAATCATATATTTTATTTTTATTTAGGGCCTTATGTTTTTAATTGTTCTATTGAAATTGATTTCCTTTATTATTATGTGTATATTTATGCATTATTCCCTATTATTGTACAAGTTTATGTATATATTTTTCCTTAATTTGGTTTTTAATATTTCTTTTATCTTTTCTTTTGTTGGGATTTCTTTTTATTTAGTCTTCAAATTTTATTCCTGGTAGTAATCATGTGAAAATTCATTTATTTTTTTAAAAATCACAAATATTTTTTAAATGCTAACAATAATAATAATAATAATAATAATGAGAATAATAATAATAATTAACAAAAATTTAATAATAATAATTGAATTGTTAGAATATTTATTGAATATTATCGCCTGATAATAATCAAAAAAAATTTATTGAAAGTGTGTGAAATTAATTATATATTTGTATATTTATGTCAAATTAAAGTATGCTAAACTACTTATATGTTTGAATTTTTATTTAATATTACGTCTAAAAATATATACAGAGAGGAAAAAAAAATACCGCGGCTTTTTTCAAGACAAAATTTATATCAATATTCTTAAATATATTTAGTATAATAATATGATGAATAAATCTTATGAAATTATAATAAATTGGCTACAAATTTTATTTTTTTGCTCTTTTATTCAAGTTTATTTTTTGAAAAAATTTGACAATATTTAGATTTCGAATATTGCAGATCTCATATCATTGAGAAAAATATACAACTCAAAAAAACAAAAAGTAGACAAATTTACCTCCATTATCTGCAATTCAAAAATATAAGAACCACTTTCCGTCTCGATTACACTGTTCTTTTAAGACGGCAATTAAGTAATTATAACATGAAAAAAATCAGTTTATTTTGAAAAATAAATTAAAATATTTTGATTTGTAATGCGTGGGATCTAATATTACTGGGAATAAAATTGAACTCAAACAAAGAATAAAATTACAAATTTACCTACGTTATCTAGAATTTAAACATATACAAACCGCTTCCCATTTTTATTACTCTATAAAGTATGTGAGACTAATTATATGTTTTAATATTTATTAAATATTATTGCCTAAAAATATATATATATATATAGAGAGAGAGAGAGAAAATTTGACCCTGGATTTTAAAACAAAAACTTTTATATCAATATGCTTAAATACATTTAATATAATAATATGATTAATAAATCTTATAAAAAAAATTTGCTTTGAATTTGAATTTTATACTCTTTTCTTTAGGTTTATTTTTGAATTTTTTTTCCAATTTTCCCATTTTTAATATTTCAAATCTGATATTACTAGAGAAAAAATACAGCTCAAAAAAACAAAAGGTACACAGATTGACGTACATTATCAACTCATTTTTTTTTCTTTTGATAAAATTATCTCGATTATCTACAATTAAAAAATATCCGAGTTACTCTCCGTTTTATTTATAATGTGTCAAATCTAATATTATTGGAAAAAAAAGACAACTATTTTTTTTTTAAATTTACCTAGCTTATCTCCAATTAAAAAATATACAAACCACTTCCCATTTTTATTACACTATTCCTTCTACGCTGGGAAAAAAATTATTTGTTACATATTTTATCTATTATAATGTTACTAATTAAATATTTAAACAACTAATTACAACACGTAAAAAATCAATTAGTTTTCTACATGAAAAAAACTCTAGCGCAATGCGCGGACAAGCATACTGATTATACCATGCAAAAAACTCATTTCTAACATATTTTTATCTGTAGCAATTTTAGTAATTAAACATTGAAATAACTAATTATAGCACGCAGAAAATATAAGTTCATTTTTGAAAAAAAAAGTACAATATTTTTAGTTATAATGTGTCAGATCTAATATTACTGGGGAAAAAATGCAACTAATTAAAAAAAATTATCTACATTATCTACGATTAAAAAATATACGACCCACTTTGCATTTCGATTATATAGATGTTATCAATTATAATTTTACTAATTATATATTAAATTAGCAAAATATAATACATATAAAAACAATCAATTTTCTACATAGATAAAAAAGCCCCGGCGCAACGCGCGGGCATATCGCTAGTGTATATATATATATATATATATATATATGATGGATTAGTATATAGAATTCTCCAAACAATTAAACAGTTGTGAAATCCCAGTTGATCTTATAATTAATATATTATGATTCAAGTCCAGAGATGAATACATAAATAAAATACTTCCATTCCCATTTCTTTCATTCTTTGCACATCTTCCTGTAACATTTTTCCAAAAAAAAAAAAAAAACTACTCTTTATTCTTCAGCACATTAATTTATAATCAATCAAAACCAAGATTAAATGAAGAAGAAAAACAGTATTCACCTTATAGCGATTATAGAATCAACAGCTACATTTTCTCTGCTGTGATCAATTATTTTGTCTGTAATATTTAGAAAATAATAGATGGTTTTAAAGAATTATCACATGTAAATGTAAATGTTAATCATAATCTACCCCTGACATACTGATAAACACACACACACACACGTATATTTCTCAGTAAAAGTATCCCATATAGCAGATCCTCTTCCATGCTTGTTTGTTTCACCTCCGTACTGTATATCATAAATGAAAGAACATGAGATCTGATACAAAGAACTTGTTATGGTACTGGCTCCTTGAATTAGTTTATAAGCCGACGAGGGTATTTCAAAATTGAAATCATCTGGAAAAGAATGACAACTGAAGCTATCTAGTTATGAAGCCCTGAGAACTGAGAGAGGGACTCACGATTAAATATTATACGGCTTGCTAGGATTAGGGTTACAATTCTATGATGTACTTTATTTGTGGAACAGAGCAGAAAAATATAAAGCAGGTTATTTAGTGATGGTGAGATTTTCTTGGATAGAAGAGATTGTGAGGCAGTTTGTGTTAGAGCTCTAGGAGTGAGGATGCGAATGCACACTGCTTGGAACTCGACAGTGATAAACATAGGCAACAATGAATCTGGTAGACAACATACAATGGTTTGTGCAAGTCATTAGATTCTTGACTTGGTATGGATACGAGGCTTAATTAGATCATGAATCTCTTAACTTGACAACAAACATAATAGAAACCGACAGCCGGGACCGTTTGGTAGACATATAAATTGTGAGTTAGTTGTGACAGTTATGAAGCTCCAAATAATGAGGGACAAATGAGTGGATGTGGGGCATAACTTGGATTGCTCTACGAACTACTAGTGTCAAAGGAACATGGGAAAACTACCCAACACTTGCTAGAATATATACCACTAAGTTCATGTAAACCATGTGTAAGAAAGTTTCTTGCTATGTCTTGAAAAATAATAAGGATGATAATTGTGCCTTGTAACTCACATATCCATATCCTTGTCTTTATATAGGCTGCAAAGCCTTAGTTGTGTTGAATGTAATGTTTGTGCATTGCATGCACATTTATATATGGTGTAAATCCTTTGTTTTGCAATATTTAATAAAAGCTGAGATATTTTCTTATAATTGTCCCTTTTGGAGGAGTGAAACACAAAGTTATACACAAACACAGGGAGACGAGGCTTAGTTTAGTCTGGACTAGATTATCACATAAGGTTGACTTTTTGGGTGAAAATTTTGACACTGTGACAATTTGCATGATAAAAAATAGTGGTTCATGCAAGAAGGAATTGACGAGCACCATAATGATGCGACAATGCTCTTGTAGACTATGAAAATAATAGATGCACTTTTTCTATGAATTACAAAAATAATATCAACTTCATGACCGAAGTAAAAAATATTAGACCTTTAAAATAAAACCTTTTTTTTATGATAATTTATATGCATTTTAGAAAAAAAATTATTTCGGTTTCACTAGACTATCTAGAAAATAAACTAATCTGGTTTTAAAAATGTAGAAAAAATAAATTACAAGGGTATAATAACTTATTCAAAGAGAATTTGAAATAAAAAATAATAATTCAAGAGAAATGTGTTTCATTTTTCTTGGTCTCTCCTTTTTGTATTTCTTTTTATTTCTTTGATAAATCTTAAAAAAATCCCAACAATAAATATCTAGTTTCAATTTCTATCCTAAATAAATTTTTGTGTTGATTTTATCCCTTAAGTTTTATAAATTTTCAATTTAGTTTTTTTATTTAGATTTGATCATGTTTACCATTGATATTGAGCATTTATTTTGTGAAAAATGAGATGATTTTATATAAAAAATTGATTTTTTATGGTACTTAAAGAGTAAATAATGACATCTTATCAGGTACTCGATAAGCTCATCTTGAAGAAAGAGATAGACATAAGGAAAAAACAGAAGATGAAACCCATAACCCACTAAAAGATATAACAATATCTTAAAAAAAAGTGGGCCTATTAAGTACGCAATAGGATGCCACTAAATACTTCTCAAACACCATAATATTTCTCTAAAACTTGTTGGAATTCAGAATCATCATCAATCACAGCTTGATTTATGGATCATCTAAAGAAAATAAATGAGATTATAAGTACTGTAATTAGATCTTACACTTTTTTTTTAAATTTGTTTTTGATATTTTACCTTTTTACACTAGATTTTATTTCTTTATTAATATAGAAAGTGAGTAATACACAGACAAGAATCAAAACAAAAAAAAATTCCTATTCTTTTCTCTAGTATCAATTTTACTATGCTATCAAAGCATCATCCTAGTGCTTGATATTTCTCACTTCTTAGATCACATTGGGTATTTTATGATTAACTCTTGAAAGGTTACAACTACACAACATGGAATCATGCTATGATGATATTTTTGGAAGCCAAAAACCTTAACTTTTGAAGGTTACTGCTATGCAACATGGACTCATTCTATCTAAAATAATAAAGTCATAAAAATAAATGCTTCATTGTCATATAATATTACATTAAAGTCAATTTAAAGGCATTAATGCTTTACAAATTAATTAGAATTTTCTTTATTTTTTTTTTAATTTTATCATCATCATTTCCACTGTAATCTCTTACATTGAATTGTTTCTCGACAATATTATTATCTTTATCGATTTTTGTATGTTCACTTATTGTTAATATATATATATATATATTTCTAAATTAGTAGATAGAGCAACTTGATATGGATTAACTAACTCATCAAGTTGAAAGACATCATCTCATGCAGTTACTTCATCGATACCATTTTCAACAACTTGAACATGACCTCAAGGTTTAGTTTTCGCTATGGATCACCAATTAAACCTAGAACAATACTTTATAAGGGAATGATTGTATGTATAATAAACTTGTTGACATTACTTAGCAAAAACAAAGACATAATCAATATTGCAAAATTTATTTTTTGTATTAGTTTTGACCAAACCATGATAATGATCTACTTTGATTTCTCTATTAGTGGTATCATGCCAATAACATTCAAATAAGGAGACTATATTTTTCTCGTTATGATATTGTAATTTAATCACCTTTTCTAACTTATTATAATAATCAACTTCAAACTAATTAGATATTGATATCTTAACGCAAACTTCATTGCTATATGTCTTTCTACTATGACCATAATCTCTGGTATGAATGACATATCCATTGATAAAATACTTTTCTAGCATTTCACATTTATTTTAGGAGCTAGGCATAGTAAACTCAAATTACCTTAGGGTAAATGCTTTATTAAGATGAATGATAACGAGAATATAATCTCAAGTTTTCAGATTGTTTGGATGATATTCACTTCAAGCTTTTCCATGTGTTGGGTATGAAACTTGTTAGAGCATTTATCTCTAAAAAAATAACTAATCTATAAGAGTGCATTCTATATCCATATTGCAAATAAATAGTGGCAAGTAACTAATCTATATGAGTCCTAGATGATCATAATTGTCTCAACTCAGTAATCATTAGTTAAATACAAACACCTATGTTCTTACTTGGACTATTAGAACTAGGTATGACTGTAAATAAAAACATGAACTCCAACTTTATATATATCCTTGGTGGCATGTTATAAATCATTAATATCACCAGCCAACAAGAATAAGGAGTAACAAATGACTAAACAAATTGAGCCCATCTATATGTAAACCTCGACTATAAAATAAGAGAAAAAGAGTGAAAAAATTGAGGGGTGAAATTTAATGTATAAAAATATAGCGGGACACTATATGAAATAAAAAGTAGGAGTATATGGACTATAAAATTATAATAAAATAAAGAAAGGACCAAAATAAAAAAAAAAAGACATTTAACCAATTATAAAAGGGTCAATAGTGGCAAAATAAAAAGTCTAATGGTCAACTAGTCTAAAAATGAAAAGGAAGAAGAAATTGTGAGAGAAATGGTAAAAAAAAGTCTTCAAATTTAAATAGATTAAAGGATCAAAGGGTGTTCGGGAGTGACTAAGATATGATTATTCAAGGAAATCTTATAGGGTTTCTTACTAAGAGGTGGTGGACTAAAAAAAAAGGAGAAAAAAATAGATGTTTATAGGAGTGAATTTCAAGCTTCAATTTACTTATTTTTCTTGGGATAAAAAGTGACAAACTCCTCCTTGGTTTTTATTTCTTTTATGTTATTGATGTTTTTTTTTTTTAAAAAAAAAGAGTACACTTGAAATATTGATTTTGTGTTTATTTGTGTAGTAATGAATTAATGATTGATGAATTAGACATGCTTTGATAGAAATAAGGTTGGGTAGTGTCTCAAATGAGAAAAGTTTTGAAGAGAAATCTTCACCCTTCCTTAGTAGGGTTTCGACAATTTGGTTTTTTTTATAAGGGAGGAGAATTAATTAATGCAAGTGAAGTGAAATTATGTGCTAGATTGGTTTAATTGAAAGTCTAGTTTATCAAAATAAGTAAGAAAATGGAAGGAAAAATTCTTAGGGAAAAGACCATAGACAATTGAGGAATTAAGAGGGAGGTTAGAAAAATTTTAGGTTGGTTAAAATTTAAAGGTTTGTATAATGTTTAATGAATGGTTTTAGACCTACTCTAGTAGTTTCATGCAATTTGAATAATATTTGAAGTGGAAATCATGATTTTTAAGTAAAGGCTTATAGCAATTTTAAGCTAGTTAAAATTCAAGGACTTGTTAAATGTCTAATATAGGGTTTTAGACCTACTCTAGTAGTTTCATGCAATTCAAATAAGATTTAAAGTGAAAATCATGAATTTTAAGTTGGTTAAATTCGAAGACATATATAATGTTTACTAAAAGGGTTTAGACCTACTCTAGCATTTTCATGGAATTCAATAAGATTTGAAGCGGAAATCATGAATTTTAAGTTAAGGGTTATAGAAAATTTTAAGCTTTTAAAATTCAAAGACATGTATAATGTTTAATACAGGGTTTTAGACTTACTGTAACAATTTCATGCAATTCGAATAAGATTTGAAGCAAAAATCAAGAATTTTAAGTTAAGGGTTAATCTTAAGCTAGTTAAAATTCAAAGACTTGTATAATGTTTAACAAAGGGATTTTAATGTACTCTAGCAATCCTGTATGATTCGAACAACAATTGAAGTAGAAATAATAAATGTTAAGGTTATAGCTTATGAAAGTTTTTTAGAGAAATGCAAATGAAGTATAGATTGACTTAATTAGGGTAAAGTAAGTTGTAATAAATGTTAAACTAGTTTGAATTGAGGAAAAAAACATGGTGATCCTAAAAGCATTGATGGTTGATTAAGGAATACTAGGTGATGAATAATAAATATGTGTTTATTTAAGAGAATTGTGACTTAACAACCATAATTTTGTGTGTGAAATATTTTAGAGAGAATATCAAGTTGGTGTGATTTTAAATTCATATGGAAACTTTAACTGAAACAAGATGCTTCAGACAATATTAGGGCGCTACGAGTCGCGCACACTCAACAAGCAGTTGTCTTACACTTAACTTATCCTCTTCAATATTTACTTATTTTATCCAAATTATTAAAAAGAGTCTTATTTGAAATCTTAGAAATTATTGTTTGTAAATTGATGTTGAGTCTAATGTTCCTAGTAAGGAACTAGTGCCCGGGAAAATAGAGTTGACAAATTAGTGTTTCTGGTAAAGAACTAGTGCCCAAGAAAGTAGGCTAACAAATTAGTGTTCATGGGTGCCCAGGAAAAATGGGTTGATGGATTACTGTTCCTGGTAAGAAACTATTGCTTAAGAAAAAAATTATTGTATTAGTGTCCTTAGTAGGGGATTGATGCTCAATAATCGCGCTAAGTCAAAAATTATATTTGATTGTAGTAGTCATAATGAATTTGAGTAGTTATTATAGAATTATCTTAAAAAAATAATTGAAGTGACTTAACCTATAATAATGTATTGTATTGTACGATATTATTTATTAAAATGCTATTTTTCTGTTATTTCAAGACCATTTTAGTAGTAGATAGATCTTGATAAAGCTAATAGTTATTTTTGGGGGAATATTTATAACATGTTTATATTTTGGAAAAGAAAAAACAAAAAAAATGTATGAAGTGGAAGTCAATATTATGTAATAGTTTAAATGATGTTCATTTTGAGGGTTGTAATATTTTAATAGTATGTGTAGAATATATCAATAATTAAATTATGAATTGTTATGTATGATGGATGTCTTTATTCAATATTATATAAAATATGCACAAGTGAAATTAGAAGTTTCTATAAGTCTTTATAATTTGTTGGCATGAATCGGATTACATATGAATATAATTATTGACACGTAAAGTGTTTTTATCTAAAGTATATTGATTGAATATTGTTTAGGGATGTGCTGTTGACAAATTGATGTTGGAATATTGAGGTCGATAACTTGGAATGTAATAATTACAAGGGGAATTGTCGAATTTTCAATAAAAAATATATAGAAAAAATATCCTGATTTTGTATGTAAAATTGAGAAATTTTCCCATAACATTAAAATAAGATTTTAGGGAAGTTAATATACATAACCTAAGATGTACGTTTCATGATTCTATTGAGAATTAAGAGATGTACCTTGTTAAAACATTTTTAGGCCTCATCATCTAAAAGGTGTATCATGACTCTATCCATCATATAATGGAATGATGTCATGTCATGTGAGTGTATACCTAGTATGCCCATAGGTTATACACTCGGTCAAATATGTATTTTTAATGTAGCACAACATATAAAATTTTAGACACATGTCAATTTTTTGGTATCCTAACCATAGATTTAGAAGCATATAAGTTCTTTTTTGGGTTTTTCCTTTTAGGTAAGATATGTTTTTGTGTTTGACAATTCTATCATAACTAAATTCAATTAGCTCATGATCTGACTTGATGATGAACATCAATGCAATGAATGATAATTTATTGTGATTTATGCACTCATACTATAATGGTTTGTTATAGTCTTTTAAGAGATTAAAAATCATGACTACCTACATATTTGATTATTCATTTATGATTGAATATTCACCTGCATAACCTTAATTCTTTCTTATCATATTCATAATCATACTCTAATAAGGATTGCTATTATAATCTACAACCTCATACACATTGCTAGAACTAAAGGTTGACTCAACCATTCTTTTTAACATGACATCATAACAAATATATGGTTCTCCATGTGCAAATAAACACAAATATTTTTCATAGAACCTTTTTTTACATATAAAAGATCCACGTAATAAACAAGATTTTGAGCATATTTAATCAATTTACATCAATTTGTGTTGATATTTCCATTTGCATTTGCTAATTTTGTAGCAGTGAACTTTGAAGAAATTAACAAGATTTTGAGCTTAAAGATTGATAACTTCACACAACACAATAAGCCAACGAAAACAAAAGCATAAGGGAACCCGAAGAAGGAAGCCTAAGAAAAGTTTGAAGATATCAGATGACACGTCGGGCACACACATACCATGAGCCCATAGTCAAGCAAGTTCTGATAGATCAAATTTCTAGCCATGCGATTTGCTCCCCTCAAAATATGAGTAAAAGATGAGCTACGTACAGCAGCATTCACCTGACGGGAAGTCAAACTTCCTACGTACGTTTGTTTTCTAGAAAGGTCAGACTCTCACAAACTTCAGGGTCATTACAAATTTATATGATTATTAATTTTAAAGTCTGTAGAGTTGATCGAGATATATGCAAGCTGCCCCCAATACTCATGTTAATGATAAAAAAAAGACTGCAAAGATATTTAGTTTAATAACATGTAAATCATATCACAAGGTAAGCTTGCAATCAAAACAAAAATACTATTGCATAAGTATGTAATTATAGCTATATCTTTGAGATCAAATTTGAAACTTAAATAAATGTTTTTTTTCCACTAATATCGAAAACTAATTTGCATGGATAGGGTAAAAGCTAATGTTTTTTTTTCTATTTTTAGGTCACTCATTTTTTTTTTAATTTGATCTTTTTCATTGTTTTTGTTTGAAATTCTACTTAGTAATTTGTTGTAAATGTATAAGTATGAGGATCTCACAATATAGAGGAAAAATAATAGTGGTCGGTTAATAATTAATTTGATAAAATAAAATAATTTTTTGTTGATATAAAACAATTAAATCTTACAAGACCAAAAATAAAAATTAAAACAAATAAGATGCGTTGGAGTCATTAAATAAGGCAACTTGACTAGCATATGCATCACACACATTAAACTGTGGAGGAAATCATTGCATTATAGTGGCATGTGGAACTTTCTTCGACGACCATACACTAGCTTCTTTAGGGGTTTTGGAAGTGACATAACTAGGGCTGTTAGGCGAGGCGACATGTATTAGTAACGAAGCAACGATGAAGTTTTAATGATCTTCTTGTTATAATTTTGTAATGAATATTTATAACTCTTGAGTTTAGTCTCTTAGATTTTCATAACCCTTGAGTTCATTTTCTTTTCTTATAAATAGACCACTTGTCTTGTATTCTTTACACCTTTGGAATATAGAAGAATTCATAATAAGAAATATATTTCTCTCTTGCCTCTTTTAATTATGTTCTGATGTCTAAACTTTTATATGTGATTTTCTTATAACATGTTATCAGCATGATGCTCTAACCAGCTTATATCAATTTTAATATTATTTCTTTTCATTATTGTAATATATTTTTGGTAATTTTTCTTTCACTATTATTCATAGAAAGAGATTTATAGTTCCTGAAGAACAAGTATCCCAAGTTCCTGAAGAATTAAATAAATTAAAAACAGTTCTTGAAGAACTAGTATCACAAGTTCTTGAAGAATTAAATTAATTAAAAACAGTTCTTGAAGAACTATTATCACAAGTTACTGGAGAATTAAATAAATTAAATACAGTTCCTGATGAACTAGTATTTCTAAAGCTAAACAAATAACACTATTAAAGGATTGACTTTCCAAAAGAATTAAATAAATTAAATACAATTCCTAATGAACTAGTGTTTCTAAAGGTAAACAAATAACATCTTTAAAGGTCTGATTTTCCTGAAAAATTAAATAAATTAAAAACAGTTCATGATTAACTAGTATTATAAATTTCTAAAGAATTAAATAAATTAAATACAGTTCCTAATAAACTAATATTTGTAAAGCTAAATAAATAGTAGTCTTAAAGGACTGATTTTTTTTTTTATCTTCATGATTTTATCTAATAAGTTATTTCTTGTTTTGATAGATAAAGATAATGTCAAATCTGACAAAACTTGAGTTTATCGCTCTTGATATATTTAGAAATAATTATCAGTCATGAAATATTGATGTCGATATTCATCTATAAGCTATGAATCTTTGAGAGACCATCAAAGAAGAAAATAATATGTGGTAAAATCTTAATGAAAGATATGACCACCAAAGTTTATCATACTTCCTTAAGGTGGTTATGATTGGTTGCACCTGAAGTTGCAAAATTTTAAATCGATTAATGAATATAATTCTCCTCCTTTTAAAATTACCTCACAGCTGAAATTGTGTGGTAAAGATATCATATACGATCAAATATTAGAGAAAATATTCTCAACTTTTCATGTCTCAAACGTTGTTCTGCAACAACAATCTAGAGTGCATAATTTCAAAAGGTTTTAAACTATTCCTTCAAGTGAATGAAACTTTTGTCCACAAGACAAGATAGAACCAAGGATATAAGTATGGAAGAAATAAATGGAAAAGGAGAAAAGATAATCCTTCTAAAAGTAAACCATAATACCACCAGAAGTGGAGACATAATGAATAGTGGTATGACTTTTCATGATGGAGATTTATGTCTAGCAAATAGTGCAATAACACACATAATTCTTAAGAAAAATAAATACTTTGAGTATTTGACATTAAACAAAGCTAATGTCACTACAATATCAGGTCCAACATACCTGATTAAAGGCTCTGGAAAAGCTAATATTATGTTACCAAATAACACAAGATTGAGCATCAAAGATGCATTATATTCAATGGAGTCTAGAAGAAATTTACCTGGTTTTAAGGATATACGTGCTGATGGTTATCATATTGAAACAACAGATGAAGATAGAAAAGAATATCTTTATATTAGTGCATGTATTTTAGGCCAGAAGCTTGTACTTGAGAAACAACCTGCTTTCTCTTACGGAATTTATTATAGGATCATGAAATCTATTGAATCAAATGTTGTGATACACCAGAAGTGTTCCAACCCAAAACAATTTATGCTTTGGCATGATTGACTTGGGCATCCAGGATCAATAATGATGAGACGAATTATTGAGAATACATATGGGCATCCTTTAAAGAACCTGAAGATTCTTTTACCAAGTGAAAATCCATGTGGTGCATGTTCTCAAGGTAAATTAATTACCAAACCATCTCCATCAAAGGTTCTTATAAAATCACCATCTTTTCTTGAAAGAATTCTAGGAGATATATGTGGGTTTATTATTCTTCCACCATGTGGACTTTTTAGATATATTATGATATTGATTGATGCATCAAGTGAATGGTCACATGTTTGTTTGCTTTCGAGTTGAAATATTGCATTTGCTAAATTAATAGCATAGATTATTAGACTACGAGCACAATTTCCTAATTATTATATCAAGAAAATTCGACTAGACAATGCTGGTGAATTTACCTCCCAAGCATTTGATAGTTCTTGCACTTCTATTGGAATTGATGTTGAACATCTTGTTGCTCATGTACATAATCAAAATGGTCTAGAAGAATAATTTATAAAGTGATTTCAATTAATTGCAAGACCATTACTTATGAAATCAAAATTGCCTACATCTGTCAGGGACATGCTGCATCGCTAGTTAGAATTAGACCAAGTGCTTGCCATAATTATTCTCCTTTACAACTTGTTTATGGTATACCACCAAATATATTTTATTTATGAACTTTTGGTTGTGCAATATATGTGCCTATAACACCCCCGCAAAGGACTAAAATGGGTCAACAAAGAAGAATAGAAATTTATGTTGGTTTTGATTCTCCATCTATTATTAGATTCCTTGAACCTTTGACTACCAAAGTTTTTAAAGCACGTTTTGAAGACTGCTATTTTGATGAGAGCATTTTTCCATCATTAGGAAAAGCAAATCCACTGCCTGAAGCACGAGAAGAAATTACTTGGAATAACCCGAAGTTATCTCATTTTGATCCAAGGAGAAATCAATATGAACTTTAAAGGATAATTTATTTACAAAATATTGCAAATCAATTATCGGATGTTTTCACCGGTAATGAAAAGGTAGTTAAATCCTATAGAAAATGAAATTCCTGCTGCAAATGCTCCATTTAGAATTGAAATTCCTGAAGAGAAAGAGGTTAACATAACAGCAAATGAATCTATACCACGCCTGAAGTGCGAAAGACCTATTAGAGCCAAAAACAAAAATCCTGGAAGCAAAAACTCCAACGAATAGATGATGATACTCTTGAAGAGTCCTCATTGATAAACAAACATCAAATCTTGTGTCCAAATCATCTCCTAATACTGACCCCCCTGAAGAGGAACCTCTTGAAGAGAGTCAGGTACCTGGAAATAATGAGATCTCCATAAACAATGTTCATACAAGAGAGATTTAGGAACGAGATAAAATTATCATAGATGATGTATTTGCATTTAAGGTTGCTTTTGGCATCACCAAAAGTGATGATGAATTTGAACCACAAAATGTTGAAGAATATCAACATAGAAATGATTGGCCAATATGGAAAGAAACAATCCAAACAGAGTTGAACTTACTTGCAAAACGTGAAGTATTTGGACCTGTAGTCCATATACCTAAAGATGTATACCTGTTGGATATAAGTGAGTTTTTGTTAGAAAACATAATGAGAATAATGAAATTATATGATATAAGGCACAACTTGTTGCACAAGGTTTCTCGCAGAGACCCGGCATTGATTATGAAGAAACTTATTCTCCAGTGATGGATGCAGTTACTTTCAGATTTTTAATTGGTTTAGCAGTCTCAGAAACGTTAGATATGCATTTAATGGATGTAGTTGCAGCATATCTAAATGGATCATTAGATAAAGACATCCATATGAAAATCCCTAAATGATTTACAATGCCTGAAACTTTTTGTAATGAACCCAGAAGTGTTTATTCTATTAAATTACAAAAATCTATATATGGTTTAAAGCAATCTGGTCGGATGTGGTATAACTATCTTAATGAATACCTCTTAAAAAGAGGGTTTGAGAATGATGAGATTTGTCTGTACATTTTTATTAAGAAAACAATATCCAGATTTGCTATTATTGCAGTATATGTTGATGATTTAAATATTATTGGTACTCCTGAAGAGCTAATAGAAACTGCAACCTATTTGAAAAATGA
This sequence comes from Salix purpurea, assembly GCA_027405865.1. Taxonomy (NCBI): domain Eukaryota; kingdom Viridiplantae; phylum Streptophyta; class Magnoliopsida; order Malpighiales; family Salicaceae; genus Salix; species Salix purpurea. The sequence continues at coordinate 8,717,716 of JAOWLH010000001.1, forward strand.
ATTTGAGATGAAAGATCTCAAAAAGACAAAATTTTGTCTTGGTTTACAGATTGAACATTTTTCAAATGGAATATTTGTACAATAGTCAATGTATACAGAAAAAGTCCTAAAGCATTTTTATATGGACAATGCTCATCCTTTGAGTACACCTATGGTTGTTTGATCACTTGATGCGAAAAATGACCCTTTTCGACCTCCACAAGAGGATGAAGAAAGTCTTGGTCCTGAAGTACCATATCTTAGTGCTATTGGAGCACTTATGTATCTTGCAAATTATACAAGATCACATATATCTTTTGTAGTAAATTTATTGGCAAGATATAGTTTCACTCCCACAAAAAGACATTGGAATGGAGTCAAACATATATTTCGCTATCTTTGCGGAACAACCAAAATGTGGTTATTTTACTATGGATCAAATTCACAATTGATTGGATATGTAGATACAGGTTATCTCTCTAATCCCCACAAAGGGGGATCACAAACAGGTTATCAATTTACCTATGGCGGTACTACAATTTCTTGGAGATCTGTCAAACAAACATTAGTGGCTACTTCATCAAATCATTCAAAAATTATTGCGATACATGAAGCAAGTCGAGAATGTATATGGCTAAGATCAATTATCCAGCACATTAAGATAAAATATTGATTGTCAGCCATAAAAAATAATCCAACAATATTATTTGAAGATAATGTTGCTTGCATCAATCAACTCAAAGGAGACTATATATTAAAGGAGACAAAACAAAATATATCTCTCCAAAGTTCTTTTATACTCACGAGCTCTAATAAAAGGGAGAGATTGATATCAAACAAATTAGGTCAATTGATAATCTAGTAGATTTATTTATAAAGTTTTTACCAACCTTAACTTTCAAGAAACGTGTCCATAATATTGGAATGCGTCATCTTAAATATTTGTCATAAGACATGTACTTTTGAGGGGAAGTCACTGCAAGTTGTACTCTTTTTTCCTTCGCTTTGATTTTTTCCCACTGTATTTTCCTTTACAAGGTTTTAATGAGGTAATTTGATATTGTTTTATTGAACCTTGAAGTATTCATATATAGATCTTGAAGTATCTATATAAAGTCCTCTATTGAATTTTTAAAGCACATGGTCATTCAAGGGGAAGTGTTTTAAATTCATATTTATATGTATTGAATGTCAATGACTCTTGAGTTTAGTCTCTTGGATTTCCATAACCCTTGAGTTCATTTTTTTCTCCTATAAATAAACCACTTGTCTTGTATTCTTTACACCTTCGGAATATAGAAGAATTCATAATAAGAAAGATATATCTCTCTTGTCTCTTTTGATTATGTTTTGATGTCTAAGCTTTTATATGTGAATTATTTATTCTTTTTTATAACATTTCTTTTATTCTCCTCCTTTTTTATTTTCCCCCATGATCCACACTTCTCTAGCTAATATTGAAAGGAGTCGAGCCCTTTTAATTTTATATGATATTTATTTATTTTAATGTTATTTTTTTGCATTTGATATTTTTTAAAACTTGATTATTTTTTAATTTCATACTAGAACATTAGGTTGATTAATAGCTGAACATCGTGATTTTGTTTAATGAGATGATCTTGGTCACTTGACCGGATTCATATACTTAAAAGATTAACCCGGGTTGATACTATTTTTATTTTTTTATTTTTTTTATATTAATTGTATTTTGTAATTTTATCATTTAATATTAAATTTATTTAAATTTTATGTTTTTATTTTTATAAAGTTATTATCACCTTGTAATTTAAATTACAAATTTAACGAGTTAATATGTTAACTTTAAGATTAAGTATTTTTTTCGATTTCAATTGGTATAAGAATTGAGTTATCCGTCCGCACTTTCAAAGTTTAGAGTACTTAACAAATGATTATTTATTATTATATAATTAAATGAAACTAATTTATTAAATTTAATTGTGTATGTAAGTGGATTTCACATGTAGTGCTGATGTTAAAATATTTCAATACGATCCTCGGTAGCTATCTATACAATAATATTTTGAAGAATCTCATCAGTTTACACACCTAAAAAGCCCTAGACCCTTTTCCAGGGTCTTCAGACAATCGAACAAAAACTTGTACCTTTCTTTTCTGTAAGAACACGTAGAGTCGAGATTTTCTGCTCCATCAACAATGGGTTCAGGTGTTTTTTCAGATTTATATCATCAAATTCACCTGATTAGCAAAACCCCATAAATAAATTCTGTTTTCTTTTTTTATTATTATTCTTAATTGTTGCGAATATATTTTCAGATGCAGATATGGAGGATTATGGGTTCGAGTACTCAGACGAAGAGCCTGAGGAACAGGATGTTGATATTGAGAATCAATATTACAACTCTAAAGGTTCTTTATTTTCTTTCTTTATTTATATATATATATATATATATATATATATATATTATATTGGTCCTTATATTTCCATTTATTTATTGTTATTTGGTGCAAAATCGAGTGTTGTCACTGATAATCGATAATGTGTTTTTATGGTTTTACGAGAAAGGGTGATATTGCTTGTTGAAGATTATTTGTGCAAATTATTGTTTTTTATTCTCTTTTTTTCAAGTTGGGCTCGGATTTGATTTGAAAAGGGAAAACAAACCCATTTTTTTCTTGGTTGGTTCAAACAGATTGGGTGCTTTTGAAGTGATGACCTTTAGGATGTTTCTTTGGGTGCTTTCGGATTTAAATTGAGCGAGTGGGATTAGAATGAATTTTTGGTTTTAAAAGACTGTCTAGTCAGGAAGTGTCATTGGCCTGGACATAGATAAAAAAGTAGTTGCTGTATGCTTTGTATCGTCATTGTTGTATTTCGAGTCATGATCTTTTTTCTCTATTCTCATTGTTATATTTGATTGTAGTAGTCATATATGATCTGTTTTCTTGGTTGAAAGACTTTGTTGCATGGTTTTTTATATTCATTAGCAGGTTTGTGTTTAGAAGTTTTCATGTAGTCAAACCGTCAGTTGCTTTTATTTATGTATTTGTATCTGTTATAATTTTCCTTTTCCTTTTCCTCTTATTGTTGCCACACAAAGGTTTGGTTGAAACGGACCCAGAAGGAGCACTTGCAGGTTTTGCTGAAGTAGTTAGCATGGAACCAGAGAAGGCAGAATGGTGAGTAATTCTCAACTGTCTTGTTAATGAAATTGGATCTGCAGAATGTAATAACTTAACACTTTCGACTCTGCTATAATTACTTTGATCATGTGGCTCTCCGTTTCACCTTTCACTCTCTCCCTCTCATTTCAAATTGAATTTTCTTAGGTAGATAATCTTCATTGGAAGTATGGAGGATCTGATATGCAAATCAAGGTTGCAAACATTTTCCGCAATTAAGATTTGGTTGATATGGAAAATCAGCATAATTTTAAGTTTTGCTGATCTTGTCCGTATTTAACCAATGTGGTTCTTGCACTTGATCTCTACAACAGTGAATCTTTGTGTAGTATGAGCTTTCTGTAGCTAGCAGACAAGTGGATGATTTGGCTAAAGAATTACTTGCTAAAATCTAATTCACTATACATAATTGTACAGGGGTATTGTGGGTTTGAAGCTGTATTTTTAAGTGGTTTCACTTTGAGAATTCATTCAAGTAGTATCCAGATTAGCATGATAGACACTCTTTTCCTTACAGAGACCAATTGGCTTTACATGTATAAGTGTGTGATATACAGGTGCATATATGTCATGCATGCATGTATTATCTCACTTAATATTAATAAATCATTGCAGTTTAATGTGCTTCAGTCTAATTGACAATAGAGGGAGTTGAAACATTGTCTTAAAGGGGAATGGCATGAGTGGATAAAGGGACAGTCACATTTCCTCCTTTGTCTGCTAATATTTGTCAATGCTCTTTACATTTCAAAATGCTTTGTCGATGCTTTTTACACAGCTGGAGAGGTGACATGAAAGTAGCTAATAGCCTTCAACTTGGTACTGCTATTAAAATTGTTTCTTTGTTCATATGAGACATAAACTGCTTTAGTTTTGTATGTCTGCTCAATAATAATTATTTATTTCTGTAAGCTAATATTTGAAAATAAGTAAAATCTTCTTGTTACCAGGGGATTCAAAGCATTAAAACAAACAGTTAAGCTTTATTATCGATTGGGGAAATATGAAGAAATGATGGAAGCATATAGGGAGATGCTAACATACATCAAATCAGCAGTGACTCGAAATTACAGTGAGAAATGTATAAACAATATCATGGACTTTGTTTCTGGATCAGCTAGCCAGAACTTTGGTCTCCTACAAGAGTTTTATCAGACCACTTTGAAGGCTCTTGAAGAGGCAAAGAATGAGGTTGGGATTATTCACTGTAATCTTCTTAGCACCCTTTATGTCATTAACGTTGTTCTCTTGTTATACAGAGACTTTGGTTCAAGACAAATCTTAAGCTTTGCAAGATTTGGTTTGATATGGGTGAATATGGGCGGATGAGCAAGGTACCTTGTCTAATTCATTCCCTAGCTTTCCTTTTTTATTTTTTATTTTTATTTTTTTTTATCTGCAGTACTGGTTGCAGCACTGGTTATATAATTGATTCATTGTACATGACAGATTCTGAAGGAACTCCACAAATCTTGTCAAAGAGAAGATGGCACAGATGATCAGAAGAAAGGTAGCCAACTTTTGGAAGTCTATGCAATTGAGATTCAAATGTATACTGAAACTAAGAATAACAAAAAGCTCAAGGTAAGAATTTCCCTGTATTTAGTTTGTGCTTCTGCTTGTGTATTTAGAATTGGATGATATAGTCTATACAATAATAATTGTATTGAGCTTTCCTAATCTCCATGGGAGTTTAATACCAGTTAAACAAATATGTATGATTGAACTATTTTCTATCCCTGAGTTTTTTTCTTACCTGAGTGCTTTGACTGTATGTGTTTGTGAAGTTTGTGACATGTCCATGTAACCAGTTAATACAGTATTTTTTTCTAGGAAAATCAGAAAAACTGCAATGGGAGTGATCCCCACCTTGTATGTCAACCAGATTGAGTAGGATTTCATGTTGTTTGTAGAATTCAAACATAAAATGCATTGGTTTTTTATTATTTTCAGTTGTGCCCTACCAAGATATGATGTTGATACTAAGCTCAATATACACATGCCTTGTATCTGGTTTCTCTGTTAATGTACTTCAATTTTGGTAGCCATGTTGGAGTATATACTAACTTTCATTAGGGATTTCTCATTCCAATATTTTGCATTTTTCTAATGAAACATAAGGTTGTCGAGAGTCATATTATTGTTAGTATTGCTGTTTTAATTTCACAATCCACACTATAGTATTTCAGTTTGGTTGACTTAACATTTTTTTTCTCATGATGATTTGTTTCTTTTGATTTTCTCACGTAAATTACTCATGAAATTTTCCAGCAATTATACCAAAAGGCACTGGCTATCAAGTCAGCAATTCCACATCCAAGGATAATGGGAATAATCCGTGAATGTGGAGGGAAGATGCATATGGCAGAGCGTCAATGGGCTGAGGCAGCGACAGATTTTTTTGAAGCTTTTAAGAACTATGATGAAGCTGGAAACCAGAGACGCATACAGTGCTTAAAGTATGTCTGCCTTTTCTTCTAGTGCTGTTTTTTTATTTAAAAAAAAATCTTATTTTTGGACTTGTCATCATCTTCTCTCCATCCCTCAAAGTATTAGTTTGTTTTGGTATCACCTACCTTGACTCATCAAAGTCTCTGCTTACTAGCTGGTTAAGCTATGTCACTTCTCATCCTGGTGTTCTATGTATTACCTACAAATTTTGGTTTATTGAGTGAGACAATGGATGCAAGATATTTTATGCCACTCCGCTGCCTGCCAATTGGAAATAAGCTTTGAAGTTACAAATTTGTATAACTCACCTAAAATCCAGATATGGAAAAGAACTTTACAAGGTGCACTACATGGTGTGCCATACTAATTGACAACATCTGGATACAAGTATAAAGTAACAAAATGTGGATCAAAATTTGGGATTTACATTGCATCAATAGTCCATCACCAATGAGATTTCTGCCTGGATGAGAACTGCTGTTATGCCATTTTATCATCATCTAACCGTCTAATCATCATGGTTGACAGATACCTAGTTCTAGCTAATATGCTGATGGAATCTGAAGTAAATCCATTTGATGGTCAAGAGGCAAAACCGTAAGTACTTTTATAATATTTATTGCTCTACAATTTCAAGATTGTTCTTATATTATCCTCTCCAGCTCATTTGTGGATTCTCTAATGTTTGTTACTCTTCAGATATAAAAATGACCCTGAGATTTTGGCGATGACCAATCTCATAGCTGCATATCAACGAAATGAAATATTGGAGTTTGAGAAAATCCTCAAGGTATAATGTACTCTGATGGGATTTATAACGTTTACGCATTGGTAAACCTTTCTGTTTTTCCACTGCTTACATTTAAGTTGTTCCTTGAGCTTTCTTCAGAGTAACAGAAGGACGATAATGGATGATCTATTCATAAGAAATTATATTGAAGATCTATTGAAGAATGTGAGAACTCAAGTTCTGCTCAAACTTATTAAACCATATACAAGAATCAGGATTCCTTTCATATCAGAGGTGAAGGCCATGGTTTCTTCTTACTGATGCACTATTTTTGCCAACACTGATGTTTAAGTTTTAGTGCTGTTATTTCTGAGGATCTTAAAACTCAACTGAGAATTTTAACTGGATCGAGATTTTATAGTCATATATTCCTAAGAAACTTCTATTCCCTGTGAACTTATAAATTATGTTGACTGGCAGGAGCTCAACGTGCCAGAAAAAGATGTTGAACAGTTGTTGGTTTCACTGATACTGGATAATCGCATTGATGGACACATTGATCAAGTTAACCGGCTGTTAGAGCGTGGTGACAGGTAAAGCTTCTTCTCCTTTATTTCTTCCCTGGTCTACTGTCTGCTGCTTTGCCGTTGAAATTGCATTTCCATTACATCCATACAAAAATGCTGGGCTTTTACTACAGCCAACCATCTTCCTCACAGTCAAATGTCATGCAGGTCAAAGGGAATGAGAAAGTATACTGCCATTGAGAAATGGAACACACAGCTTAGGTCTCTTTATCAAACTGTCAGCAACCGGGTGTCTTGAGATTGTAGTGCTGTGCGACTTCCCGCCAAGTGAGGCACTCTGGTTATACCAGTATTTGGGTGGATTCAAGAGCATTTTTTTTCTCCTCTCATTCGTGAGGCCTGAGTGTCAGAGAAGTTGCTGCTGAGTCGGTTCATAAATGAGTAATATGTTTTAACAGCGATTCATTTTGAAGAAGAAAAATGCGAGTAGAGAATGTATAAATATATAGCTTACTGATAATTTTGATACTGGGAAAATCCAAGCCTCACTGTTCATTTGTTTGTTTTTCTCCTTTCTTATTTTCACATTGCTGTTGCTGGTCTTTGGCTTCTATGTCAGTATCTTAAGCTATAATAATGGATTGCTGAATTGAGAGGAGGCTCATGTGGCTTGCGTGCTTAAGATAGGTAGATATCTTAATGGTAGTATGATATTCTATTCTCACTGAGTATAGATCTACGTACGATCGACATGAATCTTCTTACGACGAATGAGGGCAAATAGCTTAATTCAATGTTGGCTCTCATAGGGTGTGTTTAATATCGTTTTTGTTTTTGTGGTTGAGGTAGTTTCATGAAAAACACTTTAGCTGCGATTCAAAATAATTTTTAAAGTATTTGGTTAAAACTGTGGTTAAGTTTGAGATTAATGAAAATCAGTTTCAAGTGTTTGGTTATCAAACTTTTTATATTGCTTTCAACTTGTGAAATTATTTTAAATATATTAGGATTGCGAGACAAAAATTATATTGTGATCTCTTTCTAATATATTTATCTATATTTTAATTAATTTTTTTAGATTTTTTAATATTAAAAATATATTTTATAAGAAAATATAATAAATAATAAACTATTAAACTAGCCCCATGAACTAGGCCCCCCCAGGCCCTAGACAAACCAACCCCCTAACCCCAAATAATGAAACGCATGGAAAGCAACAATTTGCTGTTTTTTGTGCACCGGAGTTTCACTTGATTTAAAAATGGGTCCCACATGCTTTTTTCAACTTATCTACCTTAACTAAACACCCAAAATCATAGCTTTTTCTCAACCTCTAGTCTGACCACACTCCCAAACACCCTCTTAGGGTGTGTTTGATATTGTTTTTGCTTTTGTGGTTGAGGTTATAAAAAAACAGTTTTATAAAACACACTTTAATTGCAATTCAAAATAAGCTTTAAAATGTTTGGTTAAAACTGTTTTTGAGTTTGAAATTAATGAAAAACAGTTTCATGTGTTTGGTTACCAGACTTTTTATATTGATTTCAACTTGTGAAATTACTTTAAAGGGCATATATATATATATATATATATATATATATATATATATATATATATATTTTAAATATTGTAGATTTAATAATCATAATAACATAATGTAATTAATAATTCAAGTAAATTGAATATTTTTTTATTTTTATTAATTATTCAAGATTTTAGTTATAATTTTATTTGTTTTCTACAAATTATTCAAGATTATATGTTATATCTTTTCTTGTTTTTATCAATTATTCAAGATCCCACTTTTATTATTTGTTTTTATCATACATACCCCCATCGCTTCCCTTCGTTCCCCATCCTCCCTTCATCGCTTCCCTCTTCTCCCCATCACCCCATTCGCTGCTTCCCTTTTCTCCCATCACCCCCTTTGCTTCCCTCTTCTCCTAAAGTCACCCCCTTCGCTTCCATCTTCAGTTCAGTGGCCGTTTGGTGAGCAACGACACATAGAGAAAGAGCAACGGGAGTAGAATTAACGATTTGTTTTTGGTAAATGAAGATCTTTGCCCAGTAGCTCTTTACGATTTGTTGCTATTTTGTTGATCTTAGGGGTTATTGTGTCATAAATGTTTCAACGGTTAAAATTTAATTTGTGTTCTGTTTGTGGGATGTTGGTTGGGGAAATGAAAAGGAGGCAAAACAGATAATTTCTGCTTTTCGTAAACCGTAGTTTGGAAGGTTTTTTTGGGGGTCCCATATCACTTGAATCAACGTTTAGAGAATAACCAAACGCCATTCAACCGGCTTTTTCTCAAATCACAGATTGAATCGCAATACCAAATGCCCTCTTAGCACCCGTTTGGCAACGTGGTGCGTTCCACGTTTGCCAAACGGGATGGGGTTTTGGTGTTTGGTTTTGACCAAACACCATTTTATTTCAGTGGGCCCCACCCCATTTTTACACCCAAACGACGTTTTTTGAAAAGCACCTGGGAGATGCTTTTCAAACGTCGTTTGTGCGAGATTGAATCGCCGTTTTCATGCAAAAATGTGAGAATAAAAAATTTACATGCAAAACCCTGTGCATGGCTCTCTCTCTCTCTCGCTCTCTCTCTCTCTCTCTGCCCAAAACAGACCGAGAGCTTCCATCATTTACTCCGGCCACCACAGGCCACCATTTACAATGAAACTACCACAGGAAGAACCACCTCGGCCTTCTCTACCCGTCGGTATCCTCCTTTTAAGCTCTCGTCATGGTCGGTGAACAGTACCACCACCTTCCAAGGCTGTTTCCGGCCACCACAGGCCACCATTTCAGACGCCACCACCACAGGAAGAACCACCTCGGCCTCCTCTACCCGTCGGTATCCTCCGTTGAAGCTCTCGTCGTGGTCGGTCGGAAGCCACTATTTCACGTGCAGGTGCGCTGCACTGTCGAAGAAGACGTGCACAGTGCAGCGAACCGTTTCGTGAAACTGGGCTGGGCTGCTCTCGGCCCAGCCCAAGCTGGGCCGACCCATTTAACTGGGTGAGGCCCAGTCCGAATTTAAAAAAATATATATTTTTAAAAAAATGTGTAGATACAGATCAGTCTTAATGGAAGGAAAATATATGTTCGTGATGAAATTGCAAATAGTTTGATGGGAGAATAAAAAATAATATTTGTTTTTTCATGAATTATTAATGTCATAATATTATTATCATTATTAAATTTACAATATTTAAAAAAATTATGTGTGTATATATATATATATATATATATATATATATATACCCTTTTAAGTAATTTTACAAGTTAAAAGCAGTTTGTAAAGTTTGGAAACCAAACACCAAAACTCCTTTTTCTTCAACCTTCAACTCAACCACAGTTTTAACCAAACACTTAACTGTTTTTTTTGAACCACAGTTAAAAACTCCATTTTTAAAACTCCATTTTTTCAACCACAACCATAACCGCTACCGCTATACCAAACAGACCCTAGTCGTTTTAAATGGTGTTTCAACAATATTTAAAAAAAATATTATTTTTATTTTGTATTTTTTTTTAAAATATAATGAAGTCAAAAATAATTTTTAAAAAATAAAAAAATAACTAATATTTTTATGAAAATAAAATATTATAATAAATAACCTCAACCTTACTTCAAAACAAGAGCTCTCGAAATCATAATTCAGTAGATTGAACGCAAGACCTCTCCCTTCAGCTTGGAGCATGATAAAAGAGAAATATAACCAATTCCAGTCCAGTGCATGAACTGAGTCCTATGCAGGATAAAGTGTTACACCCTTGTAAAGCACTTGAACCTGCAAGAGCCTTCTCTGGAATTCTGTACTGTCTAAGATGCGATCATCGTTTTTGTATAGGGCAGGAATTTGTCCGATAGAAATCCAAAAGTATGGTTAGAAAAGAAAAGAAAAGAAAAACATCTGGGTAAAATTGATTTATCTGGTTATTTTAATATATTTTATAGCTATAATATTTGTTGCCTGGGAGTGAAATCAATGGTGGTACCAAACGTGACGCGAGTAATATTGGGAGATGGACTTTACGACCAAAACAAATGCCATCGTCCCCAGAGAGTACAAATCACAAAAGAGATATGAACCGAAGGTTTTCTAAAACATGGCAGAAAGTAGACAGCCACGCGAACGACACAGATAACGAGGAAATGGGGTTTGCTCAAGTTTGAAATTAAAATTTGAGAGTTATAATTACTAATATAATAATCATTAAAAATTTATATAATTATTTAAAAAAAAAAACAAGGAAGTGGGGGGTTAGTATCTCTCGAAGAAAAGAAAAAAAGGACTCATGGAATGAATGCTTGCTGGAGTTTCAGTTCAACCACTAGTCTCAAATGCCACAACAACAATTCAAATGGGGGCAGCCTTCTATTTTATTTTATTCTTCTAAAATAAAATCTACACTAAAAAAACACAGGACAATGAAGGAGGTGAATTAAATTAGTTTATATAAAGTTATCAGAAAACAAAAACCCTTTCATTCCTGTATCCAAGCAAGATTTATTTATTTAAACAGTTATAGTACTTTTAAATTATTTTTATATCCAAGCAAAAATGAAGCTGTAACTTGGAAGAAAAATGATGGTGGTAGTATAATTAAGACAAGAAACAGAGTCGCAGGCTTCTATTTGTCTGGTTGAAGGGCATGTGATCATCTTCAACAAAATTACTGTAATTCATCAAAACGCTTTCACTCATTTCCATTTCCTTCGCTTTTCTCTCTACTTTCTTACGGTCATCTCAAGAGAAAGAATTGACAGCCTTTCCTGCTGATCTCTCTGTCTCTCAATCACCATTTACAAAACCTTGCTCAAGTATAACACCTCTCTCTCTCTCTCTCTCTCTCTCTCTCAAACCACTTTTAATCCTTGATTATTTTAATAATCATTTTATCCGTTGTGTAAGATATGTTTCCTACGTTGAATTTGCTTTGAACCTGTTCTTTGACTGTTTTGCTGACTCTCTCTCTCTCTCTCTTCAAAGCTAGAAGCTTGCTTCTTTTTATCACTACTAAAAGAAACTTCTTTTAGTCTAATTCTTTTAGAAAAAAAAAGATCCAATCTTCGCTTTTAAATATGTTGGCTCTTGTAAAACTTGATTTGGGTTTTTGTTTTCAGAGGTGGGAATTTGTAAAGTTGGCAAGAAATTCGAGTTCGTTTGAGTGTGTTGAACTTCAGCTATAGTCCTTTTATTTTTTTTCTTTTCTCTTTTTAATATGGCGTTTGAGAGAGATTCTTTTTTGTTTTTTAAATTCAATTTTTATTTTTTAATTATTAACTATAAAGTATTCATATAGGGGCTTATATAAGCAGTCATTGATTGACTACTGAGCTGTTTCTGGTATAAATTACCATTTCTGTGGGCGTGCTGGTGGCTCTGGGAGCAGTTGGGTTTGAGGTTAATTCACATAATCTTGATTTGGTTATCTTTACTGTTTCTGTCGTAATTGGTGAAGACATTTATATGCTCTTTGTTTTCCCACTTCAAGCTTTCAACTTGAATTCTTGTTTTTTGTTTCACCTCCTCTTTCTGGGTTTTATTTCTGGTCTGATTCTGGTTTATGTTTTAGCAATCTGATCATTCATTGTAGTGGTAAATTGACTATTAGGATGGGTGTTCTCTAGCTTCTCGTTGGCTTCGATCACTTTAATATAGTTTGTTTGCTTTCTTAGTTCTTGTTGTAGATCTTTTCTGCATAGTTTTGCGTTTTTTGTCTATCATGCAGTAAGTTTCTTGTGTTCGCGTTGCTTGTCATTTTTTTATTTTTTGTTGTTTCTTTGTAACGATTGATTCGCTATATTTAATCTCCCCCTTGTGATGAGGTCCATTTTAATTTGCAATTGAGCTATACTTTATGGAAGGGTTTTTGATGGGGATGGTAAAAATTTGCAGTCTTCCCATACACAAGAGACTTCCAATGATAGAATAACTGATCGTGGGTTTTTAATCAATTACGAAATTGCTTGAAGCTTAAAAAATACATCATCAGTTTTTGAAAGCAAGTTGTGGGAATAATTATGTTATTTGTGATGTGCAGCAGCATAAAGATTTAGAAAAAAAAGCTCATTTCCGTTTTTGATTGTTGTACTTTCCAGAATATGTAATGAAAACCTTAAAATTATCCAGACCCTGCCAGGTGTTGACCATTTCAGATCATAAAATTTGACCTGGGGATATGCTCAATAAATTCCATGTTTGTTGAGATTTATGACTGTTATTGATCTGACACTTACACTTCCTTGTGCATTTCAGGAAGAGTTGAGAGTTTGCAAACTTCAAGGATAATAACCACATTGAGCCCATAAACTAAGCATGAGTCAACCTAAAACTAAGCGTAGAGTGGGTAAGTATGAAATGGGAAGAACAATTGGCGAAGGAACATTTGCAAAAGTAAAGTTTGCAAGGAATTCTGAGACAGGGGAACCTGTGGCTCTGAAGATCCTTGATAAAGAGAAGGTTCTCAAACACAAAATGGCTGAGCAGGTCTGGTTAGTCGATTCTTTTCCTGTAAAATTGTTTGGTTCTCACTGCTTCACGCATCTGAAGAGAAACTGATACAATACACTTTCTCTATGTGTGTTAATTACTTTCTCCTGCACTTGAAAGCTTTTGTCTTATTTCCCCCCTTTTGGGCCTGGGAAATTCTTTTATTATATATATGCTACCACCATAAAAGGTGTTCCAATATTGTCAGAAGAACTTAAATGACCCCTTTAGATTTCTAAAATGTTGCTTGTGTTCTTACAGATCAAGCGGGAGGTGGCAACAATGAAGCGTATCAAGCATCCAAATGTTGTTCGATTATATGAGGTTTCTCTTTTAGTTTTCAGCATCATTGCATTACATGTGTTTGGTAACTCGGTGCACCGCGTTACCAAACATACCCTACAAGCTGTTAGCAATATCTGTAAAATTAGTCCTCCTTTACATCCTTCTCTGCAAATGAGCAACATCGGAATTTCTGGATCTTTTCTTAAATGCATTTGGCTAAAACTATAGAGTAATTTTTCTCAGCATCCTGTAATCCCCATTTTATCATAGAAGTTTTAAGTTCTAGCATCGCTGTGAAGAATGGAGGAAGGACTGTCAATATAGAGAAAGTGACTAAATAGAGCATGCTTGTAAAACTTATCTGAAATGACATTTAATTTTTTGGAATAGTTGTGTGGTTTGACCATGCGATCTTTTTGCATATTCTAGCCTCAATCTATTAAACTGTATTTTAGAAATCATTAGCAGTCTTAATTCTATGTTATTTAAAATACTATATGATATAGATATTCGTCTAAGCTTTATAAGGTAAAAATTGCTGATTTCCAGGTGATGGGAAGCAAGACAAAGATATTTATAGTTTTGGAGTTTGTTACCGGGGGAGAACTTTTTGACAAAATTGTAAGCTGTGTTATTGTTATAATGTTCTCTAGTTTATCCTTGGTAGAGTGGTAATTACATATTGGATGCTGTTACAGCTACTAGAAATTTACTATACACCTGTTATTGCCAGTCCTGCACGTTGCCTCCTTGTCATCGACAATTACGATCTTACTATAATTGTCAGTGCTTGTTTTTCTTACAATAATGCAATCCTTGGAGCTACAATTTGGAAGAACTGGAAGTTTACTCATACCAATCATGGAGCATTTCCTTGAATGTGATATTTTCTGTTTTAATTCGACGAAGGTAAACCATGGACGGATGGGAGAAGATGAAGCCCGGGGATATTTCCACCAGCTTATCAATGCAGTGGATTATTGCCACAGCAGGGGTGTTTTTCACAGAGACCTTAAGGTAAATCACCCTGTAAATTGCAGATGAGTGGTTTGTATATTCTGTTCATGTCAGGAACCATAAGCTGCCTGAGAAACTTCAATCTGTTGTTGCTTTTTATTGGGTGTCGCAGCCAGAAAACCTGCTGCTGAATGCTAATGGGAACCTCAAAGTTTCAGATTTTGGATTGAGTGCGCTGTCCCAGCAAGTCAGGGTAACCACCATCAAATCTTCAGGTCTTATTAATAGACATTAAAGCCAGTTGATTCCGATTATGATCAGTGTCAGCTTCATGGTTTCAAAATAAGCAGGCTGGGCTCTACTGAAGCTTATGAATAAGGAATCTGCCTGTGCTATCTTTATTCTAGAATACAAGCGTAGTCAATAGATATAGGGCTGACTGGAATTAATCCTAACATTAACAAATAACTGAACCAACTTGGGTCGGTTTCATTGTTCTTATGAGCACTGAACCAGGTTGCTTTCTTCGCTCTCTCTCTTTTCATTTGTAAACTTTCTTTCTTTCAATGCCTTTCTATAGCCTAAGTAGAAGAAATTAGGCATGAAATTATGGTCAAAATACAAAATTTAAAGATAGAGAACTAAAATGCAAGTCAGAAGTATATTTTCTCTGTTTTTCAGTCTTTGAGCTAGAGAGAGGAGAGAGAGAAGCTCGCATGCAAACACCGAGTAGAGATGAAGTGGCTGGTTGACACTGATGACGACCACTGAAAATATTGATTAGTGTCAAAATGAGATGAGTTCCATAGTGGTGTTTACCTTGACTGAAATAGTAGATCTGACTTTGGACTTGGAAAGTTTTATCATTTCAGGTTAATTGTTATTTTTCAACCCATTTATGAGTTATTTGATGCATTAAAGGGTTTGATTATGTTTTTTTGAAAGGTGCTTTTTTTTTTTTTTATGTTTTCAGGCAAAACCCTAATTTTCCAACCATCTCTTGCTAGGGATTCTAGGATGAATATATGATAACTTGTCTGTTTATTTTTTTTCAAAAAAAGAAAGAAAATAACTATTGGCCCAAGCATGTGGGCCTACCTCAAGCCCATGAACTTGGGTTCATTTTGTAACAAGCTTAGCCATGTTGGGCCTATTAGACCCGTGCATCCTAGATTTTTTTTATTGGCCTTTTATGTTTATTTTTTTAGCCCTTTGTTTATTTTTCTTTTGATTTGTTTCCATTCCCATCATTTAATGTTGGGGTTTCATTGAATTTTATTCTATAGTATTGGGTTAATGGTAAATCATTTTTTGTATTTTTAATCATATAATAAAATAAAAAAATTAATTTTCAACACAGTGGAGTATAACACGGATTGTGAATTTTGTCAGTTGATTAGGGCTAGGTTAACCTGGTTTTTTTTTTTTTTTTTTTTTTTTTATTTGAATTTTTTTCCTTTGAAAATGCCAAGTCAACAAGGTCAAGTCAGGGAAACCACACAACTTAATTTAAAATATAGGCTAAACAAAGAGTCGGTTAAAGAGTTGTTAAGTTTGACCCATTGTATCAAGTAAAACATATGCCAAAAAACTTTCGATGATCTAGAATTTATTTGTTTACTTTAAAAAAAAATGATTCAAGCTTGCAGCAATAATGCATGAAATAACCTAGTAAAAACTATTGCCTTGCAGTTATGAATATCAGAATGCATTTGTTTGTGGGCTTGTGCCATGTGAATTCTTTTTTTAAGTGGAAATGATATGTTTCTTACTAACAGGTTTATTTGGCAGGATGATGGCTTGCTTCATACAGCTTGTGGAACTCCAAATTACGTTGCTCCTGAGGTTTGGATGGCTGTATTTATGCCATTTTTCTTAGCCATACATGTTGCCTTTTAAGCCTTTGGCGCTTCTAATTATTTTCGGTACTGCTGTTTAGGTTCTTAATGATAGAGGTTATGATGGGGCTACTGCAGATTTGTGGTCATGTGGAGTGATACTTTTTGTATTGCTAGCAGGGTACTTGCCTTTTGATGATTCTAATCTTATGAACCTGTATAGAAAAGTGAGCATTTTACAAATATGATAGAATTGTTCTCTCCTTTCCCCTGTCCTCTGGTTTTCACTTTACTACCATATGCAGATTTCAGCAGCTGAATTTACTTGCCCCCCTTGGCTCTCTTTTGGAGCCATGAAATTGATAACTCGAATCTTGGATCCGAACCCTATGACTGTAAGTAGTTATGCTTTACTATCATTCCTTGCCTGGACGCATTTCCTGCATCTTAGAATGGAGTAAAAAGAAAGGATTTCTACATTAACTAGTGGCTGACCACTCTTCTTTTTTAAAAGTAAGCGAATCAAAATGAATCCCAGAAAATTATATATGATGAATCACTGCAAACAATGGCAAGTGCATTTTAAGTTATGTTTATTTGTTTTCATCACAATTGGCACAAGGAATAACTGCTCTGATGCTTTTGCCTCATTAGATCCCAATGCTGTCATAGTATTGTTGTTGGACAATGGAGCCTATCCAGTTATCATGCTAATTTGTCTCATCCAACTTTAAATAGAACATCATGTAAAGGCTTCCCTCTGGGCATGTGAACGTTGTGTAACTGAGATTGGATCTTCTAGAGATTTGGTCAGGTAGCAGAATCGGAACACTGAAAGATTGTTACTGCAGTGGATTTCATTAGGATGCCTGGACAACTTCTCTAATCTGCAAGTGGTGTGTATAAAGTGCCATGATGTTTACATTACCTAGGTCAAATCTTGCTTCTTATTATATGTGAAGCTCATTCTATTAGACCTGCTATTGTAAGAGTGCCAAACAAGCCGGGCTTAAAATACTTATATTGGCCTCCATACAACAAAAAATTAACATTAATCAAAACCTTATATTGTTTTATAATTTTCTCAATTAACTATTTGTTTTTAACGTCAGCGAATCACCATCTCTGAAATCCTGGTAGATGAATGGTTTAAGAAAGGTTATAAGACTCCTGTGTTTGAAGAGAAAGAGGACACCAACTTGGATGATGTTGAAGCTGTTTTTAAGGACTCAGAAGTGAGTTCAAGATCATTGTTTTGTTTTTGTACCTGAAAAAAAGAAGCACAATCTGAATTAACTGTAACAATTTATTGTACTTCTTAACAGTGATGTTTCTTAATGCATACAGTCTTTGAAACAGGAAAACCATGTAACAGAGAAAAAGGAAGAAGAGCAACCAACAGCTATGAATGCGTTTGAGTTAATTTCAATGTCTAAAGGGCTAAATCTTGGGAATTTGTTTGACGGAGAACAGGTTTGTTTGCTGAAAAGCCTTTCATTTATGCTATAACTTTAAAGTCTGAATTGTTCTATTCCTGTTGGACAATGCATGTCCTCATTCTAGTACAAAAAACATTATTATCCTGATATGGTCTGGTAGTCAGGGGAGAGAGTGTGTGTATCTTTGTTGTTGTGTCTGTTTGGTTGTGAAACTGTATGTTTTTCCTTATTTCCCTTGTCATTTGAATATTTCAGAGATATATCAGCTTGCAAAATCGGTGAAGGAATCGATGATACATATGATACGTGTTATTACCCATGAAGGGATTAATCAATGTCTTAGACTATTAAACAATCCAGGATCTCTTACTGTATTAAGACTCTAGTTAAGTCAATATGTATATTATTCAAGGTGTGAACAAGAAAATGGGTCTTTATATTATTCCTCGAAGCTCCTCTCGGACAATTATATTGGATAATATTGGACTATGAAAATAGAAGTCCATGTTATGAAAACAGTATTTATTCTGCATTATCAGCAAAGTCGCCTTTGTCTACCTAACGGCATCTGCGGGTTTAAAACGAGGATGTCTTTTGCAGGTGATAGAACACATGATAGGTTTACAATATTGTCACTTTTGTTGGGATTCCATTAAATACCGAAACCTGCATGCTACGTGACTTGCTGCCTGCAGGAATTCAAGAGGGAAACAAGGTTCACGTGTAAATGCCCTGCCAGTGAAATAATTCACAAGATCGAAGAAGCTGCAAAGCCCCTTGGTTTTGACGTGCACAAGAAAAACTACAAGGTAACAAATGCATGAAATATTCGTTATTCATTTGGCTGAAGTAAATGAATCCTTGTCTTTCTCAGATGCGGCTTAAGAAAGTGAAGGCTGGGAGAAAGGGAAACCTTAATGTCGCTACCGAGGTCTGTGACAAACTTAAAATGAAACTCATTAATACTGCCAGAGTCCATTCATTTTGTGGTGTTAATTCACTGTTCTATCAGGTATTTCAAATGGCACCCTCGCTTCATATGGTTGAGGTGCGTAAAGCAAAAGGAGACACTTTAGAGTTCCATAAGGTACAGCTTCCTTGGATGATTCTCCTTCCTGCAACGCTAGCTGTTGCTTAACCAGAACAGTTCCTGTTTGTCATTTTGATTATATTTTTCGTCTTCTGTAGTTCTATAAACACCTTTCAACCTGCCTTGATGATGTCGTCTGGAAAACTGAGGAGGACATGCAAGAAACGAAGTGAAAGTTGTGCCGATTTTGACGTGTGATGGTTGTTAGTGATGCAAATGTGCCAGCCATCCTCATTCCCCTTGTGTTTTTTACCCTTGTCCTGGAAATATTCTCTCATTTCCCTACATAGAATTAGCCGGGCATGGCTTCTCCAGTTGTTTCCTTGTTATTAATGTTTGGGAAACACGGATGATCCTCGTTGTCTTGTTTATTTCTCTTCAATAGGATTTTCACGGGGTGGAATGTTTTCCTTTTCTATACAAAAATCTCTAGCTAATGAAAGCACTGTACATGCTCTCCTTTCTTTACCAACGACCCATTTGCCTCGAATGTAATTCTTTGTTTTGTATTTTAGTTTTTATTCTTTTATTTTTTTGGTTTAGTTGTGATCCTTTTATTTTTTCAGTTCTTTTGGGATGATTCTATTTTTTGTTCATATTTATATATCTATATTTTTAGTTTTTGTTTTTAATTTTTATTGCTATTTATTTTTGTATTAAACGAAACTTGTGTTAAAAAACAAAGTGGGTTTAGCTTTAGTGGTGTGAAATAAAAGTGAAACTCTTTTTTATGTACTTACAGTGAATGTTATGTTGTTAGTGATCTGTTATCTGTGTGTTTTTTATCTGTTTTGTCTACGTGTGGCTTGATATTTTTAGTTTAAAGTGATTTTTATTAAAAAAAAATTAAAATATATATTTTTTATTTTTCAAGATTTATTGTTGATATTATTATATTAAAAGTATTTCAGAACACTGAAATTAAATTAATTTGAGATTTTGAAAAATATATTAAAAATAATAATTATTGTAGATTTATGTTAGGATAAATATTTAATTATCCTAACATATTTTTAAGGAAAAATATATTAAAAATAATAATAATTATTATTTTCAATGTCTTATTCATAATAAAATAAATATATAAAAAAATTAAATAATAGAAAGTTTTTTAGGCAAATAAGAAAGAAAATAATACATTAAGTTATATTGTGTTTGATAGTCTTGTGGTGTCTTATAATGATAATAATTATTTTGCATCTTTCCTTCAATTTTGTTCTTCAAATATTTTCATTTGTTTTTTTATATCAATTTGTTTTTCAATGCTGCTAATATTCTTTTTGGTTTTACTTTCAATTGTAATAATAACAATGAGAATAATAATTCAAGTAATTTATCATTCGGTGCTGTATTTATTAAGAATTAAGTGTTGCAACTTCTCTATATATAATGTTTAAAAACTAATTTCCCGGATTAATGATTTGAAAAAATAATTATGGCTCAATATTGCTTTTAATTTTTTATCGACAATGCTATCGTTGTTACCATCATTATTGCTATTATCACTGCTATTATTACGACAATAATCATTATGATAACCAACACTATTATTTTTATTAATATCATTTAAATTATAATTAGCATTATTATCATTATCATTACTAATATCATTATTATAATTGTTTTTGTCATTATTGATATTCTTCATATGATTTTATGAGTTATTGTTATTATTATCATCAAAATCATAATGATAAATAATATCACTATTATTATCATGATTATAACACCTAAATTAGCATTACTATTACTGCTAAAATAATAAAAATTATTAATTACAAAAAAGCTCAAAAACCTTAACAAAGGAGCAAGTAAGAAAAACAACTAAAATTATTATTAATATTGTGTAAATAATGGAAATAACAAAATTACCCCGAAGAATAAAAAACCCTAAAAACTTTAACACAAGAGCAAACAAAAAATAAAATTAATGACAAAACAAAGATAAACATTATTAGCTTAAAAAAATCATTTGACTTGAAGAATAAATTAAAAAAAAAAAGAAAAAAAAGAAAAAAATATAAATTTTCAAATGATCACCAGCACAAAACATATTAAGGACTAATTTAAATTAAAATACAAACTCAATAGAAGAGAAAATAATAAAGTTAAAAACCAAAACTAAGGGCATATACATATAAATATGGACAAAAATAGAGGCTATTTTAGAAAGATAAAAACATTTATAGGAATTACAATGAAATAAAATATTAAAAGAATAGGGGTCGAAATTAAAACAAGATACATGATCAATTTCAATCGAAGGACAAAATTGAAAAAAATACAAACTTCTATACCAAAAACATTAAGGGATTTAAAACCAAAACCAAAAATTAAAAGAATAAGGACCAGAATGAAAATAAAATATTTAATCAATTTCAATTGAAGAAAAAAATTGAAATAAATCAAAACTTCTATAACAGAAATCAAAACCAAACAAAACAATCAAAAGATTACGGATTGAAATAAAAACATCATAAACCAATAGAATTTCCATGTAATTTAGGATGGAGAGAAAAAAGGGAAAAAAGATCATCTAACCATCATGACGTTTCCAGCCACCGTGCGACGACATGCATATCACCATGTGGAAGCGAACATGGTGACGTAGCTAGTGAGACTCTGGATGGACATCTGGAACCATCGGAAGACGTAGCATCACCGCCTGAACGGAGCATCAGGAAGAAAATCATTGACACGTCAGTTAGACGCGCCAATAGTGTTCTGCAAGAAAAAATAAAAAAACATAAAATTACCTAAACACCCCTCACCCAACTCTTTGATTTTTTGTTTTTTGAGGGCATATTCATTTTTGTACTGTTTAGGAAATTTTGAAATGCCAGAAATACCTCCACAAACAACTCTTGGTTTTTATCTTATTTGAGAGTAATATGGTTATTTTACTGTTCATATTAGTGTAAAAAATCAAAAAATACCCTTGGGTAAACTGTTTGTTGGCTGCTCATAGGGGTAAAAACATAGTTTTACTATACAAAATTACCCGAAAAGACTCAAATACCCTCAAACAATCAGAGAATGTCAATCAGTCCCATTGAAAGTATAAAATGCCTGTGAGTCCAAGATTTAAAATTTTATGCATAAAGGGGAAAAATGAGAATTACACTATTATAATCCACAATAATTTGTGTTACTGCTACTGTTAAAAACCCACACAGTTTACCTTCTTATTTAATTCCGTTTCCGCTTCATTTTCAAAAATTATTCTCACAAAAAGGTTGTGTTTATGATTACTTCCCTTCTCCATTGTTAGAGCATCTCCAACGCATTAGCCATTAGAAAAGGCAAATCTAAAAAACAATATTTTTAATTTTTATTTTTAATTTGATCTCCAACAAAACAACTATTTGAATAGCTAAAATAGCTCTTTTGGTCTTCAACTGCTATTTCTATACATTTTAACAGAAAAGCCAAAACCTAAAAATAGGCACATAGTCCTGTTGAAATACTATTCAAGCTACTTAAAACACATAAGAAAGAATAATAAAAGCATAAATGTTGCTTCTCTTGCAAACCAAACAAAACAAGAAAAAAACTCTAATACCACAATCAAAATTATGTTGTCAGTGCCCATCTTCTTTGTTGCATAGAAGAAAAATTGTTTCTTCTCTTAATTAAAAAATGAAACAAGAAGAAGAGCAAAAGCTCCTGACAATCTTGTGCTCACTGCTTCCGTTAATTACCAAAAGGTTTGTTTTCTAAACTTTTTCTATTTTCTTTTTTTAGATCTGATTTATGCTATAAATGAAAGTTGATTTCTAGTTTGGGTTAATTTCAAAGAATTGGAAACCCCTCTCTCCTTTTTGTTTGTTAAAAATCACACCACCCTCCCGGTGTTGCTCTGAAAAAACTGTCCAAATCTCCTTTGAACCCATTG
Source organism: Salix purpurea (assembly GCA_027405865.1). Classification (NCBI taxonomy): domain Eukaryota; kingdom Viridiplantae; phylum Streptophyta; class Magnoliopsida; order Malpighiales; family Salicaceae; genus Salix; species Salix purpurea. The sequence goes on from JAOWLH010000001.1 coordinate 8,740,576, forward strand.
TTGCTAGTCCTCAAAACCATTACAAACATGAAATTACAAACACATTATTCTCCATTAAATATGTCTTAAAAAAAACCTATAACGTCCCATACTCTTGGGGACCAACAAGTCATCTTATTAATACACATTTGCCAAAAAAAACATAATATATTTTTTTCTCAATGACAAGCGAGCAGAAACATGACCCTAAATAGTAACATGTCCCGAAATAGAAATATGTCCCAAAACAGTAACAAGTCCCGAAACATTAACATATCCTGAAACAATAACAGGTCTCAAACATTAATATGTCCCGAAATAGTAACATGTCCCGAAACAGTAACAGGTCTCAAACAATAACATGTCCCAAAACAATAACAGGTCTCAAACATTAAACAATAATAGTTCTCCCTTAAGTTGACAGTTTTACATTAAACACTTCAATTACTATTTTCCCAAAAATAAGAAATAGTCTTGCATGGGATCTTCAAGATTTAACTTAGAGGAGTTATGTTGCTGAAATAAAGAGTTGGATGTCAGTTTGGATGCCTCGGAATGCAATTTGGAAACATTTCTTCATTAAACCTGTTTACTTGCAAAATTCGGTTGTCATTTTTGAAAAATCATATCTCCGTCATATGACATCATTTTGGGCTAACATTTGGAGCATTGATAGGTCTTTGAGTCCAGAATCCAGTAGAACTAATTTGATGTCTGTTATAACCTATTTTTTGGGTTTTTCCCTAAATTTTACCCTAAATCAAATAAAAATAACAAAAATAAAATAAAAAGGATTGGTGTCGGTAGAAAAATCAAGGTGAAAAATTTAGATATTTTCGAGAGCCCCATCACACCTATTTTGTGCTCCAAAATGAAGGAAAATGCAAATTCAAGACTAAAATAAATTATTACTGGAAAAATTCGCATAAAAATTAAGCCAAAAAACATAAGTATATTTTTTATAGGGCAATTTGATTTAATCATGGGCCAATTTAGAGTATCATTATGTTTAGAAATTAATTTATGGTCAATTGAAAGATTTAACTAAGTGCAAAGGCTTAACTATACTTTAAATTGGTCAAATTAATTTTGTTAAGGGCTTAATCAATGAAAAATCAAGTTCAATTTAGAAGATTGGAATTTTCGGAGACCAAATTGAATTTTTCCAAGCCAATTGTGCAAAGTTAGGGGTCAAATTGAAGACAATGAGAGTTTAATGGTTAATTGAGGGTTAAATTGCATAAATCCGAAACCAAAGACCAAAATAAAAAGGCATGCAAAGCTAAGGTTGATGTTGAAATTCTAACGGGGATACAATTGCACAAAATAAAAAATTTAAAGCCAATTGGGAGTGCTCTTAGAACTATTACAAATTCAAGGACTAAATCACATTTTCATCGTCTTAAAAATCTTGCAAACGTGACTGCACTGTTCACCTGAACAGTGCAGGCACACTACCGCAAGTGACTAGAAAGCAACCCTTTGTTGCACGCAATGGACATCCGAAGGGTTACGTACTTTGGCTATTAATATAGCCAAAATACCACTGTCATAACCCAATTTTTGGGTTATTCCCCAAAATTTACCCAAAAATAACAATAATAAAATAAAGGGTTGGCATCAGTAGAAAAATCAAGCTTGAAAATTTAGACATTTTCGAGAGCCCGATCATACCACTTTTGTACCCCTGAAATGAAAGAAAATATAGATTCAAGGCTAAAACAATTTATTATTGGATAAAATTTGTATAAAAATTAAGCTCTAAGGCATAATTATATTTTTTATAGGCCAATTTGATTTAATCATGGGTCAATTTAAAGTATAATTATGTTTGGGAATTAATTTAGGGTCCAATTGAAGGATTTAATTAAGTGCAAGGACTTAATTATACTATAAATTGGTAAAATTAATTTTATTAAGGGCTTAATCGATAAAAAAAATCAAGTTCTAGAGCTGAATTTGGGTTCAATTGAGAAGATTGGAATTTTCGAAGACCAAATTGAATTTTTCCAAGCCAATGGTGTGAATCATGGTTCAAATTGAAAACAATTGAGAGTTTAATGGTCAATTGAGGGTTAAATTGCACAAATCAAAAACAAAGGACAAAAATAAAAAAGGTGCGCAAATCTAAAGTTGCTGTTGAAATTTTAACGGGGATAGAATTGCATAAAATTAAAAGTTTAAAGCCAATTGAGGGGCCAATTGAACCAATTAAAAATTGAGGGACTAAATTGTATATTCACCCTCTCCCAAATCATCACAGACATGACTACACGGTTTAGGTGACTGAACAGTGCAGGCACGCCACTACAGGTTCAGGTGAAGAGGCAACCCATCACTGCACGCAATGGGCAGCCGAAGGGTTGCCTCCTACCTATAAATACCATGCATGCACAACCATACAGGGAGGGACGGGGGTCATATATTTACGAGAGGTGGATATAGGGGAGGAAATTTAATTTATGTAACTGGGGAGAAAAAAAATAGAGGGGAAGTATACTAGAGGGACCATCATTAAACTAGTGAAACACTAAAAAAGAGGTTGCACATGAACACAGACACAACCCATCCCTTTTCTTTGCACCGATAGACCTCTACCATCATCGTCTTCCCTCTCCGTCAGCAACGAGCGGCTGACCATCTTACACAACAACTGAAGCAGCTTTGTCCAGCAAAACACCAGCAACAAGGCTCCAACAACACAACATCAACTTCATCTATCTCTTCCTTCGCCATAGCAGCTAGCTCTCTCTCTCCTCGCCAGCTCCAGCAGCAACCAATTCTCAATCTCGGTCAGCAGCATCAACCAACTCTCTCTCTCTTCCTTCGCCATAGCAACCAGCTCTCTCTCCTCACTAGCTCCAACAACAACCAACTCTCTCTTTCCACGCACAGCTACACCCCTTTGAATGAACCAGCAGCCCTTTCCGACTCCTCTCTAGACCGCCACAGGCCTCCATTTTCAACGCCACCACCACATCAAGAACCAACTTGACCTCCTTTACTCGGCGGCAATAGCACGTAAGCCTCTTGTTATGGTTGGCCAACCACCTTGTCACTATTCACGTGTAGAATTAATTCAACTTATATATATATATATATATATATATATATATATATATATTTTGTTTTGCCTTGTTCTTGGGCAGGACTACTTTCAGCCCAGCCTAGTTGATTGGGTCGGGTCCAGCCCAAGTCCAGCCAAGTTGGGCCTTTGGCCTATCTGGGTTGGGTTAGGCCTGACCCGAATTTTTTTCAAAATCAAAAAAATTGCATTTAAAAAAAAGAAAAAAATGTGTTGTTGTTATGCATACGCCCGAATTCTAAGGTTTTCCAAGCAGATTTTTCATAAAAAATATATGTTGCATCTTTCTCATATTTTTAAAATTGAAAATTGGATATTGTAATCAATTTATGGTTATCCGTTGGGATTTGGCCAAAATATCAAAATAATTTAACAATTATTTTGTTTTAGCTATTGCGGTGTAAAATTACATTATAAAGTACACACGTAGATAGTTAAAAAGGGTTTTCAAAATGCAGTGTAAGATTCTTTTTGTTAGTCTTTCAACTCGCAATGAGTTAGAGATTCTCTCACAAAGAGAAATCTATGTTGAACCTCAGAAAAAGACCAATAAAAATGACTTAGGAAAAACAATCAAACAATAATGTAGCTTACCTTAGGTAGGGTGCACTGTGGGTGATGCGTCTTCCTCTTGCACAACAAGTCCCCTTACCTAGACCAATAAGTTCCTAGTGACCTTAGTACTAGGTGGCGACTCCTGATAATTATAGTTATAACTTTTACTTTTATAAAACAAACCTCCTTTTCACCGCGCACTGTTGTCTCCCTAATCTGAGGATGGTGGGGCGCAAAGCTTGAAAAAACATCGTCGTGACAGATGGCAACTCCGCTAGGGACATTGTCGAACTGAGCTTTGGTTGTTTGATTGTTATTCTTTAGTTCATTTTTACACGCATTTTTACTGCTTTAGCATGCATTTTACTTTTAATTCATGCATAACATCAGGTTTGAATCAATTTCATAATGCATTTTTAATTTCCTAACTAAACCCAACTTTAAGTTAGGTAGGGAGTAGTGGTTTGCCTCATGACCTTTAGTCGGGGTTCAAATTCGTGAAACATCCAACTCTGAATTGTGTGTTTACTTGATAATGGCGGTCATACTGTGCCCCAACCATTTCTTGTAAACCCCTACACTACCTTCACGTAAGGCGATCACTGGGCAATTCATAGACCTTTGAGACCAGGTAGAAAGCTTATCCCTTATGTATTGGCCTAGAACTGGTCTTTAAACTCTCGGATAATACACCTAGTGTGTATGTGCTTGCATTTGCACCCATATGCATCTATCAATGTGCATAACATATCAGCAGCAGGTCAAAATATTGGTCCTCGAAGATCTTCACCTCCCAGAATTTACAAAACTCGACTCTAACAGAGAAACATGGAGAATGAAGGGCATGCAGGCCAAGATGCTCATTTCCAAGAAGAGTTTAATGCCTTGAAAGATAGTGTAGCTCGTCTACTGCCTTACTCGAGCAAACACTAAGAAAGGCCTCTGGTGAGGGTCTTTCAACTAGACCTACAACGGTTGCTCAAACAACAACAATGAACCACCAGGAAGAGGTGATAGGAGAAAGGGTTCAGGATCCATAACAAAATCCAGCTTTCATACAATCAACAACGTCGACGCTTGCGACAACCCCAATTTTATAGAAGCATCAGAGGGTATCAACCAAGATAAGATGATGATTCTGGAAGTTTGGATAAGGGTCATTGAAGGGGTAACTTATATGACCCAGTACAAGCTACAAAAATATGTCTAATCCTGAATGTTGTAGTACCAAAGAAATTTTGTGTTCTTGAATTTATCAAATACACTGGAACACAATGCCCTCCCACTTACCTAAAATCATACTATAACAAAATGGAAAAAGTAATTTAAGATAAAAAAAATTACTGATGCATTGAGACTAGACAACACCAGGATCCATAGTTGGAAAAATCTGGTAGATGCTTTCATCAAGCAATATAAGTACAACATGGACATTTCTCCCGACATAACAAGTTTGTCCAACCTAGAGAAGAAGGACAAAGAAAGCATAAGGGAATATGCTCAGAGGTGGAGAGATCTTGCTGCATAGGTACATCCCCTACTTCTGGATAAAAAGATGGTGACCTTATTCACCAACACGTTAAGAATGCCCTATTACTAACATGTGATGGGCGGTTAGTATAGCAATTCACGGATGTTGTAGTCGTGCTGGAGCGAATAGAGCAAGGAATCAGAAGTGGTAGAATTTCCGCACCTGTGGAGAAAAATGGTTTTGAAGGCAAGAGAAAAGATATTGAGCATTTTGAAGATGACTATAAGTGTAGGAACAACCAATTCCAAAACTACCATAACCCTTTGTCTCAAATTGCCAACATCAATCTTCAAGCCAAGGGATCCACCTAAAAAATTCCTGAAAAGAAATTACTAGAAAACCCAAGAACAACTACCGCTACTGTTGCCTTTAAATGAGATGTATCAAAAAGTTAATAAGCATTGGGCAAGTAGCTCCTGAACCTTAGACACTTTTGCAACCACCTTATCCTAATTGGTACAAACCTGACCTGACTTGTGAATACCATGCTAGTGCTATAGGGTATGCATTCACACTTGTGGTACCTTCAAGAAGAAGCTCATGCAAGTGATTAAAGCGAGGTGGATAACATTCAAAAAAAAAATCCAGGTCCTATGCCCAATTAAGCTTCACGGAAATGGGGTATCAAGTGTTTGCACCATTAAAGTGACCTCAACAAAAAGGGAACACGTCGATATTGGGAGATGGAGTCTACTTCCATGATTGCCTTCTGTTTTGTTCATGCCCGCGCATTATGTTCCTATTTTGACTTGTTGGCAATTTTGCTTATAACACCACAAGACCCCCCTTTTTCTTGTTAAGCAAGCATTTCGCTTCAATGATCATGTATTTTCTTGTGTTTACGATGTGCTCTTGCTTATTGTTTAAATAACACAAGCACAATTTACCCTTTAATCCAAATTATACATGATCCCATGATTTAATAAAGATTTTTGGCAAATCAAAGTCTAGTAATAAAAGAAATGTCAATTTGATGTTTGTTTAACAAATGTGTAATGGGAATTCAAGGGATTTCATTGAAAAGTAATCTCATAGCTACAAAACCCCATATAATAAAGCTAAACTCTTAGGTAAACAAATAATCCAAAAAAAATAAAAAAATCATTTCGCATGGAAGAGCAAAGCTTATCACTCCTGGATTTAAGTTTTTGAAATGAGGAGAGGCCATCTTTGATATGCCTTCACAAGGTCTCAAATATCCCTTGCAGTCCCTATTTGAGCCTAATAATTATTTCTTGAGAGTTAATCTTGACAAGAATCACACACTACACTGAGGGCCAAATGCAAAGAAAAGAAAACACTTTTAATCTACAAAACAATCCTCAATGACAAGTGATGCCCAAACAAAGTCATGGGGCAAAAACAAAAAAGAGATTTGGCATACAATAGCAAATCAAGTCAACATGATGATAGTGCTAAAAACCCGTGATAAAAAGCCCAAACAAAATACTAGGGGGCTTGTCAAGACAAAAGCCCGAACAAATACTGGGGGGCATGTGAAGTCATTATACAAATCAATTATGAGGATCAAAATGAGTTATTAGAGTAAATACTAAGTAATTCTATGTCTTAAAAACCGTTAGGAAGGTTGTGAACCATGAGGAGAGGGGTAGAGTTTTGCAGGCTATGGATGGTTGCAGCTATAAGGCAGCTGGTGGTGGATCTTTCTCCTTCAACTTTTGTCTTCTACAAGAATTGTTTACAAATTGATAATTTTTAAAGCTATAATAAATTTTTTATTTTTTTATTTTAGTTTTATTTTTTTATTTTGTATTCCATTTTTTTTAAATATTAAACACATAACTAACGGTATTACTGATGAATTAAGCTAATTAGAAAGTTTCAAAAAATTAAAAACAAATAACATGAAATTTCATTGACCATTAAATATGAAATCATCAATGGATTTTATTATCGATGAAATGACCAACATAATTGAAACCACAAACAGTAAGGTGTTGATGCGAACCCTAGCGGAATTTAATGGTATTCGCGACCCCAAGACAATCTAATCCAAGTTTGTTGAGAATTGAACGAGCTTTTTACAATGGAAGACTTGCTCCAAGGCAACAAGACTATAAACCAACTCGATCACAACGCCTACACTTGGAGACGAGCAAAGGAAGTATAAATTCACAATAAAAAATGGTCAGTTCTTTGAAGAGTTGAAAGTTCAATCAAGAACCAAGATGAAGCAACCAAAGACGGCTACAATGCTGAAAAATATTGCTCCAAAAAAAGTCCCCTAACATTATTCCTAAAGGGTATTTATACTCCAAGCCAAAACCTTAGTTTCCCTAATGGGTCTCACATAAGCCCAAATTAAATAATAGTCAAACCAAGCTAAAACTAGCCCAAACTAATTAAAATAAACAAATAAACAATTCTAAAAACCCAAACAAATTGTCTCCTCTCAAAAAAATTAAAATTTGATAGCCCAACTAATTAAATAAGACAAGTTCGTTGTTTCCGCATTTCGTCGGGCAGCAGCAAGACCCAACTTAAAACAGATGGTTCTCTCTCGTCTTAAAGAATTAGAAGGCGTTCCATATACCATTGGAAAGGTATGGAAGTCTAGTTTCCATCAATACTAGAATGACATCAAAATTCAATCTTTAGCTCCAGTTATGACTAAAAGAGTAACCAAAGGTCAAACTATCTGAATATAGTCTTCTTCTCCCAATCCTTGCGTAATGGTCTTGGTCCCCCAACAAGCCCTTCTTGAACATGAATGAGATTAATCAAGGTTTGATCTTTATTATTACAAATCCTTTTGAAGTCCACCTTAGTCCATTTATCTTGAAGAAGTCCATTGAAAGCTTCTTTGAACTTCTTAGCCCTAAGCCTAATAACTGGACCAACTGGAACCTCCAATGGATCCTTTGATGGCTGGATCGTATCAGGTGTTTTTATACACAATTTTGTCTATAAATCACAAAAAAAAATTCATTCATAGTATATAAAATGCTAAGTAGTAAACGGAGAAAAAGAAAAGAAATTTTGAACCGAGGACAAATATTTCCATCATTTGGTGCAAGAATGAAAAATCACGTACACATGATCCACATCTAAAGCAATATTTAAATTTACAAATATAGATAGGTATACCCAAATAACCCATTTTGCATATCCACGAAATCTTGATTTCCATCTACCTATGCCCCGATGTATGAATAAATATATATATAATATACAATCAATATGTAAGAGCACTAGCGATACTGGCTTTTCTTCTCGCTTTAGCCACCATCATGCTTAGTTTTTTTTCAGCCTCGATCTCTTTCTATTGGCCAGGGTACATTAGAAAGGAGAGAGCTATTATTTGCTCAAGTTACCTGATCAGATGTTCTCGAGCAGCACAACTAGGAAGTAATCTGGAGTTAAAGTACAATAAGGTAAGTACGTAGTAAATTGATCAGGCCACAAAATCCGGCAATAATTGAGCTGGAAACCTCGTTCTGTTTTGGATGTCAATGCTCTCAAAACCAGAGCTGGAGTGAGAATTTTGTGAGGTGATGATCCCAGAAAAACCAGGTTCTGTACCGCTTCCAATCTCCAGTCTTCTTTTTCCACCCAGCTGAATGTTCTGGTTGGAGAGGTAGTTTTGTTCAGTTCCTGGAAGAGAAAGGTTCTCGCAATGTGGTAGACCAAGAGTAAGGGAAACCCCGTTTGCACTAAATCTTGGTGTCAGCTGCTCAAGGTTAAACCTCCCAAGATCTCCCATTGGATATGCTCCGAATCCACCACTGCTAGCTATTAAAGGATAGCCATCCTTGATCAACCTTTCACCACCAAAATCCACATTGATTTCCCTACTTGTCTCACCTTGTTTCGCGTCCATGTCCATGGACAGGATACTGCTCGGAGGATTCTGCATCTCACTACTCGGTTCCGTTGAACTTCTACGAGAAATGCCTTCCATTTCAGCTGGTCCAATAAGGGTAAAACCAGCTTGCTGTTGAAGGGGTGCTCCCATGGTCATTGAGATTGTGGGGTATGAAAATTTAACAGGAGAAGCATTTTGGTTGCTGGGTTTTTTGAGTTGTTTCGAGTGAAGTACTCCCTTGAGTTGATCCATTTGAAGTGAACTGCTCTCTCCTGGTGCAGTATAATGAGACCCAGAATCAATTTTATCCTTTTTACTTGCATTCTCCTCAGAACTATCTTGCTCCTTGATTTCTTCAACGTACATTTCCTCAACCATTGGCTTCCACAGCCGAACCCGAGCATTTATAAACCAATTAGACACCTACATATGATCAAATCATAAATGTGATGGAGAGTAGATAATTCATAGAAGAAGAGGGAAATTACCTACTCTATAATTTATTTAATCGTTCGAATCCAAAACCTCTGATCAGAAAGAAACAAAATGAGTTGAGCCACAAGCTCATTCGCTACTCTATAATTTATTTGGAATGAAAAGGATTAAATCCATACATACCTGGCTCCTAGTAAGCCCTGTTTGTTTTGCAAGCATGTGCTTATCAGAATCTTTGGGATATCTGCGTTCAACCCAATTGTCACAAAATCAAACTCAAAAGTAGCTAGCCAATGCATGCACATGCATGATACAATATATATACTTGTTAGATCATATATATATACCGAAAACCATTATTGAAACCTCGATCGTCTTAAAGGTGAGTGAAGTTTCGAAAATTGTTTTTATTATGTATATGTCTTAGAGTACTATTGAAACTTCCAGAAAATTACGGGTGAAGGAAGTGCTCAAAGAGCCAAGCGCGAAGAACGGAAACAGCACGTTCCGGCAATCCTCTCTGGGGTCTCCAATCATTGTGTTGTCGAAGCTGATGATCCACGTGCCTTAGTCTCGAACCTTCAACCTTTGCTCCTACGCAATCCTCTTCACCCAAACTCTTGCTTGTGGCTCTGATTTGCGAAGAAATCGTGTTTTTAAGACTCCGGAATTTCTTTGAGATAGTCTGTAATGCTAGGGCAGTGTAAGATTTCGCGGCACCAAATCCTGCTGCTTGCTCGAACAAGGAAACTACTACTTGCATCTGGTGGTGGTATTGTCTGTATCTTTGTTCCGCCTTGAATTAAGTTTCCAAAGCAAGAAAACAGATTTTAATTAGGTACAATATACAGGACCACGTTAATTAGACTTGAGCACTTAGCCTAGCTAGAGATAGAAAGAAAAGAAAGTATGACGTCTATGATTTCATACTATCTTTCAAGTAATTTGTTTTTTATTAGAGAAAACCTCCCTGAAAAATATATTTTGTGTATTTAGATGAGCGAGTAAAGTTCAAACTATTTTAGATTTTTAGAAGAGATGCATGTCCTCACTCAAACTTAAAATCTACTATATATAGATCTCAAGTTTTTTATCATCACTTCATCCCTCGGTATGATTGAAATAACCTCCATTTCATTTGTTCATCACAACCACACATAAAAAAAAAAAAAAGATAAAGGAAGAAACAAGAATAGCAGCTGGGGTAATTGATTTAACTAGAGCTACCGTAGTTTGTCTGAAATGAAATTGACATTGTTCATGGACCATCTTTACTGGGCCCTAACTTAGCAGCCCTAAAAGACGAGCATATATAGTTTGAATATTAAATATTAATATTAATGAAAATAAAGTCTCTCTTGCTCTACAAATTTCCATCATGTTCTAAGTCATCTCTTCTTCTTCTTCTAGATTTAATTGTTAATATCTATGAAACCGCCAAGATGCCACATGCAACCCAGTGATTGCTAGATAAAATTTAATCTTTGTATACACGTTGAAAAACACGGATCGCCATATATAGCAGGAAATGAGAGAATAAGCAACTTGTTTTATAAACACAGATCTATGTACGTACCTCGTCGAGCATCTTTACAAGCTTTCCCTTCTTCGTTCGCAGGTCCTGCCTGAGGGCTGTCGTAAGCTCAGCTCCACGATTAGCAGCAGAAGTTTCACCACCACCGCCAGTCCCATCTCCGGTTATAGAATATTCTTTAGTCATCTCCATCCTCTCTTTAGAACTCCCTTCTATGAAGCCTCTCTTTACTAGGTCTTTCCCTACATTAACAGCTTCATCGAGCAACTCCTGTGCAGCTCTCAGGTACTTGGATCCCAAAACCATGTTTTGCAAACCGGAAACCCCATTCGACACTGCCGAAACAGAAGACGAAGAGTTCCCAGAAATTCTGATTTCATCACCTGAAGAGCCAACCGAAACATGAGAATGCAATGCATGAATCTCATGATGGTTATTGCTTATAGCCCTATTATACGGTGTCGGTGCCTGTTGAGACGAAAGGCTTAGAGATAACCCTTGCCTTCCAGGAGACACCGCTACCGGCCTCCGAAAACCCACCTGCGGGGACCCGACAACACTGGCTGCACTAGACTCACAGGCTGTTGCGAACGAATTCTGATCTATTGAACCCCAAATGCTATAGTGAACATGACTAGGGACGACCCCATGTAGGGGCGGACGTCGGCTGTTACTGTCTGGAGTAAGAGAAGTGATGTTGGAGGAGGGTGCAGCAAGAGGGATGCCGACAAAGTGGTGGTTCTGCGGGGGGGCATGAGGAAGTTTTCCGGTCTTTAAGACATTATTGGAAGCGGCAGTACTACTACTGGGGTTAAAAAAGATCATGTTAGGGGGCTGTTGTTGGTGCTGGTGCTGTTGTTGAGTCGATTCAGCGTAAGAAGAGAGGTAGTTAGGGTTCATAAGATAAAGTGTCTGGATCCCATCAGATGGTGCAGCTGCTGCTTGGATTTCTGAGCTTCCATGGAAGTACGTTGCCATTTAATATGATTCACAAAAGGCCAGATCAATAACCCTTTGAGTCTCCACTCCTATATATATATATGCGCAAACAACTTTTATGTATCCAAGCTTGAAGTACTGAGCAAATTAAGGATCAGCCCATTTTGATGATCGATTCAGAGGAATTGGATCCTGACTTGAATCTGGTGAAAATCTGGACAAAGAAAAAAGAGACTGATTATTAATCTACCTGTGTATACATACATGTATATATATACATAAACATGATACAGCAAAATGAGCCAAAACACACACACACACACACGTGTGTGTGTACAGCACAATTCTCCTCTTAGTACGTAGCTAGAAACTTAAAATCTGATCCGAAGAAGAAAAGGAGGAAGATGCGAGCTGAGGATGTTTATAACTAGCTCGCTAGAAAGGGAGTGGACAGGAGAGAGAGATTAGTTAAGAACAGAATACAAAACCCGTCAAAGATCTTCATTCATCCAGAAACAGTAAATTAATATATAAATAAAAGAAAATAAATTGTGAAAAATGGAAAGGAACCCATCAAAGAAGTTGCAGAGACAGGTTCAGCAATCAGTACCATTCAATCATGATTAAAGCAAGCAATTGCACACGAAGGAAGGAAGGAAGGAAGCAGTAGGATAGGAGTGCTTTTCATCAAAAAAGAATAAAAGAAAAAAGCAGGAGTAGAGCTACCTATATTATCTATCTACACAAGGACATGAGCTAAATATATATGTATATCCAACAACAACTGTCTACCAGGATTACTTGGGTAGGGGTCTGATGCTCTTGTCAGAGAGAAAACTCCCCCCCCTGCCGTTCTCCAAGTAAAAACGATAATGATAAATACAAAAGAAAGATAGAGGCTTTAAAAAGCCTCACGGGAAAGATACCCCACTTTATTTTTTCACTCAACAATTGTCTACCAGGACTACGTAAATGGTCTTTCTTTTAGATTCTCTCAATTATTTTGTCACACTAACAATTATTTTGTCACACTAAAAGCCCGGGCTTAAATAGCTAGGTAGGGCAATAAAATCATATAAAAAGTGTCTGGTTATTCAATAAAATAAAAATAAAGCCTAAAACAGGTCAATCGGTCACATTTTAAGCGAAAACAACAATAAAAAATCATTACAGAATCAGACCTTGAAAAGTTTTTTTTTTTAAAAAGGGCATAAATAATAAGAAACAGGGACCTAAAGAATTGAATTTGAGGCCTGAAACAACCCTCGTCGACTAACCTAGCTAGCTGGAGAGCGCCCGGAATGAGTATTCCTGATCAGCTAAACCCCACTATTGCACTAATCTATTCTGTCAAGGTACATGAGTTATGGATCTGACAAATCAGCTTCTCCCACATCACCTTCTTACCACCACTGTGTCGCTCCTCATGATATACGTACAATAATATCCTACTCCCATCACACATGTTTGACTTTTTCCTTCTATTTTAATGGCATTTGCATGAAAAACTTGCTGCAACAAATGCTATGATAGATAGATATATATATTTCAATGACATTTCATGATTTTCATTGCTATTTTTTTTCTTGATTTTAACGGCAATTGTGGTATCTTCTCCAACATTAGATATATAGATGCTCATTTTAGAATGCTATTAGGTCTTGATGGAATTTATTTTTAAAAAAGGCATCTGAAAGTAATTTATTTTTTAAAAAAAAATTATAGCATATTAAAATAATTTTGAAAAAAAAAGTACATAAAATTTAAATTTTTGAAATACAAAATCAAATTTATCTTATCTCGCAAGGTAAAAGCGCTTTTAAACTGTCTTGGCAATTATTAGAGGTTTCCTAATTAATTTCAACCCAATACGTACAAGCATGCCAGTCCCAGCAATGGAATCTTATGTTTGCGTGCTTGACTTTTCTCCATTCTTGTGCTTGAACTCTTTCTCCTTGGACTGCCCTCTTATCTCAATCTTTTCACTCTCATTCATTTTGAACGCCATGGATCACCAAAACCTATATTTTTTTACTTGATTATTCCATGCATGATGGCTTAATTATGTAATATTTACTGTATAGATTAAAAATGTTATTAATTGAGACCATCAATCCTTGTCAACTTATGCTTAAAAACCATGGCAAGGAGAAAAGCAAAACAAAGATTGCCTGTTTTTCTTCACTGCTCATATTTGTTTTTTGGCTCTCCTTTTCTGTTACATCGCTAGTAGAAGAAAAACAATACATGCAGTGATAGTTTTTGTTAATGTAATTGTTGCTCCCATGTTTTCTGGAAGAAAAAAATTATATTGTACATATTGGGGGATTGAATTGATGTGATCTAATAAACATTGCAAGTTTAAAGTGAACTTGATAAAAATATAGTTTGATTAAAAAAAATTAAAACGATATGAATTTAAGGTAATCATCCAAATCCTTGATCCAGGTCATGATACTCTATTAACACTATAGAAAGCAAATAAAAAACATTTATCAAGCCCCATTTTCATTCAACTCAAAATTAAATTATGGAACTGAA